>OZ030011.1:24632247-26109747 GCA_964023405.1 Apodemus agrarius | reverse complement strand
ACAGCTCAAAACTACCTGTATCTCAGGTTCCAGGGATCCAACATGCTTTCTGAACTCCTAGAGCATAAGAAACACATGGGATTAGCATACATAAATGCAGAAAAAAACTCATACACAATTTTAAAAAACTTTTAGAAAATGGACAATATGTAAATGTCAAACAAAACAATACTCAGGTTAAAATTATTTGCTATTATTTTGATTGCTGATATTTTATTAGCTTAATTAGCAGCTTTTGGTTGTGTATATTCTTTTAATTTTTACCAATATTACAAATAAGTAATTTTGTTTAATATTTAAAAAGATATAAAACAAAGGATCACACAATTAATATGTGATATACTACTTAAGACACATGAAGATAGACAGAAAGACAGCTCAGCTGATAAAGTTTCCTGGCAACAGGCCTAATGAAGTGGGTTTGATTTCTGGAAACTATGTGTGTTCAAGCAGATAGCCACCTTCTGCAACTTGCCCTTTGACCTCTATTCCTTGACCTATGCATGCTCGCTATGGCATAGTACACACTCATATACAAGTTAAATAAATAAATATTAAAAAAGGTATGGTCATCTCCTTTCAAAATATCTTGTAATGCCTAATTTGAAAATAAGACTAACTTAATCACTCCAGTCCAGAATTTAATCTGATATATCACATGGGGCCAAGTTGCCTCCAAAATATGTAAAATACCATATGTATGGTTTTCTTTCCTTAACACATTTTTCCCTAAGCGTAGACTTTAGTTTTTATTGGATAGTTTACAATGTGTCTTAGATCTGGTAAATTTCAGTATTGTCCCAAGTGCCCGGAATGTGATCTTGCTCCCTTGTATACTTTTACTGTTCTAAGGCTCTGACCTGCTTCTCTGTGGTTGGTCGTGATTCCTTCATATGAAAAGTCCACTTCTCTGCTTCTCTGCTCCTCCTAAATCCATTCCATTTCTTCTGTGCTGTTAAACCCCACTGATGTGTTAGGATGTTCATCTTTCCTCTATGTGGATTCCTTCATGGCACAGATCAGCCTTTATTTTTGAGTTATCACATGAAAACTACATGTTTATTACAGATCCCTATTTGGAATTTTTAAAATATATCTTGGCATGCTCTATGTTGCCAAGGCACTGTGCTAAGTCCTAAGCAGAGAATGTCAGGTTGGCTCTGACTTCATGGAGTTCTTCAGGAAAGGTTCAAATCAGACCGATGTGCTGAGATCAGACAGAACGGAGCATAGTAAAGACTTTTCTCTGCGAGAACAGAGTCTGACTTCATACACAGTGATAACTGGATGAAGAGTATATCTGTTGGATGAACTCAGAAGTTGAATTATTTATTGGTAATATCCTTATAAGGCATGAAAAATTATATTTGTTCTAAATAAAACTGATTTATAGTCCCAGGCTCGGAAATAAATACAAAAAAGTTAATTAGATGCAATATTTTACTGTCATAAAACTGTATTGCTGAGAAATGTATTACACAGGAAGAAAAGAATATGATAAGGAATGCTATCCAGACTTGGTTCTCAGTGACTCAGAGAGGCAGTCATTCATGGAGGGAAAACCTCAGAAGAGAAGCATAGTTACTTCATGTTCCTGATTCATGTTTGGAGGTGTGAGGAAGAGCAAGGAGAAACCGAGAGACATGGGCATCAGACAACACAGAAAGCTTAGGGAGCAACCCAGGGCTTTGTTTTATAAAGAATGCCTTAACTTTCTAGTTGACTAAACCACGTGTTGAAGCTAGAGAAAACATAGGACAGAATCCTTGAGCCTGACTCCTAATGTGGAGGTGCCTTTCAGAAAGAAGTCTCCAAAAAAGCCTTCTTAGTGCATTTCAGAATTTGTACTGGAAAGATGCAGTGCCCAACTCAACAGTCTTAACTCCTTGTACTCCCTATACTGAATATGCATTTAGGCATCCAGAGGCAGTGAGATGTTCCAGAATAAAAACCTGTGATACGCAGATATTTTTTAAAAATGGATCTAGCCATACCTTAGTTCACACGTTCACCAAGTTCTGACTGAGGGGCAAGCGCTCTTGCAGATCCTATCAACACAAAGTTTAAAAGATGTCATCTCTCAATGCGTAGTTGCATGAGACACAAACATGCACACAACTGTAGCCTGCCTCTGCATAGTGTTATGGGAAATCCACTTCATCTGAAGCTTGCTGAAGTGACATTAGTGTCGCTTGGAGTCATACAAGGATGCCATAAAAAATAGAGTAAGTCTATGAACAAACCCTTTGAGCATTTTGCCTTGGTACATATCGTTGTTTCTAGCTATATCTGGAAAGGACACTATTCTTTAGAATGAGGCCTTAGGTTTCTGAGAGGTTCCCTACAGTCTTCCTAGCAAAGCCTTCTGAGAGAAAGAAGTATATGGCACATAAATCAAAAGAGACACAGTCATTTTATTGATGTTATTTTCATAACTATCATTAAATCTCTTTTATTTGGGTATAGAGTCATTGACCCAAAGTGTTAACAATATTAATCATCATATATATTGTTCCTTATTAATAATAAGAACATACACATTAATGGTGGAGATAACAATGACAAAGAGCAGTGGGTTTAGATTTTCTGAAGAATGTTTGATCTATGAAAATCTCCTAGCATATATTCAAAGAAATGTATGAGATTATAAAAAAAAGCCCATGGGATAACTATGACAGGAATGGCTGATATCTTAACACTAGAAAAAGAACAACATAAATGTAAAAAGATAAAATATGTTTCATAGGGAAGCAAAACTATTTTGAAATAGTTTTCTCCTTTCATGGCTTTTTTTTAACAGAAGGAAGAAATAAAGCAGAGTATTATAATTAAACACTTATTTATTAACACAACTTAATAAGGATACCATGAAGCAAGGATGGGGAGGAAAGAGGACACTACATGTGAGAAGCAGAATAAAGAATATACCCGTGTCAAACTGTCTGCATTGTAAGAATTAATTCGAAGAGTAAAGAAAGTACTCTAAAAATAGTCACCAATAAATTAAGTCATTAAATTTAACAGTGACCCATATTACCTTGCTCCTTCTCAGAACAGACACCCGTTCTTCCCTCTTTGGTGCCTCTGATTAATGCAACATTTATAATACATGGGGAGAGAGCGGATGTACAGCCAGGCAATGAGCTGAGGTACCTAAATCTTATTTTAAAAAAAAGTCTGTGGCCAGCTGTTGAAGCTAAAATTAGGATAAATTCATTTAACTAAAATAATGTAACTTCTCCTAACTACTGTCAAAAATTTGGCTTTTAATCTTAGGACTAGATTATGAGTATTACTGTTTGAACAGACTGGCCCTGGTTGGCTCAGTCATTCGCAATGGTACAGTGAATTTTAGAGTGATTTTATAGTAGCATTTTATTTAGCTTTCTGATGATTTCACCATCAAGGGAAAGAGGAAAAAATTGGTTTTGTTGTTGTATTTAATTTTTGTGTTGCTATCTATTTGTCTTGATGGATTTCCTAAAGAGGTGGGCATGGAACTTGGAGCTAAGGAGGTGCCCCGATGGATAAGAGTGCTTGCTCTGCAGCACCACGGTGTGAGTTCAAATCCTCA
Source organism: Apodemus agrarius (assembly GCA_964023405.1). Taxonomy (NCBI): domain Eukaryota; kingdom Metazoa; phylum Chordata; class Mammalia; order Rodentia; family Muridae; genus Apodemus; species Apodemus agrarius. Next base: position 26,106,173 of record OZ030011.1, on the reverse strand, counting down.
GCCCCCATGTACAAAAACAGGTCTATCCCTGCATGCCTGGATCCCCAACATTAAGAGTCAGGAACAGGAAAAAAAAAAAGAGTCAGAAACAGGAAGGCCCTCAGAGCTTGCTGTCCAGCAGATATAAATAATAGGGAGGACTTCCTATTTAGTGAGAGGCTGTATATGAAATACAGTGGGAACAAAGGAGGAAGATGCTCAACATCCCTGCTCTGGTCTCTACAAGTCCAATCGCATGCATGTACCACATGTATCATGCATGCACAGATACACACCACACATATACAGAAAAAAATAACATTATTTCTGACATTTGCATTCAAACGTCCTTAACTTTTCTCGAAAGAGTTCAGAGATATCCTTTCCAACCCAATGAGCTCTCATGAGCAATCCTTACTTGAACTTATTTTCTGTGGTGTGTTTTGGTTGCTGAGCCGACTTCTAGCTAGCTAGCTCCAGGTCTTGTATTAGATAGGCCTTGCTCTTAGACCACACTGTACTCAAAGCCGTGGTAGTTTGCCTTTTTTGGCTTCCTTGAAGTGGTTTTACAGGCATGTGCCTCCTTGTCCATTCGACCTCGGTTCTTCAGTCGGACCCATCTCACCCTTTTCTCCTTACTCTGCATCTCCTAGACAGAATTTGGAATTTGGTTAGATAGCAAGTAGATGAAAGCATATGAAAGCTTCCCTCCTAAAGATGTAATGTTAAATACAGGATGAGCAGCAAAGTGTGGGTTTTAGATAAACAACATTACATGCTGAGTAGAAGTTGCCCTTGTGTAATATTCAAAATACACTACGCTAAAAAGGAGGGCCATTTTTTTCTGAAACACAACCTAGCTGGATAAGCTCTGTTTTTATGTGTTAAATCTTGTGACGCTGTTAGCCACGTGGAAAATCAAATGTGTCTGCCCAGTTGGCAACAGATAAGTCTGAGGTTCACCCACACTGAGGTTGCCTCCCTATGGTAAATATATTACTTTGTCTACAAAGCAGAGTAAATTCATGGTCAAATTATAAATGAGTTTTAAATTACTGTGCACTTTTATATTATTCATATAATTTTTACCTCTATTAATTCAGAAAATGTGCAGCTTAATCCTATCTGATTTCTTTTGTCGGCAGGTGTTGGTGTGCCTAAAAAAAAAAAAAAAAGACATTGAAAATGACTCAAAGAAATGCTAACTGGTACTGTAAATAATTTCAAAATCCATCGATGAGAAATGTTGTCCCCAGACTCAGTATTTTTATTATAATTTTTCTGTTTCCTTACAAATGCCATCATACCTTAGAGAGAAAGATGGTGTGCTTCAGTTCAGGGGTTATAAAACTTTCATTTCTCAATAGGAAATGCAACCATTAATCATTTATTAAACTTTAATAAATCTCTTTCCCACGGTACCCATGGCTCCACTGGCTAACAAAGTCGTGTTAATTTGGGATTGTGAAGGTTACATGTTTTTCAGCCCAATGACTTTAAGATGCTAAACAAAAGATCAAAAGATTAGCCTTAATAAAACTCAGTAAACTGAAAAGCGTAAATAATACGGGTGAAGACACCTCAAAATGTCAATGTGGTTTTTATATGAGATTTTTTACTTCTCTCATAAATAAACAAGAAAAGAAATTTAAGCAAAGCTAAATTTTACTTGTATTTACTGAATATTTTCCTCAGACTAAAGGGGAATATTCACATTTACATGTTACTATTGCACTCCAACATATGACCATTTAAAATATGGGTACCCAATTTTTTTAAGTTCTCAATTTTTTGTTTGTTTAAGAATGAAATGTATCAAATCATTATTTAATGTGCCTAGAGTATAACTCTCCCATTATCAACTGATAAAGTTAGAGAATTTTAAACACAAGAAGAAATCGGTAAGTTAACTTATTTAAACAAAAAAAAAACATTGAATTTTGTTTTCTAATTTCAGAATCAACACTAATTTGAGCCAGAACTTAAATAGATGAGCCACAGATATCCAATAATTGCCTATAAGCGGATGGTCATGCTGAGCCCATCTTTGTACCATGCTGGTCTCAGCTCTGTGAGGGAAGGCTAAGCTAGCAGGTCATACTTCAGAGCCTCAGCAATTCTTGCTGACACAATAAATACGCCTCCGTCTGCAGCTTAAAGCAATCTGAGCTGAGACCGGACATGGCGAATTACAGTGAAGAGGAACTACCCTGCTTAGCAATCAGCCAATCAGTGGGAAATAGAAAAGGAAGGAGACCTTTCTCCTTAAGCAGAAATTTAGTGTTCTGTCCTTTTGTGTTTTATGGAGGAAGCCCTCCCCTTGGACTCCTTAACATCCTCTCAGTATCAAAGCTCTAGGCCCTGCCTGTGCAGAACTCCCCAAGCCTGCCTGGGCACTCACAGTAAATACAACGTGCCTAAGAGTGGCTGGAGATTGGGGCTTCACTGAGCAAAGGACTCAGCTCCATCTATAGAATATTCTCAGGGTTTCAAACTCTTTCTTCTTCCTAGTTTTCCTACTAAGTAAACATTCTCTGTTTTAACTAAGTCGAAAGGGTGAAGGATCTTTTAAAAAAGCATCTATTACTAAAATTAAATTTTTTAAATATTCATTCAGAAAGTATCTTATGCTTTAAGTAAATGTGATAGTATGGTACCATATGACACTTAGATTTCTAGGAGTTTTTTTCAAAATTATAAAGCTGCTTATTAAAAGAATTCATTATGCTTTTCCTTTTAAAATATAATCATATTGTCAAGTTTTAATTAAGGTTCCTTTGTTTTTAATGTCTTTGTAACTTTTATCAAACACACAGACAGAGAGAGAGAGAGAGAGACAGACAGACAGACAGACAGGCAGAGAGAGTATTATTTGGCTAACTAAAATGCATTTTCCCTCAGTTTAAATTGTAGATGTGCCCATAAACAATTTAAGACTTTTTAAAATCTAACCTTGCTGATCAAAATGGCCAAAGAAATTTAATGCACACATGTAATTATAATGGGCCAATTGGCATTTGAATTTGTATTATTTTATCATAGATAACTTACATGGTTTCAAAGTAAATCTCTCAGATTTAAAAATAAGTATAAATAACTGTAATCATGCATGCAAAGACGTGATTCTTCTCTACAGTACGTGTAGAAGTTCTAAGTAACTCCAAACATACCTAGAAGAGATTCTATTTTATTTCATTTTTTATTCAATATATTCTTTATTTACATTTCAAATGATTTCCCCTTTCCTGGATCCCCCCTCCCTGAAAGTCCCATAAGTCCTCTTCCCTCCCCCTGTTCCCCCATCAATCCCTTCCCACTTCCCTGTTCTGGTATTCTCCTACACTGATGCACTGAGCCTTTCCAGAACCAGGGGCCATTCCTTCCTTCTTCTTGGACATCATTTGATATGTTGATTGTATCTTGGTTATTCCAAGCTTCTAGGCTAATATGAGATGGTTTGTTGTGGTTGTTAACTTGACAGGTTCCAGAATCACCTTGAAGATCAATTTCTGGTCTTCTATCCCCAGTGATGAGGATTTTAGATTGGATTAATTGAAATGATTTGAACCCCTCTAAAGATGGCCCTCTGACACAGGCTGGTCTTGAACTGAACCAGGTAGAAAGGGCATGCTAAGTACCAACATTCTTCTCTCTGTGTGGATGCAATGTGAGCAGCTGCGTCATCCACCTGCCCCAATGCCTCACCTGCCATAAGCAAAGATAATCCTAGACTGTGGCCAAAATCAGCTCTTCCCTTGCTAAATATATTTGTTAGTGTATTTTATCACAGCCACAAGAAAATGTACTGATACTGGGAGTCTCAGAATACACTGACACTACTTCTGGGATAGGGAGGTTACTTAGTTGGTAAAGGTGGAAAGTGGAGACAAGAAAACCTTCAAAGGATTGTATGCTAGCTAGATTAGCATTGGCTGCAGGGAAGAACAGGTCCTACCTCAGACAATTGGAAAGCAAACACTGACTCCCAAGGTTGCCTTCTGGCCTTCTCACTTGTGATGTAGAACATTAAAAATATTGGCTCAGGACCCCAAAGATCAAGTTCTCAGCGCGCGCGCGCGCGCACACACACACACACACACACACACACACACACGAAAGGTTTATCTGCCCCAGAGGGACAGGAGACTAAGAATAAGAGACAAAGTTAAGAGATAAAGGCTGAGGGAGAAGAAAGAAATAAGGAAGACGAGACAAGGATATTTGTCATGGAGGGGAATAAGGCCTGCATCTGGATAGTAGGAGACAAAAATGACACATAGGAAAGTGGTGGGTTATAAAGGCAGAAATGGAAACCCTACCCTGTGTTAGGATGAGGTGTTTAATTTTAATCAGGCATATTAATTAGGACAGCGAAAGGGAGCCTTTGATTGCTGAACTTCAGTACATCGAAAGCTGACACTTGGTAGTCAACTTCAGAAGGGGGTAGTAGCCAAATAAAGGAATAGACCTTGGTGGCTGGCTTTAGGAATGTAATCTAATGATTTTTAGTAAGGCACAAGGAATGGGAGAGAAGGAAAAGGCCTGCTAGAGCCATGGTCTCCAGTGTTGAGCTAGCCAGAGTCCCTTCAAAACAAATCTCTATGTCTCTGTCTCTATGTCTCTCTGTGTCTCTGTTGTCTCTCTCTTTGTCTCGCTCTCTCATACACACACACACACAGACACACACACACACACACACACACACACACACACACACACACACATGGTTCAGTGAGTAAAAAGCCTTGCCTTACAAACAGAAGGAACTGAGTTTGGATCTCCAGCATCCATGTAAACGCCTGGTGGGTCAAGCAGCTTACCTATCACACAAGTGTTAAGCAGGCAGAAACAGGGAACCCGTGGGCAAGCTATCTATACAAAATGAATCAGTGACCTCTAGACTCCAGCAAAAGATTCTATCTCAACATATAATGTAGACAGCAACCAAGGAACATCCATGCTATCAACCTCATGCTGGTACATACATGGGCACAAACGCTCACATATGGAGGGTATGTTGACTGTGCCACCAGATAGGCATGGGACTGGTGAATTGGAGCGTGTCCAAACCCTGGGAGTCATAGAGACTTGAGATGGTAGGAGTAAGGCTGCTCCCTCCCTACCTCCATGTGTGCTCTGGAGTACTTAACCAGCACCCTCAGCTAAGGTGACCATGGTCAGTCAGTCATATAGCACAACACCTAGAATGCTTCTCCATGCTAATGAGGCATCTCAGAGCCTTAACCTTCCCCTGATGACCTTCCCTTCCTGGATATTTTCATGTCATTCCCCAAAATTATATAATCCCTGGTTCACCTCGAACAAAGTTTGTGCATTCACGTCATCCGCCAATTAAGAAATTCAAATAAGATAAGAACCTCTCAGAGAGCTGCCTTATTAAAGATCATCACAGGGAAGGCCTTCATTCAAAGGAGCTGTAACACTAAGACTCAGGAAGAAGGCGTTCTCTCTTCTCTTGACCCTCTGGCGCCTGGAACTCACTCCCAAACAGACTGGGACCCTGCTTGTCCCAGACTGTTTTCCCCTTCTACCATGGCATACTATGAACTCCCTGTCCCGATCCTTCCAGGCCTTAGGTCCTTGATTTCTCTGCACCTCCATACCTGGCAGCACCCAGACACCAACAGAGAAGAGACAGAACACACAAGACCTCACACATTTTTTTTTTTTGGTTTTTCGAGACAGGCTTTCTCTGTGTAGCCCTGGCTGTCCTGGAACTAACTTTGTAGACCAGGCTGGCCTCGAACTCAGAAATCTGCCTGCCTCTGCCTCCCAAGTGCCGGGATTAAAGGTGTGCGCCACCACCACCACCCAGCCAACATATTTTCTTATGTTAGAAAACTTTTCCTGGGGAGACACAACACAGAAATCCACTCACTCCACATAGGGAAACCATGAATGTCCAAAGTACAGACACCACCAAAGTCCAACTTGGTGAACCAGTAATATTTATTGGGCTTTCTTATAGGAATATGGGTGAGGGTTTACTTACAGGAGCAGAAAGGACTCAAAGACAGCTGCAACATCAAAGCCTACCACAGCATGGCTGACAGCTCATAAAGCTCAGAGCCCAGAGCATACTGCACAGCTTCCAGGTGGCTCAAAAGGTTGGGTCTCCATTTCAGGTGCTTTAGTTGCTCTTAATGTCTTCCAGGCAGCTGGTCTAGTCTGAGACTCTTTGCTAATTAGCATTCTCTTCTGAGAGGAATTTGTTTGCTTAGATTTTTTTCAAAACCTACTTTAATAAGGGTTCTTAAATGCCTTACCCTCCCTGCTAGCCCATCATCTACCAGAGGTAGTAAAAAAGAAAGGTTATTAGGACACTAGGGAAGTGGGTCTGTTTAGAAATAGTTCTTTGGGGTGATTCCTGTCTTTGTAATCAGGATATCAGCAGTTTAGTCTACTAGCAAAGTACCAAACACGAACCAGTAGTGGCAGCTTGATCCAGCATAAACTGTGAGCCTCTTCTTGATTTTCCTCCGTCCATGGAAGCAGAAATGCCAGAACAAGTTCTTTGGCAAGTTACTCTCTATAAAGTCAAGACAAAGATCAGCAAAGCAATGCAAAGCCATCCAGTGCCAGAGTGTCCTCAGCAGAGACTAGAGACATGGTGCAAGCATTAGCCTTGTCCTATTGTCTGTGGTCATATTTATATCCTTTCTAAATAACACACATCCTTTCACATGTCTGCTTCCAGGAAACATCCTCTCACCTGTGTCTGCTTCAGCAAAACATTCTTTCACCTGTCTCCCCCCAGCAAAACATCATTGTGACCTGGGTCTCCAAAGAAACCAGAAATTTCTACTTCAGTAATTCTTACTTTTATTGTTAGCTCTGGCATGGAGGGACCAAGTGATTCTTGTCAGTTTCAGGGACTTCCTGATGCTATTTTGAGCTATTTACTTTCTTTCTTTAGGAGTTTTCTGCAGGTTGGAATGTTTTAGTCTCAGAGGAAATCGTTAGACAACAATAAAAGGTGCACCTCCACAGGCATACAAACCCACAATAAGTTCACACCACATACAGATACACACAAAACAATGAAAAATTTATAATTAAGGATGGTATGATTTACAATGGAATTATTCATAACCACAAAGACAAATAGATTAATATAAAGAGTTCAAAGATATGCTGAGAAGGCCTCTGGAGATGCTGTGTCTTCAGAGGAAAAAATGAGATTGTTACAGCAAATGGAATGAAAGGAAGGAGATTTAACATGCAAGCTGGCAAAGGAATTTGGAGGACCCACACCTGGTTCTTTCCCTTACTTTCTCTCCATCTTTTTGTCATTTCTTTTAAAAAATCTGTTCAACCTTGGTGTCCCCACTGAGCTCATTTAGTTTTATGATAAATTTCTCTGTCCTGCCAGTTCAGGTCTATTTTTCTTCTTGAGAATGTTCTACTCACACACTACTCTATGCTATTGGAATTCTGGGAAATAAGTGAATTAACTCCACATTTCCTATAATTCCTTTCCCAATACCTTGTGTATAGCATGGGATAAAAATAATAAACATTTGGCATCCTCCCATTTAAATATCATCATTTAAGATATCTGCAGATTATTTTTAAAATTCCAAGACCCTTAATTTGGTAAAGTGGCATTTAGTTGAAGTCCAAATTCTCAGCTGAGGTGTGCATGGTTTACTTGGCCAAGGAGTGACTTTAGGAAATGAGATAGCAGCCTGGCTTCACTGCCCTTATGAAAACCAGCTGCTGACATTCACACATTTCATTATGCAAATTTACAAAAAATTATGAAATTGAAAAAGTTTGAAGATTTCCCTAGAATATATTCTTTACACAAGTCCAATGCGCTCCATAATAGCATTCACTATTAAATGTACTGTAGCTCTAAAACATGTACTATAGATATTACATTGGAAATCTTAAACTGATGCTATTAAATTTTAACAGAAATATTTTTGAGATGTAAGAAAACATCTATCAGCTTCATTTTGCTAATATTTCTTCCCTGAAGGCAAAAAAGAGAGGCTCTTTGTTAGACCATAAACCTACATTTGTAGTATATTTTAAGCCTATCCACATTGTTGAGGTACTATTTTTGACATATTGAGCCAGAATTCAAAACCAGTTTAAAATCTATACACAATGACAAAATGCTCTTTAGAATTTTTTACTCCAACCAGAAATACTAAATTACTCATTTAAATATAAATATCTAATTATACTAAAAAATTATTGGGAATTATCAGGAATTTGTTGAATGAAACCTACCATATTACATATTATATCAGATAAAAACAAAAGAATGATGAAGGCCCCATTCATCTAGCAAAAAGGTTCAATCTAATAAGTAAAATAAGTCAGTAACACTAAGAAATCGTTAATATAAAATACATCTGTGGTAAATGTCTATTAAAATGCCAAAAAAGATGGGTTTGGGCTTTAGAAGGCAATTCTTTTAAGTGCATGACACTTAACTATATGTCAACAAAAGGCCCAGCACAGCGAAATCTTGTAAAATGGGAACATTTCTCCCAGTTTGTACTGCACATTGCATAGGGATGGACACAGCCAATGTCTTTTATAACCTCACTTGCAAAGTGAAGATAGTGCCAAGCATTCTTCAAGGGTACCCTAAAGCATCAGTACCATTTTTTTCCTTCAAAAGCCTCTGGGAAGCCTTTATCCAGAAATCTCACAGAAGCCATACCTTCCTTATAGACATGAACATCAGTATCTACCCCTGTCTCTCTGATACTTCTATTATAATTCATTACCAACTATGTGGTAAAATTTTTAAGTTATTTATTATGTGCTTTAGCTACTATCAAGCAAATCAGTCTGTAGACAGGGACTAGGCAGACATTTGGGTTTTTCTGCTGAGAATGCCTGACATTACAAAATTATAGAGGGCTTGTGGAGGGGAAATTAGTAGGGGGGATAACACTTGAAATGTGAATAAATAAAATAACCAATAAAAATGAAAAATAATATATCTTATGGGCGGCTTAGGAATCAGCCAAAAACATGACCTGGAGTTAGAAAGATCTGAGTCCTGATATGTGACTTTGTACAAAACTCAACCTCAGGAAGCCTCAATTTTGCCATCTATAGAAGGGAACAATAATACCTAAATAATAGGCTCAGAGTGCTGAGATCTATTGACCAACTGCATTAGCTATTATGAAGAATGCAGTTTAAATACATTTCCATGTAATACAGAGGAAATCATCTAAAACAATTGTTTTCCAATAAAATGGATGCATCATTATTATTTTGTTTTCAAAGAATAAATTATGTTGAGGTTTCAAATAATTCTTATAATATATTGTCACAAATATTCAAACAAATGTCTTAGATATCTTAAACTTCAGTTTGTGGTCTGTCTCTAAAGATGCTTTTCTTTATACACTGCTGAAGTTGAAAGGGGAATACAGATGAGAAAGGTTTTATGCTGGCTCAAGGAATGGCTGGGTGGATTTTCAAACAGGAGCCCCAAATGGATTTTCTATATACCAGCCTCTGAGAACTAGGTTTAACTGTTAAGCTGCCCAATTCAAAGATAATTAAAAGTTATCTCTTTTCTACTGATTTTCAAATTGGAAAACTTGTGTAGCAATGCTTGCTAACAGAACCCGTGTCAAAGGTTTTAAAAAGTAGAATACAAAAGCCAGCTGGATTTTGTCAGTCAGCGCAGGGTTCCACTGTGTTAAGGTGCACAGATATTAGCCTTTGCTTTCAGCAGTGTTGGAAACCTCTTGAGAAGGAGAGAAAGAAACAAAAACATGGGGAGGGAAATGGTGCAACTGAACAAAAAGTGGTATAAACAGAACATTAAAAAGAATTGATGATGGTAACAAAGTTCGGGATGCATTATTCAAAGCCATTCAATGTAACTCCAGGCATAGCAGTGGATAATTTGACTCATTCATCCATCATCCAGTCATCTCTGCTGTTCATGCTACCAACAAAGGACCAATGTTGTCTTTGTTGGGGGAAGTACGCTAATATCTAGATATATAAGATAACTAAGAATGGCTTTAGCACTGGGGAAGAGCATGGGAGTTATGTGTCCTCGTGTCCCAGACTGGGATAATGCTTCAGGATTATGAACTCATGGTAGACAGGCATCCGATTAGGGTAGTCAGGAATGTCATATCAGTTCCCATGAAACATCTTGATTAAAGGAAAACATGAATCCCTCTTCCATCCACAAAGCTGCATACTTAATAGCACAATTCAGTGATGATTAAAGTTCTTTTCAATGTCTTCTTCCAAAAAATGATGGAGGGGACAAATGACTGATTATGTCATAAAGCCCACAGCCACTACATGCCCTAATTCTCACAAGATGAATCTCTTGAGTATTTTCAAACCAGTGTTCATGGAGTCTTAATAGCTTGGAGGATGGGGTTTCTACCCCTTCCCTCACATGATAAGCCCAAAGAAATAATGTATTTTAAGGCCAGGAAGTAGATCCTGATATAAATCTTCATTAAGTTTACTTTGCATTGCATGAACTTGTGAGCACATGAATAATGCATTCTTTTGTCTAGGGATATATAAGTCTCAATCTACTCCTTTCTGAATGGAACAATACTATTCTACTCTCTAATAGGAACTAGGAAGATTCAAATAGCAGGCACTACAAATAGTTTGTCTAACCTAAAGTTATTCCATAATTAACTCTATTTGTCTTTGTAGCCCTAAATGTGAAACTCCTATAAGTCTACAGACTCTAACTGTGTATCTGAACCATACTTATGAAGAATACAGACACAAAACACCTTCAGAATGAAAACGATCACATTCCGAAGAGTAACGTCTATGCTCATATTGCCCTGATATACCTCATTAATCACAGGAGCTAATAAATTACTGTGCATTTGGCTCATTTTTATTCATAATTAATTATTATTTGACATTCTTAAATGTAAATAGCCCACAACCTCATGACCCCTGCAATATATGAATAGAAATATATTAATCAAGATTCATATAGTAATATGTAAATTATAATTAGGATAAGGATTTCAAAGCTAAGAGATGGCCTGGCATAATAAGGAGTAATTCCTTCCCTGTAGATCTCTAGGAGGGGCTTTCAGAGCAGGTAAGGCCAGGTGGAGACATAAGTAAAGGGAAGAGGGGAGATGAAAAGAAATGAAGATGGCTGTTGAAGAGACCAGCACTTACAAAGGCTCCGTGAGTAGAGAAGGAACAATGATGAAGCATCAAGTCGTGTGCCTGGATCAAAGAGTGTAAAGCTTAAATTATTGCTTCAAACACATCCAGAGGTGCTTTAAAATATAAATTGTCTATATTCGCACCTTTTTTCTTCATTATTTGTGTGTGTGTGTGTGTGTGTGTGTCTGTGTCTGTGTCTGTGTCTGTGTCTGTGTCTGTGTCTGTGTCTGTGTCTGTGTCTGTGTCTGTGTCTGTGTAAGAGTAGTGTGTGTCTGTGTCTTCTTCTGTGCTGTACACCTTTGTGCATGTGGATACCCAGAGTTGATGCCAGAAGTGTCCTTGGACCAATCTCTATATTCTTCATTGAGGCAGAGTCTCTTAGTTGAGCCTGTATCTTATAGATATGTAGGGTGGCTAGCCAGTTTGTTTCTGGGACCCTGTTTGATCCAAGTGCTGGAATTATAGGCGGGCCACCACATCTACCTGCTGTCTATTATGGATCTAAAGCTCTGAACTCTAGTTGTAGTGTATATCTCAAGTACTTGAACCTCTGAGTCATTGCCCAAGACCAATTCTTCTGTACTTGTATTCTTTTTTTTAAAGATTTTTTAGATTATTTTTTGTTATTTTTTGGTTTTGTTTTGTTTTGTTTTTATTGAAAAGGGAAATAAAAACATTTTTGATAAAATTCAAGATTTACATGGAAAATATTTCAGACAAAATAGAAGAGATACATAGAAAAACGTTAAAACTGACAATTTTCATGGAAAATTAAAGAGTAAAGTGGTAGACATGTAAAAACATTGCTAAATTAATTGAAATATAAAATGGAAACATTTTATGATAGAATTGAAGATTTACATGGAAAATATTTCTGGTGAAATTCAAGAAATATATAAACAAACATGTTAAAATTGACTATTTCATGGAAAAATTTACATATAAAATGATAGTTATAAAACTATAAATTAATTGAAGGTAAAATTAGAAACATTTGTGATAAAATCAAAGATTTACATTGAAAACATTTCTGATAAAATAGAGGAAATATATAGAAAGACATATTAAAATTGAAGATTATCATGAAAAATAATGCAGATAAAATGGTAGACATAAAAAATTACTAAATTAATTAAAAGGGGAATTACAAACATTTTCTGATAAAATTGAAGATTTATATGAGAAATATTTCTGTTTATCTTTTTATTGGGGAGTTGAGTCCATTGTTGTTAAGAGATATTAAAGGAAGAGTGATTTGTTGCTTCCTGTTATTTTTGATGTTATTTTTATGTTTGTGTGAGTATCTTCTTTTGGGTTTGTTGGAACAGCATTACTTTCTTGCTTTTTCTAGGGTGTAGTTTCCCTCCTTTTTTTGGCATTTTCCATCTATTATCCTTTGTAGGGCTGCATTTGTGGACAGATATCCTGTAAATTTGGCTTTATCATGGAATATCTTTGTTTCTCCATCTATGATGATTGAGAGTTTTGCTGGGTATAATAACCTGGGCTGGCATTTGTGTTCTCTTAGGGTCTGTAGGGTCTGTATGAGGTCTGCCCAGAATCTTCTAGCTTTCATCTCTGGTGAGAAGTCTGGTGTAATGCTAATAGGTCTGCTTTCATAAGTTAATTGCCCTTTTTCCCTTACTGCTTTTAATATTCTTTCTTTCTTTAGTGAATTTGGTGTTTTGATTATTATGTGCCGGGAGGAGTTTCTGTTCTGGTCCAGTCTGTTTGGAGTTCTGAAGACTTGTTATATGTTCATGGGCATCTCTTTCTCTTGGTTAGGGAAGTTTTCTTCTATAATTCTGTTGAAGATATTAAATTGGAAATCTTTGCTCTCGTCTATATCTATAATCCTTAGGTTTGGTCTTCTCATTGTGTCCTGGAGTTCCTGGATATTTTGTGTTACCAGCTTTTTTTTTTAATTTTTATTTTCTATATTCTTTGTTTACTTGCCAAAGGCTTTCCCCTTTCCCAGTTCGCCCCCACCATATGTCCCATAATTCCTCTCCCCCCCCAACTATTCCTCAACCAGCTTTATGTGTTTTGCATTTTCTTTGACTGTTGAGTCAATGTTTTCTATGGTATCTTCAGGATCCGAGGTCCTTTCTTCTATCTCTTGTATTCTATTGTTGATGCTTGCATCTATGACTCCTGAATTCTTTCCAAGATTTTCTAACCCCAGATATGTCTCACTTTGTGATTTCTTTATTGTTTCTACTTTCACTTTTAAAACCTGGATGCTTTTGTTCAGTTCCTTCACTTGATTGTGTTTTCCTGTAATTATTTAAGGGATTTTTGTGTTTCTTCTTTAAGGGCTTCTGCCTGTTGACCCATGATCTCCTGTATTTTTTAAGGGATTTTTGTGTTTCCTCTTTAAGGGTTTTTACCTGTTGACCAGTGTTCTACTGTATTTCTTTAAGAGAGTTAAGTCTTTCTTATAGCCCTCTATCAGCATCTCGAGATATGATTTTAAATCCAACTCTTGCTTTTCCAGTGTGTTGGGGTATCTGGGACTTGCTGGGGTGGGAGAACTGGGTTCTGATGTTGCCATGTGGCCTTGGTTTCTGTTGGTAGGGTTCTTGTGCTTGCCTTTTGCCATCTGGTTGCCTCTGGTGCTAGTTAGTATTGTCTCTGGCTGGAGTTTGTTCCTCCTGTGGGCCTGTAAGCCTGTGTCCTTACTCCTTTGAGCTCAGAAGTGAAAGCACTGCTGGGAGATCACTCTCTCCTTGCTGGTTATACACAGAAGGCTGTAGAGTTTCCTGGCTCCCTGGTACAAATGGTAAGAGGAAAACTTCTGTCCTAGCTGCCCCACTGATCTTATGTCCTGTGTGATCCTAGCTATTCCCCTTTAGAGAGAAGGAAGAGATCTCACTTCTGTGCTCAGAAGTGGAAGCACTGCTGGGAGATCATCTCCTGGCAGGCTGTGAACAGAAGGCTGTGGAGTCTCCTGGATCCCTGGTGCCAATGGCAGCAGGAGGACTTCTGTCCCAGCTGCTCCAATGATCTTATCCTGTACTTGTATTCTAAAGAGGTCTTTTTAAAAAAAAATAATTATAATGACAAAAGCATTTGAGATCTAGGAGGAGTACATTTCAATATAGAATGTAATTTAGGAATTCATTACTACAGCTCAGCCAAGCCATTATGATGACCATGAAAAACAAGAGCAAAATTAAGTACAGAAAACATTCACTGAAAAACTACCTCATATTATGGAAAGCAATTGGGTGCTTTGAGAATATGTCAGATGACATGACTGATAGATAATCTGATGGATTGCAAATGGATAGCTGAGGAGTAAAAAGTCTTCACACATTTGATTTATAGGTTGGTAAAAGGACTACTATTATAGAACTAGGAGCCACCAGTGTGGTGGGTCTTTTGCTTAGCCACATGATGATAATCCTTAACAGCAAACAAATCGTAACTTTAAAACATGTCAATAAAAGGATCTGATTTCTCCATTCATCAACAGCAAATGCTCACTCTGGTGAAGTAAAGGAGCGAGAAGTTATGATATGATATGGAATTTCTAGACTTCCTAAATTCTCATTAATATCAATCATATTTTATCCCTCTTTCAATAATATTGAGTTCTATATGCACCTTTCCTTAATCTCATAATATTAGCAATAAAGTAAATATTTTTGCTAAGTACTACGTAAGCATTTTTTAAGGTTTCATAAGTACAAAAATTTGAACAGTTTTTGGTAGAAAAAAAGTCTCAGCTGTTTCCATTCGTTTTAATATGAAGTGCCCCAGTTTGTTATACCTGCTAAACTAAGTTCACTGAAGTAAGGTTCTGATAGCCGGACCTGCCTTTCCCTGCCATTGGCATGCGTGTTGGTGAAAAAGCAAACCAGCAATGGAATCAAGTAACCCTGCTACAAACTGGGGTCTAGGTAGAAGTAGCTGTCCCTCCTAAAGTCACAGCTTCTTCATCTGTGGAATGTGAATGGTAGGTTTGACAGACGATAATAGGTACTGAGTCTTAGGTGGGCCAAATGTCTGCAGCAGTGATGAAAGGTGCTCATGACTGTATGATTGAAAGCAATTTGTATTGTCATTTTTTATCATAAACATCAGTGAGCAAGTAGGCATTAATGAAGAACTGTATCAAAGAGAAAAATAAGCAAGAGCCTGTTCGTCACGCTGAAATTTTTGGACTGAATGGAAGTAGAAGACCATCTTACTCACATTGACAGAAAATGAAGAGCGGGTCTGAGGGACAGGACACAGAGAAATTACTAAATTAAATTAATTAATTACTAAATTAATCCTAGTTATTTTCACTTCAAATCATGACTTTTTAATATGCTGCATACTTTAAATCTCTTAAAAGATGCAAAAGGATCATAGTTTTGTTCCTAAAGATCCACAGCCTAAAATATGTAATCTGCATATAAACAGTGAAGAAAGAAAAATCCTTGCAATGTTCTTAACTGGCTAAACAGAAGCTATTGCAGTTCTATTACCACCCCCAACTTTATGGTTTCCAAAGTATCAGAAGAAATCATGCCACCGCCACACTTATTCAGTACAAATTTCTCTGTCTGTGGTCATCCTGTGAGTTGACCACTTTTTGAAGAAATGCTGTCTATTTCAGCCTCCTTACCATTCCTCCCTATGGGAATGTGGATGTTTGACCTATGGCATTGTATCATGTAAGTATCTCATTTGCACTTTTTGACTTTCATAGTGGCTTGCACCTGAATTTGCTTTGAGTCTCAGGGGAGACCATGAATTTTCAAACCATGTGGAAGGCTTTGGATTCTCCAAAAGATGAACTAAAATGCATTTCTGTGTTGTACGATGGGCATAAGTTCTGCATATGGGATGCAAAATAGCAAAGCTATGGTTCAGATGAGTGTCTCCTTGATCTCATGGATGAAATGGGTGGTCCTAAGGCTCGTGCTACCGGAAAATGATGGAGCCTTTAGGCTATGAGACCTAATGTGAAGTTTTAGGTCACTGAAAGCATGTCCCTTAAGGCTATTATGGAAGAGTAATTGTCTCCTCTCCTTTCTCTTTTTCCTGGTCATCATAAGGAGAGAAGTGTGTTTGACTGTGTACCCTCCGCCATGATACTTGGCCCCACCAGCAGCCTGAACTAACAGAACCAATTCATCACTGACCCAAAACCTCTACAAGATAATCTAAAATACCATGTCTTGAAAAAGGCTCTCACTATGCAGCCCAGACTGATGGAACTAAAATTTGCCTTAGCTTTCTGAGTGCTGGGATCAAAAGTATGCATCACTATGCCTATGGAAATCCACCCACATAGAGACAACACACACATATCCAAACAAACACATAGGCTCACACACATAGGCACACACATAGGCACACACATAAACACATACACAAATGAACACACAGATACACTGAAGAATTTCAATCTGAAGACAGCACTCTAAGTGCTTGAATTTCTGTTCTATCTGGAAAATGGAGTATGTTCAGTCTGGAGCGCCTAGGCTCTCTGCTCCCACTGCACCTTGCTTAAGAAGGTTTATGCTCCAGATTCCATGGACACTACATGGCTAAAGTTAACCATCCTCTTACCTGAAGACTGACTCTTAATGCCTGAGAATGAGACCCTGGATTCTAAAATCACTATGAATTATGACAGTAAACTTAAGTGACAGACACAAGAGCCACATTGGTTTAAAGATTTTATAAAAATGACTGAAATAAAGACAGTTTTAAATTCAAGGTAATAGGTTACACAGTAAAATACAATGTGGACTTGATTATCTAAGGCTCCCTCTAGCTTTAAATTTCTACAATTTTATATGTGAAAAAGAAATTTAATGGGGTAGGTTTATAACAATTATTAAAATGTGATCTTAAATACATACCATCTTCCTTTTACAACATCATAAAGTATTTATATTGCCTTGCTGATATCATGAGACTAATTTATGGGTTTGAAATGCAGAGAATATGCACAATATTTTTGTTCTACTCTTTTTTTATTTTAAAGTGATAAATTTGACTAATATGTTTATCTTTATTTTAGTTACAAATAGAAAGTTTCTCATAACCACTTGCTTGTGTTCAGAAGAAGAGATACTGAAGGAAAAATGTCATTTGGTATTTTTAGATATTGCTAGATAGAAGAGGATGTTGGGGTCTAATGGGGATATATATACAACAAACAGGATGCTTCCTTTGCTGAAATGACAACGGTATAGAATCTCATCCTAGCAACAGATTTTCAGTGATGCCCTTGGGTATCATCTTTTCACTCAACCCATTTTGTTTATTTTTAAGGTAAGGTCTAATGTATCCCAATTATATAGCTCAAACTCAGTTGAACACCTAACACTCTGGGCTCACACTTATAAGTGCTGGGATTACAAGTGTGTGCTTCTATTCTGTGTTTAATATCTGTCTTTGAGAAGAACTTCCATTTTGCTGTTATGGTCAAACAAGTTGCATTCTTAAGTGCTTTAAATGTCACTTTCTAACATTCAAATTATATGCTAATTGCTAAGGAAAAACTTGAACATGAAAAACTAAATTATGTTTGAATCATTTGAACTAAAAGTAGCAATAACCAATAGCAAAGCGTTTATCTGAGAGTCTATGAGTTAAAAAACAAATTCTCTGAGGCACTATAAAAAACTTTCAGTTAAACTACAGCATATATAATTATTATTTAAATATTTGCTTCATACATATTTCAGACTTATTTAGGAATGAAAGAAAGGAATTCCAATCATGCAACTTGACTATGCATACTTAAAATGAAAATGTGAATAGGATAAATTTCTGCAAATGTCTTTAAATGTTCTCACATTTAGGATTCCATTTTCAAATCAGCCTTGTACTAAGATACATGACTCCAGGTTTTACTACAGAAAGTCATTGATAGTACTGCCAGAAGGATTAGTGTAACTGCCTGCAGATATATCAAATGGGTTACCTGGAAGGGAAGCTGGGAATGTATGGGAGGGCAGCAAAAAAGAGATGGAGACCAAGATAACACCTGCTATTCAAGGTCTCAAAGTTTAATGAAGAACTCCAAATATATAGGCAGGGGAAAAGGCTGGAAGCTTCTCAGCAGAACCAGTTCAGTTGCTTCACAGGTGGCTAGTGTTTCTCAAGAAACTACAGGTCCTTGATGAACAACAGGCTTCACCTTGGTCTGGGTACTCTACCCTAGGTGGAAGGGATTATGGCTAACACAGGAGTTCCCACTCAAAGGCTGGATGAGGAACTTCACATTGGTTGATGACAAGTTCCTTCCAGGTGGCATGACACCTTAATAAGGCTCTCTACAGATTAGTAATAGAGTTTCTTGAAGGATCCACTAAAAAATTCCTAAGCACCATACTGCTGAGTTCAGGTAGGCATGTAGTTTTACAGAATTAATATTAGTTTTGACTCCTACTTTGGGCATGTTTTGAATTTGTCAAGGGTTGCCCCTTCTTTGTTTTGTGATGAAAAAAAAAGCGCTTTGTTTCCAAGGAATTAAAAACCAAAGAAACAGGAAAACTATCTCACAAGTGTCTTGATATAGCTGACATTTATTCAGCCATGTTGAATTTCCTGGTTGACAGCCAATCTCAAATGCTGTCTATTTGCAGATATGTATTGCTCTCTGATATGTTAAAGGTGGAGTGTAGGGTGTGAGATACAGCTCATGTTGGAATCCTAGTTCTGCCATGATAAAGTTCCAAAATGAAAGGACTTTATTCGCACTGTTCAGGAGATGGACATGCCCCCCCCCTGAAGTCTCTAAGAAAGAAAGAGTATCTGCTTTTCTTCTGTGTCCTGATGCCTGCTTGCAGCTTTTCCCACTCAGGGTGTATGTACTCATTGCTCCCATTTCTGACCCCATCACCACACAGAATTTCCCCCTTATGTTTCATCTCTTTTTTTTCTGAAGATTCTCCTTATAGAAACACTAGTCCTTGGATGGAAGGCCTAAGCTCTTTGGAACAACCTCATCTTTACTGAACTAATCTTTCAAGAAATCGATTTCACACAAAGACTCCTCTGATCTTGCAGGTAGGAACAAATTTCAAGTGAACAACACAAACCAGTATCATATGTCTTAGGGTTAACGAAACATGATTATATGTTTCTATCTTTTAAAAACTATAACAATAATATTTTTTTAAAAATATGTAATGCTATTTTCACAATGCAGAAGGGAAAACAATTTAGGGGAGCTAAATACCTTGCCTAGCATCACACTACTGATCTTGTAAAAACTCAAACTTGTATTTCGTTGGCTGTGGTGGTATCAGGACCTCAGAAACCTGTGACATCACATAGACCACAGTGCGAATAGCCACCATATTCTCAGAATCCATTGGGCTCACCTTTACCTGCAACCACGTCCCTATCTGTATGTATAAGAGAAGCATCCCCCCTCTCTCTTCCCATCTTCTCTTTCCACCATCACCTTTGCCCTTTCCCCTCTCAATAAACCTCTCATGGAACTGTTTGGCCTGGTGTGGTCTTTCCGGAGGCACCAAAACCTGCACAGTCCATAACTGAGACTTTATTCTGCTGTGTTTCACAAACTTTCAGGATACTGCCTTTTGTTGTTTCCCACGTGTTCCATATATCACATATTCAGCATGCAGATGAAGCTGAGTTCTATAGGCTGTACGTACTCTCAGGGAGCTAAGCCTTTAGTCTCATTTCCAGGGGGGTTTAAATAGTGGGAGGTATCAGCAGGTCCACAGAATGGTGGGAACAAGGGTCAGCTAGAGTAGTAACTCCCCAGCCTTCTATTATACTAGACCTTAAGTGGGTCACAACTCTTCTTGAGACTTTTAAAGCACCTATAAAGTCCAATTCCAACTGAGCTGTAGCTAGCTAGTGGGTAGAACAGAGAGTGAGGTCAAAATTAGCATATAAAAACGTTTGACAGAGAAAAAGACTCAAAATTTTACCCAGCATGCCACCACGGACCAGACAGAGCATGCACAGTTAAGGCACACTATGCAAATAATCTATAATGTATAAAGGCCACAGTTTATATGACACAGACACAGTCAAGCTGTTTTCTGCAATTTCTAGTCAATGCTTTGTTTCTAAATAAACTGTCTTTAGTTCTAGCAGTAGCCACATATCTCTGTCCAGTTTCTTGTTCCAGGGTCCATGAACCTGGAAATCCTAGCAGGTCTCCACCAGACCCCACTCTTCACTTCTAACAAGTGAAGACCTTATGGGTCTTTGCTGTTTCAGCTTAGGGTAGATTCTTAGAATTTTGCTGTTCCTTGTTGGTCCTATTGCCTTGTTCACAGCATTATAAATCATCCTTTGATAATATTCTTCAATCACATCTTGAGCATACCATTTTCTCACAAAAGCCAGACTGAACCTGATGCCACAAACTGTCAGGCAATGTCATCTTCTTATTCCACTGTGGCTATGTAGAGCCCCTTTCAACTTTATTAGTCAAAGGAAGAAACACAAATCAATTCATTTTCCTGGGGCAGGGCCACAGTAAGCAGGCACAAATGCTAGGTTAAAATTGGATTGCCTCAGGGGTAGTGGGCAGAGCTGTAGATGAGGGATTGAACCTATGTTTCCTAGACAGGATTTTAAATATTTTATAACAAATTACTCATCTTTTCACATTTTAATGCTGCACAAACGCCTCTTAGGAATGAAAGAGTTTATTTGATTTACACTTCCATATCACTGCTCATCATTAAGGGTAGTGAAGACAGGAACTCAAAGGAGGCAGGAGCCTGGAGTCAAAATACTGATGTAGAAACCATAGAGAGATGCTGTTTACTGTCTTATTCCACATGGCTTGCTCAGAGTATTTTCTAAAAGAACTCAGAAACACCAGCTCAAAAGTGGCAATGGGCTGGGCCCTCTCCTGTCAATCACTAATTAAGAAAAATGCCCTATAGGCTTGCTTACAGCTCAGTGTTACAGAGGTATTATCTCAACTGACACTTTCTCCTCTCTGATGACTCTAGCTGTTGTCAAGTTGATTTAAAACTAGCTAGCACAACTGATCCTTTGTCAATTTGATACACAAACACAGCACTATTAATCAATAACCATTCCTTTATTGGTTATCTCCAATATTACACAATAATAAAGATATCTCAATAGAAAACATTTAACAAACTTAAAAGTCCCACCACCTTTAAATGTTAAAACACTTAAAAAATTCAGTCTCCTTAAAATATCCAAAGTCTTTTCAAACTGAAGGCCTCTCAACTGTGTAAAATCAAAAAATAAATTACTTTCTTACTTCTAGAGTGAAGAACCAGGGTACAATCACAAGCAAAGCAAAGCAGAATCAAACAACTGAGTAAATAACTCACTGCCCAATGACTGCGATTCTCTCATGGTCCTCTGGGCTTCTCCAATGGCCTTAGGTCATATCTTAAGCTCCTCCCTCCAAAGGACATGGAGTTTGTCTTCTAGGCTTTGTCTGGCTCCACTCCACCACTACTGCAGTCCTCAGTGGCCATCCCATTGGACTGGCATATCCCAAATTCTAGGGTCTTCTGCTGCTACTGAGCTCCATTTTCAACCAAGGCCTCTCACAGACTCTCTTCCTAATGCCAATCTGAACTCATTGGTACTCTACATGACCCCTTCAGTTCTGAGCCTCCAACGGTCACTGAGACTGGACTATCTGTAATTGCCTTTTCTGGCCTCTCACAGAGCCAAGAGACAGTTGCTCTCCATTATTCCTTCATGATGTCAAATCTAGTACCACCTGTGTGACCTTTAAACTAGCAAGTGTGACTGCCAGCTGGAGGTACAACGGTGATGCCCTTCCCCCATCTAGAACACAGGCTCTGTGCCTTTTGACGCTGAGGAAACACTTCTCCAGACGATTTTGCCTCAGTAATGCTGATCTTTTCTTAATTACCAGTAACTTCTCAGTTCCCACTATTCAGCACCAAATACACCAGTAATAAGAGATTCTTTATTCAAAATATGTAATAGCCCTGATCTATTCTTTAAGTGACTCTCAAACTGCCCTCTGGCCCTTCATAAGGCAGACCCCCATTTTCTATATTTCTCTTAGAGTTCTTACAGTCCTCCCTTCTGCAGAATAGCTCACCCAAGATTGAACAAACAATGACTTTACCAGCTCAAATTTCAAAAGACCCTCCACATTCCTCCCCCCAAAACAAGGACAGGTTTATTAGAAGAATACCCCCACAGTCCTAGTATCAATTTCTGTCCTAGTTAAAGTTACTATTGTTGTGATGAAACACCTTGACCAAAAGCAACCTAGGGAGAAAAGGGTTTAGTTCACTCATGGCTTTGTATAACAGTTCATAATCAAAAGCAGTGAGGGCAGGAACTCAAGCAGGGGAGGAACCGGGAGGCAGGTGACCATGAAGGAGTGCTGCTAAACAGCTTGCTCTGCATGATTCACTCCACTTGCTTTTTTTTTTCCTTTTTTTTATTACAATTTTTTTTATTTTCTATATTCTTTGTTTACATTCCAAAGGCTTTCCCCTTTCCCCGTTTCCCCCTCACCATATGTCCCATATGTCCTCTTCCACCCCACCCCACCCCCCACCTATTCCCCAATCACCACCCCAGCATTTCTCTGCTCTATTCTGGTACTCTCCTACAAAACTGGATCCAGTCCTTTCAGGACCAGAGTCCTCTCCTTCCTTCTTCTTGGGAATCTTTTGACTTGCTAATTGTGCCTTGAATAGTCAGAGCTTCTGGGCTCATTAATATCCACTTATCAGTGATTGCATTTCATGTGTATTCTTTTGTGATTGAGTTAACTCACTTAGGATGATATTTTCCAGATCCAACCATTTGCCTACAAATTGCATGAATTCATTATTTTTAATTGCTGAGTAGTATTCCATTGTTTAAATATACCACATTTTCTGTATCCATTCTTCTTTTGAGGGACATCTGGGCTCCTTCCAACTTCTGGCTATTATAAATAAGGCTGCTATGAACATAGTAGAGCATGTGTCTTTATTGTATGCAGGGGAAGAATCCTCCTCTCATCAAATTCACTTGCTTTCTTATACCCTGACCACCGACCAATGTCTCCAACCACAACAAGATGGCGCCTCCCACATCAATCGCTAACTAAGTTCTTTACAGGTTTGCCTACAGCCCATTCTTATGGTGGCATCTTCTCTGTTGGGGCTCATTCCTCTCTGATGATAATAGCTTGTGTCATGCTAACATAAAAATATCTAGCACATTAGCATACCATAAAGATGAAGATTTTGAATGAGTAAGAGAATTGATTTGCTTTTCTGGTAGCCAATGAATAATATCAAATTAAGTTCTTATAATCCAGGAAGATGCTATATATTAAAATACGCCAAAGTGCACAGTAGAAAAGATTTGAAAACATCTCTAGTCACTGATGTCCATTCTTTCTGCCATTGTTGTAAATCTACCTTGCCTTGTTTTAGAATGCTCTGTAAGTCTCTGATGGAATTGAAAATAGTTTGCTTTTTTTATACAAGAGGTTATGAGCACAAATTCCCTCCCTGGTCTCTGCTAGATCCCCTCCACACACATTTAATTCCAATCCTCCATTTTCTTTCTTTAAAATAATAACAGGCCAATTGAAAAACAAATGAAACAGAATAAAACAAATCAAACAGGCAAACCGTGAAAGAAAAAGCATGAGAAACACTCCCCACACACACACACCACACACACACAGGTACATACGTACCTACGTACACACGTACGAAAGCATGTACTCACACATACATGCACTCACACAAAAAAAAAACTCATAAAACAAAATCAGAAATCATGGTAGATATGAAGAAAAATCAAGTAATGAGTAATGTTTTTTGAAAATGCCCAAGAAAAGCATTATAAGACAAAACTTCTCCAAAAATACCAAGTCATTTTCGTGTTGGCCAGCTACTACTGGACATGGGGCCTCCCTTAAGTGTGGTTTGTAGATACATAAGGCTCCAGTGGACAAAACGAATTTTCCATTTGAAAGTCGTTGTC
Source organism: Apodemus agrarius (assembly GCA_964023405.1). Lineage (NCBI taxonomy): Eukaryota > Metazoa > Chordata > Mammalia > Rodentia > Muridae > Apodemus > Apodemus agrarius. Next base: position 26,082,056 of record OZ030011.1, on the reverse strand, counting down.
AACTAGAGATAACTTCTAGTTTAGAGATCGTGCTCACTTCCCTTCTTCTCTCCCTCACTAAGACCCCATCTAGCTTAGACCTGTGCATGGTGCCACAGTCTCTGTGAGTTCATATGTCCATCAGTCCTCTTCTGTTTGGAAGGCACTAATGTAACTACAGAGCATTTAAGTTTGGAGGCAAACTCACTTATGCTACATTAGGGGTGACTTGTTAAATTATATGTGGTACACTGGAGTTTTCTCTTTCAGATGTTTAAGAATGACCTCACAGTATCAGTCATAAAGAAAGGAAAATGGGGCTTAGATGGCTTCACTACTCAATCTTTTGGAGAAGCTATTGACTCCCTCTACATGGCTAGACTAAAGGCAAACATTTAAAGGAATGGCATATGCTATTCCAGCAAATGTTTAGCCTAGGGAAGACATATCACCCCATAGACAGACAGATTATACAGCAATTTCCAAAGGACAATAATTCTATTGTCACAATTTTTTTATTTTTTTTATTTTCTATATTCTATGTTTACATTCCAAAGGCTTTCCCCTTTCCCAGTTACCCCCTCCCTATGTCCTATAGTTCTTCTCCCCCCCGAACTATTCCCCAATCATTCCCCCTCCCCCCACAGTTTCTCTACAAAACTGGATCCAATCTTTCCAGGCCCAGGTTCCTCTCCTTTCTTCTTGGGAATCATTTGACTTGCTAATTGTGTCTTGAGTATTTAGGGCTTCTGGGCTCATTAATATCCACTTATCAGTGATTGCATTTCATGTGTATTCTTTTGTGATTGGGTTAGCTCACTCAGGATGATATTTTCCAGGTCTAACCATTTACCTACAAATTGCATGAATTCATTATTTTTAATTGCTGAGTAGTATTCCATTGTATAAATATACCACATTTTCTGTATCCATTCCTCCTTTGAGGGATATTTTGGCTCCTTCCAATTTCTGGCTATTATAAACAAGGCTGCTATAAACATAGTGGAGCATGTGTTTTTATTGTATGCAGGGGACAAGAAAGTGATTTAGAAGACTCTTTAAATACAGCCAATTTCCAAAGTTACCTAAATATTGTTCTCAAGGCACAGTGCATTGGAAACATTTGAGTTTTAAACTGAAGATTCAAGGGAAATTCAACTTATATTGCCAATTTTTGGATAAAATTCTATTTGGAATCAGCTTGCAAAGAGTTTAATTAATTAGATGTCACTTGAAACTAATGGATGAGTTTCACACATCTGTTTTTTAAAAATTTCAATGTGGGATGTAATTGGAATGAAATGTGTTATTTAAAAACAAACAAACTCTCTACAGGTGTTGAAGGAGTATCTAAGTCCACTTGTATATATAGTTGCTCAGGAAGGAGATAAGTAAAATTCCTAAAACTAATTGTTTTTATCCTTGAAGTGGTTGGGATGGTACAAAACGAGGAATTGTACCATAACTCATAACTACTTGGCCTAGTGTCAAGTCCAGTCCAATTTCTATGAGAAGAGGCCCAATACCAACAGAATGCCTATCTTATAAAGTTTTTTTATATTTTTGCATAGACTTTATCTCTAAGATTTCTTCCAAGACAATACATCAAACTTTCTTAGGGCCTATTTCCATGACTGCCATTGTCTAATTCTGCCTGACTTGTGTGATGATCCACATACACCAATGTCTTACACACTTGAGAACTTGGCCTCAGCACCTGAACCTGTGGTAGGACCCTCATGGAGCCGGGGGTATCGTTTATCACAAATAGCCTCTTTCTCCCTTGAAATTCTAGACAAAGAATTATCCCAGGCAGCAGGATACACTCCAATTCTTTTATGAAGTCGAAATATCCATGCATTGATTCTGTCACTGCTTTTGAGACAGAATAAGGGTGGAAGACATAGATAGCAAAGAAGGAAGCATAGTTCTTGCTGCCTAGGAACAGGAGCCTGGTTCCTATTTTCTATTTATGGCCTTGACCTACAGCTTGTGATAGTTGCAACCATTTCTAGAACAATAAAGTATCATGATGAAGTGGGCTGGTGTGAATAAGCCTATGCATCTTTTTTTAAACTTGGAGGCAGGAAAGAGGTAGCCTGAACCTGAAGAACTGGAACAATCAGATCCTTTTTCTGATTCGGCCTAAATGTGAGTTTCAGTAGCATTTGGTCTTTGAAATTTTTTCTCTAACTGCCTTTATTGGCTTACTTCTGATTTCTGTCATTGCTGGAGCACTGACTGCAAAGGAAGGGATTGTGCTTTATGCCACATACTTCACAACGTGGAGAAGTGGTGTCACAGTAAACAGAGCATTAATTACTTGCTATGATTCCCTTTTTAATTTTTATTTGTAGCTGCAACTTAGAAAATTGTAAATAAAATCTACAGAGATAACATTTTTACTCAGGAATTAGATTCTGAAAAAGATCATTGCTGCCCATAAAATAAGAAACTTAGACTACATGTTGATAAAAAAAATCACACTTTCACCAAGGTACAAAACATCTAAGCTAATCAACCTTTTCTGGAGCATACAATACTGAATAATCAAAACTACAGAGAGTGTAGGCCTACCTTAACATAGTATATGGCATTGGAGGAGAATCATTGAGGTCAGCAATATTTCCAAATTCAGGACATTTTTGTAGTGGTAATATCTGTGCATTTTACTCTTGCCATTGCTTTAGAATTTTTTAAAAGTTATGCTGCTTATATAGCATAGTGCATACCACAATAGAATGAGTCAAAACCCCATGCAATAGAGCATTAAGTCTTATACTTGCATATGCACTTTAGCTAGAACTAATAATAACATATATAAATAGTCTTACACTAGTTTCATTGCTTTTCACACTAGGGTTGATTAAAACAGGTAGGTATTAAATTAAGAGGGGATTTGACATCTAACACCAGCTACAGCAAATGCTACAATACACAAAGTAACTGGCATTTTAATTTCTAACCATGTATTACACATTAGTCAATTATTATAAACACCATAAGCATAAGGATTTTTAGAAAACTTTGCTGGGTTAGTGTGCTTGCTTTCTGGAAGAGCATGAAATAGTTCAAGTGTAGATGATGGCTCACTTGCTTGGCTTCCTCATTCCTGATTCTATGGTCCTCATGATAATTTACATGGCACATAGTTACTTCCATATCATTCTATAGGTAATTGCAATAGAGACAGAATGTGAGATAGAGACTTATGGTGGGTCATTTTTAAAAAATCACTTTACTACTTGGCATTAAATAGTCACTGATATTTATTGAATGCATTTATTAATTGATTAACATTATGTTAAATTAAATCATAATGCTACTTTAAAATAGGTCTCCTTGATTAGCATACATATCACAAATGCCAACCCTACAGCAAACAAAATCCTTCCCCCAGATCTTCTGCCTTGAAATACCTGCATAACAGAGGACCTCCCTCAAAGCCTGTGACTGTGATTAACCTTGCCAAGAAGTCACAAAGGTGACTCCCAGAACTGTGTGACCATAAATCATTTTAGTTCAAAGTTATCTTGTGTGTTTCAATCATGGATGCCCATCCAAAGAAGCTTGAGAAACAACATTGGGCAGAAAAGCAAGTTATTGAAAGCTATTAAAGAGAAGTGTTTTGGCAAATGTTCTCTAAGATGACCTTCATCAGGTCTTCAGCCTGAGGTCTGGGGCTCTTAGATAGCAAAGCAGGGTGTTTTTCATTTTTGTTTGGAAAAGTGAAGAACATTTAACACTTCAAAGGACTATCTAGGTCTGCAAACAACTGGCTAATGTTCTTACAAAACATAGGCCTTTCTGTCTAATTTTCCAAGTTTAAAGAAAAACACAAATTAAACCACTCGGATGACATATTTTGGAAGGAACTCTAAAAATTTCAAATAGAAGATAGTAAGCAGATGTTATTTTTATACATTAGCATGTATTAGTTATATACAGTAAAGGGTTTCTTTGTGCCCAATCCACTTCACTGTTGTAAAAGAAGGTTTCCTGTCCCTGGAACAGATCCAACAGAGCATGGGCCTCACTAGTGTTGATGGTTGCTGTGAGTGAAAGGCTCGTTTGTATAATAGTGCACATATTCCTCCTTTGAGGAATGCCATGGTTAATTATTACATGATAATCAGAGCCAGCAGGAATCCAGGAAGTGAGGGCTTGTGTATGTCTCAGCAAAATGGTAGAACACTACCACCTTCAGGACAGCTCTTAAGGCTGTGGGAAAGAACACTGAAAACATGAGTTTGAAAATATATAATTTCTCAATTCTGCAAAATATAAGGATGCAATATGAATTGTATAAGGAGCTTTATAGTTCTAAAGGAACAGAGGTAGTTGTACTATGAGCTAGCTTGACAGAAAAACATAAAGACAGACAGCACAGATGCAGGCAGATTGCTGAGTTCAAGGTCAGCCCGAGACAGAGCAAATTTAAGTCCAGGTGTGGTCAGACTGGTAATTCCAGGGCAGGGTTCCACCCAGCTATCTTAGTTTCTATTCTTGTGCTTGCTGTCTTTTCCTAAGAATCAAGGGGCTGAGGTCCTAAGATGCTGATTCATGAGGTAAACAAAACAGAAATTGGGTAAAGACTGAATTGATGTGCAAAATAAAAGACTGGGCTTTTGGTCTGCAAGAGATGAACTATCCAGAGAGCTTTTCAGAATAGCATGAGAAAGCTGTCTTGAGCAGAACATAGACTACCAGTTTGTAACCCACAATTAAACTTCAAGTCATTTGTTTCACTTCACTCAAATACCCCTTCTCTCAGGAGCAGAGAACCAGCTGAGGCTAGTCCCTAACACCATTGTAATAGTTTCAAACATGCATATAAAATATATTGGTCATATGCATCCCCCATTAGTGCTACAATAAGAAATCACCTAATAACTTGTACATTTAAATAACTTTAGTTAAAAATCTTAAACTCAATTCAGTATGAATTTAAAAAAATATGTGTTAAAAAATTTGCTTTATATCTCAGGCTTAAGGTAAATAACATATACCCAAATCAAGTGAAGAAAACAAGAAACTGTTTTGTAAAAGATGAACTATTAAATGTTATATTAAAATGAATTTTATACAATTATTTTAAAATCATGTTAATTTATTTTTTTAATTTATATGCTATATAAGCCACATTCTCTTGTCATTAGAGTATGCATTACTCAACAAATGGATCCCAAAGTTTACCAAATCTTGGTTGAAAACTAATTATAGAAGAAAGATGAGTCTGTTATACATGCTGACTTCAGAAGAATAAAGGACTAGACTTCACACATTGCAAACCTTCAGTGATGGAAAAGACAGCAAATGACGATTTATATGATGTGTCTTGACATTTCTGTAGAGGGTTTTAAAATGGAAACTCCTACGGCTTGACTATATTCATCTTATTGATAATTTCACTTACTCAAAAAAAAAAAAAGAAAAAGAAACACACAGTCTTGAGGCTACTTATAGAAGTGACATTTTTGATGGATGGCATTCAAGGGAGATGTCAATATATGTTCCTGTGCAAGTACCAACCAATCTTTAAAATCATGTCAGAGAGGCTTTGTCATTTTAGGAAGGGATACATTTTAGTGGAGATGACCCTCCCTATCATCTCCTGGAGTGTCACCAGGGTGTCATATGAAATCCTTCCCTGAAGGAGGATTAATTGTGCCTTAATGTACGATACAACTTCATGGAAAGAATAAGCAAATGTAACTGAAACAATGTCACATGTGCTGATTTTGAACCGTCTTGATGTCCGTCTTCCTTTTTGTCCTTTCTTGCTCTCTCCTCACTCCTCAGAGCCTTCTTCCTAGTTCCTAATAAACCCTTGTACCCTCTTCTTTCAAGTTATTTTTTAATTTATTTTCACAAATGGAAGGAAAAATGTGATTATTGTCATTCTGTATGTAGTTTATTTTGATTTGACATAATACTTTAGCTCTTCATCCTCCAAAATACATCATCATTTCACTCATTCATATAGCTAAATAAGCCATTGCATGTGTGCATGCTGACATTGGGAACTTACTGCATATACATTTCTTTCTAGGGTAATATTTTTCACAGTGTTTTGAAATACCACTAATGCCATTGTCATCATATGTCTATAATGATTCCTTAGAAATATGATTTTGGATTGTCATTCTTTTGTAGATACAGTTCATGTTAAAGCTCAAGGCCCTCTCTTATTTTGAGAATTGCACAGTTTGACTACATGTCTACACATGTGTACATATACTAGCAAATGTTTGCTGATACCATCAATTAATTTCCATTGTCTAGATTGTGGGGTTGTAACAGCAAAAAGAACATATTAAAACTCTATTTACACGGCTTAGATGTTTGTATAGGAAGATAACCATAAGCAAATAAAAATGGTAATTACATTTTTAAGTTATGACATGTAGAGAAAGGTGCTGAAGGCAGCCTTTTATATTTGTACACAAGGGAAGTGTAAAGCAGAAGGCTTGCAAGATACTCCAGAAAGCTGAAGAGAAAACTATGCTTATGTCTGACAAAGTGCTCTTGTCAAAGGAATCAGCAAGTCTCAAGGTCCTGAGGCAAAAGTTTCATCTGAGGTTTTATGTCTTTTAACTGTTTCTTGAGTGTGTAGCTGAACTTGGCTGTCCTTTGTATTCTATTTGGACTGGGGACGTTTTGGGGAAGCATGGGAACATAGCATGCTGAATTCAGGTGAGGATGGTTCAGCAGAGGAAAGACAGAGGCAGATGAACACTGTAAGAGGGATGAAGAAGCATGAGAGCTGGTGTTCCAGCATGGACGTGGACTTTCTGCGAAAGGAGGGGCAGGCAGGGACAGTTGATCCTGATCCAGATGGGGTGAGATAGTTTGTGATGTATGTATGTGAAGCCCCTGCTGATGAAGTATATGCTCACAGTGAAATGAAGCAAGATAATTAGCTCCGTGTGAGAAAAGGGCCATCAAATTGCCGAGTTAGGTGGGAATGGGGTGAAATGACTGTTGCAAAGAGTTCACCTGTGAAGTCGACTATGAGACACCCACGAGCTGAGGCTCTTTGTGAAGTTCTGCCTCTCTTTCACTCAGTCTGCCATGCTTCTAAGTCACAAAAAAGGTGTGATTTGAAGTTGCTCAGTCTGCCACTTTTCTTTCTGCGATCTTTCCAGACATATTTTCACAGCCTACTGTGTATACTGTGGATGGATTATATCTAAACACTCTCCAATTCTTGATTTCACTAACTATATGACAGTAGGCATGTATGTAGTATTAATTAGCATTAATTAAAATAACTATAGGTTATGCAAGATTTATATTCTCATATCACAACTGCTTCTCTATTTTTAGATATACTTGAATTAGATACAATTTCATGCTTCTTTTTTAAAAAAAAGTATCATTGTTATACTTGTCTTGATCATACTCAACATGGATAGTCAGATTACAGTATGAATTTAATCTCATTGGCAGTGATCAAATTCTCTTGTTCTCTTACTGATTTGTTATGCATTCTGTCGTAACTATTTGCTGGCTTTCATGTGTTTTGTTGACTTTTTATTATGCACTTTATTTGTCTCTCCCTCTTCCTTGTAAGCTCCCCTACTGCAGTCCTAGATCTCAGGAGATATGATCCATAGAGCTCTACCACTCACAAATACTGGGAGCATCAAAGGTGTTATAGTCACACTATGAGCACACACCATGGTAATGCCTGATCCTTCTCCACATCTTCCTAAAGAGGCTACAGCTTCCTAAAGAGTTTCCTAATCTCCTTTGTTCAGTAATTTTATGGGCAGAGGTGGAATGTATCACCTGCCATCTTTGTGGTGGAGCGGCAAGTATGATTCTGCCTCATGTCAAGAGGAGATCTTTTGGTTAAATTTCCCTTATGGACCAGAGCTTGTCTTTTGTCACCATTACCTGTTTCCAGCCATAGAAGCAACTTACCAAGGCCTCTCAGCACCTTACACTCATCTCTTTGTCTAGCCCAGAAAACAACTGTCTTCAGCTCTCTTCGTGTGCCTTCAATAGCTCCCTGCTGGCTAATGGTGGCAGTGGTTATCTTGGTAAACTAGGAAACTCAGTTCACCAGCTTCTCCTGATGTCAATTCGTGTAATACAATGCACAGTTATCAGAACAGAGAAGATGAGTTAAAATGCTCCTATCACAGTGTTTTTCACACATGCAAACGTATCTATAGGAAAACAGTTCTTTCTCTTTCAACATCTAATAACCTATACTGAGTCTGCCTATCTATGTAGTTAGGAATCATATATTTATTTATCATTCATTTATTCATGAAAAAAGAAATGTCTATAATAAAGCAATTATACACACTGGATGCTTGTGATGAAGCAGTAATGTAAAGACATCAGATGCCTGGCTAAACAGAAGTCATGGTACAAACAAGACCTATGAGAATTGGCTCAATAACAGCAGTGGAATATTGGGTCAGGCATACTCTATTTACTACATTTTAAAGACTCATAATATATATATATATGTGTGTGTGTATATATATATATACATATATATATATATATATGCCCATATTCATGCATATGTAATTTAACCTATACAGCTTCATGATTCAAATGCTTTTATCATCATCATCTTACATATTAAGATTCTATAGAAAGGTGGTTGACCAAATCGCATATAGTTACACAGCTAAAATATGGCCGAAAGTAGATTTGCCTTACATAACAGGCTTTGGAGTCCCTGTGCCAATAATGCTTCAGTTCAACACAGATATATGAAAGCATGATGTGTGTAGACATTGAGAGTTCACAGGGTACCAAACTTGTTCTCTGGGGCCTATCAGATTTACAGTCTTGCCTCTAAATTCATTTCCTATTGATTGTGTACACATTGTTACAGTTTTGAACCTGAAACCAACTCAGATGTACTGCTTTACAGATCCAGAGTCGAGGTGGTTTGACTGAGGCTTAAGCTCCAACTCTACCTAAGTATGATCAGATTGGGTTCTTACCAAAGACTCTGGGGAGAACCTGATCCAAGCACTTTCAATTGCTGATGGGATCCGTAGGTTAATTAAGAACCCCATTTCCTTGATGGTCAGAGATTTTTTTCTGAACTACTAGATGCTTATGACTTTCTGTGTTACACAGGCTCCTCCCTTCATCTTCAAAAGCCATAACAGTGAACAGATGTCAGCTAGGGTGATAAGCCTCTGTTGTGTGCTTCATCTTTCTTCCCTTTGCTATCCCTTAGATTCTCTGCTCTTCTCTCCACTAGTTGTATTGAACTAGTGTACATAATCTTGAATAATTCTATTTTAAAAGTCTGCTTTAGTAACCAACCACAATTCCATCTAGACAGTACCTTCAATGAATGTTTCACTGTATACAATGAGGATGTGAACATTTTAAATTCTGCCTACCATGCTCTTACTTTGAGAACTACCAGTATACATCAGTCCCTCTGATACAACTACTTTGTCTCAACATAAACAAATATTCTGCAGAAGAAAGTCAGGAGAGCTACTACGGGCACTCATAGATGACATCCATAAAAGAGACAGGACAAAACTGTTATTAACTAAATGATGAGAAAGGATCAGGCATGCCTGAGAAATTGGAAAGTGTCAGTTCAAAGAGTTCTCCCTGGGAACTGAGAGAATGCCTTAGTCAAGGTTTATATTCCTGCTCAAAACGTCATGACCAAGAAGCAAGTTGTAGAGGAAAGGATTTATTCAGCTTACATTTTCACATTGCTGTTCATCACCAAAGTAATTTAGAACAGGAATTCACACAGGGCAGCACCTTGAAGGCAGGAGGTTATGCAGAGACCATGGAAAGTGCTGTTTACTGGTTTATTTCCCCTGGCCTGCTCAGTTTGCTTTCTTATAGAACCCAGGACTACCAGCCCAGGGATGGCACCACCCACAATGAGCTGGGCCCTCCTCCTTGATCACTAATTGGGAAAATGACTTACAGCTGGATTTCATGGAGGCATTTCCTCCATGGAGACTCCTTTCTCTGTAATAACTCCAGCTTGTGTCAAGTTGACCCACAAAACCAGCCAGTACAGAGAGTATAGGCATGTCTGAAGCAGAGCGATTAAAGCAGAGACACTAGTGAATAGAATGAGCCCATCTCACCCAGATTTAAGACACAAATGGTATTTCTATCAAACTAAGTATCACGTTTATCTTGATAGTAACCAACAGACGTCTAATTGAACTTAAGTCCCAACTGCTCTGCAGGAAGGAAATCCATGACACATGGAAACCCAGCCAGTACCCATGACCTAGGGGGACCATGAATCTCAGAGAACACCCAAGTACTGCCACTTTCTTACATTAGTATAATTCATAACTGCACTCTAAACACTTATCTTTCTACCCACAAGTAGGTATGGCTCCCTTTCCTCCTCAAAGAAGCTTCTCTTAGTAGCAAACAGAGTCCACTACTGAAATCCATAACTGTTAAAAATTCAGAGAACAATAGATCATAGCAAAAAAAAAATAGATCATAGCACATTCAACCCCTATTGATACATCTACAACACAAGTTGCACATTGAGGGAACATCTTGGAAATAGTTATTGAAAAATTATAAGAACCAAAGGACCAGGAAGCCTCTCGTGAAACTGTCTTCTAGAAATGAAAGGAAAGCTGCACTCATGGTGACTCAACAATAAGGCTACTTACAAAGACCTGTGTTATCAACATCAACAGACAAGCTAATGGGCAAGACATGTCACAGGGGGCTACCTCTAGACAAAGATCTGGGCAATTAAGGACTGCTAGAGAGGGAGAATTGTTCTTCCCTGGGGAAGTACTTCCAAGCAGTTGGCCCTGAAATCATATACAGACAAGTAACACTAAGTGAACATATAGGCTTGTGTTTATAAATTTAAGCATATGCAAACATGTAACAATATTAGAGAAAAAGTGTGAATTTGAGAGAGAGGTCAGAGATATGGGAAGAGTTTGAGGGAGATGATGGGGGAAAAGATAAAATTATATTTTAAGTTTTTAAATCGTAAAAAATTAATTTAGATGAGAAAAAAAAAAGGAAAAGAATTTTGAGGGCTGGAGATATGGGCCAGCAGTAGAGGGCACTGTCTGCTCTTCCAGAGGTTCTGAGTTTAATCCCTAGCAAACACATGGTAGCTCATAACCATCTATAATGTGATCTGATGCCCTCTTCTGGTATGTAGGTATACATGCAGATAGAGCACTCACACATTTAAATAAATAAATAAATAAATAAATAAATAAATAAATCTTAAAGTTCACAAAAAATTGTGACAAGATTCAGCCATACAATTTTGTCCCTTTTAAATACCTCACAACTGTTCTGAGTTAGTGTGTGTGTGTGTGTGTGTTTTAATTTTTAGTGTCCAGTTAAAGGTTCTGAGTTTTTTAAGGTTGTACATCATAACATAAATTGAATAATGAAATAGAAGATTATAATAATAATAATAATAAAAGAATAAATACTGGTCAAAACTTGAGACAGGTGGAGCTCGGAGGGAGCATGGCTTACAAGACTGCTGAGAGGACAATTGTTCCTGGATCTGTGTCCACTTCTTGGAGGGTGGGGAAGACCTCATTTGTCTTCCACACAGTATTTTATACTTCCACTATTGAAACACTTCAATAGTGATTAAACATGAATCTTTGCAACTGCTTGTCTATACCAAGAGGAGGAGTATCAGATGTTTATTTTTCTCCTTCAGTTTGTCTTCTTTTGCTTTATTTTGACCGAATTCACTATGAATCCCAATAATTTCTCCACTGTGTCATACTCCCCAAAATCCTTACTCCTCACAGCAATCATACTTCTGTTTCCCTTGTTCTATACCCGATCCCTATATATTCATATTTATTTCTCTAGGAATACAAACCCACCAACTATGCAGGCCTGAGCAAAAGGGGAATCTGTAATCCCGAGACATAACCTTCCCTTCTGGGTTTGCTTTATGCCCTTGAATGATTCAAAGTGGCACATCCCAGCTTTCTTTCTGCCTTCTTAGTTCTTTCTCTTTTTTTCATTCTTGGATTTTACTGTTATTCTTGTTTGTGTTATATTGTTTGTGCCCTTGTTTTGTGTGGAGTGTCCTGTGCATGTGGGCACATGGAAGACAGACACTTTCCTTGGGTGAAATTCTTCAGAAAGCATTATTTACCTTGAGTTTTTTGAGAGAGAAGTCTTCCATTGATCTGGAAGATGCCAACATTGCCTAGGCTGCCAAGGAAGACCGAGAAAGAGACCAAGGAAACTGCTTGGCTTTGCCTCCCCAGTACTGTGATTGATTATATGTTTGAGCTACAACTCTCAGGCATTTTTTTATGTGAGTTCTGGATGACCAAACTGGGGTTCTTTTGCAAGGCAATCTTTACCAGCTGAGGTATCAACCCATAAATATTTTCATTAAGTATTAAATTTGGCTTCATATCTTCGCTTCACCTTTCCCTGCACTTTCAAGTTGCTGAAAATATTGGCATTTCCTGGTCTAACTAGTTAAGTGAGTATTCAAAACTTCACTATGAGAAGACTGAACTTTTGGCTTGACAACACCTGCATTTCTTTTGTTAGAAACAAAGAGAACAATCTCATTAGCTTCTTCTGTCTTTACTCCTGTCATATTCAGGACAGCCATTGTGGTGCTACCCTTATCCCATAGGAGAAATGGCATGTCCCAATACTTATCGCCTCTGTTCATGCACGATGTCATAAGTAGCACTGCTTCCCCTTCAAGGCAGCCCTGCTGAGCAACACCCCCTATGTTCCCTGATGCCATTAGCCAAGTCAGAGAATTGTTGCTATGAGAGCTGTAGGATGCAGTACCCTCCTTGCTTACTATGATTTGTGCTACCATATGTTGAGAAAGAAAAAGAAACCATACTTTTCTGGCTCTAGCCTCCCATCTACATGACTTATTTTTGTTCTCCTTGATGAAAGTCTCAAGTACAGCTCCCCCACCCCCACCCCCGACACTTCCCACCTGCTCCTCAGATGTCATTCGTCCCCCTATAATTTCCCACACTGGTTCGATGGCCTTTCCATTATCATGCTCTTAAATCCACCTGCCACACACATATTGATATTTTGTTATTTTTCTCCACACTTCAGGATTATGGGTTGCTCTTTCATCTTGGTTTTGAATTAATACACCCTTCAGAAGGCTTCAGGGAAACTGAAATGTTAGTTCTCATTTCTGAGCCCATTAGAGCTTATTCACTGATCCTTCACACGTTGGTCTACCTCTGCTATTCATGGCTGTTTTGTCCTTTCATTTCTGGCTCTTCCCTTTTCCATTCTTAGGCTGATAAACTCCATTATTTGGTGATCAATGGCACTTCAATTACCTCGGCTTTTAAGGCTGGATTCAAATGGTCACACCCCACATCTTCTCTCTTTGATACACAGTCTGCTTTTGACTGAGTTCATGGTTATTACACTTGCTTCTAATTGGGCTCAATTACAATTTCTAAGGGCTGCTTTGATTTGGGGGAGCAGTCTCATGCCATGCTAAACATTCTCAAACAGAAGAGACTCATCAGATCCTGCAATATATAGTGTCTGTGGTAGGTCAGCCAAATCATAAGCCATTGTGGGTGGGAGGTAGTTTTGTCTATGATTTTAAAATAAATAAATGTAGGACTTTCCCAGGTGCATATTGTATAACACCATATTTATCTATCTTCCCATGGCAAAAATAAAAAATAAAAATAAAAATACAGTGGCCACTCAGGAAACTTTCATGCCTACATTTATGATAGATCAATGATAAATACATGTTATGCCAAAAAATATCATTTCTTGTTGAGGCAGATTCTTAAGATTGCAGGCATGTGTGTTTAACTATATAGTTCCCACCAAGAGACAATGAGCCATCAAAGAAGGAACTGCTGCTGGAATATGGGCTTTTAATTTTTTTTATTGTTTTCAATTCACACTGCATGTTTCTTCTAGTATATTAAAATTCAGCAGAGTTCAAGAAGAAAAATATAAAGCTGACAGTATATTATGAAATGGTGGTTGTTTTTAACTTTATGCTTTGTTTGTAGCTGTTTAAACAGCTCAGACTAACCCAAACCTTGCCTGGGTCTTTCCAGATACAAGCAGGAAAGCAGAAACCACTACAATTATTCTAAATAGATAAGATTAAATGCAGGCATTAGTGACAGCTATAAACTGGAGCAATAATCAAAAGCACTTCTGGCCACTACAAAAGGATTCCCACCAAGGCACATTCTGTAGAAGATGAGCCCTCCCACTGGCCTTCTGGGAGTCTGACAACTGGACCTTCTGGAGCCATGCTCTATGGTTGCAATCAGCCTTCATTAGTGTTTCTAAGTCGGCTGTCATTCTGGACCTGAGGTATTGTCTCATTAGAATGTATATCTGGCCTTGCTGTTCAGGTCAGGCCCAAAAGATTCTAACTTTGTCCAACGGAAGCAAGATGTTAGGCTGCTCTCATCCTATGTCCCCATCACGCAGGGAGTAGGCCAAGTGTGTGATACTTTGTTTTCACCCCAAGTCATTTCCGGTTTCTCATAACTTAGTCAAAGACTCAGGGTAAAACTGACAGTTTTACCAGTGTTGTGTGTCACATAGGAAGATCTCAGACAGAAGGAGTAGAGTAACATCCTCTGAGCTCAGCGAGGACTCCTCTTCATATAAAGACAAGCCATTTAGAGGTGATTAACTGGGTAATATGATGATCATTTGTGGCCATGTCAAACCACAGCTCAACTTTGTTTTATAACTGGATGCAGCTATAAACTCGGGCTATCTGTCCCTCCCTAGAGTTCTTAAAGTACTGCTGTCAGAGCCCTTTCAGGTCCCAGACACAGTGTTGAAAGCATCTGTCCAGAAGCAGGTCTCTCCAGGAAGCCATCAGTGCATTGAAAGGTGAGAACATCATATTAAATTCTGTATCCTCAGGATATGCCTGGTGCCAGCCAGGCTCCTTTTGAACTTTAAAATCAGCCCCTAGCCTTCTATTTATTTGCCCCCAATAACAATTTCCCCTTCCCTTCATAGGAATAGGATGTCAGTAGAAGATATTTATGCCCTAAAACAGATTGAATTTCCCAGCGTTTTTTTCCCACCTAACTATAGGCTTGAGACTGCGTCAATGGCCTTGCCCTGTAAATAGACAAGAGGCATGCTATTCTGGGGTCTTGGATTTGAAAGGATTGGACATGAAGTTCACTGTTTTTTTTCCCTCACTATTGTTGCTGGGAGACAGTGAAGGCAGCATCAGGCAACTTGACTCTTCATAGAGTATACTGTGGGTAAAGAGGGCAAGGCTGCTTACTGACTGCACTGCTCAGTCTTCTGATGGCCTTGTGAAGGGCAGATAAATCCCATCTCCCTTTATTCCAGTGAATATTGGATGTCTTTGTTAATTTACAAGGCATTTGACAACACTAAAACCCCAAACTCTAAATGGAAATAGTACCAGTTAGGGATAATCAGGAGACAGATGAAATATACACTAAGTAGAATAACTCACAAAAGACTCATTTATACACGGATTAATGAAAGGATGAATCTTCAGTAGAAATTACGGGGTAAAAGCATAGTGCCCCTAGACTAACGGTATCTATGTTGCTGACACTTCATGTCCAGAACTAAGTTTGGTAGTATTTATTCACATTTGAGGGGATAAATGAATTAAAGAGTCAGAATCCCTAAGAGAACTGGCATTCTCCAGGCAAGATATCCCAATACCAGGTGCCTCACAAAACAAACAACCTCTGACCTGGAGTTCTCTCTCCTCTCCCCAGGACTCCTCACTACAGACCTGGAGTTCAAAAGGAAGCTGAACACATCAGGCAAACTCTGAATGTCTTTGTTGTGATGAGAAATTACCAGAAACCACTCAAAGAGGAAAGGGTTTATTTCGTTTGTACTTTCACATCACACTTCTTCACTGAGCAATGTCAGGGTACAAACTAAAACCGGGCAGGAAGTTGGAAGCAGAAGCTGATGACTGCAGAAGGAAGGAGACCGCGGAGGAGCACGCCCAGTGGCTTGCTCAGTTTGCCTTCTTAAAGCATACAGGACCTTCTTCCAGGCTCTGCCCACAATGATTTGGTCCCTCCCACATGAACTACTAATCAAGAACAAGTTCCATAGGCTGGCCCACAAGGCATTCTGGTGGAGGCATTTTCTCAATTTCTGTTCTTTCTTCCACATGTTTCCAATTAGGTCCAGATGACATCAAACTAGTCCAGCCTTTTCCTGCCTCTTCTAGATTTTAATGTTCATTTTTGGCTTCCTGGCTTGGAACTGAGTGGAAGCTGCTTCCTCCTGGGGCTTCCAGTGCAACCACTGAGTCAGTGAATGGTGGAAGGAAGAAAGTCCCTCGGACATCACCAGGGTGTCAGGCACAGCGGGCAAGCAGGCTCATCTCACAGCTGATTCTAGATGGAGTCTGGATTAGGTACAGTCTTCTTATCATTTCCAACATTTTTGCTCAGTATATCCTTAGTGGATTTTGCCACCTTTTCCAGAGCTTTCATTGAAAGAGATGAATCGCGGTAATGACAGCTGCCCACATGTTTACTAAACTCAAAACGCATCCTTTGTTAATTTCGGGCCCTTTGAGACACCAGTTAGCATCTGGCAGTGATCTGCAGAAAATAATCAGCATAAAATAGACCACACAGTGGATCCAGAGTTCCTGGGAGAAGCTAAAGGGAGTATGAGTCATAGTGTGCTAAGATTTCTGGTGCTAAGCAAAAGTGACCAGATTTGACTAATAATCGGGGACCTTAGGGCTACCGGGAGGGCCCCTGCTGCTGAAAGCATGCACTGCTTTAGCCTGGCAACATTGGATTAATCCCCAAAATCACATAAAAGGGAAGGAAGATAACTGGCTCCACACAGTTTTTCTTTGACAGATATATAAACACACACACACACACACACACACACACACCAATCACCAAACACACACATGTATATACACATAAATACACATGCATGCACATACTCATATGGACACACACACACACAAACTCTGACACAAATACACACACGCTCTCACACACAGAGACACACACACAAGCTCCTGCTGTGAACTGTGCATTCCTACCAGGTATTCACATAAACAACAAGGACAATGATAATAATAATTCATAATTAAAAAATCATCTTACTGGGGTGAATCAAGCAATATACATGACTGATGACGTCTACAGGGTGAAACATAAAAAAAGCCTGGTAGAATCTAAGTCTTTGATCAGATCACAACAAAGCTGCTGTAATAAAGAGTCCTCGCTGTAATAAAGAGGCCTCGCTGTTGTCTTGTACTTTAAGACTTTAGTCTCACAGAGAAGAACCAATAGAGACCTTGGGGAGACCTTCCATGAGGCCCTGCTCCCTTCTTTCCTGCTCTTTCACCCATCAATATGGCCTTTGTCCCAAGTTAAAGCTTCCTTGTTACAATGACCTCATTTAAATCAATATGACGTTATATAGACTTAACGTTATATTGAGAAATACATACATAGATACAATATGTATTTGCATATATTGGCATTTCTGTCTATATACAAATACACAGGAACATACAACAATAGTTAATCAGAAAAGAGGCCATGAACTTGAAGTGGAGATGGGAAAGGTATAGAAAAGAATTTAAAGAGAAAAAAGAAGTAAAGGAAGAAACGTTGCCATTAAATCAAAATCTCCAAAATAAGAAATAAAAGAACAGCTTCTGAAAATTGGCCCCTTGGTCATTATTTTATCCTGTTAATAACTTAAGTGACACATTTTATGAACACTTTTAACCTTAAGACTCAGGAAGTAGGAAAAAGCCTGAAAATTTTTGGCTGGTTTGGGCAACAAAGCCAAACTATATTAAAAAATGAATGAATGAATGAATGAATGAATGAATGCTGTATGAAAGCAAAAAGAAAAATTAGCATTGGCAAGGAAAAGACTCAGTGGAGTTCTCCATTACCAAATATATAGTTATGTGCCTTAGTTTAACTGCAAGGAAGAATGGGAATTTCAGATAGAAGTCATCAACAACTCATTTTAATGTAGCTTTACCAGAACGAGTAAGGACATAATGAAATAGATATTTTTAAACTTAGCAGCTGTCGGGTATATCAAGAGGACTGCAAAAAGTCCAAAAAGGGGACACAGCAAGCATTGCCCTGTAGACATAGCAAGATGCCTGTTCTCCGTGTCCTCCATCTGTCCTAAGAGGTCTAGGAAGTCCACTAAAGTCTGAGAATCTCAGAAAAGAGTGTCCATCAACACATTCACGGATGTAAGAAGAAAGGGCCAGAGCATCTGTGAGTTCCATCATGAGAACCATCAGTAGCAACTACTGGACAGCCATGATGAGCAGTGACCAAACTGGAAGTCAGGAAGGAGGGAATGTGTACAGGGAATCTGATGTCTGCTCTAAAATGCCTCATTGCAGAGGTCTTGCCTTTAAATTGTTCTCCGAATATCTTGTCATGCATGTTCCTCCTCCATTCTAACTTGGAGTATTCTACATCCTGAGTTAATAGAATCGCCACGCTAGGAATCGTATTAAGAAGACTCAAACAGAATTTCTGATGTCTGTGAAAAAAGAAAGGCATAATCATTCTGAAGAATGAGTGATTTATCTTATTAATCTAATGGCCTCTGGCTTGAAAATACTACTGATTGTCAGCCAGTGCAGCAGATAGAAAAGACATGGGTTTGGAGGGTAGAAAGAGTGTGTCTCTCTGAATTTTGATTTCTCGCCTTTAAGATGAAGACAATCTTTCTACATGAGGTCATCGTAGAAGCTAATCTAGAACATAATTAACAGCTGCTTCCCGTGTTGAAGGCATGCAGCAATTATCATTTTCATAGCCTGCCAGTTCCATCTCCCAGATTCACTTCATTTAGTTGCCAAGATAACATGATTGCTGCTTCAGGAATACAGCATATATATATATTCCAGTTATGAGGCATAATTTCTGGGCAGAGAACAAATAGGTCCTAAGAAATAATGTGAATTGTATAAGCAGTTTCCTAAGGAGCACTTCTTCCTCATCAAAATTATGGGATAAGCCAGAACGGAGTTCTAAACAATTAATAGTATAAGATTTGATGAATTTCAACAGGTGGGTTAAGCAATATAACAACAATTATCTACCTGATTGTTATCTCAATATTATTCTCAAAACTAAAATCATATATATATAATATACATATATATGCTAACCAGTATAACTAATGTTTTTATTTTTATCTTTAATTAAGATAATGGGTATACTGTAAAGCATCACAGAGAAAGTGATGCATCCAAATATATCTAATCAAAAGAATGTCAATATTAATTTGATAGGAAATATAAAATTATCATATTGAGAAATAACACAATAACCTTTTATTGACTTATGTCTGTGTCTTTTATTAAAGAGATATCTACTGGTTAACATGTAACTTCTTATAGCTGGACTTTAAATAGTAAAGGCAAAATAAATCAAAAAATATATTCTAGGAGAGTTAGGCAAGAAGGACATCCTTAGGCAAGGAGCTATTTCTTGCCTGCTGGCAAAGGAAGAGTCGGTTTCTCTAAAAGTGCAACTCTAATATGTCAACAATGTTCCACGGGAATATTTGGGCAATACAAGTTGGCCTTGGCCTTGGTGAGAGGAAAAGGGAGACAATTATTGAGAAAAAGGGAAAGGCAGTGTATCAGGGAGGAGTAGGAGAGGAGTAGATATGATCAAAATACATCAGCAAGCCTCAGATGTGTTTTTAGTAATTAAAGAGAAATAATGACAATGAAAAGATGTTCTGGATAATTAATTGAATTTCTGATTAGAATAAATGATACTTTAACATTATAGGACATGAAATCATCTTTTTTGAAAAATAATCTTTATTCTTTTACTTCAGATAATTTTTCTCTAAGAGTAATTCCCTATTGATTGCCTGAGGCATCTAAATACATTTATTAACTATCAGTCTTATTTGAATTTTTTATTTTTTATTTTCTATATTCTTTGTTTACATTCCAAATGATTTTCCCCTTTCTGGTTCCCCCCTCCCCCTAAGTCCCATAAGCCCTTTTCCCTCCACCAGTTCCCCTATGAACCCCTCCCACTCCTCTGTCCTGGCAGTTCCCTACAATGCTGCATCAAGCCTTTCCAGGACCCAGGCCCTCTCCTCCCTTCTTCTAGGGAATGATTTGACATGTGGGTTGTATTTTGGGTATTCTGAGCTTCTGAGCTAATATCCACTTATCAGTGATTTCATTCCATGTGTGTTCTTTTATGAATGAGTTACCTCACTTAGTATAATATTTTCCAGTTCCAATTATTTGCCTAAGAATTTCATGAATTTATTGTTTTTAATTGCTGAGTAGCATTCCATTGTGTAAATATACCACATTTTCTGTATCCATTCCTCCATTGAGGGACATCTGGGTTCTTTCCAGCTTCTGGCTATTATAAATAAGGCTGCTATGAACATAGTGGAGCATGTGTTCTTATTTCATCCTGGGGAATCCTCTGGGTATATGCCCAGGAGTGGTATAGCAGGGTCCTCCCGGAAGTGTCATGCCTCATTTTCTGAGGAACCGCCAGACTGATTTCCAGAGTGGTTGTAGCAGCTTGCAGTCCCACCAGCAGTGGTGGAGTGTTCCTCTTTCTCCACATCCTGGCCAACACCTGCTGACTTCTGAGTTTTTAATCTTAGCCATTATGACTGGTGTGAGGTGAAGTCTCAGGGTTGTTTTGATTTGCATTTCCCTAATGACTAATGATGTTGAACATTTCTTAAGGTGCTTCTCAGTCATCCAAAGTTCTTCAGGTGAAAATTCTTTGTTTAGCTCTGTACCCCATTTTTAATAGGGTTATTTGGTTTTCTGAGGTCTAACTTCTTGGGTTCTTTGTATATATTGGCTATAAGCCCTCTGTCAGGTATAGGGTTGGTGAAGATCTTCTCCCAATTGGTTAGTTGCTGTTTTGTCCTTTAGACAGTGTCCTTTGCCTTACAGAAACTTTGTAATTTTATGAGGTCCCATTTGTCAATTCTTGATCTTAGAGCATAAATTATTAGTGTTCTGTTCAGGAAATTTTCCCCTGTGCCCATGTCCTCAAGGGTCTTCCCCAGTTTCTTTTCTATTAGTTTCATTGTGGAGGTCCTTGATCCACTTGGAGTTGACCTTAGTACAAGGAGATAAGAATGGATCAATTCACATTCTTCTGCATGCTGACCTTCAGTTGAATCAGCACCATCTGTTGAAAAGGCTATCTTTTCCCACTGGATGTTTTCAGTCCTTTGTCAAAGGTCAAGTGACTATAGGTGTATGGGTTCATTTCTGGGATTTCAATCCTATTCCATTGATCCACCTGCCTGTCACTATACCAATACCATGCAGTTTTTAACACTATTGCTCTGTAGTATTGCTTGAGGTTCAAGATACTGATTCCCCCAGCAGTTCTTTCACTGTTGAGAATAGTTTTAGTTATCCTGGTTTTTTGTTATTCCAGATGAATTTGAAAATTGCTCTTTCCTAACTCTATGAAGAACTGAGTTGGGATTTTGATGGGGATTGCATTGAATCTGTATATTGCTTTTGGCAAGATGGCCATTTTAACTATATTAATCCTGCCAATCCATGAGCATGGAAAATTTTTCCATTTTCTGAGGTCTTCTTCAATTTCCTTCTTCAGAGACCTGAAAATCTTGTCATACAGATCTTTCGCCTGTTTGGTTAGAGTCACACCAAGATACTTTATATTGTTTGTGGCTATTGTGAAAGCTGTCATTTCCCTAATTTCTTTCTCAGCCTGCTTATCCTTTGAATATAGGAAGGTTACTGATTTGCTTGAGTTGATTTTATAATCATCCACTTTGCTGAAGTTGTTTATCAGCTGTAGGAGTTCTCTGGTGGAGTTTTTTGGGTCACTTAAGTATACTATCATATCATCTGCAAATAGTGATAGTTTGACTTCGTCCTTTCCAATTTCTATTAAGTGTACACATCACTATCTTCAAATTTGAAATTAACTGAAACATGTTTATATTCAAAACATCACAGTTACTGTTCAAACCATTTTCCTAAAGACTGGCATAAGCTCCCCCATTTTCACTTTGCTTTTATTTCTTGGTTGTATTTTTAATTTTGATTTAAAACAAAACAACATGTGTATCTTTTTTAAACATTAATTAAAATTATTGAATTTCTTCACAATTGTGAGTGCTAGGCAGCGCTCAAAGCTGAGTACAGGAAAACTCGCACTAGTATCATGTGCCCACAGACACTGCAAGTGGAGGCAAAGTGTAGATGTAAGGCTCATATCTGCCTAAATAAAACACAGATCCAGGTTTCTAGTAACAGACTGCCTGGTTGCTCCAGGGCTGACCTGAGGCAAAACTATAAAATCTTCCAAGTGTGAATTCTCTGTTCTCCAGTACTCTCCCTGTGTGCACTCTGCTTTCTTCTACCCATCTGCCCTTGCCAGAACTCACTGATTTGGGCTTTTCAGTCTACTCTCCTATGGTGCTCCACTCTGATCTGTTCTTTTTAGAAAATGTCTCATATATAGGAACATTGCCATCTGTGGAAGTAAGAAAGCCCTGTGCCTTCCTATTCCAAGTCTTTGTAACATTTTACAAGTCTGACTTGTAATGATTTTTGCAAAATATAAAAATACTGATTCCTTGTCTAAAATAATTTTAGTATGTGGAGGGAGTTCACTCATACGTGTGTGTGTGTGTGTGTGTGTGTGTGTGTGTGCAAATGAGCATGTGCCTGTGAATGTGAGTATATGTGTGTGGGGTGGGAGGAGGTGTATGTGTGAGTGTATATGTATGTGTGTGTACCGGGCATCTGATGGCAGAGGTTATAAATAATGTGACTTCTAAAGATTCAAACCTTTGAGCAGTCTTGTTTTTGTTGCCGTTATTAACAAGGACTGCTGGACCTCAGCCTAACCGTACCATGCCCCTTCACTGACAATGACAGTATGCCAGGAGTCTGACGACCTGTCAAATACCATTTCTTTTCCTTTACCTCAGACAGTGAAGATTCCAGAGACATCAAATAGCCTTTCTAAAGGGGAGTGACTAGAAAATATAACCTGGAGGGGGGTTGTGTAAAAGATTGACCTATAGATTCAAGACTGACCGGAAAAATCTCACTATACCTCAGAACTGAAGCAACTCACATGGTCCCCACTGCCAACCTGCCCATGCATGCCATAGTATCTAATGCATGTGATCTTCCTTTTTATGATCTGCTGTGCATTTCAGTAATTTCAGGTGATATAAAAACATATTCATGTAAATTCATTACTGGGACATGAGCATAGGTACATCAGGGAAGAGAGCATCTATTGAATATAATAAGAGGTACTGAGCTCACTGCAAATCACGCCCATCACCCAGCATACCAAAGACTCATGGTATCCTTAGCAGTTCATTACAGGTTCTATCTTGGTATAGTCGCTTTGTGGGGAGAAACACCAAAGAGACTCATTTATTAACTAAGAAGAGCCAACCAGCTTATTAAGTATTTATGTCATAACATATCCACTTGGAAAATCTAATACATAAAATTCGAAAAGATGACATTTTTATGTTGTTATTTACTAATGAGGCATATGTCTGTGGAACATTGCTTAAATTCTCAAGCACTCGAATCAAACTGGACAAGCTACCTGCAGCTTGTTTGGGTTTTTTTTACCCCATTTTACTCTAACACAGTATATGCTCTCAAGATATTGCCTTCAGAAAATGTGGCATCTAGAAAAGAATATGGTGCAGTCTTTCAATAAAATTGTGAATCACTTTCATAGTTCATTAAGTAGATGACAGATGTCAAGTATTTTTCATTAAAAATGTAAATACCCAGGTGGGAGGATGGGTTGGGGGTTTTCTGGGAAGGGGGAAACTGGGAAAGGGTATAACATTTGAAATGTAAATGAAGAATATATTCAATAAAAATTTTGAAAGAAATGTAAATCCCCAAAAGTACATCTGTAGACTCAGTGTACTGCCCAATAATACAACAATTAACTACATGATACTATTTAAATATTCAAATAATTTTCATTTTATTAACTATTGTTAACTGTAGTAACTACAATAAAACAGAAAACAAATTTAAAACTAGTATTTGGAAATATCATGTCTATGTATAAAAAAGAAAAAGAAAATTTTGAGAATACTCTGATCAGTGAATCAGGCTTAGGGAAATGTCAGAAGGACTAACGACAGCCTTTATATCATTAGAGACCAGGTGGAGGAGAGAATCCAGTGATGTCTCTCAAGTACTAAAAGATAAATCTAGTATCTAGAAAACTTCAAAACCTCACAAGTCATTTCAATTGTGCATGCTTGCTCTCCAGAACATGACAGTACAATCCCATTTCTTAAGATGCAACATAATTGATTAGTAAAATGTGGAGAAATCAGATGGATACTAACCAGGAAGCTTCATCCCTGCTGCTAGCTTTCATTGTGTGGGAAGGGGTTAGACACACGAACAGAAGAAAATGGTAACCATCAACAATAATCAGCTGTGAACACTGCATGTTCTAGTGATGGCCCAACTATCAAGACATGCTGATTGGAGCAATAATGACATTAATACCTTGGGAGTAATCAAACACATTCTGATTAGATGTAGACCCATTCTCCAAGATAAAACTCCTATGTGGCACATTTTTTGTGGCCAAGAACTTATGAATATACAAGTCATAGACCTCAGAAGAAAACCTAGTATTCCACTTAATGGTCATAACATCAAGCTAGCTTCTACTTATTTATCACTATAGTCATAGATCAATTCATTCTTTAACCATCATCTGAAAGCTTCTTTTGCAGTAGATGGTAACTATCACAGACAGCCTCAATTAACCATATTGCAGAGGATGAGATACTGAAGAATGTTCATACCTACCTGATACACATATACTGTATCCCTCCATCCAGTGTTCAGAGACCATCGCAGAAGAGGAGGCAGAAAAAGATGTAAGGGACAGAAGTGGTGAATTAGTACAGATTCTGGGTACAGTAGGGAAGCTGCACAAATGAGTTTCCAGTGGTTGTGAAAGCTTACACAAGATAGGGGCAAGACCAAGCAAGACAAATTTTTAGCTTGAAGATGGGCTTTGCATGCTAAATCTCATATGGAGCTGTGGACATATTAGCTACTGTTAACTACCAGAAGAGGAGGTGACCATTTTCTCTAAAAGAGTAGCCCTTGGTAGGTCAACCATGCTTCAGTGGAAGGAATATTTGAGCAATGCAAATTGGTTTTGATGACTTGAAAAAAGCAAAATAAAATAAAATACACAAATTTGAGTGGATAGAGAAGGAGGGTGGATCTATAAAGAGTTGAGGGTTGAATGTGATCAATACACATTGCTTAGAATTCTCAAAGAACTATTAAATTTTTTCTTAAAAAATAATAAATGGTAACCTATGATACTATATCATGCAAAGCTATCCTTCAGAAATAGAGGAAAATTTAAATTTTTTCAAGATAAAAGAAATCAAAGATATTAATGACTGATATGTTAACTTTGCAAAATGTATGCAAGGTAGTCCTTCATCCAAAAATAATAACTTATGTTGTTTAAAACTCACGGGTAAATTAAATATACAAAACAGAAAGTAAGTAAGCACTAAGCTTTATTAATACTATAAACTATTAAAACACAACATTAAAGCCGGGCGGTGGTGGCGCACACCTGTAATCCCAGCACTTGGGAGGCAGAGGCAGGCAGATTTCTGAGTTCGAGGCCAGCCTGGTCTACAAAGTGAGTTCCAGGACAGCCAGGGCTACACAGAGAAACCCTGTCTTGAAAAAACAAAAACAAAACAAAACAAAACAAAAACTACCCCCCACAACATTAAAAACATAAAAGGCAATATAGTACAAAATAGTCCAAACAAATAGAAGATAGGTAATAAAAATGACTACAATAAGTCCTTAAATATATGTAGTGATTTTGAATCTATAATCTAAAATATTCCATTAGGATATGTAGAATAGAATGAATGGATATAAAAGCAAAGTCCAGAAATATGCTATGTACAAGAATTTGTTTCACCACTGAAGGAACATGAAGAGTGAAACTGAAAAAAAATATTTCGCATAAATGAAAACCAAAAACAAATGGGAGACACTAATTTATCAAAAAAATAATAAGTACCAGAACCATGAAAGAGCCAGAGAAAGTCAATATAAAATAATCAAAAGGCCAAGTCAACAAACAATACTGAACAATCATAAATGCTATGTACCTCATTCCAGAGCACCCAGTTTTCTAAGATGTCATTAGACTTAATATCAGAGAAAGGATCCAGGGCAATCACAGCTGGAGATGTCAACACCCACTTATATCAATGGACAGACAATCTGGACAAAAAGTCAACAGTAAAGCAGAATTGAATTACATAGTATAGAACACGTGAATTTGACATCACAAATATTTTCATGCAATAGATGCACAATACCATTCTTATTCTTACCTTCTGGAACTGTTTCTAGAATAGACTACATATTCAACACAAAAGCAAGTTCCACTAATTAAAAAATATGTCAAAATTATGCCTTGTATCTTTGTTGACCATACTGGGGAAAAGAACCCAGACTTTGCATCAAAAGAAAATTTAAAAACTATGGAAAATCATAGGGATTTGACAACTTGAAACAAATAAAAATGAAAGTAGAAGTTTATTAAATTCACGGAAAAGAATATAAAAAGGAATGTTTATATCAATAAATTGTTCTAAAAACAAAAGCAAAAATAAAGCAAAGAGAAGAGACAGAGACTGGTAAAATGGCTCAGAGAGTAAAAGCACCTGCTACAGAACACAATATCCCAAATCTTATCCCCAAAACCCACATAGTAGAAGAGAACTACAAAAGTTGGTCTCTCACACACTTATGGCACATACATCCCCTACACTAAATATATTTTTTAAATCTAAAGTCAGGGGATGTGGATTAGTAGTTAAGCGGCTTGCTGTGTAAGCATGAACATCTGAGTTTAGTACCAAGATCCCATGTAAAAATCCAAGCATAACCTGAGTAATGACATTACCAATTGACATGCCAACATAGATGCCACCACTTCACAGAGGCCCAGCCCTGATGAAGAACTATGGGCAACTAACGGCTGCTGAGAAAGGGAGAATTAGTCTCCTCCAGAGATGAGCATTTTTTAAATTGGATATATTCTATATTTACAATTCATTTCCCTTTTTCTGGTTCCCCACCCCCCAAAGGTCCCACATGCCCTTTTCTCTCCCCCTGCTTCCTCATCCACCCCTTCCATCTTCCCTGTTCTGGTATTCCCCTACACTGATGCTTTTGATCCTTTCCAGCACCAGCGTCCACTCCTTTCTTTTGTCAGACATCATTTGTAGGTGAATTGTGTCTTTGGTGTTCCAAGATTTTTGACTAATATCCACTTATCAGTGACTGCATACCTGGGTATTCTTTTGAGACTGGGTTACCTCACTTAGTATGATGTTCTCCAGCTCCATCCATTTCTCTAAGAATTTCATGAATTCATTGTTTCTAATGGCTGAATAGTAGTACTCCATTGTGTATATATACCACATTTTTTGTATCCATTCCTCTGTTGAGGGATATATGGGTTCTTTCCAGCTTCTGGCTATTATAAATAAGGCTGCTATGAACACAGTGGAGCATGTATCCTTATTGCATGCTGGAGAATCTTCTGGGTATATTCCCAGGAGTGGTATGGCTGGGTCCTTCGGAAGTATCATGTCCAGTTTTCTGAGGAACTGCCAGACTGATTTCCAGAGTGGTTGTACCAGCTTGCAGTCCCACCAGCAGTGGAGGAGTGTTCCTCTTTCTCTACATCCTCGCCAACACCTGATGTCTCCTGAGTTTTTAATCTTAGCCATTCTGACTGGTGTGAGGTGAAATCTCAGGGTTGTTTTGATTTGCATTTCTCTAATGACTAATGATGTTGAACATTTTTTAAAGTGTTTCTCAGCCATCCGAATTTCTTCAGGTGAAAAGTTTTTGTTTTGAACCCACACATCTATGGCCAATTGATCTTCAACAAAGGAGCTGAAAACATCCACTGGAAAAAAGATAGCCTTTTCAACAAATGGTGCTGGCTCAACTGGAGATGAACATGCAGAAGAATGAGAATTGATCCACTCTCATCTCCTTGCACTAAGCTCAACTCCAAGTGGATCAAGGACCTCTACATAAAACCAGACACACTAAAACTAATAGAAAAGAAACTGGGGAAGACCCTTGAGGACATTGGCTCAGGGGGAAAATTCCTGAACAGAACACCAATTGCTTATGCTCTAAGAGCAAGAATAGACAAATGGGACCTCATAAAATTACAAAGTTTCTGTAAGGCAAAAGACACTGTCAAAAGGACAAATCAGCAACCAACAAATTGGGAAAAGATCTTCACCAACCCCACATCCGACAGAGGGTTAATATCCAATGTATACAAAGAACTCAAGAAGTTAGACCCCACAAAACCAAATAACCCTATCCAGAGATGAGCTTTTAATTAGTTACCAATACCACTTCAGCTTTAAAATCCTAAGTACAAGCAACACTAAATGAACTCATCAGATCTTATTTATATATTTATTTATATATGTAACAATAAGAATGAAAAATAAGAGTCCATGGAATTTGAGAGGTAGTAGCGAGGGGGTTGAAGAATGGAGAAGAATGGAGAAGTGAGGTAACTATAGTTTAATTAAAAATATCTTTTCAAAAAAGCAAGCATGGGCATGCTCACCTATGAGTCTAATACCAAGTGCTGGAGAAAGGGGATCACTGGGATTTTCTGGCTAGCCACTCTATCAATACCTTTGAACTTTGGGCTCATTGACAAATCATGTCTCAAAAATAAGGTCAAGAAATGATTGAGAAATACACCAACTTTTGACCACTGGCCTTCTGTAGGCACATACATTTGATACATACATACATTCATACATACATACATACATACATACACACATTAACACATGCAATAACCACAGATCATTAGTCTTTATAAAAATTAGATTCTAGTTATCTTAGTGAAAAATTAGCAAAACACTCAACAGCATACAAAAATTACTTCACCAGAATCAAGTTGGATTTATACCAGTGATGTAAGAATACATCAACATATAAAAATAAATGTATGTAATGTATCATATCATATCATTAGAATAAAGAACAGGAATCATGTGATCATTCTAATGGATGAAGGAAAAAACTCAACACTTAAAAAAGCAAATTTGGCATAGGGTTGTATCTCAAAATAACTACAGCTGTGGATAGCTAGCCTACTGTCAATATGATATTGAATGTGGAAATGTTGAAAACATAACCCCTTTAGATCTAAATAAAAGAATTTCATTCCTCCTTTACCCACTACAGTACTGGAAATCTTAGCCAGTGCAATCAGGCAATCACAAGAGATGCAGAATCCACAGACAGGGAGAAAATCAATTATCTCTATTTATAGATGATTTGATTCTATATCTAGGAATGTCTACAGAATTCACCAGAATGCTATCAGAATTGACAAATGAGTCCCATAATGTTTGAGGATCTAAAATAAGCATGCAAAAGCCAGTAGCACTTTCAGACTTCAACAATGACCTTTATGAAGAAAGCAAGCAAACAACAACCAAAGAAGTATGAAGCCAATCCTATTCATGATAGCCACAAGAATTAAACCCTCTGAAATAAATTTAACAAAGTAAAAAGGACATAGAGAATGAAAATTACAAAACTCCAATGAGAGAAACTTTAGAACACACACAGAGAGAGACCGAGAGAGAGACAGAGAGAGACAGAGACAGAGACACAAAGAGAGACAGAGGAAGGAAGGGAGAGAGAGTCAAAAACAGCAAGAAGAGAACTCCATCTTTGAATGGAAGTATTTTTTTAAACGCCCACACAATGTAAATCAACTTACAGTTCCATCTACTTCCCATCAAAATACCAAATGCACTCTTCAAAGGTGTACAGGAAACAGTTGTAAAATTCCCATGGTAGTATATTGACTCCCAAATACCTAAAGCAATGTTAAACAAACAGACAATAAAAGATAAAAATATGATGTATCACATACATGATTTCAAAATATCCTATGTAGATAAATTAATATGGTAAAGGCAACATACTGATAGATGTATATAACTAAAAGTTATAATAGATACTGCAGAAATAAACATGTATAGCTGGTTTATTCTCTCCTATTCAGAAGACAAATTGCAGTAGTCAGTTCTCTCTTTCCACTATAGGGGCCCAAGGATAAAATGGTAATTAGGCTTGGTAGCAAGTGAGTTTAATTGCTGAGCCTTGTAGCCATTCCTATAGCCTACTTATTCTTAGCAAAGTCTAACAAATGCTGGGAAACAGGCAAGAGATTAAGACATTTTCCTCTCAACTTTTTTCCTCTCATGATACACCAGACTCAACCAATAATTAATCAAAGAACATTTAACGCTTAATACAACAGAATACTAGAAGAAAATATAATGGAAAAATCTCAAGACATTAATTAGTAAAGGCAATGACGTTTTAAAATATGACTTCAGAAGCGTCTTAGTTTAGCACAATCCCATCTGTGCATTTTCATTTTCACTGCCTGTGGTTTTGTGGTTTTGCTCTTGTTTTCTGCAGGAAGAAGAGAATGACAAGGAGAGTAAAGGGACAGTCTGTAGACTGAACGAAAATGGTATCTACCATAAAGAAGTAACATCCAAAATATATAGAGAACTCAAGAAGTAACAAAAATCATTTTTTTGTGATTTTAAAATACACAAATGCAACTAATAGTTATATCTCAAGCAGAAACAAACGCTCCAGAGAAATAAATATTGAAACAACCATGAGATATCATCTCATCCCATTTACAGTGTGATAATTATAAAAACAACAGCAAACATTTCTGAAAATAATGTTGGGAAAATAGAAATTTCAGCACCATTTGTGGGAATATAAATTAGTATTGTCATTTCAGATAACAGCATAAAACTTTCTCAGAAAGACTAACAACTGAATTACTTATTATACATCTGTCCTAATTTTATGAATGTAACCAAATGATATGATATTAGCATATAAACAGACACCTTGGTGCCCATGATTATTGGGGCATTATTTATACTAACGACACAGAGTCCACCTAGAATTTCTGAGGATGAATGAATAAAGATAAAATATGTCAGCTATATAGAATATTACCTGCCCACAAAGAATAGAATCTTCCCACTTTCAAGAAAATTGCTGGATCTGAAAACATTAGTTTAAACAAAATAAACCAAACTCAGAAAGACATGTTCTCTTTAAAAAGTGGAAACTAAAAGAATAGCCAAAGAAAATTCAGAATGGAGAACTTTGGAGGTTGAGAAGAATTTGACAGGAAGATTGAAATTTATTAACATATGCCATATGCCTGGGATACATTATTACATGAAACCCCACTAATACATATGACCAATACATTAGCAAAAAATAAAATTTTAATGCAGTTCCTAAAGATATCTACATTTCAGTGAAAATAGGTCCCCTCTCATCTTATTTTATCATATATTCCCCAACTTACTCAGAGTTTGGAATAAGCCTGACATGTTGGAATGGCTATCTTATACCAGGGTAGAGTTTTTCTAGGTTAAAAAGTTTCAAGTTTTCATCCTGAATAAATGTCCATGGAAATGAAAGTCAACTAGCCTTAGAGATTCTGTTTCTGAAATCCTGATTACAGAATCAAGCTATGGCTCGGGGAACTTTTTTCCAACATATTCAAGCTCTAATATTAATACCTTGCCATTAAGAGAAGAAAACTAATTTAAACATCATGAGTAACAAACACTGGATGATTTCAAATTACAAATAGGCCAATTATGTCTAATCTCCACAGCCATCAATGAAAGACTTACTAACTGTATTTCTTTTATTATTGATTGGAAATGTACACTCAAGAACTTCAAGTGGTGGAAGATGTTCATGGAAAATAAAAGATGGTGTGGTTTAACATAGGGCTTCTAAAATGAGTTCTATATATTTTTCTAACAAGCTGCCCAAGATTAAATAGATGGCACACCATCACTGTGATTTATGAAGCTCAATCAGATTTGATATATGATAGATACTCATTCCTTCTCTAGCTAGAAATCCAAAGGTCTACCTGTTTGACCATTTTCTCTCTCAGAATCAATTATGAGATTCCTCAGAAATGGAAATGTTAACTTGGTTGGAGATCCTATATGTGGATACTTGTAACATGCTTTCTGACACACTGAAGCATTAAATAAATGCTTTTTATTATTTTTAATGAATACATTAACATTCAAACTATTAGCAAAGAACCATCCATCAAATTAATTGGCATTAAACAGTAGAAACTGAGGAAATAGGGAAACATATATAGAACTTAAAGGAAAGAAACAAAGGGTCTGTGCCACACAGCACAGGCTCACCCATGCTGGCTGCTGGAGAGCATGCAAAATTTAAGTTGTTAATGGGGGAGAAAGACGTTCAATTCACTCTGTCATCACAGAGCTTTTCTTCTGGGAAGTCAGAAGTATTTTATTCTGTTTCTTTGAAACAATCTGTTCTTACCTGCTAGGTTACAGCATTATGGGAATTATTAAGATATAAAGAAAATGTAAGAAGCACAGTTAAGTCGCTATATTCCAGCACTCCATTGGCCTGAAAATGTGACCTTAAGAAATGGGATATATTGTTTCAGAAGGGGAGGGTGAGGGATGGATAGAGGGAGGGTGGAATGATGGAGGGAGGGAAAGAGGGAGTGAGGAAAGAAGGAAGAAAGGAAGAGAAAGAATAAAGTAAGGTGATGTGCTTTGCATGAGGTCATCTTTTTCTATTCATTGATATATTTATGTAAACACTCTTGCTTTATGAATGCTTTCTGAGGGAAATCTATAATCCATCCCCAGTTACAATCTTATCCAGAGCTTGCATTGTCTCTCCCCTACTAGCAGGGCCATCTGTCTCTCCCTCCTCCCTGAGGAAGTACCCTTCATGCCAAATCTTTGTCTTTCCTCCTCCCACACCTCACTCCAAGGAAAGAGCATACAGACATAACTCTTGAGTTGGCAGGCAACATCAAGACCCAAGAGTCTATAATGACTCTAGATAATACATTCCAAATCTTGTAGATTTCATATCATATGGAGCCTGAAGAAAGACTGATCAATCACACAGGCCAGAGTCACAGTCTACTTATGTCATATCTCCTGCAGACCTACCATTACAGACAAACTTAATAAAAATAGTTGACATTATCATCTTGGGGAATATTGCTATGTTCTTTCTATCAAGTTATTCAATGCTTTTCAAAATGGATCATCTCACTAACTTTAGGAAATTTATACTCATTGAGACATGTAAGAATAGATGCTGTATTGTCTAGAACCTGTCATGATCTCATTTCATTCTCCTTAATTCACTATTCCTCGGTGTTTTAAAATATTGTCTAATCATTCATTTCATGTCTGTAGATAAGGAGGTGTTCATGAAATGTTAACAGAAATGATTTTAAATAAAAACTGAATATTTCACTTAGAAATTTTATCATTCACAATGACCACTAAGAGTTAGTAGATATAAAGAAAAGAAAGGAAAATCATCCCAAGGACTTTATTCAGACACGTTTACATTTGAAATCTTCTCACAAACTTATATACACATATATATATTCCAAACAAGATGTGCTGCTTGTAATATCATCACATGACAAGCAGAAACAAGTGTATCTCTGGAAGGTCTAGGCCAGTCTGGTGTACATGGTGAGTTCCAGGACTGCTATTGTACAATTACAAACAAATGAACAACAACAACAACAAAAAAAAAAACCAAGCAAAAAACCCCACACAAAGCAAATACTTACCTGGGTCCTTATTTAAAGAACTATAATCATGACAACTACTTAACTGATTGCAAATTTAGCCAATATTGAGAATTGTTGCCCTAGGGTAAATGATTTCTTCTCTCTTCACTTCTCCCAGTGGTTGATACACATGAGATTTTTGCTGGTATGCTACAAGCTCAGAAACTGTAGGGAAATTAGAATGTGTACCTACTATGTACACTGAGCACAGTGGCTGAGCTTCATGCATTGTGTCACATTACCTCATTTCATTCTTGTGAAAATCCTATAAAGACGACATGAATTTGCTGTTTTTCAAATAGTAAAACTAATAGGTTCCTGTCACAGTGACAAATTATCAAGAACTCTTGGTTGCTTCCCCTCAAAGCACAAGGCTGCAGAAGATACCGAATCAAAGGGGAATTATGGACCTGAGGAATGAATGACAAAACCACCAGACACTCTTGGGAAATCTGAAAACTTCTGCTTTCTGGGATATGTCTACAAAGACAGGGGTTGTGATGTGAAGTCAATGGAACAGAGAGAGCTAGGGAGGAGAGCTTTGGGAAGAGATCTCACACCTACATTTTGCTTTTCATCAATATATACCCAGGAAGACCAAGCACTGACTACACTATCACCCCACCCAGTTCACAACCACTGCAGTTCATACTATTGGGACAAAAGAGTGAAGAAATATATCTCAGTGGCCAGGCTTCCTAGGTTGGTGTTTCCCCACCTCTAAACTTCCAGGGTTACTTGAAAGGATCTTACATCTGAATCTCTAAAATTACAATCTGAATTAAGTCTTTGAGCAGACATTTAGAGAACACCTGTAGTTGAATACTGTCATTAGTAGCCTGTGATGATCTAAAGCTCAGATTAATTTTTCTGCTTGAACTGAGGATTCAGTTCCTCAGTTCTGAGGAACTCTGAATTGAGTATATTTCAGCAATCTGGCATTTGCCATGACTTTATCTTCAGTAAGATCTCAGATATCTTATAAAAGCTGCAGAAGATCTTGAAAAAGCCTTTCAGTCACCATCCCTACATGCACCTCTGCTTGTTCTATATGTCAGTATAAACTGCCTGAGGCATTGAAGAAAACACAGCATTAACTACAGTGCCATACACTCTGCATTTCCTAGCAGTCTAAACCTAGTGGCTCACCTGAGAAATCATGTCAGTTTTATCTCATGTATTTAAGAGTTCTCTTGAGAAGGATTCTGTGAGCTTTTCCAAGTTATGATATGGTCACAGTCCAAGAAGGATGAAGACCCCTGCTCTAGCATCACCAGGAGGGACATAGAAGGACTCTTGATTTTACTGTAACACAGATGGTAAAGGGGTGATCTGGTGCCTTGCCTTTGATTATAACTCCTTCTGATTCTTCTTTTTGTGTTTCAGTCTAAAGTACCATTATCCTATATCGCCCTTGCTTGCAGAAATATACTTAATATACCAGATGGTACATTTATGTGCACACAAAATTGTGTTTCTATACCTACCATAATAAATAAACATATATATGCAATACATATTCATTTGTAAATAAATATGTGAATGTATATACATGCACACATACACACACAAACACGCATACATACACACACACTGCTTTTCAGAAATGAGACAATTTATACTATCATCATTAGAAGCTTCCAGCTTTCTAATTTTTGCCAATCCAATAGGGGAAACTAAAGAATGAATCACTGAATAATAGAAACCTAAAATATAGCCAAAACATGAAGAGTAGAATAAGGTGGTTCAAGTTTCCCTACATACATAAGAGATAGATATTTTTAAATGTTATTGAGAATAAATGTAAGAATGAAATTAATTGAATATTGTATGAAAATTGGAATTTTATTCAAACAAACAGGAATCTATGTTTTACATATCATATATTGATAATGGGCATACATAAACACATTTAACATCTAGAGCTGAGTCAGTTAGATGCCTTAGCAAATGAAGGTGCTTGCTGTACACGCTTGAAACTAACTTCCAGCTCAAGGAAAACACAGTAACAAAAAGAATGAATAGGCTTCATAAGTTGCCCTTTAAACATTATAAGTACATTGTGCTATCTCTGTACACATACCACACACACACACACACACACACACACACACACACACGTTATACAAAAAAACACAAAAGTAGTTTAAAATATTTTGAAAAGCTGGAGTCATAGAACTAAACAGTGTGGATAAAAACTGAAATGAAAGGAAATACCAAAAGGAGCCTTAAATTCACCTTCAGCAATGACATCGAATGAACCAAGGAGGAGATTAATCCACTCTGCAGTAGCAAATTGAATCCCCCAATAAAAACAAAATAATTCATAGGGTAAGCAAAAGCCCATATTCCAGTAGATGGCCAATGACAGATGTTTCAAAGCCGAATCCTGCTTCCTGCATCACAGTTCATAAGGGGACAAAGAAAACACAGCTGTCCTTGGAGCTGTCTCTACTTATCCTCTCAATTTGATGTTGAATAGCTGTCTGGGGTGTCCACATAAGCTTTTCTGGCTTCCAGAGACAATACAGAGTCTCAGAGGCATCATCTGTGTACATACTCTGGAGGACAAGTCACGATGCCTCTTGACTTCAAAGTTTATGTTTTCTGATATAATCATGAACTCAATGACTGCTTACCCTGGTACAGTCACCAATGAGTTTCATTAACTTTTATATACAGTGTGATGGTCCAAGTTGTTACACTGATAATTAACTCCCTATAGAGCCATCCAGTCAACACGAGACCACAGTGCTCTTCTTCATGTCCAAAACATCAATCACTAGCAAGAAGTCTTTGTATTCTATCGTGGAGTAGGAATGCTAATCGTAGCAGGAAAAGCATTTGTTTAGGCTCTTCAGGTCTTTCCATAGGCTGTATGTGAACATTAACCTGAGAACAGGTCAGATGCACTTACAACAGAGTGCTTGGAGAAGGTTTGGGGTGTTAATATAGAACTAGTCACTCCATTAAATGAAAATAAAATAAAAATCATTATAAAAAGAAGTAAAAAAAATCAAAAGTAGCTCAGAAATTTCAGGAGCATTGTGCAGATATAAAGGAGCAAGGAATAATGACAGGGAAGCAAAAAATTTTAATAATATTTTAAATTAAAATGGTCAGTTGGGAAATTTAACTACAGGGACCTGATGGCAAAAATTTCAAAACTAATGAGGCTCTTTCTAAACTAATTGGTCTGCGCTATGGGACACTCATTTGTTTGCGGATCACAATCCTTGCCATTCAGGGGAGGCAGGTGGAGGCTCAGAGGTTTCCAGGGAAAAACTGAAAACCACATGGGAAGAGTTACTGCCACTTTTTTTTCTAAAATTAATTGAAAGATGGAGACAATAGCCAGATCTTGAAGGAATAAGTACAGCTCCAGCCATGTATGAAGCAGCTGGTGTATGAAGATCCCCTGATGTTCAATGAAGATCATTCCAGAACATCTTGGTTTTCCAAGGGCTTTCAAAGGTGCTTCAAAGCAACAAACATCTCTGCCAGAAGGATGCAGTTCCCACGTCACCTGGCTCTATAATCCTGATACTTCTGACCACCGCTTAATCTTTCAACAAAATCTTTGTGCTTTGCTCTAAATGAAGGCAAACTGATTTTCTGGTTCTAAAAAAAAAAAAAAAGTTAGTTGGTCAGTTAGGTAGGTGGGTAGGTAGGTAGAAAGCTAGTTAG
Source organism: Apodemus agrarius (assembly GCA_964023405.1). Lineage (NCBI taxonomy): Eukaryota > Metazoa > Chordata > Mammalia > Rodentia > Muridae > Apodemus > Apodemus agrarius. The sequence continues at coordinate 26,044,539 of OZ030011.1, read as the reverse complement.
CTAGTTAGTTGCTTGTTTGGTTGGTTGTTTTATTTGTATCTCCTTTAGATCGATCTTTGCTTCTTGGAAGACAGACTTTGAATTAACACACAAAAAGGGCCAACCACAGCATTCCAGGAACATAACTGGTCTCCTAGCCTAACTTCAATGGCATTATCATCAAAGGTAAGAACTACTCAAGTTAGCCTCTCAAGAAAATAAGAACTAAAACTACAGGGCTTTACCTGTTCCTGGAATCAAGTAAAGATATCTCTAAGTGTTTGACGTGATTTAATATAAATCACCTGTCTTAATTTTTAGTTTAACTCATGGCCAGGAAAGATATGTAAAGGCAAATGCTGCCAAGCCTAGTGACTAGATTTCATTCCCTAAATCCCACAGAGTAGAAATAATATTTTAATAATATTTTATTATTAAATAATAATGAAGCTGTCCTTCATGTTATCCTCTATCCTTGACACATATACCATGGCACATACATGCCCCCCCCACATGCAAACAATACATATACACAGAATGAATAAATAAAATATAATCAAAATGCAGCTGTTTCCTCTTAAAAACAAAATCCCAAGTGAGAGACCAGATCTCTTTGGTTCAGATTCCCTCTTAGGGAACCTGGCCTAAGATTAAACCCCAGTTAACTAACAAACTGACACCTAGCACTGGTTTCCATGTTGCTCCCCAACAAATCTGCACCTCCACGTTACAAGCTCGTCCCTGACAGTTAACTTGCTAACAACCATCCATCAGGAGGAAAACAAAAGTTGTTTATGATTTGCCTCCTGGCACCAGCCAATTATGTTAAAGGCCATAACGGTCCCCCAATCAAATGTGTGCCAGGCTAGAAACCCCCTTGCTTATTTCCTTCCTCTAGAAAGGGTTGACTAAAACTGGGCTCGGGGATATAACCCCCCATTCTGAGACGATGGCATGGCCCAAGCTCAACATTAAATGAAAAGACCCTAATGCAGTTAGAATAATCAGAATCTGCTCCTTGGTGGTCTTTTGGGGTTCACAAATGCTTCCTGACACAACACAAGTACAAACACAAAGATAGATTCTGTGATACCTTTAAACTAATTTAAGACACATCAACAAGTAAAGAAAGAATACAGGCACTTCGTCATCCAACATGGGTGGCCTGAACTTGAGAAATGAGGTACTGGGGATTCAGATAAACATACTTACTAGTATCTGTCCTACTAATGCAGAGTTCTCTCCAGGTTCTGAACTTAATCCAGGAGTAGGCAAGCCCACCAACTGCTTTCTCTCTTTGTTGACCTAAAAGATGCTCCATTCATTGATCAAGAGGAAACACAACCATCCATCAAGATAAGAACCTTTGGCTGCACCGAACATTGGTGAACCCAGCCAGCACATTCCCTATATTAAAGTACCCTAGCACATTAATTTCAAACTTGCACCCTGTAGGTAAATTTGGAACAGTCTTATGTTACTGTTCTACAGACAAATAAATCATACCTAATAGCTACTGTGCAGCATCTAATATTAGCCACATAAATAATCCATACAAATACTCATTTTGTGTCAAGGATTTCCAGCACCGTGCCTTAAGGAGAAAACACACGTGCACACACACACACACACACACACACACACACACACACAAGCACACAAGCACATATTTACACATGCCCAATATTATTGATTTAGTGCAAGCAGTGTTATTAATATAGTAAATAAGACAGTTGGGAGCATCGCTAATTTATCACATAAACTGACAGACCACCAAAGCTGGCACAGGCTTCAGATCTTGTTTGTTCACTGTTTTGTAAAAAATTCTAAATCTTCTTTGGTAGTATTAAAAAGACAAAAAGGTTGTCTAATTTAAATCCTATTGGTAAACACTAAGCTCGAGTTAGAAACATGTTACCATTAAATACAACAAAGTTAGATTTTCCTCCACATAAAAAGCACAAATCCCATTCTTGTATCTTCAATCCACTGGTCCCAATTAACTTGTTAAGTCTGTGGAGGGAAATCAAAATCTTCTCCCACTGGACAGCAAGTCACAAGTGGCCACAGTCTCCCTTAATGGATTTTTTCTGATTGGCTCCAAGGGCTTCTTCAAAGTCATCCCCAGGAACTCAGACGCCTTTTCTCTGAAATACATCATCTCTAACAGACTTCCTACTTCCCCAAAACACAGTGCTACTTTTCCCCATTGTCATTTGGTGGTCAGTGTAGATTTAGACTTGGCTTTATTGAGACATTCATTTGCCAGAGTTGAGAGAATACAAAAAACTCTTGAGCAACAAGTCAATTTCTCTCTCTCTCTCTCTCTCTCTCTCTCTCTCTCTCTCTCTCTCTCTCTCACACACACACACACACACACAAATAATTGTGGACTTACAAGAGCATCAGAAAATGAGGGCAAAGAACCTCGCTGTGCTTTTCATCTGGATTCCCCAAATGTGAAACTAAAGTACAATTTTCAAAATCAGGAAAGCAATGTTGACATTGTACTGTTATCTCCTTCATAAGCTTATTTATTCAAATTTCATCTTTTATCCCTTTGTCTAATTCTGATTCCAGATTCTAAACAAGACTATCCATGAGGTGAACACTGAAAGCTCATATTGAGTAGAAATAACTTTACGCATAATTTTTTCCTTACTCTGACCCCAAACAAAAAGAGTTCTTCAGATGTTTCATTTAAATAAAACATCACTCTGCTAATAGGAATAAGAAATCAGTTCAGAACAACTGGGAAAGCCAAGGTGCTAGTCACGATAAGTAGCTTTTACATAAGAAGAAATCAAAGGCTATTTCATGTGAGCAACATCAGTTCCTCTAGGCCTCCACTACTCATGGGCCTGATTCCCAGAGAGGCTGTGATGGTATCTAGACTGTGCTGAGAAGCTGGGGGATTTCAAAGAAAACTATGGCAGCAATTAAAGCAATTAAAATTTCCCTCATCTGCCAGGACAAGAGAGAAAAGAATTCTCTCAGAGCATCCATCAGTCAGCCTCTCTTGCACCACGATCAGCACCACTGCAGAAAACAGCACCCTGCCCCTGGAGCAATCAGCTGAGCACACCTCCTTAAGTCTATGCATGTGCACTACAAGTCAAGTACACAGTTCTAGTCCTCTTGCAGTTTCCCACTAATGATGCAACCCAAGAATTAGGGACAAAGAGTGAAAAGGCGAACAAAATATTTTCCGATGTACTTTCAAAACTACCCTTTCTCTTAAATTTATTCAAAAACATTTTTCGGTTAAAAACAAAAAACAAAAAAACAAACGTTGTGCACGAGCTGAAGATGTCATGTGTATTTTGTGGGTTAACTTTGACTAAATACAGCGGCATTAATGAGAACAAAACAGAAGCAGGAAAATAGCAAGTACATTTGAGCAGATATTAAAAAGCCACCATGTGGGAGGCAGCTTTGTTCTCTCACACTGCTGTGAGGAAAGTGCAGCTGAGCTGATAAGGAACACTGGCAACCAGAATTCAGCTTCTCCCCTTTGCTATAGGTGACTCTCTTCTTTCAAAGACCGATTGCAGGCCAGTATTACTTTGGGAAAGAGTTTACCTCAATTCAACTCTCAAGGACACTGCATCTGCAGGTGCCTTTCTATTCTGTATCAACACCCTTGACCTGCCTGACTCGGTTACTCCATTAGTGTATAACTAATAATACTACCCATAAATCAAAAGTTGCTTTTGTTCCTTTCTCGAAAAAAAGAGTCCCCAAAGGAATTATCTGCACTTGTTTTTCTCTAATTTCTCTATTCTTCCTTCTCACTCAAGTCCAATTATGCTAACAACTAGCAAGATTACCAATGACCTTCATGCTAAATTACAGGGTTAATTTTTAATTAATTTCATAAATTAAATAATTAATTCGAGTTAATTTCAATAGCTACAAGAATGCCTGGCACATGTCAGGAATTACTGGTTTTATGGGTGAATAGTAGTAGCTTAGAATAAGATGACATCTTTTAATCATATACCCCAGAATTATGCATATAATGCAGGACAAATTAATAAAAATTTTTGACGAAATTTCTTTGTGAAGGGCAGAGAAGCAGGTTCAGAGTATAAAGTGTTTGCTGTGAACTCACACCCGTGGTACACATGAAAAGCCGGGTGGGCATAGTGGCCCACCTGTAGTCCAAAGGGAGCAGAAATAAAGGTTCCCTGGGGAAAACTAGCTAGCTAGATTAACCAAATAAACAGGGCCTGGGTTCAATTAAAGACCCTGCCCCAGTGAATAGAGTGGACTGTAATTAAGGAAGAAGCCAACATCAGCTTCCTTTCCTGCCTTCAAACTCTCAACACATACTTTTCCCACCCCACTTCCCTCTCCCTCTCCCTCTGTCCCTCTCTCCCTCTGTCCCTCTCTCCCTCTGTCCCTCTCTCCCTCTGTCCCTCTGTCCCTCTCTCCCTCTCTCCCTCTCTCCCTCTCTCCCTCTCTCCCTCTCCCTCTCTCCCTCTCTCCCTCTCCCTCTCCCTCTCTCCCTCTGCCTTTCCCCCTCCCCCCCTCTCACACACAGTTTAAGGCATGAATTAAAATGTTTCAATCAACTTTTATGCATATTAACATAATCTCTCACTTTTCCAATAGTCAATAAAATAGAAAGAAAGTGCCTTTTGTGTTAAAAGGTTCATCTGAAAGAACAGAATAATAAAATGCAGTTTTAAACCCTTACATTAAAACAGATTTATTTGGTGTTTCATGTCCTCAGGACCGGGTGGAAGAATACATAAGAATCTTGGACTTATAGAAGAAATAAATAGAGAAAGAAGGTAGAACCAAAGGGTAAGAAGTGGAGTCCTAAAGGGAAGTTAATTAATAATCAGAAAAGCAACTGTTACAATACCACCAGCTTCTAATGAGTATTTCACTGCATGTCAGGTACCACTTCATCCATTCCTGATTTCATCTCCTCCAATCACCAACTGCCATGATCTGAATGTGCTCCTGAAACTCATATACTGGAAGTTAATTGCCAATGTGATGGTATTATTACGTAGGACCTTTATAAAGTAATTGAATCATGGCAGCTCATTTTATAAGGATTAAGACCTTCTAAAAGGGCTAAAGGGAACTGTTAAAGCCCTTTTCTCTTTCTGGCTCTTCTGTAATGTAAGGACACAACATTCATCTTTTCCTGGGGATATTTAAGATGTCACTTACTAGAAAAGAGCGGGCCCTCATCAGACACTGAGTCTGCCTATAGAAGCTTGACTTGGACTTAAATGACATCAAGAAATGTTTTCATTTACATGTTATACACCTTGGTATTTTATTATGAACAGACTATGGCGTTATGTCTGAGCTTTTGTTTGTTTGTTTAGAATTGAACTAAAAGTAACCTGGAAGTAGAACCAACTTGTCAAAAATTATGCAGGTTCTATAGTTAAAAAAATCTTATATAGTTTTTGTTTGATGTTTTTTCACTATGACAAAGTATTTAATATAAGCAGCTTAAAGAGAAAAAGGATTTGTTTTAGCCCATGCTTTCAAAGGTTTTACTCTACTATATTTCACCTAATTGGTCTAGGCCCAATATGAAGCAGGCTACATAGCAATCAGGCTGCTAACTTGATATCAGGGAAGCAAAGAGAGATTATGGGGCTTTCAATAACTCTCCAAAGGCAAATACCAACAAATTCCTTCCTCTGACCAGATACTGCCTCTTGACATTTCTATCCCCTTGCAATGGCAACGAATGATCAACACATGAGCATTTAGGGATCCAAACTCTAATAGAGTCTATTGATTCTGAATAGATAGGACTTGTAGGAGTATAACATCCACCAAAGGCAGAAGGCAGTCCCTGTTACACTCCTGATGGCAAACCTCAGGGAACTCCCTTCCATGTTTTCTCGCTAATAAGTCAATTGATAGATTTAACTTCAGCACGTTGAGTGGCAATGAAAACAAGACTGGATTCATATTATTTATGACATTCATGAAATTCAAGACCCCGTCTCCCACAATGGAAGAACCTGTCATTAGCTCCTATCACTGTTATAAAGGATGCCTCTAGCAATGCAATGCAAAACAGTTAATTAAAGAAAACGAGTTGACGCTTTCAACCTCCACAAATTAAATTAATTCATAATTAATAAGATGACAGCAATCTACTAGGCTATAATATTTTAAACCTGCAAAGCAGGGTAATAATAAAGTAATCAATTTCATCCCTTATAACAAAGACACCTTAACACATGGTTTATTTATGAAGAGGAAACATGGTCAGCAACCTGTAGCGAGTAAATGTAAAGGATAAATTAATCAAAGGGATGCTCAATGGAGAGCTTCTCTTGTTTTAAATTTAAATATGTTTTCCCATGCATGGGATTAACATCTCTATCATTAAAATGGAAAGACTTATAAATAACTAGTAAACTACCTGCTCACTGTCACCACATTTATTACAGAGATAAGAACAAAATTTTTATAGAATTGGAGTCAGTGTAGGCACATTATGAATGGGTGTGAAATGAATAAATTTAGAATATATATATATATATATATGTGGTTATCTCTCAAACTGTTACATACAATGATGAGAAGTCTACAAGGAAAAGAAGCCAAACATAAAAGCATATTATATGACTTAAATTATATAAGTTTAATTAATAAGTTCAATTAATTTACTTGAAATAGCATACCGACACAGCCCTAAGAATTTCTGAAGAAATAAATTTTATATATCAATATTAATTGCTTTATTACATTTATTTATTTATTATTTATGTACAGGGGTATGAACATGACTAATTACAAATATGGAAGTTAGAGGACAAATTAAGGGAATTAATTCTCTCCTTATACCACAATCCAAAGATCAAACTCAGGCTGTCAGGCTTGACAGCAATCACTTTACCAACTGAGCCTGTATAAACAGACACACTTGGGTCAGATCTGAGACATATACAGGAAGGAAGTTCAATGGAGAATCGTGCACCAACTCAGAATGGTAAAAGATCTGCTCTAGAAGAATCAGAAACCAAATGTTGTAACTTGGATCGTTACATCAAAAGATTGTTCAAAATGTTCCTAGCAAAAACATTATATAATTTTGTTTGGGTGAAAATTTCTTGGGATTCAGCAGCCTGTACATTTCAGGTTGTGATCTAATCTGAGACCATTATCATCCACCAAGAAATGAGAGGCATCCCAGTCCCTGTGCCTCTGTCCTCAGAGACCTGTGTGTGTGACAGCTGTGGCACTCACAGCCATTTTCTTTCATGAGGCCAGAATCCCACAATTCCTTCTGAGTAAGTTTCCTTAATAATCTAAGAACCCCTACATAATTAAGCTTCCACCTTCTAAAACTGCCCCTGATAGGACCAAGATCCCAACCTCTGGAGGTTTTAGGAACAAGCAACATCCACACCACTGCAAGTGGTCATCATGGGACAAAGAGCTTCTCTTCTTTGGCTCCTTTGAGTCCCAGGTCTCGAACCCAGAAGCAATCTCCAATTAATAACCACTTGCAAATTAAATTGAATCTTACTAAAGAAGCAAACAACTCCTGAGGGTAGACTATACATCCAGAAGTACATGGATATTGAAAACGAATTCAATAACATTTCTGGAGAGTCCTTGTCTCATAATGTCATGATGGGGCCTTTCCATTTTGAAAACCTTCATCTTATTAATTTTTAGTTTCCTTCTTTTCTTTTTATGGCACAAGTTCTTTATGTATATATTATATCTTAGAGGTTACTGTCTTCATGGGATTCATGAGTATCTGGAAACTGCATCTATATCTGTTTCTTGTGCCTTTTCTTGGACTCTTACTTCTGTTCGTTTTATTGTATTACAATATGTTAGTTGTTATATTATCTTATTTGATTTTATTACTATCCCTCAGAACCCTGTTTGTTTTATAATGGAATACAGAAAATGGGTTGATAGGAATGGGAGGTGATGGGAGAGGAAGCTAGAAGGAGTAGAGGGTGGAAAAATAGTAATCAGAATATGAGAGGTTGATGTTTTCGTTAAAAGAAAAACAATAAAACAATTTGGTAGCCAGTGTACTAATCAGTTCTCTGCATGATTAAACAATATATCAAATGCAAGCCGTTTAAGGGAGGAAGGAGTAGGGTTGGCTCAGAGGGGACAGTCCATCATTGTGGGCAAGGCACGGTGGCAGGAGTGAGAGGTATCTGTTCACATTGAGTCTGCATTCAGGAAACAGAATGATGGCTATTGATGAGAGAGAATTTCAGCTCGCTCCATTTTACATTGTCCATAATACCAGCCCATGTGGTTCACATTTGGTGCCCATGTTTCCACCTCCATTAGCCTAATCCAGAAAGTTCTTCTAATAAGCCCTTCACAGAGGAGATTAGCCATCACAGTTATAGGTGAGGACAAAACAGGAAGCTTTCAAGTTTCCAGAGTTAGATGATTTGCTTTCTCCTCTTCACTGCTCACACACCCAACAAGGCACTTAATTGTGTAGCGAGAGTGAAAGTTTTGTTTGCTATAAATGTTTTGTCATGGAAAAATAAGGCATTCTACATTCCACCTCTGGTACTTTCTGATTATGAGGAAAGCAAATAAAAACTCTATTAAAATATTACATAAAGTGCTTAGTTTGGGTTAAAACTTTGCTTTAGATGGTTAGCCTGGAGTACAACTGTTTTTTTGAGGTTTGTTTGAGTCTCTGGTAAGAGCATCGAAGCAGGAAAACTTGTCAAAGCCATTATTTATATTTATTTACATATAAGATGTATATTTATAGATCATTATATTTATATATCAAATATGTATATCATATATGTATTATATGTATATATATGAAACATTTCCTATAATGGAATTGTGTCATTTCTCATGTTAATGTAAGAGATGTATACCACATGATTAGTTGATGTATATTTTTTCAATTTAATATTTAAATAAAATTTGGGGGAAAATAAAAAGAAACATATTCCCAGTAACTTAAGGATCTCACACTAGGCCCCACCTCTTTTGGGGGGTATAGACTAGAGTTTATTTTGTTATTTAGGGTATGAGTGGTGAGGTTAAAATGTTAGTAGAGAGGTTGAGAGAGAGAGAGAGAAAAAGAGAGAGAGAGGAAGAAGAAGAAGAAGAAGAAGAAGAAGAAGAAGAAGAAGAAGGAGAAGGAGAAGGAGAAGGAGAAGGAGAAGGAGAAGGAGAAGGAGAAGGAGAAGGAGAAGGAGAAGGAGAAGGAGAAGGAGAAGGAGAAGGAGAAGGAGAAGGAGAAGGAGAAGGAGAAGGAGAAGGAGAAGGAGAAGGAGAAGAAGGAGAAGAAGGAGAAGAAGGAGAAGAAGGAGAAGAAGGAGAAGAAGGAAGGAGGGAAGGGGAGGGGAGGAGAGGAGAGGGGAGGGGAGGAGAGGAGAGGGGAGGAGAGGAGAGGAGAGGGGAGGGGAGGGGGATAGGAGGGGAGGAGAGAAGTAGAAGTGTAGAGAAGAGGCCAGCCATGAGCACTTGGAGAGAGGGGGAGGGAATGAAGAGAGAGGGGGTAAGGGAAGAACAAGAGAAAGCAAGAGAGCAAGAACTAGTCTCCACCTCTTAAAGGTTTTCCTGCCTATAGTAATTCCACTGTGAATAAGAGACAGGATAACTGACCTGACATACCCAGGCATGGCAGCATATGACTTTGATGTAAAATACCATGCTTTCCCCAAATCTCAAATCTCTAGGAAGGTAATTATCTGGTAGGGACTGATGTGCAGTCTTCAATCCCAACATCCATACTTTTGTGCCCTTTAGAGATGGGGCCTTTGGGGTTTTACTTGGGTTTATGTTCTCTCATGGAAGTGGAGCTCTAGGAATGGTATCACTGCCCTCATTAAAGATAACAGAGAAAAGAATTTTCTCCTTCGGTTTATGCACAAATAAAGGCAATGGTTGGGGGTGCTAAGGAGGCCCTGGCATGAAGCTTCATAGTGAAACCAGTCTTGCTATGTTGAAACTTCCATCTTCCAGAACCACATGGAATAAATTTCTGCTGTTTCAGCCTGACAAACTACAGTATTTCATATGTCTAGCTGGATAGACTCTGGCAGGGTATTCTGATTCAACTTCAAATGGAGGCTGACAACATAACCCAAGGATTTTCCTCCTCTTTGTGCATCTTTTCCTTCAATTACCCCTTGTGTCTATCATAATAAAAGTAATACAAGGCACCATTTCTTCACTGTCATGAAAATGCAATGTGTTTTAGGTTCAGAATATCCGTTCTGGGGAAGTTTCAGCTACAGATTGAAAAAAAAAAAGAAAGAAAGAAAAAATTTCATAGTTTAGCAACACAAAAGGAGCTTAGCTTTGAAAACAATCAAACAACTTTATCACAGAGAGAGGTGCTTCTTTCTAAAGTAAACTCCATTTTTTCATAAAAGATGCAATACAAAGAGAATTCTTTTCTTTCAAAAGGAAAGAGAAAATTTTAAAAAGCCACCAATTAACAGACAAGAAAAGTGAAAGTAGAGAAAGAAGGAAATTCAGCATTTAGCCTTCAGGGAGAAGAAACTGCAAACAAACAAGAAACTTTAGAAAGAAGATGTATTTGGCCTTTGCCTTTTAAATAACGCTGCGGTATTACACTGCATTTAGTTCTCACTGTAAAAACTTATCTAACCCAAGTTAATTACATTTCCAATGATAGTTGGGAGAGCAATTGCCAAGATTTACTACACAAATGACATATAAATTTAGTCTCAGAATAATTAAGTCGGAATCTGAGTCCATACATTAAGCAATGAAAGCATAATTGCATTCTTATAGATGCTTAAAACTTCCCTTGCAATTCTTGAAAAATAGGCTCAACAGAGACTCAGAAAGCATTTAATTTCATTTATGATTTCTCTCCCCTCATCCTTCTATGTAAGAAAAATACAAACTGTAATTTGAGTTGTGTTTTGCAGGCCACTGTGCTTTCTTGGTACTTTGGAATCTCTTTTTGCAGTTCATGTAAGTACCAAGACTTGGACTAAGAGATTGGGGTCGGAGAGGTTTGGCCTCACATGGATGCATTCACTACCGTTCCTGTTTCTCAAATAAACATTCTAATTGTAAGAAATGTCTGCTTCAGTTAGTGCAATTTAAACAAAAGTCTTATTTTTTTTTCAATTTCAATGTGGTATCTTCTTTGTGAATATAACTGTGATAATATCCTCCCACCAATCATCTTCTGTTCCTCTCTTTCTGCCACTTTTAAAATCATAACATTTTTTTAACTATTTAAGAATGCCCACAATGTGTTTAAATTATATTCCTACCTCATCCTTTCCATTTATCCCTCCAAGAGTCACCCCACCTCCTTACCCTCTCCCAACTTTCTAGCCTCACTTTCGTTACTGTTAATACCTCATCAAGTACTCTTGGTACATGCCCATGGCTATAGAGACATCCAGTGAAGGGCAGTCAATCTAACAGGGGTCACATCTTAACAACAAACAACAACAACAAAAACTGATTATCCCTCCCCAAAGAAGTCACCAACTCTCCAGATCTCCTCAGTTAGTGGTGAGCTCATGAGCTCCTTTGCCTACTACGATTGAATGTTGACTGTCTTGAGCTTATGCAGAGATTCTTCTGGCAAGCACAGAAGCCCTATGATGCTCTTGGAGGTTTTCCAGATGGGTGAGGCTGTGATTTAGATGTCCAATGATAATTACTCTCTAGACTTTGATAAGTTTCAAATGGTTGTGTTATTCTCATTCATGATACAAAGAATAGTCTCTGATGAGGTCTGAGAGCTATTCTCATCTATATTAGGTTAGCCACACTAAAGCCAGAATTCATCAAATGAAGCCCTTGCCCTTGTTCTACCATGAATTTGACCCACTATAATTGTCTTGGTAAGGGTTTTACTGTTGAGAAGAGGTGACACCATGACCAAGGCAACTCATACAAAGGACTACATTTGATTGGGGCTGGCTTCCAGGTTTAGAGGTTCAGTCTATTACCAGCAAGGCAAGAAGCATGGCAGAACGCAGGCAGGCGTGGCACTGGAGGAACTAAGAGAGACATATCTTCATCCAAAGAAACAGACACACTCCCACCTGGCTAGAAGGAGGGTATCAAGCCTACCCCCACAGTGGCACACTTCCTCCAACAAGGTCACACCTACACTAACAAGGCCACACCTCCTAATAATGCTACCCCCCCCAGCAAAGCATATTCAAACCATCACAATATTTTAAGTCTGTTTTACATTTCTTACTACTATTACTACTGCTACTGCTACTGCTACTACTCCAATTACTATACGTTTCAGAGAACAAGGTCCATTTTATAACTGTTGTTTAAATCCTGGAACAAGTAGCTAAACAGGTAACATTTTCCTCCCTCTGCTGTTTCATCATTTTCAGCATCCTCATGCCATATGATAAGGTGAGAAATACAAGCTCTTCTTTCAGGGTAGAAAATCTGGGGGTTTACATTGACTGCTATCAGCTGGTGACCAATTTTCCTTTTGCACTTCCAACCCCCGCCCCCCCAAAAAAATGATAGAGAAGAGAAGAAAAGCTGCAGCTATGTAATTAGTGCTTAACAAGATTGATTAAAGCAATGCAGTGTCAATTAACACATTTAATGTGGAGGAAGATGATATCTGCACCTAATTGATACCCTGTTATTATTAAAAGATATATGATGAATAGAAATGTGGATAGCTAATAATTTGCTTTTCCATTCTTCTCTCTTGACTTCCTAACAGTTAAATTTTCTATCTATTCCCACTGTGAAGTCTCATTTACTGTTTCTCCTAGCAACCAATTTATATTTAATCACATTCAAGATCAGACTTATAGAGGACAAAATTAAATAGGTATATCTGAATCACAGGTAGAAAGGCAAAAAAAAGCCTAAGTCTGAATTTATTTATGTTCTTGCTATATGAAATCCTGAGCAACTATTTGGGATTAAATGGCTACAGCTTTGCAACTTCCAACTGGGCAGAACTCTCTCTCTCTCTCTCTCTCTCTCTCTCTCTCTCTCTCTCTCTCTCTCTCTGTGTGTGTGTGTGTGTGTGTGTGTGTGTGTGTGCGCGGTGTATCTGTGTGTATCAGTGTGTATAATCTTGTGCACACCCAGGAGGGAGGAAAGAGTGTTAGGGGAATATTCTTGCTGTCAGCTTATCCCTTTAGAACAGGGTATGTCACTGAGTCTTTAGCTTGACTGACAGCTAGCAATCCACAGTGATACTGTAGTCTCTGTACCTTACAATGCTGAAGTTATGAGTACATCTGGCATACCTGGCTGTTAAAGTAGGTGCTGGAGATTTAAACTCAGGTCTTCACACTTGACAACAAATGCTCTCCTGATAGTTTGAGTATAATTGGCCTATGGGAAATGGCACTATTAGGAGGTGTGTCCTTATTGGAGGAGGTGCATCCTTGTTAGTGTAACTGTCATTTTGGAGGCAGGGCTTTAAGGTATCATATATATGCTGGCCAGTATGATCTAGAGCTTCCTCCTGGCTTCCTGCAGAAGGCAGTCTACCCATGACTACCTTTGGATCAAGATGTAGATCTCGGATTCTCCTTCAGTACCAAGTCTGCCTGCATGCTGACATGCTTTCTGCCATGCTGACACTAGACTAAATCTCTGAAACTATAAGCCAGCCCCAACTAAATGTTTCCTTTATAAGAGATGTCTTGGTCATAGTGTCTTTTCACATCAATGGAAACACAAGCTAAGACAAAAGTTGATACAAAAGAGTGGGGTATTCATGTGATAGGCCTGTCCATGATATTGTTTAGAGAAATGTGGATCTGGGGACTTAGGATAAGTAAAGTAGGGAAATGAGCTTAATAGCTCATACCATTAGGAGGCTAGAAGATAGTGGTACTAGGGGTGATTTGAACATTGAGGACCTGGCTCAAGAGATTTCAGAGGAGAAGAACTTTGGTATATTGCTTATTGTTCTTATGATAGATTGGTGAAGAATATGGCTGCTTTTTGCCCTTGTGTGAAGAGTTTGCCTGAGGCTAAGGTGAAGAGATTCAGATCAGTTGCATTGATAAAGGAAGTTTCAAAAAAAGCCTAGCTCTGATGGCCTTCACAGTGCCAAGCCTCAGCTGTTGTTCATGTGCCTTTATCCCTTTGAAATCAATACCTCCTAGGAGATTCTTACACATTTCCAAGTCTGTCTGCTGGGATGACGACTCGTGTTTTCCAAAAAGCATATACTCTGGTCTGTGGTTCACTCTTATGAAGAGCAATTTGGTCAACCATAGGAAAGCTAGAAAGGAAAAATATAAAGTGTATGATTCAAAGATTAAAGGGGCACCAGAAAGTGGAAGGGAGTTCAATTCTGTGTTCAATAATATTAGATGAAATTAAGAGAGTGGTGACCTTGGGACATGATCCCACCCAGCTAAGCTTATTTGTGTTTGCAGTTGAACAAGAGATAGTTATATCATGCTATACTTTCTTATGACTTTTTCATTTGGATATAAAGAGATATAATTGTATGTCAGATTGACAAGTGATAGATTATGAGGCCTATTCTTGGTTGTCAACTTGACTATATATGGAATGAACTACAATCTAGAATTTATAAAGATCTTGTGAAAAGGAATTAAAACAAAGCACAGACCCAGGCATGGTGGTACATGCTTTAATCCCAGCAACCATAAGACAGAAGCAACCATATATCTGAGTTGAGGACCATCCTGGAACAGATAAAGTTTCAAGTGAAGAAAATCTTAGGTTCATGCATGGTTATACATGCCTTTAATTTTAGCACTCAGGAGATAGGCATGCAGATCTCCTGAGTTCTAGATCAATCTACAGAGAAAGTTCCAGGAAAGCTAAGCTTAGGTAGTGAACCAAACCATTGAAAACAGAAAGCTGGTGAAGATGTAATTGAACAAGTGAGCCATGTTCCAGCAGCAGGACATGGCAACTTCAGTCATGTAACTCTGGCTTTATACTCTAGAATAGAAAAGACTACTAGAACAATTGACGCTTCTTAGATGAAGCTAAGAAATTGGTTGTGATTAAGAAAAGAGCAGTATCACTAAGGTAAAATCTTGTGGAAAGTGTTTTCTAAGAGCACAAAGAAGCTATATTCCAGAGATAGACCTCATCCCACACAGACAAACTTGGAAATATGTAAGAATCACCCAGGTGGTATTGATTTTGAAGGAATAAAGGCACATGAACAACAGCTGAGGCTTGGCACTGTCGATACTAGGGAAGACCATCTGTGAAAGTGAAGTTTCAATGGCTGGTAAAGGCCCAGAGCTGAAGCTTGTTACCATGAGGAGAGACTGTAAGAGGCTATTGGTGAATGTGCAGCTTAGTTGCAATGGAGGACCCAGAATATTGGAGATGCCAATACCATGGGATGATCACCAAGAACAACAGCGGAGCCAACCAGAGCTTAGAGTGTTACAGAGGACAGAGAAGAAAAGTGACTTAAGCCCTTTGGAGGATCCCAGAAGATCATGTGTAGACGGACCCCAGATATAGAAACAAGAAGCTGTTAAGTTGAAATTGCTTTGGGGACCAAGAAGTTAGATATACCAGAGCTATGGGATACCTGTTAACAGGAAGTGAAACCAACCCAAGAGAAAGAACTGAGTTGGAGTCATCAAAGTTGAAAGGAGTTTGGCATCAGTCATAGATATTCAGAGTTTGTAATTTGCACAGCAGGTTTTTTTTTTTTTTTGTCTTGTTTTGGTGCAGCATTTCCTTACTATGACATTTTGGAATGTTAATGTATATCCTGTGATGTTGAAAATATGTGATCTGCTTTTTAAATTTTATTTTGTAGGGGATTACTGTTAAGAGATTACACACATCTCAAAAGAGACTTTGAATGTTTCACATTGTTGAGATTGCTATAAACTATGAGGACTTTTGAAGTTGACCAAAATGTATTTTGCATTATGCAATGGCTAGGTATGTCCCCCATAGACTCATGTGTTTGTACAAGCTTATGGGGTCCAAGAAGTAAAATATAGTGTTTTGAATATGCTTGATCCATGGGAAGTGTCACTATTAGGAGGTATGGCCTTATTGGATGTAGCCTTGTTATCAGAAGTATGTCACTGTGGAGGCAGGGCTTCGAGGTCTCATATAAACGTTCAAGTCTTACCAGTGTGGTCCAGAAATTTCTCTTGACTGCCTTCAGATCAAGATGTAGATCTCAGATTCTCCCCAGCACTATGTCTACCTAATGCGTCCATGTTCCATTAAGCCAACCCAAATTAAATGTTTTCCTTTATAAGAGTCACCTTGGTCATGATATCTTTTCACATCAATGGAAGCCCGAACTCAAGCTAAGACAGCTCTTAAGCACAGATTCATCTCCCCTATCCTGGGAAATACACAGGTATACTTGTTTTATCTCAACAGTACACCTTGATTCATTTGTTTTACACCTGGGATATTATTAAAAAGGTAATATTTCAGGATCTGTCCCAGATTGACAAACCTGTGTGATTTGACAAGATGCCCAAGGTGATTCAGTAGCTTTGAATTTTGAAAAGCTTTCAACACTCGATGTTATTGAAAATTCCTTCCCAGGACCTTTCACCATTCCCATGAGAAGAGAATAACAGAAACCAACGGTAATAAAAAGAGCAAAATGCTTGGTAGTCATTCTCTTCTATATATATGCTTCCTTCCTTATTCCTAAACTCCAAAC
The DNA here is from genome assembly GCA_964023405.1 of Apodemus agrarius. NCBI lineage: Eukaryota > Metazoa > Chordata > Mammalia > Rodentia > Muridae > Apodemus > Apodemus agrarius. The sequence goes on along the minus strand of OZ030011.1, from coordinate 26,027,915 downwards.
CCCAATAATAATATCACTCCCACACGACTTAGTCATTACAATGCATAATTCATTGTTTTGACATCCACTTTACATAATTGAAATAATAGACTTTACAGAAATGACTAATCCTGAAACTAAAATTCTACTTTTGTTCTGTTTTCTCCTTTTCTAAAACCCCTGCGAAAGTACAGATGACTCACTGCAAATAAAACCAATAAGCCCTCTATAGCACCTACTCTAGGAGCTGTAAATCCTCCCTGCAGCAACCAGCAATAGCCTTGCCAACAAAGCATCAAAGGGCTATGTGATGAGTTTGCCTGAGGAGACTGAAAGATTTCCCAGAAGAAAATGAAGTCTGAGCAGGAATTCCAAAAACAAAGAATTCAAGAGGCTGGGGCTGGAGCTCAGTAATAGAGTACTTGCATGTATGAAGCCCTGCCTGGATTCAATCCGATACATGAGAGAAAGAGATGGGGGAGAGTGACAGAGAGAGACAGAAAGACAGAGACAGAAACAGAGAGATAGAGACAGACAGAGAGACAGAGAGAGAAACGACAATGACAACAAAAACAGTTTAGGTCAGGTGCAGAAGTATTTCAGACAAAATAATTGTTTGCGGATATATATGCGGAGGACTGCGGAGCAGTTGGGAATGATTAAAGAACTTTACATGATACTTCAGTAAGTGCAACAAGCTAGAGAGAAGGCCCATGGGATAATGCTGACAACGGTGCTAGGTGTCTCTTAAACATTCCTCTAAAATGTAATTATTTCCAACAATGTGGGAATCAGCATAAATTATAGTCACTTATAAAATGATTTCAAAACAAAACAAAACTCTTGTATTCTCTACTCTCAGAAACCTCCATGAAGCCTTAGCATTCTTGAGACATCAAAACACTAGCTGCTTGTTTTTCTAACCACAAAACATTTTTTCATGAAAAGTGTCCTCTATAGATCTCATATTCTTAAAGACTCTTATCTATTAAATTTCTCAGTTCATGTAAATAGAACTTTCATAGCTAAGCAGTGAATTGTTCTAGCAGTGTAAAAAAAAATGCACAAAGAAGAAACAGGGGGACTGTGCTGGAAGGTACCATTCTAACCTAGTATAATCTTCATTTGAGTACAAAATATTCTCTATCGCTTCCTGAACAGTACAGGGGGAGAACAAAATGTTACTGGTATGTCTCTACATTAATTCATTGTCCTGAGTTCTGCAAATTCACCAAAAGCCAGACTAGCAATAGAACAAAAAAGGCATTTGTTAACTGGCTAGTTTACTTACGGGTGAGAACATTTAAGCTGATACTTCAGGAGAGTGGTTGGAACCAGAAGTTGAGCAACAGCTTCACAAAACAACAGTGCATCTTTAGAGAGGTTGCAGTACAGAGGAGGAGCACGCGGGGTGTCTAGAACAGCCTGTTTGGAGACAGTTAGTAAAGGGTGAGCAATGGAAGAAGAGCACTGGTTGGTAAAATTTGTTATAGAGCTTCCTCCTGATAACTCCTCTGAGGTGGCAGAAATCTAGCATTGACACTGATAACCAAATGCTATGTTTTCCATTATAGACAGATAGGGTAGGGCCTTTACCAGCTTATGCCCCACCTCACCTTTAGGGAAATAGAGGACAAAATAATACTTTTCATGAGCCTTCTGCTTAATTGCTTTCCTCTCAAAATAATCCTTATGCCCAGGTGGCAATTTGAAACAGCAGTTTCTCATCCCAAGTCAGGGTTAAATGCCCCTCTCCCTGTTCCCCTATGGCCCTCTATGCATAGCTATTGTTTTTGATTATGAGAATATACATATGTCTTGCATCAGTGGTCTCAAGCAGATGGATTGTGAACTAAGTAAAAATATTAAAATCCATTTCATCTCCACACTTGACACAGTAACCCCCCGTATATCCTTAGTGTACATTTTTGACTGTGTATGTTTAATGTCACATAACTGTTTTCTTACTATTTGCTGTATTTCTTTTTTTTAATGAGGGTCCTCCCCATTTTACACATTGATTGAGGCTAAGACTAAAGAAAAGCAGTGAATGTGAAAGGGACTAAAACCAGTGCATGTCCTGAGTGATACCTTAGTGTGTTTAAAGGAATCATTCTGAGATAAAGATCAACTACCTAGATGCAGAGTGTCCCAGGTACCAGGCAGAGTAGAACCAAGAAGAGACATGGGTTCACCATCCTCAGAGGGGCTGCTTAGGGTTGTGGAGGAGCTGTGAAAGCTCAGAAGAAATGTGTAATAAGTAGGCATGTACTCAGTGGTTATGAATTGTTGACACGGGAAACGTCATGTCAAGGGCCAAAGCCTCACACTCATGGGAAACTAACAGTCTTCTTTATATTGGCCAGGCTCTGAATCCAGAAAGCCTTCCCCGGTCCAAGTGCAGATGGAGACAATGTGTGCAACTGTCCAGATACGGAAGTGTACACCAAATAAATCCTTTCCTCCCCAGGTTGCTTTGGCCATGGTGTTTTATCATACCTATGATAATCATAAGTAAGATACTTGCAAAGCAAGTATAAGGAACTAGGTTCAATCTCCACCCCTGAAAATCAAGGACTGTATAAACATGAGACCCAAGGTCTCTGAAGGATGCATGGGAGTGGGGAAGAAAACACCATTAGCAGATGCTTTAAATATTGACTACGGAATGCTCATTATTTCCACTAAGAGTAATGACATCAATTATCACACTAGTCAATAGTTTTGAGGACCAACCAAATTCCTGACACTTTTCCAAGCAATAAATTTGTGTCAACCCATTTGTTCTTCTCATTAACTGTAACGAATTAATTATTCACCCTTTGTGAAGTGAGAGAAATTGAAGGTCAGAGTGGGTGGGTAATTTATACAAGGTCACACAGCTCCTATGTGCAGTCCACAGCATTCAAAATGGCCAAATGCTAAGCAACATTACAGAACTAGGGGACATGAATCCTGTCTTGCACCTAAACTAGCTACTCCTAGCCTCTCAATCTGATCCATGAAGATATTTGGACTAGAAGGATATATTTCTGGCTATGATATTCAAATGAGCAAATCTAGATTGAGTTATGAGAGATAGAATGGAAAGGTATGGAGGTCATTAGGGTTGAGACCATGAGACGGGAATAAAACTAACTTCCTCTGGAATTCCCAGTGTCATTGTGTTTTATTGCTAGTATGAGTGTGGTGTTTAAGGTGGTAGGGTTTTGTTTGCTAAGGCTTTTTCCTCTTCAAATAAAAACAAATGAACTATCTATTGTAACAGGTGGCTCTTTGTAAAGAATGCACCAAAACAGAAGTAACAGCAGCTGGGGAGGAGGGCGTTTCAGCCACATATGAAAACGAAGCATCATTTGTTGTTTTAAAGAGATGTTTATTTTGTGATAATGGATACAATTAATAGCAACATATGCTGCAGGGTGCATACCCAGCAGTAATTAATGTGGCATTAATTTAGATGCTTTTAAGAAAATGCAATAAATCCAGAAGGCAACAGTGTTCCTGGATTCCGCCAGAAAACAGAGAAGCTCTGTTTTGTTAAGTAAGTCTCAGCCTTATTTCTACATCTGATAGTTCATGTAAGTTTTCCACCTGAGCCAACTCCTAATCACAGTGATAAGGAAAAAGTCTTTATGCTTCTAATTGACTACTGAAGGCATTTCAAACTGAGATTCAAGGGAGTGAGCAGTAATTATTTAAAAGAACAGCTGCAAACTGACACCATAAATGTTCATCTACCTTCATTTACACATGCAGCAATATGGCTGCTTTCAGCAAAATTTAAGTGAAAGAAAACCGTATTTAAATACAAAAGTAAAGATCATCTCATGAAAAATGATACCATTGCTAGTTAAAGACAGAGCTTCTCAGACAGAGTAATTGGCCTTTAAAAGTGTAACCCAGTAGATAATTCAGAAGCAGTGGGACACAGATAGATAAATCTGGGGTCAGCAGGGACCCTAAGCTTCCTGTAAGAAGGAAAGGCCAGCACTTGGTATAATGTCTGATCGGCACTAACACCAGGATCAATGCCTGTCTTTTTTTTTTTTTTTTTTTTTTACCTACAATAGAAGCTTGTCTCCTCCAAACACAACCCAGAGCAATTTGCTCCTACATGTGTGCAACTGAATAAACTTGAAGAGTAAAACATTCTGTGTGGATTGACATTTAAACACCTGAGTCTGATGAAGCCCACTGAACTCCATGATGCCTCCAGATCTGTCTCATGGGAAATGTACACTGTCGTAAGCATCAGACTATAAGCCAAAGGGATGATGGGTTCTGACATTCTTTCAGTATTACAGACAGTAGTTCAAGCTATTCACGTCACTATAATAAAATGGCATCAGCTAGGCGACAAGCAAAGCAACAACGATGTATATTATAAAGTCCGGGGGACCAGGGAGCTCAAGATTAAGGTACTGAGAAAATCAGCTTGTTGTGGGCTACACTTCTCTTTTAGTAGAGGCCTCACAAGATAGAAGGGGACAGATCTCTCTGGGACATCTTTCCTAAAAATACTAATTTCACCATGAAGGCACAGCTTTCAAAATTGAGTTATCTTCCAAAGGCACCACCTCTTGATATTATATCATGAATTAGGACTTTGATGTATGAGTTAAGTAAGACACAAATATCTAGATCATAGCATCTCTCTTTCTGAAAAAGCAGGAGACACTTGGCACTCAGACCTCAAAGATGTGCTTCTAAGATCTAAAACTTCCTTTCACTTGAGGTCCTGGAATGAAGTCTTTCACCTTGATTTACTCACAGCTTGATACCTGAATTTAGCATGGGAATTCATGAACAATTTACAAATAAAGTAAACATTGGGATCAGAATACAGAAATTGGGGAAAGGCAAAAGAGAGGAGGCAACCAGGATGGCCAAGGTGACTAGACAAAAAGAAGAACACGGTTCTGGGAAACAGACAATAAACCCAGTCACTATGATGCTCCAGCAGACTCTCATGAAGCCTCTTCCCTGAAATTAAAGGAACAAGTACAAAGCACCACTGTCTTCTCACCTGGTACATTTCTCAACTACATGGGCAATTGTGCTTTTACATAGATTCTTGCATCTAGTTCATTTGTTGTAAAAGAAAGAAAGAAAGAAAGAAAGAAAGAAAGGAAGGAAGGAAGGAAGGAAGGAAGGAAGGAAGGAAGGAAGGAAGGAAGGAAGGAAGGAAGGAAGGAAGGAAGGAAGGAAGGAAGAAAGGAAGGAAGGAAGGAAGGAAAGAAGGAAAAGGAAAAAGAAGAAAAACCTAAATTATGCAAAATAATGTTTTTTTGGTCTTTTTTTTTTTTTTTTTTTTTTTTTTTTTAGAAATTCTCTGTCTAACTCAGGAAGGAGGCCACCCCCCCCCAAAGTGCCCTGGGGTGGATAAAGGGAGGCAATGTGATAGAGATTTAGAAGTCCACATACAGACACAGCCTTCTGCCCCTGCCAGGAGGTTGGACACACCCTCAACTGTTGAGGGTGTTGTCATTCCCTCCTTTTGTTTTCTGTGAAATAAACCTCAATTGTCTTCTGTGTTGAAGCCCTTATGGGAGTTCTTCAGTTCTTCTGGCATACAAGAACTGAAGCTGCTACTGCAGCTGGGCTGGTAGGAAATGGGGGTAAAGTGTCTCTTCCCATTTATAGCAAGAATGCAGAGGAGGGAAAAAGAAAAACTGCAGTCTCTGGTCATCTGATGCCTACAGTACTTCCCCAAGCCGCACCAGCCACATCACCATGGACTACTATGAAAAGGAGACTCTGGCCATTGCCAGCCACCAAATCACAATCTGCCAGATCCTTAACAGACCCAGTAAACTGTTGTCCACTTGAGCAATTTCTCATCCATCCCTGTTCTAGTCTAACCAGGAATTTGTCAAGTTCTTCCTGCCTCCAAAATACCATACCTAGTTTAGAGAGGAGCCAAAAATTTCAGCCCTTCCATGTGTGTTACGGAGACCTAGACAGGCCTAAGCTGATACTAGAGGATATTACTAAATTCTTCAAAAGAAAAATTGAACTAGGATTCTATATGAAATTCTTTTTTAGACTTGAATTGGAGCTCACCAGTTATAATGTGGCCAGTTAATTCTCAAGCTGGTACTTATTCTATCCTACTATTCTTCTACCTATTCTAAAGTTTAAGTGGCTTATAATGTGGATAAGTTTGTTTCTCCCCACTTCTTACAGAAGTCTAGACAGGCTCTTCGGAGTGCCGGGATCAGTGTTCACACTAACTATTTGAGACAAGAGACTCAGGTAGAGAGTGAGACCCAAAGCGCTTTGTGTGAAGGATGCAAAATTAGCACAGGAAATAGACCTGTGGCCAAGAAGGCAGAGAGAAAAGTAAATCTGGCCACAGTTAAAGGCACAGAGTGTCTGAAGGTGACCTACCTGTGGTCCATTGTAATACTAAAATGCAAACTCCTATAGAGACTGATGATGTTAATGAGGCATTCTATGGACAAAATTGCACATAACAAAGCATGTAATAGACAAAGCATACACAAGAAAGCATAAAAGTTCCTGTCCTACATAAGGAAGTCAAAGGGATACAAATTGGAAAGGAAGAAGTGAAACTATCATTATTTGCAGACGATATGATAGTTTACCTAAGCGACCCAAAAAACTCCACCAGAGAACTTCTACAGCTGATAAACAACTTCAGCAAAGTAGCAGGTTATAAAATTAACTCAAGCAAGTCAGTGGCCTTCTTGTACTCAAAGGACAAGCAGGCTGAGAAAGAAATTAGGGAAATAACACCCTTCACAATAGCCACAAACAACATAAAGTATCTTGGCGTAACTCTAACCAAACAAGCGAAAGATCTGTACAACAGGAACTTCAAGTCCTTGAAGAAAGAAATCGAAGAAGACCTCAGAAGATGGAAAAATATTTCTTGCTCCTGGATTGGCAGGATCAATATAGTAAAAATGGCCATCTTGCCAAAAGCAATATACAGATTCAATGCGATCCCCATCAAAATCCCAACTCAATTCTTCATAAATCTAGAAAGAGCAATTCTCAAATTCATCTGGAGCAACAAAAAACCCAGGATAGCTAAAACTATTCTCAACAATAAAAGGACTTCTGGGGGAATCAATATCCCTGACCTCAAGGAGTACTACAGAGCAATTGTGTTAAAAACTGCATGGTATTGGTATAGCAACAGGCAAGCAGATCAATGGAACAGGATTGAAGACCCAGAAATTAACCCACAGACTTATGGTCATTTGATCTTTGATAAAGGAGCCACAACCATCCGGTGGAATAAAGATAGCCTTTTCAACAAATGGTGCTGGTTCAACTGGAGGTCAACATGCAGAAGAATGCGAATTGACCCACTCTTATCTCTTTGCACTAAGATCAACTCCAAGTGGATCAAGGACCTCCACATAAAACCAGACACACGGAAACTATTAGAAAAGAAACTTGGGAAGACCCTGGAGGACTTGGGCACAGGGGAAAAGTTCCTGAACAGAACACCAATAGCGTACGCACTAAGATCAAGGATCAACAAATGGGACCTCATAAAATTACAAAGTTTCTGCAAAGCAAAGGACACTGTCAGAAGGACAAAACGACAACCAACAAAGTGGGAAAAGATCTTCACCAACCCCACATCCGACAGAGGGCTAATATCCAATATATACAAAGAACTCAAGAAGTTAGACCCCAAAGAACCAAATAACCCTATCAAAAAATGGGGCACAGAGCTAAACAAAGAATTTTCACCAGAAGAAATTCGGATGGCCGAGAAACACCTTAAAAGATGTTCAACATCATTAGTCATCAGGGAAATGCAAATCAAAACAACCCTGAGATTCCACCTCACACCAGTCAGAATGGCTAAGATTAAAAACTCAAGAGACAACAAGTGCTGGCGAGGATGTGGAGAAAGAGGAACACTCCTCCATTGTTGGTGGGATTGCAAAATGGTAAAACCGCTCTGGAAATCAGTTTGGAGGTTCCTCAGAAAATTGGGCATGTCACTCCCAGAGGACCCTGGCATACCACTCCTGGGCATATACCCAGAGGATTCCCCTGCATGCAATAAAGACACATGCTCCACTATGTTTATAGCAGCCTTGTTTATAATAGCCAGAAATTGGAAGGAGCCCAAATATCCCTCAAAGGAGGAATGGATACAGAAAATGTGGTATATTTATACAATGGAATACTACTCAGCAATTAAAAATAATGAATTCATGCAATTTGTAGGTAAATGGTTAGACCTGGAAAATATCATCCTGAGTGAGCTAACCCAATCACAAAAGAATGCACATGAAATGCAATCACTGATAAGTGGATATTAATGAGCCCAGAAGCACTAAATACTCAAGACATGAATAGCAAGTCAAATGATTCCCAAGAAGAAGAAAGGAGAGGACCCTGGGCATGTAAAGATTGCATCCAGTTTAGTAAAGAAACTGAAGGGGGAGGGGGAATGATTGGGGAATAGTTGGGGGGGAGAGGAACTATGGGAACTATGGTGGGTGGGAACTGGGAAAGGGGAAAGCCCTTGGAATGTAAACATAGAATATAGAAAATAAAAATTTAAAAAAAAAAAAAGTTCCTGTCCTTCTTCACGACCTCTGTGGTGTGAAACTTTCTCTTTTTTGCCCCAGGCAGATGGCTCCTTGAATTTGAAGCATAACCTTCCCTACTGAATAACCCTGTTCTGTTTCACCTGTGCTTCAGTTCAATCTGTTGCTCACAGATACAAGAGCCTCGAACCCCTTTGGAAGTATCCTCCAATTACTATTGTCATGTTGGGCAGCTGACAAGCTTTCCGATAGCCAAATCTGACTCTATATGCCCTCAAGAGAAACTGTCCATCATCCTGCCTCAGCAAATAGCCTACCTTCTACCCACGTGATCAAGTCCAAAGCATGGGGCTATCTTTCACTGCCCCCCTCACCCTCATACAAGTCCAATCACATTCCCTTTTGTTTCCCTCCTAACATTATTTGTAATCTTAGCAAGCAATTTACTGTCTCTCCATTCCAAGAAGTGCTGTATCAGCTTGGTTCATGCTTTAGTCATAATCCATAAGGCAGAATGACCTTTATGGAGCACAGAACTGAGACCTATATACTTTGCATAAAAGCCTTCCAAGAGTCTTCATTATTTATGCAGGATCCAGTGGCCCTCAGTGTTCTCAAGCCCTGGTCTGTACTAACTCATCCTATTTCTCATTCACTCTTCCATCTTGGTTATGTAAGAATGAAGCTGTCACTTGCATTTCTGTGAAGCAAAGCAAGTGCCCTCATACAGCCACTGTGTCTTCCCTTGATCTGCTTCTGCCGTGACCATTATCTTCCCCATAAGTGTCATAACCTGGCCCAACACTGTCCAACCTCCAAGATTCAGATGATTTAGTCACCATCTCCCATTTAATGTTTAGATAACACATTTTCTTTGGATCACAGCCCTTTGGGTTCACTCCAATAGACATCTACAAGGAGACAAAAGAGATGTTTCTAGGAGCCTAGGATGTTTGCTCCGGAATCAGATTCTGCCATTTACCAGCTATGTAAATCATTGCTTGGAGCCTCAGTTTCTCTAATTATTAGTTTAGAATAGAGGCAATGCCACCTTTTTAGAGATTGGCGGTGAGAACTGATTGAAGACCAACATTTAAAATATTCAGCTTGCTGCTCAAGTTGTCATGTATTATAATAAATATGTCTCATCATTCTTTGCGTTGCTTATGTTGTTGTTTGGGTTTTAAGACATGGTCTCGTGTACAACAGGCAATCTGAAATCATTCATCATCATGATGCCACCCTCTGAGTACCTCATACCATACCAGTTTTATGTGGTGCTAGACCTCAAACCCAGGCCATCATGTATATTCCATAGGCACTCTAACTGCTGTGATCCACCCACTAGCCCCATCCTTTCTCTGTTCATTGGCTGTCTCTCTTCTAAAATCCCAGGGATTTTTCAAGATTTGAAGCCTGAGTAATATGAGAGGTTAAGATGACCTGGCTCTGATTTCTCCTCTAGATCTTATGATGGTTATAAAAATGGACAAGTTACTTAACCTTTCTGAGCCCTAATCTCTGCATCTGCTCAGTGGTGCAGAAATGATGTCTCCTTTGTAAAGCCATCAGAATAAATAGCTTAAATCATCACCTTTAACTAAGACCTTGATGGAGAGATTTGTTATTGATAATGTTTTCATTGCTATTGTAAAGTGTGTTTGCCATTTATGTTTTGTATTCTGGGTATCTTACAACATGAATCAATCTTCAAGGATGCCTAATGAATTACTATTAACAAGTTAGTGGACTAGCCCAAGCTAAAGGTGACTCAAGATGAAATTCCAAGATGAGTCTTCAATTCTAAAATATTTTAATGCTTTAAGACATAATTTTTTTCAGCTTCTTCCCTCTTGCCTCTAGTGTGTAAGCAATGCTCAGACATAAACTGTTTCCCTGCCTCAAACCACAGTGAGTCTGACAGCATTGGTCCTTCAGGAATCAGACTTTGAGGCAAAGTAACTGATTCATCAATTCTTGGAGGTGGATGTCTCTCTAGGGGCCAACACGACCACATGGAGTTCCCAGTCTCTGTAAAGTCATTGTACCTTGAACTACCTCTATTTTTGTTAAAGCTTCAATAAGTGTCTTAAGTCAGAACTGTTACAATCAAACCTGTACAATAAGATGTATAAAAATAAACCTTGGAGCTTTATCCTGGAATGCTTTGAGAAGGATTTCCCTTTTGAATGAAAATGGCATTTTCATTCATCCAATGTTAGATTTAACTTTAACCCAGGGCTGGAATTCACCAAAGTAAAAGGGAGATGTGCCATACAGTGTTGTATATGTATGAGAATATGTATGTGGTGGTTTGAATAAAATTTTCCCCCATAGGTTCATACATTTGAATGCTTGATCACCTGGGCATGGCATGGCACTATTAGGAGGTGTGGCTTTGTGGGGGGAAGTGTGTTACTGGGTGTAAGCTTTGAAGTTTGAGAAACTCTAAAGAGGTTCAGTGGCTCTTCCTGAAAGCAGCCTGCAGATCTGGATGTAGAACTCTTAGCTCCTTCTCCAGCACCATGTCTGCCTGCATGCTGCCACGCTTCTCACTATGATGACAATGGACTAAACCGCGGAACTGTAAACCAGCCCCAATGACATGTTCTCCCTTATGTGAGTCATGTGGTCATGGTATCTCTTTACAGCAACAGAATACTGACTATAACAGTGTGGCTATGAATATATGTGGTTTCTAACTAAGTATCTATTTTCCTCCTCAGGTTGAGAGCTCTGAGGGGCAAGAGCCATTTGTTCTTTGAAACATGGAGCCGAGACCCTAGTACAATGTAGAAATGAATGCATAAACTCATGTGCCTATAGGAGAATTGAACAAGAAGAGCGTGAGGACATACATTGTGACTATCACCTGTCACATACATTGTGGCCATTGCCATCAAAATACAAAAAAAAAAAAAAAAAAAAAAAACTGATCATGAATGGAACCACTGCCAAATCAATGGATCCACTGCCAAATCAATGGATCCACTGATTTATGGAGCAGATCTTATGGGGAAAAAAGACTCTAGATAGATCTAGAGTTCAAACTAATTTAAAGGCATAAATTTAATATGGTTTGGCTAGTAAAGGAAGGTAGGGTAAATATAGGTTTCTATGTGCCTGAGCATCTGTGTTATTTGAGCTTTGGTCTCTGTGGTTATCAAAACTATCTCAGCCCATAAAGCATGAGTATGCAGGATCTAGTTCTCAGCTGATGGTAACTGAGGAGTCGACACTCCATCTCCCTCCACCCCCATGGGGATAATGCTGAGACATTTATTCTCTTCTTCCATTACATTCTCTCAGTTAGCTAAACCTAGGCACTGCTGTGCGCACCCATATAAAGAAGGAGTCTGTGCCTCAGCCAGGCAACCATTCTGTAAATCACTGCTGCTATAGAGAAGCATAAGATCCGAGTACTGCTCTCTAAGAGCCCAGCGTCTGAAGGGAGCAATAACACGTGTGGATAGATAATTATGCATCTGGTACAAGGTAACGGGTGATAGCCGAGGTATGCCGGGAAGGATTGACTTGCAGTGCATTTCTAGAAAGGGGCTTGCTGAGCACCTTAACAGCTGCTCCTCGGGATTCCCTAAGCTTGACAAGAACACTAAGATCTGTTTCTTCATTCCAGAGGCACAATTTCCCTGGTACCACCTGACGAAGTGTCCACAGAAGGGGAAGAATGAGTGACACCTGTATTCCATGATGCTGGGTAAGGATTTGAAAAATACTAGCTTCCAAACCCTCCCATGCTCCCTGGAGCTTGAGGGCTTTTTTTCCAAGAGCCAAGAACAAGGCAGGTTTTACATTACATAATGTAAAATACCACTCTATTCCTTGGCCTTCTCCATGGAGACAGCTAGCATAATGCTTTTTCGGATCAAGGCATTTGGCTCCTCTTGAAATCACACTTCTAGGATCAGAAAATTTGAGAGTATATAAAAGACTTTTGTGGTTTAAAAAAAATCTAATGAAAAACTTAGTTCAATACTGGGCAAATTAAATTTCTTCTAAGGTGTTTGGCAAAAATGAAACATCATAGGTTACAGCTCCACATAGCTTAAGCTCTATATAAATACAACACAAACTACATTAAACGCTTCAAAAGTTATTTATACCTGTTGTAATCATTCCTAGATTTTACTAAAATTCTGGACATTTTTTTTCTCTCTTGTTAAAAAGTGAGGATAAAGACCTAATCTGGGAAACACCAGAAAGTACTATTGATCTCCTATAGCTACCATAGAAAAGGGTGTTTAAGCAATAGAAAAGCGTCTTCTTCATGATTGAAGGCCAGGAGTTTGAAGTTTGTCTCAATAGGTTTGTTCCTTCTGACTACCCCAAGACAGACTTCGGCCTATGCTTCTCCCATCTCATAGTGGTTTACTGTTGACCTTTGGGGTTCTTTGCATTAAAAGAACAACACCTAGGGTCTGGGGAGGTGTCTTAAGTGATTAAGAGGACTTATTGCTCTTTCAAAAGATAAAATTTCATTTCTCAGCATCACATACTGGATTACAACACCTCTATCTCTAGTTCCAGAAAATCTGATCCCATTTTCGGTCCTCCATGGGCACCTGAATATGCATGGTACATATAAACACCCACGGCCCACATTCTACACACACACACACACACACACACACACACACACACATACTAATCACAAAATCAATCTTAAAAAAAATAGACACCACCCAGATATCTACCTCCATGTTTCTTTAGAATCCTCTTGTGGTTTTGGTCTCCAAATTCTTGCTTTTGTAAGGGATCTGGTTATAAGCTTTTGAGTCGACCCTGATAATATCATTTTAACTTTATTATTTTATCATTTTAACTCTGCAAACAACCTATTTCAAATGAGGTATTGAAGAGTAGGAACTCTGAATCCTAACTGGTGTGGAGTGAGAAGGCATACAATTCAGTCAATAATGAGAAACATCTGTTGAGGGTGTCCTTCACGCCAGACTTATTCTAGTTGCCTGTGTACTTGACTCTTCTCAGCAATCTGAGATGATTAATCATCATTATTTTTGAGTTGCATTTCTTCCTTCCTTCATATATGAACATCCGAACTTCTGTGGATGAAAAAGGCAAATCTGAACTTTGTTACAGAGTTTTACTTGTGTTCTATATTCTTCAATGTATATCCATTCATTTAAATTAAAAACACAATCAGACTGGGGAGTTGCCTTGGTGGATGAACTATTTTCTACTCAAACAAGAGGACATGAGTTCAGAAACCCAGAAGCCATTTTAAACCTGGGTGTGACAGCAGGAGCCTCTAACCCCAGAGCTGAAAGTCAGAAGCAGGAGGTCCCCAGGGGCTTGCTAGGCAGATACCCTAGGCAATTGGCAAACTGCACATTTAATTAGAGACCTCATCTCAAACACTAAAGTGGAAAATAATAGAGAAAAATTCCTGATATCTACCTTGGGCCTCTACCTATCCACACATGGGTATGCCTACATCCCACATACCAACAAAGAAAGAAAGAGAGGCAGAGAGAGAGAGAGAGAGAGAGAGAGAGAGAGAGAGAGAGAGAGAGAGAGAGACTTAATAGGAACTTAAAACTTTCCTTTGTATTAACTACTTTAAATATGTAAGTTGAAGCAGTAGATCAAATTCTTAGGTAGTACCTTAGAAGGACTCTCATATTTTGAAGCACAGAGCTACTATGAGATTAGGAATTATGAAACCAATGTGGTCACTGGATCATTGTGTTTACAGCCATGGGGCTTGGGGGTCTAGCTCAGTAATAAGATAATTGACTAAGAAGCATAAGGCTCTAGATTTGATCCTCAGAGGGAAAGGCATCTTTACTTATAAGTAAATGTGGACATTATTTACAGTGTAGGTGAATTTTTTAGTATGAAAATAAATATCAAATAACTTAGGATGAAAATTAAAAGACATATAAATATTCTTCCTGTAGTGAATGACCTGACTTACACATTTTCTCATACTCTAGACATGAATCAGAAGTGCATAATTTCAAAACTGATTTATTGACATACATATAGGGTCCTTCTACTCCTCTGAAAATGTGGAAAATCTTCATATTCATGGAATCACACAATCCATGCCCAAACTTGATCTAGCCTGGTAACAGCTTTCTGTGTGTTGTTTTCTAATCTCTTGCAAATTCCTCTCTCCATTTCTCTTTTAAGGGATGCCTGTTCTTTCTAGATCTAATTTCCATCTGCCTAAAATGTATCCAAGCCTGTCTTATCTTAAACTGTGGGATTCAAGAGCTCAAGGATTGAATGAAGTTTTCTATTTTGACTGAATGAACAACTACACTAAAACATACATTCCTCAAGACCCTCCTATGACAGTTATAATATCTTCCCTCCAAATATGAGCAGGAAGTGTACACAGGAATGCCTTCATCCCTATTACTAAAATTGTCCCACCTACACTTGCATTCCTTGGACATGTCTAAGCACTTCTGCCTAAAAAAACTGTTTTGTGAAATTATTTTTACCAGATTTTATTCCAACCAGAAATGCAGAATTTGTGCAGTATAACTAACTGCTAGTGCATTTTCAGAGACACTTTGTAGTGAGCAACCACTATAAGCCCTGACTCTTGTGGTCAAAGAGCCTCTTACTTAAAGAAATTAATCTATAGTGAAGCAAAAAGAAAACAATCCTTATTCAAGTGCTTATAGCAACTAGTGTTGCTATTTTCATTTAAATTTTCTAACTGGAGCTTGATCATTGGTGTTGACTACTATGGTGAATGACCTGTAGAATATTACGGCTTTCTCTGCTAAATTTTAAATATCTCCATTTTGACAGACCAAACCTAGGGCTTCTAGATGATCTTTATTTAGCCTTACACTCACGTTTTCTTAGACAATAGCAATAAGACAATTCCAAATTAAATGGAAAGAAATGGAATACTTAAATGGTGAATAAAAAGTAAAATATGGTTTTAGAATTCTATTCATTGGATTTTTATTCATTTGTGCCATGGAAATATTAGTATTAAATAGACTATATATTTTTATAAATCTCTTAAATAGGCTATATCAGAGATTACAGCAGCCAAGTCCCCATGTCTATGGTAGCATTTTATGAAGATATTTAATATAAATGGCTGAGTCTCAAGGCTGATGAGTTTTTCATTTGTTTCTAATGAGCAAGATGTGCTTAACATTTCGTTGCACTATAGCCCCAAGTTTTATAAAATCTGATTAAATGATTCAGTTACAGTGAAATAGACTAAAGGGTCAGACCCAAATCTTTTGAATCTGCCTCCAGCTATCTAATAAAAGACCTGGCAGATTGTTTCAGCTCAATGTGAAGCTATTCACATTCTCAGCAAGTATTTCAAATCGGCATTTGATATTATAGACCATATGTCTAATAATTAGCCTTGTGTTAAAATCCTAGAATGTGTTTCAGCAGCAGAAGAGGTAGCTTTTATACACGAATCCTAATCTCTCAAAATGAAAGCCCCCATGTATCAGATGCGTGGATCACAGAGCTAAATTGTGCTGATTTTGAAAAGGACAAAAAAATCCCTATATCAATTCATGATGAAAAGACAGCTTCAGATTCCCCACTGCTGTATAAAACTGTTCACTATTACATGAATTCAGATCAGTGCCTCACTGTTTTCATAATTAGAAAAGCAGTGAGGCCAGTTTCTCACATTTCAAAGACTGACTGTTTTCCGATGTTGTGAAGTACTTATCTAATTGCCAAGATTATTTTTAGGGCTGAGGGGTAGACTATTGGTAAAATAATGAAGCCATTGGTAATTACAGGGGCTTACATTAGTCCTCGCTTCGTTTTCCTTCCTCTGAAATATGTTGAACAATTATTTATATGTGGGCAGAAAGAAATGGTTATTAAACCTTTATTAAAGAGGTCGAGGATAGGTTATCCTTCCACTAAAACATTTAATGGTTTTTAAAACCAAGCAACCTTTAAAGCTTGGTTACAAATTGGTAGACTAATGAGACCATGTAAGATGACTTATAGGTTAGGAACACACGGTGTGCGTGCAGCCAGCCTCAAATGAGTAAGGTTGAGGTGTAAACACTTTTCATCCTGATGAACTCATTTTAAACTAGGGCTTTTATGCACACAGCCTCTGGCTGACTGTATTCCCATCATGTGTCTAGCATCATTACCACCAGAGAAGGGAACAGATTGTCTCAAATCCTCTATATTTTGTATACCCAGACTGGGACTAAAGCATCATTTGTGGCATAAAGAAAGGAATAGAAACTGTGTGCTCAAGGCAAAGGTCAGTATCAATGGTGAGAACATGTAAAATATGAACCTGTTCTGAGTGAGCATCTAGTAGAATAACTGGCATTTTCTTTCTCCACTGCTGATTTTGTTGTTGTTGTTGTTGTTGTTGTTTTATAGTATACATGTTTGAGACAGGCTCTCTCTTACATAGCCAAGTTGCTCTTGACCTCAAGGATCCTATTGATTCAGCCTCCCAAATGTTAGCATCATAGGTATGTGTCAGCATGATGATTACAAGAAAAGTAATTTTAGATGCTGACCTAGAACAGTTGGTCAACAGCAAAGGAAAGCAAATGGATTTTGCAGAACCAGAAATAACAGAAACCACCACATACTCTGAGTGAGATCACTGTATCTGCAGAGACAAAGAACAGATCAGATGAACCAAAAACAAAACAAACAAACAAACAAAAAAAAAACAGAAAAGAGCCATAGTTGAATAAGTGCAACGGCAGCAGATGACAGAGCGTGCTCAACTGCACACCTGCACGCTGATTTGTGGGGTTATTCTCACTCGTATAATATTTCAGAAAAGTAAGGAGCACACTGATTCTATGATTAATATAAATAAGCATGAATTTTTTTGTTTGTGTTTCTAAGCATCTATGTTTGTCACATACACTTTGATGGATTGTCCCAAGAGCCCTTTCCTATCTCCACTTTCCATGAGCTAAGCCCGTTCAAAGTGGGGGTGAGAAGACAATACTAGCTCAGTGCAGATACTCAGATTCACAGGCTTTACTCTCTTTACTCTCTGGAGAAGTGGGAGTCATGTCTGAGTCATCTCTCTTCCCTAAATCTCAGTATCTGCCAAAACACCAGCTACATCTGAAAGACAAGAGCCAATTTAGCCTTGATTTGAATCAATGCCATCCCATTATACAAATACAGGAACTGAAGCTCAGGAAGGAACAAGAAGCCATGCAATACTGAGTATACATTATGTAGTTCAGATCTGAACCATTTCCATCTAAAATAATAAATAAACAAATAAGTAAATAAATAAAATGAAATGGAAAGGAACGAGAAAGAAAGAAAGAAGGAAAGAAAGAAAGAAAGAAAGAAAGAAAGAAAGAAAGAAAGAAAGACAGGAAGGAAGGAAGGAAGGAAGGAAGGAAGGAAGGAAGGAAAGGAAGGAAGGAATAAAGAAAGAAAATAAAACGAAGAAAAACTGATATTGTTTAAGACTTCTTGAATGGAAATCTGTGGCTCCTGTACTGAATTATCTATCATCTATCTATCTATCTATCTATCTATCTATCTATCTATCTAAATTAGCTTTCAAAGAAATATATTTCTTTATAGCATTTTGATACATACATAGCTTCCGTTGATCCTTACTGCAACCCCTGCTGTTGCCCTCCTCCATCAGAATTCTCCCACCAACTCTCATATCTCAAGTATTCTCCTGATTTTCGAGACTCATGGGACTGTTTCTAGTTTTCTATCCTTTATTCACACTTAGTGCCACATAGATGCAGATACTTAATAGTTCATCTCCTTGTATGAGATAAAACAAGTGGTATTTACCTTTCTGAGCCTAGGTTTCATCTCTTAATATATTGTTTTCCCAGTTCCATTCAACTTCATAATTCCATTTTTCTTTATTGATGAGTAAAATTCTGATGTATATATTTGACCTCACTTTCATTATCCATTCATGTGCTGAGCAGGATATAGACTGATATTTCCCTGCTACAGTGAAAAGAGCAGTGGTAGCTGTGCAAACATTGCTGTACGAGGAGATAGCATTCTTTTGACATATACTCAGGAATGGTGCAGCTGGGTCATATGGTAGCTCAAATTTTATTTTATTTTATTTTTTTGAGTAACCTTCATACTCTGTCTTCCACCATGATTATAGCCATTTATTCTTCTACCAAAACAGTAAAGAGTCTTCAAATTATTTTTTTAAATATAAAGAGGCCTGTGTTTTAAGTATGTTTGCTCTTGGGTGTGTTTTGCTATGTTCACAAGTCTGAGTTGACAGCCCCTTTTCCTTAGAAAAATGAAGCCATCTATTGCTTCTAGTACCCACTGTTGCTGAAGTGGAGAAACTGGCAGTTGTTCTTGCTGTTTTATGAAAATCTTTCTGTTTGGGATTCTCTGAAATTTCACACCTTCTGAGAAGAATGTTTATTTGTTTATTTATTCATTCATTCATTCATAGCTAATGTCATGCATCTCAGCTATGAATCTTTCAATTAAACACTCTTCATATTCCCAGTTTTCTCATCCTGCAAATTTGACCTTTCTCAACTATAGCTTTTCTCAACTCATCCTTCAAGACGCTTAGCTCATTTTTCATGGTTTTACATCCCCTAGTACTCTACTGCAGTACTCTGAATAATTCCTTTAATCACAAATATCCCCTTAAGCTATATCTAAACTGTTTCATTTATCATTAAGTTTCATGCTTCAATAATTATGTTTTTGATATACTCATAATCCTAATTAATTCCTCTGACACCTCCTTGATAATTTTTGGCCACTTATTTAACTATTTACATATAATATGTTGTATTTCTTTTTAAAGAATTACACATGTAATTGTTTCATATATCTGAACACTATGGAACTTTGGTTTTACATTGTGGTACCTTGTGGGTTTGTTTTGTTTTGTTTTGTTTTGTTTGTTTGTTTTTGTTTTTTTGAGACAGGGTTTCTCTATGTAGCCCTGGCTGTCCTGGAACTCACTCTGTAGACCAGGCTGGTCTCGAACTCAGAAATCCACCTGCCTCTGCCTCCCAAGTGCTGGGATTACAGGTGTGCGCCACCACCGCCCGGCGGTACCTTGTGTTTTACATTTCCTTTCTCCTCCCATGCATATTTTCTCCCTTAGTACTTTGAAAATCATAGTTAGAATAATCTTTGTTTATTTTACTAATTTCATCTGTTATTCTTTTGCTTATAATTAGCAATTCTCTATAAGGACACACTTATATAAACCTCTGCTCCTAAATTTTTCTTCCTTTATTTATTTATTTATTTATTTATTTATTCACTTTACATTCTGTTTACAGCCCCCTCCTCCCAGTTCCCCCTCTCCCATTTTCTTTCCCCTTATCCTTTGAGAAAGAGGAGCTACCCCTCCCCCAGGGTATCAACCTACCCTGGGACATCAAGTCACTGAAGCACATCCTCTTCCACTGAGACCAGACAAGGTAGCCCAGTTAGGTGAACAGGATCTTCAGGTAGGCAACAGAGTCAGGCAACCCCAGCTCCAGTTGGTGGGGTCCCACATGAAGACATATTACATATATCAGGTGGCCCTAGATCCAACCTATGTATGCTCTTTGGTTGATTGTTCAGTCTCTGAGAGCACCTAAGTGTCTGGGTAAGTCGACACTATTGGTCTTCTTGTGAAGTCCCGATTACCTCCTAGTCCCTCAATCCTTCCTCAGCTCTTCCACAAAACTCCAGGAGCTCCATCTAATGTTTGGCTGTGGGTCTTTGCATCTACTTCGGTCAGCTGCTGGGTGGAGTCTTTCAGAGAAAAGTTGTGAGGGCTCCTGTCTGAAAGCATAACAAAGTATCATTAATAGTGCCAAGGATTTGTTCTTGCCCAGGGGATGGTTTCAATTTGGGTCAATCATTGTTGGCCATTGCCTCAAACTCTACTCCAACTCTTCCCCTGAGTTTCTTATAGAGAGGACAAATTTTGGGCTGAAAGTTTGGTGGGCAAGTTGGTACCCTTAAACCCTTCAGTGGTAGTCCTGCCTGGTTACGGGAGGTGGCCACTTTAGGCTCTATATCATACAATGCTAGGAGTCTCTGCTAGAGTCATCTTGATAGACTTCCTGGAGCCTCTCCCATCCCAGGTCTCTGGCACGTCCTAGAGATGTTCCACGCCACTACCCACCACCAATTTCCATACACTCTCTTGGCCCTCTGTCCCCAGTTCTCCCTACACCTGATCCCCATCCCCTCCCTATGCCCTCTCTCACCCAGTTCCTAAATGTCAGTTGATTCCTTACCTACAGAATCAAAAGAAGTTCAAATTTTCATACCCCATAATCTCAAGAAAGTCTCAATATCCTCTCCCATTAATCTTCTAGTAGAAAACATGGGTTAACTAAAGTATTTAATTAATCATTTGTAGCTCTGAGTCTTCTTTGTGGGATGTGCTGCCTTTCCCACCTTCCATTCTATCCATTTGTCTAAAATTCTACCTATCTTCCAGGTTGCCATTTGTGTACAATTTTCCCTACAAAGATTTTTCTCAAGCACCTCTGATTATAGTTCCATTCACATTGTAAATCAAAAACTATTGTCTCATGATGTTCTGTATGTTGACATTGTCCTAAGTTCTCTAACACTATTGTAGATTACAGTTTTAATTCTTTACCTACTCAGTACCTAGGACAGCTCACACATGGCAAAGTAACCATGCTGGGAGCAGAGCTACATGACTTTGAATTCAGACAACGCTAGGTTGAAGCCAATTTCTATCAATTACTTGAAAGTTCTGTAGGTTCCCAGAGTCTCATCCATAAAATATGCACATAATTGTGTAGCTTTGGCTCTTAGCACTCATATGTCATAATGGGAACTGAATAACTCTAACAATTTCATGCTGTTAGGGTGTATAAAAACTGACACATAATTGGCTTGCTTTTAAATAAATTAATAAAACTACTATAAGAGGATTTGAATGAGTGACATTTTTGAAGATAAGGTATAGTCTACATGTCACTTACCAAGGTTAAATTCCGATAAATGGGTCATAACACAATTGTACCTTTATGTAAACATCATATAGTATACTTTTACAAAGATATCTATGATATCATTCAGCATTATAATCTATGGGACTACAATAATTTCAGCCTGGTGATGAAATACCATGGTATAATACTTGAATGTACTTACTTTAAAACTATACAGAAGACGCCATGCTAAAACTTGTAAAAATAACCCTTGTAAAGATTGCATGCTTTAGTGATCATTAAAACCTCCATCTTTGGTCTCAAAGAGTAATCAGCGCTTCATAAATTCTTGGAATGTCAGAAAACACATTCATAAATTCAATGTGAACTGCTTTAAGTCTCATGGGTCCCCCAATCAAGTTTACTTGGTTTTGAGATGTTTCCCTTAAACTTTATTTACTTTTCCTTTTTCTTCTTTGCAATAGATTTTGTATTCTGAATGAAAGATGGGAGGCTTTTCATGAATTTAGTATTGCCTTTCTCATTGTTCTCTTCTTATGAGATGTGTGAGTGGAAAGGGTGGCTTATAATGTAACATGAGGGATTACTGAGTCACCAAGCACCAGGAGATTCGGCTCAGCTCAGCATTAAACAATTAAGTAATTAGCATTTGAGAAGTCAAAGTCTACCATTTTACCCCAGCCTTGAAGTCCAACAACAAGCCACATGATCATGGGTTAAGTCATTTATTCTTTCTGGCTCCTTCACTTAAATAGGGAGTGGATTGATTCATAGGATCTCTGTGCTCTTTTTTAGCGAGACAAACCCACCAGTTCTTGTGAATGCCTCAAGCAATTTAGATTCAAGATTCATATCAGCCATATACTTGAAATACTTTTTCATTCACCAAGAAATATGATTTGCTTTTTTATCAATAGAGAAAAATTCAAGAACACAATGGTTTGCTTCCAGGCAGATTTCTCTAGAAGGGAAATCCCAAACAAAAGAAAATCAATGCTTCACACTTCCTGGCTTTTGAAGAACAGTGTATTTCACTTATATTTGAGGAAAAGGTATTTGTTAAAATATATGTGGATTAATCATATTAAAAATAAAGTAAATTCTCTTCTTATTTTCTGAATGTCTTATAGTAAATCATTTTTCTATTGGCAAATTCTTACTCCAAATCTTTTGTCAGCAATTTATTTTGAATTTCTAAATGTTTAATGTAATATGCCCATAGACAGCCTCTCTCTGTCTCTGTCTCTGTCTCTCTGTCCCTGTCTCTGTCTCTGTCTCTCTCTGTCTCTCTGTCTCTTTCTCTCTCTCTCTCTCTCTCTCTCTCTCTCTCTCTCACACACACACACACACACACATGTGCATGCACACGCTCTTTTGAAGCATCTCTGTTGCCTTTTTCAAATGAACTCAGTAATGTTATTCAGAAATGCTTATATCATTTTCTTTCCTCTTCATCCCTCACTCTTCATGTGATAATACTGAGGCTGGGAAAGAGAGGCATTCAGGTGAAACAGAATATAATCCATTATACTTTATAATTCCTCAGAGAGCATTTTATCTGTGCTTTTCTCCCATACACATTGTGTACACACCACTGCTCTGTGGGTCACTCCAGACACTTGGAGCTGAGTCAGACAAAACATATATTAAGTGTAAGTTATCTCTGTGAATCACGTGGATCAGATAGGACAAAGGCAAAACGTGCATCTAACCAAAAGTCTGGGCCTTCTGATTACTGATGGGAGAAGTAGGAGACAAATAAAGTAGGTTAATTTTAATAGACCTCTGATCCACCTCCCTGAGAAAAGTGAACACGGAGCATCCTGATACAGGGTTCAGAAGAAGCCATGAACCAGATGTAAATGAAAATACTGCTATGTTTTCAGCATTAAGCAAAGTACAGGAAATTACAAGTAAAACTGACTTTGTCTTTGACTCCTTTAATTATGAAGATTATAGGCCAGATGTCTATTAGTCTGTGGGCACAGACAACATCTGAAAAGCAATGATCATTCAAACTTTACTATTAGGTCAATGTTCCTAGCAACTTATATAGGAAGTTCATCATATTCAAAGCATTCTCTTTATATACTCACCAAGTGCTATGTACCATAGTGGATGTTTCAATTGTGTCCATGAATAAGTCAGCTAAGTTTATTACATAATTATCTCTTCATATACAATTGTGGCACTCTTATTCTACCTGCTACTTAATGTGCCCCACTTGTTCCTGACAATATGGCTACCTGGAATCTCCTCAGCACTCTACACTCATTCATTAATTCACTCAAACAATGGTAAGAACTCTTTGCACCCCAGCCACCATCCTTTTGCCCTGGATACAATATAAATAGGTGAGGTTGTTGTTAATTCTAATGGAGGAAAAACATACATTTTAAAATAAACAGAAGGTCTCAGGAATTGTTAAGTGTGATAAAGGCAAGAAAGAAGGAATGAAGGGACAAAAGACAGGAATGAAAATGCTGGCCATGCATGAGTAATAATAGAGAATATGGTTGCATCCTAATATTATAAGGAATAAGGAGCCAGGCCATTCCTCATGACCACCTTACACTGAAGTCCAACACAACTGCTTCCTGACACTTCAGGCATCTTCCTTGTACTCTAGTCAGTTCTACTCAATGTTTCAATGTCTAGAACTTCATCGGATGGCCACAGGTAACTATGACGGTAGCTGGGGACTCTTTCTTTATTATGGTAAAGTACAGTGCATAGATATGAATTTAGGGGAAACCAAATCAGTGATTTTAAAGGAATCTGGAATAAGCAACTCTTGGATATGGTTGGAATGTGTCTCCTGGAATTCGTGAGCACAAGGACTCTGATGCTGTAACTCTATTTACAAATTAACTGGTTACAGCAGGAATGGGTTTGCTATAAAATCAGGCTTTTTCTGTATAAGGGCTTGCTCTGTATGTGAGACTTTCTCCAGATGCTGAACAGATACCTTCACTGTACTCTTCTCAATTGACTAAACCCTCATTCTTTATAAATTACTTGCTGTGGTCTATTCTGTAGTAGTTCTAGAAAATGCATGTGACACACACTTACCACATTTGTATAAACAATATTTGGTATTCTTATTTAACAGATGAGGAAACCAGATTAGAAAAAGACATAGCTTGCCCAGAGTTACAAAACTAATTTGCAATGAAGCCAGGATTTACTCATAAAAAAACTGAGTCTCTCCTTAGAACATTGCTGTTAATTTGTCTAGTTTAATACATAGCATAGGGAGAGAGAGAGAGAGAGAGAGAGAGAGAGAGAGAGAGAGAGAGAGAGAGATTTTAGGTGAAATAAGTTTATCTTTGAGAAAACAATTGTAACGTCAGAGCAATTGCTATACCACCCCCACCCCCTCTGACTTTTTGATAAGTATCTTGCCTCATTGAGACACAAAAAAATGCATAAATATTGTTTAAATAACAATGACAAAGAGCAATGTTGAAAATCACTTAATAGATGCAGAAAGAGGAGAGTATACAGGTAGGGACTCATTAGTGCTCTAATTTTTCCCCGTCTTCCTTAGCAATAAAAACACCAGTTTGCTGATGAGCTTTACAAGAATGTCAGCTGTATTCTCAGGGCAATAAACACCAAACAGAAAAACAGATGGAAGTAGAAGGGCAGGAGTTTGCATCAAGCAAACTTTCCCAGCAGTGTGTCTAAATTCTCACATCCACTGGTACATTTCCAAATTATGTTTATATATTGAAGACATGAAAGGGCTCATGAGGCTCCTGGTTTAGGAGTGTTGATCAGTTTTCACCCTTTAATTGGTACAAGAATTCACATTCCTAAGAACATAAGTATACTCGGGCATGATGCTACATCTACAATCCCAGGACTAAGGAGGCTGGGTAGTAAGGGTTTCTGAGTTCAAGGATGGCCTGGCCTGCATAGAGAGACATTGTCTCAAAACAAAGAAGTAAAATATCAAACAGTCAAGCTATTCCATCAAGAACACTGGACTATATATATCAGGGTTTCAAAGGTGATGTGTTTGTAATGCAGTTCCAGGGAGGATGTCCTAGGAATGATGTCTGTGGATGAAGGAGGTTGTCACATGGACGGAGTCACAGGAGAAAAACTAGTGATGTTTTATTAGAGTTATGAAGTTAGGAAACTGCTCTCTAGATGAAAGCATGCCAGCAGGAGCTGAATAACAGCAGACAGAAACAACCCTAATACCCCAGCTATGCCATGAGAGAGTAGGTGCAAGAAATCGATTCCTGAGAAATCCTGATCTTGATGATCTGGACAAAGCCTTTCTAAAGCCGTGGTGAGCACAACATTCCTTCATGAAATAAAGATCCCAGAGAGAAGCAGAATGTGGATCTCTATTGGGGGTGGTTTTTGTTACTCTGGTAATTTGTTAATTTGGGCATCTTTGGAATCCTTAGACACTTTGGTGATAAGGAAAAAAACAGAGCCCAGAGAAACATATGTAAATTGGAAGGTATCCATACTATTATTTACTCTCTGCTAAGCGCATCTGATTTTCCTCTCACTCCTCTGAGTTAAGCACTGTTCCACCACAGAACATCCAAGCCAAAAGCTGAGAAAGAAGCCTCTTTAGCTAGGTGGCATCCTGTTTGAAGCCAGGAAACGACTTGAGGAAAGCACGTTTTTGACCTCTGACTCAAGGTTGCCAGGGTCCTTAGAAACTCACTTTCCAGAGCCCTTGGGAGAAGCTGGAAGTCAGAACCTCCTTCCAAATGACAGTCTGCAGATGGAGTTGTAAATCAGAACAACAGATTTAGCTTCCTCATAAATAGGTTTCCATCCCAGGCAAGAAGATTCAATCTGCCAGCACCAACATGCTGTTCTAAAGCATAGATGTTCTAAAGCAAAAGGAAATTCCCAGACTATCTTCACAACCCTTCCTGAAAGAAAGCATGCCCCAGTGGAGGACTGAACATCTATTTGCATATGGACAGCACTAGTGATCTACGAACAACAAAAACAGCAACAATAAAAATTAACCAAACAAACAAAAAACAAAAACAAAAAACAAACAAACAAAAAAAGGATAGGAGGCTAGGAGAGAGAGAATAGGAAACACTAGGAAAAGTGTTGAAGGTAGTGGTAGATAAACATAATATAATACATACATACATACATACATACATGCATACATGTATCATATAAACATATGGGGCCTCTAAAAAATAACACTATGTATAAAGAGTCAGACATGGAGATAAGGAAGAGTTTGGAGCAGCAGGAACATGTGACACCAGGCCATTAATTCTTCTATTCACCTGTCCACATCTTCCATTGTATATGTTTGGGTTTATTAGGCTTGTTTCTAGTCAGGAAATATACATCTCTAAAATGCATCTCAAGGGATGTTACATGAACACCATTGTGATTCTGATATAAACATTACTATTAGTCCCTGCTTCATAAGTACAAACTTAAAACTAGGAAAAGCTGCTCAAATGAATGCAAGAGCTTTACATTAATATAAAGGTTTATTCCCATGGAGGTTGGCAAGGATGGAGCTCTCAAGATGAAGTCTTTAGATGAGTTAAGTTAAGTTAAGGATGAGTCCCATCCTTGGAACTCTAAATGGGACTTCTTTTCTACCCAGAGACCAAAAGGACATCATTTCAAGTGTGATTACTTTTATATAAGCAATTACGTGCTGTGTAACACTGGCTCAGATGATAGCACATCACCACACAGGATGTTCTCCTTGACCAAGCTCCCAGAGAAACCGAAGGGCTTTATACACAAGAAAATACCATATTCTCTGTGGATCTTCACTTTGATCAGCTCTTGGAGCCTATAGCATACCTGATAAACAACTTCAGCAAAGTGGCTGGTTATAAAATTAACTCAAGCAAATCAGTAGCCTTCTTGTACTCAAAGCACAAGCAGGCTGAGAAAGAAGTTAGGGAAATAACACCCTTCACAATAGCCACAAACAACATAAAGTACGTTGGCGTAACTCTAACCAAACAAGCAAAAGATCTGTATGACAGGAACTTCAAGTCCTTGAAGAAAGAAATCAAAGAAGACCTCAGAAAATGGAAAAATATTTCTTGCTCCTGGAATGGCAGGATCAATATAGTAAAAATGGCCATCTTGCCAAAAGCAATCTACAGATTCAATGCAATCCCCATCAAAATCCCAAATCAATTCTTCATAGATCTAGAAAGAGCAATTCTCAAATTCATCTGGAGCAACAAAAAACCCAGGATAGCTAAAACTATTCTCAACAATAAAAGGACTTCTGGGGGAATCAATATCCCTGACCTTAAACAGTACTACAGAGCAATTGTGTTAAAAAACTGCATGGTATTGGTACAGCAACAGGCAAGTAGATCAATAGAATAGGATTGAAGACCCAGAAATTAACCCACAGACTTATGGTCACTTGATCTTTGATAAAGGAGCCACAACCATCCAGTGGAATAAAGATAGCCTCTTCAACAAATGATGCTGGTTCAACTGAAGGTCAACATGCAGAAGAATGCGAATTGACCCACTCTTATCTCTTTGCACTAAGATCAACTCCAAGTGGATCAAGGACCTCCACATAAAACCAGACACACTGAAAATATTAGAAAAGAAACTTGGGAAGACCCTGGAGGACATAGGCACAGGGGTAAAGTTCCTGAACAGAACACCAATAGCTTATGCACTAAGATCAAGAATTGACAAATGGAACCTCATAAAATTACAAAGTTTCTGCAAGGCAAAGGACACTGTCAGAAGGACAAAACGACAACCAACAAAGTGGGAAAAGATCTTCACCAACCTCACATCTGACAGAGGGCTAATATCCAATATATACAAAGAACTCAAGAAGTTAGACCCCAAAGAACCAAATAACCCTATCAAAAAATGGGGTACAGAGCTAAACAAAGAATTTTCACCAGAAGAAATTCGGATGGCCGAGAAACACCTTAAGAGATGTTCAACATCATTAGTCATCAGAGAAATGCAAATCAAAACAACCCTGAGATTCCACCTCACACCAGTCAGAATGGCTAAGATTAAAAACTCAAGAGACAACAAGTGCTGGCGAGGATGTGGAGAAAGAGGAACACTCCTCCACTGTTGGTGGGATTGCCAAATGGTAAAACCACTCTGGAAATCAGTGTGGCGGTTCCTCAGAAAATTGGGCATGTCCCTTCCAGAGGACCCTGGCATACCACTCCTGGGCATATACCCAGAGGATTCCCCTGCATACAATAAAGACACATGCTCTACTATGTTTATAGCAGCCTTGTTTATAATAGCCAGAAATTGGAAGGAGCCCAAATATCCCTCAAAGGAGGAATGGATACAGAAAATGTGGTATATTTATACAATGGAATACTACTCAGCAATTAAAAATAATGAATTCATGCAATTTGTAGGTAAATGGTTAGACCTGGAAAATATCATCCTGAGTGAGCTAACCTAGTCACAAAAGAATACACATGAAATGCAATCACTGATAAGTGGATATTAATGAGCCCAGAAGCCCTAAATACTCAAGGCACAATTAGCAAGCCAAATGATTCCCAAGAAAAAAGGAGAGGACCCTGGGCCTGTAGATTGGATCCAGTTTTGTAGAGAAACCGTGGGGGGAGGGGGAATGATTGGGGAATAGTTGGGGGGGAGAGGAATTATGGGACATAGGGAGGGGGGAACTGGGAAAGGGGAAAGCCTTTGGAATGTAAACATAGAATATAGAAAATAAAAATTAAAAAAAAAAAAGAATGTATGCTTAATCCTATTTCACATTCAGCTGGTGGTCGCCCACTACGGTCATCCAATTCTGTAGAGAGAATATCTTATGTATTGTATGGATGCATCATTTTTCAATTAAAAAGCCTATGGCTTATGACTTAGGCAGGAAATGGGAAGCCGGACATTTAGGAGGAGAAAGAATTCTGGGATAGAGGCAGGCAGGGGATTCCATGGGGGAAGATGTGATGAGATGAATGTATGGTGCTGAGCACAGGAAAACAGCCACATGGCATAATGCAGACTAGAATAAATGCAATAGTTTAAATTATATCTAGTCAGGGAAGAGCCTAGCTATGTGGTCAAGGTATTTGTAAATATATTTGGGTCTGATTCTTATTGCTAGGTTTGGGAGGGAGAACCAGGGCTTAACTTCAACACACTTTTACTTACGGACTCTTTAAAATGTGCAACTTACACATCATTAAACATGTTTATCATGGCTACTGAATGTCAAACTCCTACTAGCTTCCCTTACATATTTCCAAGCTCTGTAAAGGCATTCAATGACAACACCAACAGTAAAAACAGCAACACTTACTTGTTGTTATGATTAATTATTAAATTAAATGTTTACTACACCCTAAAGCATAAGTCCTTTATAATTTTTAACCTACTTAATCTTCACAATGAATCTATGCAAATACTTTTACTCATCTCACCAGGGAGGAACTCAAAGCTTGGAGAAGTTGAGTAAGATTATAAATGTCACAAAGCTAGAAAGCGGTAAAGGTGATATTTGGGTTCATCCAGTCTGATTTGAGATTCAGCCTCATCTCGTGGTACTTACACATTTGCTCATCACTCTATACATTATCTCATCTTATCAAGCTTTCCAAGATTCTCCTCTGATCATCGAGTTACCCTTTTATCCCATTTCACACCAGTAATCTTGCCTGCCTTTTGCAGAGCCAAAGTAGAGAATCTTTTCTGTACTCCCGAGCTGGAGCACAAGAAAGCCAACAATTGTGCTATGAAGTACACAAATGGACCTCAACACATAAGTATATAATAATCATAAAAGACAGCTCTTAATGGTGTAAAAGGGACAGGGGCTGTACCCACTGCTGACTGTTGCTTGCTAGGAAACATGCAGCATTTTCTTGGCATTTCACTGTAGATCAAGGGCCAAGTAGAAAATAGTTTTACTCAAACATCAGCTCCAACAATGAACAATGTGTGATATGGTCTCTAGCAATCTAGCCCCCGGGATATGTCTGCTCAATAACAAAAAGCACTACTCCATCATGCCACTGAAAGGGCTTTTCAATAATTCACCTGTCTAATCTGCTCTTCAGTCAGTGAAAACGAATTGGCACAATGCCTCTTGTAGTCACTGTTTATTTGACTATACAAGCACACACACATGCATGCACCCATATGAATATACCAGGGCATGAAGTAAATCAGCAGAACTGCATTATTGTTATCTGTAGAAGGCTGTGCTTAATTTCTAAATCTGCTATTGTTTTCAGTTGGTCTTGCTGTTGGAAGGATAAAACAATCCAGTGGTCTCTCTCAGAAGGAGATGCTGACACTTGTAGGGATAGGAGTCAAAGATCCTTTTGTCTTTATGGAAGAACTATTGTTTCTCACTCCATCTTTAGGAATTGACCAGCTTGAGGCTAGTGAGGATACTGAAGCTGCATGTTAGGTCATTCCTGAGAACATACATACAAGTAGCATCTTGCAGACTCAACAAGTTAGATTTAGGAGTTTATATATGTATACATACATAGTCACATATGCAAATAATGATAATTAATGAAAAAGCAGGCTGGTTATTTGAAAGAGATCAGGGAGGAATAGATAGGAGTACTTGGAAGGAAGGAAGAGGGGGAAAATGATGTAAACACTCTGTCATTTCAAAACTAAAAGAAATAGTGGGTGGGTGGGTGGAGGAACACTCTCATAGAAGCAGGGGGAGGAGGGAAGGGTTAGAGGATTTCCGGTAAGCAGGGAAATCAGGAAAGGGGATAACATTTGAAATGTAAATAAAGAAAATATCCAATTTACAAAAAAAAAAAAAAAGAAAAGAAAGAGATCTTATCACAGTGAGGGTGACCTGTATAGGCCTATGAGGCATAGCGCTCCAATAATTGAAATATTCTTTATGCAAACAGTATTTGCATGAGAAATTGTATGTTCTTGTGCCTATGTGAAGATACTTACAAAGGGCACAACACTCAACACTCAAATCCAACGAAGTGCATAATGCATTTCATTGGCTGACATTGAGAGCTAGGTCTCTACACTGCACAGAAACGTGAGTAATCAATTTAAGGTTTGAGGTATTAAATAATCTGTTTATGCATATTATTATTTATAGTCCACTGAAAAATGAATTTCTTCTTTTTTTGTTTAATAATTAAGTATTTTTTCTCCTGCAAAAAAATAAAAAATAAAAGAAATAATAAAAACAAATAAAACCTGTCATAAAGTATTAAGATTTTTATTGAAAATACTTACAAATAAAATTCCACAGAATAAAATGTACTGTTTTATGAAAGACCTTCATATTTATATTTTCAACATGCGAAGATATTTCAGGTTCACCAAGGTAAATGTGGAACCTGAGCCATGTACACAGGGCGGGAAGAAGGCTATGTCACTTCTTGGTGGATGCCCCACGTTTACTCCATTTGTTCATAATTGCACAAACTTACTGCCAACAAGCCAATCCTTCCTGCTCTCTTCATTATTCAGTTTCCTCTTGCCTTTTATATGAAGTCTTATTGTCTACAAACTCAACCATAGTAACCTAGAACTCATTAGAGGATATTAATTACTTGTTTTCATTGGTAAAACAAGAAGCAAGTTAAGGAAGGAAGTGTTTATTCTAGCTTACAGGTAAAGGGGAGATGTCATCATTATTGGGAAAGTGGTGTGGATGGGATTACAAAGTAGCTGGCCACAATGCATTCACAGTCAGAAAGGAGAAACTGGACAAAAATTGGAGCTAGACTGTAAAATTCTTGACTCATCCCTATTGTCCCATGTCATCTCAGTCCCCACTTCCTAAAGGTTCTGCCATCTATGGCCAAATGTTCAAACACACAAGCCTACAGGAGACTCTTCAGATTCAAATTTTAAGTTGACTCATCACTAGTGAGTAAGTAGAAAAGCATCTTTATATATATATATATATATATATATATATATATATATATATATATGTCCCATAAGTACTCTTCCCCCCCATTCTCCAATCACCCCCCTTCCCTATCATTTCTCTGTTCTGCTACTCTCCTACAAAATTGGATTTAGTATTTTCCGGACCAGGGTCCTCTCCATCCCTTTTCTTGGGAATCTTTTGCTTAGCTAATTGTGTCTTGAGTATTCAGAGCTTCTGGGCTCATTAATATCCACTAATCAGTGATTGCAATTCATGTGAATTCCTTTGTGATTGGGTTGACTCACTTAGGATGATATTTTCGAGATCCAACCATTTGCCTACAAATTGCATGAATTCATTATTTTTAATTGCTGAGTAGTATTCTATTGTATAAATATACCACATTTTCTGTATCCATTCCTCCACTGAGGAACATCTGGGTTCTTTCCAGCTTCTGGCTATTACAAATAAGGCTGCTATCAACATAGTGGAGCATGTGTCTTTATTGCATGCAGGGGAATACTCTGGGTATATGCCCAGGAGTGGTATGACAGGGTCCTCTGGAAGTGTCATGCCCAGTTTTCTGAGGAACCGCCAGACTGATTTCCAGAGTGCTTGTACCATCTTGCAATCCCACCAACAATGGAGGAGTTATCCTCTTTCTCCGCATCCTCGCCAGCACCTGTTGTCTCTTGAGTTTTTAATCTTAGCCATTCTGACTGGTGTGAGGTGGAATTTCAGGGTTGTTTTGATCTGCATTTCCCTGAAGACTAATGATGTTGAACATCTCTTAAGGTGTTTCTCAGCCATCAGAATTTCTTCTGGTGAAAATTCCTTGTTTAGCTCTGTACCCCATTTTTAATAGGGTTATTTGGTTCTTTGGGGTCTAACTTCTTGAGTTCTTTGTATATATTGGATATTAGCCCTCTGTCAGATGTGGGGTTGGTGAAGATCTTTTCCCAATTTGTTGGTTGCTGTTTTGTCCTTCTGACAGTGTCTTTTGCCTTACAGAAACTTTGTAATTTTAAGAAGTCCCATTTGTCAATTCTTGATCTTAGAGCATAAGCTATTGGTGTTTGAACAGCATCTTTTTAAGCTACATGTTTGTTCATTCAAACTTGTATAGAGAATACAAAACACTTTTTCAGCTATCTATCTTCTCACAAGTATACAATATTCATGACAGGGTAAATAATCCTAAAATTCATCTAGCACAGTTAAAACTACTCAACAGAGGAATGGATACTAAAAATGTGGTATATATACACAATGGAGTACTATTCAGCCATTAGAAACAATGAATTCATGAAATTCTTAGAGAAATGGATGGAGCTGGAGAACATCATACTAAGTGAGGTAACCCAGTCTCAAAAGAATACCCATGGTATGCAGTCACTGATAAGTGGATATTAGCCTAGAATCTTGGAACACCAAAGACACAATTCACATACAAAATGATGTCTGACAAGAAGAAAGGAGTGGACACTGGTGCTGGAAAGGATCAAAGCATCAGTGTAGGGGAATACAAGAACAGGGAAGAGGGAAGGGGTGAAAGAGGGAGCAGGGGGAGGGAAAAGGGCATGTAGGACCTTTAGGGGATGGGGAACCAGAAAAAGGGAAATGAATTGTAAATATAGAATATATCCAATAAAAAAACCCTACAACTGTAACCCTGTCTCAAAAAAACAAAAAAAAATCTACGAATGTCCATGATATAAAGAAAAACCAAGATGGTCACAAAAAAGATCTAACTACACAGTTCACTTGAGAAAATGGTTCTCATATCAGCCTTTACCTCTCCCTTCCTTAAGACAAGTCACATTATCAGAATTGATATTACGGAAAAAAGCCATGGATAGAGAAAGAAAAAGATAAATAGATGGAGGAGATAGAGAAGCAAAAGAAAGAGAAGGAAAAAAGAAACAAATGAAAAACAGAAAGAATAAAAAGGAGAATTCTGACTTACTTTCCAAAATGTCCCTTGTAATCCTGACAGCGATTTCTACTTTGAACAATCACCTGTAAATACACTCTAGTTTCATTCAGTTATGGGGGCTTGATACCCCAGCTTAAGGGATGCTAGAGAGGTGAGTTCGCAGTGGGTGGGCAGGTGGGGGACACTCTTTTAGAGGAGAGGAGATTGGATTGAGGGTTTACAAAGGGGAAAACAGGAAGGGGGAAAACATTTGAAATGTAAATAAATAAAATAACCAATAAATCATAATTGGAGAACTATACAAATGAAACTGATCCCCTATCTCATTATTAAGAAAGATGACTCATGTCAGAACATGTGATGTTTGTCTTCATTGTCAATCAGACTATATTTAAAATCACCTAGGAGATTGAGACACACCTTTAAGTGTGTCAGAGACTATTTCTATAGATTAATAAACAAGAAAAAAATTTCCTTGAGTGACACCATGCTTATGGGCTAGAGGGGTGGATATAAAAAAAGAATTAGAGATCCAGGCAGGATCTTCCTTCTCTCCTTTCTGCTCTACCATGATGTAAGCTGAGCTGTTCTACTGCACACAGGCTGAATCCTCTGAAACCATGAGTCAACATAAACCTTTCCGCCTCTAAGCTGTTTCTGTCAGGTATTTTCACCAGAGGTCAAAGAATAACACAGAGCAGGGGACGAAAGTAACAATTCAACATAATTTTCTGACAGTGCATTGATGGGCCAGTTACCCCTGATAATGTGATTCCTATTTAAGCATGACAGTTTGCTGGCAAACAACTTTCTCTTTGCATTTCTGCTCCTCTAATACACAATGTTTTGTTTTGGAGTAAAAATATACAGGAGATGAGAATTGTTTCTGCTCTTCTCTGCTCTGAAGCACAATTTTGTGTAGTTAGTTTCTGTTTGTTTGTTTGTTTTAATTCAGTAGATGAACCCACTGGAAGAACATCCTTTAACATCACACAGAATATACACAATGGCATTAGCACCTGGACAGTTTTCTTAGACATCTTGCTATAAATATCACACAATTGGACCTACCTTGTTTGATTTCTTTTCATTTCAATGTATGTAAAAGAATAAAAAAGTCATGTTACAGTTAATTTTTATTTTACACATAAACAAATATATGGATGTTTTTATGTAGTCATATATTTATAAACACTAATGTGTATAAATGCTTCTAACTAAACACAGCCATGTATATTTACATACCTAGACATATATCTATATAATGAACATACATATTATTATTAATAATAATCAGTTTTGTTTAATCAATTCAAACTGAGACCTTGTCTAAAAACATCATCTTCACAATA
This sequence comes from Apodemus agrarius, assembly GCA_964023405.1. Taxonomy (NCBI): domain Eukaryota; kingdom Metazoa; phylum Chordata; class Mammalia; order Rodentia; family Muridae; genus Apodemus; species Apodemus agrarius. The sequence goes on along the minus strand of OZ030011.1, from coordinate 25,992,273 downwards.
CCCCAGAACAATGTTTGTCTGTCACTTAAAATTCTGTTTTTTTTTAATTTATGATAGAGAAATTAATAATTTGTTAATACTCATATCACAAAATTGCTATGTAGGTTAATTTTAAAGCTGAGTACGAAGCAATTATCAAAATGTCTAAATTATGGTATGTACCTATTCTAGTTTGATTTTTCTGTTAATATAATTAAACACAAGTCAAAAGCAACTTAGGGAAGAAAAGGTTTATTTGGCTTGCTGGTTATAGTTCATCCTCAAGAGACACGACGATAGCAACTCAAGGCAGCACCAAGAGGCAGGACCCAAGCAGAGATGATGGAGAAACACAGATTAATGGCTTCTTACCAGGCTCACATTTGGCTAGTCAAACCCAGGCAGACGTGTACTTGCAGATGGTGTGACCCATAGTCATCTGGACCTACCTACATCAATCAGCAATCAAGAAAATGCTCCATAGACATGCAAACAGGCCAATACAGTGGAGGCTGTTCTTCAACTGAGGTTCCCTCTTTCAAGGTCTGTCAAGTTGACAACCAAAATTAGCTATCACAGATTGTGACAGTTTACCAGAGTCACAGCGAAGAACTGTGGGTTTTGGTTGGATTTTTGTTGTTTTTTGTTGATTGGTTGGTTGGCTGGTTGGTTGGTTGGTTGGTTGGTTGGTTGGTTGGTTGGTTGGTTTGGTTTGGTTTTATTTTTCCTCATTGGTCCTGATGTTAGATTACCACCCCTTAGGGAGGAATCGTGGTTCAGAACTTTGCTGCCTTTGTAATTTTCAATGGGTAACTAACTCCACTCCAACCTCTGTTTCCTCAGCATTAAATGCAATGATAATCCCTTCATTCCAGAGATGTAAAGAATAGCAGTTAAGCTGACTCTTCTATGTCCTTTTAGCACAATGCAAGGTCACACTAAGCAAAACTATTAGGCAACCTGGGTTTGTAAAATCTTACTTTTCGTACATTATCTACTATGTCCATCATAACATACTGTGGTTTAGAACCTGTCATTATTTCCACCTTAAAAATAAGTATGAGCAGAAGAGATCTGTCCAAGAACACAAAGGAAATGAGAAATAAATCAGGAATTAGACCAAATTGTGTCCAGAAGTTTTTCTCAGGAAGTCATGCCTAATTCTATGCCATCTTGATCCCTCCACCACATGTTCGTTGAAAAATACTGTGTTGCAGAATCTGGCCTAACATGAGGTGTCCAGGACACAGTATAGGGAGAAGGCAGGGTCTTTGCTATCATGAATCCTCTGCCATGATTCACCTGATCATAACTGAACATTATTCCTTTGGGTGCTGAGTTAACTCTTTTTGAGTACACAGTATATTTGTGATGTCAAGAAAATGCTGAAAATGTCTACCAAGGATGTTTAGAGAGTGATGGGAGAGACTGAAAAATAGAGTCCTAAGTGAATTCCAAATATTACAGGAACACACATGTTGCACAAATACAGGAACACACTCACTGTCACACGTACAATGAAGCAACACAATATTTACAAGCGTAAATTTAAACAATAGGTCTAATTGAGTTTTGAAGGAAAAAAGCACACCAAAAAAATCATGTCTCTGCCCAAGTTGTCAGTTAAACTGAAATAGAAAATGACCATAGTTTGTTGGAAGGGCTTCCTCTGGTGTGAACAGTATGTGTGAAGGCTTTGAGGGGTTCACTAGTCAGGGCTTCCAATGAACTGTAAATGTGTGTGTGTCTGTGTGTATCTGTGTGTGTGTCTGTGTGTGTGTCCATGTATCTCTGTAGGTGTGTGTCGTGTATGTGTGTGTCTGTGTGTCCGGGTATATAAGATATATATGAAATATATGAGATAGACAGGGAGGCAGTGATACAGAGAAATTTATTTTAAGGGCTCATCTTGTACAATTATGAAAGTCAGATAAACACGAAATAGGAATGGGAGGCAGAGAAACTAAAGACCCAGTGAGCAAGCATAGTCAGGAGACCAAAGGCTGCTGGCTGAATTCATTTTGCCTCATAAATTAATCTTTATTCTAGTTCTTACTTCCACTGATTGACTGAAGGCCACCCAACTGTGCAAGAAAATGTTCTTTTTACTTAAAATTGACCACTTTAAATGTTAATCTCATCCAAAACAACTGAAGAGCGTTTGTTCAAATATCTGCACTATAGCCTAGCCATGTTGACATGAAATTAACCATTACGCTGATCTTTTCACTTTCAAAGAACAAAGAGAAAATGCTTTTGTTGGAAAATGAGCTAGGAGGAGATTAGTGCAATGTGAAGAAATAAGAGTGTCAGAGATAAGATGTGGGCTTGGCAGGCACAATGAGGATTAGAGCCATATTTTAATAGTAATGGAAAGCTGCTGATATCACAGTGCGAGAGCCAAGCCTATTCGATTGGCTCCTAAGACACTGATGGGGGATAATAGGGGGTCCCTGCAACAAAGCAGTCTAAAAGCCTCCACGACACAGTGATGCTGGTGTGATCTAAAGACGTGGATCAGAAGCAGTGAGCAAGGTTCAGATTCCACATCAATTTGGAGAGCAGACATGATGGGACTTGTGGTTGATTGTGCCTGGTGGTGAAGGAGGAAGACTCAAAGACTATTCTGATGTTGCTGGAGATCTTCAAGAACCACCTCAAACATCCCTCTCCCTGATTTCATCACCCTTTGCTTTGTGCAGCTACTGAAATGTTTGTTGGCATTTTGTATTACTCTCATGTCAGTTTTGCAAGCATGTTTATTTCTACCTCAGTTCACTTGCCTTTGTCCTGAGTCAGAGTTCCTCAGTCTGCCAATTCATTGTATGATAATGCAATGAAGACAGAATTAAGAACCCAACTCCTTCCTTGACCTTTCTGGTACCTAGTAATCATACAACGTTTTCCATCACTGAGCATCTCTCATTGTAGAAAGTCGTACTCGTCTGATCTGCTTTATGGTTGTTATATCACATGAACAATACAGATGAGATGTTCAAAGAGAGATGTTACCACACAGCCATTATCAAACTTTCATCACTTGAAAATATGCAAATGACAGCAAAAATATATAACAGTCCTTCATTTTCATTTATTATGTGCATAAGCCATAACTTCACATTCCCTAAAAAAAAAAATTACCCTCTGTGATATGTAAATGTGAGAGAGGAAAATGAGGAGAGTCACTGGGAATTTTCAAGAAAAGGAAATGTGTTAAGCCAACAAATGTGATGAAATGTTTCTGTTTATTAGGAAATATTCTCATCGAGTAAGGAAGGCACTCTTAGGATATTTGTAAACTTTGTCAAGTTTTCAAGATCCTGTGTGTGCATGTGTATGTGTGTGTGATACACATATACAGGTTGAAGTGTTTGTGTGCTTAGAGTGACCAGATAAAGACTTTTCATATCCTGCTTTATCACTTTCTGCCTTCTTCCCTTGAGTCAGGGTTTCATAATGAACCTAGATCAAAGTGGGTAAACCAGCAAGACCCAGAGAGTCCGCACGGGGGTAAGAAACAAGGGTGGCAAAAAGCCATCTTTTTCTATAAATGTGGTCCTAGGGAATTGAACTTGGGTAGTCATGCCTGTACAACAGCTGGTATTTAGCCACTGAGCCATTCTCCTCCCACTACGGAATTGGTCTTACTTAGATTGCATCATGTGAAATATGTAAAACATATATCCAAGTTGTGGATTGCTATCATAAACACGTTTTATAGACAATGCATTGCTTTTAGAAAGTATAAGGAAAATTCTTCTTTAGGGATTACTTATTGATTTCCCTTCATTTATAATGATATGCAGTATTTTATTGCGTACATTAAGAAAATGCTAAATCAATAGTAGACTGTATGAGCATATAGTAGATGTATGTATAAAGCAATAAACAAAAGTACTTGTCATGGTATTCTGGGAATCTGTAGAAATGTTCACTTGGAATGATTCTCATTAATGTTACTGAGAAAATCGGGGATCCCTTCTGGTTGCTTAGTCTCATTAATAAGAACACAACAAAGATTTCTGTGCTGCTAATCTTAAACTCAGCCCTAACTAGACACCCAGTAAAAAATGGTATTTGTACTAAATTAAACTTACACCACATTCAAAAATTAAAAAAAAAAAGCACACAAAATTCTCTATTTTGCAACGATTTCACACAAACTAAAATAAAATGCTAACAAGTTAAAAGTGTCTTGGGAATAAGAGATCTGATTAGTTATGTGTCAACCGCCATTTCCTTTCTTTTCTAAGAGGCATGCCTTCTTTCTTCATCCTGAGAAAACACCATGCCAAAGAGAAATCAATCAGAAAATAGAGATTCCATTATTAACTCCAAATTTTATTTCCAGCCTTACTTAGCAAGCTAGAATTAAACTCCCATTGAGCAGCGAAATTAATTAAACCTTCTTCAGTCTCCTTAAATGCTATTGCGGCACAAATGTAGCAACAGTGCTTCTGGATGGTTTCTGCAGCATAGCTTTACAACAACAGACATTGTGATTTCTTAAAGAGACAGTGGCAACTAGGAAGCAAAGGGTTTTCTGCATCCTTTCGTAGGGGTCAATACTGCTATCACTTGACTTATTTTGCTTATGTGCATGTCTTTTCTTTTTCTGCATCAGACATAAAATATTATGACAGAAGCAAATTAGGGAAGAAAAGCCGTATCCTGTCTCATGATTCCAGGTACAATCAGTTGTGGCAAGGGAGTCAAGGTATCGGGAACTTGAAGCAAATGGTCACATCAAGTCTGCAGTTGAGAAATGGAAAGGGAGTAGTGCATACTGTAACAGGGCCACACATCTGAGTAGGCCTTCAGACCTTAACACAGCTGACTTTATGATGGAAAACTCAGGCTGTAAAACTCAGCACACAGAGAGTACCACCAGCCAAAACTAAAACAAAGGCCTAATCCAACAAAGGCCATAGTTCTGGGAATGTCTCTAAATGTTTGTCTTTCCTCTTTGGCTTCTGTAGTTCCACTTCTGGCTAACTGTTCTTGTTAACTGAAGTTCGTCAAGCCAGAACATGGGTTTTGTGCTTAAGAGCTCACGCTGAGGAAGGTTTGGGGCTACACTGGGATCATGAACACCCAGCACTACCACAAGCATGGAGTAAAACATTGTGATGGTCATGACATCACAGGGTTTCTCTGTATAGCTCTGGCTGTCCTGGAACTCACTCGGTAGACCAGGCTGGCCTCGAACTCAGAAATCCGCCTGCCTCTGCCTCCCAAGTGCTGGGATTACAGGCGTGTGCCACCACCGCCCGGCCTCACTGGGTGATTTTTTTCAGCTCCAAAATAACCTCAGTGAATCACTGTTGTATATGTGATGCATCTTTGCCAAAGAAATATGTAGTACAAGACCTAGCAAATATGTATGTTTTATATATGTTACCTTTCTTTGTTAGCCAGCCAACTAACAAAGAATTTCTTCTGGTTTAAACCCATGTTCAAGCAGGCTTCTTAGTGAATATCCCAAAACACCTACATGTTGGGGTCCTACTATCTTTCCCTGTTTTACACTCCCCAGAAGGCCCTGTCTGGGGTTTTGCTTCACTCACAGTTAACATGAGTTAACACAATTAAACTAATTTCCAACAGGCTTGCTCAGACCCATAGAACCTGGAAGACCTTTCTTCCAGGTGACTCTAGATTCTGTCGTGTGGACAATTAGCATTAATAATTGCATCTTCTAAAGTCAAATTCAATGGAACATTAAACTACATAATTCTGAATACAAGAAAGTTGTAGAATTGGCTTTCATTGACTCTGTGTGAGTTCTGCAACAAACCAATGACCTCCAACCTAGATTTCAAAGAGGAATTGTCAAAAATAAAACAGAAATTGTTCTATTCTTGCAAAGAGGTGAGTTTACATTTGTTTGTTTAATCATACAGTACCTAACAATGAGGAAAATGTCTAGGAAACATATTACTAAATGATTTTTTCCATTATACAAATATCACAGAGTAAACTTGCACAAAGCTAAGGGTAAAGGTCAGTCACTAAATGTCACCTCTTAATGAGATTAACAGATACTGTAAACATAAAAAGTATGGGGCTGATACCAGAGATATATAGTTCTACAGTCAGATTTTTATATAAATAGTACTACATACTAAGATAGTAATATAAGAATTGTATAAAAATACATAGAATAGAAACACAAGCTTTATGAATACCAGCATTATATACAAATTAGTACACAATTATATGTAATATATGCTCCAATGACTGGCAGCCCACTAACCTTGCTTGAACCAGCACTACCACAACCATGGAGTGAGACATTATATGATGGTCATGACATTACTGGGTGATTTTTTTTTCAGTTCCAAAATAACCTCAATGAATCACTGTTGTATATGTGGTGCATCTTTGCTAGAGAGATATGTGGTACAAGACCTAGAAAATAGGTATATTTTATATATTTTTACCTAGAGATGTGTGTATGTGTGCATGAAAAAAAAACAGAAACATTGTGGTTATAACTTTTTATGATTTTTAGTAAATATCTGTGTGTTTGGTATTAACCCCTGAGGTGCTATTATCCAAATAAGTTACTCAGTCAAATATTCAAAATTCAGTGGTTTATGACAGCTTCTGTGTGTGTGGGCAACTGAAAGGTCAATTTAGCAGTTCTTAACTGTCCCATTCCTATGATTATATGGGGACATACAACACACACACACACACACACACACACACACACATATATATATATATATATATATATATATATATATATATATATATAACACATATAACATAGATAGATAGGTGAGAGAGAGAAAGAGGGAGAGAGAGAGAAAGAGAGAGAGAGAGAGAGAGAGAGAGAGAGAGAGAGAGAGATTTATCCAACTCTTGAATATGTAAAAAAACAAATCACCAATAGGAAAGAAAACAAATGTCAGGGTTTTTGGAGTGAGCGTCAGAAGTAGCATGTAGTCACTTTGGCTGCATCATAAGTATGGAAGAAGTCAGTTCTACCTCTACAGTGAACAAATAGCTGCGTACCACGTAGCATGCAAACCAAGACCCATAAGAAGGTCAATCTACAGGGCATTCTTATATTCCCTTATGTGCAAAAGTCCTCTTCAGAAGCCAAAAGAGTGAATGAATGATAATCTGGATGAAAAATACATTAAAAACTGGCTTCACTATCTACTTATTCAAAGATGTGCTTTCTGATCCTCATCATTGGGTAATAAGTGCTGGTTGGTTTGTTGTGAAAGCAAACTTTCTCTTGGTGGGCAACATCAGCAGTGATTCCGTTTCTTTCTTACTTGCCCATGAGTTCTACAGAACAGCACACTGTTAGGAAGCAGTGAAGCTCTACAAGGGTAAGCCTTCAGGGACCACCAGTTTCTGACTTATTTGCGTTAGATCAAAAACTGCCAGATGCCACCAACATGCTGCACTTAGCGTCTGCTATCAAACCTCGCATTGCAAGGCTCAATTTTAAATGAGGCATGAAGTGCTGCATTTTGAAGAAGCAAGTGACCTTTCCCTGGGTTTTTCTGTAGCACACCAACCAATGTCACAGTCAAAATATTGGAGGAAGTCATAATGGATTCAGGGTAATGTTTGTAACTTGGGAAACAAGTGTCACTTTGTGTTTTAAGAATTATTGCCAAATCTAAGTGCTGCGTGTTAAGGTGTTGAAGAATGAAAGGTAAACATAGGAATAAGCAATTCAGTTTCTAACCATTGCCAAAAGTTATCTGTGATCAGGGTAAATAAGCTTTGTGCCCTGCCAGGGGCAGAGCTGATTAAATGTTTGTATCATTAATTGTGAGCTGGCTTAAAATTGGTCCCCGTTTGACCATTTTATTTCATCTTTCCAACACTATGTGTTTGGTACCTATGACATGTTAATATCTAAATTTGAAGATGTACCTGCTACATCATCCACAATGGGAAAATGCTTTTCAGCTGGCCCTAGCCATGAAAGGCAAATGTAAAAAATTTATCTCTTCATATTTCTGATACTGTTCTAACACGTGGAAAAATAATTTCAACATGAAGTCATCATCCACAGCTTCAAGCTAATAAAATACTTAATCGACTTTTAATAGTGCTCTGAGGCCCAAATTACAGAAAGCAAGCTAGGCTGTTCAATTTATTCCCTCGCTTTCTATCAGCATTGTGAGGCTTTCCCAAGAAATAGACTTCTAGAAGCTTTTCTATGAAGCCCACTGATGGATTGTGTGAATGGCTCCTACAGCTGACAACTTTTGTTAATATCATCCTCAATAGAGAGACAGAATCACTAGATAGATTTTTTTTTACAAGAAAGAGACTTGCAAAAACAGCAACGATACTAAAACGGAGGATAATTAGAAAACTAGTTTAAAAAATGGGGATTAAGTCCTTTTCTATTTTACTATGAGAACAAAGAGGAAGGTAAATTTTAATTAAAATCTGTACCAACACCGTGCATTTTTTTTAATTTTTGTTTTCTATATTCTATATTTACATTCCAAAGGCTTTCCCCTTTCCCAGTCCCCCCCCCCACCATACGTCCCATAATTCCTCCCCCCCCCAACTATTCCCCAATCATCCCACCCCCCACGATTTCTCTGTTCTGTGTCTACAAAACTGGATCCAATCTTTTCAGGCCCAGGGTCTTCTCCTTTCTTCTTCTTGGGAATCAGTTTTTAACACTATTGCTCATAGTACTGCTTGAGGTCTGGGATACTGATTCCCCCAGAAGTTCTTTTACTCTTGAGAATAGTTTTGACTATCCTGGGTTTTTTGTTATTCCAGATGAATTTGAGAATTCTTTATAGAGGTAGAATTGTTCTTTCTACCTCTATAAAGAACTGAGTTGGGATTTGGATGGGGATTGCATTGAATCTGTAGATTGCTTTTGGCAAGATGGTCATTTTTACTATATTAATCCTGCCAATCCAAGAGCATGGAAGATTTTTCCATTTTCAGAGGTCTTCAATTTCTTTCTTCAAAGACTTGAAATTCCTGCCATACAGTTCTTTCACTTATTTGGTTAGAGTTACACCAAGATACTTTATATTGTTTGTGGCTGTTGTGAAGGGTGTCACTTCCCTAATTTCTTTCTCAGCCTCGTTATCCTTTGAGTATAGGAAGACTACTGATTTCCCTGAGTTGATTTTATAACCAGCCACTTTGCTGAAGTTGTTTATCAGCTGTAGGAGTTCTCTGGTGGAGTATTTTGGGTCACTTAAGTATACTATCATATCATCTGTGAATAGTGATAGTTTGACTTCTTCCTTTCCAATTTGTATACCTTTAACCTCCTTATGTTGTCCAATTGCTCTAGCTAGAACTTCAAGTACTATAGTGAAAAGATATGGAGAGAGGGGACAGCCTTGTCTAGTACCTGAATTTAGTGGGAATGTTTCAAGCTTCTCTCCATTTTGTTTGATGTTGGCTACGGGTTTGCTGCATATTGCTTTTACTATGTTTAGGTATGGGCCTTAATTGCCTGTCATTTCCAAGACCATTAACATGAAAGGATGCTGAATTTTGTCAAGAGCTTTTTCAGCATCTAATGAAATGACCATGTGGTTTTTTTATTTGATTTTGTTTATGTAGAGGATGATATTGATGGATTTCCATATATTGAACCATCCTTGCATCCCTGAGATGAAGCCTACTTGACCATAGTGAATGATCATTTTGATATGTTCTTGGATTCGGTTGGCAAGAATTTTATTGAGTATTTTTGCATCGATATTCACTAGGAAAATTGGTCTGAAGTTCTCTTTCTTTGTTGGATCTTTGTGTGATTTTGGTATCAGTATAATTGTGGCTTCATAGATCGAATTGGGTAGTATTCCTTCTGTTTTTATTTTGTGGAATAGTTTGAAAAGTATTGTTGTTAGGTCTTCTTTGAAGGTCTGATAGAATTCTGCACTAAAACCATCTGGTCCCATGCTTTTTTTGGTTGGAATACTATCAATGACCACTTCTAGTGACAGGCAGGTAGATCAATGGAATAGAATTGAAGACCCACATACCTATGGTCACTTGATCTTCGACATAGTAGCTAAAACCATCCAGTGGAAAAAGATAGCCTTTTCAACAAATGGTGCTGGTTCAACTGGAAGTCAGCATACAGAAGAATGCAAATCTATCCATTCTTATCTCCTTATACTAAGCTCAACTCCAAGTGGATCAAGGACCTCCACATAAAACTAGACACACTGAAACTAATAGAAAAGAAACTGGTGAAGACCCTTGAGGACATTGGCACAGGGGAAAAGTTCCTGAACAGAACACCAATAGCTCATGCTCTAAGATCAAGAATTGACAAACTGGAACTCATAAAATTACAAAGTTTCTCTAAGGCAAAGGACCCTGTCAATAGGACAAAATGGCAACCAACCAATTGGGAGAAGATCTTCACCAACCCTACATCTGACAGAGACCTAATATCCAATATATACAAAGAACTCAAGAAGGTAGACTCCAGAGAGCCAAATAACTTTATTAAAAAATGGGGTACAGAGCTAAACAAAGAATTTTCGCCTGAAGAATTTCGAATGGCTGAGAAGCACCTTAAGAAATGTTAAAAATCATTAATCATCAGGGAAATGCAAATCAAAACAACCCTGAGATTTCACCTCACACCAATCAGAACGGCTAAGATTAAAAACTCAGGAAACAACAGGCGTTGGCAAGGATGTGGAGAAAGAGGAACACTCTTCCACTGCTGGTGGGATTGCAAGATGATACAACCACTCTGGAAATCAGTCTGGCGGTTCCTCAGAAAACTGGGCATGACACTTCTGGTAGACCCTGTTATACCACTCTTAGGAATATACCCAGAGGATTCCCCGGCATGCAATAAGGATACATGCTCCCCTATGTTCATAGCAGCCTTATTTATAATAGCCAGAAGCTGGAAAGAACCCAGATGTCCCTCAGTGAAGGAATTGATACAGAAAATGTGGCATATTTACACAATGGAATACTACTCAGCAATTAAAAACAATGAATTCATGAAATTTTTAGGCAAATGTTTGGAAATGGAAAATATCATCCTAAGTGAGGTAACCCAATCACAAAAGAATACACATGGAATGCAGTCATGATAAGTGGATATTAATGAGCCCAGAAGCTCTGAATACTCAAGACACAATTAACATATCAAATGATTCCCAAGAAGAAGGAAGGAGAGGTTCCTGGCCCAGGAGAGTTTTGATCCAGCATTGGAGGTGATTACCAGAACAGAGAAATGGGAGCTGGGTGATTGGGGAATGGGCGCAGAGGGAAGAGGGCTTAATGGGACTTATGTAGAGGCGGGAACCAGGAAAGGGGAAGGCATTTGTAATGTAAATAAAGAATATAGAAAATATATATATAAAAGATTACCATATATATTTAAGCACAAGCCTTAAGTTATCATTTTAAAGTCAAATTTTGTTTCAGATTTTGAAAATAAATTTGGCTTTAAAGTTTTAAGTTTGTGCTTCTACTTAAAATATGTATATGTAAATGAAAGTCTGTCTATGTTAAACATATTATACATGTTTCAAGACTTGTTAAGCATGCATTTTGTGTGTGTGTGTGAATATGTGTTTGTAATCTGTATTCCACTCTGTGTGTATGTGTGCATATAACTTAGACTCATTCCCTATTTCAAAATATAGATCTACTAAAAAAACAGATGTATTTTGAAGTAACAAACATATAGTATCCCACCATCTTGGCTGAGGTCTTCATTAAAAAGTAAGCAATCATGTTGCTCAGTTATATTTAGTAAGGTTAAAGTGTATATACCATATGAATTAACTGCCATCTTCAGATGACATTTTGACATAGAACAATTATGAAACTTCTTAGTCCAAATTAAAAAAATAAAAAATATAAAATAAAATCTGGACACCAGAATTAGGGAATGAGAAAATAAAAGAAGAACAACAGCAACAAAAGTATCTATTAAAAGGGTTTTATTGTTGCAATAGTCTTTATTGAAATGAAAAAAAATACAGTACCACTTCATAACTAAAAAACACCTTGTTTAAATTGTGAGTTACATCATGTGAAGAATACCATGTTGGTTAATTGACAAAACAATGGTCTAGCATCACTTCATAACTAAAATAAATAAATAAATAAATAAATAAATAAGTCATCTTGTTTAAACTGTGAGTTACATCATGTCAAGAATACCATGTTGGCTGATTGTCAAAACAATGGTCCTTCATCCCCAAAGATGTCTGTGCCCCATGTTCTTATGACCTGAAGCTGTGAGTGTGTTGCTCTCCATAGAAGAAGGATGTTTATGCCTGTGATTAGGGTCACAGGTCTTTACATGGAAGAGTATCCTAGTTGATTTGACTAGAACTTATTTGACTACATGAATATAAGAACACAGACCCTTTTCCCAGCAGAGGTATCTTTAGTGACAAAGAAAAATATTAAGTAACTGGTTTTGTTTCAGTTAGCTAGGAAAATCATAGTTTAAAAAAAACTACACACTGGGTAACTGAGACAAGAGAAATTTACCTCTGTGTTGCGAGACCACAAGCTCAAGATCAATGTTATCAACAGATTTTGAGTTTCTTTTGGAACATTTACTTTTATTTAATCAATTAGTTAATTAATTATGTGTATGAGGGTTTTACACATGCACCACATGTGAATCCTCTTATACACGGAAATAAGAAGAGGGTGGTGTGATCCTTGGTATTGAGTTACAGATGGTTGTGAGGCACTGTTGGGGAGGGTCTGGGAATCAAACCCGGGACCTCTGGATAAAAACAATGAGTGCTCTTAACTGCTGTACCATATCCCCAGCCCTTGAAGTGCTTCTAGTCTGACTTTTCAGCAGCTTCCTCCTTGCTGAATGCTTGCCTAGACTTTCTGTTGCGCATGCTCATTGCAAGTGCCTCTTTCTCTTCTAACAAGAATATCATCTAAATCAGAATAAGTCCCACAGAACAGTCGTTATATCAACTCTTTAAGCATTGTTACATTTACAAGGATCGACAGTCATGACTTCAACATGAATCATGGGGAATTTATTAGCATGAGAAGTAGAGTCATGAGCCAAGGCATGTTAGAGACCTCAAGAAGATGGAGTACAGCTTTTTCTTTTTTTAATTTATTAAACATTGAGATGGTTTGTTGCTCAGAAGTAACTAATAAAGCTATTGACATGTGGGATCATAATGCTGGCAAATGAAAGAAGAGTTGATATTCAAGCTCCAAACATTCTCATAAAGGGTAGTGAGACCCTGGTGATTTTGTCACAATTTGTGTGTACACGATGACTTATTCAATAATACTAAGGTCATAATAATATAGTTTTTATGTTATATATCTGGAAGGATGGCAATGTAATACTTGAATTATTTTATTTAGTTATTTTATTTATTTATACTTATTTATTTATAATTATTTTATTTAGCTATCACCCCAAACCTAAATGATGTATTCATGCCTACTTATTTTATAAGTGAGGAAATTCTCTGAAGTTAGAACCAATTTGGTCTCTCCCTCCCCTAGATGCCTGACACTTGAGCATACACTTACAAAATATCCTTCGTTGACTCAAATATATTTTATAGTGATGATATTACTGGTGTCCTCAGTTCTAAAACAGCATTTAAATATTATTTTGTTTCACTAGTAAACATTATTTTATATTCAAATTACATATATATCAATTTATTATTTTTCCATATCAATATTTAGAGACAAGAGACTAAATTCAGTAATTCATATGCTCATATGAATAGGTACAGAATTGACCTATGTAAAATAATCTTCAAATGTGGGTCAATATACATCATTAATTTTTGCAATTCTAATTTTTAGATCTTTTGATAGTCTCAAAGTTTATAAATTAAATACAAATATGAAAAGTATTCCTTATCATATTTAATATTTAATGACTTCAGTGTGTTGACTGTAAAATGTATGAATAGGACAGCACAACGCAGAAGATGTCAAGTGAGCTGTCATTTGGCCCCAAACAACCTATATGGAGCCGAATTTTACCAGGGAGAAAATTGAGTCATTGAAATTGTCAGTGAAGTTTTTGCAGTCCCACTTTTATAAAAGGCAGAACTGCAAAACAACAGAAATCTAATGTGATATTCTGATTTGGGCTTGACTTTCAAGTATTACTGATGTGTAGAATACCCATTCCATGGGCTAGAGAGATAACCTAGTAGTTCAGAGAACTTGCTGATTTTTCTACAGGACCTGATTTTGTTTACCAGCATTTGAATTGAGTAACTCATAGCCACAAGGCTAACAATTGCCTGTAATTCCACTTCTAAGGGTGCTATCATGCACATGCATATATACACATAAACTAAAAGCAAATCTAGAATGACTAGTGCAGTAGAACTCTTCCTAGGTCAAATTGCTACTAGAATTTACTAGTAGAATCTTGTTAGAAAGGTTTTTTATTCTTTTATCATCTTTATATTTATTTGTAAAAATTTATCTTTGAAAATAGGCATTTTTGCTGGGCAGTGGTGGCGCATGCCTTTAATCCCAGCCTTGGAAGGCAGAGGCAGGCAGATTTCTGAGTTCGAGACCAGCCTGGTCTACAGAGTGAGTTCCAGGACAGCCAGGTTTATACAGAGAAACCCTGTCTCAAAAACCATAGCAGCCTTGTTTATAATAGCCAGAAATTGGAAGGAGCCCAAATATCCCTCAAAGGAGGAATGGATACAGAAAATGTGGTATATTTATACAATGGAATACTACTCAGCAATTAAAAATAATAAATTCATGCAATTTGTAGGTAAATGGTTAGACCTGGAAAATATCATCCTGAGTGAGTTAACCCAATCACAAAAGAATACACATGAAATGCAATCACTGATAAGTGGATATTAATGATCCCAGGAGCCCTAAATACTCAAGGCACAATTAGCAAGTCAAATGATTCCCAAGAAGAAGAAAGGAGAGGACCCTGGATTGGACCCAGTTTTGTAAAGAAACCATGGAGGGAGGGGGGAATGATTGGGGAATAGTTGGGGGGAGAGGAACTATGGGACATATGGTGGGGGGGGACTGGGAAAGGGGAAAGCCTTTGGAATGTAAACATAGAATATAGAAAATAAAAATTAAAAAAAAACGAAGAAGAAGAAGAAGAAAGAGAAGAGAAGGAGAAGGAGAAGGAGGAGGAGGAGGAGGAGGAGGAGGAGGAGGAGGAGGAGGAGGAGGAGGAGAAGGAGAAGGAGAAGGAGAAGGAGAAGAAGAAGAAGAAGAAGAAGAAGAAGAAGAAGAAGAAGAAGAAGAAGAAGAAGAAGAACAAGAAGAAGAAGAACAAGAAGAAGAAGAACAAGAAGAAGAACAAGAACAAGAACAAGAACAAGAACAAGAACAAGAACAAGAACAAGAAGAACAAGAAGAAGAACAAGAAGAAGAACAAGAAGAAGAACAAGAAGAAGAACAAGAAGAAGAACAAGAAGAAGAAGAAGAAGAAGAAGAAGAAGAAGAAGAAGAAGAAGAAGAAGAACAAAATAGGCATTTTACTATAAGAAGAACATACAGACTTATAGTAAAACTCAGCTGTGCATTTGGTCTTCCTTTTGGTTGCCATATCTGTACACCAAGTTTGGGAAATGTGTTTTGATTATTCTCATATATGTAGTTATATAGTATCTGAAATGAACTGTTCAACAGCGTCTTCAATACATGCAGAGAGATCTGCTTTCAAGGCTGTGCTGTTTTCCCATGCATACACCTTTCCACTTTCTAGCTGGATTTCACTTGCTAAGCATTTGCCAACCTGCTTAATATGTGTGTGGTAATTCCTACCTGCATACATCCTAACTCTTCTCTCAGCATTATTGATGATGAACAAACAGCAGAGGAATGGAGGGGGGGCCAATTCATTTGAGATCGTCTATCCTGATTTCTTTTTATTTTATTTTTGAGCACATCAGTAGCCTTTCTGTTTTAAAGTCATTAACCTTATGCTAATACACTAATTACATCACTGTTGCATTTTTAAAAGCCATGTTATTAATTCTAATATGCTGCTCTTGGCCTGTGGTAAAAGCATTATAGATAATGGGAGCGAATGAAGATGTCTCAAGAGCAAAATTTTATCTGCATATGCTAGAATTGAGCCGATGGAATCTGCTCCCTACTCCAGATGTTTTGAAAATAACTTTTCTTGGTGACGTGCTCTCCACAGACTCTCTGGTTTGTGCTGGCTGATGGACTGCAAAATATAAAAATTGATGAATGGCCTCTGTTTTCCATGCTCTCACCAGATGAACTGGCCAAACACGACAGCTTTGAAAAATTGATGTGTTTTATTCCTCAGATAAAAAGGGGGATCTACTTGTCCGATATTTTTGCTCTAGCAATTCTTTCCAGGATGAGATCATCGACTGCACTTGTCTTAATCAGACCTCTACCTTAGTAGGTAAATACAGTAGTACATTACATATAACAGCAGGCTTCTGCAAAACACAATGTGTCCTTCATAGTCCAAAAGGCTTGGGAAAATAAAAATCAAAGATATATAATATTTTAAGATTCACTTCAGTGAAGAAGGAAGGAGGAGCTCAATTCCAGAAGTATAACTCCTAGTATGAAAAGGTTGTGTTGTTCTCCACAGAAAATGAGCTCTGTTCTTCTGCTCAGAAACAAACTAAAGTTTCCCCCTTAGGTAAGAAAAAAACAAAACAACAACAATAAAAATAACTAGTCTTTTGCTAACCCTCAAATAGCCCCAGAGAGTCTATATCTCTCTATCTTCCTTCATGGGCCTGAATAAATGAATGACTGAGAATAATGCCCCATTTTTATAAACTTCATACCTTATCACTCTATTCTTCAGCTAAGCTTGAGTCCTAAATGTTCTCAGCAACAAACACCACGGGCTTTTCGATGTCATATGTTTCCTCCTTCCTGGAAACAGCAGTCAAAAGCCACACCAGCCAAGCAGAAGTTAGAAATCTGGAGCAAAGCCCAGACTCTGTGTCAAGGAACCCCAATTCTCAACAACAGCCTATGTTCCTATGTGGGCACTGGAGCAGAGTATAAAAAAATAAATAAATGTTGCTTTCGTAAGAATGAGAAGGATATCTTTATATATATATAGCTTAAACATTTAGGCCTTCTGTGATCCAGCAGCAAAAATGTCTGTGATCTAAATGTGTCGCCTGTGTGTGACTCATGCTGTAACTGATTTTCTGATCACCTCTCCTCCTCAGTGGATTGTATTTCCTTCCCTCAGCTAAACACTCAGAGCAGTTCACAACTCTCTTTTGTTTCTTATTCCCTGTTCTGCTGTCACAGTGAATTCAGTCATTGCCAGAATGTCTCTGTATTACCAAGTAAGCTTTCATCTAGTTTCTATATCAGGGCATTTCTTAAGCACTCACATAGGTACTCTTCTGTAGGGTACCTCTAATTCGATTCATTTGAACAGTATAATGATGGTATTATTAAAGACAAATTGGATCTGCTACTCTATTAGCTTAAACGCTGGCATTCTCTCCTCCAAAAACAAGTACATACAACATTTTTAGGCATTGAATAAAAATTTAAAAACCACATTCTTGAGTTTTTCGTTATGACAATGAAGACATTTTTTTCCAGGAGCCTATACAGTTATTATGGCTTCTTAGCCAACTTTGAATCACATGAGTTCCCAAAACAGTCCCTGCTGTACTAGGATGTTTTTCAACGAATTGCGATCTCACGTAAATTGTGTGTATTGGTACCTTCTGTGTCACTATGACATAAACAACCGAACAGATTTATTTGGACCATGATTCAGCGGGAAGGAGGGAGCCAGAGAAAGGGAAGACTAGGCAAACCAACTGGATTCAAGATGGTGGGGTTTGGGATAGAGGCAGTTTATATCCAAAATGTCAGGTACCAGCAAACAAGGTCAGAATCAGAGATCTGGCTATAACTCACAAAGAATTTCCTCTAGTCTCTCAAGTCTCTCCAAACATTACCATCTGTGTGGGGATAATCAAAACCTGAGCCCAAGGGGGGCATTTCAGATTGATACCATGAAATTTTGAGATAGAGAAGGGCCAGCAGAACAAAATTGGTCTCCCGTCGTAAGGAAGCGGGTAAAGCATGCTTGGTCTTTAACTGACAGTCCCTAAAATCATCTCCTGCTAGACTTTACATTTCCTGGGAATAAGGATTATGCTCTGAGCGAACAAGCCTGGAAAGAGCTGATAAATACATGATGTAAAACAGCAGGGAGATCGTGAATTAATGTGTTGTTAATGCACTGTGGCATAGGACTTGACATCTGATGAGGACGGAATAAATATGTGATTGAAGAGATTTGAGGAATCTCTTTGCAGAGACATATTTAAAGAGCATGTGAAGGAAGGAAGAAAGGAGTAAAGTTATTGGGTCAGATAAGTCTTTACCACAGAGGTAATGCATCAAACCTGATAGTGACCATGACAGAAATCTATAATAAGTGAATATCTTAGTCCTTTACTACCATTACAGCAATAAGACTGACGTGCGTGCCAAGTCTACTGCAGAACACAGCCAGGATTCACTATGCTTCTGTTAATATTACCTAGGTGCATGTTATTTAAATATATCTTTAATTAAAAAATAATTAGATAATCACTAGCAGGAAATAAACTTAACCCAGTTCATCTTCCAAATATTGATATCTTGAGACTGTGGCACTGTTACAAAAAGATACATTAATAAACCTGTAAATTTCATAATAGTTCCTAAATACCTAAATA
The DNA here is from genome assembly GCA_964023405.1 of Apodemus agrarius. Lineage (NCBI taxonomy): Eukaryota > Metazoa > Chordata > Mammalia > Rodentia > Muridae > Apodemus > Apodemus agrarius. The sequence goes on along the minus strand of OZ030011.1, from coordinate 25,973,587 downwards.
CCTTTATAGTTCCTAAATAGTCTCATCCATGTCTATATAAAAATGTCTGAGATTCAGGTATTTGAGAACATCAGGGTGTAAGCAGCTTTTGATCATTCCTCTCAAGCTTCTCTCTTTGCTCACAGACTGATTTGAATAAAGATTGCCACTCCGATTCAGCCCAGCCCTTTTCTTTTGAATGATATGAGGATTAGGTAATCAGATCAATTTGTTGCTAATCTGAAGGAATTTTCTTTCCAATGAGACTTGTCAGATGCATTTGTGTCTCTTGAAATCACTGCAATTAACCAAGCAGAGGTAAAAATGAAGAGCGGCACCCGCCTGCTCACAGGGAGGCGATCAAGGACAGAGCAGACACTGTGGGGAGAAGGAAGCGTGCCTTTGTGTCTCTCACAGAACATGGTATGGTGCTAGATTCACGGAGAATTTTAGCAACTTCCCTGGCCTGGGTTTCAACTAACTCAAAAGTGTACCCTTAAAACAGGGATGCATAACTACCACCAGTACCACCTATAGAAGAACCACAGCCCCGAGTCAATAAATGAGCTGTCCTCTGGATGCTAGCCATAAGAGGGAGAACATTTTCCAGACTTTCAGTATAGCTACAGTCAGTAGGTGAAATTCAAAAATCACAGCACACGTATGAGAAAACCCATGAGGCTCACAACAAGCTCGATACTGAGGCTGATATTGTTATTGTGATAAGCACCATGACCTATAGGCTATAGTCATTCATCTAAGAAGACCAGGGAAAGAGCTCATGTAGTGGGAAATAGTTATAAATAGTACCGTCCCGCCAGACCTCTTCACCAAGTCCTGGCGGGTCTCCCTCAGGGCAGCTCTCACAGTCCCTGCCTAGCCAATCTTCCTCCCCTTGCTTCTCTTAGCTCCTCCTCCTCTGTCCCCTCCAATCAAGGGCCTCTCACTGGCTCAAGGTGAATGGATAAGAAATATCTCGCAACAAGCTCAAGGCAGGAACGTGGAAACAAGTAAAGCAGACACCATGGAGGATGGTTCTCACCATCTTCTTTGGTTTGCTTAGAGTACTGACTGGTTTTGTCTGTAGAGAAAGAAGCTTCAGTTGGGGAAGTGCCTTCATGAGATCCAGCTACGGGGCATTTTCTCAATTAGTGATCAAGGGAGGGAGGAGCCTCTTGTGGGTGGTACCATTTCTGGCCTGGTAGTCTTGGATTCTATAAGCAAGCTGAGCAAGCCAGGGAAAACAAGTAAGTAGCATCCCTCCATGGTCTCTGCATCAGCTCCTGCTTCCTGAACTGCTTGAGTTCCAGCCCTGACTTCCTTTAGTGATGCACAGCAATGTGGAAGTATAAGCAGAATAAACCCTTTCCTCCCCAACTTGCTTCTTGGTCATGATGTTTGTGCATGAATAGAAACCCTGGCTAAGACACATACCTATCTTTCTTATATAGTCAAGGTCTATGTATGTAGGGATGATATCACCCAATGTGGACTAAGCGAATTTGAAACCAAGAAAATCTAGATCCCCACAAATATCCCCACAAGAAAAATCGGTAGAGCCAATCTTCAATTGAAGTATCCTCTTCTCAGCCACCTCAAGGTGACAACAAAGATAAGAACCACCATGTTCTATTTTTAAAGATCTTGCTTGTGAAGGTCTAGGGCCTCTGCACAAGGTTCTCTGAAAACATGAGGCAACATGAATGCTTTCTTCTGTCAAATTAGTTCTTGTGTATTTTATGACAGTACAGAAAGCTTACTAATATCTAGAAGACATCCAGTAAGCAGCAGTTCTTTTCTTACTCAGAAAAGAATTGGGATGTAGGGCCTGTAGCAATTGGGATGGGCTAGATGATGCTGCAGGAATAGACAAAGGGTTCCTGGGTTCCAGAAACAACATTCAGTTCTAATTCACAGTATGGCTGCCATAGTCCTGGTCATCAATGTGTCAGTCAAGCTTTGCTCCTCCAAGTTACTCAGGGAACCCGTGCTTAGGAAAGTCCCTTCTTCAGTGGCTTCATGGCTATAGAAAGGAGCTAAAAATAGCTCACATCACAGAGGCTCTCTACCTACTGGTCACATGCCACTTTTACTTACTGGGTAAAACAAGTCACTCAACCCTGTATGCCCTCAATAATATGGGACTTTATAATCCTTCATAGTAACACATGAAAAGAATAAAACCTACCAGGGTATAGCTTTTACAAGCTTGTAAAAGATAATCCTGATCACATTGCCAAGCCAAGAAGGGATCACACCTATGGGATGTGCATGAGATAAGGTAGTCATGTTGTATCTAACATCCATTATGTTATTGTGCTTCTATACCATCCATGTAGCAGATTTCCTGCAGATAGTATTTTATTTTTTAATTTTATTTTTCAATAAAAAATAAGTTGTTTTTATACAATATAGGCTGATCACAGTTTCCCCTCCCTCATTTTATTCCAGATCCTTCCCACCTCCCCATCCTTTCATGTCTACACTTTCTTACTCTATCTCTTAAGAGCCAGGCAAATGAAAAAGACAATCAAGGATAAAACAAAATGAGCAAACAAACAAACAAAAACTAATAGAGAGCATGAGAAATGAATACACAAGTAGACACACACACACACACACACACACACACACCAAAGGCCATACAAACTCAAAATTGAAAACCATAACATACAAGCAAAAGACCAGTACATAAATTAAAAATACTCAAAGTAAGCAATATGAGACAAAAGAAAAATATGTAAAAGCATCTTAGAGATTGGTTTATGTTGGCTATAACTACCCAAGGAGACTTCCTTAGATGAGCTAATTTTTTCCTTTGAGAGTTGTTAACTGAAGACAGATTCTTAGTTGGGGATAACAGTGTGTCTGCTTGCCTAACTCAAGAGAGGGGACCCATCTGGCTTGAACTTTTGTAAGCTCTGCGCATGCTGCCAGTTTCTGAGTTCAAATGTGCCTCGAACCTCTTGTGCTTAGAGATTTTTGTTTCCTTGGTATCATCCATCCCCTCTCTAGCTCTTATAATCTTCTCAAGTCCTCCACATAGTTCCCTGAGTTCTGATGGGAGGGACTTGATGGAGACATCCCATTTAGGACTCTGACTTTCTACACATGAGCCGGTAGTGGATTTTTGCCTTAGTGCATATCTACTGCAGGAAGAAGCTTCTCTGACAAGATACCAGTTTCTCATCACAAAGATTCTATGACTTTTAGGCATTTCCCTCTATGTTATAGGTAGAAGACTCAAGTAATAAAAAGTATATTACTTGATCATGTTCGAAAATGTGATAAATTAGCAAAGGCAGAATCACAACGCATCCCATCTCTCCATCTTTCTGATATCTCCGCTGTCCCATCCACCTTTCTTAGTAGAATGGCAAAGTAGAGCCAACAACAAGCCACACAGTCTGACCTGCAGAATCAGTGGCCTTAAGTCTACAGAAATGTTCAAATCATCGCCCTTTGTATGCAACCAAGTGTGTACACAGAATGGGAAATGGGAGGGAGAGGGTGGTCAAATTCATTCTTCCACATAATCTCCTCCTCATGATCCAGGTTTTTAAAACCAGCATCTAAAGAGTTCATTGCTAATCAGGGTCACATTTTCCTCTTTCATGTGCTATGGAGGGTTCCGTGAGCTTTGCTACACAAACAAATCCCTGAGTCAGATTGCACTGCTGAGTAGCAGCTGTGTGGGCTTCTGCCACACCGATTACCATATTCACTGGCTGCACAGCTGAGCGGAGGGACTGCAGTCTGCTCCACTATTTAAGATTCACTCGGAGCAGCATATCTGCTGAACTGCACACCCGTAATGAAGACAGTCACTCTTCTCCTTCGTGTCTGCTTGTACTTGTTCCCTTAATGGAAGCTTCTTGCCTTATGGAGTTCAAATTAAAATGCCATTTGTCATTGAGCATTAAAAAAAAAAAAATACTCCAACTGCGAGAAATCATAGCTAAATCTGGAGATCAGCCAGTGGCTTCGGGATGCCAAGCGTAAGTAAAACAAGGCCCCTCGGAGAACACACAGAGTGCTTCAGCACATGCCTGGTGCTTCTAGGAGCACACCTAAAGGGCACTCAGCTTATCCTCTCATGGAAACCAAATAGTTGGAGAATGACTTTTGGTCGTTTCTGATGCATCTCTGCTAAAGCAAGTGACTCTCAAGAACAATCCATTCAGACTGACACTCAACAACAGGAGTAAACACTGCGTCTCATTCTGAACCACAGAGCTTATTCAATATTAGAAAAATAAAGATGGATGAGACATCATGCACACTCTCAAAGACTATCGGGAGGGTGGTTGTATCATCAAATAACATGTCAGAGGAACAGCGTGAGTTCCAGAAGAACTTCAGAAGTATCTGTCTATGGGAAACTTTTGCTTCCTTTGTAAAATGTTTTTGTAAACTCAGCCCTTTAACATAAAATGGAAATTTTTATTACACAGAAAATAATATTATTGCAATCATATGTCTATAACAAGAAAAAATAGTCTTTCACATGGACTATGCTGTTGTTTGCATCTTCAAGTCTGCTAAAGATTTATCCAAAAAAAAAAAAAGAGTTAGAGAGATAATACACATAAATATATGGAAAGCTTATAAGACCTCAAAATATATAGACTGCAAATTTTTGCCAGATCTTGTATCATCACAAATTTTAGATTTTAAGGAGAATAACCTGATGTCTAAACTGAAACTTTAACTAAAAGAAGTACCAAGGATCCCTGTGATTGGGACCGATCTCTTTAACCCTGTGGGAAGAACACGATTATATTCTAATCTGTTGCAAGCCAATGTAATGGTTTCCAATTAAGGAACGCTGCCTGTGTGAGAGTATGGTGTTCCTAGGAGCCATAAAGATCAGTCCCTGTCTTGTGAACATGCCTTTGATGAATTCCATCAGGCACTGTCAGGGAGGAATTCCAAGAGAGTTTCCCAGATGGTCTGTGAGACTATGGTGAATTTCACGCACTATTGAGACTCTGCCAGTGGCTTGTTCTTCCTGAACAAAACCCCTAACTTGTCTCTGGAAGGGTAACTATTGATGTTGCTTTTAGGCACAGAGTGGGGAAACATATATTGCACCTCAACAGGGGGAGCCAGACCAGGCTCTGTACTGAGCGAAGGGCAAACCCTATGAGAGACCATCCTGGAAGTAAGATTTCCCCACACATCAGAGAACACATACTTCTTTTCTTCCCTACCCAATCAGCAGGACCCAGTTCCAGGTGAGCATAGCCTGGTAGTGTGTGGTAGGTGGATTCCCTTTGGATGCTGCTCAAAGGAAAGCCCTCAACCTGCAGGAAAGCATGAATTGAAAACATATATATATCAAATCAAATTCCACCCCTAACACAAAGTTATCGTAGAGGACCTTGACATGTGTGGTGCATTCAGGGTAATTGAATTGGGAACAGCAACCTCAATCACAGCACAGGTGACTCGGGAAACTCTGCCTTCCCACCTACCTGCCTCTCTATTCAAGACTTATCCGAGCAGAAGCACCAGCCAGCTTTTTGGTCTCATATTTACGTAAATAAATCCTCATCTCATCTGGAACACCAAACATTCATCCCATGGTGAACTATAATGCATAGCATATCTGGCTGCCAATCAAAAGGCAAAAGGTACATAACTATAAAGAGACAAAGCAAGCAGAGCGAGAGTTAGATATGACAAAGATTCTGGAACCAGTAAGCAGCGAATTAAACACAATCATGACTGGGGCACTAATGTAAAAATGTGACCAACAGAGCTGTGATCAGCAGGTAAGTACAGGATGCAGACCAGCCTTTGGATCCCCAGCATTAACATGGAATTAAGCACGTCTATAATCCCAGCTCTGGGAGACGGGGCTGGCTTTTTCCTGAGCTAATTAGCTACATAGTCTAGCCAATGACTAAGCTCCAAAATTAAGACCCTCCCTCAAAAAATTAAGCTGAAGAAAATCAGACACTCAAAATTAACCTCTGGCCTCTACATGTACAGTCACACTTCTGGATTTAAACCCACCTCTCTCTCTCTCTCTCTCTCTCTCTCTCTCTCTCTCTCTCTCTCTCTCTCTCTCACACACACACACACACATACACACACACAGAGTCTCATGAGTACATATACTACATGCACATATTACACAAATGTTTATACACACAAAGAACACAATACACATTCCGTAGGGTCATTTCTTTTCATTAATTTATTTATTCACATTACATCTTGAACACAGTCCCCCTTCTTCTTCTCCTTCTGGCCCTACCCTCCCATTTGCCTTACCCCATTTCTCCTCCTCTTCTCCTCAGAGAAGGGAACCCCCACCACCACCACCAGGAGGACCAACCTGCCCTGGCACATCAAGTCACATCATGACTTAGCTAGGGGAAAGGGATCCAAATGGAGGCAACAGAGCTCAACTCAGAGACAGCACCAGCTCCGGCTGTTAAGGAACCCACATGAAGACCAAGTTGCATATCTGCCACATGTGTGTATGGGTCCTAGGTCCAATCCATGAATGCTCCTTGGTTGGTAGTTTAGTCTCTGTGAGCCTCTCTGGGCCCAGGTTAGTTGGCTCTGTGGGTCATCTTGTGGTGTCCTTGACCTCTCCAGCTCTCTCAATCCTTCCATGAACTCTTATAAGGCTCCCTGGACTCTGCCTAATGTTTGCATCAGATGCATCTGATGAACCATCTTAGATGTGCTAGGCTCCTGTCTAAGAGCATAGCAGAGTATGATTAATAGTGTCAGGAGTTGGCTCTATCCTGTGAGGTGGATCTCAAGTTGAACCAGTCATTGGTTGATCATTCATTGCTCCATCCTTATCCCTGCATGTCTTGCAGGCAGGGCAAATTTTGGGTCAAAGGTTTTGTAGGTGGATTCATGTCCTCCTCCCTCTACTGGAAGTCTTACCTAGCTCCAATAGGTAGCCATTTCAAGTTTCATATCCCCATGCTAGGAGTTTTAGCTAGGGTCACCCCCATATCCTCTCAGGAGCCTCCCTTGTTCCAGGTCTCAGAGATTGCTCTCAGATTTTCCTTCTCTCTTCCAGCCCTCTCACCCCCACCCCTGGTCACCCTACCCCTATTCCCCATCCCAATTTTTCCATCTCATCTGCCAACCAGTTCCCTCTCTCCATCCACTTCCAACGTCTGTTTTATTTCCTCTTCTAGAGTGAAATTCAGACATCTCCTTTGGACCCTCCGTGTTACTTAGCTTCTTTGGGTCTGTGTATTATAGCATGGTTGTCCTGTACTTTATGGCTAATATCCACCTATAAATGAGTATATACCATGTGTGTCTTTTTAGGTCTGTGTTACCTCACTCAGGATGATATTTTCTACTTCCTTCCATGTTCCAGCAAATTTCATGATGTGCTTGTTTTTAATAGCTGAGTAGTAAAATAATAATAATAATAATAATAATAATAATAATAATAATAATCCTTTACTTTTTCCATTTTCCTTCCCTAAAGAAGCATTTTCTTTATCCATTCTTTGGTTGAGAGACATCTGGGTTGTTTCCAGTTTCTGGCTGTTATGAATAAAGCTGCTATAACATAGTTGAGCAAGGGTCCTTGTGGGATGGTAGAGCAACTTTTGTGCATATACCCAGGAGTGGTGTAGCTGGGTCTAGAGGTAAAGCTGTTTCAAATTTTCCGAGAAACCACCTAATTGATTTCCAAAGTGGTTGTACAAGCTTGCACTCCCACCAACAATGGAGGTGTGGGCTCCCCTTGTTCCACATTCTTAACAGCATGTACTATCACTCAAGTTTTTTTTTTTTTTATCTTAGCCTTTCTGTTGGGGGTAAGGTGGAATCTCAAAGTCATTTTGATTGGCTACACTTCAGCCAGGGGCTGCACTGCCACCCTGGGCAACTTTGCCAAGGCCACCTTTGATGCCATCTCCAAATCCTACAGCTACCTGACTCCCGACCTCTGGCTAGAGGCGATGTTCACCAAGTCTCCTTATCAGGAATTCACTGATCATCTTGTGAAAACCCTCACCAGAGTCTCTGTTCAGAGGCTACAGGCTCCAGCTGTAGCTACCACATAAGGGTTTTTGTACAAGAAAAATACATTTAGGGGGCTGGAGAGATGGCTCAGCGGTTAAGAGCACTGACTGCTCTTCCAGAGGTCCTGAGTTCAAATCCCAGCAGCCACATGGTGGCTCACAAACCATCCGTAACGAGATCTGACACCCTCTTCTGGAGTGTCTGAAGACAGCTACAGTGTACTTACATATAATAAATAAATAAATCTTTTAAAAAAAGAAAAATACATTTATTTTCTGTTTTCTGTTCTGAATTGTGTATATATATATATGTATACATATTCATATATATATATATATATATATATATACTATATTGAGTGATTTTTTTGCTACAAAAAGCATTATTATGGTTTTTTTGTATCTTTAATCCATTTTTAAAATACAGACTTCATCCCCATCCCGGTCTGCACCCCACCGACCTCTCCCCATCTCATACCTCCTCCCCTGCACCTCTCTCCAACCGGATGTCTCCACACACATACACATACACTCCCCCATCAGGACGCCCCACTCCCTGGGACCTCAAATTTCTCAAAGATTAGGTGCATCTTCTCTCACTGATGACAGACCCAGCAGTCCTCTGCTGTATATGTGTTGGAGGCCTTATATCAGCTGGTGTGTGCTGCCTGGTTGGTGGCTCAGTGTCTGAGAGATCTTGGGGGTCGAGGTCAGGAAGACTGCTGGTCTTCCCACCCAGCTGCCCCCTCTTCCTCAGCTTTTTTGCAACTTGTCCTCAATTCAACCACAGGAGTCCCTGGCTTCAGTCCATTGGCTGGGTGCTAGTATCTGCATCTGATATCTACTTGTTGATTTGCTTGTTGGGCCTCTCAAAGGGCAGCTTTACCAGGCTCCTGTCTGTAAGCACACCACAGCATCAGTAACAGTCTCAGGGTTCCAGGCCTCCCCTTGAGCTGGATCCCAATTTGGGCTTGTCACTGGACCTCCTTTCTCTCATGCTCTTCTCCAGTTTTGTCCCTGCAGTTCCTTCAGACAGGAAGAATTCTGGGTCAGAGCTTTTGACTGTGGGGTAGTAAACCCATTGCTCCACTTGATGCCCTGTCAAGTTCCCCCTTACCACAAGCTTCAAGTTTTTCTTTCTTTCCTTCTTTCCTTCTTTCCTTCTTTCTTTCTTTCTTTCTTTCTTTCTTTCTTTCTTTCTTTCTTTCTTTCTTTCCTTCCTTCCTTCCTTCCTTCCTTCTTTCTTTCTTTCTTTTTGTATTTATTTATTTATTTATTTATTTATTTATTTACTTACACTCCAGATTTCATTCCCCTTCTGGTCCACCCTCCAACTGTTCCACATCCCATACCTCCTCCCCATGCCCCTGTCTCCACAAGGATGTCCCCACACTCACTTCACACCGTACCTGACTTCTAAATTCCCTGGGGCCTCTAGTCTCTTGAGGGTTAGACACAGCTTCACCGATTGAACCCAGTTCTGGCAGTCCTCTGTTGTATATGTGTTAGGGTCTCATATCAGCTGGTGTATGCTGCCTGGTTGGTGGTCCAGTATGTGAGAGATCTAGGAGGTCCAAGTTAATTGACACTGCTGGCCCTCCTATAGGGTCACACTCCTCCTCAGCTTCTTCCAGCTGTTCCCTAATTCAACCACAGGCCCATTGGTTGGGTGCAAATATATGTATCTTACTTGTCCAGCTGCTTGTTGTGTCTTTCAAAGGGCAGTCATGATAGGTCTGTTTTTTGTGAACACTCCATAGCCTCAGTAATAGTGTCAGGCTTTGGGACCTCCCCTTGAGCTGGATCACACTTTGGGCCTGTTGATGGGCCTTCTTTTCCTCAGGTTCCTCACCGTTTACATCCCTGAAGTTCTGTCAGACAGGAACACTTATGAGTGAAGGTTTTGAGTGTGGAATGGCAACTCACTCCCTCACTTGATGCCCTGTCTTCCTGCTGCTGTTCCCTCTCCCCGTTGTCAGGCATTTCAGCTAAGGTCCCTCCCTTTGAGTCCTGAGAGTCTCTCACCTCCCAGGTCTCTGGTGCATTCTTGAGGGTCCCCCACCCACACTCCTAACTCCTGAGGTTGCCTATTTCTGCTGCCCTTCAGGGGTTCAGTCCTTTTCCTTCCCCCAATACCAGAGCAGGTTCCCCTCTTCTCCCTGCCTCTTTTCCTACCAGGTTTCTCCCACTCTCCCCACTTGTGATTGCTTCCTCTCTTGGGCCCTTCAGCTTGTTGACCTTTTTTAATTCTGTGGACTGTATCTTGGGTATTCTGGGTATTCTGTACTTTTTTTTTGGCTAATATTCACTTATTAGTGAGTATATACCAGGCATGTCCTTTTGGGTCTGAGTTATTGCACTCAAAATGATATTTTCTAGTTCCATCCATTTGCCTGCAAAACTCAAGATGTCCTCATTTTTAATAGCTAAATAGTACTCCATTGTGTAAATGAACCACATTTTCTGTGACATATCATTACATTTTAATGATATATCAGTGGCTAAAAGCACCTACTTCTCTTGCAGAAGACACAGGTTCAGTTCCCATCACCCACATAACAGCTCACAGCCTTAATACTAGTCCCAGGAAATCCAATGTCCTTCTCTGATCTTGAAGAGCTCCTGAATGCTTATGATGCACACATACTCATGAATACATACACACACAATTAATAGAAGATATTTTAAAATTATCAATAATTTTAATGCATTTCAGGGAAAATATACTTATTTGAAGTAGAGATATTATAAGATTTAGTTTTCCAAAGATATGACTCTCAAAATATGAAATGTTTGGTGGTCATTAATAAGACTACATGATGCAAAAAACTAAGTATAAGATTCAAAACTCGAGAATTTCTTCAAGAATATAAAGTTATAGAAAATAATGAGAAAGGACTAGGGAAATGATGAAGGGTAGACCCTTGAGATCTAAATAAATAACCCTGGGTTTCCAAATGAGATTAAAGCAGAGAGAACACATAAATAAGTGAATAATGTAAGAATATTTGCTTAGGAAAAGAAAATTTTATTTAGAGTTTCATCAGATTCAGGGAAAAAAGACAAATAATTGATGCTATAAAGTATACATAAATTAGTGTTTAAACTAAGAAAAAGAAAATAGTTGTAAGCAGTCATGGAAAGGAATAACAGAAAAATAAGCAAAGCATAATTGCCAGCAAAGTCAAAAGCAACTTGTTTTGACACCAAAAGTAACAGCATTAAATAATTACATACTCAAGTTTGCAAACAGGCTTTCCAAGATTAGATTAGGCTAGCAAAAATATCTTATGCAAAATTGCTAAATGCTTTTAAAAACTGACTGGTAAAACAGGGACTAGAAAATGAAAAAGTGCCACATAGAAATTAGATGTATTCTTCATCACAATTTCACCAATGTTTCTGTCATGTTTTGAAGGGCTATTGGATAATGCAGACAGTCACAAGTGGGACTGTATGGGACAGTTTACAAAAGCATTATGTTAGAGTTCTAAGCCTACTAGAAGTCCAAACTGAACTTTCTCTGAGTATCTGTGACCCAACTTCAGGTACAATAAATTTTGTTTGGGTCTTTGGTCTTCTATATTATGCTCTGGCGAGAATACTGTGTTCAGTGGTCTGTATTTTACTCCCATAAATGCCCTGGTACTAGAATTCATAAAACAAGTAGATGATGATTGACAGAATTTAAAAAGTGAAAGGAGAATATATATATATTATATATATATACACTCTATTAAATTTTAATTATATACAACCTAGAAGGTGGTGTTTCAAATTAAAATTTTTGAAGGATGCAACAAACATGTGAGGTCTATTAGAGTTAGTCATAAAATCAAGACACTGGGAAAAGTCATGGTCTACCAAATGTTGACATAAGAACCACAATGTCATATCATGCATTCAGTATCTTAATATTAATAATGTATTCATTCAATGCACAATATAGTGTTGACTGAAATCTTTACAAAATAGAAACTGATACAGACCACAGACTTTAATTTTTTATTAATCATTCCATTCGTTTATATCTCTAATGATATCCCCACTCCAAGTTACCCCTCCAAAAAACCCCCATCCCACATTTACCCTCTCCTCCCTCCCCTTTGCTTCTGTGAGGATACTCCCTCACCCACCTACCCCACCACTCCAGCATCCTCCTACACTGGGGCATCAGACCTCCACAGGACCAAGAACCTCCCCTCCCATTGTTGTCAGACAAGGTCATCCTGTATCTGTGTCTCTGTCTGTGTCTGTGTCTGTGTCTGTGTCTGTGTCTGTGTCTGCGTCTGTGTCTGTGTCTGTGTCTGTGTCTGTCTGTGTCTGTGTCTGTGTCTGTGTCTGTGCCTGTGTCTGTGTCTGTAGCCATGGATCCCTCCTTGGTTGATGGTCTAGTCCCTAGGAGCACTGGTTGGTCCAGCCAGCCAACATTGTTCTTCCTATGGGGTTGCAACCCCCTTTTATTCCCCCAGTCCTTCTACCACCTTCCCCACTGCAGTCCCTGAACTCAGTCTGATGATTTGTTCCAAACATCCACTCTGCATTGGTCAGCTGCTGGCCCAACCTCCCAAGGAGCAGCCACACCAGGTTCCTGTCAGCAAGCACCTCTGGGTAATGATAACAGTGTTGGGTTTGATGTCTGCAGATGGGTTGGATCCCCAGGTGGGTCGGTCCACAGATGGTCTCTGCTCCATTTTTGTTCCCTGTTCTTCCTTTAGACAGGAACATTTCTGGGTTAAAAACTTTGAAAATGGTAGATTGCCCCATCCCTTGACTGGAAGCCATGCCTATGGAGGTGGTCTCTACAGGTTCTATCCCCGTCTCTGTGCATTTCAGCTAAAGTAATCCCCATAAAAGAGAGTAAAGAACCTCTCTTTTCAAGTGGCTATTCCCCAGTTCCTCATCACCCCACTGCTACATATTTTTACTTGATTTCCTGACCTTCTGAACCACTCTCCCATCCCCCCTAGTCCCTGATACTGCCCCTCTTATTCCCTCCCTGTCCTCTCTCCCTCCCAGACCCCCCCATTCCACCTCCTTTAATCATCCTGTTCCCCCCCTCAATACAAGACAAGCATCTGCACCCCAGTCATCATTCTATGCTCCTTATGGTCTGTGGTTGTATCATGGGCATTGTGAGCTTTTGGGCTAATATCAGTGAGTACATGCCATGTGTACTTTTGTGTCTGGGTTACCTCACTCAGGATGATATTTTCTAGTTCCATCCACATTTTCGTATCCATTCCTCTCTTAAGGGACATCTGGGTCATTTCTAGTTTCTGGTTACTATAAACAATCCCACAATCTTATAAGGACACATCACTTTTGTTGAAAAGCAAGAGACCTAACAGTATATGATTTGCGGAGCTACTTGAGAAATTTGCAAGTGAAAAGGCTGATCAAATGTAACAGAAGACCATCCTTCAGTCTAAAGAGGTGTGAATTTTGTTAAAACCTGAAAGACAGTTTTGTGACATAAGACTGAGCACAGCTTTAGTGTAACTGTTTCTCTTCCAGTGCAAGAAGACAGATATGTCTCTGGCCAACCTGCCCTATAACTAGATAGGTCTGACAGTTAAGATAGACATAGTGGGGTGCTCTCCTTCAGGCCTCACCACACATTAGTTGCACATTCCTCCATGGTTGAGCCCTTTATTTATTGGAAAATAAGAGTCAGTAAAGAATCATGTGTCTTCTAGAAATGAAAACAAGATGAACAATAATGGCCAGAAAATTATTTCAGAAAAAGGAGGACTTCCACCAGACCCACTTAAAGTGGAATAAAAGTGAGAAATAATATTATTCATAGCTTATAAGATGTTTTGGTTTTGGTTTCGCCTGATTTTTTTTTCAGATTCCTACCTTTAATAGTGTAATACTATTAATTTATATTAATACTGTAATGCAAAAAGGAAAACCCAAAAATAATTGGAACCTATAATGTTCTATACTTGGGCATTGCAAACATTAATCTTGCATTGGAATTTTTTTCAAGCTTGCAAATTACAGACTCATCCAACAAGTCTGTGTGGGACTGAGATTCTACCCTGACAAGCCCCCAAGTAATGCTGATGGTGTTAGTCCGTGCTTATACACTTGGGTATAAGCAGATCTAGACCTGAGTGTTGCAAGTGTGTCTCCCAGTGATGAGACAGAAAAGACTGGCTGGCAACATGAATTCCTAGTCTCACATCCATATAGTTACTCAGTGTAGTACTTCTAATATCAGAATTTTGTGGCAATTTTCCCATCCACTTATCAGTTCTCCAGCAGAAACTAGACAATGTCCTCGAGTTCTATTCTGACAATGTCTATTTGGAAACAGAAAGAGATCCCAGAGTTGAAGGCTTGTCCAGAAAGAGTGGTCCTCCATTGCAGGTGTGGAATGTGACCTGTGCTTATGAATGGCAGTGACTGAAGCTTCCACAGCCTCTTCATTCAGTTCATTTAATTTACTAGAGTACTTTACAGAACTCATTATGTAAACCATGTTTTCTAATGTCTTGTAATGAAGAACAATCAGAGTGCACACAGAGGAACAGATAGGTAGGAACAATCTAGGAGATTGAAGCAGGTGTGGGTGTAGCATGTAAGCCCATGCTGTCCATGACATAGATGTGACTTATTAAATCATTGATCCATGGTATTCTTACCTTTCTCTTCCCTCAAAGCATGGTTTGGCAAGAACCTAAAGTCTCTACTCTCTAATCCAGACTTGGTAATTGCAGTGATCAACCAAGACTCAGAAACTATATCCAGAGTCCCTTGACACAGCATTATGATCTCATTAGCATGCAAATGGCACTCATCACTCCAGGAAATGCAAGGATTTTGTGCCAGGAAGTGGGTATGAACATCAACTATATATAGTATACCTTCCCCACCCCACTCACAGTTTTATTTTTAACTGAATTCTATATATTATAGATGTGTTCATGATATGAATGTATCCCCAACGTGTTGAGTGTTGAAAAATAAAACAGTAAGATGTGTATTCAGTGACCAATAGAATTAAGCACAAAGCAGATCCAGAACATTCAGAAGTTTGATAGAAAGAAGTGCCATTTTCATTTTTTATACTAAGAAAATATTAAGGTGCTTTAGAATCAAGGAGCTACCTGAATTTTAGATGCATACAAAAGCCAAAAAAGGCTTGAAATTAGTTGATGTCTAAGCAAGGAAAAGAAGTTTGACCCGATATTCAGTATTTTCCATTATAATGCAACTTTGAAAAAGTCAGGGTGAGAACCCACACACACAACTATTAGTGTTCAAAGTAACAAGGAAACGAACCTGCTTTATACATTTAACTTTCTAATTTTGCTTTTCCATTTCTTCTTAATCGTTATATCTTTTCTGAAATGAGTTAGGGACAAAAAGGAAAAATAAAAAGAGACAGAGAAAGAAAATCTCCATGTAAGTCATTTCTAGGAAAATGTGAATAATTGTATTAGATTTGCATTATAATTGCTTTAAAAAAGAAATTTAATTCATTTGTTTCTAATAACTCATTTTTCAAGTATAATTAAAATGACCCCCAGAAAGAAGGTTAAAATACCAGTTGATTTGAACAGAGTAGATTCTAGCCTTTTCAATTCTCAGTCTTTATGAGTTCTTTGATTTATTTGCATCACTAACTTCTAGCTAAATATGGCTTTGATGTGCCAATCTTTTTCCCCAAAGTAATCCCCTCTCTTCTATCTTTATAAACACAGGTTCATGTCCCTCCAAGTAGGTAAAGCTTTTGTGATATCATTTTGAAAGCAGATCAAACACTACATTATATATTATATATTGTATATCATATATTATATATTGTATATTATATATATATTATAATCTTTTTTTAGAAATCTAATCTGATCAGCAATTTTGACAGTGTTGATGAATTTGATTAATTATTTTCCAAAGATAGTATCAGTCGGTGGTCAGATTTCCTGTGAGTTCTGGAATTCTAGAACAAGTCTAGAGAAAAAAATGATAAAGCACTGAACAAAGCAGAATGTGAGGTTATTTGGCTCACCCATTTATTTCATCTCTGCATTCTGTAGTGAATTCATATCATACAGATAGGAATCATCAAGGGGAAGTAAATTATACAGTGTGACTCCCTAGTACAGAACTAGAAGGTGAACTCATAGTTTGAGGTCAGAGGTCTTCTTAAATGCAGGAACATATATAATATGTAAGTACCATTTTTAAACCTGAGAAAGTAGAATGTAAAGCGACTAGATGTGTGTGTGTGTGTGTGTATGTGTGTGTGTGTGTGTGTGTGTGTGTGAGCTTATGTGCATGTGTAAAATTGGCTTGCCTCCAAGTGAAGAAGCTACACTATCAAGTACTATGTGACACACCCACAGCCATGTTGATATCCATCCAATTGAGGTAGATGAATGTTAGTACATGTAAGACATTTGTTTTAGAAATAATAATCTCCATAGATTTCTTCCAATTTTACTTTTGAAAGATCAGAAGGTTTTTTTTTAATGTATAAGCAAAATCTAAGACGATTATCAGAGCTCCACCTGTCATGTCCCATGAAGAGAAACAGTACATTTTTGCATTCCTAAAAGGCAAAATGAGGTCTTTTATAGGATTTCAAAAATAGTGCCAGTTAGCTAAATAAAATGAAACTTGCTTGCAGCATTTTAATGTTTCCCCAAAGAGGTGTTTGTCTTGAACTTCACATCTAACGCAAACTCCAGAAGTCAAATGGTAATAAAGCTCCCTTTAACTGCAAATGCCAACACACACTTCCCTGCCACACAGTCTATTCACTGGAGTCTAGCATTTTCTCCTTTTAAATCTGGTGTCCTAGTTACTCTTCAGACTTATAGCAAATCACAAAATGTATAAAATGAAATGTATAGTCTCTATAAATATAAAAGAGCATTTGGTCAACCCCAAAAGGCATGGGAAAGCTACACATTACATTGAATGTGCCAGATGCTCTGAGTGTATGTAACCTGGCTTTGAATTTCAGCTTCATAGTGACCAAACTACTGGCAAAGTCACATTATTTTCTCTAATCTCAGTTTTCTCATCTGGAAAATTGATTTAAAATATGTCAAGTCCATCTTCCTTTCTCAATCTTGATCTTCAAAGGACAGTGTATTATGAAAGTATATTAGATATAAATATGACTCAAAGTATCTATTCATATAGTTTCCAAAACATCCCCATGTCATGCTCCTCAAGATGGTGGAGGCACCAGCTTCCATCCTGGGCTCGTGCCATTCAAAGCACTATAGCTCAGCAGTATGTTGGCAGTATGTTGCTGCTTTGAAGAACTTATTGTATTTCTTTGCTTCTGACAGGAGACAAAAGCTGTGCCATCTGCTTTAGTCACTGAAAATTGAACAGTGGATATTATACATCATTGCAAAATGTGCATGGAAATGTAAAGAAACACTTCTCTATCAAATCACTAATGATTTTCATCTTTTATGTGCCTTACAGCTTACAAGATTTGCAGAATGAATGTGAGGAAATAGAAGTAAGTGTACTAAAGACTGTTAAAAACAGAATGAAGGCCAAAAGCAGGCAGCTGTCAGGTGGTCATTTATACGAGGAAGAAATAATGGTCACTTCTGCATTTACACCGAGGAGAAAAAGTAAGACAGCCTTTAAATAGTTTATCATGAGATAAAGATGAATAGACTCCACTCACAAAGAAAAAGTATTTAAACCCTTTTTCAGAGCTGGCATAGAGATCTATCCTCAGTCTTGGTCTTCCAATACCTTTAGGCAGCCATAGCAAATTCAGAGCACATAGTCTTGGACTTTCTTCTGCGCTTGCAGCCACACATAATGAATACCCACTCACAGAAATTATATTAGTGAATGTGATATTATTTTTTCAACTATAAGTAGTATCAGTTTGAAACTACATTCTGAAATATGAGAATATAAACTCCTAGAGATGCGTTCTAATAGTGTGTGTGTGTGTGTGTGTGTGTGTGTGTGTGTGTTGTATGCACTTATATGAGCATATGTGTGTCTATGACACACATGTAGAATCCAGAGGAAAAAGACACGAGTCAAAAGCCAGCATTTCTCCACCATGTCTGTTGGATTGTGGTCATGCAGTTTTTAAAGATCATTTATTCTAGAGCTTGTCTGTAGACTAATTTTAATGGTTCTTTAATGCAGAGAAACAGATAATGCAGAAGGTATGATTCTGAAACATACTAACATCTCCATAAATAATAGCTTTAAAAAACTAAATCAATGGATAAAATAAGGATGTCTCTTTTTTCAGTCATATTTTCATTTTTCTGTATGTTATATGTGTACTGAGTATGAGCATATCGTGAAGGCAACTGCAGAGACCTGAAGAAGTTATCTATCACCTAGAGCTGCAGGCACAGATGGTTGTATGTCCAGTCATGAATGCTTGGAACTAAAATTAGGGCCACTGCATGTGCATCAAATGCACTCAACAGCTGAGCCAACCTTAAATGACAAGAAGGGGTCAGCCCTAGGACATGTGAAGCATCTTCATAAAGAGGATTAAAGAAGTATAAGGACTCTAAAGAGGAAACTATGTTGGCCTGATCGACCTGAGAAAGTAGCCAAAGGGTATAAATGAATAATGAATAAACAAATGATGGGCATGTGGGATCAGAGATTATTAACGCAAGACCAGGTTTGATTTTCAAGTTAAGAGACTGTCACTGAAGAGTATTAATTAATATGATCTTCATGATTTTATTTATATTTAAAAAATATTATGTTCATTATAGTGATAGAGGGATGAGTGGGGGTTGAGAAGTGAGGGGGGAGAGAGCTCATCAGTAGTCCAGAGGAGGATGGCTTGGCCTCAAGAGAAGATTAAAATTGACAAGTAGCACAAATAGCAGGCATATTCTTAGCATGCTTTCAGGCTAGAGACAACCTACTGCTAGAAAGAATGTAAACAGCAATAGGAATGGATGTTTGGTTAAAGGAATCCAAGTACTGGAAGATCCATTTATTAAATGAAGAATAGGAAAGGCAGCACAGAAAAAAAAATCAGGATAGTCTATGACTGAGTCCAGCTGCAACACTTCTTAGTTAGGGCTTTACTGCTGTGAACAGATACCATGACCAAGGCAACTTTTATAAGGACAACATTTAATTGGGGCTACCTTACAGGTTCAGAGGTTCAGTCAATTATCAAGGAGGGAACGTGGCAAAATTCAGGCAGGCATGATTCAGGAGAAGCTGAGAGTTCTACATTTTCATCTGAAGGCTGCTAGCAGAATACTCAATTCCAGCAGCTAGGATGAGGGTTTTAAAGGCCACACCTACAGTGACATACCTATTGCAACAGGGCAGAACCTTGTAAAAGTGCCACTCCCTAGGCTGAGGATATACAATCTATCACACCTTCCTTAAGAGAGTAGAACCAGGAAAGGGAACATCATTTGAAATATAAATAAAGAATATATATTTATGAGAGAGAGAGAGAGAGAGAGAGAGAGAGAGAGAGAGAGAGAGAGAATGAATGAATTGGACTCTTGGTTCTATGAAGACTTGATAGATGTTCCAGATTAGGGAAATTCAGGGTGGGGAGGTGGAAATAGGGTGGGTGAAGGAACACACTCATAAAAGCAGAGGGAGGGAGGATGGGATAGGAGGTTTCCAGGAAGGGGGGAAACCAGGAAACAGGAATTCAAGGCCCACAGTTAAACATAGTAAAAGCAATATACAGCAAACCAGTAGCCAACGTCAAACTAAATGGAGAGAAACTCAAAGCAATCTCACTGAAATCAGGGACTAGACAGGGCTGTTCACTCTCTTCAGACCTATTCAATATAGTACTCAAAGTCCTAGACAGAGCAATTAGACAACAAAAAGAGGTTAAAGTGATACAAATTGGAAAGGAAGAAGTCAAACTATCACTATTTGCAGGCAATATGATAGTATACTTAAATGACCTCCAAAATTCCACCAGAGAACTCCTAAACCAGAAAAAACGACTTCAGCAAAGTGGCTGGATATAAAAGTAACTCAAACAAATCAGTGTCCTTCCTCTACTCAAAGGATAAACAGGCTGAGAAAAAAATTGGAGAAACAACTCCCTTCACAATAGTCACAAATAATATAAAATACCTTGATGTGACTCTAACTAAGCAAGTGAAAGATCTGTATGACAAGAACTTCCTGTCTCTGAAGAAAGAAATCAAAGATCTCAGAAGATGGAAAGATCTTCCATGCTTATGGATTTGCAGGCTTAATATAGTAAAAATGGCCATCTTGCCAAAAACAATCTATAGATTCAGTGCAATCCCCCATTAAATTCCAACTCAATTCTTCATAGGCCTAGAAAGAGCAATTTGCAAATTCATCTGGAATAAAAAAAAAACAGGATATCAAAAACTATTCTCAACAATAAAAGAACTTCTGGCAGAATCACCATCCCTGACCACAAACTGTACTACAGAGAAATTGTGATAAAAAAAAACCTGCATGGTATTGGTACAGTGACAGGCAAGTAGATCAAGGGAATATAGTTGAAGACTCAGAAAATGAACCTGCACATCTATGGTCACTTGATCTTTGACAAAGAAGCTAAAGCCATCCAGTGGAAAAAGACGGCATTTTCAATAAATGGTGCTGGTTCAACTGGTGGTTAGCATGTAGAAGAATGCAAAAAAAAAATTCTTATCTGCTTGTACAGAGCTCAAGTCCAAGTGGATCAAGGACCTCCATATAACACCAGATACACTAAATCTAGTAAAAAAGAAAGCAGGGAAGACCCTCAAGCACATGGGCACAGGGGAAAATTTCCTAAACAGAATCCCAATAGCTTACTCTCCAAGATCAAGAATTGATGAATGGGACCTCATAAAATTGCAAAGCTTCTGTAAGGCAAAGGATACTGTCAATAGGACAAAAAAAAATCAATCAACAGACTTGGAAAAGATCTTTACCAATCCTACATCTAATAGAGGACTAATATCCAATATATACAAAGAACTCAAGAAGTTAAACTCCAAAGAAATAACCCAATTAAAAAATAGGGTACAGAGCTAAACAAAGAATTCTCAACTGAGGAATACCTGATGGCTGAGAAGCACCTAAAGAAATGTCCAACATCCTTATACATCAGGGAAATGCAAATCAAAACAACCTTGAGATTCTACCTCACACCAGTCAGAATGACTAAGATCAAAAACTCAGGTGACAGCAAATGCTGGTAAGGATATGGAGAAAGAGCAAAACTCCTCTATTGCTGGTGGGATTGCAAGCTGGTACAATCACTCTGGAAATCAGTTTGGTGATAAGCAGAAATTTTGACATAGCATTACCAGAGGACCCAGCTATACCACTCCTGGGCATATACCCAGAAGATGCTCCAACATGTAATAAGGACACATGCTCCATCATGGTCACAGCAGCCTTATTTATAATAGCCAGAAGCTGGAAAGAACTCAGATGTCCCTGAACAGAAGAATGTATAAAAAAAATGTAGCACATTTACACAGTGGAATACTACTCAGCTATTAAAAACAATGAATTCATGAAATTTCTAGGCAAATGTGTAGAATTAGAAAATATCATTCTGAGTGAGGTAACCCAATCATAAAAGAACACACATGGTATGCACTCACTTACAATACCCAAGATACAATTCACAGACCAAATGAAGCTCAAGAAGGAAGAGCAAATTATGGATAAAAATACACATAGGAGGAGATACAGAGAAAACATGTAGATCAGAGACTGAAGGAAAGACCATCCAGAGACTACCCGTTCTGGGGTTCCACCCCATATACAGTCATCAAACCCAAACATTATTGTGGATGCCAACAAGTGCTTGCTAACAGGAGCCTGATATAGCTGTCTTCTGAGAGGCTTTGCCAGTACTTGACAAATACATAGGTGGGTGCTCTCAGCCAACCATCGGAGTACAAGGTCCCCAATGGAAGAGCTAGAGAAAGGACCCAAGGAGCTGAAGGACCTTGCAGCCCCATAGAAGGAAGAACAATATGAACCAACCAGTTCCCCAAGAGATCCCAAGAACTAAACTACCAACCAAAGAGTACACATGGAAGGACCCATGGCTCCAGCTGCATTTGTAGCAGAGGATGGCCCTGTTGGACATCAAATAGAGAAGAGTCCCTTGGTCCTGAGAAGGCTCAATGCCCCAGTATAGGGGAATAACAGGACAGGGAAGAGGGAGTGGGTGGGTTGGTGAGCAGGGAGAGAGAGGGATGGGACAGGGTATATTCAGAGGAGAGGAAAAAACCTATGAAATCTAAATATTAATCAATTGTGAAAGTGGTAAAGATGGCCCTTGTTCTCTCATATCAAAAAATGAGCCAAGAATTAAGTCTTCCTTTCAAAACGAATGAATTGCTTTAAGATAAATTTGCTTCCAACTTACCAAGGGGGTACGGTGTTCAATTAATGAATGTCTTTTTAAAATATGAATATGCAAAAGCATGTAGATTACATAATCATAATTAGTGATTTATGCTTGTGAAAAAGCCTAAGAAATAGCAGAAATTAAAATAGTATACGCAGATTGATTTAAGTGGGGAAGAGGAACATATAAGATTTTTTTCTTTATCAACATTTTGTGAACAAGGAAAATGTTCCACAGTCAGTAGATATTATTTTTATCATAAATAAATTCAAAACATTAAAATCCCACTTTATTCATGAATGCTCTTCATAGGCTCGTATGTTTGAATGTTTAGTCTATATAGTTGGTGGAACAGTTTGAGAAGGATTAAAAAGGTTGGACTTGTTGGAGGAAATATGTTACTAGGGATGGACTTTCAGGTTTCTCAATGCTGTCTGTCTGTCTATCTGTCTCTCTCTCTCTCTCTCTCTCTCTCTCTCTCTCTCTCTCTCTGTCCCTCTCTCCCCTCTTTGTCTGTCTCTCTTCTATCTATCTATCTATCTATCTATCTATCTATCTATCTATCCGTCTGTCTTCTCTCTTTCTGCCTTTATCTTTACCTCCGCCTTCTTGGGTTCAGATATGAACTCTCACTTGTTCCCACTGCCATTGCTTAGCGCCACCATTATGCACTAAATAACACTTTGGAGTATAAGCCCAGTTACACGCTTTCTTTGATAAGTTGACTTGACCATGCTGTTTTGTCACAGAAACAGAAAATTACCTGGCATACCTCCTTCAGGTCAGCTCAGGTAGTCTTAATTCTATCATGCCTCCATCTGCTCTGTTCTAATCAATATCTGTAGCCACATTCTTCTACCCTAGGATCCTAACAGAAAGAGAGCATAGCTCTGTTTTCATAATTGCTGTCCATGGTCTGGAGAAAACTCCTCCAACCTCAGAAAGTGCTCAACTTCCTCTGAATCTACTAGCAAGCAGAGTCAAAAGGATGGCTCTGCCCAGGGTCTTACAAGGTTTTAGAAGATTCTGTATGCATTGTACATAAAAAAAAGAAAGGTTTGCATCTCAAAAGGCTTCAGTATTTACCTAAAGAACAATAACTGGGTGCTTTTATATCTATTCAATTAAATTGCAAAATTCTATCTGATAAATATATCATAGAAGCATCTTCAATTTAGTATCACAGAAGTTATAATATGTTGGAAAGCTAACTTAACTGACAAGGCACCCTGATAACAAACAAAAAAGATAATCTCATATATCCATCTTGAGAGATCTTTTCATCACAGTGTAGAGCTAAAATTTGACAACAGGTAAAAAGCCTTAAAAGTATAACCTCAAACTTTCTTACACATCTGAATTAAAAATCCTCTTTCAAGTTTGTAAGTATTTTCCTTACTGAAATATATGGTTATTAAATGTTTTTGTTTTGTTTTGATCACTTTTTAAATCTAGTAGCTTTGTTTTCATTTTTTCTCAATATTGAAGTTATAATGCAGTCTTTCCTCAGTATTTATATTTTAAAATGCAATCCGAAGTTAAACATTGAAAGTTCTGGAAACGTTAAACAAAGCCACTTTCTTCTCTGTGTGAGGACTCAGAAAGCATTGTGTGTTTATGGGAGGCTCAAGTCAGCAAATGACTATATCCACAGAAATCCTTGCCTTGTGAACATATGTTAGAGATTTTAATTTTATATCCAAAATAATTTCTAAACTAGAGGACAGATACCCTGCTAATCCCTCTCTATCCATCAGATCACGTTTATGCACAACTGGTCAAGAAATTGAAAAAAAACATGAATACTAATGATATCACTTAGATTCAAAGCCATAAACCCATAGAAGCTGAGAGTAGATTGGATGCTCAAAGCACCCACAGCTAGGACATCCTTATTTAGAATAATGCTTAAAAATCTGAATTTGTCATGAATTCCCAGTAATCTATTACCTTTTAAGCAGGTTCAATATCTGCACAGCTGAAGAGGCCCTTCCAATCACCAAAAGAGCAAACCCAGAAAGCAAGCAGGACAGACTTGCGTGCTTTCTTTCCCTGCTGGTCTCCACCATATGGTAGCAAGGAGCAGGCATGTGGAGCCAAGAGCTGCCTCTGGGCTGCTCCTGCAGCCAGGGTCCCCCATCAGCTGCCTCTGTAGCGTCACTGAGCATCTTGCAGGGGACATTTCAGCCACAGGGCTCTGTCACCAGCTCCACGTTTGTTCAATCCCTGCCTCACTCTGTCATCTGTTCCCTGCCAATCATCTCCTCAGCTGGCATGTGGCCACCGGAGAAAGAATTCTCATTATTAAACAAGCAGCTGGACAATCCAAAAAAGTCTTGGGCATGAAAAGCAAATGTCCTTCGTTGTTGCTGGAGATTCCAGCCTGCTTACCTTGCTTATCATTTTCAAGTTCTCCCATCTTTGCCATTTATTACCCTCTTTTGGCTCCATTTTTCATGAAGCCTACATCTAGAAAGGTACAGCAGTAGTGTGACTGACTGTTCTCTGAGAGTGTGAATATGCTTACCTTCTTTTTTTTTTTTAGATATTTTCTTTATTTTTTATTTGATATATTCTTTATTTACATTTCAAATGATTTCCCCTTTCCTGGATCCCCCCCCCGAAAGTCCCATAAGGCCTCTTCCCTCCCCCTGTTCCCTAGTCAACTCCTTCCCACTTCCATGTCCTGGTATTCCCCTACACTGCTGCACTGAGCCTTTCCAGGACCAGGGGCCTCTCCTTCCTTCTTCTTGGGCATCATTTGATGTGTGAATTGTTTCTTGGGTATTACAAGCTTCTGGGCTAATATCTGCTTATCAGTTGGAACTGGAGAATGTCATCCTGAGTGAGGGACTCAATCACAAAAGAACACACATGGTGTGCCTACATTATTCTATTGCCACTGGAACAAAACCTCTTAGCACACAGATTCAAAGGGCTCGCCATGAGAAAGACACAAGTTAGGCATATGCAAAGCGTCATGAAGTAATGTAAACATGTACTAGGATCTTAAAGAGTAGGAAATACGGATTCCATTTCCATGACTCATGTGGAGGAATTTGCAAAAACATCACATGCTCATCTGTTTCCCTCAAATCTTCCAAGCAACTGCCTGACCATCTAGCCTGCCCCAGAAATTCAGTCTTCCAAATCTGGGTTGTCTGGCCTTCTTAGATGTAGATAAATCTAGTCTCACTCAGTTGCTCCTAGCTCTACAGTTCTATGTGTCCACTCAGAGCCATAGCCAGGAAGTTACCTGAGCAGTAAAGTAGGCCTCCACATTGAAGAGGAGTGAAGGACTGACCAGATGTCTCTGAGTAAAGTAGTCATATAAGTATGAGAACCTGATTTAGATACCCAGGACCCATGTAAAACCAGGTGTCTAGGCCTTCTAATCCCATTGCTCCTGTGGCAAGAGGATAGGCAGAGACAAACTGATGCATGGCTCGCAGGCCAGATTTCCTAGCCTGTGCAGCAGCAAACAAGAGGTCATGTCTCAAGTGAAGTAGATGGTGATCACCCATACCCCCAATTGTACTCTGACCTCCACATGCATGTTGTGTGACATATACCCATACTTATACATACAAACAAAATGTGTACATAGACACAGACACACATGCAAAGAAAGAGGGAGAGAGAAAACAAATATAATAATGATTATGGTGATGATGATGATGATGATGATGATAGTAATAATAATAATAATAATAATAATAATAATAAAGGCTGGATAGATAGCTTAGTGGGTAAGGCACTTTCTGTGTAGACACAAAGACCAGAATTGTGATCACAAGAACACATGTAAAAGGCATGTAGACATAACAACTGTCTGCTATTCCAGTGCTCAGAAGACAAAAACAGCATTCCTACGACAATCTCAATTAGTGGGAACTTGTAAGTTCTGGGTTTAGCAACATATACTGGCACAATAAATCAAGTTGAAACCATCAAAAAAGACACTCAATATCAACTCTGAGCCCCAATATATGCATCCACACAGAAGAAAACAGATACAAATGGGCAACCACACCTGTGTCCCATAATGGTAGCAATAAAATAAAAGCAGCAGGGCAAGATGTCTGAATATTCATGCATCATTACTGTGTCCACAAGGGTAAGACTCACCTAATTAGAATATATCCTAATTCTTTTGCCCAGTCTTTCTTTTCCTTTTCTCCCCTTTTCCTATCTAATATACTCATAAATCATATGTTGCATCTAGAAATCTATTTACAAAACTGGAACACAAATCCAACTGAATAAAGACAAGGCCCAAAGAGTTGTCTTACCCACATCCACAGGCATTCATCTTACAGAACAGGCTCTGCAGATCCATCCTGGGTCTCCCAGTATTTCCCTGATTCTTTTCCTGTTCCATTAGAGCACATGGCCTTAAAGAAAGAAACAGCAAAGCATGTTGTGTTGGGAATTATTTGAATTCTAAATTCTCAGACTTAGCCTGGGATTTGTACATATTCTGACATCTATCCCAAGCATTCAACAACTCTACTTGATAATGAAACTCAAGTTCAGCCTGATGGTCCTCATGTACCATAAAAGTTTTAAGACCAAACAAAGATCTATTTATAATTCCTATTCTGCTCTTATTTTTTGAAAGAGTCTCAATAGTGGTTGAAATAAATAAAGTTTTCTGATTAAATTTCTATAAACCAGAATAGGCAAATAGCCAAAATATTTTTTCGGTGAGTATATTGTGTTGCTGAAGGTTTATAAGGTGGTGTAGCTATAATAACTTTATGGACTGGTGCTACTCCTCTAAAACTCTTGCCCAGATTTATGAAGAAGCCATAACTAAGTTGGAACTGATGAGATCTCCAGCCTTGTAGAATAAGTAGCTCCTGAGTTCTGAACCTCTCTAGCTCAGAGACAGTTATTGTCGGACTACTCAGCCACTGTCACTATCGTGTAATCTAACAAATTCTTCATTTCTCCTATCAAATGGAACAGGAAAAGAATCAGGGAAATACTGGGAGACCCAGCCTGGATCTCCAGAGCCTCCTCTGTGAGATGAATGGGTGTGGATGTGGGTCAGACAACTCTCTTTGGGCCTTGGTTTTATTCAGTTGGACTTGTGTTCCAATTTTGGTAACTAGTTTTTCTAGACGCAACATCTACATCGAGATCTGCTCCTCTAGAGAATCCTAGCTAATACAATTAGGTATCGAATAGCCGACTGCAGGTGATATTTAAATCTAAAATAGAGTAGAGGAGGCTGCCCCTGTTCCCATCACCTTTACACACACACACTCCAGGACATGGCCACAAGCATTTCCTTCAAGGGAAGAGGTCATGTGACCTTTCAGAGCAGCCTTAGTTATCTCTCTGACCTCTAGTGCCCATGTGATTCGCTTCAAAAGCTAACTATTACTAGAATAAGTAGCCATCTTAAACTCAAATATGATCTTCAGGCACTGATTCCTAAACCCAAACACTTCCATAGAATTATTATTTTCTTGGCAAGAAGGATGAATGGAAAAGATGAAAGGAGAACCTGAAGGGGATGAAAATGTTCATGAATTATTAGAAGTGGATCCATACGGGCAACTGTTACCTCATTGCAGCCTTCTGTGTTCCCTGAAGTATGGCAGGCATGTGGGAACTCACATCTGAGTGACTTGTTACTGAATTACTATACAAATGATCACTAGGCAGATAGCCCTTCAGAATCAGCATCTCAAGTCTCCCGCACAAGCTACATCTTCATTGCATACCAGACATAATTTAAAATAGAAAGGATTTATTTGGGCTCATGGGCTCATGGTTTTAGAAGCTTTATTCCATTAGAGCATGGAAACCTTGGCATGGCCAATTATTTCAGTTCAAAGTGGTGAAAGCAGGTGGTAGAGGCTCTTCATATTTCCTATGGTGGACCAAGAATCAAAGAGCAAGGCTTGAAACCAGGGGTGGGAGGAATGGGGGGAGGGGACAGGTTACAACCTTCCAATGCTTGACCCTAATGATCTACTTTAAGAAAATTCCAACTTCCAACATAATGTGCCAGCTGGAGAAGTTTTCAAACCATGAGCCTGAGGAGGAAAGTACTGAATCAAACCACAATGGACTGGTAGGTAATTGACCTAATTGCAGTAATTGACCTAATTCCAGTGAAAAGATCTCTCTCTCTCTCTCTCTCTCTCTCTCTCTCTCTCTCTCTCTCTCTCTCTCTCTCTTCTTCTTCTTCTTCTTCTTCTTCTTCTCCTTTTTTCTCAGATAATTTTTTATTAAATATATTCTTCATTTACATTTCAAATGTTATACCCTTTCCTGTTTTCTCCCACCCTGAAAACCCCCCAACCCATTCTTCAACCCCCTACCTCCAAGAATATGCCCCTCCATCCAACCCATTCCCACCTACCTCACCCCCGGTTTCCCCTTGTTGGGGCATCTATTGAACTTTCAAAGGACCAAGGACCTCTCCTCCCACTGATGCCTGAGAAGGCATTTTTCTGCCACACTTTTGTCTGGAACCATGTGTACCCCTTTGTTGATGGCTTAGTCCCTGGGATGCCTGGGGCATCTGGTTGGCTGCCAACCCCTTAAGGTCCTCCAGTCTACCTTCTAACTCCTCCACTGGGGACCCCATGCTCAGTCCAATGGTTGGCTGCTAGCATTTGCCTCTGTATCTCTTCTTCTGCTTCCTCTTCTTCTTCTTCTTCTTCTTCTTCTTCTTCTTCTTCTTCTTCTTCTTCTTCTTCTTCTCCTCCTTCTCCTTCTTCTCCTCCTTCTCCTCCTTCTCCTCCTCCTCCTCCTCCTCCTCCTCCTCCTCCTCCTCCTCCTCCTCCTCCTTCTTCTTCTTCTTCTTCTTCTTCTTCTTCTTCTTCTTCTTCCTCCTTTTCCTTCTCTTCCTTTTTGTCCTTCTTTGTTTACATTTCAAATGCTATCCCTCTTGCAGGCCTCCTCTTCATGAACACCCACCACATCCCTGATGCATCCTTCTAGCATTTGCCTCTAAGAGGAAGGCCCTCTATTCACCCACCCACTCCTGCCTCACCCCTCTAGCATTCCCTTTCTTTTAGGCATCCAGCCTCCACAGGACCAAGCACCTCCCCTCCTACTGATGAGGCAGTCCTCTGCTATAAGCAGTTGGAGGCATTGACCAGCCCATGTATACTCTTTGGTGGTTTAGTCCCTGGGAGCTCTGTGGAGTCTGGTTAATTGATACTGTTGTTCTTCTATAGGTTGTGTTCTATAGGTTGCAATCCCCTTCAGCTCCTTGATCCCTTCCCCTAACTCTTCCATTGGGGTCCCCAGGTTCAGTCCAATGGTTGGCTGAGAATATATGCATCTGTCTTAGTCAGGGGCTGGCATAACCTCTCAGAGGACAGCCATATCAGGTTCCTGTCTGCAAGTATATCTTGGCAACAGCAATAGTGTTGGGGTTTGTGTTTCTGAAAGGATGAGAATTGCAGGCTAAGAATCCCCCGTGCCTAACTCTTAAATGACCCCCAAAAGCAGTTTAGCCCGCTCTTTGTTAGCCCAGGAGTGCACATGTCACACCTGCTGGCAGTGTCCAACTGTGAGCCTCAGGCCTGGGAAGGTCTCCAGTGTCCTTTCCCGTCTGCCTCTGTGGAGCAGCTGGGGCAAGGGCAAGTGCAGCTGGGCCGGCAAAGCACTGTGGTAGGAACGTCAAAGAAAGATAGCCAAAGTCTGAGAAACACAATTTGTGATCAACAAGATTCTCCAAAATAAAAATATAAGCACATTGTGTTCTTTAATCTCCTCCACCAGGCAAGGGTAGTCCTTGACTCATCTGTCTGCCTGAGCATAACAGGAGGCTCCAGAAACTAAGGACCATTTGGGTCACCTGAAATCTAACCTGTCACATTGTCAGTAAGGCTAACATCCCCCTCCACATCGAAGTTGTATGTAGCTTATTCCCATATGTGCCATGAAGAGAAAGCTTGATGCTTCCCCATGGTAGCTCCCAGACCTGGCTTCATGGCACCTGGTCTGAAGTATGAGATGATCCACTTTTTCCTCAAAGAACTACAACTTGGATTCTCTGAGGGTCACAAGAAGGTCTGAGAACAAGAATATCTCTTTGGCCAGGCTACTGGGAGCTAAGACAAGGGCCAAAAGAGGACACTGAAAAGGAGGTATGTGCAGTTAAATGAACAGACAAGCTGGAAGGACCTCAGGGCATCAGCTGGAGGCCTTTGCTGTAGGGGACAGATGCTGAATGAAAAGATCAGCTTTGGAGACTGACAGTCCAAGGTACAGGTCCCTGCTTGCTTTATGTATAGCCAACAGAGCTTCTAATGACGCTGTCTATCACATAAGCCAGGACACTGGTGGGAAACTCTTCATCGGGATCAGTGAAATTTTGGAATAAATATGCTTTTTAAAATTATTCTATAGCTTGTCTAGCAGAGGCTGTGTTTGACCTGGGGTGACTGTTAAGGCCACCATACACTGGTTCTGTTTTTTATGAGTCAGACATGGGACAGCAACAACATACCTCAGAAAATCAACTAAAACAAGACAGATTTATTTTGGCTCATGGTGACTGGAGGCTTGAGTTGTTGTCTGGCTTAGTTACTTTGGGGTTCAGGCTGAGACAATGAGGCATGTTGCTGGGGACGTGTTATAGTTATTCACCCTCTGATGGCCAGGAAACAAATCGAAACAGAAAGGGCTAGAGTCCCAATATCCCTTCCAGGGACATGTTCTCAAGGGTTGTGAGAGTGCCACAGGATGGTGACAAACACTTTAACATATGGAACTTTGGGGACATTTAAAAATCCAAGCAATAGCATGCTTTAAGGAGAACATAGACATAGACACACACAGGCAAAAGATGCTTTTCAATATGAACAGTACTTTAAGGTACCTATATTCTCTCACACTCTCTCTGATTTTTCTCTCTTCCTCCTCCTTTTCTTTCTCACTATCCCTTCCACATATACACATATACAAAGAAAATTAATTTAAATTAAAATTAATAGAGAGGCAAGTAGAGAGCCTCTTGAAGAAAGATAATTTTCTCAATAGGTACCTGTGGAGTACAGGCTTTTAAAATATGTCATTATGGTTCTCTGGATTTCCTCAGTATTTGCTCTTGTGTCTTGCTTTTTGCTTCAGATTTTATTAATTTGAATATTCTCTCTCTTTTAGTTAGTTTGGATGAGGGTTTTTTGTTTATCTTTTGATTTTCTCAAAGAACTGCTTCTTTGTTCCATTATTTGTTTTTATTTTTTGAATTGTTCTCTTTGTTTCTATTTTATTGATTTCAGGCCAAGTTTGATTATTTCTTACCATCTACTCCTCTTGGGTATGTGCTTACTTATTTTTGATCTTGAGCATTCAGGTGTCCTGTTAAGTCACTAATATGAGATTTCTCCAGTTTTTGTTGTTGTTGTTTTGGTTTTATTGTTTGTTTGTTTGTTTGTTTGTTTTAATGTAGGCTCTTAGTGCTATGAAGTTCCTCTTAGCACTGCTTTCATTGTGTCCCATGAATTTTGGTAAGCTGGGTATTTCTTTGTATTGCATTATATAAATTTTTTAATTCCTTTATGTTTGTCTTGACTCATTTTCATTCATTAGAGAGTTGTTCAGTTTCCATGAGTTTGTGAGCTTTCTGCTGTTTCTGTTGTTGTTGATATCTAGTTTTAGTCCATGGAGGTCTGATAGGATTCAGGGAGTTATTTCAAATTTTCTTGGATCTGGTGAGACTTGATTTGTGTCTAAGTGGTCAATTTTAGAGAAAATTCCATGAGGAATAGGAGTAGAAGGCATATCCTTTTGTGTGTGAGTGAAATGTTTTGTATATATCTGTTACATCCAATTGGTTTATAATGACTGTTAGCTTTAGTATTTCTCCATTTAGTTCTTGACTGGATGACTGTCTATTGCTGAGAGTAGGGTATTGAATTCTCTTACTATCAGTGCATGAGGGCCAATATGTGATTTAAGCTGTTGTAGTGTTTTATGAATTGGGGTACCCTTTTGTTTATGGTATAGATATATGACTGAGTTGCGTTTAGTTGAGTTGTTGTTTAAGAAATGGAGATTCTTAAACAACCCAAGCTGATGCTAGTATAAAGGATTGCTCTCCAAAAACTGACCGCCAATGGTTCCCATTGCCAAGGACAACAGCCATACAGCTCATTGAATATAGAGAACGAGCTGGTGCCTTCATGAAAACTTTACCCCCATGTTATAGCTTCTTTGGCATGGAAGGTACTCTGCAGGCTACCAAAAGAAAAACCTGGACACCAACCCAGCCACAAACCCCTTGACCTTCAATCTATTCTGCCTGCAAAATGTGCTGGGGCAATGGTGGTGCAGAGCTTGCAGAAGTGGCCAGACAATGTCTATTTTAACATGAGTCCCATTCCATGAGAGGAAGCCATGCCCTACACTGCCTGAATAGCTAGGAACCTAGGAGTAGAGAGCCCAAAGCCTAGGGTCGAACAAGATATGACTGAAAAAAAATCAATAAAGTGATTCCTAGTGATATTGTGCTATACTCATGGATTGATGATTTGTCCATTAGTCTTCAGAGAGGCTTCCCCCAGCATCAGATAGGAGTGGGTGCACAGACCCACAGACAGATATTACATAGAGAAGGGGAGTATCAGGGAACTCCATGGAAGAGGGATGGGAAGACGGTATGAATCAGGGGGAAAGGAAGACTACCAGAAGAACATGGTCCACTGAATCGACTAAGCTGGGCTTATATGAGCTCATAGAGACTGAAGAGGCAAGGACAGGGTCCTTGGATGTGGGTGTCTGCACCAGTTCCTGTATATATGCTATGGCTCTTAGTTTGGTAGTTTTCTGGGACTCCTTAGAGTGGAAGCAAGTATGTTTGACTCTTTGCTCTTGAAACGCTTTTCCTCCTATTGGGTTGACTCATCCAGCCTCAAGAGTCTTATTGTATCTTATTGTGGTGGTGGTTGTTGCCTCTTAAAGGCCTGCTCTTTTCTGAAGGGAAACAGAGGGGGAGTAAATCTGGAGAGACAGGAGGTGGGAGTGAGTTGGGAAGAGTAGAGGGAAGGGAGTCTGTGGTAGGAATATATTGTATGAGAGAAGAAACTATTATTTTTTTTAAAAAAATGTGAAGATATAATTTTTTGCTTGTATGAGATGTCTCATATTAATCTTCTAAAATAAAAATCTCAGAAACAATTATTAAGGAAAAAGTGAAAACAAGAAAAAGAAAACAGTCTGAGGCCAGGCTCAGCCACTGCTCCACTGCCAGCTCGACTAGGTCAAATGAAAAGACTCGAGGAGAAAATCTCACCAACAGGTTTCTAATCCTCCAAGCTGCTTCCCTAAGGAAATATGAGAGCACTCTCCATGAAGCAAAGAAGCAAGCCAGGGTGAATTATTGTAAATCGCTCTCCCAGGTTGGGAGAAGCAAAGAGAAGACTTGGGCAAAGCTGTCAACACTCCAAATAAATACAATTGTTCAGTTGTATTTGGGAGAAAGGGGAATTGAGAACTGTATGCAAGGACAATCAAAAAAGGCAGCAAGAAAGGGGACATAGAAATGACAACAAAGAAGGCAGGCTTGGAAAGAATTACCCCAGGAAAGAAAAAAATTTTGACAAAAAAATATTTTATGTTCTCAAAGGAGTTAAAGCAATATATGCCCTGTAATTCAAATAAAGGGTAAACAATAACAAAATAGTGTTCAGAATAGAGACAGAATTACAACTGTAAAAAATAGAATGAGCCTGACAGGAAAAAGATCATAAACACACACACATACACACACATACTCACACACACATTCACATACACACTTACATATACACATTACCATATACAAACACTCATGCCCCTTATGCACATTCAAACACACATTCACATATAGACACACACATTCACACACACACACACACACACACACACACATATATATACACATTAGCACACACATACATATTCATTCACATATACAGAGAGTCACACTTATTGACACACACACATGTACATTCACACATACATATGTTTCAGTCATACACCCATTCACACAATGGAGAAATTTCAAGCACTCAAAAGATGATCCATTGTTAAAAAGTCACAACTGAGACTCAAAGTATAGAGACTTAGCATTTTCTAAGTAATGAGAGGCTACAGACCACTCTATCCTAGAAGAACCATATTACTGTCTTGGATAGATGTTCGCTCCCAGTAACCAGACCTGATGTTGATGTGATTGAGACTCTCAGCCTCCAAGAATATGAGAATAAATTTCTTTAATTTATGAATCACAGCCTCAAGTATTCTGTTGTATCAGCATGAGCAGAATAAGACAGTCCTTGAACAGGAGAATTATAGGGATGCAGACTTACAGAATCAGATGAGGAGGATGCCTCCCTTCTTGAACAGAACACTGAACTTCTAAAATACCCTCACAGCTCTTCAGTTGCAGAGGCAAAAGATAGTGGTGCAAGACTACAATTGTTTTAATTATTGAACTTTTTTATTTTATTTTGGGTTCCAGCACACACACACACACACACACACACACACACACATTTGTTTATGTATGTTCCATGCCACATGTAGAGGTCAGAGAGTAACATGAAGGAGTTGACTCTCTTTTCCATGTATGTGTCCCAGGGAATGAACTTATACCATTAGATTAGCAGCAAATGTATTAACCCCCCTGAGTATCTCACCAGTCCAAGTCAATTAAATTCTAGTACGCTAAGGATGCATAATCCAAGGTTATTCCTTTTTTATTTTTTATTGTTTATCACAGCACAAATTGCAAGATATGCAGAGATGAAGGAAACAAGTGACTATATATCCTTCTTAAGTATATCATGGACTATCAAAAGAAGTAAATCACAAATGGATGAATTCCCTATAAAAGAAAAGGCAGTATTGGGGTAGTAAATTTAGTCCACATAGCTTTTTGGACTGTATAAAAAAAGAGCATAACTATTTTAATTCTTGAATAAAGAAACATTTTATTATAGTCTTATATTTAATAGTATGTTGTAGTTTATTATAACATTTTGTTTTATTGTAGTATTTATTATAGTATTATAGTTTTATTATACCTCATTTTAGGAATTTATTATTTTAATTATAATGAACTATAATAAAAACTCTTGAGGCTACCAATAAAATAAAAAATTGGAAAGGGACAGTAGATACACTGTGAATCACTGAAAGTGAACTAATTTCAACATTGTTTGTGGGAGACACAAGTAACCACTAATAATTTCAAAATCTGAATATGGCTAAAGCATTTTAGCTAAAGAGTCAAATCAAATTTATGGAGGATAAAAACTGACTCTATGTTCCAAATACCAGAAGGAAAACAAAATGATTAAAAATCTACAGTCTAGTGTAGGAAAAGCAAACAGTGTAATATCACCCTGGAAATCCATATGGACTGTTTGAAGACTTTCCTGGTAAAAGATTCAGAAGAAAGCAGGGTAGGAAAACACGTGGTTTTCATAGTGTTTAAATATGTTTGAGATAATAAAGAAAGAAATAGTTATACATTAGTTGGCAACAAAGAATTAACTGTAAAAAGGAATAAGAAATTGGTGAAAGGTTCATATCAGGCACATGAGAATACTGTGAGAAATGCAGCCAGCTACTTAAGTAGAAAAACTGATTATATGCATAAAAATTCAAATCAACAAAATAATGTAATAGTAATGGTACCAATGAATTTGAATTCAACATAAGAAGCTTTTACTGAAACAAAGAAAATGGTAGTTTAAAAGAAGAACAAATAAAAAGTGAAAGACATGATACCACTCACCTTCTGTTCCTTCTACCCCTTCCTCCGGCACCGCCTGTCACATTTGTTCTGCTGTGATAGAACCCTGCCAGTTCTGACACAGGGAAGATGCCATCTCCTGATACTTTCTAAAGAACCAGCAGCATGCAGGGCATTCAACCTTTGCCAGGTCTGCCACAGGGAAAACACCATCTCCTGATACTTCCTGGAGAACCAGCCATATGCGGGGCATTTGAACAGGAACCCCAGGAGTACAGATACACAGGCTTGCAGGACAGAGATGCCACAGTCAGAGACAGCAAGACCAGCTAACACCAGAGATAACTAACCACCCAAAGGCAAAGGCAAGATCATTACCAACAGAAACCAAGGCAACATGGCACCTTCAGAACCCAGATCTCCCACAACAGCAAATCCTGGATACTCCATCACATCAGAAAAGCAAGAACTGGATTTAAAATCACATCTCATGATGCTGATAGAGTACTTCAAGAAGGACATAAATAACTCCCTTAAAGAAATACAGGAGAACATGGGTCAACAGGTAGAAGCCCTTAAAGAGGCAACACAAAAATCCCAGAGAGAATTACAGGAGAATATGGGTCAACAGGCAGAATCCCTTAAAGAGGAAACACAAAATTCCCTTAAAGAAACACAGGAGATCATGGTCCACAGGTAGAAGCCCTTAAAGTGGAATCACAAAAATCCCTTAAAGAATTTCAGGAAAAAACAAACAAACAAACAAGTGAAGGAACTGAATAAAACTATCCAGGATCTAAAAATGCAAGTCAAAACAATGAAGAAATCACAAAGTGAGACATCTCTGGAGATAGACAGCCTTGGAAAGAATTCAGGAGTCATGGATGCAAGCATCAACCACAGAATAAAAGAGATAGGAGAAAGAATCTCAGATGCTGAAAATTCCATAGAAAACATTGACTCAACAGTCAAAGAAAATGCAAAATGCAAAAAGCATGTAACAAAAAAAATTCAGGAAATCCAGGACACAATGAGAAGACAAAACCTAAGGATTATAGGCATCAAAGAGAGCAAGGATTTACATCTTAAAGGGCCAGTAAATATCTTCAACAAAATTATAGAAGAAAACTTCCCTTACCTAAAGAAAGAGATGCCCATGAACATTCAAGAAGCCTACAAAACTCCAAACAAACTGGACCAGAACAAAAATTCCACCCATCACCTAATAATCAAAACACCAAATGCACTAAACAAAGAAAAATATTAAAAGCAATAAGGGAAAAAGGTCAAGTAACATATAAATGCAAACAGAATTACACCAGACTTCTCCCCAGAAACTAGTAAGCTAGAAGATCCTGGGCAGATGTCATATAGACCCTAAAAGAACATAAATGTCAGCCCAGAGTACTATACCCAGCAAAACTCTCAATTACCATACACAGAGAAAACAAGACATTCCATGACAAAAGCAAATTTACACAATATCTTTCCACAAATCCAGCTCTACAAAAGATAATGGGTGGAAAATACCAACACAAGGCAGGAAGCCACACCCTAGAAAAAGCAATAATCTTTCAACAAACCCAAAAGAAGATAACAGAATTTCACCTTTCACAAAGAGAAGATAACAATATGCAACAGTCACTTTTCCTTAATATCTCTTAATATCAATGGTCTCGATTTCCCAATAAAAAGACAGACTAACAGACTAGATACATAAACAGGACTCAATATTTTGCTGCATACAGGAAACCCACCTTGGTGACAAAGGCAGTCACTACTTCAGAGTCAAAGGTTGGAAAACACAAGTAAATATTTACTCTAAGGTGACAACATCCCTAATTAGTGGGGCAGGATATCCTTTAAAACAAATGGATCATGATAACTGTGTAGGTCCTTAGAAAAAACATATACATCACACCATGCACAAAAATAAAGTCCTAAGTGTCAGAGACCTACATAGAGAAGAAGAGAAAGAGGAGAGGCAAGAGGAAGGAAGAGGAAGAAAAAAGGGATGGGTCTTAAATAGCATGAGTGAATTCCTACTTAAGATCCATAGAGAAGAGACTTTCTAACAAATGCTTGATGCTCAAAAGCAATTAAATATTGATAGATGAAATTGCATAGAATTTAAATTAAGTTAAATAAGTGGTTTTGTGTGTTGGAAAAAATCAAAGCACTACTTTAAAGAGAATCCAAATACAAAAAGACTTTCTACTTTCATGATATACATATATGTAAAAGGATTTTTTGTTCATATATGTATATAATTTCTTTAGATTTAAATTCTGCATATGATATAAAACAGAAAACATTGGATTTTTTTTCAGTATGGCTTAATACACTTTGCATGTTAATCTCATGATCTACCCATTTACCCCCAAGGGGCATAATTCCCTTTCTCTTTATGCTACTGTGTATAGACATCTTATTTTCTTCATTCATCTGCTCATGAACATCCTGGACAATTCCATGAAATCTATGACTTGGCTATTGAGAACAGAGCTATAAATAAATATGGATGTATGGGGATCTCTTCCTTAATTCCTATGGGTATAGTCTTAGGAATGCCCCGGCTAGATCATATGTTACTTCTCTTTTGAGTTTTCTAAGAGTCCTCCGTATGGATTTCTATAGGGAATAGACTTGTTCATATTTGCATCAGTAGTATATAAAACTTCTTTTCCTGCACATCCTCACTAGCATTTTATGTGCATTTTCAAGCTGGTAGTTATTCTGACTAGAGGGAGATGAATCTTGGTGTAATTATAATTTGCATTATGCTGATGAACAAATATGCTAAACATTTTTGTGTATGTATTGGCCACTTACACTTTTGAGAATTGTCTCTTTAATCCATTAGTCAGTTATTGATTATATTACTTATGAGTGTGGTATTTAATTCTTTTATCAGTTCATGGTAATAGAAAGAAAGGGAAACTCAGATGCTGTTTTCCATATGTTCTCCCTCTATCTGCCAAGAGCTCCGAGTAAATGGCACCTAAGAGCAATGGGCACAACTATATTTTACTTTGCAAATAAAGAGAGCCAGGACTTCTTAGGAGATTGATTGACATCAGTTATGTGACAAGGAAATTAAGCTCCACCCAGAAGGTCCTGTGATTCTGGGAATTAAGGAAATGTTCAACTAGTAGAGAGAACATGTTAAAAAGGCATACAGTCAGCTAGAAAGAAGCCTCGATGCCCAAATCTGAAAATATGTGAGCATCAAAATAGATCATGAGCGTAATAATCATATTGTAACAAATCCTAAAATAAATACCCAATGAGTCCATTGTTACATTAAGTAGATATGTGTTTCTACTATGAGGGGTGTATGGTGGCTTTTTCCTCCTATAGGATCCAATTAATAAGGAAATACATATGGAAACAGTGAGGCTCAACCAACCAAACAGCACAGTTATAATGTGCTAGACCTAAGCCACAAAAAGGCAATGAACTAAATGAGTGAAAGTATAAAATATTTCTTTATAATTAGAAGTGTTACTGATTAATTACAAAGGGAAAATCAGTAACTTAATATGGGAAACCTTTGCTGAATCTTTGAAAGTCAATGTATCAGAGTTAGCATGAGCAGTCAGAAGACACATCAAAGGCATCTACACTAATATCATACATGAAGACAATCACATCACCAGTGTAATTAGTGTCCAAATACATAGTGTTAATTATCTCAATAAAACATTTGGACAAGTGCAAATCAAAGAAAACTGGCATATCCTTTTTGAAATCTGAGAGGTCATGGAAAATGTGGTAGTTTGAATATGCTTGGCCCAGGAAGTGGTACTATTAGGAGGAGTGGCCTTGTTGGAGGAAGTGTGTCACTCTGGGGGTGGGCAATGAGACCATCCTCCCAACTACATGGAGTCAGTCTTCTAGCAGCCTTCAGGTGAAGATGTAGAACTCTTGCCTCCTCCTGCCTAAATGACAATGGATCAAACCTCAGAACTTGTTAGGCAACCCAAATTAAATATTGTCCTTATAAGTGTTGGTTTAGACATGGTGTCTCGTCACAGCAATGCAAACCCTAACTAAAACAGAAGTTGATATCAGGAATGGGGTTATGCTTGGGCTCAACAACATGGACTTCCATTCACCAAGGCTGAACTGGCTACAGCTGTTGCTGAATGCCAGATCTGCCAACAGCAGAGACCAACACTGAGCCCCAGATATGGCACCATTCTTCTAGGTGACCAGCCATCAATCTGATGGCAGGTTGACTACATCAGACCACTTCCTCTGTGGAAAGGACATTTTGTCCTTAATGGAGTAGATACTTACTCAGGTTATAGATTTTCCTTTCCTGCACATAATGCCAAAACCACCACAGAAGATAATAAACATACACATACACACACATACACATACACACACACATACACACACATATACACACACACATACATACACACCACAGACCACAAACATCCTAATTCCTGCACTCACGAGGCAGAGACAGAAATATTAGTAGATCATGGCCAGGCTCAAGTACGAAGACATGTAATCTTAGTCTGTCATATGGAGTCCAATTTCAAACAAAACAAAGTGAAGAACTGTTGACATTTTGCAGGAATGACCCACAGTTAAGTGAAATGTGAGGTCTTTGCCCAGATCTCAGAACTTGTGGTAGCAAAGAATCGACAGATTAGTCTACAGTGCATAGCAATGCCAGTCTCCTGACACCTGGGCACTGCCTACGTAACCAGTGAATACTGCAGAAGGCAAGTGACACACACTTAGGAATTCTCTGCATTAATTTTGTGAGCTTTCTATAAGCCTTCCAAAACAGTTCAAATGAAAATTTACAACTTTTAACATAGAATAAAAGAAGATACAAGTTACACACACACACACACACACACACACACACACACACAGCCAAGAAATTCAAAGAAACCTTAAAAAGACAGGATGTGTTTACAAAGCAGCTCTAAGCGTTATGATGGTGTAACTAATATGCTCAAGATACTGACTACAAGAAACAAAATCACTTAAATGTAGAGGTGTATATTTTCATTTGCACTTGCTTGAAAATGAACAATGTAATGCTGATAAGAATTACAACTTTTGTTGTAATTTATCATTTACCATTTACACCCATAGCACTTTGGTTTTTCTATTATATTTCCTCTATTCCTTGAGGAGGATTTTTTTTTATAAAATCTCATACATCCATGGATTGGTATAATGCAAAATACAGTACATTGATCCCAAAGTGTTGATGACAAATCCAATCCTCATCAGTGATGAGTGTTTCCTTTCCTAGAATTAAGTGGTGGTGAAGTGTTTTTGGTGAATTAGTTATTGCTATTCTGATTGGCCTCATAGCATGGATTCCCAAAGTATCTGTTTTTAACATTTTAACACTTAAAAACATCAAGAGCAGAAAAAATTTAAACAAGTTTCACTGTGTACACTACTGAAGTTGTGTGTTAATGTTTTATCAAAATTATTCATTAGTCCATTTGTTTATGTTGATTCATCAATTCAGTTTACTATTTGGTGCACATCAGGATAAACAATAGATCTCCACACATTTCTCTACCCTTTCAACAACCATCTCATTAACCTGTGAGTCCTAACTTAATCACTATAGTTTCCGGTTCTAGTAAGATTTATATACTTAGCAGCTATTAGATTCTGCCTTCATCTCTATTTTGACCATGAGTGTCAAAGCAGTTGGGACTTCAGAACTGGTCATAAGGAAGAATCCCAAATATCTGAGTAGGCCCTTGAACTGGTCCCAATCTGCAGTCCCAGACAGTCAATTGGCTTTGAGCTCTTTCCATACACTCTGCTCCTCGATCTATCTCAAGCAGGTAGACAACATTACACTTCTTCTCTTGAACAGTGTTGAGTACACAGCACTGTTGCCTATCAATATAAAGTTTGATAGTTTGGTGAGAGCATTTATTTCATCTTACTCTATTTGAAGATATAGATGGATAGATGGATAGATAGATAGATAGATAGATGACTTTTACTAGGGGCGGAACTGTCTAGCTACAAATATTTTCAAAGGCATACAGTCTCTCCAACAGGAATCCTGAACATGAGCTGAACAAGAACAATAGTCATTGTGGGTGTAGGAGAGATCACAGGCCTCCACCTTACATAGAGACCACGGGTAACTAAGAAAAGCTGAGAGCAGGAGAAATAGTCATCTCCAGGGAAGAGCACAGCAATGGGTTATCCAATACCAACAAATTACATTATACAAACTGAGCAGGGTGTATTTATGCATTTAGGAGTGTGTGTGTGTGTGTGTGTGTGTGTGTGTGTTAGGACAAGAGAAAAAGAGAGACAGAGAGACAAAGAGACAGAGAACAATTAGAAAAATAGGCCATGATTTTGAAAGATGAAGGAGGGGTATATTGGAAGGTTTGCAAAGAGGAAAGAACATAGAGAACTAATACAATTATAATCTCCAAAAATAAAAATTCATTTATAAAAGTAGGTATCTGCCAAATTAAAAAAAAATTCTAAAGCTACTTAAG
The DNA here is from genome assembly GCA_964023405.1 of Apodemus agrarius. Classification (NCBI taxonomy): domain Eukaryota; kingdom Metazoa; phylum Chordata; class Mammalia; order Rodentia; family Muridae; genus Apodemus; species Apodemus agrarius. The sequence goes on along the minus strand of OZ030011.1, from coordinate 25,931,002 downwards.
ACATAAAGAAAACAAGTCAAGTTTTCTCAAACTGTTGAGGAACTTGGTCTCCCTTCTCCTGCTCTGTAGACTCTGCCCTGGACTCCCAGACTGCATTGTCTCTAGCCTGCCACTTCCCACCATTGACTTACGTTTAGCTTCCTTCACCCCAAACCGTCATTTACTTCCCTACATTACACACTCACTATAGATCATTTTTGTTTATTTGTCTATCCTGGTGATTAGTGAGAAACTATGTCCATTAAGCTGACTTTGATGCATCATTAACTAGAAGACAAAGGAGAAGAGAGGCAACGAAATGTCAATAGTGGGTGATATTTATGACATTCCCCCAGCATGGGAACCAATGACGGTTCTGGCTTTTAACCAGAGTCTCAACCTTATGACTCACTGTTTGGAAGACTTTGTGAGTTACGACCTCTAGCTTCCCGTCTTGGCAGAGAAAGCCCACTGGAATTAACAGGTGCAGAAAGCATCTTGTGACCTGCTTCTGCTGTACTGCCTCAGTCTCTAAAAGCATACAGCGTAATACGGCCACACCAGAGGCTCAGTAAGCCCTTATTTTCCTGGAACATTGAGTTGAAAGACAGCTCAGAATTTACCTCTATTTCAATCTTACCCTTCTTGAGTGAGCGCCAATGTTTTAGAAACAGCAAGACCCTAATTTTTTAACTTATGTATGCTTATACAACAACAGAAATAGTTACTGAGCATAGATAGATAGATAGATAGATAGATAGATAGATAGATAGATAGATAAGCAAGCGTACTAATTTGTTTCTTCTACCAGTCTCTCCTAGCATTCGGAGGGAATAGCACCTTTAAACAAGTGCTTTAACTTCTTACCTCAGAACTACTATTAACCATATCACCCTCTCCCTCTCCCTCTCCCTCTTCCTCCCCTTCCCCCTTCTCCTCTCCCTTTCCCTCTCTCATCTTCAGGAGACCAGGTACCATCATGTGCCTAGGGTAGCTGGTTATTACCTTATCCCTAAAATGTTGGAAGTGACTGTAGATGGAGGAGGCAAGGTGATGAACTGGAGTCCTACCAACAGACTTCTCAGACAGTTCTCAGCTCTCTGCTGCCCTCGCGTGGGCACTTGGCACAGTGGTTGTTCCTGGAGGGAAGCCCTCTGTCATTGTTGAGCTAGGTTGCAGGAAAGATGTGATATTGTTTAAGTATACATACACCAAAACAAGACACAAGATCATTTTTACCCCTTTTATTACCATTAGGCACATGTCTAGAGTGTCATTGTATTAATAGTAGCCTTCACCGCCCATTCGATTTACCATAACGTATTTCAAATGCCTAGGATGTTCTAGCTCTTTTGCCTTTGTCTCCACTTCCTGTTATTCTTTGTTTCTGCTTCCTGTTGATCTTTGTTTCCATTTCCTGTTAATCTAGGCTGTATATTTTATGTCTCTCTAACTCTTCCCTCCCTGCTTCCATTTGCCCATTCACACACCAGTCTGAAATTCCTTAACTTGTTTTTCAGTGGTATCAAACGATGTCTGCTAGAACCACATCTTTCTATTCTGATTTGAATGCGGAAGAACAACGCGGCAGGCATTGATAGTCATGATTATCTTTTATCTTTTCTGAGAAATGTCTAAAAGTTCTGCATTATTAAAGGAAATGAAAGGAATTAAAGAGAATATCATAGTGACCTATAGAATTGACAAGAGAAATTACATTGATGGATGGATACTAAAAAAAGTTAAAAAAAATAAATTAAAAAGATGGACACCTTCAACCCTTATCAAAGACAAGTCCTCTGTAATTCACATTTTGTACCTAGATATCCAAGGGTGTTTACAGCTAACAAGCATGCTCCCCAATGGTAAATACTAAGTCACTGTAACAATCACCAAATAAGTCCATTTTAGCTTGATGAGGACCTTTGGTTATTCATTATCACCTGGTAAAAGCCTTCTCACTATCCTCCACACTTCAGGCATGTTTTTATTTATCTTCCAAACTGATATCTTGGTTTGGTTTGGTTTGGTTTGGTTTGGTTTGGTTTGGTTTGGTTTGGTTTGGTTCCTTTTTCCTCCCAACACATCACATCGGAGCACTGCAGTCAACTCTTTTATTTCCTCTGTCTCCCTGGAAATAATAGTGTTGCCTCAGTGTAGAAAGAGAGAAAGGCAATAAAGAGAGCAAAGTTCCTGGCTTCCCTATGTAGGGAGGAGATGAAGCAGAATGTGGATGCTGGACATGCAATTCTCACATCTTCAGGACAAGAATGAGAGAGCTGGACCATTGTAGCTTCCCTGACAGCACAGCAATGAAGAGGGGAGAAAATCACTTTAAAAAATTACAGAATGATTTTCAATGATAACAATAAAAAAATCAGCATACCCACTCATAACACACAACACACAGGGGATGTGGGCAAAGTTAATAATTGCTAGATGTGAACAAAACACATCCTCTTGTTTGTCATGGCTCCTGAAATTCTATGAGGACACAGACAGGCTGTTTCTAACCAGTGATCCATCACAATAAACATCCCTCAAGCCCTCTTTCAATGATATTTAAAGCTTCAGATACAATGAAATAACCCAGTTAAATAAAATTACCTATCTCTGCAATAAAGTCATAATCAATATCCAAGACTCTCACTCTCTGAAGTTGATCCTCCCGGGTTGTAAACTCTAAGGCAGAATCCGGAACCGAATGGATATATTGGAAAGACGGTAGAAGAGAAACAAGATTAGACCAAGAGAAGCTGGATACCGACTCAGGTAGGTTGAGGCTTTGATTCAAGTTGGTACCAAAGAGTTCAGATGGACCCTGTGATTTAGATTAATTAGAGGAAGCTGTAGTTTCATAACCTCAAATTAAAAGTCATTAAATCAAGTCTACCCCAGAAGGCCATCACCCTAGACACACAATCTTGCCCTTGTGAATCATGGCCCTGACACTCTGAGTGGACAAGACTATAAGTGTCCCATTTAAAGCAAGGAGTTGGGTCCTCTTTACTCAGCAGTTAATGTCTTGCCTCTTGTGATAGGAGCTAAGAGAGACCTAGGTCCCTACGCCACCTTCCACTGTATGACAGCAATTGTCATTATTGCCTTTTTCTATTGGAGTATTAAGACATAAAATAAGCTCCCTATCTAAAATCATCCAGCCTTCCAGGAGAGGCTAGAAAGTCCTCCTGTAGTTCTTCAAATACCATAGGGAAAGCCAACTCTCCCTGCGGGTAGCTTTGATCTAGCAGTGATATCTGTTGCTCCAATGCCCTAAAGAGGGTGCTTCCAAGGGACTTGTAGCCTGCAGTTACTGAGACCCACTTTACCCTCTCTGGCCACTCTTCAATCATCATTCTTCCCTGGACTCGATGGTCCAGATCCCAGGAACTTTAGTCAGAATACAAATCCCTCTATCATGCTACCGTCCACCTTAGCTGTTCTAGAAGATTTATTGCAAAAGCAGGCAGCTTAAATGATAAGGCTGCATGCATTCTCAGGCCATGATGCTGATAATCTATGGATGCAGCCAAGTGGTTTCAGCTTCCATGGGTTCACGCTATGCATTGCCCATGAAGCCATCGGTCAGAGAACTTAGGTTTTGCCTATTGGTGGGTTCACCAATCAGCTCAGAAGATTTGCTTCATGCTTTTGAACTCATCACCTCTCTTCAGTTCCTCTGCACAAGGCAACTTCCAGAAACGCCTGTCTGCTTTCACTTTCTGTTTTGTCTCCTCACCCATCTGTATTCCACTGTTCCTATCACTTCATTGAAGACTACCCCCATCTGATTGGCTGACAAAAAAATTGTATTTCTGATCTCCTCCAAGAAGTTTCTCTCATGTATGACTAATAAACCAAGAGACAAACTTGGCAGGTTTTCCTGTGTATATGAAAATAAGAAATTTGTGAGCCAGTTAATGGGATTTTAATAGACCCAGCATTGCTCTCTGCCTCGTGCATTTGCTGTGGTGTCTCCCCCATCATTTTGAATCTTGCCTAAATTTTTCTATTCAGAAGAGCATGGAAACAGTCTTTCTCTAACTCACAGCCAGCAGGGAAAGAACTTTGTATGCATAGAGCAAAGATGGATCCCAATATAACACCTGGACTTTATTTATTGAAACATAATCATAAGCAAACGGGAAAGTAAACCTTAAAGCACCCTGTGCAGGTTTATCACCTCTACATTGCTGCTTGTCAAAGGACACAGGAGAGTCAGAACAATGTGCTTCTTGGTTCAAGATCATGCCTGATCATGAAAGACAGAAAATCATTACCAGCTGAGAAAAAAATGCATTTATTTATAGAAAATGATTAGACTCCACCGATGCTGGTCCTACCGTCAGCTGTCCACAGCCCCCAAATCATCCTCATGATTTATGATTTTCACTGAGAGTATTAAGAAATAGAAACAATCTTTATCCTGTCATTGTGGTGGAGAATGGGTAACCTCACAGTTCAGTGTACCTCTGGAGAAGACAGAGAAAGCAAATGGAGAGCACTTGTGTTTCATTGTCCTTCCTGAAGCTTCTCCACGAGTCAAGGCTAACCACAGAAGTACTACATGGAAGCCATCTTGGCACTTTCAAACTCAACACTGTTAAAACAAACAGCAGATTCTGTTCACTTCACCCTCGCTAGGCACAAATGTGCACCCATGTTTTAACTAAGGATAGTTTGTCAGAAATGGTGGTCTTCCCATCCCTCTTTTGCTTGTACTTTCTCACCAACAATGTCCTTAGCCTCTCAAAGTCCATCCATGCAAATCTTAAACCCATCTTATTCCAGGGATTCCTCTTTCACAGACACTGTGTTCTTTTTATCCTCTAATGCCCTTCAAGCACTTCAGCATTTATATATACACACACACACACACACACACACACACACACATACATATGTATATATATATATATATATGTATATATATATATATATATACTTCAGCAAAATATATAAACAAACAAGAAAAAGAAAGAAAAAAGAAAAGAAAGAAAGAAAGGAAGAAAGAAAGAAAGGAAAGAGAGAGAGAGAAAGAAAGGAAGAAAGAAAGAAAGGAAAGAGAGAGAGAAAGAAAGAAAGAAAGAAAGAAAGAAAGAAAGAAAGAAAGAAAGAAAGACCTGTGTATAAGATGTCACTCAGGCAGGACTGGGGATATGTTAAACATGCAATTCTTCTACATGTCTTTAAGACTATTTCCATAATTTCTTCACCTTCTTCATCTGTCCATGAACTGGACACATACAGAAATGGCCACTAAGACACCACCCAGCCTTGATATGATGGTATGCACCTAGTCTTACTGTAACTTGTTATACTGTTTGTTTGATATCTTAGGATTTTACTGCTGTGAACAGACATGGTGACCAAAGCAACTCTTATAAGGACAGCTTTTAATTGGGGCTGGCTTACGGGTTTAGAAGTTCAGCCCATTATGGTCAAGGTGGGAGCATGGCATCAAAAGGAGCTAGAAGAGTCTTAAAGCCCACACCCCCAGGGACATACCTACTACAACAAGGCCCCACCACCAAATAGTGCCACTCCCTGGGCTAGGCATACTCAAACCACAATATTCCTGAGAGGTCTGCTGTTTTCTGAAAGGAGACAGAGAAGGAGTAGATCTAGGGGAGAAGGGAGGACAAGGGGAAGGACTAGGAGTGGGGGTAGGGTAAACTGTGGTTGGGATGTAAAATAAAAGTAATAAAAGTAATAAAAAATAATAAAATTAAATTTAGAAAACCACACACCTTTATGTAATTTTGTGCCATCGAACTCAGGGCCTACTTCCAAATAAACAGTGAGTATCCTGATGTTTATATGAGTGTTTACTGCATCTTTTCTTTTCTTCCCTTTCTCCTGCACATAATTCTGAAACAATAATCTTTAACATTTTGACTCCATTGGGATGTATTAGGATAACTTCCCTGGCTAAGCATCTTTGATGAATCATGTACACTGTGAATTAGGCAAAGACAAATATTTTCTAAGTCTAGTATAATTTCTGCAAGACACAGTAGAAGGACTGCCCCCCACAAAAGATGGGCCAAATGACTGTTAATTGAATTTCCTTCTATGGCAACATTTTGGAGTCTTAAAAATATCTATAGAAGCTGCGTGGTTCAGGCTTTAATTTGTTCAAGCTTGATGTCGTGCCTGACAAATGGTCACTGAGGCTAGAGAAGGACATGGCCGGTGACGGGAAGAACTTTTAGCAGGAAAAAGCCTTCTGTGTATTGAGCCAAAATCCATCTTCCTGTAATGCCCTCTCATTTGTCCTAATTCTAAATAAGGCTCAATAGAGAAAGACCAATTTTAGTTTCCACATAAAAGTCTGTTAAGCGTCTAAAGATGGCAATTAAGCACTTACCAATTGCATTTTGCGGGGCTAAATGTATAGAATTAGCTGAGTTGGGAATTCTTTTTCCCCCTTTGGTTTGGTTTTGGTAGAATACGCTTTCATCAATTACAGCTGCAGTATCAATGGGAAATCATCAATTATTCCTTTCATTCCTCATTTGATAGACTGTTGAAGTTCCAATTGTTCATCTTCAATGTAGCTTACGCGTATACTTACTTTCTTATATTAAATATAATTGTTCCTAGAACTAAATCTCATCTCCAGTAGGACTATGTATGTCTCTGATTTTTTTCCCTTTCTTTTCTTCTTTTCTTTTCTTTTTCTTTCTTTTTTTTAATTCAGGTAAAATGCCTCCTGAAAAGGTCACACTATGACCTTGTGTGATTTCTTGACCTTCTCTCTGTCACCTGAGATGATTGGGTTGTGCTGTGTTGTCAAGTTGACCACTATAGGCTCATTTGCTAGTACTTTGATATTCCTACTAGCTGATAACTGGCACATATAGCAGCTCGGACATGGACTACCCTAAAGCAGACATTTTCAACTTTCCTTATACTGTTGCTCTTTAATACAATTCCTTGTGTTGTGGTGACCTTCCTTCAACCATAGAATGATTTTCATCACTACTTCATAACTGTAATTTTGCTACAGTTTGGAATAGTGTTATAACTATCCAATATGCAAGATATTTCTTAGGCCACCCCCAAAGGGGTTGTGACCCACAGGCTGACAACTGCTGCATGACTCAGCCAGTCTTGGCTGTCAATTCCTTCCCTACACTAAACCTGCATTACTAAACTACTCCATCTTCTTTTTTACTTTAACTATTTTCAACCCTATCAGATCCCTTCCTAATGGAATTGCTTCACAATTTTGGTTTATCAAAATTCCACCAACCTTAACTCTTCATTCTAACATCATAGCAGTGGAGTATAATTTCTAATATCTTTTCAAATAAGATACTGAATTAAGATATAGAACCAGCAACAGAAGTTCCTGGTCTCTCGCTGGGAGTCTCCCCCACGCGACCACATTGCAATTATCATACCTTGCAAATATAGCTCCTGAAATAATATAAATCTATCCATCATTGCCAAGCCTTCACACACACACACACACACACACACACACACACACACACAACCTTTCAAATGCCTTCCTGAAGCTGGGCTATCATAATAATATCGCAATTCTTCAGAGAGATACATCCCATAGGACAAAAGATATATAAACAGTTTATTATAGGATTAGTTCACATGATTACAGGGGCTGAGAAATCGATAACATGCCACCTTATGCTGCATATTTTAATCCAATTTCAAAGGCCTAAGAATGACAGATGATAGGAGGGGGGTAGGGGTGGCAACTGATGCTGGGACAAGAATCTGAAGAGAAGAGATCCTGAGAGAAGAAGTAGAAGAAGACAGATGCTTTAATCTGATGAGACTTTCATGTCCTCCTGCACTGATCACGGAAATCTTCACTCAGTCTACTGATTCCAAGGCAAGTCTTCCTGAAGCAGACTCATCCAGAATTGATGTGTTACCAGCTATCTAGGCATCTGTTAGCCCAACTAAGTTAACACATAAAATTAACTACCGCATGCATATTGCTGAATACTGTTTCTCAATTTCCTTTAAAGCAAAGGATACCGCTATCGTGTTATAAAATTTTCTTGCTTACAGTCCTAAAATAAATCAGATCCTCGCAGAAACCACTGTTCTATAAGGTACTTTTACAGCATCGCACTTACATTTTATTGAATTCCTGCCAAAAAAAAAAAAAAGTCTCCCAGTGAAGGATTTACTCCTGCAACATCTTGAAAAATAATCTGCATTACAGTCTTGCTCACCAATTACTTAACTCTATTTGAAAGCTGAGGAGTTAGAGGCGCCGATGTGCTAGGTAACTGACCTGAGATTCTTTTGTACAATAATATGTGTTGTTATATATCTCTTGTTATAGAGCTGGCCACAAATTTTTGGACTGTAGTGAAAAATTAGTAAAATGTTACATTTTTCATTGGCTTACTGCCTTTTTTTGAGCATACCATTTTATTTTCTGTGTGCTATTTGATGTTCTCAGTAAAGGAAACATAAAATTATGAATAAAATAAGAATAATGATGATTATCACAAGATTTACATTTTTAGCATAATTTTGTTTATTTTAAAGCTATGACATGCTAGTTTTAGTTGAAAATATGCACGCATGTCATTAGCTAAACATGAAATTACAAAATACAAAATGTATATATTCATCTAAGCAGAATAACTATAAAACTTGACTACTGTTTATAATTTCTTTAAATCAGTTTTCTCTCCTTTGGCTTACTGTCCTTTCCCATTCTTTCAATGGCCTTCTTTTCAATGAAAGAGTACTTGTATATAATAGTGAAGATGCACACATAAGGAAAGGATACAATGTAGTTTCTTAGCCATAGTGTATTTTCATACAACATTGCCTTCACCATTCTTTTAAAATAAGCTCAGAGGACATGGCCATTCCCAGACATCAAGGCCTTTCTGTATGCAGTGGTTTATACAGCAAAATTAGCTTGTGCTGTGAGTCTTGCTAAACTTTCAAACCCTGGGTCTGACAGAAGTCTACATTCACATCTATTACAAACGCTGTATGCAAGTGGAGAGAGAAGAAACAGCAGATGTTCATGTCGTGTGTTATGCCTGTCTCCCCTGACCATATTCCTGCTTCGGAATAGAGACTTGAACCAAACGCAGGGCCCTTCCACCATTAACCCTTAAAAACATAATAGGTTACATCCCTGTGGTGGTTAATGTTGACCGTCAACTTGACAAAATCCAGACTCACTTGAAAGGCAAGCTTCTGGGCATGTCTGTTAGGGAGTTTCTAGACTGGGTTCATAGAAATGGTCTTTCTAGCCATAGGTGGCATCACCTCATGGGCTGGAGGCCTGCAGTGAATAAAAACGAGGAAGTAAACTGAGAACCTTCATTCCTCTGTCTCTGCTTCCTGAATATGGGTGTGAGGTGAGAAGCTCCCCCATGCTCCTGCCACCATGATGACTGCTCCCTCAAAAGGTGATCCAGAATAAACGTTTATGACCCTGAGTTGCTCCTGTTAGGCATTGTGTCACAGCAATGTTACCTAATGCAATACCCATGATCTGTGCGGTTCCTGTCACTGAATATTGGATCATTGGTCATTTTCTGTAGTTATTCTGCATTTAAATTATAATAATAACCAATGTGATGGCACATGCTTGTAATTCCAGCATTGGAGAGGCTGAAGTAGAAAAATGAGGACAGGGCCAGCCTGGGCTTAAATGTGATACCCCGTTTCAAAGCAAATTAAGATGTTAAGCATTTTTGTGCCTTGGTCTGTTTACACCTACTGACCCTCTATCTGTAAAGACACCACACACACAAACACACACACACACACACACACATACACACACACACACACACACACACACACACACATATTTTGCATACCCCACTCTTCTTTATTCGGGTACCAACTCAAGTGCCAATTCATCAGGCTTTTCTCCAACATCAGTGCTCTTCCTCACTTCCTCATGGTACTATATTTTATCTCAGTTGTACCATGTGTAATTATCTGAATATACCTTATAGGCAGGTGTGTTTGCATCTTCACTGTTCAGCTGTCCAACTTCCACAGGGCAGCCATACCATCATCTGCCTTGTTCATTACTGAATGAAATTCCTAAAACCTGGCCTGGCCCAGGGTAGATGTTCAATCCATATTTATGAGCAAATTCACATATAAGTCAATTGCCGCACTTATGCTAGACCAGACATCATAGTTCCTTCTTAATAAATATTGATTAAATTATAAATGTATGACAAATGTGTGCAAGATGAGCAGTGTACTAGAACTCGGAGTGCTGAAAAACAGAATCATGCATGAGAATGAAGTACAATACTGAGAAGATAAATTATTAAAACACGGATATGAGGAAATAGCCAGAAAATTGCCTCCTCCCCCATCATTTCCCCTTTCCCTTTCCTGCATTATAGTCACAATATTAGGCTGGTAACAGCCCAGCTGTTGCCATGACAACTGACTTTGTGGCCACAAACTTTCAGCTCAGATGAAACCACATGATGGAGAATGAATTGTTTGGCCAAGGCCTATTGGAAATAATTACAAAGATGACAGAGGACAGAATTAACCAAGTAAATTGGTTTGGGACAACTGCATCTTCTTAGGCAGATAAGGAAATGGAAGATAACGTTAAGTCACACCTAAGAATATATATCTATGCTGAAAAGACACACAGAGTCAAGCCTTTCTTCCCATTTTATAAGGAAATGAAGGTGAATGAAAATTGATGTGGAAGAAATAGCCTTTTAGGACACGTTGGTCACTTCTAATTCAAGTTAAAATAGGACTAGCCTAGCTTAGCCTGAGTTTAATTTTTTTTTCTGTAGAACTGGCAGGTTCTTGAAAACTTGTGGGTAAATCAAATATCTCAGAATCAAATCTTAATTCAAGTGCACTGGCTGCCTTTAAAGGAACTTCTGAAAACTCCATCTGTGAAGCAAGTAATTTCTTTGCTAGACATTCCTTCACGCACTGATTTTGTACGATTTTATATGGTAAATATTTTTAAAACCAGATTCCTGTAGGGACCAAACTAGGATCATTTAATGAGCTATTTTCAAATGTCATCATCTTTGCAGGTCTCAGTTTACCAACATGAAACCATGAAGATAAGCAGTGGTCAGACACCGTAAGTTCTGTGACTTTATTTCTCAGAGAGCACACATAAATCAACTGCAGATGTTAATAGTTGCCAAATTAAGTGTTTCCTAGAAAACATTCCTTGTGTCAATTACATTTCTACTCCTGCGAATACCCAAGAATATCAACTCAAAAGGAAGAAAGGTTGATTTTAAGTTACAATGTAAGAAGTTTGATCCATGTTTGCCCGGGTCTGTGGCGAAGCTGAGTGCCATAGTGGAAGGCAAGTGCTGGAAGAGAGAGCTTTTTGTGCATGATGACTCTGTGTGTGTGTGTGTGTGTGTGTGTGTCAGAGACAGACAAACAGACAGACAGAGACAGAGAGACAGAGTGAGATCTGATCATAACATCCCCTGAAGACACATGCCCCCCACTATGTTCACAGCAGCCCTGTTCATAATAGTCAGAAGCTGGAAAGAACCCAGATGTCCCTCAACCAAGGAATGGATACAGAAAATGTGGTACATTTACACAATGGAGTACTACTCAGCTATTATAAACAATGAATTCATGAAATTCTTAGACAAATGGATAAAGCTAGAAGAAAATATCATCCTGAGTGAGGTAACCTAATCACAAAAGAACACACATCGTATGCACTCACTGATAAGTGGATATTAGTCCAGAAGCTCAAAATACCCAAGATACAACTCACAGACCACATGAAGCTCAAGAAGAAGGAAGACCAAAGTGTGGATACGTTGATCCTTATTGGAAAGTGGATCAAAATACCCATGGCTCACAGCCAACAATGGACTGAGCATAGGGTCCCCAATGGAGCAGCTAGAGAAAGGACCCAAGGAGCTGAAGAGGTTTGCAGCCCCACAGGAGGAACAATAATATGTACCAACTAGTACCCCCAGAGCTCCCAGGGACTAAACCACCAACCAAAGAGTACACATGAAGGGACCCATGGCTCCAGTTACATATGTAGCAGACGATGGCCATTTCAGACATCAATGAGAGGAGAGGCATTGGTCCTATGAAGGCTCAATGCCCCAGTGTAGGAAAATGCCAGGTCAGGAAAGTAGTGTTGGTAAGCAGGGGTAGGGAGGATGGGATAGGGGGTTTTAGGAGAGGTAATGAGGAAAGGGGATATTGTTTGAAATGTAAATAAAGAAAATATCTAATAAAAAATCAAAACCACAACTGAGAAAAAAAAAACAAAAACAAACAATCAAACAAACAAGATTCCCTCAATAACTTGGCTTCCCTTTACTAGGCTCCACCTTCTTAGATGCTCTCCCACTTCCCACCAGCACTGCAGAGAGACCAGGAAGCCTTCAACATGTGCCTGTGGGGGACTTTTAGTAACTTTCCCCCTTCCTGAGAGCTATTCTCATGCGTGAGTATGTGTGCAAAGTATATGTGTGCACAGACATGAGCATAGTCTCATTGCAGTTGTACATGTATGGAGGCCACATCATAACTTCAGGCTCAGTCCTTACCTTCCATCTTGTATGAAACAAGGATAATTTGTTTATGTTAGTGAACACACCAGGCTAGCTATAGTACAACTTCTCTTTCTATGACCCATCTCTCTATAGAAGTGTTAGGATTACAGAAGTTCACACAGCATATCCAGTTTTAAGTGGATTCTGGGAATTCAAATCAGAACCCCATGCTTACCACAAATCATTTCTGCCCACTGAGATTTCTCCCCCGTTCCAGTGTTCGGTCTTTAGCACTGTCAGACAGAGACTTTTCCTTCATTGCTCTTGGACCAGGGAAGAGGTTGAGTTGTGGTTTTGTTTTATAATTGAACTGTTATTATTTGACACTTTCATACACATACATAATCATTTTAATACATGTCACTCACTAACACCTTGTCTCTTCCCCTTCCTTCTGAAACTCTGCTCCTTCCCATCAAAGTCTGCCTTCTACTTTTATGTGTTCTGGGTGTGTTTAACCCACAGAGTTTCATTTGTGTGTCCTGTATGAGTTTAGGTAGGAGATTCTTTGTGAGGGCATGGTTCATTTATCAGTTGCTACATTCCTAAAGGAAATAAGACCCCTTCCACCAACCAATTTTAACTGCCAATAGTATCTCAAGTATGGGTGGGATGCCATGAGCCCTTTTCCCTTCTATGATGAAATGTTAAGGAGTCCGTCCAGTCTTGGGAAGGTGCTGTGTCAGTATCAGCAGGTGCTATAAGGTCATGAGTAGATCAGCTGTTTCTAGAAGACACTGTTTCAAAGTATTCCTCCTCAACCCCCAGATCCTTGCCCATTTTCTATTTCTTCTTTGATGTTGTTTCCCTGAGACATGGGAAGGGAGTGTTCGCGATGTCCTCTTTATGATTGTCACATTTTCTCCGTACTTCTACCAGTTATGAATCTCTGTATTAACCCACTCACTGCCCACTGAAGGAAAATAAAAGGAAGAATGTCTGATGAATGTCAGGAAATACAATAATCTGTAGATAGAAGACAGTTTGATACCATGTCCACTTAGCAAATTGATAGTTGTAGGCTCTCCCCTAGGGCTTATTACTTCCTCAGCCACAGGTTCTTAACCAGGTTTATAGCACCCAAGATGAGTCCCCTGTGGTGTGGGCCTTAAACACAATAATAAAGCAATTGGGTACATCCAAAAAATGTGTGCTATTATTGCACCAATGGGCACATCTTGACACGTTGGTGATTATTGTAGTTCACAGGGCTCACAGCTGGATAGAACTGTTAAAGTCTTCTCTATTCCTATAATAATACACACACACACACACACACACACACACAGAGAGAGAGAGAGAGAGAGAGAGAGAGAGAGAGAGTGAGAGAGAGAGCTACTATGCACACTGCCAGAGGAGAAAATGACAAACATCCAAAAGTAAACAGGCAGCACTATTTGAACTTGATTTTTGTTTACAAAAAGGACACAAAGGTGAATATCCAGGAATGTTGGGGTGGATCTAGAAAGAGTTGGGCTACAGAGAGTGCATATGACCAAAATTATATTGTACAAAATTCCCAAAGGACTAATAAAATGGCAAATAAAACCAATAACAAACCCAAATTTACTTGAGCTAAAATAAAGTCTTCTCTATACATTGTATTAAATCCAATAATATATAGCAATTTAATTATCTACATTAATAAATCAAATGCTTTTGATAGATTTCAATGAAAGGAAAAACATCTTATATGTGAATGTGTCCAAACACTGACATGTGTGTATTTGTTTCCAATACAGGGTGAGTTCAAGATTATTTCAGGAGCTCTACATGATAAATGCCTATATGTATTGATATTAGGATGACTTTCCAAATTTATCACAGGTAGAACAGGTGATCTCCCTCCATGTTCCTTGAATTTTTTAATTGTTCTCTAACCATAGTTAGATAAGGGATTTTTGTTTTGTTTTACTATTCAAAGTTTTGAGTTCTTTCTACAGTGTGGATAATAATTTCCTGCATTATAAATAGCTAACAAAATGTTATCTCTCATTTTATGCATCATACTTTTTACTTTGATAAGTTAGTTCCTTTGCGGTGACAAAGCTTTTAATTTGGATAAACCTCATACTATAGGTTCTTTCTTTCCTGATCTATCAGGCTAGCCTCTATATCCATATTGAGAAGTATTTTTCCTTAACAATTTTAACACTTTGTGTTATAAATTAGGATATCTGCCCGAGTTTAAAACTAAAGTCTTCAAATTAAAAAACAGTGCTGGGAAAACTGGATGTCCACATGTAGAAGACTAAACCAAAAGACTAAACCATTTCATTTCTCCAATGTATTCTTTGATTATCTTTGTTAAGAACCACATGTTTCTGCTGCTTAGATTTATTTATGGTTTGGTTTTTTTTTTTTGTGACAACTATCTTTTTTGAATTTTATTCTTTTTTTTAATTTTTATTTTCTATATTCTATGTTTACATTCCAAAGGCTTTCCCCTTTCCCAGTTACCCCCCACCATATGTCCCATAATTCCTCTCCCCCCCCCTGCTATTCCCCACTCATTCCCCGCCCCCCACGATTTCTCTGTTCTGGGTCTACAATACTGGATCCAATCTTTACAGGCCCAGGGTCCTCTCCTTTCTTCTTCCTGTTTTTTTTTTTTTTTTAATTTTATTCCATTGGTGTACGGATTTGCTTTGTGCCAGTACCACACCATGCTTAGTACTATGACTCTGTAATTTGAAGTCTAGTTTTGTGGTACTTCCATTGCTATTTTTGTTCAAAATAACTTTGTCTTTGGAAGCCTTTGTGTCTCCATATGTATTTTAGGATTGTTTTTTTCTAGTTGAGATATCACTAACTGCCTTTCACCTAGATGCATTTGTCACCTTCTGTCTTATCGACGCTGCAAATCTTTGATTCCCACCTTCTCTTGGGAACTGGAGACAGACTCTGGTCAGGTTAGCAAGGACCCCAAAGCATCATTAAGAGAATGTCCATTCTAGAGGCCAGGATGACCAGGGAACTCTGGCATCTGGCTCATTGTCCATCTTTTAGCTTCTTGTCTAAGTTTGGGTTTTATCGTTGTGAAGAGACACAATGACCATGGAAATTCTTATAAAGGAAATCATTTAATGGGGACTGATTACAGTTTCATCTTGACCCACAGGCAGCAGAAGGAGATTCCATGCCATACTGGGCAAAGCTTGAGCATATATGTCCTCAAAACCCATCTCTACAGTGGCATACTTCCTCTAACAAGGCCATTGTTTACATTCTGTCTAAGACCTCTTAGTAGCGCCACCCCTATGACCAAACATTCAAACACTTGAGTCTATTGAGCCATCCCAAGCTGAACAGCACACCTCTGTCTGACCCATCATCCTCCAGAGTTCCCAAACTCCCAAATGCTATTTCCAGGCTAAAGTCCAGGCTACTTCCATTCCCTCAGTCTCTCAGCCACATAAAGGTAGAGCATTCCTTTCAGAAGGAGATCTCCCCCTTCTGGTATATCCCAAGATGGTCTTCCAACCCACTTTTCTACTTCTTATCCTAATTTACCCAGTCAAATCATGCTACAAGACCCCAAATTGTTGTGAGAGAGTGACTGAGGACAAAGGCTATGAAAACACTTCAAATTTTTCCCGTTGAAGGTGTTACCTTCTTAAAGACTCCCGGGCGTTTTGATGTAGATGCAGCTATCAGAGAAGCACAGAGTCCCAGACTTAAGCAAAGAAGGGAAGAGGGCTTTTTAACCTCATTCTGCTGGACTTTAAAACTCAGGGCCTCAGCCTAAACAGGACACTATCTCTTTTCAATCCTTGCACAGAATGGGTTTACAAAAAAAAAAAAATGTCTAGAAAATGCTAAACAGAATTGCTAGGCTTCAGAGCACAGACACACCATGGTTAAGTGGATATTTCAGCTTGACAGTTTAGCTGTCAGACAAGCCGGGAGGAAGCCCAGGAGCCTTGCCTTTGCAGCTTTTTTTTTTTTCCGGAAAATTTGAACAGCTTTAGAAACTTTTCACTTAAGGAAATTAGGGGCTTAATACCAGCAACATGGACCGTTTCTAGGGAGCTCATCTCCCTTGAATCTGTAGCAGCTGTGTGCAAATTAATCAGTGATTTGCAGGCTACACAGTGCAGAACTGGGGAAAACAGCTGGGCATATTTATGAAAGTTTGTCAGAAATGTACCAGCATGTTCGAGGGTACCTTCTTCGTTAAGTGTCATTTTGCTGGCAGAGAAAAGGAGAAAGCGAGACAGATCCTGGCGGTGTCTGGAGGATTAATGAAAGCCTGGCAGCGATCTGAAGCTCCGTATCTTTTCTCCTGCTAATTTAGGCGGAGATTTATGAGAAAGGGTGTGGGGAACCAAAGTGTTTCTGGCTCAGTGCGGACGGGAGGCTCATCTGATAACCACAGTGCCCTTCAAGTGTGGAGAAATGCTGCCTGTGGCACTGTGGCAGAGCTGTGACTTCCAAGCTGGGTCTGAATTGAGGCATCACTGACAGAACTGTCCCATACCTAGCTGTCTCTCTCATGGGACCTTCTTTGTACTCCTAGCCCCCCACCCAGATTTAGAGTGAGGTTGGAGGGAAACTCTCTCGAGAAAATCTCTAGCACATCTAAGTAAGTTGACATGCATCCTGGCTCAACTTTTCATCTTTACAAATTGAAAGAGCAGAATGAAAAGAAATCAAGGGCCATACATCCTGTGCTGGGCAGGAAGAGGGGTGACAATCGCAAGGGGGGGGGCATTACAGAAAACCCTTCTGAGAAGGCTGATTGACATGATGCCATGATAGCCTACTTTGCAGACTAAAGGTCCTATCTGGCTATCCGGTGCTCCTGTGTTCACTTAATTGAATCTGTGTGTACCTTTGTCATCATGGTGACTGTTGCTTCTAGAACCCTTCCAGTTTCCTACCTGTGAAAATCAAACCTGAACACATTCATTGGATATCTAAGGTTGTGTTTCTGACATTTGTTTACAACCTAATTCTAGAACATATACATTGTTTTACATTCGCCTTTACTGGTAAACTCGGGATTTTCAAATTGGAGAGCTAGCCTGTCTTAGGAGCCAGTGGAATGGATAGAAAGTAGTCTGGGCCCAGAGAGGAAGCTTCCAACAAGAATAGAATAATGTCGAATTTGTCACTACTGGAAAAGACAAGGGCTCCAGATTCAATCAGAGACACTCTGACCCAGCACACTAGAATATTTATAAGACCAGAAATCTAAGAAGAAATTAATAGTGTCTACTGGTGATGCGTACATTATAACACTAAGTAGTACCAAATAGGGCATGCCATATACTCAAAATTATTTGTCACTTACATGATATTGAAATTAAGCCTTCAGTCTAAGTTTTTATGTTTTACATCTGACTACCTTGTCTGTAAGGAAGGAAAATGGGAATATTTAGATATACCCACACTCAATTTTTGTCCTTGTGGACACTGTATGCCTACAGTCTAGGTCTGCCATGTATCCATTTACATTCTCATCCCTGCTTTCCAGTCCCTGACTGCCTGAACAAAGTTCATCCCTGCATTGTATGTAGGTCTCTAGAACTAAGTCTTTCTGTTTCTCAACTTATTCTAGGAAGAACTGTTTAAAATTAGATATTATATCAATAGTCTATAAAAGCTTACCAGATTCTTTGGGGATTTCATTGGTAAAGTTGGGTTTAAACATATATTACATGTTAAGTGTACATTTTATCATATTGAAGTATATATGCTTTTCTACATTTATGTCCCATTAAGAAACATGGAGATGCATTTAAAGAACCACTCCACTTTTGTTAATACTGCTCTATGTCTTCAAGTAACAAGAAATGTGGAGATAGACTTGGGGAGGCATTGATTCAATGGTTTATCAAGCTCAAGACCTACTTCAGTTCTCTCAGCATCTTCTGTGATATCAAGATGGCTACTACAGCTCTCACCATGCCACATAGATACTTCTCAGACAAGAAAGGAGACAGCTAGAGGTCGTGATCACAGTCTGTCATTTAAGGAAATCCCTCACCATCAGCAAGATCTTCTAAATAGGAAAGGATGTGAAATGACTATTCAGAAATTAACCAATAGACTCTACCACACTTGTCTTCCATTGTAACTTTACCTTTTATTAGGGGTGTTAGTTCTCCTTACTACCTGGAACATTACCAGAACAGAGTGGAGTAGAAGTTTTCTTTTGTTTTTGTTGTCGTCCAAGTTTAGCTGATTTTAGACCAGGTGCAAAGAGTCAATAGGTCCACCCTACAAATGCTCACTGTTGACTTGTGGAGAAATAGGTTGATTCCAGCTCAGTGGCAGCTAAAAACAGGGTTATGTGGGGCTTCTAGCAGGGCCTGTCTGGGCTTGTGTGAAATCTGTACAGCCTAAAGCATGCCTAGAAGAATAAGAAGAGTGAAGTAGGGTAAGGACCATGGGTACCCACTAGGCTAGTCCTGTCATACAGGCTGTGTGAGCAGAGCTAGACCTGGGTATTGGGGATGATATGGGCAGGCAGGTGAAGTTCCTTAATAGGCCAAGATTGTGGACACATGGCTAAACCAGGTCTAGGCTTAGGTATTGGGAATGATAAGGGATGGCAGGATCTTTGGAAATTCCCACACAGTTTTCCTGTGTTTGGGGTTTCATTTCTGTGAATGCAAACCACACCAAGCACACTCCCATTTTTTAACCTTTATTAGATAATAAATGCTAAAATTCTTTCCAAGTAGCTATGAAGACCTTCCTCATTTTGTTTCAGACATCACTAGTGGAAACCTCACATATATGTAACACTCTTCAGTTTATAAAGTCCTTTCGTATGCATGACTTCATGTGACCTTGACTATGTGAATCATTATACACACTTTTATACATAAAATGTCCAAGGGTCAGAAAGAATAAAAAGCCAGAAGTCAAGGTCCAGTCCAGAGGATCCGACTCAATGGTACATTTGGACATGATCTTTGCCTACAAACTCTTGCTAATTTTGCTCTATGACCACTAGACACATGGTTGTCACTTAAGTACTATATAGGCAACAGGCAACGTTCTGTCATCTTTAATGCTCATACTCTTGCAAGTATATAACCTCCTATTCTAAATCAGTAGAGAGGAATAAGGGAAGCCAAGGGTAGTGGAGCCATAAGTTAGTCTTTCCAGTGATTTTTTCCAAGCAAACTGATTTAAAAAACAAGGCAGGAGAAAATACAGAAAGGTTTTCACATAGCTGAGGTAGTAGTGTAGAGACTTTGGAATCAACCTGTGCAAAATTTAAATGTGACCTGTGATCCGAGGTTGCATACACACACACACACACACACACACACACACACACACACACACACACTTTTTTTCTTGGAAAGAAACCTTTTCCCCATCACCTTGCTTACATTCACATCAACTCCCAGGCAGACCCCAATAAAAGCTGCCTCTCTGCTCACTTTTGCAGATTTTGCTTTTCTCAAGTGCTCTAAAAGGCACTGCCACCAGAGCTTCAAAACCTTATAAAAACAACTTGGAATGCCTCTTCTAAGGGGCAGAAGAGGAAATCAATACATTCTGATTTTCTCCTCCATTAAATTCTCAATGACTGAAACAGTTGCGGAGCTGGGGAGAGTTTAGGAGCCCAACAACCATACACTACATTCGTTTTGAAGATCATAGGGCCTCTTGTAGGTACCTATGAGTAGAGCTTTTAGATTTTTAATATGTTCAAAAGTGTAACAGTAATCGGCAATAATAAATAAAGCACTTGTGTAAGTATGAAGATAATTATTTGTTGAACCATCTGGCATAATAGCTAACATCCCTTTTAGCAAGGGAACTAAATGCTATAACACTATTAAAGTTAATAAACAAGAGAGATTATTAAGTGAAATGATGCTGTAAAATTCATGAGGGAGGATCTCAACAGTACTGTGGATGTTTCTCAGTGATATAGCATATAGCTAGGTTGGATAGGAAAACTCAAAGACCTGTTCATATTTGAATACTTCTTTGTCCTATTTCCAAGTCCAACCCATAAGCCAACACCACCAATCAGTTACCAACATTCCATCCTTTCCTCCCTGTCTCCAGCACAGCCACTACCAATCATAACTGCAAGCTGTGAGTACCAGACTGATTCCTCTCCAACTGCTCATCCACACTTTGCTGTTTATAAGACATAAGTCATCCTATAACAAAATAACTTTAGCCCACCACTCAGACTTAAGTTCCCCAGTGGCTTCCCATCTCAATTTGTTTCCCAGGAGTTCTGAAACAAAGTTCCACAAACTACACAGCTTTCGATGGCAGAAATGTACTGTCTTATAGTTGCCCAAAGGAAAAGCTGAAAATCAAAGTGTTGGCATAGTTCAAGGCCACTGTGCCAATGAACCCTAGAGGAGAGCCCACTCTGGCATCTCCTACCTTATGGTTATTTCTCAGGACAATGTTAGTGATGAGGCTGACACCTGTATCAGCCTAATTACCTGGGGTCAAGTTGCAATCTCCCGTACAGCATCCCTCACCTGCTCTCTCTGGGTGCCTGACTTTGGGCCCGATTCTTCCATTTTTTTGTAAAAACACCAGTCATCCTGGATTAGAATTTCAGTCAATGACACCACTTTAACTAGAGTAAAGTCTTTTATTTAAATATTTGTAAATAAAATCAAATTCAGAAGTTCTATGCTTCTTTCAGATGTCCAAATATCTGCGGGATACAGTCCAGCCAGCAAACACTAACCTTAGTGACCTCCAAAAATCTGCTCACTCCCTAGGAGATATTGTTTTTGCAAGTCTCTGATAAAATGGCTTCTTTTATGCTCATGCACTTGATAGGGCCTTTGTTCCTTTTGGTACCTGGTCTCAAAAGGTAGTTCTTCTGAGTCTGTAACTGTCCACTCTCACATGTCACCTCTACAATAGACAGGCAAGCAGTTTTGGTGCAGCCTAAAAGTTCAGATAATGGGAAATGTTTCTCCCTGTTTTAATGGGTGTTGAGCTCTGGGCCTTAATCAGGCTCATCTCTACCACTGTCAATATGGGTAACATTTCCTAGGGGAAAAAAGCATACAATCTCATATAGAAGTAGTCCTCAGGCCTTGCAACTGGCCCAGCCAAAGGAGGACTCTGGAATTCATAGAGACTTGTAAAGCTACGTTTCATTCTCAGAGCAGGACCTTGATCCAAAGTCCCCATCACCTTGTCTCTAAGGTTCCCCCATTTTATCTCCTTTTTATGACATGTGCCATTTGTTTTGACACTTGCTAAATGTGAAATCATTAAAAATGTGGTATTTTTGTATATTCTTCCATAAGGACCCTAAGTTTCTTAAAAAACAAACAAACAAACAAACAAAAGAAAAAAAGCACCATCTCATTGATATTCCCCACTAGATGCCAAGTCTTAGCAAAGTGCTTTATATGTAGTTGACACATAGTGAATACTGAACTCTGAAATAGATGGATGTGCAGATGGCAATAATAGCACTAATACTACTACTGAGTCCTGCAGTTCTCACTGGGTTCCACATGTATCACACATCAGAGGTTCAATATGTCCTGGGTCCCTGTTAGTACATGGCAAAGCCTGAACTTGGGCCCTGTGCTTTGGATCAAGGCTCCTACAGGACAAAGAGTGAGGTCCAGTGCCTCAGTGTCCATCTCCAGATGCCAGACTTGGGAAATATGAGATTTTCATTTCACAGAAATGCTTTATCTTGAAGAAGAAGAAGAAGAAGAAGAAGAAGAAGAAGAAGAAGAAGAAGAAGAAGAAGAAGAAGAAATAAATTGCCCCTCACACCAGACACATTAAAAAAGAGAAGAAATATGCAGCCTTCTGTCTTAGATTTCAAGGAGAGCTAAGGAGGATATCTATAAGGCATCACCATGGAAGCTCTGCCTCCATGCCAGGCATTGTATGGCTACCTAGGGAAAAATCCATGATCAGCTTTAGTTCAAATTTGCCAGCTAACGAGGGATTTCTATGATCTCCGGAAGGGTTAAAGCAGTTACAGAGCCTTGATGTCATGACATTCCAAGAAGTGACCCCAGAAAGCAGAAGTGAAAGCACAAGGCCCAGTCCTCTCCAGCTTTATGTTTTTATGATTCTGCCGATTAGAAGAAAGCCCCATTGAAGAAGCACAGGGACACATAAGAAAAGAATAGCCAGTGTGTTGTATGGAGGCGTGTCAGTCTCTGTTGACCCACTGGATGCCGCTCACTCCCCTTCTTAACAGCTCAGTTTTGTAAGAAGGAAAGTAGTCTGTGCTCAAACAGGAATAGGCTTTTGTGGTATTTCTAGCATAAAATATAATCTGTTTTTTTTCCATGATACACTGGCAGACCTTGTATATTTTAGCTCTTAATCATAAATAAGAAAGGGGGGAAAGATGGATAAAGTTTCTAGATTTTTCTGAAACCCAGGAGCAGCAAGCAACATTACTGGAAATGAGATGAGAGGACTGTGGAACACTGATGTTGGGGTGGGGAGACGGTATAGTTTCAGCAAAGCTCTTCTATATGATGCAGTGTCTCCCGGGAGCCTTTTTCAAAGAAGATTCTGTCCAGCACTCCCCACATGGCCGGTTGATCCTGCCCTGTTTTGTGATCTTTCTTTAATCCACAGTAACAACCCAGGATCTGTTCTCTTTGGCCAGCATGTGGGCTGAAGAATGAATTGTATCCTCAGAACAACCACATTCCCAAAAGTGACCCAGAAGGATGAAGTGGAAAGCCCAAGGCCCAGTCCACCCCAGCTTGGTGTTTTTATGATGCTGCCGATGAGAAAAAAAACTCCAGTGGGTAATTATAGTTCTCTGGCTTTTATTTGACTGCAAAGAGCCAGGAAATATGAAAGACAGTATAAATCCTTCTCTCTTGATTCAAGTTGCCTCCATTAGCAGAACTTTTTGGCAGTTATAAGTCAACTTGTAGAAATATTTATTAATGATCACATGTCTGCTCTGAACTCAGATTGCATCATCACATACAAAAAAGAAGGAGGAGGAGGAGGAACCACTCTCTTTTTAAAGTGTTTTTAGGTTTCTCTTCAGGAAGTAGATCATAATAGAATGGTATTTAAGGACAGAGTTTAACTATTTGCTCTGTTATCCTTGAGTTTCTCTTACATTAGCTCATTAAAACTGTAACTGAGTCCTGTGGCCTTCCCAAGCTCAATAATTTGCTCTTTTCTGATCCAGAATCAAGGTAAATTGAAAGCAAGAACCCATCCTTGATTTGAGACACCCATACCATTGAAACACCCATACTGTAAGTACCATCTTTTATTATACTAAACTCAACAGAAAACCTTCTAGCCTGGGACTAGGATTCTGATGCTCTGAAGTGAGTCCTCCATAAAACCAAACATATTCCCTGGTGTCCTACTTCAAATACATCACCAAATCAACATGTTTTGATGGAGAATGCCTAATATATCTCTCTCTTGCAGATGGAAGCAACATCCTTTGCTCTGCTACCAACAGAATTTTTAGTGCAGTGGTCCCCACAAATCTGACAAGGGCTTTCTATCCACAGTTACATCAAGCACAAGACAGCCCTGGAACCAGTGCCCTAGAACACTATCTATAGAACTTCTAGCAATTCTTATACTCTCGTAAATTCTTTCTAACAGAGGAAAAGAGTACAACAAACGATGCTATTATTGCCTCCATTTGTCTCCTGCGTTCTCCAGAAACCATACTATCTTTCATGGAGGGGAGCCACTGAGAGCACTGTTACTTGTCCTTGCATTTCCAAACTCTAATGTATAATCATTCCATAAATGTTTATTTGCCATTTAGAAGCCATTCCCTGAACTACTGCAGTCTGGGGTACAGTGGCTATAAAAACAGATAAAGGTCTTGATATCCTGGAATGTAATGGCCAATCTTGGTGTCAACCGAAGATTCCAATAAGACAGTCATTACACTTTGTCACTAAGATTGTATAATAAGGCATGTAAGGCCATGGATGATTGAGTAAATGGAAAGACATGCAAATGTTCTTCCTATAGGCAGGCTAGCCAGTCTGCAGTGTGAATTGAGGTCTCAAACAGAAGGAAAGGCTTTGTGTTTTACAACTTCATTACTTCATTCCAAGAAAGCAGAATACAGATGGACAATCCCCTTACTAAAAATTGAATACATATGCCCTGATTTTGCTCCAAAACTCTCCCAAACATAAACAGAGATCTGACACTTCATTGGTGAGACTTTTTGCATGTATGAGGGAAAAATAAGGTATTAAATTTCCCATTGAATCTTTTTCCTTTCTGTTAGGTCTACATCTTGGAAAAGCCTCCTCCAATATAAATCCTTACCAAATGAGTTGAATGAAATATACTTTGGGGCATTTAATATGAAACGAACAGTTTCAAATCGCTTTACACATGTTGGAAGTTTAAAAAGTTGTTTGTTAAATACTTTAGTTATAATTCATTTAAAAATCCCATTATGTTTGGTTACACAAGAGTGACTTTAATACACTTAAAGATGCAGTACTCCTTAGCTGTGACATATTTATAGTCTGAACATTAAAAGGTTTATAAAATAAGGCTATATTTTCTTGGTGTCAAACATCCCTCAATGAAGACAATTATTCAGTCTGCCTGTTTGTAATTAGGTATGAAATAATTTACGATTATGAAGATAAGTGAACAGAAATTTCTAGAATAACTGCATATTGTATTTTATTATTGAAAGATTTCTGTAATCTTCCGAGGGCTTCAGGAGTCATAAATTGCCCAGATCTGATTTCTCCTGGATTTCTTGTGGAATTAATAAACATATGGATCTAATCTAAGAATGTGTGTCAAAAATAATGAAGAGAGCAGCCTCACAGAAAGCTGAGAATGAAACAGGACTGACGCAAACTGACTTCGGCTTGGAGAACAAGAGCACACAGCTGCCTATACTCAACCCTCAGAAGCAGAGCCTGGCTGTTCTGTGGGAGAAAGAATACCTCATTGGGGTCAGAAATGCAGCCCATACTCAAATAACCCGGGACTGGAGAGGTTTCTTTGTGGTGCATTTCTTTCTTACTGACAGGAATCATTAAACAATTTCAACATGGCATCCTTGACACCTATTGTTGATGGCTTTCTGAGGTATGTAGATGGCTAAAAAGAAAGGACAGAGCAAAGTTGGTGTTTCTACTCAATTCCTGTGACAATAAAGGGTGCTTCTGAGAGACACCAACCTGTCTTTCTTGCTATTTCTTTCTCTTCGTTTCAAAAAGGGTAGTGAGAACACAGCACCGCTGAGGATTATATGCTAGATAAAGATTCAACCTACAAGTTTCTTCTCACCATTTTCCAACTAATATTTGTTTCTTCTTCCCAAACCTGAGCTGAGATTGTGGACATTTTACAAATTCCTCAATCTTCCCCAAAATGCTTGATGTGACACCCATTGTCTTTGGGGGAACTTTGTAATAAATTTAAGAAAACGTTATAGTATTTCTGTAATGTCCTCAGAAATTCTTGCCTCGGCTGATAGTTTGCTAAGAAGCAGGGACTTGTACACATAAACATTATTCTGTCTCATCTTTGAATCTCCCTGCCATCTCCAAGAGAGCCTCTGTAGAGCTTCAACAGAGAAATTGTTAAGCCAATTATATGTGAGTGGATCAGAACTTGGCTACATTGAAACTGACTCTGAACAAATCACATCTGCCAACTAACATTCAGAGAGTTTTTACAGAGCACTTGGCTTGAGGCTACATATGGTGATTTCACCAAACATGAAGATGTAGTTACTAAACAGCAAATCCAATCCATTGTCAGAGTGGAGCTGCTGGCTCTGTCTTCCTTCACAACCAACCTTGCCAGTCTCCACTATGCCGGATCACTCACGTGCCACAGTGAACTTCCTCAGTGGAGACAAATCTTCTCTACAACCCCTCACATAAGTTTGGAATTAGGCTACCAGAACTGAAAAGGTATGTCCTGAGATGCTGTGCCAGTGCAATATTGTAAAGATTATAGGCTGTGCTACCATTCTACTTTGCTTCAGCTCATTGCAGGTATCATAAAATAGTGATCCAGGCAATCTGGGGTGTAGGGCAGGGTGCAACAGTAGACCATTCGGCACCATCTCAATTCATTCTCTGATCCCTTTCTCTTCCATCAGACAATGTACACAAAACACCATTCCAGCATCATGATACAAAAATCATATCCTATAAAGGCAAGCATCTGAGATATCCATATGTTTCTCTTAAGCAAAAATGATTCACATATGTCAAGTGTATGTATACTCCTGGCTGTGGAGTAAATGAAATGTTACTGTCACTCTCTCCTAATTTGCTTCTTGAAGATTCATCCTATTAATGGGCACTGAAGCAAGACATCGGAGGCACAGTGAATGCCAGCATGGAAGGAACCCAAGATATCATTTGGCCCAACTAACCCTGTGGTGCAATAAGCCCATTTGCAACCACATTCATTATGCTGACTAGAGTACTTTCAATGCTTACACTTAAGTGTCTTGTTTTGTAACTAATACATTTCAAAAATGTTGCAAAAATATTTTTTAAAGAAAGAACACTTTAAGGAGTACACGATTGCCTTGGTGGCTGTCTGTATGGTGACTCTCTTCCCTGGAGCCATACAACAGGAACTTGTAATCACACTTTGGGTCTGGCTCCTTAAAAAAGTGTCAGCCGCACCCCCCAACCCCCCCCTCCCCCGCTTTCAAACATTTAAAGACACCTATTAAATCATCTTCAAATTTCCTTTCCTCTGGTCAAAGTCATTTTGTCTCCCTCAGCCATTTATTAAGCCAGCCACCATGGTTCCCATATCCTTTGTTATTCTGGTAAGCCTCCAGATAGGTAATGACAGCCTCAAATTGCAGCACCCCAAACTGAAAGCCAAATTCTATACATATTCCTATGGTTCCATGGCAGTTGGCAAGTCACTCCAGGCAGGGTTAATGTTATGAAACACCTTTTAAATTAGCCAGAGCAGGGGTCCACATTTTATGCTTGTTCTGTCTCCTCTTTAATTTACAGTGTGAGCCCCCAGCCATGAGTGAAGTGTGGGGAATGTGATTGTTGCCAATAATTGACCATTCCTTGGTTCGGGAAATCCATGAAACTCTAATGGAACCATTATTCTTAAAGCCACAGGATAAATGACGAGAACAGTAAAGTAATGCATTTGCAGAATCTGCTTATCGTTTTTTTTTTTTTTTACCAAAAAAGATGAGTAATGGAACTATCCATCTTTACTTTATCTCACATGATGATGTACAAAGTGACTACTAAAGATGAGACTCTTACATTAAATATTTAGGAAGGAACATTCACTGCCATGTACACGCACACGTTCCCAGGGCACATTCACTGCTGAAACATCTAATTAATGCATCAATGTCAAAGAATTAGATAACTCTGGGCATTGTAATAACAGCTTCCATGGAAACCTATTGTCCTTGCACACTTGTTGGATTATATATCTGCAAATGGAACTGTGCCATAGTGAGAAAAATAAGCGTTCAATCATTAAGCAGTTTCAGTAATCCAATCACGTGAGGCTCTGGAAATTGAAGTGGCTTGGTCCCATGTTCTGTGTAATCTCATCTATGAGACTTTTTCCCTGATATTTCTTTTCTATAGAAAAATCTTACTTGCCAAATTAAAAAATTCATGTATACAAAGGGTGAAATATTATGCTTTGCTATTTACATGTAATATGAATGAAGTTGATGATATCTCTCTTAGGTGCTGATTATCTCAAGTTTTGTACACAACTAGAAGCAGGATGGATGAATTTCTGATAATTTCATTTTTCCTTTTTTAGAGGAACCTCTATAGTGGTTTTGTGTAAGACTGATCTAAAAAAAAATTAGCATGATCATCTACCAAGGGCAATACCTCTGAGTTAATTCCGTGGTGTAGAAATGGAATAAGAATATATTGACACACAATAGACAAAGGTAAGACAGAAGACTGTCAAAGCTAAGATGATTCAGGAAACAAAGCTGCTACACTCTGTATATATCATCCATGTGTTAGAAGCATCATGTCCAGGGTAGCAAGGTTGAAAGGTAAAAGCCTTTTAGGACGTGTGAACCATATACATGTTCTGCCCTTGTAAATGAAAAATGATGTCACCATAAAAAGGGTTTATGGGAATGGATTCTCTCTACTGTTTTTCTGTCATGTTAATTCAGGGTATTGCCCCATTAAACCATATGGCACACCAGTCTTTTATCATATAAGTGTACAGCAGGAAGATGCTACCAATGACCAGATGACAATGCCTTCATCTTAGACTTCCCAGCCTTCTAACCTAGCAGAGATAAATTTGTGCTCTTTACAAATTGCCATTTTGTAGTGTTCTATTGCCCCAGCACAAAATAGACTGTGATGAATGATTATCATGATAATAGTTATAGGTAAAAGCCCTTCGTAGATGATATCAAATAATAATCATTTAAGATCAACAATGTGTGGCTTCTCTGTTGTTCATTTTAGGTTCACTAGTTCATTATCATCTTATGAGAAAAACTAAATACATTTAAATATTTATCTTTGGGAACTTTCTTTTTATTCTTTTATTTCTATGTTCTTTGTTTACATTCCAAATGATTTTCCTTTTCCTGGTTCCCCCTGCCCCTAAGTCCTATAAGTCCTCTTCCCTCTGCCAGTTGCCCAATCAATTCCCTCCCACTCCTCTGTCCTGGCAATCCCCTACAATGCTACATTAAGCCTTTCCAGGACCTGGGCCCTCTCCTTCCTTCTTCTTGGGAATGATTTGATATGTGGGTTGTGTTTTGGGTATTCTGAGCTTCTGGGCACTTTCAAATGGAAATTAATTACTCAGGTGAGATTTCCAGTTAGAAGCTGCCTCTGCAGTGAATGGGAGGAACCGGGATAATAAAGAGTAACAGGCTCTATTACAAACATTACAAAAGGAGAAAGATTGGAAGAGTATCCAAAGTCATGAAGGAGGTGACAGGACAGCAGGGAAGCACAAGGAACAGAAGAGTGCTGTAGAGAAAAACAATGGGGTGGAAAATAAGTAGCTCCAGCCCATTGTTCTCTTACCTCATCCAAAGGTAAGCCAGAAAGTGGTGGTGTAAAGAGACTAGCAGTCCTATCCACGGGACCAGAGCCTATTTCTTACAAGCCTGGGTCCCGGTGAAGGATTTGGTGAGACTGTTATCACCATCATATGGTATATCAATATCTTAAAAGAGGACCATGTTGTCCTTTACCATGTCTCAGAGGGTTTTGGCTGGGCATCGTCTTGGAAAGAAGGCTATTGATGAAGACTAAGATAGGATGGAAAGCTGAAAACAAAGAATAAACGCAAGGATCAAGAAAACAGTCTGCTGTGGCAACTGGATAAGAGAGTGCAGGTAGGGCAATTATGAAGCGGAGGAGGAGGGCAAGATGAAGCCAGTGGAGAGGCTTACGGTACAGGGGGTCAGACAGTAAATGGTGTTCTAAGCTGCCCTCTGTGATTAGGAGCAGACCCCATCACCTGAGGAAGGTTGTAAAACTTAGAGCCTCAAGCCAAAGGACAATGGGTAACCTGATGACTGGTGTCACTGATGCATCAGGCATGGCACTGCCCACGGGTCTAAAGGGACTGACTCTTGCTGCACTGTGTCTCCCATAGGGTGTTAATGCCGAACTGGACTTGAGATCACTGACCAGTCCAGCAGTACATGTCTCCGTATGGAGTCCAGCGGATATAAACTGTGGTGTCTCTGCAACATTGGAGAAGCTGAGTGGGGATAGTAGACATCTGGTATACAAAGAAGGGAAATCCACCCCCCCCCAAGAGAAAGAAAGCTCTATGAGATAATCTGACACGTGTCCAGGCTCAGCACCAGCCTAAACAGCAGGAAGTTAAGAGATACAAATTCAACTGACCACTCCCTGCACCAGACACACTCAATGTCAGAAGATCAAGAAAAAGCTTGGCCTGAAACTTCACCTTATTATTTTTTGGTTTTTCTGTTTTATTTTGTTCTGTTTCTTTTTCTTTCTTTCTTTTTTTTTTGTATCCTTACATTTAATTATCAATTTAAATCGCTATCATATTTTAATCTAGGATATGCTGATTTTTATGCCTCTTCTTCCATTTGTCTAATTATTCAATGTGGTTTTTTTTTTTTGAATTGGGTTTGAGATCGTGTTTCTTTTTCATGTGAGTGAGTGTTTACCTGAATGGATATCTGCACTCCAGGTGCATACGGTGCCCATAGACAAGCAGCTAGTGCTGTTATCTTTGGAGCCATTACTCCAGCCCATTTTGTTTTTAAGTTGCACTTCATGTTTGTCACAGACTCCTCCTCCTCCTCCTCTAACTCCTCAGCATACACTATGGGCACATACAAGGACATCCACCATTTTTTCTTTCTTATAGCCTTCCACATCTTATTCTTCACCAATTCTTCTCCATCCTTACTTTTGCTTCTTTAACCTTGTTTGCCCTTCCACTTTCTGCTTTCACTGTCCCATCCTTTTCTCCATCCATTTATTTTCTTTACTTTTACCCCAGCTAATTTATAACTGCATTGCTTGTTCTACATTATGTTTGTAATTGTTTGCCCTATGATCTTTGATGGTAGGGTTTTCTTTTTAATTTAATCAATTTGATGTGTGTCTCTACAGCTGATTTCAATTTTCAGCCATTACCTTGATTTCTTCTCTTCATGGTAACAAAGATTTATCAATAAGATGATTGCAGCTAAAAATAGAAATGCATTTACACACGGGACAGATATGTGCATTAAAACACAGAAATACAAAAAAATAAGAAAACAGAAAAGCAGAAAGATTTGTGATAGCTGATTTGGTTGAAAACAAGACACAACTGTGATGCCTACAGGAAATGTGTCAGTAGCAAAGATACCCACAAATGTAACGTAAAAGAATGAAAGTCGCTGTACCAAGCAAATGGAAGCCAAAAACCAAGAAGTGCAGCTGTATTCATAGCTGGTAAAAAAAAAGTTTCAATCCAAAATTAAGAGAGATTTTTTTTAAAGAAAATCTAAACATATCAATGAATGGAGCAATCTATCAATTATAAGTTATACTGAATATTGGTATATTCAATATCATAAAACAAACATGACTAGATTTTTAAAAAGCCAGGTAAGTATATGCTGCTTCCTGTGCCCTGGACCACCCTCTGCCCAACCCTACTTGCCCTTGGGGGTTGGAGGTGAGGTGGTGCAGGTTCAGGGCACAGACTCTGGGAGCTGGGGAGGGCTGCAGCAAGCTTGTCTGGATGCTACTGCAAGCTCCTTTAATACCCTCCTCCCACTCCCCATTGGTCCCAAGCAAGCATCTCTTCTAACAGCAGTTCCCGACTGGCTGGCATTGTCTCATCCGCAGTCCTTGGTCTTTCAGGCAATCCTCAATTAGGCTCTCCTGCAGGAGATGCCTTTGCAGCTGCTTGGCTCTCTGGCATTTATGCAAAGATGACTGCACCGTTCCTCCCACAAGTATATGTACTATTTTAATGGCAGTTAAACTTCTCCACTCTCGTGAATAAGTAAATCACCCCAAGAAATTAAAGTCAATAACGAAACTTCAAAATTAAATTTCATCCTAGAAGAAATGTCCCTTACAGACATCTGAAAGATCTGCACATCCAACACCTGAGGATATATATATATCCTATTGTCATATATATATATATATATATATATATATGTATGTATATGTATGTATATGTATGTATATGTATATATACACATATATGTATGTATATATATACACATATATATGTATGTATATATATATACACACATATACATACATATATATGTATATATATATGCCAATAAAGTAACTTACAAAATAATTAAAATAACATCCTGTGTTATATTAGATAAAAGCCACAAAAAGTCTGGTAACCCTACAAAGATAGATATTAAATAGAGTTGTGGACCCAAAAGGAACCACCTGTGCCACCACCCAATTTTCAGCAAATATGCTAGACTCTACATGAAAGACACTCTCTTCAATGAATGATACTCAGAAAACTGATACATTTACATATGAGTTAACTAGATTCCTACCAATCATGCTGTACAAAAATCTATTCAAAGTAGATCAAAACTCTTAATGCCAAACCTGAAAAATCATTATCCCTGAAGGAAGCTAGGACAGGAACTCAAACAGATCAGGAACCTCGAGGCAGGAGCTGATGCACAGAACATGGAGGAATGCTACTTACTGGCTTGCTCTTCATGGCTTATTCATTCTGCTTTCTTATAGAACTCAGGACCAGCAGCCATGGATGAACCACCCACAAAGGGCTGCCCACTCCCATCAATCACTAACTAAGAAAATGCCCTACAGGCGCAGACAGCCGCATTTGATTTTCTTACCTGGGGCTCTCTCCTCTTTGATGAGTATATTTTGTATCAAACTGACATAAAACTAGCCACCACGTTTGTCCTAAGAGTATTTTGCAGGAAATTATTATACCTGCTTATGCTAAAATGATTATTCAGCCATACACAGTGCATTTCTCTAAGATATTGTGGCATTTCACAGTGTGGACTGTTCACATGTGCCTCCTTGGATGGTGATATATTTCATGATTATGCACACCTGTGACAGAGATGAGCATTTATATGCTCATAACTGCAATATGGGAAGCCACAGTCTTTTACAACAATCCATGGGACTTTTCAAAAATCAAAAATTGCACAATTTATCACCAAAAAGTATGATTGCCTGGCTTAGCTGTTCAAGAAAAATATTTTTTGTGCATGCCCTTAGCAGCAGCAGAAGTATACACTGTGCCTTACACTGAAATAAACACAATAAATAACAGTGTTTTAGATACACCATATACGTATGCAAGGGGTGTAAACGTCCTTTCTTTTACCCATGTCTACTCTAGTAAATACAAATCTCCCCTTGCTAGTAAGGCAAGTATTATCTTAAAGACCCAGTGATTGTTTATAGAACAAGACTGGAGAATTTTAAACGACACTGACTACCATAGAACCAAGAGGAAACCTCAGTCTGGGTATGAGGACTAATAAAATAGGACAAAAAAAGAAAAATCATTTTTGATGCATGAATAATTACAGTAACTCTGGTGACAACTGGTAGTTGTGCTAGTAATACTTCTAATGACTGATATCTCTTGCTTACTGTATACCCTGGTCTATCTAGTAAATACTTTACATGTTCTTGCCATTTAATTCTCACAAGCCTGCTGTTCTGTCTTAGCAATGACACAGCTATAATTTTACAGCTGTGGACTCATGGACAGGAGGCAATTCCTTTATAATGGAACACAGACAACCATATAAGGAGACAGAGGCCAGGGCCACACTGATGAGCTGACATGAACCCATGCCTACTGCACAGTGAGAGGTTCTGGGGATCCAGGGTGCTGGTATTTGAAGGATATGTTTGTCTCACATGGTTGTGGTCTATGACTCCCAAAAGCAGATCAGAGTTATAAAGAATGTAAATATGAATGTGGTTTATAAGTGTCAATCAGGTTCACTATGCAATGGTAACCAAATTATTTGAGTCCAGGGGCATAAAATAGGTCTCACATACAACAGGTTATAAAATGTGGATTGATTACCTATATATAGGCTGCAAGGGAAAACATAAGCCAAGCTTCATAAGTCAGGAAAGCAATCTAGAGCAAATCATTTTTTTTCTATGTATTACAGCTGAGGGAACTAGAGAAGTAACCCACCTTGGGTTTTATAAACATGGGTAAAGAACATGCTGGCTGAATTATAATACAAGAAGTCAATATTCAGAGAAGATTAGAACAGAGCTTGGGCCATCCCAGCCAGTCCTCCCTATCTCAGAACTATACCTTTAGTATATTCTATAATTACTCCTGAGAACACCACCACATAAAGCAGTAAAGACTGGATTAGCTCAAATCTATGTCAACAAGCATTCTGCAAGGATCTTCTAGAAAGTTTGCAGTGGATGGGTGGGTATATAAGGATATCTGGGTGGTATGTCAGCTATGCACATGCAGAGCTGGTGAAAGAGATCATGTGGCAACATAACTTCCAACACACATGTAGAAGTTCATGGTATATCTGTTCTATATACAGGAAAACTACACAGAGTGTTAACAGAATGTTTGAATTTCTTGTGCTGAAGAGATGAACTAAAATAACCCTTTATTGTTACTCTCTTCTCCATGTAGACTCCACCTGGGGTATGGATAAAGATAGGTAAGAGATGATTACTTGATGACTGGATAGATATCAATAGTTGGTAGATGGGGAAATAACAGATAAATGCATAAATAAACAAAAATAAAATCTAGGTAGACAGGATAGATAGATAGATAGATAGATAGATAGATAGATAGATAGATAGATAGATAGATATAGAAGATAGATAGATAGATAGATAGATAGATAGATAGATAGATAGATAGATAGATAGATAGATAGATAGATAGATAGATAGATAGATAGATAGATAGATAGATAGAGAGAGAGAGAGAGAGAGAGAGATAGATAGATAGATAGATAGATAGAGAATTGATAGAAGACAGACATGAAATGGTCTCTGAAAGGTCTAGTATAGTAAAACAGCATTAGAAAGTTAATTTACATATTTTGTGGCTTTAAATACTCTGTGTTTTTTTTTCTAGGAATCATAAGATTGTGGAACTCATCTCTTGGCCAAATGCCCATGAAACTAAAAATCCTTGGGTATTCAAGTTCCCTATACAGAATTATATATTATTTACATATAACTTACACTTCTCCTGCATTCTTTAAATCATGTGTGGATTACTCATAATACCTAGCATGATGTAAATGCTCTGTTAGTAGCCACTATATTGTATTGCCTAAGGAATAATAACAGTGGAATGGCTATAGTGTTCAGCACAGGTGTAATTTTTTTTCAAAGATTTTATATCCCAAGTTATTTGAGTACATGAATGTAGGACACACTGACAGAGAGGACTGACTGACTCCCAGCTGTCTGGTCCAGGCAGTCATGGCTCAGTACCCGGAGTCAGGAAGTACACATTACTCTTCTAGAAAATCCATGAAACCCACACCCACTGAATATGGCTCTGCCTTTCTTTTTCTTCCCCTTCACTTGTCAACCAGCTCCAATTAGTAGCACTTCATCACAATTTCAAGAGGCCTTTCAGCCAGACTCCTAGAACTTACAAAACTAGCAACATGAAATTGCATAAAAGTACACATAAGACGGCAGATCTTATCACAAACAGTTCCCCCACCCTCTTTGTATCTTTGGTGATATACTGTAGGGTGGAAGTGACTTGTACTTCATTTTAATAATTAATACTTAAGAATAAAACATGTTATAAAAAGCATTATTTCCTTTTTCTTCCATTATTTGCTTGTTTTGCTTGTATTCTGTTTTTCTTTTATCAAAAATAGTTTTTCATATAATTTATTCTGATTATAGTTTCTCCTCCCCCAACGTCTCTAAGATTTTCCCCTACCTGACACCCATATGAATGCACACCCTTTCTGTCTCTTGTTGGAAAAAAACAGATATCACCTTTATCCCATGTGTGTGTGTGTGTGTGTGTGTGTGTGTGTACACTCTTCCTTCCTTCTGACATTTAAAGCCAGTACTGAAAGGTAATTAGCACTCCCAGACCAGCAAATGCTGCATGCATGAGTTAGGATCTGCCAACCAATTTCAGTGTGTCAGAGACTAAGGAAAACAAGGATTCTTTGTTGCCTTGTACAACACAGATGTCCCCGACAGAGTGGTTTTCCTGTGTAGATCCAATCCAAGCAGTGGGTCAGGTATCCTTGCTCCCTCCAGTCCAACACCTAATTTCTCTAGATTAGGGCAATTCAGCCTTCATCTTGAGGCCAGCATAGTCCATGAATCAGTGCCAATCCAGAGAGTGTTTGTTAATGGCCTGCATAAAGTGAGCACAGATATCAGGGAAACCGAGAAGTTAAACTTTGCTGTGACATGCCTGTACATAGTGAGTGGATGTTTCTTAATCAAAGGAAGTACAGACTATTTTGAGTATGGCCCAAATCACCTGACACAGTGGTTCCACTGCAGATTAAAATCTTTAAAAAATAATGTCAAACTGATCTAGATAAAAGTATATGTTATCAAGTATATCCAACTCATGGCCTGTGGGCCGTCTGTGACCCAAAAAAATGAATGTGGCCCAACACAAATTGTAAACCTAGCAAGCACGTTATGAGATGGATTTCAATCAATTTTTGTCACTAAATTATGCGATATCAGAGAGCAAACTGTATAGATGGCGACATCATGACCTAATGTCAAAAAGTTGGACATCCCTGTGTGTGCACACACTCCGAGTCTTTTTCAGTTCACTGGGAGCTTTAATAAAGAAAATGAGGAGCTGTCTCTGAGAGGAGTTTATATAACCATGTAAGATCAATGCCCATTTCATTGCCCATAAACTGGTTTGTCTCTCCAAAAGGGAGGATGGGAACTTGTGTGTTTAAAAGTATGTTAGGAAAGCAAAAATAGCCAAGAAAAGTCAAAGTTACCTATCCTTACTACACCGATTGATAACTTTGCTAAAACTCTACTTCACAAATGCTATGACAGTTTTAAGAAGGGACAGTTATGTTTCCTAGTAGAGATAATGCCACTTGGAGTGTCCTTCAGGTCACTTCCAGGTCAGCCCAAATATCAACTTATTGCCAAGGGGCTGGCACAGTTTTCTTATGATTCTTTGAATAAGAGACATCTCTCTATTGAGGTTTGGGGTTCTTGGAATGTATTGTAATACTAAATACTGGCCCCCTGAGAGGCCCAGTTACTCTCAGGGACAAGAGAATCTGCACGTACACAAGTAATGCTGTGTAACCTTGTCCCCAAGTTATCCCTGATAGGTAAATAAAGATTCCTACATAATAAAGGTGGTCAGAAGATAGAATAATGAAGGTTGGGTTCCTGGGCTTGGGGTCTGGAGAGAGACCATGAGGAAGGTGAAGGAAGAAGGTAGAGAGAGGGGAAAGGACATTTGGTAGGTGAATTATATAAACATGGCCATGGGGGTTAGCCAGTTGGAGTTAAGAACAGCCCAGATGGAACATGGCAAGGTATAACTCAGGGTTATTAATGGAGAAGTAAATTCTAATAGCTTAGAGGGTAGATATCTTCCCAGCTCTAGTTCTATAAAGGCTTATTACAGATATAAAAGTTGTGTGTCTTTTATGTGGGAACTGAATAAACCAAAGGCAGCGTAAAAACCCCCATTTGAGATTAAATATTAATGACAACACCTCTCAATAATTTCTCAAGTCTGAGTTACTCAGTGCTAAGATGAGAATAAGAGGAAGGGAGGGAAGAAGAGAAGGAAGAGGAGGTGGAGGAGAAATGGAAAGCCAGGCAAGACCGTGACATCTGGCTATAGGTGTTCTTTAAATAAGTTAGATTCTGAACTGATTTAAAGAAAGGCAAATGTGAAGGTCAGAGAATATCCTTTACCTAGAAATGAGACCAGATCTCAGATACCTAGATCATTCAAACCTCTAATGAAACAAATCAATTCCATCAATTGTTCAGAAAGGTGTAAGCTAATTTTGAGAGAGAGAGAGAGAGAGAGAGAGAGAGAGAGAGAGAGAGAAGGGATGTTTGAAAGGAAAGTCATTTTGCCCCAGTCAAGAATTTTGCCTAGTTTATGTTTTGTAACATTCTTTGCCAGAGGATCCCTAACTCTGAGCAACTATTTTAAAGGTGTGCTAAGGATTGACAAAGATGCCCGGAGGAAATCAGCTTTGGGGATACATGGAAAGTAGAGCAAGGGAGGCTGGATAGATGGCTCAGTGGTTAAGAGCAATGGCTGCTCTCCCGAAGGTCCTAAGTTCAAATCCCAGCAACTGCATGATGGCCCACAACCATCTGAAATGAGATCTGACGCCCTCTTCAGGTGTGTCTGAAGACAGCGACACTATGCTAACGTATAATAAATAAATAAATAAATAAATAAATAAATAAATGAAGCTATTAAAAAAGGGAAGTAGAGCAAGACATTTCATGAGCCCTCTGGCTTTAGTAGACTGGGGGGGGGGCGGCTGGGGAGACAGGGGAGCTAACCTTCCATATTGTAAATTTGTTCAAAAATCGCAGTGTGTCACCTTTAAAACATTCTTTAAATCAAAAATATATGGTTCTTAGTGTAAAGTATCTCAAAGTAGTTATTTTAGCACGGGATGGGAAAGGGCACTGACTTTAAGAATAAAATTTCTCAGAATAAGGGGACGAAAGGCAGCCACGGTGCCCTGTCAGCAGCCCTGGTGAGGCCCTGGGATGCTCTGGCCTGCTTTAGGCTCAGTTTCCCCTGCCCCCACTACGTGTGGAAGGGACTTAGACACCTCTCAGTAGGTTTTCCCGTACTCTCTGAAAATAACTTTGCTTCCAGACAAAAGTCACAGGGTCCAACTGTTGTTTCTCTCCCTTGCCTCACAGTCTCCTCTGACTGAACATCCTCCCTCATTGATCTCCATTTCGGGAGAACGGAGGCTGTAGAATCTAGCAAGGAATAATCCTCAGGGTCCTGGAAACGTGAGATGGTCTATCATTCCAGAAGTCTCTCAGCCAAATGTTGTACCTGAGCGAAGACCATTCTCACAGTTTGTAATCGTGTTGTCTCCTGCTTCATTCTGTCACGGCATTTCTTGTTTTTAATATAAAGATTTTATAATTTGTTGATCTTCTGTTACAGATACTAGACTTCACAATCATTTGTTAAATGTCAAAAGTTGTAAGCTGTAGGCCTGCAGACAGGAGGTAGCCCTGAGACAGGCATTTGGAGGCACTGAGTCACTTGGGACCCACAAGGTTAAAAAAAAAAAAAATCCCAAAGCCTAACCTCTGCTTTCATTTTCTAGCTATTTCCTTCAGGCACCTGTCAACTGTTACAATGTCCTATTCCAGAACCTGAAAAGGCATCTAAGCCTCAGTCACCTTGTATTCCATGAACAACAGGACTGATCAATAAAGCCTTATGACAAGAAACTAAAACAATTCCCAAACAAACACAAGCCTTGAAGGACACACCACCCCCAATCACACTGGCCAAAGGAAGGCAACTGCCTTTCTTTACCTAGCAATGCTAGGCTGTGCCTTGGATTAGAAGTGATCATCTTCTAAAGAGAAGATGTTCTCCTCTTCTGAACCACCTTCTACATACAAACCTGAAGTAATAGTCAACCAGAATAAACTGGAATAAAAATACTTAATTATACTTGACTTGAATCTTGTCCCAATCTTTCTTCTATATAAACCTAAAATTCCACCTTCAGAGATCTGAAGGTGTAGCCTAATATCTAGACACACCCCAACCAACCCCCAATGGCATTACTCATTCTTTAATGGCATACTGAGCCATGTGATCCAATCTAGTTTGTTAGAGTTCCAGGAGCCAGCCCTTTTGCAATGAAATTCCAGTAACAAAAGGTATTGTGATTGGTTGGGAATTCATTGTTTTTAACTGCTGAGTAGTATTCCATTGTATAAATATACCACATTTTCTCTATCCATTCCTCCTTTGAGGGACATCTGGGCTCCTTCCAGCTTCTGGCTATTATAAATAAGGCTGCTATGAACATAGTGGAGCATGTGTCTTTACTGCATGCAGGGGAATCCTCTGGGTATATGCCCAGGAGTGGTATGACAGGGTCCTCTGGAAGTGTCATGCCCAATTTTCTTAGGAACCTCCAGACTGATTTCCAGAGTGGTTGTACCTTCTTGCAATCCCACTAACAGTGGAGGAGTATTCCTCTTTCTCCACATTCTCGCCAGCATCTGCTGTCTCTTGAGTTTTTAATCTTAGCCATTCTGACTAGTGTGAGGTGGAATCTCAGGTTGTTTTGATTTGCATTTCCCTGATGACTAATGATGTTGAACATCTCTTAAGGTGCTTCTCAGCCATCCAAATTTCTTCTGGTGAAAATTCTTTGTTTAGCTCTGTACCTCATTTTTAATAGGGTTATTTGGTTCTGTGGGGTCTAACTTCCTGAGTTCTTTGTATATATTGGATATTAGCCTTCTGTCAGATGTGGGGTTGGTGAAGATCTTTTCCCAATTTGTTGGTTGCTGTTTTGTCCTTCTGACAGTGTCCTTTGCCTTACAGAAACTTTGTAATTTTATAACTTTGCCAATTCTTGTTCTTAGAGCATAAGCTATTGGTGTTCTGTTCAGGAACTTTCCCCCTGTGCCCATGTCCTCCAGGGTCTTCCCCAGTTTCTTTTCTATTAGTTTCAGTGTGTCTGGTTTTATGTGGAGGTCCTTGATCCACTTGGAGTTGATGTTGGTACAAGGTGATAAGAGTGGGTAATTTGCATTCTTCTGCAAACTGGTTGACCTCCAGTTGAACCAGCACCATTTGTTGAAAAGACTATCTTTTTTTCCACTGGATGGTTGTAGCTCCTTTATCAAAGATCAAGTGACCATAACTCTGTGGGTTCATTTCTGGGTCTTCAATTCTATTCCATTGATCTACTTGCCCGTTGCTGTACCAATACCATGAAGTTTTTAACACAGTTGCTCTGTAGTACTGCTTGAGGTCAGGAATATTGATTCCCCCAGAAGTCCTTTTATTATTGAGAATAGTTTTAGCTATCCTGGGTTTTTTGCTACTCCAGATGAATTTAAGAATTGCTCTTTCTAGATCTATGAAGAATTGATTTGGGATTTTGATGGAGATTGCATTGAATCTGTAGATTGCTTTTGGCAAGATGGCCATTTTTACTATATTGATCCTGCCAATCCAAGAGCAAGAAATATTTTTCCATCTTCTGAAGTCTTCGATTTCTTTCTTCAAAGACTTGAAGTTTTTGTCATACAGATCTTTCACTTGTTTGGTTAGAGTCACGCCAAGATACTTTTTATTATTTGTGGCTATTGTGAAGGGTGTTATTTCCCTAACTTCTTTCTCAGCCTGTTTGTCCTTTGAGTATAGGAAGGCTACTGATTTGGTTGAGTTGAATTTATTATCAGCCACTTTGCTGAAGTTATCAGCTGTAGGAGTTCTCTGGTGGAGTTTTTTGGGGTCGCTTAAGTATACTATCATATCATCTGCAAATAATGATGGTTTGACTTCTTCCTTTCCAATTTGTATACCTTTGACTTCCTTATGTTGTCTAATTGCTCTGGCTAGAACTTCAAGTACTATATTGAATAAATATGGAGAGAGAGGGCAGCCTTGTATAGTCCCTGATTTTAGTGGGATTGCTTCAAGTTTCTCTCCATTTATTTTGATGCTGGCTATT
The DNA here is from genome assembly GCA_964023405.1 of Apodemus agrarius. Taxonomy (NCBI): domain Eukaryota; kingdom Metazoa; phylum Chordata; class Mammalia; order Rodentia; family Muridae; genus Apodemus; species Apodemus agrarius. The sequence continues at coordinate 25,889,278 of OZ030011.1, read as the reverse complement.
GGTTTGCTGTATATCGCTTTTATTATGTTTATGTATGGGCCTTGAATTCCTGTTCTTTCCAGTACTTTTAGCATGAAAGGATGCTGAATTTTGTCAAATGCTTTTTCAGCCTCTAATGAGATGACCATGTGGTTTTTTTTTCTTTTAGTTTGTTTACGTAGTGGATTACATTGATGGATTTCCGTATAATGAACCATCCCTGCATCCCTGGGATGAAGTGTACTTTATCATGGTGAATGATCATTTTGATGTGCTCTTGGATTCGGTTGGCAAGGATTTTATTTAGTATTTTTGCATCAATATTGATAAGGGAAATTGGCCTATCGTTCTCTTTCTTTGTTGAATCTTTGTGTGGTTTTGGTGTCGGCGTAATTGTGGCTTCATAGAATGAGTTGGGCAGTGTTCCTTCTGTTTCTATTTTGTGGAATAGTTTGAAGAGTATTGGTGTTAGGTCTTCTTTGAAAGTCTGATAAAATTCTGCACTAAAACCATAGGGTTCCATATTTTTTTTGGTTGGGAGACCAGACTGCTGGTGGGATTGCAAGCTGGTACAACCGCTCTGGAAATCAGTCTGGTGGTTCCTCAGAAAACTGGACACGATACTTCCAGAGGACCCAGGCATACCACTCCAGGTCATATACCCAGAAGATTCCCCAGCGTGCAATAAGGATACATGCTCCACTATGTTCATAGCAGCCTTATTTATAATAGCCAGAAGCTGGAAAGAACCCAGATGTTCCTCAACAAAGGAATGGATACAAAAAAATGTGATATATATACACAATGGAGTACTATTCAGCCATTAGAAACAATGAGTTCATGAGATTCTTAGACAAATGGATGGAGCTCAAGAACATCATACTAAGTGAGGTAACCCAGTCTCAAAAGAATACCCATGGTATGCACTCACTGATAAGAAGATATTAGCCTAGAATCTTGGGACACCAAAGACACAATCCACATACCAAATGATGTCCGACAAGAAGGAAGGAGTGGACTCTGGTTCTGTAAAGGCTCAAAGCATCAGTGTAGGGGAATACCCGAACAGGGAAGTGGGAAGGGGTGGATGGGAGAACAGGGGAGGGAAAAGGGCATGTGGGACCTTTAGGGGGCAGGGATCCAGGAAAAGGGAAATGAAATGTAAATATAGAATATATCCAATAAAAAACTTTTTAAAAAATACAGTGATTTTGCTATCTAAAGGTGAATACAGAGTGTCCATGGGATGTTATCAGTGACTAAGAACCAAAAGCAGAGTTCAAGAAGGGAAGAATTGGAGGAGAGTCAATGTAGTTACAGAAAAGAGGCAGGGAAAGGAAACTGGCCATGGCTCCATGAGGAAGCTGTCCAGCTGCCTGAATAGTTGGGATATAATGGATCCCAGGATACCACAACTAATTCCCCAGGATCTCCTGCTCTAGCCAATCACTGGCTAATTAGTAGCATGCTCTGCTACTATTAATTTTTTCACATTAATAGTATTAATTATTCCCCAGTGAATTTCTAAACACTGTCATATCTATACCTGTGTGTACTTGTGTATACCCGAGGGACAGGACACTAAAAGATTTACATTCTGCAACATTTCTTCTTCAGAAGATGCTAAGAGTTTAGCAAAAATGAAAACTACTAATTTTAGGCACACTTAGTAACAAGATCTACATACGCACCAGATACGCATATATGTACCACACACATAGATACATACACATATATACATTTGAACACACACATATATACATACACACACAGATATATGCATATATATATATATGTACTTGTATGTATGTGTGTGTGTGTGTGTATATATATATATATATATATATATATATATATATATATACAATTTCTTCTCTGGATCATTTGCCATCAGGAATTTGTAGAACAAAATTGAATTCTATGTTCTACCTATACATTTCTGAGAAAAATAGGGGGAAAGGAGTTTTTTCTCAATGACAAGGGAATTGTGGGTCACCAAAGTAGTATACTGTGATGTTCCTGAAGGCTCCGTAACTTGGGGAAGTTGGTGAAACAGAAACAACAAGGCTGCCACATTTACAAGCCACTTTCGGAAAGCCATACGACCATTGCACTTACTTCTATAGCAAACTCCTAAATAGCAGAAGGACAGAAGCTGGTTTGGTCTTGTACTAGCATGGAAAAGGGGAGATCTCATGAGAAGAATTTGACATATCTTCTGCTTCTCACTGGGAGGGGGGCCAGGCTCTGGACCACTCTCATGTTTGGCCACGCTGACCAAGAGAGCACTCCTCTCGTGCCCTGGGGAAGGCATCCCCTAAGCTGCCCTCCATCACCTCCTTAGATTCAGTGCAGGAGCAGAAGTGGACAGCAGGGAATTCTGTTCCAAGCCCAACTGTCATATTATATGCCAAAAATGAGCCATCAGAGGTTGGCAGGTAAAATAACATTGGTAATTAAGACTCATATAAGTCTTTGCATGCATTAACTAATGATGTCCTGCACGATGTCCCAAAGGTGAGTAAAAAGCTTATAGCTTCTACTTCATCATTCATTCATTTATCCCAGAAGTACTTACTGAGCACTTATTATACAGATATTACTGTATAGGGATATTAAGCTGAGGAAGGGCTGCCTTAGCTTGAAGTACTTAACAGTCTAGTGGGAAAGAGAGGGACTCAACTTCCAGCATTAGGCCCTGGAGGGGCATGCTGCATACTCAACTTCAAGTGCATTACACATCCTGCCTTTGTATAAACACACACACACACACACACACACACACACACACACACGCATAAGTTACTATTGGCAATTTGAGCATGAATAGAGTTAGAAAGAAAGGAAACTTGTCTCTTCACATATTTCCTCCCCTTGAACTCATTCTCAAGTTGAGAAGAAAGTGCCTGTCCAGCCCCACCAGGTCAAGGTCAAACATTAACTTTCCCTTGTAAGCATTTCACTGAGGTGCATTGCAAAATGGCAGCTGTCACAGTCTGCTCAGGCTGCTAAAACAAATTGCCATAGATGGGGTGGCTTAAACAGCAAACATTCATTTCTCACATTTCTAGAGACTGAGAGTACAAGATTAGGCTAACGACATAATTAGTTTTAATGAGCACCATTCTCCAAGTTGACAGACAGCAAAGGTTTGCTTGTATCTTTATGTGATGGAAAGGACACTAGTTCAGCAGCCCTTCCCCATCCTGACCTTGATCCTACCCATCATGGAGGCCTTACTTTGTCGTTTTAATTAAAACTAAGTACCCCCAAAAGCACCCCATCCTGATACAATCACATTAGGATTGAGATTGGGATTACAACATAAAAACTGACCCATTAAAGCCTTCCATAGCTTAAAAAGGACAGACTTCATCTCTCTGCAGGATCCCTAGGAAAGCAGGTCCAACTTCCCCAGGGGAACAAAAGGAGTCTGCTTTAAAATATTACTTTTTCCATATACAAAGATCTAGGCTTTCTGTGGTAGAATATTACTCTTTCACTAAATATTCCTGGAAGACCTTTAGGGTTAAATGTCAGCAAATAAGGTCACACAATGCCAGTTCAGACCCTTCCTTAGAGCTTGTTTGAACCAGAAATGAAGGCAAAAAGAAAGACGGGCAAATGGGGCCATAGTATCTGAAACCAGAAGCAAGGGGACACTGGAAAGCTATACCCCTATCAGAGAATCCCAAAGAGACCCATTTGCCCTAAAAGGACATCCTCAACCTATAACCAGGCAGTAGCACCATTCTATGAAATAAGGACTTTTGAACTTTATTCATCTTCCTCTTTTTTTCATAGATGTTTATAGATGAACATAGATTGTTCATAGATACAGACATTGCTCTAAACACTTGCATACATATCATATATACTGGGATAAACAGGAAGTTTCCCCAAGAAGGAAACAGAGAAAATTTACCACAGAATAGACAATGATCCTTCCTATACTCAGTTGTAGGTGCTGCTATATCTGGTCCCCTTTGTACATGTCATACTTTTCTGCTTCTTGGCTCTCCAGCCTTCCCATTATTAGGTTAACTACCATCTCTGATCTAACTCTGCAAAGGCATACTGAGGACTTTCCTCCATACCTTTGTTGTACCCTGAGACATATCATTATCAATCCTATTCATCTACAATAATGTGATGGTTTGTATATGATTGGCCCAGGAAGTGACCTCATTAGGAGGTATGGCCTTGTTGGAGTAGGTGTGTCACTGTGGATGTGGGCTTAAGACCCTCACCCTGGCTGCCTGGAAGTCAGTCTTCTACTAGCAGCCTTCAGATGAAGATGTAGAACTCTAAGTTCCTCCTGCACCATATCTGCCTGGATGCTGCCATGTTTCTGCCTTGATGACAATGGACTGAACCTCTGAGCCTGTAAGCCAACCCCAATTAAATGTTGTCTCTTATAAAACTTGCATTGGTTGTGGTGTCTGTTCACAGCAGTAAAACCCTAACTAAGACAGAAGTTGGTACCAGGGACTGGGGTATTGCTGTGATAGGCCTTACCATGCTTTTGTTCGAAAGAATGTGGATTTTGGGACTTTGGATTTGGAAAGCCACGGAATTCTTTAAGTGGGGCTTAATGGGCCAGACTGGTAGGAATATGGAAGACAGTGGTGCTAAGGGACATTTGAACTGTGTAGGCCTGATGGCCCAAGAGGTTTCAGTGGAAAAGAACTTTAATATGTGGCTGAGAGACTGTTTTTGTGATGTTTTGGTGAAGAACACAGCTGCTTTTTGCCATTGTCTGAAGAGACTCCCTAGGGCTAAGGTAAAGAGATTTATATTAATTGCATCTGCAAAGGAAGTCTCAAAAAAGCCCAACAAAGACTTTGTTCTCTGGTTAAGTCTGATAAAGAGAATTTTGAACAAACATAGCAAGCTGAGAAAGGAAAAGTACAAAATATATAGTTTGAGTATTAAAGGGACTCTAGGAAGTGAAGTGGAGCTGAATTCAAGGATATTAAACTGAATTAAAGGAGTGGTGACCTTGGGGGCAAAATTCACCCAGTTAACTTTAGGTCCAGGCATGGGCGTACAGGCCTTTAATCCCAGGAGGCAAAGATAAACAGAACTCTAGTTCAAGGTCAGCCTAGAACAGAGCATATTCTAGGTGAAGAACAACTTAAATCCAGGCTTGGTGGACTACACCTTTAATCCCAATGCTTAGGAGGCAGACATGCAGATCTCTGAATTCAAAGTCAGTCTATGGAGCAAGATTCAGGACAGCCAACTTAGGCAGTGAAGAATCTGGGAAAAAGGAAGCCAGTGTTAATGTAATAGAACAAGGGGGCCAATGTTCCAGCTCCTGCAAGTAGCAGAACTCAGCAGCTTTGGCCATGTGTCTCTGGCTTTATATTCAAAAGAAAGAGACTACTGGGACGATTGATGCTGGTTAGCTGGAGATAAGAAATTAGTGGTGATTAAGAAAAGACCAGCATCACTGAGGTGAAATATGGGAAGTGTTTTCTGAGAGCACAAAGAAGCTGTATTCCAGAGATAGTCAAGTGTTCCTCCTGCTGCAGCTGTACTTGGTAATGTGTAAGAATCATCCAGGTGGTACTGGTTTTAAAGGCATGAAGGCATCATGAAGAACAGCTGAGGCTTGGTGCTGTGAGAGGTCGTGGAAGGCCATTGTGTACCCTCAGTTGTAATTGACAGCCCAGGTCTGAAGGGGTCATGCAAAGGAGTTGAGGCTTGGTACCATGAAGAGAGCCTATGAGAGGCTTTGGTGAAGTATAGTTGCAGTGGAAGACCCTAGCATATTGGAGATGCCAGTACCATGGGATGACCACCAAGAACAGCAGTGGCAGTGGAGTGGATCAATCTGAACTTAGAGTGCTACAGAGGGCAGAGCTGGAGAAGTGACACCAGCTCTTTGGAGATACACAGAAGATCATATGTGGATCTCAGACATTGGAACAAGAAGCTGTGAAGCTGAAATTGACTTGGGGTACCCACGATGTTAAAGATGTCAGAGCCACAGGATGCCTGTCAAGGAAAGCTGCTAACAGGGAGTGGAACAAGTCCAGGAGAAAGAACCTTGTTGAAGTCAACAAAGATGAAAAAGGATTTGGATATCTGAAGACTGCTCTGCCATCAGACATGGAGATGCAGTTTGGATTTTGCCCAACTGGTTTCCTGTCTTGCTTGGGGGATTACAGTTAAGTGATTGGATGAATCTCAAAAGAGACCTTGAACTTTGGACTTTTAACACTGTTGAGACTGCTATACACTACAGGGACTTTTGAAGTTAGAATAAATATATTTTGCATTATGCTATGTTTAAGTATGGCCCCCATAGACTCATGTTTGAACAAGCCTGTGGGGGCCAGGGAGTGGAATGTGATGGTTTGTATATGATTGGCCCAGGAAGTAACCTCATTAGGAGGTGTGGCATTGTTGGAATAGGTGTGTCACTGTGTGTGGGGGCTTAAGACCCTCACCCTGGCTGCCTGGAAGTCAGTCTTCTACTAGCAGCCTTCAGATGAAGATGTAGAACTCTCAGCTCCTCCTGCACCATATCTGCCTGGATGCTACCATGATTCTGCCTTGATGACAATGGACTGAACCTCTGAGCCTGAAGCCAACCCCAATTAAATGTTGTCTCTTATAAAACTTGCATTGGGCGTGGTGTCTGTTCACAGCAGTAAAACCCTAACTAAGACAAAAAACATAGTCCCACTAAATTTCCTACTATCTGAACTTCGTTCAAACAAGACTCTTAATACATGGTAAGCATTTAAGCAATGCTATTGAACAAGAGAATCTCAGGACATTTGCATACATTATACCTGGGAAATCCCAGAGGGCAGGTAGTATGCAGAGCCTAGGTTCAGGGTTGAAAATGAAGTTAACAGAGTCATCAATAATAATTCAATGGTTGCATTCATAGATAATGGTGCATTTACATTGGGGGAAAAAAGCAAAGGTACAAAACAGAGCTATCGTCATTGTTTTTTGTTTTGTTTTGTTTTGTTTTTTAATTTTGTTTGCTACTATAACAGAATATCACAAACTTAGTAATATATTCAAAAGCAGTTCTTTATTTGGCTGAGGATTCCAGATCCTAGAAAATCCAAGAGTCTGGTACTAACATTTCGCAATGTCTTCCATACTACCTCATTCCATATTGGAAGACAGAAAGCCAAGTGAGCACATGAGACAGACTAGAAAAGGAAGACAAACAACTCCCTCTCTATATAACTAAACCACTTCCAAAAAATAATGGCTTTCATGCACTTATGACGGCACACGATCAAAAATTTCTTATAGATTCCATCTTTCGACACTATTAAAATAGTAATTAAATTTCAGCAGGAATTCAGACCATAACAGAAAGCAACCACAGAATGGACTAATTATAGGAAACTAATCAACAGATTGCAATGCCTTAGGAAGACAAAACGGAAAAGATTCCAAGATGAAATGTGTGGCCCACACAAGATGGAATGTGTGGCCCATACAACAATGTTTAGCAAAGATGCTGGGAAACATGGAAAAGTTTTGGATAAGCCAACTGGTCAGAAGCCAAGAAACAGAGGGAAAAGATGTTGTTTATAAAAAATGTGGCAAAGGCCAGATATTAGTTGAAACAATGAGAAACTGAGGGGAATTTTGGAAAAGGTATTTTGTGGTTTTAAGTTTCAAGAGGATAAGATAAAGACGAGGAAGGGATCCATATGACTGACACAGAAGTGCAGCCGAGATCCTAGGGGATGCAGAAAGTGATGGAGTGCAGAGCTCACAGTCGATGCTTTTTTAAAAATGTATTTACATTTCAAGTGTTATCTTTCCTTACACAGTTTTCCCCTCTCCCAGAAACCCCCTCTCCTATCCCTCCTCCCCCTGCTTCTATGAGGGTGTTCCTCCACCCACCCACCCACCCACTCTCACCTCCCCGCCCCCAGGATTCTCCTACACTGGAGCATCTATCAAAACTTCTTAAGAACAAGGACCAACCACTCTTCCCACTGATGCCTGATGAGGCAATCCTTTGCTACATATGCAGCTGGAGCCATGTGTACCCCTTGGTTGATAGCTTAGTCCCTGGGAGTTCTGGGAGTTCTGATTGGTTGAGATTGTTTTCTTCCCATGGGGTTGCAAACGCCTTCAGCTCCTTCAGTCCTTTCTCTAATTCCTCCATTGAGGACCCGCATTCAGTGCAATGATGGGCTGAGAGCATCCGACTCTGTATTTGTAAGGCACCGGCAGGGCCTCTCAGGAGACAGCTGATGCTTTTAAACATTGAGATTCCTCTTCGTCATGAGCAGAGGTAATGTGCTCTTTGAGAGTGAACAGAGGGATTCTACTGAGTAGAGAGGCCATACATTCACCAGCCCAAGCCAACCCTCATTTTCGACTCCTGTTTCTACTCTCACTAGCCAGTAAGTTCTGGCTGAATCTGAGTCTGATTTTCATAGTTTATAAAATGTATATTTTATAAACTATGTAACTGCCAAATGGACCAGATTTCCAAAATAACCCAGTAATGAAAATGGGAATTTTGGAAGTTCAAAATAGCAGAAAGCTAAGGGTCTGCGGAAGGGAAGATGTTAGGTAGTCTAACCTAAGACTGAAGGTACAGATTAATAGTGGTTAGCTTCAAGTGCACCTTGTGTCTTAAAGACACAGTCTGAAGGATCAGTGTAGTCACAGGGGCCCTGAAGAGAGGGAAGTAGGATATTCAGAATGAGAACAGATGTTAAGAAGGAAGAAATGCTTGGTATTCTTGGAAGATAGAGAAAGAACCTTGAGTCAGAGAGTACAAGCAACCTTCTGAAGATGAAGAAAGCGAAGAAGTAGATTCTCCCTGGAAACTTATTCTTCTGGATATTTATCCAGACAAAGTGTGTCATTTCGAAACCCTGACTTCATAAGATTCATCTTAGAGCTGTCCTTCTGTGAATCAGAGAATACATTGTTGATATTTTAAGCCTCCCAGTTTTATAAAGTGCATTGTTACAACAGCAATACACCTAGGACAAACACCCAGGGGCCCAGGCTTTTGCTTAGCAAAGGATTCACCACATAGACTTAAGCTGGACGATCCAAGGGCCCAGGAATTGTCTTTTGTGGAGTCTAGACCGGTTTTATCTTTTCACCGCCCTGCTTTTTCTTTACCACATCTTGGGTTCAAATGGAGAGACAGAAGCCAAACAGGACAATTCAGAGGAAAATAAAGTTTGAAACTTAAAGCAATCGCGACATTTCCACTCAGTTTCCTTAGCCAGAGCCAAACAACTTGTCAGTGAAGCAGGATATTGTAATTAAATGCTAAATTAAATGGTGCCATCGCTTTGTTCCTGAAAGCTTGATAAAGCCACACTTAACTTTATTGCTAAATATACCAGTGAGCTACAGAGGATGACAATTTGGCTCAACATCTTAACCAGAAGACAGGCAATGTGGGCAGATGCTGTGATGTGGATTTTATAGAACTTATGCATAAATATGAGAAAGTTGGGAGTCTGAGACGTCAAAAACTCAAAAAAAAAAAAAAAACCAGCCACATAACCTACAGCTTTCTAAATAAAAGACCTCTTGCCACGGATGCTGGTCTCTGATACCATATCACCTTCCGCATTGAGAGCAGTGAGCCTAAGGTGGGCGACAAGGTAGGCAACCTTTGAGAAATAGATGATGGATTCCAGGTCGCAAGCCTGGTAAGATGCAGATGCCAGTTTCCTGACTCATTCTGCTTTGCTTTCTTCCCATCAGGTCTCCTAGCTGAAAATGATATCAAGACAAGTCCCCAATGCAGAGCTAGCAGCAGCCTCCTAGGAAGGAAGATACTTTGAGCCTATATAAGACAAATTTCTATCAGTCTTTCCTTTGTTTTAGTTCTGTCTCATTTCCCAGGACTACCTCCCTTGGCCATGAATAGCACTGAGGTCAAGGAAGAAGCACTAGTACTATCTACAACCTCTTATAGATGTTGTACCACCGTACCAGGAGTAAAATTCTCCAGAGGACCATCCTGAAAGCCAGAGCCTAAGAACCCAAGATGTTTTATGAGCCATGGCGATTCTGGAAATCCTTATTAGCCATTTATGTTAGCTGATAATAGCCCATGATTACAGCTAGAGAAATAAAGTCCTTCTTCTGTTTAAGTGAGAGAGCATTAGTACTTGACTAATGCACATTATGGCTTTCAAGGGGAAGCTTTCCTATTCTTCAACCTGCTCATCGGATCAGATGGGTGGTTCAACAATGGGGCCCTGTCTTGGTCCCCATAAAAACACAAGTAGGAAGTTGCCACGGACCACCCCTGTCAGGTATGGGGGTCCCTGGGGTGAGGGTCCTTGAGGTCCAGGTGGGTAAGTATTCAGTGGTAGCAAACAGAAACAAACATAGAGGCAGTTTGAATCTGAGTGTATTTTACAGCTCTCAAGCAGGGGATTTTACACATTAAAAACCAAACATAACAACTCTTAGAAACTGTATCCAGCGAAACAATCACGAATACCAACAAAAATAATTTGGCACAATAAAATACAAAAATCATCTGATCATTACAACTCTGAGACTACGTGTTCAGCGAATCACAAAAAGAACAGGTAAAATCATTATTAATAAAATGAATCATCAAAATATAAAAGAATGTATTCAATAGGGCGATCATCCAAGGCTAGTGGCATATTCCCAAAAACAGGTTAATAAATCTTTATGGTCAGTGCTCTTAACCGCTGAGCTAACTTTCCAGCCCCATATGGTTAATTATTATTTAACATTAATGCCTAATTTTTTTTATGAATCTTCGGCACATAAATTTAAACTATTTTAATTCTTTCTAATTAAGGCTTTCTTTACCATATACCAAAACCCACCTCCAATGACACATGTGTAGGCATATGAAATTTTATTGTTGGGAAAGTTTTTATCTATCATAATAATTTTGTAAATGATTTAAAAAGTAAAGCATTGGTTTCCCTGGAGATAAAGTCATGTTAGTGACCCTATCTCTAGGGATGGTTTCATATCCATTATTATTGCTTAAGATCATGGTCTAGGCTACCAGGAACCTGTAACTAAGAAAAGGAATGAAAGAGAACAAAACAGAAAAATAGCCATGAGAACTATGGCTCAATTATTTTTTCCGGCCGAGAGTTCCACAACCAGTTCCAGGAGACCTCCTTCTTTTGAAGTCTAATGCCTCAGTCTGTGGAACTTATCACACTGATTCTACTGGGGTTGGTGTGGCAAGAAGTGATATCGACTTGGATTATAACTGAAAATAGCAAGGAACCCAAACATATTTAACAATAGGTCTTCCTATTCTCCAGTTCGTTATTGTAGGAATACAATAGGTATTCCTATTCTCCCTCTGCTTATAATCTACTTGTATTTATCCACAGTATATAGTAGCAAAGTAATAAAGACACTAAGATTCAAGACCAATCAAGCTTAGACTCCAAACCTATCTTTTACTAACTAGCAATTTAACCATGATAAAATTATTCAATTCTCCTATGTCATCTTCTTGTTGGAAAAAAAAGGGAAGTACAGAGACTGAAGTATCAGATTTATCATTTAGGATTTGGACTAACAAATAAAAAAGTTATCTATCTGTATTCAATATTAAAATAAGAACACACTGGCCATTGCTATTATTGTTGCCACCCTGTTTCCTGATTCTTTTAAAAATGGACAATTCATAGATTTTTAACTGTATAGTACCTAATAATATATAGCCCTGTGTTTAACAAACACAAAACAGAATAAAAGAGATCCTTGCCCATGTGTCTGAGGTTACTGAAATCATATGATTCTCTATAAGGAGTGAGTCACTGTGTCCCTTCTTAGGTAATGCATTGTTAATGAGGATTTCTTTGAGGCCCTTCAAGAGGAGATTTGAGGGAAAGAAAGAATGAGAACTGACCCAGCACTGGTGCTTCAATTAATCAACTTCTGTTTGTGTAAATAGCCCTAAGTGAAAGAATCAAACTATTATGTTTTGTAGATGAGTGATCAGCAAATGCTCAGAAACTCATCTGTCATGGTCTAGTTTTGCTGTCTGACAAGAATAATGGAGCTAGTATATTCTGAATTCATAAAAAGTCTGGGTTGTTGTTTACATAAAATCCACATTTAATTAGAGTGGAACCAGCAGGGAGACTGAATGCCTCCTTGGCTTGGCAGTGGAATAGAAGGTTTGTCATTTCTCCTTCTGAGACACAGGAGGTAAAAACCATGTTCGGAGTGGTTTTTGGAGTCAAGGAAGTCCTGTGGCTTCAGGGGATAGAGTCTCTTTGCACTAAGAGTGGATTGTTGCAGAGAAGACTGGTCTAGTTATTGGCCATGGATAAGACACCTTGGAAGGACAGGTCTTTGACTTATATTGGTAATCCCTTGGTATTCAGGGGAAAGTGTAGCTAACTAAGCCTTAACTTGGATAGCAGTCATGTATAAGAGCATAGTTGCATAAGATTTGTTCAATTTTTATGAGAAAATCTGGGGAGACACAAAAGAGAAGGACATACTTTCACTACCGTTGTGCTAAAAGTGATGGTAATGTGGCTTTTTCCATGGGCATACAGAGTTTTGTTTGTTTAAATACAGAATAACAGGCATTCGAATCTAGCAGGATTTCTTACCATATTAAGATAAAAGTTATAAAGTCACATAGCTAAAAAGAAATACAATGGTATTTGTAAACAGTGATACGGATCAGGACCCAAAGCTACGAACCTATTAATAAATGAAGTCCAGATTGCAGAGAGGTTCTATAAACGCTATGCAAGGGCACCATAAACTAAAATGCAACCTACATTCTAAAATGGATTGAGCTGATTCCCATGTTGTAAAGCTAGATAAAATAAATAGATCAGGAAAAGATGGAACAAGGGAGAGAGCAAACCCAAACACACCTGAATGAATTTTTGCACAGGAAGCCACAATGTTTGCAAAAGGCTGTGCTCAGATGTGCTGTAGAGGGTGGCCACTCTGCCGCGTGTCATCGACTGGCCTCCGTTCTGGTAAACACCACCGGTCAATTGATTTTCCATTAGCAAGTCCTTGCTTTTCTCCACATGCACTTTTCAATTGAGATAATATTTAAATGTGCTATAGCATCTGACAGGTAATTAAATAACTCGGGAAATAAATCTGCTTTGAGTTTTAATTCCTGGAAATTCAATGGAAGTAAAGGAACCGGCTACAAATAACCTCCTCCCATCAGGTGCCTGAGGATTCGTCTCAGTGCTCGGTATTGTTTGGCTCATTCCCTTTGTGTTTTGTTGTTTCGGTGGATGGTGGTCTCGCCGCAGGTGAGCACTGACCTCTTCTTTCTAGATTGCTTTTCTCCCACGCTCAGCCTCCCACCCGGCTTCATTATTTTTCCCAAGCACCATGGAGAAAGAGAAATGCTTTAAACGCAGGCAAATGTTGAAAACAAGATTGTGGCCGTCCACAAACACAGACTACATCTCAGACTTCCGGAGCTTTTTGTCTGGCACTGAGAGGACCAAGGCGAGGTGAAAGAAGCTCATTTTCCATAAGATTTTACTGTAGCTTTACAAGCAACAGAACACGAGGCCATTAACGGAAAACTATGGTTCCCATTGTTAATGTCTGTATCAACACGGGCAGAAACATGAAACGCATTGTGTTTCCTGACCTGTGTCCCACCATGTACTTAACTAGAGTTTCCAGATTTTTCTTTGTGTCTTCTTCACCCATCCCCAACCCCCCAGATTGTCCAGGAAGGAGTCGGAGCACTCCTGTTAAGCTCTCTAAGTCTGATTAGCTGTAGTCACTCACCACACAGCGGCAGGTGGCATGCTTTATGAATCGGACCCCTGGAGCTGGGAGGCGCGAAGCCAGCTACTGAACTGTGAAAGGGCTTTGGGAAAATCGAAATGATAATAAGGTAGCAGTAGTGGTCTCCGCGGGACTTAGTCTCCCCAGGTTTAATGTCTATGAAGAAGCTCCTTTTCTGTTTTGAATCGTCTCTGACCTTCAATTTAACAGGCCCTACTTTGGTGAACTTAAAGGAAGCATTTTTTTTTTTTTTAAATTGGCACCTGACTCACTCTGGCCCACTGAAAACTGGAGCCCAAGACTTCAGCTAAATTTCTTAACTTTTGCTTCTAAATCCATTCCCTGGTGGGACCAGGTTAAAGGGGGGACGGCGGGGTAGGGGGGAGGTCTGTCTGTACAAGGCTTTATAGAAAGTGCCAGAGTTGAGAACGCTGCTCTCCAAATCGGGTCTACATAAAATCCATATTAAGGAGGAAAGAGAGGTTTTTCAGGATTGGTCGATGCCCTAAATCCATCCAAAAATAATGGATCGGGACTTGCTGGGAGTTCCAGAGGCTGTGAGGAAAGTCAATCCTGAGCCAACCAGAACTTAGCAGGTGTAGAAGACCTCAGACAGGGAAACTCAGAGCCACAGGGATGACTCCAGGGAAAACATTTGCTATGTAACTGTCAAGGCTTCAGTTCAGATACCCAGAGCCCATGGGAATCTGAAAACAGTGCCACATGTGTACTCCCGGAGAGCTGACTCCCCAGAAGCATGTGGGCCAGTTAGCCTACTGTGTGCAACAGTGAGAGAGAGAGACGGTCATTCTGCCTTACTTAAACAATTTGGAAAGCAATACATAACACCCATCACTGACCTCCACATGGGCATCTTGGTAGGTGTCATTCCAACCCATACACTCAAACATACACAGACACACACAGACACACACAGACACACACAGACACACACAGACACACACAGACACACACAGACACACACACACACACACACACACACACACTGTTGTGTTTTATAGAAAGAGAAGAGGCCAGAATATGTTTTAGAAGAGCCACTAGGTATGGTGAGGTAGGAAGGGGGTGTATAGAATGGAGTAGTTTATTTAGTGCATGGGAAGGGAAGTTGGGAAGGGAGTAGAGACAGACAGAGAGAGAGAGAGAGAGAGAGAGAGAGAGACAGAGAGACAGAGAGACAGAGAGACAGAGAGACAGAGAGAGAGAGAGAGAAGAGGAGGAGGAGGAGGAGGAGGAGGAGGAGGAGGAGGAGGAGGAGGAGGAGGAGGACAGGGTGGGGAGAGTGAGAGACGAAGAGAGGCCTGCCAGAAACACATGGAGAGAGAGGGGGTAGAGAAAGGGGAGGGAGAGAGGGAGGAGGGTCAGGGAGAGATGAGATCAAGAGAGTAAGAGAGCAAGAAGGGGCAAACAGCCCCTTTTATAGTGAATCAGGCATACCTTGCTGTTGCCAGGTAACTGGGGTGGAGCCTGGAAGGAATGCTAACACACACCATGTACCTACATGCATTTTTTTTTTAAAAAAGGAAAACTTCAGTTGCATTTATAACTACAGTTCAAGTAAGGTGTTATATCTCAGCTTGAGGATTTTAGCCTCTGCATAGTAAGCCAGATATGCCCCTCCCCACAGTTACCTGGTAACAGCCAGGTAGGTCTGGTCCGCTATAAAAGGGGCTTCTTGTCCCTCCTCTCTCTCTTGCCTCTCTTACTCTCTTAGCTTCTCTCTTGCCTTCTTGGGCTCTTCTCTCTCTCTCCCCCTCCCCTCCTCCCTCCCCCACCCCCCAACCCCCCACCCCCTCACCCCCTCACCCCCCACCCCCCTTCTCCATCTCCATGTGGTCATGGCTGGCCTCTGCTTCTCCACTCTCTCCTTCTCCCTGCCTCTCTCTGCCTCTACTATCTATCCCCTTAACTCCCCTCCCCATGCCATAAATAAACTCTGTTCTATAATATACTGTCCTGTGTTTGGTCCCTCAGGGGAAAGGGATATCTTAGCATGGGCCCGCTGAGGCACCCCCTTCCCCCACACCTTCGTAGAACATATTCTCACCTTGTTTTCTCTTTTTATGATCACAACAGTAGTTAGCTCCTTCTACTACCGCAAGACATCAGTCACTGCTAAGGAAACATCCTAGTAATGACTGCTAGACCCCACAGGGCCCCTAATCCAGAAGGCCCTGCTTCTCCTTCCCACCCATGGCCTTTCTCTGTCACAGGACCTCCTTAAAATACTACACTAAACCTGTTCATGTACAGACAATTCTGTTGGCCTGCCCAGGACCTAGCAACTGCTTATGTCATCACCTGCTGCTACCACTGGTCTACACCGGGGGTGAGCTACACATAAAAGGGTTGCTGCTACTCTAGCTCTTTGTTCACATGTGTCTCTCTCTCCCCTTTTTGTCCTTCTCTGTCCTCCCTTTTCTCTGCCCTCTGTCCAGTCTGTCTGCCTTTCTCTATGCCTGCTTCTATCCCTCCTCCAGGTTCTCGCTCTCCTCCCTTCCCCCAAGAAATCCCCTTATACCAGATCTGCTACAAGGCATAATTACTCATGGGCCTGCCAGGTACCTTCTACTGCATTATATTTCATAACAAAGCCCTCATTTTCTTAGGTTCTATTAGTCTGTGCCCACTTTCTTACAAGAAGCATTTTTCCTAGGTTTCCGGGCGCTTGCCTTTTAATTTTATTCCTAGGCTTTATTTCTAGAGCAACTTAGAGTTACAGTAACAAACCGTTCTGCTCCGTCCTCATGCTAACCTGTGCACAACCTCTCCTATAGCCAACATCCCCAGCCAGAACAGTAAATCTGTTAAAAATGACAAACCTGCATATCATATCCTTGCCACTCAAATCCCATAGTTTATATTAGGGCTTGTATTGATGTAACTTTTATAAGTTCAGACAATGTATGACAGCATATACCATGTACCATATGGGTATGGTACAAAGTCCTGTTAATATCAGGACCTCCAAAACCTATGACATCACATAGGTGGGACCAACATACCTATTGCCAAGACAACAGCCACCATAGTCCCAGAATCCATTTGGCTCACCTCCCACCTTTACCTGTGATCACGTCACCATCCACATATAAAGAAACCTCCCCCTCTCTCCTTCCCTCCCTCCCTCCCTCCTCCCTTCTCTTTCCACTACCACCTTGCCCTTTCCTCTCTCAATAAGCCTCACATGGAACTGTTTGGCCTGGTGTGGTCTTTCTGGAACCGCCCGATGAGCACAACAGGTCCCATTCCAAAACCCTGAAATTCCTCTGTGTCACACCTATTACCTCCTCCCCACTTCCCTTGATGTAGACAACATTAACCGCTTTGAAGAGCATTGATCAGGCATTTTTGCAAAATGGATCTTAATTTGAGCTTGTTGTGCTGTTTCCCTCATGATTACACTAGAATCATGGGGCTGAGCACAGAGTACCATGGAAGTCAAATAGCATTGTCCTCACATCATCCCTGAACAATGTCAACATAGCCTTTTAAAGATGATGCTAAAGCCTTGATTGCCTGGCCCACGCACAGTGTTTGCCAGGCTTTTGTGTTAGAAAATACTTTTCCATCTTCCATACCCTACACTTTGGAAGCATCGTTAAATAGAGTTCACATATCAAGGTGGAGGAAAGGAAAAAATGTGTCTTAAAAATGAGTAGTATGCTCCAAAAGTCCACAGAAAGTTAATTTCTAGAGTGGTACTGCCAGGAGGTGCTGTGAACTCCTGTCTTCATTTTATTGGGAATTCATCTTCAGTAAGAGATATGAGACTGCCTCAACTCTTCTCTGTTTACTTTCTGCCTTAAGATGTGGCTGTTCCCTTGAACATGAACACCTACTATGACCATTAATGTCCATTCCTAAGTACCCAAAACAAGGCCCACCCTATTTTAGACAAGAACCTTCAAAACTAGGTAGGACTGCCTGATAAGCTCAGAATTCTACTGTAGAGAAGACCTGCCTTCTCTCTCACGTTTATTTACTTGTGTAATCATTTATCGACATTAGCATAAGGTCACAGGTATCAGGTTTAAATCCTGAACCAAATAGAATATTACATGACATAATTTATTGCTCAACTGATGCAGACTTTGTTCATTTGGAATCATATGAGTGGCTCGGGTTTCCTTCTGATTTGTTCCCAGCTTTGTTTTGAGTGTAGCAAGGTTTTAACCTTTATCAGCGAAAGGGAGATGATAAATCTGAGTTTTCAGCACACTCATAAAAATATCAAATGCAACAATAATAAATTATTTTCTGAGTGCTTATGATATGTCCATCCCTATTCTAGGCACTTAGCAATATTAATTCATGGCAAAGAATTATTGTATGTGAAGTGTCTATCACCATGTCCAGAACTGCACATAAGTTTAGCAAATGTAATTTCCTTTCAGAAATAGCCCAGCATTCTAATGAGGTAGTTTCTGACCTAGGACACAGAGAGATGCTCATGGTGGCTGATACCAGGAAAACAACAACAACAACAACAACAACAACAACAACAGCAACAACAAAACTATGAATGACACAGAGAAATCATTGTCCCTGGCCCACACTTTTCTGATTATTCAGCCTGCATGCAGAGGTTCTGGCCTCTCATTGACAGCTTCATTAGTTGAGATGTCATTATTGGTGTAGTCAGCATCCTCCCAGTACCAAAGCAACTAACCTTGGCAACCTTGAATCCAACGTCCTTAATAAGGATTTCATGTTTGACTATAATTTCAGCCTGGATTCCCCCTCATGCATTTGGAAATAGAACTGGCTGTAGGAGAAGCAAGCAGCCGTTAATCCCAAAGGTGGGAGGAGAAAGACCACTGGCCCAAATCATCATGGCCAAATTAATTAACACAAGCAATTAGTGAAAGCAAGCTACCTCTCCCCAAGGCAGGATTCAAGAGGTCAGTCTTGGAAGGATATGAAGAAGACAAGGTTTTTATAGCTCGGGAGTAAGGGGAATCGCCAAGCAAAATAGGTGGGTTTACAGGAGCAGAACGCAAGCAGGGCAAGTTAATCCTAACAACTTGCTGAAACAAAGACAGCATAGCAGGGTGAGAACAAGGTGGTCACAAACAACCTCTTGAAGCAGAGATAGGCTTGCAAAGTGGTTATAAACAATGTTTTGAAACAAAAACATTGTTGCTGGCTCTTGTAATAGGCAGAATAGAATGACTTGCAGTTAAGGTTACAGATGGAACATCGTCTAATACTTAAGACACAGAGGTTTGATCATAAATGGAATGATAAAATCTAGTTTGATTTTACTCTCAGATGGCTTTAAAGCCCAACATGGAGGCAGGCTGGTTCATCACCTCCTGGAGTCAAGAGGCTTCATCTGAACGCCCCAAGACGTTTCGTTCCTTTGTTTATGTTTTGTTTGTGTTAGTTTTTCATATTGATGGAGAGTTTCAGGTAGCCCAACTAGCATCATATTAACTATGTAACTCACTGAACTCCTGATCTTCTTCCCTTCACATCCTAAGTGCTAGGATCACAAGCATGTGGCATGCCCAACAAGACCTCTATTGTTAAAGGATATTTTTCTTCAAAGCTCTTTCTAAGGAAAAAGTTTATATATTAAATGCTTAAACTGGCAGAAATACTATAAAGTAGACATCGCCCTCCCAATATGAAAGCTTGATGAATAAGAAAAGTAATTCCACTTATCTAGAGCAAACCACCCCATTAGTACCATCCATCATCTTCACAGAGGATAAAATTAGAAGAGCGGGGCCTCTGAGATGTAGTCACAGCCTCATTATCTAAGTACCAAGCCTTAAAAAATATGCCTGTACCTTTAACTCTCCAAGGTCAATGAAAAGAAAAATGAACAGATCTGCTAAGCCCTACAAAATCCACCT
This sequence comes from Apodemus agrarius, assembly GCA_964023405.1. Taxonomy (NCBI): domain Eukaryota; kingdom Metazoa; phylum Chordata; class Mammalia; order Rodentia; family Muridae; genus Apodemus; species Apodemus agrarius. Next base: position 25,869,644 of record OZ030011.1, on the reverse strand, counting down.
TAAAGAAAGCAACATGCACCTTTGGCAGGAAGCTTAAAAGCAATGTATAGAAAGAGATAAAATTAAATTATTTGCTGTATCCCAATACAGAAGAAACCACGAGTGGGCTGCCAAATAAGAAATGCCCGAGGCTCCTTTGCTCAGGTGAAGCCTGCAAAATTACACGAGGGATTTGAAAAGAAAACTCAAAGGTAACATGCAGACCAGAAATGATTTATTCTTTTCAATAAGCCCTTTGGAGAAGAGGAAATAGAATTCAGGCTTGGTTTGTCACAAGAGACTAAGAAAACTCACTTCGGTATACTTGCAAAATGAGGAAGAGAATCGCGGGAGAATGGGAAGCTGGAAAGGAGGCAAAGACATGGAGAGACAGAAGGATCCAGGGAGATGCCTCTGGAGCAATTCCTTCTCTGGTTTTCCACCCGAACATTACCAGCTGTTACCTGCTCTGCCTATAGCCATAGGCACACCTGTGTAAATAGGCACATTGTGAAGTAAAATTATAACAGGTATTGACCATTTTCTGCTACAACATTCTGGTAAAATGGGATCTGATGGTGGGTTTCTAACACCCAGAGGAAAAGGAGATTGTGCTGAGTGATTCTGGATGAGTTAGACGGGCATGGGGAAAACAGAGCTATGAGGAGAAAGAAGGAAGCCTTGGACCAGCAGGAGTGCTGCAGAATGCTACAGTAAAAATAAAGATGGGCTTCTCAATGACCTTACCTTAGCCACGTTGGAATGCTTACAAAGGCTGGATCCAAATGAGGAAAGCAGCCAGTGTCTCACACAACTTCATAGACAACGGGGATGGCCACAAAGTAGGGGACTGAGTACCACACATACTTAACAGTAGTCAGAAACAAGGAGCATTGGCAAAGAAGAAGAACAGCCCCCACAAAGGATGCAGGCCTCCTCAGGCTCTCAACACCTTCTAAACCAGAGATTAGTTTAAAGGCTACAGAGAAGGATAGGGAATCCCAATAAGAACTGAAGCTGAATTTATCGCCATCCAGGTGATAAGGGACCAAGAGCAGAATAAAATTGATTTAGAGAAATAAAAGAATGTGACATTTCTTGCACTCGAGAGTTATAGACTAAAAAGACTTGAAAATTATATAGCAACATGTATAGTGTTTTATGCTTCAGGCTGAAGGCAGCCACCAAAGAAGTATGGGAGAAAGAAGAAAGGCTGGAGTCTCACCATTCTACCTGCTTGCATAGCTCCTTGTTTTGCAAATCTAATTTGGGGCGTGATTTGCATATGATTTGAATATATTGTCCTAGAGTTCACATGGTGGAAGCATGGTTTTCAGTGGCGTAATGCTCAGAGGCCATAGGACTGTTTAAAAGATGTGGTCCAGGTGGGGAGGTTAGGACATTGGGAATGCTCTCATATTCTGCCTGTCATCCTCTGGCTTCCTGTCTCACCATGTGATCTCTCCTCTTGGACACAGTTCCACAATGGTAATATCATCTTCCACATGCTTTTGCTGGAACAGTACCGTGTTCTTGAACTTCAAGAAATATCTAAGTCTCTTTGTTTTAAATAGAGTCCAGTCTCAGGTATTCCATTACAACAACAGGAAATACCATCCTTGCTATTTCCACATCTTTGGTCAAGCCCTTCATACTTTCCCAAGCCTACCATCTGCATTTGCAAAATAGAGATAAAAATACCTCTTTTATGGAGCCATTGAATTTTGAATAGCCCACATTTGTTGAGTGTTTGTTAGTAACTGTTCCAAGTATATTATCTTTATCCATGCACTTAAACTTCATATGATTCTGGTATATAGGGACCGAGGAGGAAATGACTCAGTCAGTAAAGTGCTTAAAACATGAGGATCTGAGCTCCAATCTCCAGCACCCATGTAGAGAGCTGATCATGGCAGAGGTATGCATGTTCAAGCTAAAAAAAAAAAAAAAAAAAAAATCTCAATAGTGCTCTACTAGGAATGTGCATTTTTTGTATGTTGCATGCTATAACATGTCAATGTTATACAAGCAAGGGCCTGCTTGGGCCTCCTTTTAGGTCCCAAACTCGAAAAGGCAGTGTGGGTGAGTACGACATAAGGATTGCTGGCAGACCAAAGTTCACTCTCATTATGCCTTAGGAACCTGTGAAATGGGTTTCTGTACACCAGGAAGAGCAACTTCCCTACAGACTTGTTAAAAAAATAAACCTTATTAACCACTAAGCTCCTCAGGTCACTATTGACTTGGAGCATGGAGCATACGAAAAGCATATTGGACCTATGGAGTATACCAAAGCCACTGTCCTCTTCTGGCTGGCAACCCCAGCCCCTACACTGATTTTCCAGGCTGTTCCAGTTCACAAGAACCCCTTCCCCAATCCTGCAACTGCCAGTTTGTTTTGTTGTTTGTTTCTTCGGGGCGTGTGTTTGTGTTCTTTCTTTTTTTTAACCCACGTTTGTGTGTGTGTGTGTGTGTGTGTGTGTGTGTGTGTGTGTGTTCCTGCTCTTCTCTCTGCTTCCAAGAGAGATAGCCCTGGCCATTTGTCAGTGTAGGGCAGGAGGCTTTCTGCCCTAGAGAGGTAGCCATGGCTGCTTTGGACTTCCCCAAAGCCTTCTGGCTATTCTCTCTCTTATATCTATTATAGAAACCTTCTTCTCACACATGGAAATTTGGTGACTTTGCTGAACTCTTCCTGATGTATTCTACGAGGCCATTCTGGTACTGGAACACTACTTCAGTTACAAATTAACTGTACAGCATCAGCACTGCACAAGGGTGGGACCTCAGGTGCCTAGAGTCTCACAAGCTCTGCCTCCATCCTTGGTACTTCCACATCTTTGGTCAAGCTCTTTATACTTTCCCAAGCTTACCATCTGCATTTGCAAAATGGAGACAAAAATAGTTTTATGGAGCCATTGAATATTGAATAGCTCACATTTGTTGAGTGTTTGTTAGCAACTGTTCCAAATATAATATCTTTATCCGTGCACTTAAACTTCATATGATTCTGTTATATAGGGACCAAGGAGGAGATGTCTCAGTCAGTAAAGTGCTTAAAACATGAGGATCTGAGCTCCAATCTCCAGCACTCCAGCACCCATGTAGAGAGCTGATCATGGTAGAGTGTGCCCATATTCCTAATTCCAGGGAGACAGAGACAAGAGGATCCCTGGATCTTGCTGGCCAGATAAGTCTTGCTGAATCCATGAGCTCCAGGTTCAATAAAAGATCCTGCCTCAAAAAAATAGAGTGACTTAGGAAGCAAATGAATCATGTAAAAGATTTAACATAATAATAAAAAATACCTGAATAGGATATTATTGAATGACAATGTTAACAAAAGTTCGTAGAAAATCAAAGTATGCCAACTAATTGATGCAACATTCTAGTTGATCTTGGGGGATGAATAGACACTTGGTGGGTAGAAACAAAGGAAAACAAATACTTAGATGGAGATGGTGTTCACAGTCATTGAGACATATAAAATAGCCAAAATGGAGTCACAGGTGGGGCAGAAGCCTATCATTCTGAGTTACAGAGACTGCCAAAGAAGAGAAAACCCAGGCAGCATTATCTCACAAACTCACCTGCAATTATGAGCATTCTTATACCCCTGCACAGATAACAAGTACACAATGGTGTCTTTCAACACAGGAGAGACATGGATGCATTTTCAGTAGATAGTTGATAAAAACATAGAGCAGATGGACAGAGACACTAACAGTGAGAATAAAGGCAGTTTAAGAGAGTGCTGCAATCATACAATGTCTTTATGAAGATGTCATCAGTCAGTTCACCAAGCCATGATGGCACACAATAAAGGCATACTGTTAAGGTAGAATTGGTAATAGTACTCCATTCCACTGAGGTCTGAATATGAAATAGCCCTCAAAGCATCATGCATTTACATGCTTAGCTCCCAGATGATGGCACATCTAGGTAGTTATGTAAGTTTTATGTAGAGTCGAGCTGAATGAAATGAGGCACTTGTGGTGGGCCCTTGTGAAAGGCTTTGCCCTGACTTCCTCCCATTACACTTTCTCTAGTGTCTAATCTTAAAAAAGATGAAAGGCCTCTGTCATACACTCTTACCAAGGCGAACTCTCTTCCATCTTTCCTGCCATGATGGCCTAAAACCATGAGCAAATTATTCTTTCCTCCTTTAAATTGTTCAGTCAGGTATTTTGCCCACAGCAGTAAGAAACATTACCAATAAATCTATTCATTTAGTCAACTAATAGCTAGTGAAAACTCCTTACAGGTCATGTACCATAAGTTCACTATGGAGCAGGAGAGAAACAACCACAGAAGGTACTAGATGACAGAGAAAGGAATCTAGTCTTCTGGCAAGAGAGATTGTACTAACCCTCACAAAAAGAATGTTCAATACTAAAAAAAATTTAAGCCTGGGAAAGAAAGTCTTGGCTGAGTGTACACTGGGCATATCACATTGATCCAAGACTGTGAATATGAAAGGCTTCAAGACCAATATTGTAGACCAGAATTTTAATTGAGTACATCATTTGACTTTAGCATCCATTTGGTAACTTGGATTAAGCTGGGGTTTGACATCTCCTTGTCAGAGGACACAGAGACCTGGCGAGGCAAGGAACAATCATGATCATTGACATTCTTGAAATGGTAAGGCCCGTATTATTCAACATGGAATGATGTTACCACAGGTAGACCCAGAATCTCATTTTCAACTTTCTGCATCCTTGACTCTCTCTGAACTCAGACAATCAGAAATGGTTGTACACTTAAAACCATAGGTAGTCCCTGCTTAACAATTGTTGCCTTTACTGTGGGTTTTTTTTTAAAAAAAAAAAAACACTTCTAGGTTGTTTACTGGGCATCCTCAGATACCAGGTGTAGACAGAACTTTTCCTATTACAAGGCTTTTCTCTCATAAGATGCACTGTACATCTTTGTCTGCCAGAATCCTTCCTGATGAAAGCTGAGCCTGGTAAAGAGCAGCTGACAGGTTTCCAGCAAAATCAAATGACATTTATACCCACAGCTGAGCCATATGCTCCAGTCCTTCTCCTTCTCATGGTGCCGACTTAGTCATTCACTTGACTTGAAAAATGTATTTTCTTGTCAAATATGTCCCAAAGCCATGTCTGGGAGTAGACAATGCATTTATTAAAAATGTTTACTCGCCCAGTCGCTTCTTTAAGAGCTACAAATATGTATGTCAACATCTTGGCACATATTTTGGGTACCACTAAAGGTTTCTTCAATCATACAGGGAAGCTGGATGAATATCAAATGCCTCTATGGTACTCTTCTATGTATTGGGAAGAATGCTGACTATCTTCGATACATATTGAGTGCATGCTTCTGTGTGCCAAGCACTATACTACATGGTTTCCTGATACTATTCCATGGAACTCTGTGGCAGTTAACATGAGAAACATTCCCCATAGGCTGAGCATTGAACCTTTGGACTCTAGTTAGAGATTTGGGAGATATGGCCTTGCTAGAGGAAGTATGTCACTTGAGAGCAGGCTTTGAGAATATATAGGTTTACCCTGCTTTCCGTTTGTTTCTCTGCTTCATTCTTAGAGTGGAGATGTGAGCTTGGTTCTGGCCACCATGCCTGTCACTCCTGCCATGCTACTCTGACATGATAGACTTCTGTCCTTGTGGAACGTTAAACCCAAATACACTCTTCCTTTGGAAAATTGCTTTGGTTATGATGTTTTATCAGGAAATGAACTGACACAAACTTGTAACATCACTGAGTATCTTTTATGTTCCAGTGTTTTGTAGCTTCATGTACATGTTTACATTGTATACACTATCTAGAAATTATTTTGAAATAAAGTGAGAAACTTCAATGAGTGGCCATTTTGTGATGGCATGTTTATCAGTTGATAGCATTTATTGTTTGCCCACAAAAATGGTTCTCATCAGTGACTCTAAACTGATGATGGGGGGAAAATGTACAAAGCGATGGAGAAAGTAAATGTATATTCAAAGGGCAAGTGGGTTATCTTAAGTATCTAGGAAAGCAGGACAGGAGGGGAGCTAGGAGCCTGATAAGGACAAAGTTACCCAGAGGAACTTCTAAAGCAGGCAGATTTGTATAAAGCTTCCTGGAAGGGGTAAAAATTACCAGTGACCACAGTTGTCTTGTTTCTTGGCTAATACTGCCTTCCATGTGCCAGCACGCACTCTGGAGATCGATAACTCCTTAACTGTTGTTCTCACATAATTGAAAAACTATAGAGGAACTTTTGGCCCACCTTTAAGGACAAGTCATGACTTGACAGCTCTATAGAGGGAGGACTTGAATTTCCTCCAAAAAATGCTAGCGCTGACACCCAGCTGCACGGAGTAAAGCCTCTCGGTAAAAACTCAATAACCTCTTTGCTACACTTCATGAAAGAGGAAAGTGCACACACTCTCTGACAGTTACTTAACCTCTTCAGGCAGAGTTGCCTCATCAGTAAAACAGGAAAGTCCTCTGTCTCTCAGAGGTGTTGTGAGGAGAAACTAAAGTAATCAAAGCTGTAGGGCTTGCAGGTGAGGAGGATTTCTGACTCCATACTATCAGCTTGCAGAGGGATATGGGTGATTTCTGAGATTAAAACTCTGTCCAACTCAGAATGATCAGAATCTGTATTGGGGTTTCTCAACCTCTGCATCATTGACATTTTAGGCTGGATGATTCCTTGCTGTTGGTAAGCTAGGTCGACTACGGGGGAAGCTTCCTGCATACCGCTGAATGTTTAGCAACCTCCTTAGTTTCCACACACTAAATACTATGTATGCCTCTTTGCTGGTGGCAATCTGGTGTGTCCAGTCATTTCTGAGTGTTCACTGAGGGCAGGAGAGAGAGCTAAAATTGTCCTCACTTGTCTAAGTTATCATAGAATGACAAGTCTTCTGGCTTTCAATTCCAATGTTAACACAGGGCATCTTGTGGAAGCTGATGAATATGGCTACGTGTGCACAAGACTGAACGAATGAAGGAATGTACAGAGATAATTTGAAAAGTGGGTAGATTGCCTTATCAAAACCAACTAAAAGTAAAGTTAAGGTGCTTCTATCTTGAGAAGCTAAAACTTGTCTCCTTTCTGAAAGAAAGAAGTAACCTTTTCCACGAGGGACAGACATTTCCAGACAACCAGAGCCAAAGCTAACTGATGGTGAGAGGGAAATAATTAGTCTAATTAGTCTGTGTTCTCGTCAAAGTCGACACTTAGAGAGAATTTATCATTGTCACCCTTGGTACCAATGAACATCTATTAGAATAAATGTCTTATTCTCATAAAGAAACGTCAGGAAAGTTGTACAAGAGGTTCGTTTTAATATTCGAAAAGTGGGTGGAGTCATAGGTACTGTTCCAGGCAGAATGAGGTTCATAGAAGTGGAAGGGAAGGACATTTGCATTCTTAAATTTGCCTGAATAATCCTGTAGGATCTATAGCCCAGGTACCATGTCACTAAAGCTGCTGGATAACACTGAGAATGGATGCATTCTGTTTTGAAATACATTTAATGCTTAAAGATATTTGTTCCCCATCAAGAAGATAACATGACCATGTAGGATGTTTGCTCTGTTTGTTTGTTTATTTATTTATTTATTTTAATGTATTGGATGAAACCATGAACTCTATAATAAGTTATTCTGCTCTAAGCACAAAAGAGCCATTTAGCAGGCAGTAAACTGACATTTTCCCCTCCCATGCTAAGGGAAACAAAGGATAAAGCTGTAAATAAAGGTCATCAGCTAAAGACTAGCACAGCCACTGACAGTATCCTGGTGTCACTGTAAACAAGATTTGAATATCACTCTACTTACTACACATGCAACTGTCCTTAAGAAAGTTACCCTCTCCCTCTTTGATGGCTTTCTCTTGTGTGTCTGTGGGAGTAGCTCTACCTTCCAAATCTCCATTAAACATTGCCTAGAGAAAAAAGAGGAGGAAGGAAAGGTTGGAGATGAAAAAAAAGGAGAAAGAGAATTGCTTGAAGATTCATGGCTGCCAGTTGTTTCCTTGTGTGCTGAGCTCCTGGCTCCCTTAGGAATGAAGCCACTCTTTCCTGTAAAAATAGAAATGCTTACCTTTGTATCTTTTGTATCTCTTTACCACCTCATTCCCATCCATCTTTAGAATAGGTGTGTATACATAACTCAACCAATTATGAGACTGGACATTTTGTAACTATAAAGACCCACTACCGTAAACAGGGATCCAAAAATGTACACTTCTTATTACAATAACTTAAAAGATACCAAGAATAGCATTTATCTATGAGTACTCCAGGAAAATGCTCGTAGCAGCCCTCAGTGTGTCGGGTATTGTATCCACATTTTTAGTAATAATTATGAGAGCCACAGAGTAAGAAATTGTTAACACCTACCTCCAAATGAGAAAATTGAGAAGCAAATGGTACATTAATTCCCCCAGTACCATGAGCTGCTGATTAGGGATTCAGTCTCTTGCTTATAAGTAGGTGTCAGCAGGGCTATTGAATCGTTCCAAAATAAGATGCAAGTATTTTCCCATTTACTCCTAAATACCTTGCTGTATGTTTCTACAGATTGGGAAGGCATATTTTTTTTTAATTTTTATTTTCTATATTCTATGTTTACATTCCAAAGGCTTTCCCCTTTCCCAGTTCCCCCCCACCATACGTCCCATAATTCCTCTCCCCCCAACTATTCCCCAATCATTCCCCCTCCCCCCAATGGTTTCTCTACAAAACTGGATCCAATCTTTACAGGCCCAGGGTCCTCTCCTTTCTTCTTCTTGGGAATCATTTGACTTGCTAATTGTGCCTTGAGTATTTAGGGCTTCTGGGGTCATTAATATCCATTTATCAGTGATTGCATTTCATGTGTATTCTTTGGGATTGGGTTAACTCACTCAGGATGATATTTTCCAGGTCTAACCATTTACCTACAAATTGCATGAATTCATTATTTTTAATTGCTGAGTAGTATTCCATTGTATAAATATACCACATTTTCTGTATCCATTCCTCCTTTGAGGGATATTTGGGCTCCTTCCAATTTCTGGCTATTATAAACAAGGCTGCTATAAATATAGTGGAGCATGTGTCTTTATTGTATGCAGGGGAATCCTCTGGGTATATGCCCAGGAGTGGTATGCCAGGGTCCTCTGGAAGTGACATACCCAATTTTCTGAGGAACCACCAAACTGATTTCCAGAGCGGTTTTACCATTTTGCAATCCCACCAACAGTGGAGGAGTGTTGGGAAGGCATATTCTTATGCAACGACAGTATCAGCAAGGATGTCTAACACTGTGAGAATTCTAATACCAATTTCATCAAGTTTGTTAATAACATATTTTATAAAAGGAATTTGGAGGCAAGAGAGACTCAGCAGTTAGGGTTCTTGCTGCTTTTACAGGATCCTGAGTCAGTTCCCTGCACCTGCATGGCAGCTCCCCATCTGTAACTCCAGTTCCTTAGGTTCTGATTCCCTCTGCTGGCCTCTGTGGGCATTCTATGTACTTAGTGCACAGACAAAACACCCAGATGCATAAAAATTAATAAAGCTCAAAAATATCTTCCAGAATAGAAATTGAAGTTGAATACAATATTTAATTATTATGTCTCTCCATCTGTTTTCCTTATGGTTTTAAAAAGATGCATCTAAGGCTAGCAGTGTAGGTCAGTGGAATTATGCTGGGCTCATGAAATGGGTACATCTTTTAGGCCCAGGGTTAACTAGCACAATGGCTGTGCGGCTGTGACCATACTTTCAGCATGGCCCTGTCCTTCCATTTTCGAAGTGGAGAAAAATCTATAATCTTCCTTTAAGAGTGACCTTGTATATTTTACATGATTATGCCAGTGAGTGCAGAAATGGATAATTAAGGAAACAGTCTATGAGATATTGGCTAGTATAGTTTAGGAGGCTGGAAGACTGGGGTTGAGTGAACAAGTAAATACATTGAGAACATTTGTCTTACATTTGGGTTTCTATTGCTGTGATAAAATACCATGACCAAAAGCAACTTGGGGGTTTATTATTATTATTATTATCTTTCACTTTCAGGTAATAGTGTATTACTGAGAGATGTCTAGGCAGGAACCTGGAGGCAGGAACTGAAGCAGAGGCCATGAAAAAAGTACTGCTTGTTCCTCATGGCTTCCTCCTCATGGCTTCCTCAACCTGTTTTCTTATAGAGCCCAGGCCACTTTCCCACTGATAGTGCCACCCACACTGAGCTGGGCCCTCTAATACAAGTCATTAATCAAGAAAATGTTCCACAGGCTTGCCAACAGGCAAACTTATGGAGACAATTTTTCAGCTAAGATTCCCAATTCCCAGATATAGTCAGGCTTGTGTTGAATAGATGAAGATCAATCAACACAACATGGGATCAGGTTTCTACTGACAGAGAAAGGAGCACAAATATGACACTGGAAAAATTAGAACAAACTTGTTTTTCCCACTAGATATGCTGCTAGAACCTAGAACCTGTGACACCCCAATGACAAGGAGCACACCATGTCTAAGACCATGACTTCTAAGTATTATTGTCCACTGAAAGGAGCTAAAACTTTTTAGAAATGGATGTTTTCAAAGCTAAAATGATGGAAGCACAAAATAGATCTAGAACCACTAGGTATGTACCAAAGAGGAAAGAAGAGTTCAGCTGAGCACTGTCAATGGGCACAGGTACCAGGTTCATTTTCCAAAACATAGTATGAAGCATGGAGGATTCATATGTGTGAATATGCACGTGTGTGTGTGTGTGTGTGTGTGTGTGTGTGTATGTGTGTGTGTGTGTGTGTGTGTGTGTGTGCATATAAGCTGTGACAGAGGGAGAAATTGCCATAACAAATGTTACAAATAATTAGAAATTTAAAATGAGGATTTGTTAGAGTAAAATGCTAATTTTTGAAGTTTGATGAAAATACTAAAATTAAAAAATTTGAATTATGCCAGGCAGTGGTGACGCACACCTGTAATCCCAGCACTTGGGAGGCAGAGGCAGGTGGATTTCTAAGTTTAAGGCCAGCCTGGTCTACAGAGTGAGTTCCAGGACAGCCAGGGCTATACAGAGAAACCCTGTCTTGAAAAACCAAACAAAATTTTTTTGAATTACTACTAAATTAAAGATGGTGACATATTTTCTGAGATAAGGTTAATCTGCAGGGTTCTGTGGTTCTTACTATAGACATCAATCACATTTGTATACAAATTATTTTAAAAAGGCTTAAATTATTTCAAGAAAATTTATTCAGCAGTAACAAAATAGAAAGGCAGAGATTATAATGACTTTTAAAGTTTCTGCATTAAAAAGCATAAAGGTTATAAAATTAAACCTATGGAAAAGGCATAAGAATATTGAAGTCATTTCTTTTTTAAAACTAAGACTTACTTGTGTATGTTTGTGCATCACACACATGGAGGGACTCACAGAGGCCAGAAGAGGGTTTCAGATACCTGGGAACTGAAGTTATAGGTAGTTGTAATCCACCTGATATAGGAGCTGTGAACTGAACTGAGGTCCCTTCAGAAGCAGCAAGAGCTCTCTAACCACTGAACCATCTCTCCAGGCCTAAAGTCATTTCTTTCTAGCAATCTATAACATTTTTATAATATTTGATCTTCTCATTTTCAGCCTGATTGGATGTGAAATCGCTTAAGTGATGGGGAGTCACACTTGTAGATAAGTCTGTAAAGGCCTCTCCCAAAAGGATTAAAGAGAGGCTAATAGTGATTCCGAATGCAGAAGGCATCATTCCATGGATTAGTAGCCAAGAAGAATAATTCCCCTTTCTCTGTTTCCTATTTAGCAGTGAATGAAACAGCTTTCTCACCACCATGCTCTAAACTCCTTCGACATGTTGAACTATGCCTTCTGAAACCACAAGCCCAAATAAATCAGTTCCACCCTTACATTGTTGACATCATGGATTTTGGTCACAGATACAAAAACATAAATAACATGAGAAACCTGACTTGACAGTGGGAGTGTTAATATAACTAACTCTGACTATGGGATTCTTAAGCCTTTGGAACTGGTTTGTGGGAGGAATTTGACAGGATTTCATCATTAGTCTGAGGAGGCCCCCAGACTGGCTTTCCAGAACTTGCTGGGTGATTCTAAGGGAATGCCCAGAAGATCACGATTCTGCACACAGACAGTAAGGATGTGTTTATGAAGGTTCCAAGGGAAACAGGCATCCAACTGGGAGTTAAGCTCAACCTATTCATGTTCCACCCAGAAAAAGAATGTGTCTACCTATATGGATATTCTGAAATTTTGTGAGATGCTGAGTTGAAAGATAAGAAACTAACAAAACTGGCAGAGGCTAGTTCAAGACAGCACACAGCTGCACAAATTTCATCTGGTATGATGTAAAGTAAGAACCAGAAGCAAAAAGCAGAGTAGAAAGATTTGAAATTAGCCAGGGATGGGAACAACATGAAAATGAGTGAAAAGAAGGATATAATTGTTATTGAGATTAGCACCTCAAGAAAAGTTAAGCACCTTATATCTAAACCTTGGGGATATAAGTTCCAAAGTATAAAACCATGAATTCATTTGAAAGCCTTTCCCTAAGAGAGAGAGAGAGAGAGAGAGAGAGAGAGAGAGAGAGAGAGAGAGAGAGAGAGAGAGAGAGAGAGAGAGCCACAGTGGCATTCTGCCCTCAACTAGGAAAATGTTTTCCCGAAGCTATTGAAGCTATTGTAGTCATGGCCCAAAGGGGTCCCACTATTGACAAAGCTAGTGTCAAATCGTCATGTTATCTGTATAATTCTGTTTTTAAAGACATTCAAGATGCAAGAGCGACAGGGTCAAGCAGGCTTGCTTTCATCAATACTTTTAAAGAAAGTCTAGGAGACCTGGGAATGTATCACATGGTCTGTTTCCCTGTAAGGAGCTCCTCAAAGAGTGGTATATGAAGCTGTAAGGGTGAAGCCAAAGCTGCAATATGTTGGAGATGCCAGGGCTATGGATTGCCAACTGAGGAAACCTTCAGGCAGCAGATGGAGTCATCCCAGGGAAGATGCTATGTGGGCGATGATTGATAAGTTCACTGTGTTGGGTCTCTCCTAGCTCTGTTGAGCTCACATGCTCTGGATGCCAAGTGTGAAGCTACAGGATTTAATGTTGGAAGCTTTGTGTGCCTCTCTTGCTTTAGTCATATCATTTCTTTCTTTCTGTTTCTCCCTTTTAAAATGGTAATGCTTCCTCTGTATCACTGTACTCTGGAAACACACACCTTATCTTTGGCCGATGTGGACTTTGACATTTGGAACTGCTAAAAGACATTGGAGATTCATGGGGATGAGCATGTTTTACATGATGAGATAGGAATAAGCCATTTTAAGGGCTAGGGGTAGAATACATATTTGGAAAATATGTTAGAACAAAATGTTGTATAGATACTGCTAAATCCATTTGTTCCATAACTTTTGTTAGTTTCAATGTGTCTGTTTCCTTTGTGTTTCCATGATGAAAGTGGGGTGTTGAAGTCTCCCACTATAATTGTTTGAGGTACAATGAGCTTTAGTAAAGTTTCTTTATGAATGTGGGTGTCCTTGCATTTGAAGCATAGATGCTCAGAATTGAGAGTTCTTCTTGGTAGATTTTTCCTTTGATAAGTATGAAGTGTCGTTCCTTATCCTTTTTGATAACTTTTGGTTGAAAGTTGATTTTATTTGATATTAGAATGGCTACTCCAGCTTGTTTCTTGGGGCCATTTGCTTGGAAAAATGTTTTCCAGGCCTTTACTCTGAGGTAGTGTCTGTCTTTGATACTGAGGTGCATTTTCTGTATACAGCAAAATGCTGGATCCTCTTTACATATTTAGTCTGTTAGTCTATGTGTATTTATTGGGGGAACGGAGTCCATTGATCTTAAGAGACATTAAGGAATAGTGATTGTTGCTTCCTGTTATTTTTGATGTTATTTTTATGTTTGTGTAGCTATCTTCTTTTGGGTTTGTTGAAAGAAGATTACTTTCTTGCAGTTTTTCTAGGGTGTTGTTTCCCTCTTTGTGTTGGTATTTGCCATCTATTATCCTTTGTAGAGCTGGATTTGTGAAAAAATATTGTACAATTTGGTTTTGTCATGGAGCATCTTGGTTTCTCCGTCTATGGTAATTGAGAGTTTTGCTGGGTATAGTAGTCTGGGCTGACATTTTGTTTGGATATCAAATGGACAAGAGATGGATTTGTAATGGTTAATCTTCATTTTCAACCTGACTGAAACTAGAATCATACTTTTGTGTATGTAGGATAATTTCCAGAGATTAACTTAGTTGGTTAGATCCTCCTGCCCCAAATTTGGGTGACAACATCCCATGGGCTGTAAGCTTAAACACAACCAAAATAAGAAAGGATGAAGAAAAATGCTACCATTCCCTTTCTTTCCTTCTGGGTCCACCATGAACTTTATAGTTCTCTATCACACCTTCCCATCACTATTATCCAAGGATCCCTGCTCTGATGGACTGAACCCCCTAACATCATGAGTTGAAATAAATCCCCTCATTCTTTAGATTGCTTTGCTTAAGTATTTTGTTTATAGCAACAAACAGTTAAATAATAACATTTTAAGTATGATAATGGCTAGAAATATGCATGTTAATAATAACACCTGATCTAGACTATCATTTTGTTAAAAACTAGGCATTACAGAGCAATGGTGAGAAATCAGGGGTACGATAAGAATATGATTACAGCCCCTTCTTTTCAGATGTCTGCTACAGAGCAGACTTGGTGGGAAGCCCAGCATGGAGAGTCCTTCCTATAAAGCAATTCCTCAACCTCAGCATTACAGAAAATTTGAAACAGGCAATAATTTGTCTCCAGAGCTGTGGCACACACTGTGGGATGTCTAACCTCACCTCTAGCCATTTTAAATTCTCTTAACACATCCTTCCTTCAATAGATGATGAGAATTCTTTGCAGACATTGCTGAATATGCCCTGGTTGGCTTGGGGAATGTGAGTTGTTGTCCAATGTGACAGAAGTAAATCTTAACCCACGGCTTTACCCTTTCTAAGGGATTTATCTTCTCTTGTATTCTACAGTGTTCTTCTGTGAGTTTCTAGAAAGCCTTAGATGAAATGTATGTAGAACAACCCATACAGAAGTAAATGGCCTTGGAACCTTCAGTTAGAGCTATTATTGATAAGTTCTTATCAGAAACCCAACTGGGAGAGAGTGGAAGGTAGTAAATATCAGCAAAATCTACCCATGTTTGCAAAGCATTGGGCATTTGAAGAAGTGTTTCCCTGTGCCTTTCTGAAAGTTATTCAGTCATCCTATACACAAATTCTTACAGCTGCATTTTATAGCTCAAGGATGTAAGGTTCCATACAGTTGAGATTATATGGCCAACAAGAAACAAAACAAGTATTTGACTAGATATTTGATACCAACTTCAGTATTCCACACTCCGGGGCTGCCATGTGTACCCATTATGACTGGTTATTTTTGTAGTAAGCAGGAAAATCTTACTCTTGTTCATTCTAGCAGCATCACTGACAGAAAGCCTGGAAATGTTGCATTAGGGCCTTATCCCAGTAGCCCAATTCCTTCCTTCATCAGAGAGGAGACCAGATTAGAAAGAAACAACTTACAACATTACAGAAAATGATGCTTTGACTATTCTGCTAAATGATTATTACTTCATATTCTAGTCTGTCTAGTGTGTCTTACACACACACACACACACACACACACACACACACCAATTACACATAGCTCACAGTGTACTTACTTAACCTCACATCTAATCCTGCTTTGGCTTCTCACTCATCAGTAAAGCTTACAGATCTAAAAGCTAGTGTGTACCAATAGCAAGGATTAAATCATGAGCTCCTCCCCTCCACCTCCTTCATGACTTCGTCTCTGCCTTTGGTTTGCCTCTGTTGGGTTTCTAGGTTAGCCTATAAAAATAAGTTGTCAGCACGTGAGTTGGGGCAATGCTAATCTTACACCGGCAGCTCTCTGGTTGCCAGTTATAAAGGAAAGGATAGACACACATGTGTGTGGGTGTTTTGAGTTTGCTGAAGTGTGATAGAGGTTCTGTAAGGCTTGGACAGGAGCCTCATTCCTGTCTGCATGCTTTATTCCTGCTCTGCAGCAGTATTTAAAAAGTCTCTTTGGCTATCAAGTTTATCCTTCTGCAATGGTATTTGAGTTGCACTGGCTAAGCTATCATTGCCTGTCAAACCTCCTACCTTACTCCCCCCCAGTAAATCAAGAGATGTGATAAGCAAACCAAGTGCTAACTGAGTTCTCTGCCCACAAACGTCCTGGTGAAAAACGGCAGGCAGGGTTCTCCAATGTAGACAATCACGTGATGGCTGGAGGAATGGATTTCGCCCAAATACACAGAGTTTCAGAATGTTACATGGACAAGCAAGTCTTATGGGGGAGAGGGGGAGAGTGGAGGGAGGGGACTTTTGGTGGATTAGCTCATTTCAGTTCCTTAGAAGAGTATGTGGTGGACTGAACAAAACCCATTTGACAAAACAGGATGCAATTCAATAGTGACTCAAAGGGACATACAGGATAATCAGAGAACCAGTTAGGAAGTAGGAGCTCCAGGGGAGCTAAGATTTACTGTGTGACACAGGTCTCTAACACAACACTAGGAAGATGAACAATGCCACCATGACCTTGTGCTAAAAGATAAGAAATAAAACTCCCACTATTGTTCCAAAGGCATAATAATCACCTCTCTTCGTTACCCCTTGTGCTCCCTCCCCTTCTTCAGATAGCAACCTCTGATAAAGAGGAGACTCATTTAATTCAATCCTGGCCAGATCCTTAGTTAGAATGATTGGGTTAAGTGTGAGAATATGAATCAAGGTCAGCCAATCAGAGCTCTTTACACAAAATATGTAAATTAAATATAACAGAGAGGTGTCTTGAGTTCTTAAGAGCTAGAAAGAAATTATTAACAAAAGTAATTATGTGGAAATGCTTCTCAGTTGCTGCTCACATCTCTTTGATTTTATCCAATTCTATAGTATTTTTCCAACACAGCTTCCAATTATCAATTTTGCAGAGCTACTTGTTTTCTGTCATATGCTTTGAAAAGAGAAAGCTGATTCTTAAAAATGATACTCCTGCTGCACTCGACTCCAAGCAGTGGGTGAATGTTGTTCACCCTGAAGCAAAGGGGATGACAGAAAGGCTCCGAAATGGAAGAGGAATAGGATCACACAGTCACGTGAGGAGGCTCTGTGGGAATGACACCCTTTAATCTAGAAAAGAGAGAACAGAGATGCAGGGAGAGTTTTGTGTGACATGGAAGATAATGAAATATTGCTTCCTTTGTTATTGAGATCTAAAGGTATAAGATTTAGGGGAATAAACACTGTTCTGTTTTGATACTTGTTTCTGTGAGAAATCTAAAGCATGTCTTTAGGTCATTTTAGTGCTTAACTGATACCTGTGACCATGCTGAATACTATATATAAAGGGGGAGAGAGAGAGAGAGAGAGAGAGAGAGAGAGAGAGAGAGACAGACAGACAGAGACAGAGAGAGACAGAGAGACAGAGACAGAGAGGGAGACAGAGGGGCCAGACAGACAGACAAAGATACAGACAGAGGGACACAGAATGAGACAGTCAAGGAGAGTTTCATTTATACCTCAAACTCTATGGCTTTAGCTTTGAAGTTCAAAGGCACAAAATTAATAGGAAAAGAAAGACAAGAATCTGAAAAACATTAAAGAAATGAAGCAAATTTTCCTAAGTAACACACAAGTACAAAAACTGAGAATGTGGCTCTGCTGGTAGATTGCCTATAGCATTATAAAGCCCCAAGTCCAGTCTTCAACATTGCATAAACCAGATATGGTGGCATGTGCTTGCAACCACACTGCTCCAGAGGCGAGATCAGGAGTATCAGGAGTTCAGAGTCATTCTCAGCTACATGGCAAATTTGAGGCCCACAAGTTTGAGACCCTGTCTCAGAATGAGAGAGAGAATACAGTGATTTGAGAAAATGATTCAGTGGGTAAAGTGTTTATGGTATAGACACAAGGACCTGGGTCTGGATCCCCAGTGCCTGCTTCAAAGTAGAATGCAGTGGCACACCATTGAAATCCTAGTTCTCAAGGCAGGAAGGAAGACGAAGTGGATCCCAAACCAAACAGTCTAACCTAGATGATGAGTTCTAGAGTCAGTGAGAGACCCTATCTCTAAAACAAAGGTGGAGGAAAAGTAGAAGATACTTGCGATCTTGTCTGTATACACACCTTCCTGGATGAGCACCCATCCATACAAGCACACACACACACACACACACACACACACACACACACACATACACACACACCTACTGTAATCAACCATGTACTAGACTCAATGTTATCAAACACACTTCACACTTATAAGTATTGCTCCAAAGGTTATTTCTTAGATGTCTAGATTAATCTAAAGCAATTGCATGTGCTGCAAAGTATGCAACGAGAATCTTGGGGGGAAAAAAAGACGAGTACAACACCATACACACTTGTCAATAGCCTGTTTCCCTGTGGCAAACACTACAGGAACTGCAGCTAGAAAACTGCCTTTGCCCATGCTTGCTACCTTCAAATCGTCTAAGCACGACACTGCAAATATCCTGGAGGGGAAAATGTCACAGTACAATAGGCCACTTGATCACAGGATGTGTTCTGAGAGATGTATATTTTTAGGCAATGCTGTCATTGCTCAAACATCAGCGTGTACTTAAAACAGATCTACGTGGGGTAGCCCAAGGCAGGCTGAGGCTTTATGATGGATGTGTATATGTGAACATCTTTAGTATAGCCTATTGTACCTCATGCTGTAATAAACAAAACTATATAAAATTGAGGAAGTTCAAAAGGGAAATGATGTAATGTAGAAACATAGCAAACATAAGACAGCAGCTGCATATACAACCGAGTTGTCACACTGTGTGTAGAGGGAATATACTCTAAAGTAATGGTAAACTAGGAGTGCTCATTTAGCATGTAGAAATTCATGGGTTCAGTGCCCAGCACCATATGAACTATGAATGATGATATCAGCCCTTATCTTAGCACTTCAGAGATAGAAGTAAAAGCAGAAATTCAAGGTCATCTCTGGCTACTTACTGAGTTTTAGGCTAGCCTGGGATATTATAAACCTATATCAAAAACAAATGATTAATGACAAACACACGAAAATCTTACTATAGTTGTACACAGTGGCTCACGTTACAATCCCAGTACTGTCTCAGGATATAATCCCAGGCTAACATAGAAGGATTGTTATGAATTTGAAACCAGCCTGGGTGGGCTATAGACTAAGATCCAGATAAGCCTGGGCTAAAGTGAGATTTGCCTCAAAAGAGCTAAATAAATAAAATAATGTTTTTTTTTAAATATGGAAAGTAGGTACATGGAGAAGCAACAAATACATTTTCTGCACAGCAACTAATTCTTAGTTACTTTTCTATTGCTGCAAAGGAACACTCAGACAAAAGGAAATTAATGGAGAAAGGTTTTATATTGATTCAAGAATAAGGCCCATCCTAGTGGGAAAGTGAGGGTAGCAAGAAAGTGACAAAGGTGGTCTCACTTTGTCCACTATAGGAAAGCAGAAAGAGAGCAAAGCATGCTGCCATTCAGCCCCTGTTCTCCATTCACAGGCTCCAGGGTCACAGCCAGGGAGTGATGATGAGATGATGATGAGGATGATGATGATGATGATGATGATGATGAGGATGATGATGATGATGATGATGAGGAGGAGGAGGAGCAGGGAGAGGAGAAGGAGGATGACACCCATAGTTGGCATGTATCTCCACCCCAACCCATGCAATGAAACAATATTTCACAGTCATGCTCAGAATTCTGTCTCCCAGATGGTTCCAGATTCTGCCAAGTAGACAATTAACACTAATCGTGACACCTTTTTAAGAACTTTGCTGCATGCACCATGTTTTCACAGGGATACTACTCATGTGTGTACACTAGTGCTGTCACATATGTAAGATATTGCATATTGATATTGTGTTATGGGGGCCGTGCTGTCAGTAAGTGATGGAAATTTGTCATGCCAGTAGTCTTATGGAAGCATCGTTGTATAGAATATGTGTATGTTTATCTTTGACTAACACAGTGTTGTGTGATGCATATCCACGAGAATGAGCATGCCAATGAAGACTGCTCTGGGAGATTGGTCCTCAGGGTTATGTACTGACTTGTAAAGACTGCAGAAAACCAGTGTACAGTGTAAAATGGCAGTCAGGGAACTCCCCCCATCAGAGATACCCAGGACCCCTCTCAGAGACTATGGATGATAGTAAACCTCACGAACTCAAACAAGCCAACATGCGTACAGTTTATTAAAGTGCAAATAGCAGGAGATATAGATTAACACACGAGAGGGAAAGTATATACCAAATACAGATCCGGAAATGGCTCACTATCAGAGATTTAAATAAAGGTGGGAAGTGGGGGGGATGGAAGGGTTCTGCCTGGAGCCTGAGAAAACCTAGCAATCAGAGAGATTGCTGAAAAAGATGTTAAACAGAGATGAAGAATGGAGCTGTAGTCATAAAGGAAGAATTGGTAAACATGGACATGAGTTCAGGACGTGAATGGACTTGAGTCCACTCAAAGACTGGAAAGCAATTTCTTTGGAATTACAAGGTGAATCAGCTCAAACAGCATGCTGTATGTATAGATTTTACCCTTAGAGATTTGCTAATCATCCCTAGCCTCACAAGCACACAACTTCGATAAATAATACACTGCGCACCCTGATCGACAGCTGACCTCCGTAATTCCATTGACCTGCTCAAGTTGCAGCCTCTGTGTTTGTCCAGTCTAACCCTCAGAAGGAAGAGCCCCTGAAGCCATTCCAGAGAGCCCTTCTGCCCAGAGTCTGAGAGTATTGGAATGAGCCATAGGCTTGTCCTCAACGCCTTCCAGCAGGCAGGACAGAAGAAGCAGAAGGCTGCTGGGGTAGGAGCCAGCTGGGGAAATGAGGCAGCCTGTAGCCATTCCAGAGCCAGGCAGGTCTGTCTCTCTGGAGCATTTGCTGTGAAATACATTCCCCAAATATCAGACTGCCTGGTATTCACACATAAGTGCAGTAACACCTTCACAAGACAGCCCTGGTGGGTGAATTAACTGTTCCACTTCAGATTGGCTCCCATGGGTACAAATTATCAAGACAGACGCTTGCATGAAAACTACCTTACCTTAGTTCCCTGTTCATAAGGTGAAGTAGAGGTGTCTGCCTCCCAGCTGATGGACCTCCTAATCACTAATCTCATAAGAGAGAACAAACATGTCCTGAAATTTGACAAGCTTGCCAAACAGAAAAAAAATCCATTCTACCCAAACCTGCTTACATTTTAAGCACCAAGTAAATATAACAAGAAAAAAAAAGTGTTCAAACTCATTGATTCCAAATCCCTACATCTCTACCCACGTCTTCAAACCAGATTATCACCATGTCCTCTCCCCATAATTATTCTCTCTAAAATAATTTCCATTTTTACTACTCTCATCCAGGCGTTCTTTTTTAAAAGAGTACATAAATTTAAGAATTTAACGAAATCAAGTATGTCCTTTTAAATAAAGCCATCTCACCCTGTAAAAGTTGGCACAAGGTGACCCTCCTAAGTCTGGCTCTCACCCTCAAGGTTAAAGTGCCTGCTATTCAATAGGGGTGTCATTGGAGGCTCCCCCAGAAGGGACGTTCTGGAAGGTATTTTGGCGTGCTACATGCAAACGCAGCAGCCAACAGATCTCATCGTTTCTAAATGTCAGGCTTCGCATAATCCCTCTGACCCATTCCAAAGCTTATAGGTCATGGAACATTTTATCTGGCACTACCTTTATATATATTTTTTTCAGGCTTAAAGTGTTATCCATTTTCTCTTCCATCCCCTCCCCACCAAAGGAGACCTGGCTCTCCTCGATACACGGTGAGTAAGGCATCAAGAAATTCAAGAAAATGATAAAAATACGTCTGCAGGGAAATGAATTTCTTTTTCTGAAGTCAATCATGTGCTATTCACATAAGCAAAAGAAAGCCTGAAATATTCCTTATCTCGCTGCCTCACTGCACTCGGGCGCCCTGTGCAAACACTTAAGGGCCAGCTTTCTCTCCTAGCCTTCATTATCCCACTGTGGAAGAGGAAGGGAGACTGAGATATGTGGACAGCTGGGCAGGTGGGGCATACGTTTGCTGAAATGACTGGCTGTCTGTCATGGGGATATATAGCCAGGATAGATTGATTATTCTTCAGATAGTGTACATTGCATTGACTGCAGCAGATGGCAGAAGCAGACTCTGCTCTACAGCTCAAACAGAATTGGGAGCTTATTAATGTCGCCTGTCCATACTATGTCATCTTGATTGTGATTGCCAGTGGCCTCTTGCTAAGGATGTTTCTTTAAAAGGCATTTCATACCCATTTTATAATAGAGGACAATCATTTGGCCAGGCTACGGTTGGTTCTTACACACCTAATGGTTGGGGGTTGTGGTTGAATGTTAGTGTGTCCTCCCATGATGCTGTGCTAAGAACACTTAAGAGTGTTAGAGAGATCTTTGCTCCTATGACTGAGCAGACGGGTGCAGCCAGGAATGCAGGGAACACTCAAGTGTAAGATCACTTGGGACACGGTCCGTCAGGGCCCCACTGGCACCCAGGAGCTGGGCAGCACCACAGCTATCTGTGCACCTATCCTGCCAGTGGACATCTGCCCTGCAGGGAGTCCCCCATTTAGAGGGAGTCCTGAGTTTAGAGGTGAGGCCACCATCTTTGCTCCTGACTGAGCAGATGGGAACAGCCAGGAACTCAGGGAACACCCTAGTATAAGATCACTTGGGACTCGGTCTGCCAGGGCCCCACCTGCACCTAGGAGCTGGGCAGAACCACAGCACTCTGTGCCAGCGGAGAGCTAGTCACCCAGGGGTACTGAAACACGCTTGCAGGCACACAGGAGGAACAAGCACCAGACAGAGACAGCAGGACCAACTAACACCAGAGATAACCGAATGACAAAAGGCAAACTTAGGACCATTACTAACAGAAATCAAAGCAACATGGCACCATCCAAACCCCACTCTCACACAATAGCAAGTCCTGGATACCCCAACACACCAGAAAAGCAAGATTTGGATTTAAAATCACAGCTCATGATGCTGATAGAGAGCTTCAAGAAGGACATAAATAACTCCCTTAAAGAAATACAGAACACAAATAAACAGGGAGAAGCCCTTAAAGAACTACAGGAAAACACAACAAAACAAGTGAAAGAATTGAACAAAACCATCCAGAATCTAAAAATGGAGGTAGAAACAATAAAGAAATCACAAAGAGAAACAACAAAGGGAATGGCTAAGATCAAAAACTCAGGAGACAGCAGGTGCTGGTGAGGATGTGGAGACAGAGGAACACTCTTCCACTGCTGGTGGGATTTCAAGCTGGTACAACCACTCTGGAAATCAGTCTGGTGGTTCCTCAGAAAACTGGGCATGATACTATTGGAGCACCCTGTTATACCACTCCTGGGCATATACCCAGAGGATTCCCTGGCATGTAATAAGGATACATGCTCCACTAGGTTCACAGAAGCCCTATTTACAATAGCCAGAAGCTGGAAAGAACCCAGATGACCCTCATTGGAGAAATGGATACAGAAAATGTGGTATATTTACACAACGGAATACTATTCAGCTACTAATAAATGAATTCATGAAATTCTTAGACAAATAGGTAGAACTGAAAATATCATACTACGTGAGGTAGCCCAATCACAAAAGAACACACATGGTATGCACTCACTGATAAGTGGATATTAGCCCAGAAACTTGGAATACCCAAGACACAATTCACATATCAATGATGCCCAAGAAGAAGGAAGAACAAAGTATGGATACTCTGGTCCTTCTTAGAGAGGGGAGCAAAATACTCACAGAAGGAAATACAGAGACAAAGCGTGGAGCGGACACTGAGGGAAAGACCATCAAGAGACTACTCCATCCCATATACAGTTACAAAACCTAGATACTATTATAGATACCCACAAGTACTTGATGACTGGAACTGGATATAGCTGTCACCTGGGAGGCTCTGCTACTGCATGACAAATACAGAGGGGAACACTCTCAGCCTGCCATTGAACTGAGCACAGAGTCCTTAATGGAGGAGCTAGAGAAAGGACCCAAGGAGCTGAAGAGGTTTGCAGTGCCATAGGAAGAACAAAGATATGAGCCACCCAGTATTCCCAGAGCTCCAAGGCACAAAAACATCAACCAGATAGTACACATGGTGTTACCCATGGCTCCAGACAAATAGGCAGCAGAGGACGGCCTTGTTGGACATCAAATGGAGGAGAGGCCCCTGGTCCTGGAAAAGCTAGAGGCAGCAGTGTAGGGGAATACCAGGACATCGAAGCAGGAGGGACTTGATTGGGGAACAGGGGAGGGGAGATGGCTTATGGGACTTTCAGGGTGTGGGAGGAACCAGGAAAGGGGAAATCATTTGAAATGTAAATAAAGAATATATCTTTGTATACATTGAATATTAGCCCTCTGTTGGATGTGGGGTTGGTGAAGATCTTTTCCCAATTTGTTGGTTGCCGATTTATCCTTTTGACAGTGTCTTTTGCCTTACAGAAACTTTGTAATTTTATGAGGTCTGATTTGTCTATTCTTGCTCTTAGAGCATAAGCAATTGGTGTTCTGTTCAGGAATTTTTCCCCTGAGCCAATGTCCTCAAGGGTCTTCCCCAATTTCTTTTCTATTAGTTTTAGTGTGTCTGGTTTTATGTGGAGGTCCTTGATCCACTTGGAGTTGAGCTTAGTGCAAGGAGATAAGAGTGGATCAATTCTCATTCTTCCAATGTATACAAAGAACTCAAGAGGTTAGACCCCAGAAAACCAAATAACCCTATCCAAAAATGGGGTACAGAGCTAAACAGAGACTTTTCACCTGAAGAAATTCGGATGGCTGAGAAACACCTTAAAAAATGTTCAACATCACTAGTCATTAGGGAAATGCAAATTAAAACAACCCTGAGATTTCACCTCACACCAGTCAGAATGGCTAAGATTAAAAACTCAGAAGACATCAGGTGTTGGCGAGGATGTGGAGAAAGAGGAACACTCCTCCACTGCTGGTGGGAATGCAAGCTGGTACAACCACTCTGGAAATCAGTATGGCGGTTCCTCAGAAAACTGGACGTGATACTTCCAGAGGACCCAGCCATACCACTCCTGGGAATATAGCCAGAAGATTCACCAGCATGCAATAAGGATACATGCTCCACTATGTTCATAGCAGCCTTATATATAATAGCCAGA
This sequence comes from Apodemus agrarius, assembly GCA_964023405.1. NCBI lineage: Eukaryota > Metazoa > Chordata > Mammalia > Rodentia > Muridae > Apodemus > Apodemus agrarius. The sequence goes on along the minus strand of OZ030011.1, from coordinate 25,844,359 downwards.
AGCTGGAAAGAACCCAGATGTCCCTCAATGGAGGAATGGATACAAAAAAATGTGGTATATATACACAATGGAGTACTATTCAGCCATTAGAAACAATGAATTCATGAAATTCTTAGAGAAATGGATGGAGCTGGAGAACATCATACTGAGGTGACCCAGTCTCAAAAGAATACCCATGGTATGCAGTCACTGATAAGTGGATATTAGCCTAGAATCTTGGGACACCAAAGACACAAATCACATACCAAGTGATGTCTGACAAGAAGAAAGGAGTGGACACTGGTGCTAGAATGGACCAAAGCATCATTGTGGGGGAGTACAAGAACAGGGAGGTGGAAGGGGGTGGATGAGGGAGCAGGGGGAGGGAAAAGGGCATGTGGGACTTTTGGGTGTGGGGAACCAGAAAAAGGGAAATGAATTGTAAATATAGAATATATCCAAAAAAAGAATATATCTAATAAAAATGATGTTTCAATTGCAAAACAATTCTCAAATACTTTTGAATTAATAAAGGACTTAAATGGAAAAGAATAAAAGGGTGTTAGAGAGCAAAAAGTGTTCCCAAGGATATAATGTTAAGGCCACTTACTGATTCTGTCACTAACAAGGGAGAGCCAATGCCTCTTTAGCCTCAGTGATGACAGAATTATTGTTTGAAATGAAAAACCTGTGCATGGATGTACATACCTCCACCCTTAGAACATGGTGGAAGGTGCTAGAAGTGCCAGTGTGGAAGGAGATCAAATCTAAGAAGGTTTGTGTTGCTTGAAACATGTATTTACAATTAGGAAGTCATAACCTTTTATGAGGCCTCCTAGTACAAAGTAATGCCTTGTCTCCAAGGACTTAGTAATGTGTCAGAAACTGAAAGGCTCGTGTGTCATCCTTGGGTGATACTGAAAGGGTAAAATTCAGAAGCCAGGGCAGAATAAATAATTGTAGATGTGATGGTCACACAATGAATAGACAAAGCATCAATGTTGCCCAGAATCTGGCATTATACCTGAAATTACTCCAAAAATTTTTAACTCTAATTCTGTCTGCTTTTTTAAGACAGGGTCTCAAATAGCTCAGACTAACCAGGAGCTTGCTGTACAGTCTAGGCTGAACTTCGACTCCTGTTCTTCCCACCTCCAATGCCCTGTCTAATTCTATTCTTATTTTATGTCTGTTTTCTATTGATGTCTAAGAAAACAAGATTTGCTTAAAATAATAAGACTTCTAGAAAACAATAAAGTTTGCAATTCTTTGTACTCCCAGCACAAGCATGATACTTTCATTTTTCAAAAGTATTAAATGAGAAGCATTTAAAGCTAAGAGCAAAATACAGACTGGCTGGAAGTAATAGCACCCTTTTTGTCTTGTGTTGTCTAATCTGTTAAAATGAGGATAATTGTTATTTGCTGAGTGCTTATTAGAAGCTAAGATTGTACTTAAAGTTTACAATGTTGAATTGCCACACATGACATAGGTAGTAGGTTGACTATGGAAGAGAATACCTCTGACAAGTTGGCTGGGAGCTGATGTATAATGTATAATTGTAATAGCTTGAAGACTGGTGCTCCACACACATGCAGTTGACCTTGAGGACTTGAAAGTTTATGGCTGATTGGGAGAAATGAAGCTTTAGGCACAGATGCTCAGTCAAAGTCTGGATCAGTGCACAGGAGCCTATTTTGGGGGCCTGGGTTCTCATCACCCAGCATCCATTTCTCTATCTGTTTACCCACGGGTCAGATGAAGGGCAGACCAGGCCTGGGAAACTGACAGGACTTCCTTTTCTTTGCTCTTCCTGTGTCTGTCTACTATTAGGTCACTCACTATTCTGATTACCTTCTCCACTGTCTGAATGATTCTCTGTTTATTTCAAGAGTATTTTTTAACAGATACTATTTTTTTATTTTCTATATTCTATGTTTACATTCCAAAGGCTTTCCCCTTTCCCAGTTCCCCCTCTCCCTATGTCCCATAGTTCCTCTCCCCCCAACTATTCCCCAATCATTCCCCCTCCCCCCACAGTTTCTCTACAAAACTGGATCCAATCTTTACAGGCCCAGGGTCCTCTCCTTTCTTCTTGGGAATCATTTGACTTGCTAATTGTGCCTTGAGTATTTAGGGCTTCTGGGCTCATTAATATCCACTTATCAGTGATTGCGTTTCATGTGTATTCTTTTGTGATTGGGTTAGCTCACTCAGGATGATATTTTCCAGGTCTAACCATTTACCTACAAATTGCATGAATTCATTATTTTTAATTGCTGAGTAGTATTCCATTGTATAAATATACCACATTTTCTGTATCCATTCCTCCTTTGAGGGATATTTGGGTTCCTTCCAATTTCTGGCTATTATAAACAAGGCTGCTACAAACATAGTGGAGCATGTGTCTTTGTTGTATGCAGGGGAATCCTCTGGGTATATGCCCAGGAGTGGTATGCCAGGGTCAAGAGTATTTTTTTTCTAACCTTGCATCCATTTAATAGCTTTGACAATCCCCAGTGCTTCCTGGGCCTTTTTTATTTGAATGCTTCCCTAATCCCTTCTGAACTCACTCTCAGATTCCTTCCACACTCCACAACAACTGGATCTTGGACCTTGCCTCTATCTCTAGCCCAGGGGATAGTTTGAAACAGAACTCCAGCAAACAAGGCTCACCCAGTGTTTCCCAAGGTCACTATTATCTAAAATGCCATTTGGGAGTTTGTGTGTGTTAACCAGGAGCTTCTAGTACGCTTTGGTACCTGAGGTCTTTTGTTGATGCCAAGCTATAAAGAGTAAAGAAAGAATGCCTGTTGGGAAATTACACCCAAGGAGAGCCTTGGTGCACATAGGTCACCATTGTACACAGTTGCCACGTCATATCCCTCTCCCTAGTCCAGTCAGATATATTTTCATGAGTAAGAAGTGAAAGGTCCCCTGAACACTGGAAATCAATGTGGGACTTAGGATAACTAACCCATGAGTTATGTGCATTAGGAGAAAGTTCACTGCCCTCAGACTGTCATTTACTTCTTCAACAGATGGTTGAAGTCCCCATGAAGCAGGCAGTCTGCTGGTGACTTTACTTCTCACTGGCATAAAGTGCCTGATAGACACAACTTCAGGGAAAGCTTTACTTTGTCGCCTGGCTATAAAAGATTGCCGTGTCACCATGGAAAGGCACATGGTTAGCAGTGGCAGGATTCTGGTTTATGGTGGGGTGGCAGGAGCCTGTACCAGAGGATCCCCACATCTCAGCAGACCAGGAAGCAGGGTGAAAGTGAAACCCCAGGTCAGGCTGGAACCCTCCAAGCCTTCCACTAGTAATCCAATTCCTCCAGCTTGGCCCTATCTCCAGAGGTTCCTCGGCCTCCTAAAAGAGCCACTCCAGCTGGGGGACCAAGTGTTCAAAACATGATTAGCTTCCAGCCATAACAGAGCCACGCTCAGTATTGCTATCTCTATTCATTATGGACCTATGGGGTCCTCACTGGTACTGCTTTCTCAGGGTTATCCTCTGCAATGGAGATTGCAGCCATGACAACCATCAGTACCATTGTCCCCAGCAGGAGGTTAGATGCCAGAAGATACCCGAAGGACTTTTATAATTAGTAAGTTGCATGTCTGATGAGCCAAAGTGCTATAATAATAAAAATGTCAGTAGCGTCCAACACTTCCCTCAGGCACACTCTGCAACCAGGCCCTGCACAGGAGCTAACTGAGTCTTGTGCAAGTGACCAAAGATACCACAGGTGATTCAATTAGGTTCATGGTTAGAGAGCAAAAAGCATTTACCTGCTATGGCACAAGGACCATCCAGGATAACTGAATGAAGGGGACATCAACTTAAGCACAGCTCATTGTCCACTTCGAAACTTAGCAAAATCATGGGAGCATCAGTCTTTCATATAGCATCCTATCTTTTTCCTAGAACACACCTTTGAATGGTATGTCATGCTTTAGATCTATGCGATGAAATTGAAGAATTTAATATAATTGCCTTGGCTCTAAGAGGAAAGGCATTTTTCTCTTCCTAAGGAGTTTGGGCAGAGAAAGGGCCTTTACAGCAGCTGGCTACTCATCTCCAAGCTGTGCCAGAGACCTGGAGACCGGCTGATTCCGAGGCAGAGCCTGTGAGCAGGGGGGCAGGCCTCTTCAGCTGGCTGGAACACGGTGGCAGCTGTAGGGATTCATGAGTAGGAGATAGAGGTCACAGCCTTTTTTTCAATTAGATCATCCCAACCCTGCCAGCTCCTGGTACTTCTGCAGTTAAGACAGACGGTGCCTGCTCATGGGCAGGATGCTTAGCACAGTCATACCACACGTTCCTATCAACCTGTCCAGGGAGAGGCCAGAGAGTCATCCCCTAAACATCCTGCCACCTCGGCAGGGTGAAGGAATGAGTCACTGCACAGCTGCTGCCAACCTGACGTTGGAGCAATTGGAGGCAGACAGGGAGATCTCTGAGCCCACAATTAATCCCCCCGCAGTTCCAATCTGACGGAGAAGCTGACAGCAACTGAGGTCTCTATTCCACAAGAAATAATGTCCTATTACACTGGTTAAAGTAGATGTCACCTCCCCAACCAGAAAGCATGAACAGGAAGGCTTTTCTTCTGATACACAAGACTCCACATAAAGCAGCTCAGGGCTGTATGGAGTTCTCTGATGGCAGTGACGCGGGCACCTGGTACCCTTGGCACATCTGGTACTTTAGCACTATGGAGATCATAGCTCGTGGTCCATGATGGCTACCACAGACAGCCCCTTCCATCTTCATTATATGCCACAAGGAATGGAGAGGTAAGCAAGGTAAAGGAAACACTGTGTCTACTCATCTTAATGCCTCAACAAAGATTAGCACTGATAGCTCTCACCTATGTGCAGAATTTAGTCAAGAAGTTGGACTGGCTACATGAAAGGCTTGGAAATGTTGTCTTCAGCTAAGAAGCCATGAGCTGGAGTAAATACTAGGAATGTCTATCACTCAAAGAGAAATATAACAAGGGTTGGAGAAGTTTAGCATTCTTTCACTGTCTTGCTTTTTGTTAACCAAACACTGATGTAAACTCCTTTCCAGTCAAGAAACATCATTATTTCCAAGTGATGCAGTACAAAAACTATGGCCAGTTTTGGCTTGCAGCTCAAATGCAATGGCTTGAGGTGTTGCAGTTTGCTGTATTAGGTCAATCTGGGGGCTCGATTTCTGAGCTCTCTACAAGCCTCTACTCTCAGAGTAGCACAGTTTCAGGGAGTCCTCAGACTGCAATCAGGACTTCCATCCAACCAACTCATATGGTAGTCTCTGCCTCTGTTTCCCTCCATTGTGGCTTTACCTCCCTGATGGAAACAAAACAAGTTAGAGGATCTTCTCTGGTTGCTGCCAATTTTCAAGGAGAAGCATTTTGTCTGTTATCTTCAACAAACTCAAATGAAATGGATACCAAACTGTGTTCATCTCTCAGGGCTGCACAGGATCCCTGGAAAGACTTTTCTGCTGTGCAGTAGGGCACTCAGATTCTTTATGGGAATAACTGAAGATGTTCACTGGCCATTCGTGCAGTTCCCTTGGATACACTATTTCCTCAAAATAAATATGCAGTTACTTCCACATCCTTTCAGGCCTACAGAACCACACTCACAAAGCTCATCTGATCTTGTTTTTCTGGCTGAAAGCCCACATGCTAATTTATTGGCCTCTGTGGTCTTTCCAACCATTTCTGCTTCTGTGTGGTGACTCCCTGGAGGCCATATGAAACACAACCCTGGAACACAGCTCCACTGTTTGGGATCTAACATTGAATCTAGAGCGGCTCTCATTATCTGGACAAAAGTACTTATGTAGGACTGTGAGGGGAGCCAAGAGATGGCTCAGTAGGTAAGGGTACATGTTTCCAAGCCTGATGACCGGAAGTACAATCCCCAAAGCTCACATGGTGGGAAGGAGAGGACCAACTCCTGAAGGTTATCCTTCAACTTCCAAATTCTTGCGATGTATCCTGCTCCCCCTCACACATAAATAAGTAATAAACAGATAGGCAGACAGACAGACAGACTGACAGACAGACAGATCAATGAAAACACCCGAGAAAGGCCAAGGCTCATGTACAGCTCACCATAGCTATTTCATTGCTCATCTGAACTTAACACCTCAAATATCTTTGAAACAGCTAGAAGAATCATTTTGCACATACCAACACCAAAAGTATTTGCCTCTGCTGGAGTGACATGTTCTGAGAAGTTGTAGGTGATGATTTTACTAAGTATTTTGCCATAGCCTAGCAATTCAGCACCAACTTTCTAGTGTAAAAATGGATGTCAGTCATCATAGCCAAACGTGAAGTAAACACATTCTATTTAGTCTTACTTTGGTAGCACCCCATGTCTAATGAGGATTCCTGTTCAGTTACTCTTTCAAGGGCCAAAAGAACTGTAAGTTAAACAAAATGATTGTTTTCTGGGGTGTCTAAGCTTAAATAGCTGGGGCTGTTTGATCAGCCCCATGTGATCAGGCTGCAGAATCTTATCTATGGCCTTCACACCCTTAAATGACCACTTCTAAATTATGGCCATGGGCAAGGAAAGGAGTCATAGCAATAGCTCAGTGCTTTACGGGAATCCCAGCCTTCCTCATCTTCCAAAAGTACTTTTGGCCAGATAGTGGAAGCCATCCCAGCTTCAAAATCAAACTCCAAGCACTAAAGCCACACCCTAGTCATGCATCTGAGAAAGCCTTTAGGGGGTCCCAGTAAAGAAAAGCAAATGCTGGGAAGGGTGTGGGGGCCAGTAAATAAACACAAGGATTCTTATAGAATATTGTATGAAATCGACATCACTACATGCCAGGAGTGTCTCCTGGGCACACCCAAGTTTTGAAGGATGCTAGGAAATCAGAGTTGTTATCTCCATAAACATGGACTCAGGGTTTTATCAAAGAATGAATGGGGAAAGGTTTCCAGGAAACATCTAGATCAGCAGTTCTCTCTGGAGGTTGAACAATCCTTTTTTTTTTTTCAGCTTTCAATTCATCCAACAATCACTTTAATCCATGCCTCTCCCAATTTTATGACATTTTCTTTTTTTTTTCTTTTTTTTTTTTCTATATTCTATGTTTACATTCCAAGGGCTTTCCCCTTTCCCAGTTCCCACCCACCATAGTTCCCATAGTTCCTCTCCCCCCCAACTATTCCCCAATCATTCCCCCTCCCCCCTCAGTTTCTTTACTAAACTGGATGCAATCTTTACATGCCCAGGGTCCTCTCCTTTCTTCTTCTTGGGAATCATTTGACTTGCTATTTGTGTCTTGAGTATTTAGTGCTTCTGGGCTCATTAATATCCACTTATCAGTGATTGCATTTCATGTACATTCTTTTGTGATTGGGTTAGCTCACTCTGGATGATATTTTCCAGGTCTAACCATTTACCTACAAATTGCATGAATTCATTATTTTTAATTGCTGAGTAGTATTCCATTGTATAAATATACCACATTTTCTGTATCCATTCCTCCTTTGAGGGATATCTGGGCTCCTTCCAATTTCTGGCTATTATAAACAAGGCTGCTATAAACATAGTGGAGCATGTGTCTTTATTGCATGCAGGGGAATCCTCTGGGTATATGCCCAGGAGTGGTATGCCAGGGTCCTCTGGGAGTGACATGCCCAATTTTCTGAGGATCCGCCAAACTGATTTCCAGAGTGGTTTTACCATTTTGCAATCCCACCAACAATGGAGGAGTGTTCCTCTTTCTCCACATCCTCGCCAGCACTTGTTGTCTCTTGAGTTTTTAATCTTAGCCATTCTGACTGGTGTGAGGTGGAATCTCAGGGTTGTTTTGATTTGCATTTCCCTGATGACTAATGATGTTGAACATCTTTTAAGGTGTTTCTCGGCCATCCGAATTTCTTCTGGTGAAAATTCTTTGTTTAGCTCTGTGCCCCATTTTTTGATAGGGTTATTTGTTTCTTTGCAGTCTAACTTCTTTAGTTCTTTGTATATATTGGATATTACCCCTCTGTCGGATGTGGGGTTGGTGAAGATCTTTTCCCACTTTGTTGGTTGCCGTTTTGTCCTTCTGACAGTGTCCTTTGCTATGCAGAAACTTTGTAATTTTATGAGGTCCCATTTGTCGATCCTTGATCTTAGTGCGTACGCTATTGGTGTTCTGTTCAGGAACTTTTCCCCTGTGCCTATGTCCTCCAGGGTCTTCCCAAGTTTCTTTTCTAATAGTTTCCGTGTGTCTGGTTTTATGTGGAGGTCCTTGATCCACTTGGAGTTGATCTTAGTGCAAAGAGATAAGAGTGGGTCAATTCGCATTCTTCTGCATGTTGACCTCCAGTTGAACCAGCACCATTTGTTGAAAAGGCTATCTTTATTCCATCGGATGGTTGTGGCTCCTTTATCAAAGATCAAGTGACCATAAGTCTGTGGGTTAATTTCTGGGTCTTCAATCCTGTTCCATTGATCTGCTTGCCTGTTGCTATACCAATACCATGCAGTTTTTAACACAATTGCTCTGTAGTACTGCTTGAGGTCAGGGATATTGATTCCCCCAGAAGTCCTTTTATTGTTGAGAATAGTTTTAGCTATCCTGGGTTTTTTGTTGCTCCAGATGAATTTGAGAATTGCTCTTTCTAGATCTATGAAAAATTGAGTTGGGATTTTGATGGGGATTGCATTGAATCTGTATATTGCTTTTGGCAAGATGGCCATTTTTACTATATTGATCCTGCCAATCCAGGAGCAAGAAATATTTTTCCATCTTCTGAGGTCTTCTTCGATTTCTTTCTTCAAGGACTTGAAGTTCCTGTTGTACAGATCTTTCGCTTGTTTGGTTAGAGTTACGCCGAGATACTTTATGTTGTTTGTGGCTATTGTGAAGGGTGTTATTTCCCTAATTTCTTTCTCAGTCTGCTTGTCCTTTGAGTACAAGAAGGCCACTGACTTGCTTGAGTTAATTTTATAACCTGCCACTTTGCTGAAGTTGTTTATCAGCTGTAGAAGTTCTCTGGTGGAGTTTTTTGGGTCGCTTAGGTAAACTATCATATCGTCTGCAAGTAATGATAGTTTCACTTCTTCCTTTCCAATTTGTATCCCTTTGACTTCCTTATGTTGTCTAATTGCTCTTGCTAGAACTTCAAGTACTATATTGAAAAGATATGGAGAGAGAGGGCAGCCTTGTCTTGTCCCTGATTTTAGTGGGAATGCTTCAAGTTTCTCTCCATTTATTTTGATGTTGGCTACTGGTTTGCTGTAGATTGCTTTTACTATGTTTAGGTATGGGCCTTGAATTCCTGCTCTTTCCAAGACTTTTAGCATGAAAGGATGATGAATTTTGTCGAATGCTTTTTCAGCATCTAATGAGATGACCATGTGGTTTTTTTCTTTCAGTTTGTTTATGTAGTGGATTACATTGATGGATTTCTGTATATTGAACCATCCCTGCATCCCTGGGATGAAGCCTACTTGATCATGGTGGATGATCGTTTTGATGTGCTCTTGGATTCGGTTAGCAAGAATTTTATTTAGTATTTTTGCATCTATTCATAAGAGAAATTGGCCTGAAGTTCTCTTTCTTTGTTGGATCTTTTTGTGGTTTAGGTATTAGCATAATTGTGGCTTCGAAGAATGAGTTGGGCAGTGTCCCTTCTGTCTCTATTTTGTGGAATAGTTTGAAGAGTATTGGTGTTAAGTCTTCTTTGAAGGTCTGGTAGAATTCTGCACTAAAACCATCTGGTCCCGTACTTTTTTTGGTTGGGAGGCTTTCTATAACCCCTTCTATTTCTTTAGGGGTTATGGGACTATTTAGCTGGTCTACTTGATGCTGATTTAATTTTGGTATTTGATATCTGTCTAGGAAATCGTCCATTTCCTCCAGATTCTCCAGTTGTTTTGAGTATAGACCTTTGTAGTAGGATCTGATGATCTTTTGAATTTCCTCAGTTTCTGTTGTTATGTCTCCCTTTTCATTTCTAATTTTGTTAATTTGTATACTGTCTCTGTGTCCTTTGGTTAGTCTGGCTAAGGGTTTATCTATCTTGTTGATTTTCTCAAAGAACCAGCTCCTGGTCTTGTTGATTCTTTGTATGGTTCTCTTTGTTTCTATTTGATTGATTTCAGCCCTGAGTTTGATGATTTCTTGTCTTCTACTCCTCCTGGGTGAGTTAACTTGTTTTTCTTCCAGTGCTTTAAGGTGTGCTGTTAAGCTGCTAGTGTATGCTCTCTCCAGTTTCTTTTTGGATGCACTTAGAGCTATGAGTTTTCCTCTTAGCACTGCTTTCATTGTGTCCCATAGATTTGGGTAGGTTGTACCTTCATTTTCATTGAATTCTAAAATGTCTTTGATTTCTTTTTTTATTTCTTTCTTGACCAAGGTGTCATTGAGTAGAGTATTGTTCAGTTTCCATATGTATGTGGGCTTTCTGTTGTTTTTGTTGCTATTGAAGACCACTCTTACTCCATGGTGATCTGATAGGAGGCATGGGATTAGCTCGATCTTCTTGTATTTGTTGACATCTGTCTTGTGACCGATTATATGGTCTATTTTGGAGAAGGTACCATGCGGTGCTGAGAAAAAGGTATATTCTTTAGCTTTAGGATGAAATGTTCTATATATATATCTGTTAAATCCAATTGGTCCAGAGTTTCAATTAGTTTCACTGTGTCCCTGTTTAGTTTCTGCTTTCCTGATCGGTCCATTGAGGAGAGTGGGGTGTTGAAGTCACCCACAATTATTGTGTTAGGTGTAATGTGTGCTTTAAGCTTTAGTAAGGTTTCTTTTACAAATGAGGGTGCCCTTGCATTTGGAGCATAGATGTTCAGTATTGAGAGCTCTTCCTGGTGGATTTTCCCTTTGGCCAGCAAGAAATGACCTTCTGAGTCTCTTTGGATGATTTTAGGTTGAAAGTCAATTTTATCTGATATTAGAATGGCTACTCCAGCTTGTTTCCTGAGACCATTTGCTTGTAAAATTGTCCTCCAGCCTTTTACTCTAAGGTAGTGTTTGTCTTTAACACTGAGATGTGTTTCCTGTATGCAGCAAAATGTAGGGTCCTGTTTCCGTATCCAGTCTGTTAATCTATGTCTTTTTATTGGGGAATTGAGTCCATTGACGTTAAGAGATATTAAGGAATAGTAATTATTACCTCCAGACATTTTTGAAATTATATTTATTTATCTTATTTATTTTTTATATTCGAGAGGTTATCTTCTTTTGGGTTTGATGAGAGGAGGTTTCTATCTTGCTTCTTCCCGGGTGTAGTTTCCGTCCTTGTCTTGGTGTTTTCCCCCTATTATCCTTTGTAGGGCTGGATTTGTGGAGAGATATCTTGCAAATTTGGTTTTGTCATGGAATACCTTGATGTCTCCATCAATGGCAATTGAGAGTTTTGCTGGGTAAAGTAGTTTTGGCTGAAGTTTGTGTTCTCTTAGAGTTTGCATGATATCTGCCCAGGATCTTCTAGCTTTCATGGTCTCAGGTGAAAAGTCTGGTGTTATTCTGATAGGTTTTCCTTTATATGTTACTTGGCCTTTTTCTCTTGCTGCCTTTAGTATTCTTTCTTTGTTTATTACATTTGGAGTTTTGATTATTATGTGACGGGATGTATTTCTGTTCTGGTCCAGTCTGTTTGGGGTTCTATAGGCTTCTTGTATATTCATGGGCATCTCTCTCCTTAGGTTGGGGAAGTTTTCTTCCATAATTTTATAGAAGATATTAGCTGGCCCTTTAACTTGTAAATCTTCACTCTCATCTATACCTATAATCCTTAGGTTTGGTCTTCTCATAGTGTCTTGGATTTCCTGGATGTTTTGGGTTACCACCTTTTTGCATTTAGTGTTTTCTTTGACTGTTGAATCAATGGTTCCTATGGTATCTTCGGCTTCTGAGATTCTGTCTTCTATCTCTTGTATTCTATTGTTGATACTTGCGTCTAAGGCCCCTGATTTCTTCCCCAGGTTTTCTATCTCCAATGTTGTCTCCCTCTGTGATTTCTTAGTTGTTTCTACATCTGTTTTTAGTATCTGGATGGATGTGCTCAGATCTTTCGTTTGCTTGATTGTGTTTTCATGTATTTCTTTAATAGATTTTTGTGCTTCCTCTTTCATAGCTTCTACTTGTTGGCCCACGTTCTTCTGTAGTTCTTTAAGTGACTTTTGTCTTTCTTCCTTATTGTCTTCTTCTCTTTGATCCATCTTCTCCTGAATTTCTTGAAGTGATTTTTGTATTTGCCTCGTAAAGGCTTCTAACTTTTGATCCATTTTCTCCTCTATTTCTTTACGAGATTTTTCTATGTGTTCAGCTACCAGCATCCTGACCAGTGATTTTATATCCAAGTCTTGTTTTTCTGGTGTTTTAGGGTATCCAGGGATTCCTGTTGTTGGAGAACTGGGTTCAGATGCTGTCATGTTGCCTTGATTTTTGTTAGTAACGTTCCTTCGTTTTCCTTTTGCCATCTGGTTATTTCTGGTTTTAGTTGGCCTTGTTGTCAGTGGCTGGTGTTTGAATCTCCTGTGAGGCTGGGCTCACCTGTTGTTTCTCTACTGGTAAATATGTGTGACTGCTGCTTTAAGGGATCATAAGCTGGCTGCCACCCATGCGATTGTAGCCCCTGTTGGAGTCTGTCTACCTGGGCTTTTCCAGCTGTGTCCTGGTTGCAAGGAACTCGGCCTGCTTTGTTCCGAGACCCTAGCAGATCCCCCTGTGCGGGTAGCCCTGGAAGGGGTGTTTACCTGGGCCTTTCCAGCTATGTCCTGGTTGCAATATGGAGGCCCGCAGCTACCGCTGGTCCAGGGGCCAGTGAGCTGGTTGCAGAATGCAGCCTAGGTGCTCGCCAGAGGGCGCAGGGATGTCCCACAGAGCCTGGGCCTTTCCAGCTGTGTCCTGGGCCTTTCCAGCTATGTCCTGGTTGCAATATGGAGGCCCTCCGCTTCTGCTGGTCCAGGGGCCGGCGAGCTGGTTGCAGAAAGCAGCCTCGGTGCTCGCCAGAGTGCGCGGGGATGTCCCACAGAGCCTAGGTGGAACTCAGCCTGCTTGGGTCCGAGACCCTAGCAGATCCCCCCGTGAGGGCAGCCCTGGAAGGGGTGTTTACCTGGGCCTTTCCAGCTATGTCCTGGTTGCAATATGGAGGCCCACCGCTTCTGCTGGTCCAGGGGCTGGCGAGCTGGTTGCAGAATACAGCCTAGGTGCTCGCCAGAGGGCGCGGGGATGTCCCACAGAGCCAGGGCCTTTCCAGCTGTGTCCTGGTTGCAATATGGAGGCCTGCCGCTACCGCTGGTCTAGGGGCCGGCAAGCTGGTTGCAGAAAGCAGCCTAGGTGCTCGCCAGAGGGTGCGGGGAAGTCCCACAGAGCCTGGGCCTTTCCAGCTGAGTCCTGGTTGCAATACGGAGGCCCGCAGCGCTGGTCCAGGGGCCGGCGAGCTGGTTGCAGAAAGCAGCCTCCGTGCTCGCCAGAGGGCACGGGGATGAACAATCCTTTGACAGGGGGTTATGTATCAGATAGCCTGCATATCTTATACTTACATTAAGATTCATAAAGGTAGCAAAATTACAGTTGTCCAGTAGCAATGAAAATACTTGTATGGTTGGGGGTCACCACAACATGAGGAACTGGATTAACAGGCCGTACCATTAGGAAGGTTAGGAACAACTTTCTAGACTCCACAGAAGAAAGATTGATTATAAACTGGATATATTTTTAAAAAGGTTTTAACCCACTATCCAGCGGTAAGGATGGGCTAAGAAAAGGTCAAGGCAGGAGGACAAGTGAATGTAGAATTCAGAGTTTACAATACATCCTGTTCTGTGCAAGTGGATTGGATACCAGCTGAATTTTGTGCAAGGGATGCCACATTCCACAGCCAAATAAAGATAAGACTTCTTAGAATCATATTGATTCTCAAACACCGACAAAGCCAGAAGGTGGATGTGTTAATTCCAGGATAGAGACAGGGTGAATGTATAGTGAATGTTATTTTTAAAATATGGGGATCAGGCCAAATTTTGCTTCAATAAAAGTGAAGTTATCTTTATTAGAGGTGACAGAGATCATTAAAAGCTAAAAGCAGGAACCTGATATATTGATGGCACCTCCTGAATTTGGCCTCACAGCCATATAAGCTTCCTTCAGTTAAGTATGTTTTTTCCTGTCTCATACACTGAAATCCAATCTCATATAAGTTTTTATTTGGTCAGAGTGATAGATAAGCCTCCTCCAGAATGGTGCAAATCAATAGTCTATTCTCCAAGTAAAGTGAAACTGCTGGTTCATCTAATGAAGAGACATACATGCAACTTTGTAAACTTACATAATTTCATTTTTCATTCATGGGGATGGGATACCAAAAACATGACTTTATTGAGAAAGACAATTTTTACTGAGTTTCTAAGGCTTAAATAAATGACATGCAAACATATCCATGATGCCTATTAAAGTATTTGACCACACCTGCTAGCAGAATAGTTTCATGATCCAGCAAAGAAATCGAAAAGCCATATATACTGAAATCATATTTATTCAAATAATAGCAACATTTAACAGTAACCAAGTGCTTAAAATGTATCAGATTTTGTCTTAAGTTACATGCACGATCTGCAGCTCTGTTGATTCTAACAATAATCATACTGCTACTATTATTTATCCTATGTGCAGATTTTTAAAAGAACAGGAAACAGTATTAGGTTGTGATAACAAACTTCAGTTCTTTTTAATTAACCAAGAGACCTTGGATAATTTTCACCTGGATGGATTCATTATGGTACTATCAGACTGGAAGGATTGGTCCTTCCTTTACTGGGACTTTACAGCATATTAGGGAAATGATCCTTTGGAAATCTTTGATTCTTTCCAAGTAAAGAGGGCCTTTCCTCTCTCACCCCTTCAAGAATTTCCCTGTGTTGTAGAACTTTACCTCTGAACCAAATGACATCTTCTCTATAAGGTGCCTCAAGGCAGTCACACCCCCAAGTTTATCCCATTAATCCATTTCTCAAAATTCTCCAGCAGACTGTTATAGAAATTAACAACAGTGAGTGTTTTAACCCTTGAAACATGACTGGTACCAGCCAAACTAGCTGGCAGCACTCTGGCACAGTCCGTAAAGATGATGGTAAAGCTGGCGGAAGAAAACACATACTAAATAAACCCTACTGTTTTATTTAACATACTATTAAACATATAAATCTGTTTCCTTGAATTTAAGATATCAAATCATAGCCAAACCTCACATGAACACAAGGTTCATCCCAAATAAACTATATGGTCCTAAAGGCACAAGAAATAACTAGCAAACATTCCGGACACTGAAGGCCACATAGCTCTAGGAGACACTGTTCAAATTGACCAATGAAGCACAAAATTAACTGGAGGTAAATATAAAATGACTGACAGTAGCCTCACTCCACAAACAGATTTACAAAAATTAAGCACTAAGCTATATGTAGACCATAGGCTAGCAGTTTGAGCATTCCTGGGCAAGACATTCATTAAAATCCTTCACAGATACAATGGCCATATGATCTATTTGAGGAAAGTGTTTATAAATGGCCTTAGAATATCCATTTGACTCTCAATTGATCTTAGCCATAGATAGATAAATAGATAGATAGATAGATAGATAGATAGATAGATAGATAGATAGATAAAAATAGATGTCTGAATATTCTCAACTGTCAAAGGAATCTCAGGTTATAGTTGAGAAAATATATTGATCATACTATCAGTAAGTGACACTATACAGAACACATTACTTTTAGGGTATGTAATACATAAACAAAAAGGACTTGCTGCATACAAGAGCTATCAGAGAAAGACTACTTTCCTGCCAAGGAGTTGTAAGAATATCCAACACATGCAATCACATGTATCCATTAAATTCATGCTTGACTAATATGCATAGGGTCTCGTTTGAGTGAACTGAATACCCCCCTCTACAGGACATGGCTCCCATCAACAAAGACAAGTAAACACAGCCCTGATTCCAGCTTGGACCAAAGGAAAGACAGGGAGTGAGAAAACATCTGTCAACACAGGCACAGATGGAGGAGGCCTTCAGAATTCTCACTGCTAAACTGTTCATGATAGATTCGGGGGGGGGGAGAATAGATGTTTTTAAGCTATATGCCCACTGATGACCCCACCAACCTCCAGTGGCTGGTTTCAATTTAATGGTCACACAATTAATCCTGGTTAAACTCCTTAGGTCACAAAACTAAACCCAAAGTATTGAATCTGGGAAAGAGATGGTAGAATGGGGGTAGGATTATTGATAAAATAAGGAAAATGAGGGAATAGATATTACACATCCATTAGATAGGTCAAATTACACATACACATACCCCACACACATATGAAACTGTCAAATGGAGAAACTAATCAATAAAAAGAAGGCATTCTCTGCTATGTAAGTGAACTTCTTGTATGGCTTCCCTTGGAAGTCTCCAAAGCAAGACATCCCACTTGCTTGTGGATGCTTATATTCTTTTTTAAGAATAAGAGGTTACAAGAGGTTGAAAATGCCATCCTCAAGTTGAGCCCACTGCCTCACTAAATAAAAGCAAGATATTCTAAAAAAGAATTGAGAATAGAGATGTCTGAACAGCTAGTCATAGCTTCTATGTAAGTTTGAAAAAATTAGTTGTTTTCCTCCTCTTTTTTTTATTGGACATACTTTCAAAAATTAATCAATCAAGTGAATCCAATAAGATTGCTTTTGTGGGTTTACACACACACACACACACACACACACACACACACACACCTTTATTTCCTACAGTCATTTTTACACTATTTTTGCTCTTACAGATTACAAATGGGAATTCTCTTCTGAGGCAGACTTGACTGTGGAACTTTACTTTTAGTAGAAGCTCCTTAGATTTTCACTTTTTTAAAAAGATTTATTTATTAGTATATGTAAGTACAGTGTAGCTGTCTTCAGACACACCAGAAGAGGGTGTCAGATCTCATTACAGATGGTTGTGAGCCACCATGTGGTTGCTGGGATTTGAACTCAGGACTTTCAGAAGAGCAGTCAGTGTTCTTAACTGCTGAGCCATCTCACCAGCCCCCTTTATTTTTTTTAAAGTCCCTCTTTCCTGACCTTGCCAGAGGATTTGCTCTTTGTCCCACCTGCCTGCACTATACCCCGGGAAGTTCCTTTCTCATGTTCCATGTCCCCTCTCCTTTGTTTGCCAACTTGTTTGGGTTTGGCCACACAAAACGCACAAAGGAGATTAGAAACCAAGGGATAAAAGAAATGGGACATAAAGAGCCCTTGTTATCATTGTTCTTGTTCTGTGGACTATGCTTTGACATCCGTGTCCAGAAGTGGTCTGTCTCCTCATGTTCTCTCCTCTCAATGGGCTCTGATAGTCTCCTTTGAGGTAGAGTGATAAGAGCTGTCCACCACTGTTGGAGCTGAATCCCAAGTCACTGTCTTTTGGTGGCCCCCTAACCTTATTTTTCCAGTTACAAATATGCTTTCTATTTAAATGTCTCCTGAGAAATATCCATTTCATATTAAATAAATAAACAAATAAATAGCCTTGATGTATGTATTAGTCACATTTTCATTTGCATGGCATCATACTTAAAACAACAACAACAAAACAGCTTAAAGGAGTAAAAGGTTTAGGGCCATGATTCTCTCGTATCTGCTGTTTCTTTGCCTGTTGTAAGCCAAAGAATCATGGCAGGGCAACAAAGCAGCTCATTTCACAGCAGCCAGGAAGCAGGAGAAGGAGAAGAGAGGAAGGGGTGGAGACAAGATAAACTCTCCCAGAGCATGCTAATGGCCTGCTTCTTCTAATAAGACCATACCCCCTGACATTTTCACCACTTCCCCATAACCTTTATCCCTACATGGATGAATTTACTGATGATATTATAACCTTCGTGAGCTAGTCTCCTTCCAACAGCCCCACTTTTGTTCAGTACTTTATCAGACACTAAGTCTTTCATGGATGAGCTTCTGGGAGATGGTAAAAATCCAACCCATGGTACCTCACATCTGCCATATGATTTGTATTAGGATTGAAGGTAAAGAAACTTGATATTGCCTTTCCTCTGTTCCCAATGTTCAAGGCATGTAAACTACAGACATAATTGGAAGGGGAAAGATCTTGGCTATCCATACAGAGTCCAGAACCCAATGAAAAGTAGAAAGGTACTAAGCCCTGGCTCCTGTAGCATCCTGACATCCACAGCACTAACTACTGGCTTATGTCCCTCATTCTTCTGCATCAAACCCAATGCTGCTTCATCTCTGAAGCTAATTCCACATATCCCTATTTTCAGGTGGCATTTTCTGTTCTCTGTACATGAATTACATGCATATTGCGCTATAGCTACCTGTCAATGGCTTCTGCTCTTGTTCTGATTTTGAGGGAGGTGAGAAGTATATCTTACAACACAAAAGTAGGAGTTGTATTCTCTCCTCCTCTGATGACAGTAATGAGCAGTGTCAGGATACAACCAGGAATGAGCTAAAAAGAAAACCATCCTGGCCTGGAACAAGCCATTTTAATGGTAAGATTCGGAGTCTGAGTCCTGGGGGAGATGACAGGGCAAATGATAATTGATATATCTCAAGGGGAAGCAAACAAGAGTGAATGAGAGGACTTGTTGATCGTGAAGCACAGAATGTTCAGACACACTGGTCAGCTGCTGTTGGAAACCCAAAAGCTGACATTCAGAAAGACAAGAGTAAAGACGGAGACTGCAGAGTCACCTATCTGTAGGCAATAATTAGAAAAAAGCCAGAAGAAGACGAATGTTTCCAAGGACAAGAGTGAAGAGCAAGCATTGGGGCTCCAGTCCCTCACCTCGCTCCTGGGGTCAGTGTTCTGTTTAATGCAGGGTTAAATCCACAGCCCTCATCAGCATCAGCTCCATTAGATCAAAGCCTAAGCTAATTTGCCAACTCCGTTAAATACATAAAGCCATCAGAAGTAATTTAATGCTTATCAGATATGCTTACTCCCTAATAAACCCTCACCTACCCCTTATTTCAGCCTAATGAGCAAAGTGGATTCAGAAAATGAATATGTAATGAAGAATTCTTCCATTTATTTTCATGAAAGAATTAGAAGGGGGTTTAGAGTGAAAAGGGGGACTGGCATTTAAGGGGGCATTTAGCTGCTTCATTGATTTCTATTTCATTTCAGAGTGTGCGACGCACGGCTGAGGTTTGTCAACCTTTCGTTAGCCTGGGTAATCCATCATAGTTAAATATCACATATTTAAGCTACAAATGCATTCCCACCATTTAGCATGCATTGAATTTTCTTTAATTTACAAAGAGAATCACTGAGCACTAGACAAATAAAGGAACCAGACTGTCTGTTTGTGAGAGCCCTGTAGAGAGGAATATCTGCTTGTGGGGAAGGTGTGTGTGTGTGTGTGTGTGTGTGTGTGTGTGTGTGTGTATCACACATGTACCCAGAGACTCCCACTATCTCCTGGAATAAGCAAAGAAATCACTTTTCCTCACACTATCCCTCAGCTCCCCCCCCATAAAAACTTCCTCTCATCTATTCTCAGTTTTCTATATTACCTCCAATCTATTAATATGATTTGAGAGAATCATGTGGCTTAAAAAGACATCCACAATTGCCTAGTTTACAAGCAAGATATTTGCTTTTTAAATGTAAATCTTTTGGGGGTTCTTGAGTCTTCCCTTGGATATGTCCAGTTCTCCCAGAACACTAGGTTTACCTGTCTCCACACTATTTTGATTAAAAAAAAATAAGTTTCTATGTGAGTGAGGACATGGTCCACTGGTCCCCATGGATTCCAATAGCTCCCTGGAAACATTCATGTCTCCTCCTATAGGTATGTTGTCTCTCCTTATATCATTGACTATACAGGTTCTTTTCTATGATTGCCAAAGAGTTTACATTGTTATTGATTCACCAAATGCCAACGCAGCTATCTGCAGGGAGTCTGACTGGGGTAGTGGTATGGTATGTCCAAGGCTAAATATCATAGGAGGGGTAGCCAAAATGACCTTAACCTGAAAGGAGTTAGTGGGTGGAGGCATCAGAGGGCACATGTGGTCAGAGAGGAAGATAAGTAAGCCAGAACTTGAGATGACTGTTTTTGTAAATTTGTGTAGAAATTGAGATAGATGCTTGCACGTGTATGTGTATGAAAACTGTGCGTCATTGACTTTTACCTGAGGTTAAGCTCATTTCAGGATGTGTCAACCAAAAGAATAACAAACGTTTGATTCATATGCTTTACAAATGAAATGCCCTTCATTCATCCTCTAAGGATCACATCAACTCCAAGGCTAGTTGTTATGAAGGTCACCCTCCATGTTTTCTTCTCTGCAGCTGACGTCAACAACTCAGAATTACCTTCTCTGTATGTTTTAGATACAGAAATATTCAAATTCTTACATCCTTCAAGCCCCACCTTTCTGTAAAAGTAGCCTCAACTTCTATATTCTGGGAAGTCCATTAGTTTTGCCTAAATAAAGCATAGATTTTGAATAGGCATGGGCCACAAATCTCAGTGACAGAGAGCTATCATCTAATGTCCACATGGTTCAACTGTTTGGCTGTGGGATCAGGACTGTGACTCATGTTGGCAGGGCTGTTCATACTTCTGGTGGCTCAATGATGGCCCCTTCTGGGATAGGGAGATAGCATGAGTCCATGTCTCTCCTCCACCTCTTGGCATCAGCAACACATCCTAGTTACAGAGATGCCAGAGGGCAAGAATGAGCAGAAATATGTGAGCATTTCTTCCAGCCTACTCTTGTATCTGGCCCGCTAATGTCATACACAGAAACAGCACAGAAGAGGATCAGAAGAAATAAAAAGATGGAGGCCACCTTAATATAACCAATCTAGCATGCCTCCATTTAAGCAGAATAAAACATGGTCAGTCCTAGGTTTTATTTCATTGTTCTTACATAATTGAACCCTAATGAGTCCATGTGATCTGGCCCAGGGCATGCAACTGGGCAAGGACAGCTACAGGTCAGTATTTAGATCCTTGGATCTCCCGTAATCTATCTTTTTCACTATACCACCCCCTTAAAAATCCGCCAATCACAAAATCATTTCCCTGTGTCCCTAGGAAACCCAGCATAAAATGGTATAAATTCCTGGAGTGTGGACCAGGGCCTCATACTACATAGTTATGAGTAACTTTATATCTGAGCTACCACCTTGTCAGAATATTTGAAATAGCTCAATAATTAGAAACTGAAACCATTTTCCTAATTTTACATCTCTGAGAAATCATGATGCAGAATTAAAAACACCTAAAGTTATAACACCTGCCCAGAGGCTCAATATGAATAACACTTTGACATATTCTATTACTGAGCATACATCACTCCTATTTATGTTTAACAAGTCAATGTAAGCTTGCTTCTCTGCATATCATTCTGAAAACAGCCTGCTTCTCCCCAGTTGATCTAGATGTATACATTTATGTGCAGTGGGAACTTGATGCAGGTTAATTATAAATGTACTCATTGATTTTGGGAAAGAAAGGTTCTCCCTTATTATTCTTCCTCTCTTGATTCACCTCTATTTTTAATTAGTGTTTCTCAAAGAGAATGTCTGGATTGTGTGGTTTGTGTGTGTGTGTGTGTGTGTGTGTGTGTGTGTGTGTGTGTGTATGTGTGTGTGTGTGATATATGTATGTGGGGGTTAATATGCACATCTGTATACATGTTACATAGATATGCTTACCTGTGTGAGTGAAAGCGAGAGATTAATAATGAGACGTCTTCCCCAATCACTCCTATACATTATGTTCTGAGACAATGCCTCTTTCATTAAACCCACAGCTCACTGGTTTACCTAAACTAAGCAACAGTCACCTGGGATCCCCTTGTCTCTACCCACTCGGGTTACAGGTACATGGTGCTATACAGAGATTTTCCTCGTGGCTGCTGGGGATGTGAGCTTACCTCTTTACATTTGATAGACATCTGAGCCATCTCCCCTACCATGGAAACACTTCTGATTGCTGCATTTTGAAGGTGTTACTAGCATCTAGTAAGTAAAAGTTGCGGGGAGGGACTTCTTACAGAGTATAGGATGTGCCCCCATACCACAAAACAAAGACACACCTCTCCTAAAAGATCTATGGGTTGAGATGTCCCACTTTAAAATAAGATATTCATGCATAAACTTCTGGAACCTACAAATTAATTATAGAGATTTTTTTTAAATGTTATTTGTTCTGGGAAGGTTAACTAAGCCAATAATGGAAATGATGATTATGTAACCCTTTTAATGTGGGCTCTATATTTATTCCATCATTGCTATATCTATTTCTTCTTGCATGAGTGGGTCCCCATAGTGCATAGTGAGTAGGGCTGTGACCCTCTGGAAGCACATTTGACAATAAGTCCCTGGTGATAAATCTGAGTGGACAGACAAACTTACCATATATTGTCTTCTTTGCTCTCTCCTTTATAGTAAAATGCCAGTTGTCTCACAAGGTTGCATGGATATCAACTTAAATAGTATATCTAAATTCTCTAGCTAGTTGTAAGTGTTCAGTAATGGCCAGGCTTCACTCATTTAAATTGAAAGTTCCCTTAATTACAAGTCTAATTGTATAGTCTGGTTATTTTGGATCAATCAATCTCTACCAAAAGCCCACAAGTATATAATGAGAAAAAAAAAGTCTATTCATGAGATGCCTGAGCCATTTTTGTCTTTGAATACTCAGGGTATTTGGTGAGTTGGAATGGGGGTTCACTTGAACTATGCTCTACCCACTAGTGTCAAATATCCAGATCAGTGGAAAGACTTCTTCCTTAGACTTGAGATTCAGATCATTTCCACATTAGCTGTGAAATCCAGAGCCCTCTGAGGAAGAGAGGTTTCAGGAATAGTTAAATGTAAGTAAAAATAAGGATCTGGAATGCCAGGATAAAATATATTACAACCCATAATGAATTGTGTTAAATGATAGACAAAGTAGTGCCTGGGAAAACACTACTGAAAAAAATGTGAGTGGATTAAGGGCAGATGATTCTGACTATCCTCTTGCCCCTTTAGCCTTCAGGAAAGACAAACACCCTTGACAATGAAACTACTCCAAATTTAGTTTCCTTTAAAATATAGTTATAATTAGAAGACAGGTGCCAAGTGTTAGGTATCCAGTTCAAAAGCCTTTACCTTCATTTTGTTAAAAATCATGACAATTTATTGCATCAGAGCTGTTGACAAGATTCAATTACTTTTGTGAATCAGGGTAAGATTTTCTTCAGTTTTGGAATGTGCTCACATTGAGATAGGTTTAAGATTTCTGATCCAACAATTCAATTTATAAGGTTTATTTTCCCTCTAGATTCTCGTGTAGGTATTAAAATAGTTCTAAGAACATTTGCTGCAATACTACTTGTTATAGGAAATATCAGTGGGAATATAGTGGGAAATATGATTTAATAAATGATATTACATCATTCAAAAATTACTGAAAGAGAACAAGGAAGCTGTGTCTATAAGCACACACTTGGAAAGAGGCTTATGAAGTATTGTCAGAGTAAAAAAACAAAAACAAACAAAAAACAACAACAAAAAACCCCCCTAACCTTAGACAAATACAGTAAAATACATTTTTATCTATGTAATCGAGAGGCTACAAAACAAGTACATAGAATTTTCACCATGGCAAACACTGAATAGTAATTGAGAAAAGAACATCTTTTCTCTGAAGCACTTGATTCTCTTCTCGTTGGGATAATGGATCGACTTTCTAATTTAAAAGAATGATGCCCCTTGGACCATTTTGTACACCCCCCACACACACCTCCACACACACACGCACAGAGAGAGAGAGAGAGAGAGAGAGAGAGAGAGAGAGAGAGCAAGATAAACCATGCTCATGGATACACTAGATAGAATTTTACGATCCTTTAAATACACCAAAATTAGATAAGGAAAGACAAAACATTATGTATATATTCCAGAAACTAAAAGTTTATACATTGCAGGCAGGAGTTTCCCCAACTGCTAGACTGTCTGAAGAACTAAAGAAGCCCACACAAGTGTAATAGTCAGAATGAGACTCTCCCCCATAGACTGTGGCATTTGAATACTTGGTCCCTAGTTGGTAGCACTGTTTGGGGAACTTTAGGGGGTGTGGTCTTGCTGGAGGAAATTTAACACTGGAGGAGTTTAAATACTTCTGCCATTTCAAGTTTGTTCTCTCTGCTTCCTGCTTGCAGTTCAAATATGAGCTCTCAACTATGTTGTTTTGTGTCTGTTGACTGCTGCCATGATTTTCCTGTGAACCTGCTAGAACCATAAGCCCAAGAAAATTCTTTCTTCTTTACATTGCCTTGCACATGGTATTTTATCACAACAACAGAAAAGTAACTCATGCAACAAGGAAACTCAGCTTGAAGCAACTCCTCTTCTTCCGGTGCTCCCTGGGAAACTTCCAGAATTCTCAACTCCCTCTGGCATCTCTTACCTTCCTTTTCTGTCTACAGCAGCAAAGAGAATTATTCTCTATGACTTGCTGCTAAGTTCCTATAAATCCCTACATATTTAGACAGCAACTGCCACAGAAGCAAATGTGAGTTCTATCATTGTAAAGCTCCAACCTGGAGCTTTAAAAATAATAAAAATTAATTTCCAAGCTTGTCTTGTCAGATATGGAAGATAGGTAAAGATGGAGAACGGACAACAAATACCCATGCAAAGTCAACTCTACTGTTTGATCATGCTCAGCACATGCACTTTTAATCCTGTTTCATTTCTTAATAAAGGAAATAGTAATAACATACATCTATAGGTAGTCCCTGTACAACTAAAGACCCTACTATAATACTCTCCCTAAAGATCTGATACAATGAGTTATGTGCCAATTTATCCACCTGTAAGTAAAATGTCTTCCTTATCTATTTCATTCCACTTGGTGAAATTCTCATAGGGAGGAGGAACTGCATTTTTTTGTGACATTGTTCCAAGTGCTGAGACTACTCCAGGAGTTCACTGAGTCTCCTACACACACACACACACACACACACACACACACAGTGTAGTTGTCTGAAATAACTGGTGCTGTAACACTGATCATCTCTCCTTCCAGACAAAGTAAAGAGCAAGATTCATACATCCAAGTTCTGCCTATGGCTACATCCTTTCACTTGTGAGTGGTGTTAGCATATCATGCCGATTGCTTATGCAACAACCACCACGCCCTTTTTGCTTCCTAAAAGAAACCTGGTATTGGTCAGCTAGTAACAGCAGGATGCTCAAGGAAAATGGACCTAGAAGTAGAGTAAAAATTAGAAGTACACCAAGCTGAACTACCTCTATAATAGTACCTGTTGACTTGGGAATGGTGATGAGACCCAATTCTGGTCATTGTGACCTGAAAGGAAGTACAATACTTTTAGGAGACCCCTTTTTCCCTTATAATACAGGAATAAAGAATGGATAGAAGCTGCCTAG
Source organism: Apodemus agrarius (assembly GCA_964023405.1). Taxonomy (NCBI): domain Eukaryota; kingdom Metazoa; phylum Chordata; class Mammalia; order Rodentia; family Muridae; genus Apodemus; species Apodemus agrarius. The sequence continues at coordinate 25,818,949 of OZ030011.1, read as the reverse complement.
AGCACAGAGGTCACTGGGAGTCAAGTGAACAAGCATAAAACCTTTCCTTGTTCTAATATGTGGTCTGACTCTGACTTTTAAAACCAATTTCTGTCAGGTATTCTGCTGGAGCTGAAGTGATACTATTATGAAAATAATAATTTAAATTTCCATTACCTTGTCATGAGAGCTTTTTAGAAAATATCACGCTATTTTGCATCATTCTAGTGCCTTTAAAAAATACACTTGAAAATGGAAGGACAAAGGAGAAACAAAGAAAAATTTACAATGAATCAATCTCTTTCCTTACATGTTAGGGAAAATAATAGATCGAAGAATATCTGTCTTCCCAAACAGATACAAGTGATAAAGTTGAGGAATGCATAGGGGAATACCTTCCTTAGCTTCAGAACCAGGACACCAAACAAGGTCAGAAGCCAGAGAAAAAAAGAACAACTTGAAAGAAGGGAGCAGAGCCCATGCAGGCTTTGCAGGCCATGTGGACTGTGTGATTTGCATGGGGTTGGGGGCGAGGCTCCACAGGCAACATGGCCTTTCTCCACAGAGGACTAATAGGTTAAGCAGGGATCCTTGTAAATCAGCTGTCAGCACTTCTTCCTCTTGTGAGCCTTGCAGTTTTTCTCACATGAAAGAGACACCCTCAAGGACGCCCACTACTGGACATCCCAGAATGAACTCCCTGCCCAGAATGAACTAACGAATGCAACGGTAGTTTGTGAATTTATTTTCTGCGGATGAAATCGATATGTTTTTGGAAAGGACTTTGCCTTGCATTTATTCGCTGGGGAGCATTTGTGTCCGGCTGTACAGATGGTGGATGGAGGAGCCACAGCCTGGAGCCTTAGTAGAAGACAGTGATCTCTGCTGCCATCTTCTGATGAGAGGAGAATGGAACAGAGAAAAAGTGAAATGGCGAAAAATAAAAAGGAAGAAATGCTCAGGAAACAGCCTTTCCCTGACAAGTCAGGATGCCCTCAAGGAAAGTCTGAAAGTGAGGGGCACTCCTTTTCCAAGTAGCAGAAACAAATCCCTCACTGAGCCTCTGCCACACCAACCACACCTTGGTCTATCCCTTTCTATCCTACTTGGCTGGTCCAGTTATCGTTGTCTCAACAGAATCCAGATGGAGACTCTATAACACTTGAGAATATTGACCTCTATGTAGTTTGTACTTTGACTCAAAGGCCTGAAAGCTTTACTTTATTCCTCCCCACAGAGAAAAAGATTTTTGGCTCAGGTGCCCCAAAGAATAAAGAGGACTGGAGGGTATTTATACCGTACCCTCCTGACCTGACTCCGAACTGGTTTTTAATCCATTGAAAAGAGCAGGAAAATAAATCCCACCATTGAAGAAGCTCTTTAGAAGACCCTTTGAAGAAGTCATCATTAGCCAGGGCTTATGACCTATGCACAGCTAAGTGACCCCACAATCTAGTCCATTCAGACACAGGGCTTCCAGTATAGTTGGCATCTCAGCAGCAATGAGTAGTCACTAACAGAAGACTGCCATAGCTGGTATTTTGTACAAGATGGAAAAGCAAGAGCTCAATTTTAGTATGAGTAGGGGGCAGAAGAATGTAGAGGTCTATAAAAAACACATTCGCTCCTTCAGTCATTTAGTAACTATTCATTGAAAGCCAAGGATACACCAGGTAGTGAACTCTCTCTCTCTCTCTCTCTCTCTCTCTCTCTCTCTCTCTCTCTCTCTCTCTTTCTTCTTCTTCTTCTTCTTCTTCTTCTTCTTCTTCTTCTTCTTCTTCTTCCTCTCTCTGTCACACATGCACAAACATACATCCACATACATATAATACACATACCTGCATACACCTACATAAATAAGCACATACACATATGTGTAAACATACATACATGCATACAAAACAAAAACTTGACTCCACGGAACTTCTATTCTAACCACTATTAAAAGTATCATGTCATCCATTTGAAAAAAAATAAGCCAACGAAGAAAGATGGATAGTATTTGAATGTGAGACAAGGTGGTTCTTAGAGGGATTCAGTGACATAGTGAGCCTTGAATAAAATTGTTGCTTTATGTAACTGAATGTTCCAAGACTGGGTTCTTACATGTTTGCTCTTTCTTTGATTGGATTTATCCACATACCATTATATAATTACCTTCCCTGATCTTTTTAACAGGATTTCTATTTAAATCTATTCTGATAGAGCATGTCTTGCTCTGAACTCACTCAGTAGGGCAGTTAGATGATGCTTTCTGATCCTCCTGCTTCAGTCTCCTGGTACCTTGGAATTACACAGCTGTAACACCAGTCTCAGATTTAATTGACATGCTGACAGGACCTTGAACTACTGAATTGGGAAATACTTAATAGAGAGAGAGGTGAGTAAAACAAGGGCAGTTAAGAAGCTATTGCCAAGACCTGTTCCAGAGATAAAAGTGGCTGGCACAGTCCTCTAGGAGAGAAATGACACAGCAAGGAATGCTGGCAGTTTATATGTCTTATGAAGAGACAGGAGAGGTTTACAGATCCTACCAAATGTGTAATGAAAAGGAGAGTCATTGATGATTTTCATCTATATTACTTAAAATGGTAGCTGATCATGAAATCAACAAGAGGAACAGCTCTTTCTCCCTCAACATGTGTGTGTGTGTGTGTGTGTGTGTGTGTGTGTGCGCGCGCGTGCGCGTGCACGCACGCGTACAGAAAGGGAACATGTAGAGACTAGAAGTCCGTCCACTTCTAACATTCAACTATCAAATGTCTTCTTGATAACCAAGTGGAGACACTGAGAAGCCAGACATTTATGTCAGGGGTGTTCGGAAGCAACATCCATTCAATGATGAGTCTCAGATAAGCTAACAGAACGCCTGAGGAAGAAGCTGACACTTGGAGTCTAACATTTGAGAAGAAAGTGCCCTTACAAATAGTTCAGTGTGGTGGCACATGCTCTTAATTCAGCACTCAAGTAGCAGTAACAGGTGGATCTCAGTGAATACATGGCCAGCTTAGTCTATATAATAAATTCTAGGACAGCCAGAGCTAATTAGGAAGACCCTTTCTTGGAAAAAAATCAATTAGTACATCATTAATCATGATGTGTCTCCATAATGTTCCCATAGGCCTGTGAGATCTAGCAATGTGTACCTCAAATCATATTGCCTGTTTCTCTTAATACACCTTTTGCACATGTGACCTTCCTTCTCTGTAAGAGGAAATCACCATAAAGGCTACAAATTTTCACTTGTGGAAAAGGATTCCAGATAATGTCCAGGTAATGTTTCCTGTGACTCATTTTATTTCACCCTATGATCTGGGTGGCTGGCAAGCTTCATCTTTCTCATTGAATAATTGGTTGGAAAACCTACACACATGTTCTTTTCTTATCATGTTCAAGCCATACAGCATCCTTCCATGGCATGAATCACTTTGAATTTGTTCTCAAATTCCTACATTACCGTGCTCTTGAGGGGTTCTGTGGTGCTGACCTTGATGTTTTAAGGGATGCCCAGGCAACTGTGAGAAAAGACCCAACAGCTGTCTGGAGCTGATATTCAGGACTGTCTGCATTTGTTCTCCTTGCCATAGGCATAGATTCCAACCAGTAAGTGGACTGTTGCTACCAGGTAGTGCCCTGATTTGGTTCCTCTATGGTGTCATTAAATTACTTTGATATAATAACGTATGGCTGTTTTTTTCAGTCATTTTCTTTCTCTCCTTTTCCCATTCAAAGATAAGTGCAATCCCATGTTATTGGCTTCTGTGCAGAGGCAAGACATACCACATATCATTAGATATGCTGCCATTTGTGTCCTAAGCCCCAAAGCCTGAGAGTGAAGAGGTGGCTGAACCACAGAAAGGCATGCTGAAAACAGAATGGGATAAAACTGTCATTGAAATTGAAATGTTCAGAGGTATTTGAGAAGTATTTTAAAAAAAGATGTGCAGACAATGGGGATTGCTTCCTGACATCAGTGGGAGAAGGCTATAGTTCTCAGAACAGTGTTCAGAACAGCATACCTTTGAGATGTCTTTAAGCATACAGAGCGCTACTGGTATTACCACAATAAACCTCTGTGGAGAGAGTTACAGGGCTCTCCAAAAGATAATAAAAACCACCCAGGGTAAGCTTAAATGAACCCTAAGGAGAACCATAGCAGATCTGCTGTGCTCCCTAGACCACTGGGAGGGGAGCTTTATATTACAGCAAAATATAACAAAACAAAATAATCTCCACATACAATGGTCCTGTGACCAAGGATCAAGGTTAAGACAACAGTCCTCAGTTTCAAACAGCTTTTCTTCCTATGATTCTGGGCCACATAACAATGCATCCCTCTGCACCTTACTCAAAACAAGATAATAGATGTTTGTCTGTTTTCCCACTACTCTATACCCAAAGCTTACCACACAGTCTGGTGGATGGTAGACGGATCCAAATACTTGTTAAATAAGTGGTGCAGAATTAATGCATGGCATGCATGCGTGTGTGCTCCGCCAATTTTATGTTGCTGCAAATACTAAATGAAATAATACATGCAAAATCATTTGGCACACTCAACAGCCCGTCACAAATGTAAGCAGGCAGCATTATCATTCCCACCTTGATTTTTTACCCTCCACTGTTGGGAGTGAAAATTGATTACCTATTAAGTGCTGAGTGAGAAGGTTAACCTTAATAATTTCATTTGGCTTGTGTACAGAAAGCTCTGTTCCTGCCATACCTTGAATAATCACTGGCAGATACTGCAGATGCCAGCTCCCCCACTTCTCCCCATTCCAGCTGGTAGGGCCAAATTCTTCCTGTGATATATTGGATCTGAGACCCCACAATGATGTGTCTGATCGAGATAATGTCAAGCTAAAGGAGAGGTTGGGTAGTGCCTTTTCTCCAAAGCCCTTGCTGACTGTGTTGTTTTGAATTAGCACATAGTTATGAAATCCATGTTCTTTGATGATTTGATTATAGCTTCATAAAACTGTAGATTCTCAGATCTGTGAAATGATGTTCTTCCTAGCAGATCCTTGATCTCAAAATAAAAGCATCTATGGGATGGGATAACAGTGGGTGACAAGAGGCATTATGATTGCAGTATTTCCTTGTTCATAGAGCCTAGTCTCTTTTATGTGCAAGCATCTTTGTGTTATAATCAAGCCAAGCACAGAGATGAAAAATAAAGTAAAACTAAACATAATACTTCCTAATTTGCTACAAGGCAATTCCTAGAAGCAAAATACTAGTTACCCGATACTAAAAGGATGTCAGTGTAATAGAAGAAGATTAGTTGACAGACAGTGAGCTTTAGTTAGACAGGAGGATTGGGTGCTGCCAACCCAATATATTCATGACCCCTATAGATAAGAGTCATGTATATACTGAATGCTTTGATGACAACAAAAAGGCAAATGTTTGAAGAAGCAGATATCCATAACCTGATTTATCATTGCACAGAGCATACATGCATCAATGCAGCATACAGGCCTTATAAATACATATAATTTTAATGGGTCAATGAAAGAAACAGTTTTAAGAGACCCTGTACATATTTTATCCAACCCAGATGAGAAAGACCTAGAGTGAAAGTTTTTGTCTGATTCATTTTGCTTTTGAGGAAAGTCTCATGTGACCTATAGTGGCCTCAAAATGCTGCTTCTGATTTCCCTGCCTTAATATCCTGAGATCTGGGATTACAGGTATAGACTGCCATGCTGGGATTGTGTGGTACTGGAGATCAAAACCACACATAATACAATGCTAATTAAGCATTATACCAATTGAACTATATTCCCAGCTCCTGGCTATTTATTAATTCATTTATTTACCTAAAGATTTAGGGACTAAAATGTTAACCCCTCATTCACTAGTCCATTCTAGAGTTTAATATCAATCCAACATTCTGTTCAATATTCTATATTAAAAAATGAATTGGACTGTTTGTTAAATAATTTTTGAGCAATAATATTATAGCTAAACAAGTTTTGAAGTCCTATTGAGAAGAGATAGCATGTAATCCAAAACAAAGATATGCAGGTTGAGTCCACCATAAGGAACTATACCAAAGTGTTATATGTGTCTATCTACTTGTTATCAAACATGTGGGGGCTGTGGAATAGCAGGCAGAGATGAATTGCTAGAGATGTGAAGTAGACATAAATGAAGAAAAGGCTTGGTCAATAAAGGTAGCGCACCCACAGTTTCTAAGCATCACCTAAATAGCTAACCATCCTAGCTTCCCTGTGATAGAAGATCAATATATTACCCACCAGTGAAGCCCTTAAGTTATCTACAGGGAAGACGTGAGATAAGAAACTAAAGCCTGAAGACATTAAGCAATGTGAACAAGATTAACTAAATACTGGAGCACAAACTCAAATCCTGTCTATTCAAGTCTATTAGACCATAAAGAGTCTCCTTGAAGTTCAAGTCACAAAAGTAGCCAAGTTCTTTGACTAACAATAAATGTAGAATCCATAGGAAGAATGTGTTTGTGGTTACAACTGTGTGTATGTGTATGACTAAAATCAATTGTAAAAATCCCTAATTGTAACAATTAGATAGTGAACATTTGGAAGCAGTCAGTCACTGCTAAATGTGTTTGAATGATCTGATTTCTTATACTACTTGCACTGGAAATGTGGCCTTTTTATAGCATCATTTGAGCAACCACCTAGAGATAAGCCATAGGCATGTGTGCTGGTCTGAATATGCTTGGCCCAGGAAGTGGCACTATTTGGACATGTGGCCTTGTTGGAGTAGATGTGTCACTGTGGGCATGAGCTTTAAGACCCTCAGCCTAGCTGCCTGGAAGCCAGTTTTCTCCTGGTTCCCTTCAAAACAAAATGTAGAACTCTCAGCTTCTTCTCCACTTCCATGCCTGCCTGGATACTGCCATTCTCCTGCCTTGTTGATAATGGACTGAACCTCCATTCAGTCAGCCCCAATTACGTGCTGTCCTTATAGGTGTTACCTTGGTCATGGTGTCTGTTCACAGCAGTAAAACACTGACAAAGACAGCATGCCATCAAGTCATCTCTCATGCTTAATGAAGGTAGGATGGGTATAGGATTGGAGAAATGTGTTAAGAAGTTTAGTTATACATGAACACCATAGAGTATGCTTATACTGACATCACAAGAGTGCATAATAACCACTGTTGTATTTGTAGTTCATCATTGGCCTTAATTCCACTGTAGAGTATATGACTGCATCTGAGTCCTACCTTCCTATGTTGACTAATATCCAGGTCAATGGGAATCCAGTCCTTATATAAAACTCTGTTTATTAAACTCTGATTTTTGTAGAACTTACACAAACCTTCAACAATTTATGAAACTACAACTTGACTAATCCTCTCGGTACCTCAATTTGGGAGAAGGCCAAAGGGAAAGAAGCAAGCAACATCCTCAGGTTTGGTGATGTGAAAAATGAACAGTGGGAACCATACCAGTTCAGGCCATCTCTTATACAGTAGGAAGTGGGCCTCAGAGTGTCTAGTCCACAGATGGCTCTGAAGTGTGCGAGACCAAAGTGAAAATGATCTTCACCATGCACTTTGAAATTATCAAGGATAACAGAATGTGAGGGGCACAGGGGATAGTATTTTGAAAAGTAAATTTTAAATACAGAAACCTAAGCCAATTACTTTCATCCAAGAGCAGCTCACTCGTTATACATTCAAATACACATTTCTTGTGCATCTTATATGTAGACTTTCATCTGCCTTTGGGGGAAAAACTAATAAGAGAAACTTTTGACCTTGAAGAATATAGAGTGTCTGTTTGGAAACAGTCTTATCAAGGATAGTTCTCATGTTTTCAAGATAAGCGACAGAAAACTGATTAGGAGAAACATGTCATAAACAAACAGAAGAAACCTAGATAAAGACAGAGGGCATAGTAAATAAAATTCTTGGAAAGTAGAAATAGGCAGTACTTGATAATTTATCAGAAAGTATTTTTATAGCATAGTGAAAGGTGTCTTTTATGACTTCTAGCTTGAAGAAATTCCAAGAGATAATTCTATATCACATATCTATCCATCTAAGAAATATTTATCAAATGTTTTTAAACACCTATCTTCTTTCACTTAGTTAAATGTACATGATGAGAGGAATATTTTCAGAGATTTAGGCATTGAAAGAAAACATAAGATATGAAGTGTTTATAAGTATTTCTTATAAAGCACAATCAAAGCAGAGCCAAGTAACATTCAATGATCACTGTGTACCGTGGTCATGATGTGCTTTATAACAAGTGACTTTCAGCATACCATTCACTTAGGAAAAAATTGAGGCTGAAAGTCTTTAAGTGTCTTCTCTGTGGTCTCATAGAATTATATGATGGACATCACATTCAAATCTAGGTCTCTCGGTTCCCAAATCTCATGCCACCCTCAGAGTCTTGCCACCATCATAGAGAACAGTTGGGCATCACAAGGTTCCATCAAAATGAATACTGAACCAAGAACTTTACTCCCCCCTGTGTTCCTCTGTTCCTCAAAATTTTCATAACAATGTGTTACATTTTGTTACAAATCTGTTCATTTCAAAGGTGTGTGACTCTTTGAAAATGCTTTTCTAAATTGAGCACACTTTCTACACATCTTACTGTGGTGTTCTAAAAATATCCAGTACTAACTTGCAAAAGCTAATTGTGTGCCCTCTACCCCAGCTTTGTATTTAGTGATAGGCATGCTGGTAGCTTGGATTCAATCCTAAAATGATTATTTAACTTACAAAAGTTGAAATAAGCTATAAATCTGGGTTTCAATCAGTTTGTTTTAAGATGGTCAAACGCTTAACATTTACTAACATTAACACTGTAGTACACAGAGATATAGATATACATTGGGCACATGAAAATTATTGAGGTCTTTAAAATTCCTTCTCTAGTAAACATAAAGTTTGGATGGATAAGCAGATAGATGATAGATGGACAGATGGATGGATGGATAGATGATAGATAGATAGATAGATAGATAGATAGATAGATAGATAGATAGGGAGAGGGAGAGAGATAGTAGTAGGTGATATAAATATATAATAGAATTTTCAATTATATTTTTCTTTGTATATGTGTGTGTGTGTGTGTGTGTGTGTGTATGCATGTGATTGCTCATGTTCATGTACACACAGAGAGAAACTAGAAAATGGTATTGGATTCTCAGGAACTAGAATTACAGGTATTTATGAAGCACTTGATGCTGCTAAGAGACCTTGAGTTCTCTATAAGAAAAGTATATAGTCTTAATCACTGAGCAATCTCTCTAGCTCTATCTTAGTATAGTTTTGGTACTACCTATGGGATTTTCAGAAAACAATATTATCATTATACTTAAGAGATTTTATGCATTACTAACTCTATTCATGTATGCCCATAGTTTGTGAATATACTAACATATCTAGTTCTGACATTCCAGTCCTGCCTTTCTTCTCTCTGATCACTTTCATGAATCTTGTCCTTTAAAACCAAAGCCTATTTTAGGGCTGCCTTCTTTAGGTAGGTTTTTGGCTTGGGAAGAAGAATTTGTATTTATTTATTCTTAGTGGGATTCCAGGATGTCCCCTTAACTGTAACTAAGCCATCATCTTGGAAATACATCTACAACTACCATTTTATGTGACAATTTCATATGATCATGATGTTGCATGATTTCTCAGCTGCCAGGGTTGAATCAGTAGAATTGCTTTTTGAATAATTCAACTCCAAGGGTATAGAGGTGTTTTGCTTGGAATCATTTGTATTTTATGTTAGGTGGTTATATAGTAGCATGAGCAATCTCTTTCAAAGTAACTAATGCTACAGTCAAAGAGACTTTCCTACCTCATGATGGAGAACTGAACAATTATTCTTCCTTTCAGTGGAAGAGAAAATGATGTCCTTTTTGATAAACAATGCAGACATACATTAGCTCAAAATGGTAGAGTCAAGGAAAGCATGAATATTAATTTGCAAAATTTTGAGAGAGATGTGTTTATGGCAATCAGATGATTACTTACCAGTAATTGTGTCATGATAATGTTAGCACAATGTTAGCATATAGAATCTACAAACAACCCACAGAGCTTAGCACAGCAAAGTTATCAGCAGCCATTCAAAACAAATCTCTCTTTGAAGACAAATACCTTAAAGAAAATTAAATGAGAAGTCACAGAGGGTTCAGAAGCTTACGGGTACTAGCTCTTTCTAGGTAGCTGGCATCCAAAAGACAGGTCCTGGCTGGACTTTCCATAATATGTACACCTTCAATCGAAATCCCAGTACAACTCTAGCTGCTGGGACTGATGCTGGCTTTCTCAATCCTTCATGAATAAGGAGTAAGGTAGAATGGAAAAAATGTTGTGGTTTGGAGAAAGATTTGGAAAACCTGGGGGATTTTCTAAGTCGAGAAATTTACAGCTACATTTTCCAACCCCTATAAGTCATTTGTGGGTACAGGTAGTTGTTTTTTTTTAATCCAAGAAAGTAGACATACAGCTGTTAAAACAATATATATTCCTTTTCAAAAAATATCCCATATTGACTACATTATAGGCACCCTGGAAAGGAGCCCTCTGTCTGCCACGTTGCATTTGAAAGGAAGGTGGTTGTTAATCACAGACGTAGTCCATGTGGGTATGTGGGAGAGAGTCCTGAATTTCATTATCTATTCCACATCAGCCATCCTTAAAGAAGACATCTGTGAAATCATGGGAGGAACCATTTACAGGTCTTCTACCAAGCCTTTCTCTTTCACTTGAGTGTACATTCTGCAAACGTACATTTGTGAAAGAATCCACTCTCACTACTGGATCTACTATAAGTATTTGTCTCTTTCCTATCACAGAATTCCAAACTCATGTTTTTCCAGGTCATCCATCTTCTGTCAGGTAGGCACACAGAAGGATAGAAGTGTATTGCTCAGACTTCTTGAACCCACCATAAACAAACACCATGGAATGAATGGCTTAAAATGTGTTTTCTCACAGAACTGGAAGCTAGAAAGTCCCCAATCCAGGCTGATTGTTCCTGAGGCCAATCTCTATAAACAGCTGAGGGCTTTCTGTCACTGCCCTCACCCAGTCTTTTCTCTGTGTCTGCCCAACATGGGTGTAAAGTAGAAGAAGGTGTCCACTCTTCTTATCAGGGTACTAATTCAATTGGTTAATGGCTTCACACTTATTTGTTAGTCCATAATTACCTCTTTTAAAGGTCCTGTAGCTGGGCGGTGGTAGCACATGCCTGTAATCCCAGCAGAGGCAGGCAGATTTCTGAGTTAGAAGCCAGCCTGGTCTACAGAGTGAGTTCCAGGACATCCAGGGCTACACAGAGAAACACTGTCTTGAAAAAAACAAACAAAAAAAGTTAAAGGTCTTGTCACTAAATATGGTGCAATTATTATCTAAAGCTTCAACCTAGAAATTTTGGTAGACATTATTTAGTCCATAACATTCTTCCCTTCACTATGGAATCAGTGAAGGGTTAGGGGTGAGAGATCAGAAGAAATCTTAAGACCAGAAGTTGAAGAAGATTTCAAATTTATTAGCTCCACGCCCAGTAATGCCTTAATGGCCAGCAGTATTGATTGCATTAGCTCCTTGAGGCCCCATTTTCTCAGCTCTAAAACATGAATGTAGCAGGCTAGCTATTTAGTAAATGTTGATTAAAACACTAAAATTTTTTAAGCACTGTTTTCAGACTAAGGAGACAGCAATGAACAAAGTAGAAATTATCTTTCCTACCATCAACCTCAGCCCCACTTAAGCTTATGGTCTAGTTAGAGAGGCAGAAATAGTTGTCACATCTTGCTAAGCAAGCTGCAGAAAGGCAAAGCAGAGGAGGGAGTAACAGAGGCAGAACAGACACCGAGCTTCAGATTGGGACAGCTAAAAAGGATCTCACTCAAGAGGAGGCATCAGAGCAAAGGCTTCTTAGATTAGAGGAATTAGGCTAAGGACAGTGATGAAGAGAGAACATTTCAGGAAAAACAAAAACAAAAACAAAAACAGGGACTGAGCACTCCTTCTACTCTAAGAGTAACAAGATGCTCTACTGATTGAGAGAGGGCTGAGGACAGAGTAATAGTAGATCATAGAATCAAACACATAAATGCAGAGCTATGCAAAGGAAGAAAGGGAGGCAGGAGCAGCGAACGCACCTGCACATGGGTGCACACACATATACACACACATCTCTGACCTTGTCTGGGGATCTTGGTCCCCAACACCCTCTGCCTAGGGAACGTCAAGTAGTCATTGGCAAACCTCCATGTTCAACTTTCTCTTTTCCTCTTCCTCTTTTCTTCATACGAGCCTAAGAGGACCCAACTCACTCCACTTTAGAACAGGCAACCATGTTAGGCCTTAAGCTTCAATAAATATGAACAATAGCTCAGGCTTCTCTGAAAACACACAGAAAAAGGACAGTCAGTCAGCAACTTCCCAGACATCCAGCTAGGGGCTTACAACAGAAACAAAAAACTCCCTATGAAGTAGCCCTTTCTCCTTTGAGGTATGAACCAAACACTAGTGTACAAATATCCCATACCATAAGCTCAACCAATCCTGATGAAGGTGACTTGACCACAACTGAAAAAACTCTAACTGGCTTTGAAAAGGTTTCCATTCTTATTGCCAGTTTTCTTGTATGGTTGACCCCTTCACACTGGCTATTTCTACAGAGTCCTTGCATACTCTTTGAGTCTGGTATCTTCTTTCAGTTACTCTCAGACTCCTACATTTGAGGGCTCATTGGAGATCACTGGGTGACCCCAACTCAATAGTAGGACATTTTCAGGAGAATGAGTTCAGTTCTCTGCAAAAGGCAAGACAGAGGCATTCCTCTGTCTTGTCTTTTCTTTGTATTGTTCTGCTGTCCAGGCACAATCTGGAGGCTGCAGGAGGATGGGTGGATGTGCTAACTTCCTCCAGGCCAGAGTCTCTTGACACTATGGACCCAAATCTGTTGGAACCAGAGAGGACTTTTACTTTGTACTTAGTTTTGGTGATTGTAGAAGGTCATGCCCATCTGACAGAACCTGGCTACTGGATAAGCCATTGTCATCATTTTGGTTTCTTTTTTGATAATCCTCCAATACCAGGAAAGTCCATCTTGTCTCTGTGTGTCTGTATTTTATTTCTACTTGTCCTCAGACTGACTTTGCACTCTAACATGGAGCAAGCAGTGAGTTCCTCTCTGCTAGGTCTGGTCCAGTCTCACTTTAAGGAATTAAGCACATATGTTATGTGGAGGAGCTGAGTCTGGTAGTCAGGCCAGTGAAACTAACCACTTTTTGCAGGAATGAGTGGCCAGCCTTCAAAGTAGACTGGAAAGTTGGGTGTATCTTTCATATAATCCACCATATATATGGTAAAGAACATCATCTACAGGAACCCAGGAATTCCAGATGAACCATATGGCAATGTGGTTCCCACATGGCAAAGCCTTTCCTGTCACTATCTCCTGAGAACCTGCCTGTCAAGAGTCTGAGGCTGCCAATCTTGCTCTCCTTGTCCCAGAGAAATATGTCTTCCAAATACCCTATGTTCCCACTTCTTCTGCCTCTGCCCTTGTCCTGAAGGCAGAGGCTACAGATCCAGGCCCTGGGGATGATGAGGGAATCTTTGTGAGAGACCCCATACTCTGGCTCAGAAAGCAAGACAGGCTGACTCCACCTTGGTGGCACTACCTTATAGGCTTCTGGTCTACCAGACCGCCAGGGTAGACAATTCATGTCTCAGATTCCTTTTGCCACTAGTGATTTATATAATTGGAAGAAACAGAACCATAAATTCTCTGAGAAAACTGCACTGCAAGACCTCCTAGACTTGATGATCACCCATCAGCCCACCAAAGATGATTGCCAGCAGCTCTTTCAAGTGCCCTTCACGACTAAGGAGGAGGGGACAGAATAGTGGCTATAGCCCAGAAATCAGTTCCAGGACTAAATGGCCAACCAACAACTGTCCATCCCACACTGAAGTTGCTTTTCTGCTAATCCTCCTGAAATGGGATTATAATAACCCCACAGGTAAGGAATACCTGAAGTTCTACCACCAGATTCTAATGGGGGACCTCCATTGGGCTGTGAGACAGCCCACAAATTTATCCAAGGTGAGTCAGATAATTCAGGGCAATAATGAGACCCCAGGAGCCTTACTGGAACAGCTATTAGAGGCTTACAGGGCCTACAAACCATTAGACTGGGAGGCAAGAGAAAATTAATCCTCTGTGAATATCACCTTTGTGAACAAGGCAGTCCCTGATATTCATTGAAAACTTAAGCAACTAGACAGTTTCACAGGTAAACAAATGTCAGAGTTGGTGGACATAGCAGAAAAGGTCTACAATAACACACACACACACACACACACACACACACACACACACACACACAAAATAGGCAGACCAACAGGCTTTGCTAAAATGTTGCTGGCAGCCACAGGAAAGGAATAGTGCAATACAGGAGAGCTTTGAAATATAGCATATGGGAGTGGGAAAAAGAGACTGGGTCCTGCAAAGCGGAAACATGAACACAACCCAGTATCCAGAAAGACCAATGTGCCTATTGCAAAGAAATGGAATACTGGGAAAATGAATGCCCCAAAGGGCAAAGGAAAAGAGATCTAAAGGTTATAGAAATAGAGGAACATAGTGACTGAAGACGTTGAGGTCAAGTCCTCTCCATAAGCCCTGGGTAACCCTGAAGGTGGATGGGAAGCCACCTGGTAGATACAGGGACACAATACTCTACTTTGAAACATCCAATGGAGCCTGTATCCAACAAGAAAACTTGGCTACAGGGAGCCCCAGGGGCCAATTCATATCCATAGACTACCTAAGGAAAAGTGGGCTTAGGAATGGGATAGATTACCTATTCATTTATGGCTATCCCTGAATGCCATTAACCTGCTCTTGGGCTGAGATCTCCTTAGCAAGATAAAAACACAAATCCACGTTAGCCCCTATGGGGTACAAGTTCTAAATGAAAATACCCCATACATATCCTAACTGTGGCCTTAGATGATAAATACAAATTGAATCCCTTATTCCCTCCATCCACCAGCAAGTATCCACAGTTAGAGAAAGTATGGGAAGATATGCCAGGAGTCTCGACAGAAAGAAATCCTGAAGGACTGGCTAAACATCGGGCCCCAATCCCAGTGAAATTAAAGGCACATTGTCTACCCTGGTGTTACAGAATTTTTCCCTGTCCAATTATATCAGTACAGAGAAGGTCTGTGATTGGACAAGGAAAAGGGAGGCAGAGTTAGGAGTGGCAGAAAGAGGGGTGGGGGATGAGGTTGCAGAAAGAGGAGGAGGAATAGAGGTTGATGTGATGTTATCAAAAGGTTAGAATATTGGGATAAAGCTTTTATCATTATTAGTTGGCCAGAAATTACTGTATTGGCATCTTGTAATTGTCATTTTAAATACATATAAATCTTATTGGCTAACTAATTAAGCATTAAGAGTCACACTTCTACCAGGTAAATGGGAGGTGAGCTGGCAGACCATGGGATGTGTGGGCACTGTGTGGAAGCGAGATGAACTCGAGGGATCCTCCACCAGAGAGTTAGGCCAGCTGGGGCTGGAAAGTGAGCAGGTTGGCAGATCACAGGAGCAAGGGCCTAACCTGCAGAGTGTTTGCAGGTTCATCAGCAGGCTAACAGGAGCCCTGGGGCCTGGCATGAGGTTTAAGGCTTGCCATTGCCTTGCCGGCACTATCACAGGAATGCGCCAGCATGTTTATAATATTTCCCGAAACAGATGGAGCCCAATGACCTGAAGGTAAAGTTAGGAACTGGGAGCAAGTGATTATGGTGCCATGTCAGTCTGCCTGAAATACCTCACTCCTGCTGGTAAGAAAGCTTTACTCCAATGACTACCAAGCTATGCAGGACCATTAGAAGGTCAAAAAAAGGGTATCCAACTTATACACACTGCTGAGAACCCCACTGTCCAAACAGGTCATTTACGCTGGGTTGAATCTCAAAGATGCTTTCTTTAGCTGGCTGCTGGCCCCAGCCAGCCAGCCCATTTGGTTTCAAATGGAATAACCCATATATCACAGTTTTAATGGACAATTGACATGGGCCAGATTGCCACAGGGATTCAGAAATTCACCTACCATCTTTGATGAGGCCCTCCATGAAGACCTGGGTGAGTACTGTGAATTGTACCCCAAAATTAATCTTTTACAATATGTGCATGATCTGCTCATAGCAGCTCCAGATGAGGAAACCTCTGTGTGGCAACTGCTGACTAGCTTAAGGAGCTAGAATAATTGGGATACTGTGTGTCTACCAAGAAATCACAACTCTGCCAAAAAAGTTGATGTATTTTGGGTACATACTCAAGGGTTAGAGGGTGTCAACACTTGTCCCAGGCACACAAGGAAACAATCCTAAACATCCCTACACCAAAAGCAAGGGCATGAATTCCTGGGATCGGCAGGGTTCTGCAGTCTCTGAGTGCCAGGCTTCACTGAGATTGTGACACCCTTCTATGAAGCCATAAGGGGACAGGAAGATTCACTGGACTGGAGCTCTGATTTAAATAGGGCTTTCCACAAACTAAAGGAGGCCCTCCTGGATAGCCCAGCCTTGGCTCTATGTGACATCTATAAGCTTTTCCATCTATATGCAGATGAAAATAAGAGAATAGCTAAAGGGATACTGACATGGACCCTAATCCCCTAGAAAATTCCGGTGGCCTATTAGTTCAAGAAATTGGACTCTGTGTCTGGCCCAAGAATGGTTGACCTGCCACTGCCCTACTGGTCATGAATGCAGATAAGATCACCATGGAGCAAGAACTCATTATCACTACCTCCATGGCATTGAGGGGATCCTCAAGAACCCCTCAGACTGCTGACTGTCCAAGGTCCAATTGGCTCATTACCAAGCCTTACTCCTAAACCCACATCAGATCCTGTAAGCTCCCTCCTCAGTCCTCAACCTAGCTACCCTGTTGCCTAATCTGAACTTGGATACCACCCCTGACTGTGTGGTGGTACTGAATCAAATCTAGAACTTGAGGTCAGACCTGACAGAAATTCTGTGTCTGGATGCAGAGATGGTCTACTTCATGATGGGAGTAGTTTTGTTTAGTATGGAATCAGGTATGCAGATGCTGTGATAGTCATTCTTGACTCTATACAATGGGCCTCTGTCCTGCCACCTGGGACTTCAGCCCAGAAACCAAACTAATTGCTCTGACTCGGGCCTTCAAAATGGCAGAAAGTACAATTGCCAATATTTACACAGATAGCTGCTATGCCTTTCCATGGCTCATGTGCATGAACTTATCTACAAGGATTGGAACTACTGACAGCATAGGGAAGAACCATCAAAAACAAGAACAAGATCCTGGCTCTATTAGAGGCAATATGGCTGCCCCTCAAGGTAGCCATCATCCACTTCATGGGGCATCAAAGAGACCAAGCAAAAGAGCAAAAGGAAATAGGCTAGCTGTCAAAGCCAACAAAGAGGCTGCACTAGATGATATTACCATGGCTCTGCTGACCATGCTTCTGTCAAAACTTCCCCTGCATCCTCAATACAACCAAAGAGATAGGAAGGATTAAGCTAAATGTCAAGGACTCTGTTGGAAGGATGGATGGTCCCACACCACAGATGATCACATAATACTCCCCCTCTGGCTTTGTCAAACAACTTATCCACCAGATACATTAGAACACTCATTCAGGGCTCAGAACATTTAAAGAATTGCTGAGAAATGCCAACTATAAAATCTTCTTTACACCTGGAAGGAGGTAATTTCTCACTGCCCTGTCTGTAAGGTAGTGAACACCTTGGTTGAGGGACTACATAATCAAGGATCTAGGCTACAGGGACAGAGGCCAGGTACCAACTGGGAAACAGATTACACAGAAATCAAACCAGGTCTATATGGATACAAATATCTCCTAGTTCTTGTAGATACTTTCCAGGCTGGGTGGAAGTACTCCCCACAAAGAAAGATGCCAATGTGATGGCTAAGAAGTTATTGGAAGAAATCATTTCCAGGTATGGGCTACCTGAATTGCTGGACTCTGACAATGGACCTTCATCCCTCAGGTAACAAAGTCACTTGTTAAAGTTATGGGGATAGATTACAAGCATCATTGTATATATCATCCCCAGAGTTGAGGACAGGTAGGGTACCCTCATGATCAGAACCCATCCCTTGAATATAGTTGCAAATATCTTCAACCCCATAGTAACACCAGAAGATATACCTTTTATATATTCCTAGGCCATAATAGGGTACAGGCACAAAAGGCAAAATACAGAGGCCCAGATCTGTATTTTTGTATATCTTGGGGATGTAAATCCACTGGAACTATTGGCTAGATGCTTCCCCTCCTACCCCCAGTAAAAACAGACTTTATCACAGACCAAAGATATACATCTACCTTGATAGGATATGGGACCATTAGAGGGACGCACCAATTTGGTTGACCATGAAAGACACCTCCTGGTGCCCAGGCTACCCCAGGAGGCTGATGTAACAATCTGGTAATTAGATTTAGTGGTCAAGGAAAAGCCACCACTAGATGGGGGCACTGGAAAGATTGGGGCACTAAGGTTGTATGCAACAGGCTATGACATGGGAGTGTTAATCATGATCCAACTCTTCACTCAACAGGTCCAATTCAAGAAAGGAACACAAATAGGCCAAAATCCAGCTGAACCCTGCCTTAAGGTAACACCTTAGGAGATAATACCTCCTAAAGGATCCAACACAAGTCCTGGAGGAACTCCAAGTCAACCCATATTCCCTACAACCCAGGGGCTACAACCCTGATCTGGGCCTTGGGGCCTGTTTTGGGTCACTTATGAAAATGGCTCTAGGCCACTCTCCAAGGTAAATGTGTACCCCTGATTCACCCCAGATAAAGTGTATGCACATGAGCTGTTTCATTGAATACTATCTATGAGAGCTGCTTCACTGAATGTTGCCTTAAAGACCTGTAACTTTAAAAAGCTGTAACACTGACATCTTTAGATGACTATCCCCCAGACTTCTGGCATTTGCTGCCAGGCTGACTTCCTGCTGACCCACTTCACTTCATCCCTTCCCACCTGATAAAGAAAATGAAGATAATTTACTAAAACCACTAGAAAACCGATAGGGCCTGTGTCCTTGACACTACACACCCACCTGGCATGGTGTGTACCAGAGTCTGAAAACATTAAGGGAAGACATGGACCTCCAAAGTCAGTTCTGCTCTATCCTGCCCTGTTTAATAGACGTCACAGGGAAGAAGTGGAAAAATGGAACCATAGTTGGCACCCAGAAGATGGGGCACAGCCAGCTGACGCATGTCACAAAATATAATAAGTAGGAGTCAAAAGTCAGATCAGTATTAACTGATATTTTTAAAAATACTTTTATGTGGAACACTGTTATAAGAACTTTTAAAATGGCATCACATTGAATCCTCACACAAACCTGATAAGAAAATCATTAACCCCAATCTACTGATAAAGAAAATGAGGATAATTTACTAAAAACACTAGAAAACTGATAGGGCCTTTGTCCTTGGCACTAGATATCCCAGTCTCTACTACATAATCCCACATTTCAAGGTCATTGTGGTAGGATCTCAAAACAGTTTTAACACCTGTTCTCTCTGCAATAGACCCATTTAATTTCTGGTTTATTTTGTCCCTTTGTGCTATTTACAATTTTGCCAAACAAAATTGTGATTTTTACTCATCTACAAAGATGAAGCTAGAAGTAACCCAGCTTCTGGTATCTTATTGTTATAGTAAAATGATTTTTTTAATTGGTATTTTTCTCCTTTATTATGGTTTCCAATTGTGTGTGTGTGTGTGTGTGTGTGTGTGTGTGTGTGTGATGTGTGTGTGTGTGTGTGCTTGCTTGTTCAAGTACTTTGTTCATATGTGATGTGCATATAGAAGCCAGAGGTCAACAGAGATGTCTTTTCTTCCTTGCTCTCTATCTTATTATCTACATTGTCTTGGCTGACCAGCAAGCCTCAGAGATCTGCCTGCCTCTAGAGACCTACCCAGTACTGGGATTATAGACACACCCCATTATGTCTAGCTCTTATTTGGTTGCTGGGGATCAAAACTCATGCCTTCAGTCTTGTGCAGCAAGCACGTTTTGGAAGGAGCCATCATTCTATCCCCTTTACTGGATGCTTGCAAGCTTCTGAATTCAAGTTAATAATAACCATGAATCTATCCAGCACTCTAGAGCTAGGACTTTGTTCTCTCCTTCCTGTGTTCCCAAATACTATAAGAGGGACCAGTGTGAAAAAGAAGCAATTTGATTTCACCATCACAGTGAAATTTTCTTTTTTTTAAATGCAGACACACTTTCACACCCAAGCACCCATAACAGCTATCATATGAGGAGAGAGTGAAGCATCTAGACTTAAGAGCCCAAAGCTAAGACATCTCTGCTTCACTCCTAGAAGCCATCATCTCTCATGTCCTGGTCTCACAAGGCAAAAGCAGCAGCTAGCAGAACCTCATGTTTAGTTTATCTTAAGCCTAAAAGACCTTTCAGTATGTGAAGGCTTAAATATATAAAGACACAGATAAAGTGAGACAGGAAGACCTTTACCCATTGTATCAGTTACTTTCCTATTGCTGTGATAAAATGCCATTATCAAGGTGACTTGAAAGTAGAAGAGTTCATTTGAGCTTACAATTCCAGAGGGATAAGAGGGCGAGAAGGTATGGCGGCAAACAGCAGAATGGCAGGAGGGGGGTACGAGCAAAATATAAATGGCAGTGCTTAAATTCTCACTTAAAGTCTCACTCTAGTGATATACTTCCAACAAGGCTACACCTCCTAAATTGGCCCCAAACAGTGCCACCAACTGGGATACAAGGATTAAAGTTTCTGAGCTTCCAGCAGGACATTCTCATTCAAACCAATATACTAGTAGAGTCAGCCAGTTTCTGAACCACACCAGCTACCTACCTTCAGGGTCTTATCTAAGAGTGCCCTGGCTCTATGATAAATTTTATCTTCTGAGTGGATTCTACTGAATGACCTTGTCTGAAAGAATTTTTCTCTGACAATTGGATGAGGACTATAGCAGACAAATATGTCGCCACTGTCACATGTGGCCAGAGTGGAGTTTTAAAAACTTGCAGAAACTAACTGCTTTCTCACAGCTGGTACTCATGTAGCCAGGAGCTTTCCCAGAGTCACTTGGGCAGCATCCTGTAGAGCCCTAGATGATGCCCCCTCCGTGCCCCACCATGAGCCAGATGACCCCCGAGGAACTGACATTTGTAAGCCTGTTCTCAGAGCTCATGGCTTAATCCCTGCACCAAATATCAGCCTCCAGAAGTTATAGAACACAGCAGGCAAGTTGAATCTGGCATAAGACCCAGACCACCTGGGCAACCTTGGGGCTGAGTTCTCTGTGCAAGACCCTCTACTGAGACCTTCAGCACAAAAGAGGGGCAGCAACGAGAACCAGAAATGACATTTGAGCTTAAGCCTTTCCTAGGGAAATAAATCGCTGTGGAAAGATAAACTTGGAAAACTGATTCCCCCCCTCCACTAATATCCCTCCAGAGGCTGAGAAGTTCATATCACAAAAGCTTCATTCAAAAAGCATTAACTTGAAAGCCAGATTCAAAGAGCAGAAAAAAAATTAAAGTTAAGGAATAAGCCATGAAAAGCTGGACTAAGAATCTGGCTTTGGGTAGGAGCTCCTTTGTATTCATACAAGTCAGTCAAAATACAAGGTGACATGCTCCTGAAACTGAGCCTCACAGTGGTGGACAGATTGGCTCCTTCCAGGGCAGCATGTGTCTGTGTTTTTTTTTTATCATTATTAATGACTGAAGCATCAATGATCTTTCCCAGATATAGATTCTGAATGCTATAATTCTGACCAGGTGAAATAATGCCTCTAGTCCAATAGTGGTTAGGATGTTTGGGGGTTAACCAACTGCTTTCTAATTGGACTGCAGACCTTCTCCATTATAAATAATATATATTATAAACTTTGACATAGCCCATGACTGGGTAGTGATAAGCTCTATGTACTACTGTTCTCTTCTTTTTTTCTAAATGAACACACACTCAAATGCCTCCTAAACATTGATGTTTATACTCATACAATACTGTTTATCTTAGTCTGGAACAGAGAACCTTGTTGGCAGAAGGTAACGGTTAATACAGAGATTCATAACTGGTTAGAAGAGCTAGGAATAAGGGAATGGTTGCTGATCACTGGAAAGAACATTTGCAGCTCCCTCTTCAACTTTCAGGGGGAAATCATAGGAAGGGAAAGAGAAAGATTGTAAAAACTAGAGGAAGGAGAGGGTGTGACACACTGTCTTTTAGATGTGACATGGCCATCACAGTCACACAGAGCTGCTGCTACCTACACAAATCAAAAAAGACCTGGGGGCAGAAGCGTAAGTAGTCTGGAATAAAAGGGAAGCTAGCAAAATGGGAGAGGTATAAGAAAGGTTATTGGGGGATGGATATAACAATGCAAAACATTCTATACACATATAAAATTATCAAAATTCAAATAGAGTAAAAAAAAATACCTCTGCTTGGGTTTCTAGCACATATCCCTGAAGACATACCTCTAGGGTTTCTCCTTTCAAGATATTGACTCTTTTTCATTTCAAAATGAAAACAAACAGTATTTGAACAAAGCAGGAAACAGGGGGGATTTGTTGTTAATATTACTTATTTGTTATGTTGGGGAAAGGCATGTTAGAGCAGGAAGTAGTAAAATATTTTGGTTTTGTAATCCCAGAAGAAAGCCTTATGGTGATTATGTGAATAGAAGCAGAATATTCTGAAGTGATTCTTGGAAAGTCTTAAGGGAGGAAGTATAGGAGGGAAATAAGGAAAGAAGTCAACAAATATTGAGTCCCTGAAGAAATTTCCAGCATGAGCAGCCGAGGTCACGATTACCAAAGAAATCTCATGACTAATGTAAACATTCACTGAAGTCATCCCAGCTAAAGAGCTAAGAGGCTTGTTCATTTTTAAAAGAACATTATTTCCAGATCTTTCCATGGTCTCTTTCTGCTTACTGCACTGTGACTGCTTTCCAGTTGGACTGTAGACTATCATTAATAACTACCTCTGGATCACTGAGGCAACATACCTTCAGCTTGTCCTGCCCACTGGATGCCTGAGTTCCAGGCCAAGATAAATTCCCTCAAGTGCAGGATAACCAGTGCTCCCAGTCAATACCCTTCAGCCAATGGATATGAATGTTGAGGAAATGGGAGGGTGTCAGGAATAGCACTGTTGCAAAGAAAGAGCCCATGCACACATTTTGGCCACATGAATGTTTTGTCCCCTTATCTGAAGTCAGAGTATCACTAGTCAACTACAGAAGCTCTACACTATGCTCCACACGTGCCCATTCATGTCCATATGTCATGGTCGATGGTCATGGATTGTGGCATTTCTCGGTAATCCAAGTAGATAGAAGTGGAAATGTTAAGCCGGGCATGGTGGCACACGACTGTAATCCCAGTACTTGGGAGGCAGAGGCAGGCTGATTTCTGAGTTCAAGGCCAGCCTGGTCTACAGAGTGAGTTCCAGGACAGCCAGGGCTGCACAGAGAAACTCTGTAAAAAAAACAAAAAACAAAAAACAAAAACAAACAAACAAACAAACAAACAAAAAAGAAGTGGAAGTGTTGAAAGTAGTAATTGTTCAACAAAAGAAAAACATCACTGGCCACAAGACAGCAGGTAGAGGTAGAGGTGACTGGAGTAAACTTTCTGCCTCACACTTATATGTTATTCTTTGGCAAAATAAAAGGGACAATCTCTCACACACTTGTGCCATCTGTGTTCCAACAGAGTCCTAATTATACTTGAGAACAAACACATTGCCACTGGGAACAGATGAGACTGCATCCCAGTGTTAGAATTGGAATTGTGTTTCAAGGAGCCTCACAGAGTATATGGTCTCAAATAACCACTTTCTGAATAGAAATGTAAGAAGAAAAACAGTCCTCGAGAAGGTGATAAATGGTCCATATATCATTTGGCAGCCATTCCATCAGTGGACATGAATGCAATTTACCACTGAACACATGGTTCTGTAAAATGAGATCATGCTGCTAGTCACAGTGCAGCAAGTGGAAAGAGAACATAGAAAGATCTGGAAATAATGTTCTTTGAAAATCATTCATGATTAAAAAGGCATTAGCAAAGGGTTCTATTCAGATACTTCTCAGAGTTGTACAATAACAAATATAGCCCTGCTCTTTCAAGGCTCACATTTCCCTCCCAAGAATAACTTGTAACAATGGTATATGGGCTTCTATTTAGAATTGCATCCTCACTTAGAATTCATGTATTGATTTCATCATAGTCATTATATTTGAATATGGGGCCTTAAAAAGAGGGTCTATTAGCTTAAAATGAAGCCATTCGAGTAAGTCCTAACCTAATATGGCAGCTCCCCTCTGCAAAGTGATTAGATACACAGAGACAGTGGGAATGTGTACACAAAAGCAAGACCATCCCAGGACACAGTAAAAAAAAAATGGCCATCTGACCAGAAATTCAAAAGAGAGTAAGGAGAGGCACATGGGAAGTTTTGGGAGGGAGAACGGAATGATGTAACTATATTATAATCTCAAAAATTAAAAATCAGCCGGGCAGTGGTGGTGCACGCCTGCAATCCCAGCACTTGGGAGGCAGAGGAAGGCGGATTTCTGAGTTCGAGGCCAGCCTGATCTACAGAGTGAGTTCCAGGACAGCTGGGACTACACAGAGAAACCCTGTCTCAAAAAGCCAAAAAAAAAAAAATTAAAAATCAACTAGCCATTTGAATGCCATGGAAAAAAGAGAAGCATCTTGTACTGGCTGGTTTTTGTGTGTTAACTTGGCACAGGCTGGAGTTATCACAGAGAAAGGAGTTTCAGGTAAGGAACTTCCTCCATGAGATCCAGCTGTGGGGCATTTTCTCAGTTAGTGATCAAGTGAGGAGGGCCAATTGTGGATGGTGGCATCCCTGGGCTGGTAGTCTTGGGTTCTATAAGAGAGCAGTCTGAGAAATCCAGGGGAAGCAAGCCAGTAAGAAACATCCCTCCATGGCCTCTGCATCAGCTCCTGCTTCCTGACCTGCTTGAGTTCCAATCCTGACTTCCTTTGGTGATCAACAGCAATGTAGAAAGTGTAAGCTGAATAAACCCTTTCCTTCCCAACTTGCTTCTTTGTCATGATGTTTGTGCAGGAATAGAAACCCTGAATAAGACACATCAGAATGAAACTGACCCTACTAACACCTTGAGCTTGGACCCCTAGCCTGGAAAACCACAAGAAGGAGAAGAAAAGAAAAGAAAAGAAAAGAAAAGAAAAGAAAAGAAAAGAAAAGAAGAGAAGAGAAGAGAAGAGAAGAGAAGAGAAGAGAAGAGAAGGGAAGGGAAGGGAAGGGAAGGGAAGGGAAGAGAAGAGAAGAGAAGAGAAGAGAAGAGAAGAGAAGAGAAAAGAAAAGAAAAGAAAAAAAGAAAAGTGGGGAGGGGAGGGGAGGGGGGAGTGAAGGAGAGGAGAGGAGAGGAGGGGAGGGGAGGGGAGGAGGGGAGGGGAGAGGAGGGGAGGAGGGGAGGGGAGGAGGGGAGGGGAGGGAAGGAGGGGAGGGAAGGAGACGGGAGGGGAGGGGAGGGGAGGAGGGGAGGGGAGGAGAGGGGGGAGGGGAGGAGGGGAGGGGAGGGGAGGAGAGAAGAGAAACGAAATGAAACGAAACGAAACGAAAAGAAAGAAAAAAGAAAAGAAAAGAATACTACTTCCACTATTAAAACTCCACAACCTCTTATGACATACCTAGAGTAGTGATATTGCTTTCTTCCAGAACTCTGCTACATCTTTTGAATATAACAATGGATAGAGAAAATTTTTGTTTATGCATAACAACTAGCCAGTAGTAAGCATTTCTTTCTGGCTTGCCATTCTCAGCTTGGAAATGGTTTCTAATCCACATACAAAGGTGGAAGTGAATCTTTACAAGTGAATCATATCCTACAGTGCAGATGAGACATAATTTATTTCCTTAGAGATTTGTGGTAAGCAATTTAGCAATTAACTACTGAAAACATTTTAACAATATCATATCTTGTTCTTTACCTATAGCTACAAGTAGACCTGAAGAATAAGCTGTATGTGATGGATATAGAAAGGAGCCCTTTAGAAGCAAGGAGGAGGATCTATTCATCAAAGCTTCACCATTTCTGTATAGGTTCAAGCTTCAGTGTTCCATTCCTTCATTTGACCTTCCTAGTAAGCAAGTTAGAACACAGGAAACTACACAGTAGCTCCAACAGGTATCAAGGATTCTAAAGAATAGAATAAGGAAAATAAGAATAAGGAAAAGAATCATGAACCACAAGGTTCTAAGAGAGGTGATCAAGACATGTGAAGAATTAATACATGTGTCCATATACATGTATGTGTGTGCATACAAATTTGCATAGATAGTAATCACTACACTGTAAGAAACTGGATAAACACCCCCCCTTTCTCACAATACTGGAATCTGTAATTCTAATCCCTAGTATTAACATTTGCAAATGTCATGATCATACTGAATTCTTTGAGCACTAGCTACAAGCATCCTAATAGAAAAAGGTGCTCTAGTGAGGACTTGTTACCAAGCTATGCTGATTTCCTAGGGCAACCTTTCTCATGCCTTTTAGGAGAATACTCCTTTCCTGGGGCAGTTTATTTATTATCAGCACATAGAAAACAATGTCTGATCTTTTGTAAAGATGTTTCTATCTCGTAGCACAGGTAAGCTCCCCCACCTATTTCACCATGACATACGAGAAATAAATGCCAGCTATAATGCTAAAAGCATGAAGACTGGGCATAATGGCGTGTCCACTGGTAATCTGTCCAGCCAGTCTGATGAGAATGAACTTCCCATTCTTATGAATCACCTTAATGCACTCCCACAGAAGGTTTGCAGCAGCATGTGAACATTTGTAAGGCCATGGTGCTGTAAAACTTGCTTTCCAGCTTTGAAATATTTATTACGGTTCTTCCCGTTTGCTCTGAAAACATTCACTGGCAAGCTCAAAGAAGGAGGTGAGTTCAGCATCCCTTCCCCTCAGTTTTAGAAAAGCCAGCTATGCACCACTGCTCATATCAACAAACCAGAGAAAAAGTAAGGATACGCCCCCTCTTGGTGGCTGACACAATCTCTAGTAAGAAAAAGGAAAGGTCTCAGTGAAAGAGCTTAGAAGCCCCAGCCCATTGTACTGAGGCAAGCAGTTAGAAGAGATGAAGATGTCACTTGTCACCTAAGACAAGTCAGAAACCTGAACTACAGGCACTATTTCAAACCCTTCAGTAAGAGTCAAAACTCAAAGGAATTGGTGTGTGCATTCATATGAGATAACTGCCTATTGGCCTCAGATCTGAGGCAATGGAATCACAGTTTAAGACAAAATCCTGGGCCCCATTTGCTACTCTCTAAGGCCCAGGATGGTGTGAGTGTACAAATGTTAGATGCAACATGTGCTAACTTAGTCTGTGGGGGCAACAGAGAATATTTCTCCCTCAGCATGATACAAACGATGATACCTAAGCTTCCAGAGCTGTTGGTGGATTAATTGTCCCACTGTGGGTTGAGCATTTGCAGTCCTCTCTACCCCTCCACCCAAGCACTGAGGGAAGCTGGTAGAAAGTTCTGGCAAGGGCAGCACCAGTTGTCATTAGAAAGCAAGTAATATTATAGAAACTGGGCAAGTGACAATGTTGATATACCAAAAGATTAAGTTTCTTCTTAGACCTTGAGAAAGACCTGAAAACAAACTTTGGAGTAATAAGTAAAGCTCAGGAGTTGACAGACTTGCAGGCAAATACCAACTCTAACATAAGGTGTCTTTGAGCAGTTTTAGAACATTCTTTAGCCTCTGTATCATAAAATCCTCACCTGTCAATGGGTATAATCACAGTACTCATTGAATAGATTTAGGGTAAATATTAAATTATATAAGAAATCTCTCTTTCTCTCCCTCTCTCCCTCCTGTCTCTCTCTCTCTCTCTCTCTCTCTCTCTCTCTCTCTCTCACACACACACACACACACACACACACACACACACACGTGCACACAATTCCTTCCATATAGTTAAAAACCCCAAACCTTAATAACCATTATTCCAACACAGCTTAGTCCCTTGTCCCAGTTTTTATGCTGTTAATACAGAATTGTCATTTCATTCCATGGAGCCTCTGGAGGCATGCTATGATTACTATGTCAGATGTCATCTTTAGTTAAAAAATAAATGTGATTCCTCTATAGTATAGACACTGCCAGATCTAAGACCACTAACCTCACACAGGTAAATTTACTGATAGAACTGTTATCATCAGAAATGCAGTCAGTGTACACTCAATTATATACCTTTGCTTTATCAGTGAGTCAAGGAGAGGGAGGAAAGAGCCCTGTGGTGCTCACAAAGAAGGTAATGGTGCTCCCTCTCCTGCTGACTACTTCTGTCACCATAGTCCTTTTCTGAATCCTTCTTCCTTTACCTTGAGAGATAAATTCTTGCCCACAGGAAGGACTAGAACTCTCATATCTCCATCTCCACTACCCAAGTGCTGTGATTGCAGGCATGTGCCACTACACTTGCTTATGAAGTACTTCTACTAAGTATTTTCATAGGAATTATAAGGTAAAGATGTTGGTGAAAGACAAAGCAGAGTTGTAATGTGAGATGATGTAATTGCTTGAACAAGACAGCCAGACTCAACTTTGCCATCCACTGTGTGACTTTAGGCTAATCATTCTCCATCTACAAAATGCATAAAGTAGCTGTTCTATTGATCTCACAGTACCACTGAATCTCGACCATAGAAAAAAAAGAGAAGAGCCTTGTGCCTAACAATAAAAAAACACATGTGGCTATTTAGAACTGCCATTTTCCCTAATTAGGGCATTTGTTTTGGCCACTATTAGCCTACAGCTCAATGAGAGTATCAGGAGGCATGGGACACATGGGATGTTCTAAATGAGCAGAAGCTTCAGCCAGAGATCCAACTGCACTCCCCTGAAACACACCAGATTTTGATGGGAAAGTTAACTATAAGGCTGACCTCTATTGGGAAAACCCACCCTTCAAAATGATGTTGAGATCCTAGAAAGGAGGGCCAAAGCATGGATGCTAAGAGCTGCTCCAGGTCTACGTTGCCTCTCAAGATCCACAGATGAGTTCCTAAGAGTCTCCTTCCAATGCTCAAATGTCAGCACTTTCACCAATGGGAGGAGAGGCCCTTGGTCCTGTGAAGGCTCAATGAGGGTGGAGAGGTGGGAGTGGGTGAGTGGGTGCTGGAATACCTTCATAGAGGCAGGGGGAGGGGGAAAGGAATAGGGGGTTTCTGGGAGGACCTGGAAAGGGGATAACATTTGAAATGTAAATAAAGAAAATATACAATAAAAAAGAAAGAAAAAGAAAAAATAATGTCAGCACTTTCATCATGCTAAGCCCAGAGGGGAAGGCTCTGAAGTCAACAGTATTCCTGAAGAGAGAGGTCAGCTTTCTCACTCCCTGAAGTCTACATCAAAGATTTTTTTCCTCAAGCCTAGCTCATCTTCTCACCTGTATATCTTCTGGTTATGACATAGTACTATGACAGAGCAAGACAATACAAAGGTTCTTCTGTCTTGTTTTCTTGCTGAGGCCATTTCAGATTTCACTAGAATTTTATCTCTTTGATGGAGAATCCCATCAAAAGTTACCTAGTTCTATTCTAGGAACCCAATATCAGGATGTCCTAATTTATTCCTTTGTATGGAACCTCCCACAGCTAGCTGCTTATCTTAGCTTCTGTTAAACTGCAAACTTCCTTCAAAGCACCTGCCCCCACCCAGGAAACTGCTGAGTGAGATTTCAGGATGTGATTTCTGCCTTTATAAACAGCATGTTCTGGACACAGGAAGCCACACCTAGGTCCATGAATTCCTAGATATTGTTCCAGCCAACTGTAATGAAGACTTTCAGCTGGCTATAAACTGTGTCTGAGTAGTCATCTCTGGTGTCCTCCCCATAGCTATACTGGACAAAATCAAGTTAAGAAAGAAAGTGCTAAGATGGTGTCTTTGTCAGGGTTTCTATTCCTGCACAAACATCATGACCAAGAAGCAAGTTGGGGAGGAAAGGGTTTATTCAGCTTACACTTCCACGTTGCTGTTCATCACCAAAGGAAGTCAGGACTAGAACTCAAGCAGGTCAGGAAGCAGGAGCTGATGCATAGAGGGATGTTCCTTACTGGCTTGCTTCCCCTGGCTTGCTCAGCCTGCTCTCTTATAGAACCCAAGAATACCAGTCCAGAGATGGTACCACCCACAAGGGGCCCACCCCTACTTGATCACTAATTGAGAAAATGCCCCACAGCTGGATCTCATGGAGGCACTTCCCCAACTGAAGCTCCTTTTC
This sequence comes from Apodemus agrarius, assembly GCA_964023405.1. Classification (NCBI taxonomy): domain Eukaryota; kingdom Metazoa; phylum Chordata; class Mammalia; order Rodentia; family Muridae; genus Apodemus; species Apodemus agrarius. Next base: position 25,788,564 of record OZ030011.1, on the reverse strand, counting down.
CTATGATAACTCCAGCCTGTGTCAAGTTGACACACAAAACCAGCCAGTACAGATGGCTGGTTCTAGAAGATAGAGTCAATGATGGTTGAAAAGATCCAGCAGCAGCAACACAAGACAGCTGGTCATATATCATCCACTGCCAAAAAGCAGAGAGTAACCAATGCCAGTGCTTACTTTACTGTTCTCCTTTTTATGCAGTACAGTACCTTTGCCCATAGAATGGTCCCACACCCAAGCCAAGTGGATGTTCCCACCTTGTTTAACCCAATCTCAATACTCCTTTGTAGGCTGGGGTAATTCTAGAACTGGCCATTTGATGGTCAATATTAATGTCACATTACCCTACTGTCAGGTCCTAATCTTGCACACGAAATACTGCCTCTAGGTCACACTCCAAATGCCGAGCCTAGCTGAATTTGGAAACTTCAGTGCATTCCTTAGTTTATGTAAAAGCGATGGGTAAACTGTTGGGTTTGGGAACTGCAGAGGAATAGGAGCAAGCTTTCTCTAAAGTCATCTGACTTTTAGAGTTTCTGCTCTAAAATAAACATGAGATGCCTATTAATCCTCTGCTTGCTTCCTGTGTAAGACAGTAACAAGTGGTCGGTATGACCGCACTGGAAAGAAAGCTGAACAAAACAAAGAGAAGTCAGAAAGGGAGGGTGCTTTCTCTTTAAGTGCTTTTCATCCTTTCTCTTTCTTTCTTTGGGAAAATGCTTTTGGAACAAAGACTGTAATGGGCAGGCTAAAGGTCAATCTTACCCAGCAATGATACCACTGTTGTTACAGGGACCCATCCAGGAAGCTCCATAGAATGGACCATTTGCAGGACCAAGAAAGCAACAGAAGGCTGAAGGCCATACCATGCTGTCTTCAAATGACAGTTATTATTTGCCTGTATTAGCTAAAGCTGCTATTTTTTATCCCCAGTCATTGTGGTCTTTGTTGTCTTCCCCGCTGTGGTCTGCCTTCCTGACACAGTTAGAAGAGCTGGCTGCTCCTTCCCTGAATACCACATGTAGTCTCTCTAAGGGGGAAATAAAGAACAGTTCATCAGCAACCCTGCAATCTCAGAAGCACTGGAGTTCCAGGCTCACCTAGCAAGGCACATGACCCAGGACAAAGGCCTGCTGAGCCCTCGCTGGTTATGGTTGTCAGTATTCACACACATACAGCCTGGCTTTTCAACATCCAACCCTGGAAAGGGACTAAAGTGACATGGAAACAAAGCTTGTCATATAGGCTCTGCCCTAATTTTGAATTTTTGTTGTAGCTTGTCACGAAAATGAGTTTAGCTCTAGAATCTGTAGAGTTCCTGTTAGACCATTAAATCTTCACACCTAATCTTTATGTTAGAAGTTTAAAAAAAAAAACCTCACAGTCATTCACTGGGAACCCACAGGCCAGTCCAGCCAAGGAAGCAGATAAGCTAACTGCAGATCTTTACAACCCCTGCTCTAAATCCAATCCCCAGAGAAGTCTCATTCCCAGCCCTTTATCAGAACACTTATTTCAGTCTCCCTTTCCTCTCTGACCTCCATCTCCAACAGATCAAGTGGACCTCCTTCTCCAATTCCCCCAATCCCTGTTTATTGCTTATCTCAGCCCCCAACTCCAGCAGTCATTCACTAGGAACCCAAAGGCCAGTCCAGGGACATAGGGGGGTTCAGGAGCAGGTAGGCTAACTGAAAATCTTCACATCTCTTTCCTCTCCTCTAAATCCAATCCCTCTCAGTCTTATCTCACCTCATGATTATCCACTCCCTTCTTGTTCCATCTCTACAAGATCACTTAGACCTTCTCCTCCAACCTTCTTTCCCCAGTCATTTCTGTTTCCCAGGCCCAATTCTAGCCTGCACTCCATGGGACTCCACAAGCCACTCAGGCTAGGGAAACAGGGAGGCTAGCTTGAGATCTTATCTCTTTCTCCTTTTCTCCGAATCCTAACCCCCAACTGCACTTGCTATAGTGATAAAAATGACAGTATTGATGCAAAAACATATACATTAATCAATAAAATAAAATGAAGACCCAGACATAAGTCCACAAACCTATAGACACCTGATTTTTCATGAAGAAGCTGAAAATAAAGACTGGAACCATATAGTATTGTTCAAACTGGACAGTTGCATATAGAAGAATCTAAATAGTTCCACACTTATCACCCTGCACAAAATTTAATTCCAAATGTATCAAAGACCTCCACTTAAATCATATACACTGAATTTGATAGAAGAGAAAGTGGGGAATAGCTTTGCACTCATTAACCCAGGAAAAGACTCTCTGAATAGAACACTGTTAGCACAGAACTAAGATTAACAATTAATAAATGAGACCTTGTAAAACTAAAAACCTTCTGCATAGCACAGGACACCTCATTGGGGCAAAGCAGCAATCTACAGAAAGGTAAAAGATTTGTACCAATCACACATATGATAGAGGGCTAATACCCATATCCAAAATATATAAAGAACTAAAAAAATACTAGATATCAAAAAGCAAATAATCAAATTTAAAAATATAAAGTACTCTTCTAAACAGAATTATCAAAAGACAAATCTTAATTGGCTGAGAAACATTTAAAGAAATGTTCAACATCCTTAGCCATCAGGCAATTGTGAGTCAAAACTATTTTTGAGAGTTCATGTTATACCTGCCAGAATGGCTAAGATCAATAAAAACAATTGATAGATAGCTCATGCCGGTGAGGATGTGGAGTAAGGTGAGCACTCATCTTTTCCTAATGGAAGGAAAAACTTCAACAGTTACTATGGAAATCAGTGTGATGGTTCCTCAGGAAGATGGAAGTCAATCTACCTCAAGATCAAGATTGAGCCATACAACTCTCGGGCACATATCCAAGGATGACACTTGCTCAACTACGTTTACTGCTGCTCTATTCATGACAGCCAGAAATTGGAAACAACCTAGATATCTCTCAACAGAAGAAGGAATACAGAAAATTTGATACATTTGCACAATGGAATATTATTCAGCAAGTAGTAAAAGGAAATTCTTAGGTCAATGGATGGAAATAGAAAAAAAAAATTCTGAGTGCAGTAACCCAGACCTAGAAAAGCAAATATGGTATACATTTGCTTAAAAGGGCCATTAGCTATTAAGTCAATGATAACTAAGATCTATAGAATCACAGAATAGGAAACTAGTGGCCATGCTAGAGAGATGGCTCAGTAGTTAAGAGAACTGACTGCTCTTCCAGAGGTCCTGAGTTCAATTCCCAGCAACTACATGGTGGTTCACAACCATCTATAATGGGATCTGATGCCCTTTTCTGGTGTGTCTGAAGACAGCTATAGTGTACTCACATACATAAAATAAATAAATAAATCAATAAATAAATAAATAAATAAATAATAATTTAAAAAATAAGCTAGTGGTCAACACATAAGTCTTCCTAGGAAAGGGAAATAGAATAGATAGTTATGAATGGATGGGGGAATGGAACAGGATTATCAAGAGAAGGGAGGAAAGACAGGTAACAGAGAGAGAATACAGAGAGCCAGAGAGACAGAGATGGAGACAGAGAAAGACACAGAGAGGGAAATGGAATTAAGGGCCATATGAAAACCTAATACATATTATTATTCCTAAAATATATACAAATATAATGTCAATTATCTTAGTCACTATTTGATTGCTGTGAAGAGACACCATGACCAAGGCACCTATTATAAGAGAAAGCATCTAATTGGAGGCTTGCTTACAGTTTCAGAGATTTATGCCATTAGCATCATGGCAGGGAGCAAGGTGACATTCAGTCAGGCACTGGAGCAGTAACTGAGCGCTCCATCCTGAACCATAGGCAAAAAGAAAGAGCCTGGAACAGGCATGAGCTTTTGAAACCTCAAAGCCTATCCCCAATGACACACTTCCTCCAACAAATCCACACCTACTCTTAACAAGGCTATACTTCCAGACTCTTGTAATCATTTCAAACGGTTCCATTCATATGTGACTAAGCATTCAAATACATGAGCCTATAGGGGCCATTCTTATTCAAAGCACCATAGTGATCTAAATAAAATCACCACATAATGGGAAAACAGAGCCAAAATTAGACCTTTCTTATCACCAAATGAAGCTTCCAACACCAGGGTTGGGGTTCATATAATAAAGTTGTAGGAAAAAGTGGTCCCATGAGAAACTCCAAATAACCCATGCTGTTGCAAAGACTCTAGGTTGCTCACCACAAGCTGACAGCAAGGCACTTTTGCTGAAGACACCACCGATACCACTCACTGAACATGGAGAACTCAAGTTTGTGCCTACATAGAGCCTTCACCCCAATATGCTAGAGCCTTTGGTATAGGAAGGTAATCAACATGACACCAAAGGAGAAATGTAAATACCAAGCTAGCCCCAAACCCCTGGATCTACAATTATGTTCTGCCTGTGAGCTATGCTAGTGCAATGGGAGCACAAAGTTTGTGAGAATAACCAATCAGTATCTGACTTAACTTAAGGCCATTTCCCGAGTTAGAATACATACTCAATACTGATTGTATAACCAAGAACCTGAGATCAGATAGTCCAGAGACCTAGAGTAAAACCCAATACTACTGTTCTAAAACAAACAAAAGCAAAAGTAATAATTAAATGACACCTAGTGACATTCTGCCATACATATAGATCAGTGCCTTGCTCATCCATCATTAGAGAGGCTTCCTTCCACAGATAGGCACAAATACAGAGATCCAGAGTGAGAAAGTATGTGGAAAGTGAGAGACTTTGAAACACGTATCAATAAATGGGATGTCTTCATCAAATCTCACATCCTTGGGGCTCAGGGAACCCATGGAAGAGGAGTCAGAAAGAGTGTAAGAGCCAGACGAGATGAAGCACACCAAGAAAATAAGGCCCTCTAAGTCAACAATATTGATGTGCATCTTAATTCATAGATAACTAAGGCAGCAGGCACAGGGCCCACAGGTCTGCACCAAATGGGGTCCTAGAGTTGAAAAGAGAAGTGGACACACACACCCATCCCTAAATCCAGAAGCTATCTCCAGTTGATAACCCTCTACAAATAAAATTTAGTTTTACCCAAGGGAGTCTTAATGGGGAGGCAAACTACTCTTAAAGGTAGGCTGAATACCCAGCAGTAGATGGCCAACAGGAAACAAACACAAATGATATCTTTGGATGTTCCTTATTGGGTACTGTATCAGGGATTTTCCTCTTTCCTTTCCTTCCTTTCCTTTCCTTTCCTTTCCTTTCCTTTCCTTTCCTTTCCTTTCCTTTCCTTTCCTTCTTTACTTTTCTTTTTCCTTCCTGTCTTCTTTTAATAGATGTTATCATATTTTATTTTATCATGTTATATTTTTTATTTTATTTATATATTTTTCTTTTCTCTTTTTCCCCTACAGGTCCTTTGCGTACATATTGTGGCTTCTAGTTCTGTGTTATTTTAGGGATTCCTGAGTATATGAACAAATGAGTCCCTGCTTCTTTTGCCTTCTCTTGGCCTCTTTTCCTCTATTGTTTGTTTTGTCTTATTCTGATGTGTTAGGTTTTGTTTTGTGTTAGTACATTTTATTATTATCCTTTAGAAGCCTGTTTGTTTTCTAACGATAAACAGATCAGGCGTAGATCCAAATGGGAGGAGAGGTGGAGATATACTGGGAGGAGTTGCAGAGACGAAACAGTAATCAAAACATATTACTGTGAGAAAAAAATCTATCTTCAATAAAAGGAAAAAATATGCTCACAGTTCAGAGACAGAATTTTCAGCTGTCCAGTCCCATGGTTCTAGTGTCAGATCTGCCAGGGGTGTCTTTCCTTCTCCCACAGCTCACTTATCAGACACAGTTCTCAGGACTGGAACCAAACAGTCAAAAACACCCGCTCTGCTCCTACTTTTTGTGTGCCTTGAGATGAAGCAAAAGTGAGTCAGACTGATCCTTCTCACACCAGGAATGCCTGGGAAGATGTCTCAGCCAGAAGAAAACTTTCTGTGTGATGCGTGCACATGATCACAAGACCAGGCTGTGAAAGAGCATCCATATGGTATGGGACCCCATGATGCAGTTGCCAGCTGCTGGTCCTTATAAGAAGGCTGAAAGGCTATGTCATAGGAATATCTGAGTAGATAAACAGATACTCAGTGACAGCATTCATGGTCAATTAAGATGAATTTTTCAGCATTGAAACTAATTTTGTACTTCTAATTATTCTTAAAAAATGCATGCCTCTGAGAAAGCAACTTAAACAACTAGGAATAAAATAAAAACATTTTCCAAATTCTTCCACTGATGAAAACACCATATTTTGTTGTACACCTTCCATAATATTCTCTGTATATGTATATGGTTATTGTTGTTTAAGTAGAACAGCCACAATGTATAATGCACTTATTTGATTCTAAAGAAAACTTTGAAACAACTTAAGTCTACAAGTAGGAAAACAGTAAGTGAAATTCTAGGAATACCATATGCAGAATCCCTTCTGTAACCAAAAAGACCACCACTAGCAGTATAGAGTGATCATTAGCAATATAATAATTTGAAACAAGAATAACAAAATTATAGAACATTAAAAAAATGTTGCAAAGTTCAGCATCCAACAACACCTTAATCTGCACATCTGTTGCACAGGTGTAGGGGACCTAGGTCCAGTCCATGTGTGCTCTTTGCTTGTTGGCTGAGTTTCTAAGAGTACCCATGGGCCCAGGTTAGTTGGCTCTGTTGGTTTTTTGGTATTTTCCTTGACCCCTCTGGCTTCTTCAATCCCTCCCCTCATTCTTACAAAAGACTCCCTGAGCTCTGTCTAATATTTAGTTGTGGGTCTCTACATCTGTTTCCATTAGCTGCTAGATAAAGCATCTCAGATGACAGTTTTTCCCATCAAGCCTAATATCAGATACCCTGTTCATTGGCAAATAGGGGTATAGGGTGCACAAATCATCTATTATTATTCTCTTTATTGACTCCAGATTACAAGCTATTCTTCCTAAATTTGGTTCAAATTATTAGCATAATTTCTACCTACTGCTACACCCTAATTTACTAAATGAAAGAAAAAAAAGACACAGGAGATGAGCAATTCCAAAGTTCATTAGTCAACTTTAAATATTATTAACAATGAAAACATGAGACAAGTGAAAGTTAATTGAATTTACCACAAATAAAGTCTTCTTGAACAAGGTCTTACTCTGATGATGAGTGGAACTACATGCTCTGTTGCAGCAACCTGGAGTAAGACAAAAACACTTGTTTGGTAGCTCTGTCCCCCCCTTCCCCCTCCCCCTCTCCTTTCCTACCCTACCCCCTCCCCCTCTCTGCCTGCCTGTCTCTCTTCTAACCCTTTCTCTCAGTCTTGCTCCCTCATTCTCTTGCTCTCTTGCTGTTTTTAATTATACTAGCCCTTTTAGGAGAGACTAAAAAAAGCCTAAGTATAAGCAGTATTCTATATGGCCATCACAGTTTGACTGTCTCAGCACAGACATGTAAGTCACAACATCCGGCTCATTGGAGAAAGGTCCTTTTTTTCTTGTTTTCTCATTTGTCATTTGTCTCTTTAATCACAGCAAAACCATCTGGTATGCCATTGGTGGCTGTGAACATGCAATTAGGATTCTCAAGACAATACAATCCACCTGGGAGATTACAGTGATGTTTATTAGGATGGTGATACAAAAAGAGCTGTGTATGTTGCTTGGCCAAGGTCCCATGAACCACACCAGTGAAAATCAAACAAATCCACAGAGGGGAGCCATTCTGGTTTAAGCAAGGTAAATGTTTGTAACTATATTTCTATATTTCTACATATCAGAGGTGTCTGTCTAGGGACACTAGGAAGAGATATGTATTTACAAACTCTTCTTGTCTTGGCCTTATAGTATAGTGTAATCCTTCTAAGGCTGTTTGGGAAAGGGGAAATCTAGCTTTGCATTCTGTAACTATAATCTTAGATGTAGGACCAGTCATAGTGGCTAATGTCAAAAAGAAATCACTTCTCTTGTATTCAACCTTAGCCCATGAGAAGTGACTTAATACATGTTAGCCATCCAGCAGGGCTAGCATTTTCCAGTCAGCTTCTTTTGATCTAGAATGTAGGTTTACGGGTATAGACTAATGCAGATCTTGTCACTGGTTATAGAATGGCAATGGCACCATCAAAACCCTTTGTCTTACTTGGGCTTTCAATCTCCAGTTTTTGAGCTATAGTTGAGAGCACAAAGATTTTGGGGCTATCCACAAGAATCCCACTTTGGTGACTTTTATTTATGTAGGAATTCGTTGAAACAGAGGTATTAGAGTCTACCACCCTCCTAAGAAAATAATGTTGACTTATTACATATTGGACATCTGCCAGGAGAAGTAGGTGGGCATCCTTGCAAATAGCTGTATTTAAGCTCTCTTTTTTGCTATACAGTCTCCATTTAATACAATAAGTGGATCTGGTCATCCCAGTCTACTTATTGTATTAAAACAACGTTAGATTAAAACAAACAAACAAGCAAAACACAAAAGTAAATGGGTGTAAAAGCTTAACTCCATTGGTATGACCAACAGTAAAGTCAAAGCAGGTGACCACACTTGGGATTCTGGTAAACTCAGGGACAACTCATACTGAAAAGTCTCTAATACCATAGGAAGATCCAGATTTGATATTTGGTTAGATTCTCCACAAAAGTCTTTGGCTAGGGAATTCTAATTTCTCATTATCAGACCATTCGCAGTAGAAAGAAGAAACAGGAGAGATCAAAGAACAAGGGTTTCATGATGAGAAGAAGAAAATCTTGACCTGTGACCTTGGAAAAACTATCTGTATTCAGGATGTCATCTGATTCAGAGGAGCAAATCTCCATGGTCAGCTATAAATTAAGATTCCCCACTGGGATTCAGTTCCAAAAGTATGGAAGGTTGCCCTTGAGTTGAAAGTATTAAACCTAAGGCTCAAAGTCCTGGAGCTCTGCTATAGTACATAAATGATGAAGAAAACTTGGCATGGGGCTTCACATCAAAGGCAGCCTTCTTTTGTATCATTTTTCCACAAGACTCAGTGTCAAGGATCCAGGTCATGGAGATCTGATCCTCAGTTGGTGGGTCATGCAAGTTCCTTTTATTTGATGTAAATATGCACTGGGAAAAATTAATCTTGACCTTAAAGTATCAGAAATTTCAAGTACAGGAGATACAGAATATTCAATCATTAAGCAGAAAGGTCTTCAGGTATGATCTCATAAAGTGTTAGCTGGTCCTTTAAAATAGAGGATAGACCCAATTGCTACTAAAAACCAGTTCAAAACTTGGGCAATCAATATATTCCACTGACTTTGCTGATTTTATTCTCAAATTATCATTTCCTTTCCATTTTTTCCAGGGACTAAAGGTAGTAGAGACAGTGTTCATGATGAGGGTATTGTATCTTAATACCTATTGAACCAGTTTATAATTTGCCCAGGAAAATTGGTCTTTCTCTCTCACTGGAAATTTCCTCAGGAATCTATCATAAAGAGAATGGTTTTGCTAAAATCATTTTTGCTTGCAGAATTAGCCACCAAACATGGAGTGGCCTTAATGAATCCTGCAAACAGACGCAGAAATGAAAAGAACATGCGGATAATCCACGGAGGGAGCAGATGAGTATGCTGAAATGGGTGTTCAAATGTGCTGCCAGGTGGGAAAGAGGCACTCCCTAAAACCTTAATGATTTTTTTCTGAGATTCTGAATTTGACTAATCTGATGTTAGTTATGAAACATTTTTCAACTTTACTATAATTAATTCACCATTTTTTAATAATTTTGTGAGTTCTAAAGATCTTTAATTCAGTAAACTTAAAAGCCTCTATCAGTTGTTAACTTTTCACACTTCTCCTAATTCCATACCTAGCACTGATCAGTAAATAAAATATGTGTCCTTTTATCTGAATCAGTCTTATAAAGTTTATTCAAACTGTGTATCTTAGTATGTCCATTATTGTCTGTCTTGGCACCATAGCATTTTCTTCATATGCACACTCAGTTCCATGAAAGTGAGTTTTTAACTTTAATAGATATAAAATTTGCAAGAGAGCAGTAAAGAGTTTACCTACTTTTTTTTACCTTTAAAAAAAAGGTTAAAAGGGTTTTTTTTAACCTTTAAAAAAAAAAGGTTTTTTTTTGTTTTTTGAAATGGCTCACCATCAGACAAAATCATCTCTGTCACTATCATGGGCCAAAACCATAAATAAATAAATAAATAAATAAATAAACAAACAAGCAAACAAATAAATCTCCAAAGGCATGCTTGCCACCCATATAAATATTTACTGATTTATCCTTTTAGCTACATGACGAGATGAGTTGTGCTCAAAAAGCTGTACTGATTGAGCTGACTTAAATCAATCTTTTCCTGTGGGTTCTGTTGTGTCGTCACAGAATATGCTCCTTGGAGTTTTCTTCTGTAGTTTTACCAAACAATCCATAAACAAATAGGACCAGCTCAGGGTGATCCAATGGAACAACTTAAAAATCAATGTGTAGTCTACTGCTGTGATGCCTCCTCACTGGCACTGCTCTGGTTTTTACCATGGCTGCATGAGGGAAGTAAAGGAGCAAGGTCAAAAAAATGGCATTTATTTAATTAAAACTGCATTGATCTGAATAGAAATGCATTTTTAAGAAAGATTAAGATGAAGACAAGAAAGACAATTCTTCAGGTGTTGCTGAAATGTGCTGAAGTTGACTAGAATTTCATAAAATTTCCACATCATGTAGAATTTTCAAGAAACACTCATGTCCTGACATTGTCTCAGATGAGAACTCTACCCATGTTCTCTCTCTACTACTGCTCTGAAACAAGGTGCCTCTGCTACGGGGTGTAATTGCAGCTGTAATATGCCCTAAACTTGCCCTCCCTCCATGCTCATGGACAAGAACTCTTTAATAACTTATTGTTGTGTTTATTAACAAATATGGTTTAGGAATTGGAATAACTAAGAAGTCCTAAAACTAGGAATATGTAAAGTTGAGTGTCAGGAATATATATATATATATATATATATATATATATATATATATGTATTGAGAGAGAGAGAGAGAGAGAGAGAGAGAGAGAGAGAGAGAAAAGAAAGAGAAGGACCTACAGTTTAGATTCTCTCTTCTCTCTCTCTCTCTCTCTCTCTCTCTCTGTGTGTGTGTGTGTGTGTGTGTGTGTGTGTGTGTGTGTATGAAATCTCTTCTTTAGGACTCCCTCACTGGGCTTGGATGTCTTGCCATCTCTGTCTTTTCCTGCCCAGCCATAGACTGATCAGTTCTTTTTTTTTATTTTCTATGTTCTTTGTTTACATTCCAAAGGCTTTCCCCTTTCCAGTTCCCCCCCTCACCATATGTCCCATAAGTCCTCTTAGCCCCGCCCATTCCCCAATCACACACACACCCTCCCCCCCCCCCGCCCCACCATTTCTCTGTTTTGGTACTCTCCTACAAAATTGGATTTAGTCTTCTCCGGACCAGGGTCCTCTCCATCCTTTTTCTTGGGAATCTTTTGCTTAGCTAATTGTGCCTTGAGTATTCAGAGCTTCTGGGCTCATTAATATCCACTTACCAGTGATTGCAATTCATGTATATTCTTTTGTGATTGGGTTAACTCACTTAGGATGATATTTCCAGATCCAACCGTTTGCCTTCAAATTGCATGAATTCATTGTTTTTAATTGCTGAGTAGTATTCCATTGTATAAATATACCACATTTTCTGTATCCATTCCTCCTTTGAGGGATATTTGGGCTCCTTCCAATTTCTGGCTATTATAAACAAGGCTGCTATAAACATAGTGGAGCATGTGTCTTTATTGTATGCAGGGGAATCCTCTGGGTATATGCCCAGGAGTGGTATGACAGGGTCCTCTGGAAGTGTCATGCCCAATTTTCTGAGGAACTGCAATACTGACTTCCAGAGCGGTTGTACCATCTTGCAATCCCACCAACAATGGAGGAGTGTTCCTCTTTCTCCACATCCTTGCCAGCACCTGTTGTCTCTTGAGTTTTTAATCTTAGCAATTCTGACTGGTGTGAGGTGGAATCTCAGGGTTGTTTTGATTTGCATTTCCCTGATGGCTGATGATGTTGAACATCTCTTAAGGTGCTTCTCAGTACTATTCAGCCATTAGAAACAATGAATTCATGAAATTCTTAGAGAAATGGATGGAGCTGGAGAATGTCATACTAAGTGAGGTGACCCAGTCTCAAAAGAATACCCATGGTATACAGTCACTGATAAGTGGATATTAGCCTAGAAGCTTGGAACACCAAAGACACAAATCACATATCAAGTGATGTCTCACAAGAAGAAAGGAGTGGACACTGGTGCTAGAATGGACCAAAACATCATTGTGGGAGAGTACAAGAACAGTAAAGTGGGAGAGGGTGGATGCGGGAGCAGGGGGAGGGAAAAGGACATGTGGGACCTTTGGGGGTGGGGAACCAGAAAAAGGGAAATGAATTGTAAATATAGAATATATACAATAAAAAAATCAAAAAAAAAAAAGGTGCTTCTCAGCCATCCAAATTTCTTCTGCTGAAAATTCTTTATTTAGCTCCGTACCCGATTTTTAATAAGGTTATTTGGTTCTTTGGGGTCTAACTTCTTGAGTATTTTGTATATATTGGATATTAGCCCTCTGTCGGATGTGAGGATGATGAAGATCTTTTCCCAATTTGTTGGTTGCCGTTTTGTCCTTCTGACAGTGTCTTTTGCCTTACAGAAACTTTGTAATTTTATGAGGTCCCATTTGTCAATTCTTGATCCTAACACCAATACTCTTCAAACTATTCCAGAAACAGAAGGAACATTGCCAAACTCATTCTATGAAGCCACAATTATGCTGATACCAAAACCACACAAAGATCCAACAAAGAAAGAGAACTTCAGACCAATATCCCTTATGAACATCGATGCAAAAATACTAAATAAAATTCTTGCCAATCGAATCCAAGAGCACATCAAAATGATCATTCACCATGATCAAGTAGGCTTCATCCCAGAGATGCAGGGATGGTTCAATATATGGAAATCCATCAATGTAATCCACTACATAAACAAACTAAAAGAAAAAAACCTCACGGTCATCTCATTAGATGCTGAAAAAGCATTTGACAAAATTCAGCATCCTTTCATGCTATAAGTCCTGGAAAGAACAGGAATTCAAGGCCCATACCTAAACATAGTAAAAGCAATATAGAGCAAATCTGTAGCCAACATCAAAATAAATGGAGAGAAACTTGAAGCAATCCCACTAAAATCAGGGACTAGACAAAGCTGCCCTCTATCTCCATATCTTTTCAATATAGTACTTGAAGTTCTAGTGAGAGCAATTAGACACCATAAGGAAGTCAAAGGGATATAAATTGGAAAGGAAGAAGTCAAACTATCATTATTAGCAGATGATATATACGTAAGTGAACCAAAAAACTCCACCAGAGAACTCCTACAGCTGATAAAAAAAACTTCAGTAAAGTGGCTGGTTATAAAATCAACTCAGGCAAATCAGTAGCCTTCCTGTACTCAAAGGACAAGCAGGCTGAGAAAGAAGTTAAGGAAATAACATCCTTCACAATAGCCACAAACAATATAAAGTATCTTGGCGTGACTCTAACCAAACGAGTGAAAGATCTTTATGACAGGAACTTCAAGTCCCTGAAGAAAGAAATTGAAGAAGACCTCAGAAGATGGAAAAATATTCCATGCTCTTGGATTGGCAGGATCAATATAGTAAAAATGGCCATCTTTCCAAGAGCAATCTACAGATTCAATGCAATCCCCATCAAAATCACAAATCAATTCTTCATAGATCTAGAATGAGCAATTCTCAAATTCATTTGGAGTAACAAAAATCCCAGGATAGCTAAAACTATTCTCAACAATAAAAGAACTTCTGGGGGAATCAATATCCCTGACCTCAAGCAGTACTACAGAGCAATTGTGTTAAAAATTGCATGGTATTGGTACAGCGACAGGCAAATGGAATAGAATTGAAGATCCAGAAATGAACCCACAGAGTTATAGTCACTTGATCTTTGATATAGGAGCTATAAGCATCCTGTGGATAAAAGATAGCCTTTTCAACAAATGGTGCTGGCCCAACTGGAGGTCAACATGCAGAAGAATGCGAATTGACCCACTCTTATCTCCTTGTACTAAGATCAACTCCAAGTGGATCAAGGACCTCCACATAAAACCAGACACACTGAAACTAATAGAAAAGAAACTGGGGAAGACCCTGGAGGACATGGGCACAGGGAGAAAGTTCCTGATCAGTTTTTCATTAACCATTCAGAGAGATAATTGGAGAACATTCTTAACACAACATTGATACAAGAGATGGTTCAATAATCATGCCAATGTTAACATCTGGACTGTAACCAGATCTTTGGGCACAGCAATCACCATCTGAATACCAAGTGCACAAGATCATCCTCCTATAGTCCTCTGTGTATACATTAGAGCTATTAGCTTAGTGTTTTATGGGACTATAAGAATCAGTAGGTCTCTGACATTTTGCCTGCTCTTGGGACTCTTTTCCTCCTGCCGGATTGCCATGTCCAACACTTGTATGAAAGTTTTTACTTCATCGTACTATATTTTATTTTTTCATGTTTGGTTATTATCTATTAGAAGTCTAATCTTTTCTCGCATAATAAACAGAAAGGGAGTAGGTCCCGAAGGGAGGGGAGGTAGGGAGGAACTGAGAGGAACAGAAGCAGGGGAAACTATAGTCAGGATATAGTGTATAAGCAAAGACTCTATGAAAATAACTACTTTTAAGAAAACAATAGTTAAAAATCAGCTGTATCATCAAAACTCCCACCCTAGCATGTATGATGACCCATGAGCTGCATCTCAGGAGCTTCATACTAAATCCACGGATAACTTCAAGACATCGGCCTCCACAGCAACAATGCACTGCTTCTATAGCCTCAGGGAGCAGCCTCTTGAGTCTTGTAACTTTCTGTGGTTCCTGAATCTTGTATTACATCAGCTTCCTGGACATGATGAGTTTTGTTAGCATCTAGAGTCTTGTGAGACTTGTTCCTTACTATAGGAGGAAATGTTCTAATTCATATGAAAAGAAATACACAACATATGTGCTCTAAAAGATGTCATTAGGCAGAATATGACTACATATAAATATAAACATGTATACACTTATATGCATACTTGATATACATATTTATAAATAAAATTATATAAAAGAAGAGGGAAAGGGTTGATATTGATTGAACTGTATCTCTCAAAAAATTCGTTGAAGACATAATCCACAATATTATTGTACTTGGAGGCATTAGAAGTATTTAGAGTTATATGAGGTCAAGAGAATGATGTCTTCATGGTGGGCTTAATAACTTTATAAGAAGAAAAAGAGAGCTTAGGAACAGGCAGCCATGTATAAAATTAGGAAGATGCCTTCACTGGGAGCTGATTTAATCAGCACCTTAATGCTATATTTTCTAGACTGCATAACCAGTAGAAAGAAACTCTCTTAGACAAGGAAAGGGAATCCTGCTCATGGCAGTCTTCCCAGTAAAGACAAACTTAGTCCGGTGCTGTTTTCATGGGAGGTGTGTGCAAGGGCAAAGCCATTACAGAAGATATGGAAACCAGTGTACAGCATCCTAGAAGTCTAAGAAAAATCTCATGATTGTTCTTCAGCTTCAGGCTACAGGAAACTTGGAGCAGCCTTTATTATCTCAGGTGAGAGAGAAATCCCTTTAGCAATCAGATCATGTCCTAAATAGTGGTCATTTTCTCTTAAAAGCTGAAATCTTTTCCATCAGAACCTTATGACCTTTACATGTGAACTACTGTAAACAGGAAAGGGAGGCAGTCAGATTCTTGCATCTGACTCTTTGGGGAGACCACAGCACCAGGGCATCTACATACTGAATAAGAACAGAATTTCACTAAAGTTGCAGAGTTCCCAGATCCTCATAAAAAGCTTGGGGAAAAAATGATCAGGCCCTTAGGGTAACCAGTGATAGTGTGGTCCAGGTATACATACTGATGATTCACCCCAACAACAGCATAAAACACTAAGTATATCAACTAGACTCTTAAAGAAATGTGAGCAATAATCTGTTTCTAAGAATCATCTTGAATTAGCGAGTGCACTAAACAGCATAAACTATTGCCTTTGGGCTACAGGCAATATTGTTACACCATTTTAACTGACAAAATCCAGTGTCAACGGTGCTGGTATACAGAATTATCAAATTTAATCAAGCCCTCTGCAGTTGATGAGGATATTTTCATCCTTTAATGGATATTATCCTAAGTCATGCAAAGATTTAGAATCATTTATTTGGACGTTTATAGGATCTAAAATTTTAACCCTTCCAATATCAACAGAACAAGGAGTCTATAATCATATAGATGTTCCAGAAAGATCACAGCTATATATGTGTGAGTTCTTAATTATATCAATTTCTGAACATGCACAGCACCTCTTTTAGCTCAAGGCTGTGAGGAAATGCTAAAATTCTCTTTCCTTCAGAAAAGAAAATTTATGTACACTCTTAGTTAGAGGGTAAGTATTATCCTAACAAGTTCACTAAAGCAGAATTACACAGTGAAAAGTTACACAGTGAAAGACTGTCCTTTAAAATAGATGCAGAATAATCAAACAGATTCAGATATAAGTGGTTCTTGTTCCCTGATTGAAAACCCTCTCCCAAAATAGGCCTGCTCCCTCCAAGCAATGTGTTAACTCACCAAAGTGGAATTGATAGATGAGGAGGTTCCCAAAGCTACTAAGTAATGCAAGAGTCCCCAGTTTCCTTACATTTTCCTTCTGTGTACCCAAAGCTACAATGCAGAATGGCTAGTAGAAGAATTCCTTGTGGCCCCATTAATACTATTCATTCTCCTGTTGGCTCCCTTTACTGGAAATGGACATGTGCATCCCAAAGACAAAGGTGGGGCCAGGAAGATGACTACATGGATAAAAGTGCTTGCCATCCAGCTGGATCACCTGGATTCGATCCCTAGAACCTACATGGTAGAAGGAACGATCCAACTACTGAAAGTTGTCCTTAGGTCTCCAGGGCATACTACAATACACACGAGCACACACACACACCCCACACGCACACAATATACTTACACACACATGCATATGTAAATGCATAAAAGTGTTCAAGGTATATACCTTGTATTGTTGTTTCCTATAAATACTAATACGGTGGGGGGGGTGCTTTTGTAGAAATCTAACTACATTTAGCCAACAATGGAGACCAACTGGGGTGATAATAATTATTAACTGAAATATTTGTAATACAGGTCTATTAAGAAAAGAATGGAGCTCTTTGATTTGGAGACAGCATTTTACTTAATTAGGTTTCAGAATCAGTGCTCGCTACAATCAGACAAATTGCAATGCTTCACCACTTTCAGCATGTCTGCTGTATAAAAGCAGACACCAGGTCTGATTTGGCTCATAGGCCATAGTTTGCCACGCCTTGAATTAGAATATTACTGATACAGAAAAAGTTTCCACCACCTAGATGACTGGTCTGGCTTGATTTTGTTTTTTTCTGTGTTCAAAGACAACCCAAATGCAAAGAGGAGAGGAAAGGGATTAATGACTTCAGCTTGTGGTTCCAGTCCGTCATCAAGGGAAGCCAAGGTCAGATCTCAAGGGAGAGAACTAAAGCAGAGAGCACAAAGGACTGCAGCTTACTGGCTTGCATTCTCTGGCTTGCTCATCTATCTTCCCGGTACAACTGGGGGTTCCATGTCCAAGAGTGGCACTGAGCACAATGGGCCAGACCCTCCTGAGTCAATCAGCAATAAAGAAAAATGTCCCTACATACACATCTGCAAGCCAGTCCAGAGGAGGGATTTCTTCAACTGAAGTTTCCTCTTCCCAGGCATAAAGCTAACCACCAAGCTTAGCCACTTGACTCTCTAGTCTTTTCTCGTTTCCAGCCCCATGACTTCTCCAGTTTTGTGTCAGCTTCTATTGGCTGTTGACACACTGTGGCTTCACATCATTACAATCTCCAGTTCTGTGGTCACGTTTCTTCTTTCTCTTTCTCTCATGTCACTTCCACCTTTGTTTCTTTTTCTTTTCTTTTTCTTTCTTTCTTTTTTTTTTGCTGTAAATTTAAAATTTGTTGTCCAAAATGGCTTCTGAAATCATTATGTTAAATAACTGTTTTTTTTGTTTTGTTTTCTTTTTTTTGTTTTGTTTTTTTTTCTTTTTTTTTCTTTTTTTCTTTTTTTTAGTTTTTATTTTCTATATTCTATGTTTACATTCCAAAGGCTTTCCCCTTTCCCAGTTTCCACCCCACCATACGTCCCATAATTCCTCTCCCCCTCCAACTATTCCCCAATCATTCCCCCTCCCCCCACGGTTTCTCTACAAAACTGGATCCAATTTTTTTTCCTGAGTTTTTTTTCTATATTCTATGTTTACATTCCAAAGGCTTTCCCCTTTCCCAGTTCCCACCCACCATAGTTCCCATCGTTCCTCTCCCCCCCCCAACTATTCCCCAATCATTCCCCCTCCCCCCTCGGTTTCTTTACTAAACTGGATGCAATCTTTACATGCCCAGGGTCCTCTCCTTTCTTCTTCTTGGGAATCATTTGACTTGCTATTTGTGTCTTGAGTATTTAGGGCTTCTGGGCTCATTAATATCCACTTATCAGTGATTGCATTTCATGTGCATTCTTTTGTGATTGGGTTAGCTCACTCAGGATGATATTTTCCAGGTCTAACCATTTACCTACAAATTGCGAATTCATTATTTTTAATTGCTGAGTAGTATTCCATTGTATAAATATACCACATTTTCTGTATCCATTCCTCCTTTGAGGGATAATTAGTTTCTTATATGATTTGGAAGCATATAAGATTTTTTGTTTCTTTTTTTCAGGATTGTTTTATTGGATATATTCTATATTTACATTTCATTTCCTTTTTTTCTGGTTCCCCGCCCACCCAAAATGTCCCACATGCCCTTTTCCCTCCCCCTGCTCCCTCATACACCCCTTCCCACTTCCCTGTTCTGGTATTCCCCTATACTGATGCTTTGATCCTTTCCAGCACCAGTGTCCACTCCTTTCTTCTTGTTGGACATGGCTGAGAAACACCTTAAAAATGTTCAACATCATTAGTCATTAGAGAAATGCAGATCAAAACAACTCTGAGATTTTACCTCACACCAGTCAGAATGGCTAAGATTAAAAACTCAGGAGACATCAGGTGTTGGCGAGGATGTGGAGAAAGAGGAACACTCCTCCACTGCTGGTGGGAATGCAAGCTGGTACAACCACTCTGGAAATCAGTCTGGTGGTTCCTCAGAAAACTGGACATGATACTTCCGGAAGACCCAGCCATACCACTCCTGGGAATATACCCCGAAGATTCTCCAGCATGCAATAAGGATACATGCTCCACTATGTTCATAGCAGCCTTATTTATAATAGCCAGAAGCTGGAAAGAACCCAGATGTCCCTCAATGGAGGAATGGATACAAAAAAATGTGGTATATATACACAATGGAATACTATTCAGCCATTAGAAACAATGAATTAATGAAATTCTTAGAGAAATGGATGGAGCTGGAGAACATCATATTAAGTGAGGTGACCCAGTCTCAAAAGAATACCCATGGTATGCACTCACTGATAAGTGGATATTAGCCTAGAATCTTGGGACACCAAAGACACAATTCACATACCAAATGATGTTTCTTTTTCATAACAACTGCTGTGGTTCCCTGGAGCTCACCCGCCCACCCCACCTGAGTTTAGTCACACCTACCAAGTGTCTTCTGCCCTATCAGCTGGCATCCACCTGTTTTACGGATAATGACATATTTGCGGAATTTGTGGGTACTGTATCTCATAGCAGGGAAAGATCGTTCAAGAAACAGCACATGGAGAAAGCAATACAGACATTGTGATCCTGTTCATGCACAGGTTTAGAAAGAATAATCTTATCTGTGTTTGTGGATAGAGGGAATTTAGCACACAAAAGCTGATACATGAGCTTATCTCTGGAGTGAAAGGCAGAAGCAAGTATGGATACAAAAGGGGCTGCCCCTGTTTATGTACACACCTGAGAATTATTTGAGTCTTTGTAGTGTTATATTATACATCATAGTTTTCACTCTCTGTGATGAAAATCTTAAGGAGAACCCAAAAACAGGAATTCTTTATCTTCTAACAGCCCTTTCCTGGCCCCTTTGAGAGGCTGAGGGGAATGTACCTTAGGCTACATTCATGAACAAATAGTCACAGCATAGTCTCTATTCAGGGCTGAACATGAATTTAAAAACATACAACCAGTAAGTAGGAGGCTCCTGGTTTGTTAGGTTCCACCTCCCTGATATCTTTTACTTTGCTAGAGAACTCTGAATTGAGCAGGCTACCCAGCTGCTGTCACAACCCGCTGCTGTATTCATGCATATTGCTTCGTCCTTTGATACCCTGCCATTGGTAGCTGGGTTCTAATTAGCAGCCAGTCTGTAACACAGGCCAAGTTCTGAAAATATGCTGTTTTCACAAGCAGCCGGCTTCCCTCTTATTATGTTAATAATGAAGATATTCCCTGCGGTACCGTGGGACCGCATATCTGATAAAAGCCAGCAGAACAACGCCATGTTTCAGATATTCATGCTGAATAAATAGAACAAGCAGGATAGTAACAGCCCTGACACAGCCCTTCATAGGAATATAAATGTGGAAAATTCTCATTTACAGTCCCTTTGAGTTTGCTGTATTAAATGAGGACACTCCACTCCATCAAATATCAAAGACTGGTACCCAGATGGAACCCACACCTATTATCACTGTGCACCTGAGTCTAGCAGAAGGCAAGATAGTGGCTTCTGCATCCCAGGATGTAGTTTGAGGACTAGAGTGTTAATGACAGCAAGGGTAACATCCTGCAACCATCCCTCCTAGTTTTTTTCTTTGTTGCTATGATAAAACACCAGCCAAGATTACCTTGCAAAAGGAAAGGCTTACTTTGGCTTCCAGGTTATAGGCTATCTGATGGAGACCAAGGAGGGAACTCAAGGCAAGATCCTGGATACAGGGTCTAGAATAAAGGATGCAGAAGAATGCTATTTGCTATCTTGTTCCCTCTCCCTTACTCAGCTACATTTATATAGCCCAGGCCCACTTGCCTAGAGACGGCACTGCCTGCAGTGAACTGGGGCTGCCTACAATTAGCAATTAAGAAAAATAGTCCACAGACATGCCCAGTGGGGCAATATCTTCCCATTTATGTCTTCAAATATGCTCAGTCCATAACTTAGGCATCCCTCGTGTGTAGCATACAAAAGAAAACTACTTAGATTACACTGTTAAAATTCTTGATATTTTCAAACATGGCTGCAGTGAAGAGAGTTCTAAGTGAAGCAACAGATGAGCCAAAGCCAAAAAAAAATCCTAGAGGAAGTGAACAGGAAGGAGGAGAAGACAAAGGAAGAAGATTTTAGGAGTCACTGTAAGATGGAAGGAGCCTTCAAACACACTCCTTGGCTCCTTGATACATTATGGGCCAAACAGTACTACCCTTTGTCAAAGTGTATTACAGGAAGATAGGTGTGTCTAAGACACTGGGTATTTCAGATTCTGGGTTTTCCCAAATGGTCCCTCATTACAAATGAGGGCAACAATCTCCTCTTGCATCTGTCAGTTTTACCTTCTTCACTGTTTCCTCCACTCTGTTCTTAATTGCTCCTCCCTTTGAGCATCACACACATGTAACTCTAGGCAGAAATCAGGACAAGCACAGGCAGAACTTGTCTGCTTACTTGTCCCTCTATGCGTAGTGTGTAATGATTCTGCCTGGTAACAGGACATCTTCCCAGTGGTTAGTCAGGAAAGTATAAGCATCTTGTAAACAATATAGACAATAGTTACAGCTCTCAGTTGCCTTTCGGAGGTTGAAGGTAAGCCTCTGTTGTTAAAGACACTGTGCACATTGAATACAGGACTCTGATGATTGAGGTGGATCTGGCTCTAAAACCTGCTTCCTGAAGTCTAGTATCCCTGGTCTCAGAAAGTACTATGCAAACTGCCAAGGGAGGAAAGCAATTAATAGTCAGATACACCATCTATGAACTCCAGAAAGTGCCAGCATAGCAACTGCCAAGGTTCAGTAAGTAGCACTCACATGTGGGTGATAACCAGCAACTGTCTAATTGAACTTAAGGCCTACTCAACAGGAAGGAAATCATCCCTGGGATCCTACCCAGTTATCTGGGGCTAGTGTGATCATGGATCTGAGAAAAGAATTTATTATTGCCACCTTTCTTGCCCAAAACAATTCCCCATATATTCTAAATCTTATCTTTATATCTACCTAGAAGTAACTACCATGCCTGACCAAAGACGCTTTTCTCTACAGCAAACAGAGACCATCACAGAAAATCGCAACTGAACACAATGTAGAGATCAATGGATCTACCCAGGCCCAAGATTGACATTTATATCCCAGATCCTGTATTTATGGCTTGAGGAACATCAAGGTAGAGGGTAGAAATACTGTAAGAGCCAGAAAAGTAGGGAGTCTTGGAAGGAAGGAAGGAAGGAAGGAAGGAAGGAAGGAAGGAAGGAAGACGGAGGGAGGGAGGGAGGGAGGGAGGCAGGGAGAGAGGAAGGGATGGAAAGAGGGGGGAAGGAAGGAAGGAAGGAAGGAAGGAAGGAAGGAAGGAAGGAAGGAAGGAAGAAGGGAGAAGGAAGGAAAGAAGGGAAGCTCTCTTATATAAATGGCTATATAAACAAGAGATAAAGAGTGGCAATACTAGTAGTCATGCTAACACAAAAGTAGGGAAATCTCACAGGGTAACACCCCGGGACAGGCAACTGCAAAGTGATGTCTGCTGAGTGAGAAGGAGAGTTAGCCTCTAGCAAGAATGAGCACCATGGCTGGTTTCCAATACAAGCTGGTCAGCCCTGCAGCCACAAACAATAAAAACAAATTCAACAAGCTGTATTTCCATCTCTCTCTCTCTCTCTCTCTCTATATATATATATATATATACACACACACACACACACACACACACACACATATATATATATATGTGTGTGTGTGTGTGTGCGTGTGTATGTGTGTGTGTGTAAAATAAAAATCAGTGTAGAAGAGGCTCTCGATTTGGGGGTGATAAAGGATTGAGAGAGGAAAATGAAAGGGGAAGTGATCTGATTAGCTTTTAATTTAAAAAGTATGAAAATGTACCTTCCATCCAGGGGACAACTTTTCCTTTAATTGCTGAATAATTTAATTTGAGATTTCTCTAAAAAATCTGGAAGAAATTCTGGTATTTGCTTGACTTTTCTGAGCATAGAATGACATGAAAGTTGAGAAAAGCAAAGATATTTGCCTGGAATTATGCAACTTAATATTAAGGCAATGGTTTTCAACCTTCCTAATGCTGTGACCCGTTAATGCGGTCCTTCAAGTTGCGATGACCCCCAACCATAAAATTATTTCATTGCTACTTTATAACTGTAATTTTGCTACTATTAGGAATCATAATATAAATATTTGATGTGCAGGATTGTACTGGCTGGTTTTGTGTGTCAACTTGACACAGACTGGAGTTTCAGTTGGGGAAGTGCCTCCATGAGATCCAGCTGTGGGGCATTTTCTCAATTAGTGATCAAGTGGGGAGGGGCCCTTGTGGGTGGTGCCATCTCTGGGCTGGTGTTGAGCAGGCTAAGCTAGCCAGTAAGGAACATCCCTCCATGGCCTCTGCATCATCTCCTGCTTCCTGACCTGCTTGAGTTCCAGTCCTGACTTCCTTTAATGATGAACAGCAGCGAGGAAGTGTAAGCTCAATAAACCCTTTCCTCCCCAACTTGTTTCTCGATCATGATGTTTGTGCAGGAATAGAAACCCTGACTAAGACAAAGATATCTGACATGTGACCTCTAAAGGGGTCACAGCTCACAGATTGTTAACTAAGGGATAGTCCAGATTCAGTTTGTAACTGAGATTGCCATGCCAGCTGCCTATCCCTTGATCCTCCTTTCATGATTAAAGGTCAGAAGAGAATGTAGGATGCTCAGCAGACACCACTGTTACTCCCAATAAAGAGGGAGACTCCGGGATATTAGTAGCATCTTCTCTATTAAAGCAGCACATCTAAAGTAGCACCCACAGAACTTCTCTATTGTACACAGTAAGGGACCCAAAATAGGAACAAAGACTTAACACTGCACATCTGTCTCCCTGAGTCACATACGGGTATTCTATCAGACTTTAAAGAAGACTTTGACCCAGATATCCACAATGGCAGCTGGAAGGATATACACAAAGAAACAGAGAGGTACTAAGGAACAGGGGAGAAAGCCTTACTACATCCTACTACACAAAGGATCTACTACTAGATCTTTACTACAGTAGGTATAGCAGGTGTGGCTGACATGTTCTGTCCATTGGTCTGCTACTCACTGGATAGGTGAGGCAGAAGTAACAAAGAAAGCCATGCAAGCCCAAGACTGGATCAAAGTCTGGACTTGCTAACAGAAGATTGCTACTTTCATTGCTGCTGCTAGAGGTAAGTCAATTGGGTCCCAGGGCAGCCCAGTTGATTTGGTGTACCTGTCTCATTTGGTTTTCACAGACCTGACAATGACTGTCAGTTAAAATCCATCAGTGTGTTAGGAGGGCTCATTTTCTCTGACAATGAGCAGAAGATTTGGGTGAAATGAAATGGAAGGATTAGAAAGTACATGTTTATTTATAATATGTCATTGAGTATTGTGTTCATATATTTACTTCATAGTGAATTCAGAGGAGTTGATCCAGTTTTAGAAGTAAATTACATTTGAATTGATCATTACTGTATACTTCATGTTTTAAGATCACTAATGTGAGCTAGGTGTGGTGTCTACATTTTTTATCTCAATATTCGTGAAGCAGAAGTCAGGAAATCTCTTTGTTTCAGACCAACTTGAGCTGCATAGTAAGAACCTGTCTTGAGGGAGGGAGGGAAGGAAGGAAGAGAAGAGAAGAGAAGAGAGGAGAGGAGAGGAGAGGAGAGGAGAGGAGAGGAGAGGAGAGGAGAGGAGAGGAGAGGAGAGGAGAGGAGAGGAGAAGAGACAATAACATGAGCATAAAGATAGGAGGAAATAAGCTTTTTATTTGAAGAAGAAAAATAGAAGTTTATTGTATCTTAACACCAACAAATGGTTATCTCACACCTAACTATGTCACCTATCTATCAAGAACAGAGCAGGGTCCTATACTGATCCCATTCCTAAGCATACCAACAGCCCATCCAATCAGATTTTGTCACAAGTTAGCTCAGTTTTTGAGGATAATTCACATACAAGGAATCCAGTGCCTTTCTCCATCATCAGAAGAGGGAGTGCTAGTGGAGCCTACAAAATTGCAGCTTCTTAATTATTCTCTCAAATCTATTTTCCCAGCTGGCCCTGTTGTCCAATGTTCATATTTATTTGCAACACTAGATGACCTTGAGAGCCTATGAACAAGAATATACAGACAGAGAGTCTTTAAATGTTTCTGGATGTCACAGACTCAAGCTGAAGATGATTCGTTCTATATTCTGGAGCTGGCTGATCACTGAATGCAACAACCCTCCAAAAGAAGGGGGAGAATATAGAGGAGGGAACCAGGATGAAGAAAAGGGAAAAGGAAAAAGTGGAGGGAAAGGCAAAAGGGAGATAATGTAGGAGGAATCTAGCCAAACTAAATAAGAGTTAGGTCAAGAGTCTGCACATATGCTCAGAAAAAGCATAGAGAAGGCAGATGATGAAACTAAAATTAAAACCACTGTGGAAGTGGCCATGATGTCTGTTATTGTATAGTCAGTGAATTAATCAGGGGAATTTGAGTAAATTCAGCTGGACCATTTGACATTACTCTGCTAAAGGCGCTGCTATTTACCAACTAAGTGTAGTTAAAATTGGATTCTTGAAGTAAATAGGAAGGTCTGAAGTGAGTGATAATGAACTGCCCTGTGGATGAGCCCTCACCCCTGTTGCTATGACAAATGTGGAGCCTTTACAGCAGTGCCCTGAAGCCCCTTCGACTGCAACTGGCTTTCCTGCTGCTGCATCAACGTCTGCGAAACTCTTCTTTTACACCTCCATATGGGACAAGATCTGGACAGGATAATCAAGATAGCAAGTCAGAATCACTTGGTCAAGGATCCACGGGTCCTGAAGCTTAATTCTCAGCCTGAAAATGCTGTAGGTAAAGGAAACTAGACACGCACATGTATCCTATTTCTGCATGCTGTGCCAGTAACTTTTACAAACAGCAGGGTCAGTGAGTGATGGGGGATACAGAAGCTTGGAAGCCAACGTCCTGAAGTTGAGCTTCGGATTGGTGAGAAAGATGCTGGCCACTTTAAAGCTACTCCAAGGTAAAGCAATGAATGCAAGTGTTTATTTAAAAAAAAAAAAAAAAGGAGGAAATGGTCTGGGGGCCTGAATAAATAAGGACGATTTGGCACTCAGCAGGAGCACAGGTGGCTGACCATGTGTACCTTACTTTAAATGAGAAGGCAGTTTCATTCTCTCGAATTAAATTGAACTTGAAATTGGGAATGCACGCTCCTTTCCAAAGGCTGCTTTCTGTCCCGCAATGTTGAATGTCATTAGGAAGGAAAGAAAGGCATCCTGGGAACCTTTAGTTCCCTGTGATCTGGTGTCCAATGGGTTGCCCAGCATCCCAGGGCTAGGAGAAGGGCATGGTGATATACGAGACATAAGACTGAAGTTTTCAGTCTTACGTTGATTTGCCATGCAGTTGTTAAGAAAACACTGGCTGAATCGAATGTGAAATTCATGAGGATTTTTAGCTGCTACAGTCATTTTAAAAAATGGTTAAAAGCAAAGAATCCCATAACCATATTTAACTGTGAGGCTTCTTTTCTAAAGGAGGGAACTTAAGTGCCTTGGGTGATTTTATTTATAGGGTCTTCAAATATCAATAGAGTTTGATATGATTTTCCTGTTATATCTAATTTTAAATGCATGCATAAGAACACAGACTTAACACTATAGTCCATCTTGCTCACGTTTTGGTTTTACAGCTTAGGACAACCGTGAGCATTCATACTCACACCTGGTTTCTATAGGTCGGGAATGAAGAAGTGACTTAGTCTCCTTGGGGGCTCCGATATGATCATAAACAATCCTAAGCTGAGTTTTCATCAGCTGAGGATTGGCAAGCCCTGTAGAGTCCATTTCCAGGAAGGCAAGCCAATCTTGGCTAATGGCAAATGATCCAAATCCTTGACACAGAAACCTCACCATAGGGTTACTTGCGTATAGCCACACCAGGGAATGAGCTTCCTCCAAATGTTAGTAAGAGCACATGACTGTGTATGTGCCAAAATAAATTGTGTATGCATCCAGTAATGAGTATTGTGATCTGACACCCCCTCCCCCCCAGCCTTGTCTTATCCCTTCTGTGTGGCTGGGGCCCAATTGAACATTAGGCTAAAACTCAAAGCCATTTTGCCATCCCCTCTCCCTAACATTTACAGGAAAAGGCTGAATTCCCTGCCTAGTAAACTGTGAGGCGCTATCGATAGTGGGTGTTAGAAAACAACACCGAAACACGCAGAGCATCATTTGTGCTGATGGGGGAGGTAAATCACCCTTCCTTTGCACCCAGGCGACACAATAAGAGCAAATCAAAAGTGCTCACATGCTGAAAGAAAAGAATATATATCCCTCGGATTTCTTACAGGAAGGAATTACATACCTGCCTATACACTGCAATAAATGTCCCCTTTAAAAAGAAATAATTTCTGAGCTCCTCAGCACAAGACTTACAGTGGAAAGACAGCACCGATATTAAATTTTAATATACCCAGTATTGTCATGTAACAATAAATCAGCCAGTAAAAAGCAGCATAGCTTTTTTTTCCCCGGTCCTGTAAAGACTTACAGAACTTTAATTTGAATGGATGTTGGGTTACGATTATGGGTTCAGATGGTGAGAAGTATGAATTTGTGTCTCCATAGCACTCCAGTAGGGTTACATGGAACCATTTGTGTAATATCGCAGTGGGATGTTCTGACAGTGTCAACCAGTGTTCACTTCTTTTAATACAATAGGCTATAAAGGTGACGTGTTAGAAGCTGAATTAATGATAAAGGGAAAGGAAATGGTCCGATCTTCTTTGTTTCATGGGGTTTGTCAAAAGGGTCTATTTTTACTCCTAGGCTTTTATATGGGGAAATTGGCCCTTAAATGTATTAACAATAGGGGGGAACCCACAAAGGATCGAGAAAAAACTTCTAGAAGGTGGACTAGTTCAGCCTTCTCTGATCAAGATTGACCCTGTTTGTAGCTTTCTGTTGGTAACCGCAGTTTGAAATCATACAAATTGTGATTCTACATCTTGATTGAAATCCCCACTCTGCCACTTCCCTACTGTGTGTAACTTCAGATGTGCTGTTAAGCCTTTTTGAAATTCCTTTGTCACCTGTGAACTCAGAAGGTACAAATCCTAATTTGTAGGGATTGGGGGAGGGGGAATGGGACTAGAACCTTTAAGGAAAAGCCTGAACTTCTGAACCTTTGCATGATTACAGACAAGTGTTTCACCTGCTTTGCAATTTCTGAATGTTAAACTCAGGATTCTTTGTCTACAGCCTTCATGCTTTCTTTTCAGAAGCTTCTTCCTTAGTTCATTATTCTTAGAAGACTAAATAGATCTGTATTTAGAGTGATTAATAGGATAGGGCACCTGTGAGGTTGCCTAAATAGTAGGTTCTATCAGCAGCAGCAGCATTATAAGAGGTTTTTAGATTCTTTCCATGGCGCTGCTGGAGATGACACAGATGACCCTGACCCCACAGATTTCTCATTATGGCATGAATTAGGGAGGGAAGAGAGAGTCTAACAAAATGCCACTGTTTTAACTAACAAAATATGTCCAAAGTCTTTTTTAAATCATCTATTATAGTCATATAAGACCACACAGAGACCCTAGGAAGTCCTAGCTTTCTGATCTATATGCTGTGGTGTATTTTGATTTTTGAGAGTTCAAGGATGCAGAGGAACTGGGAATTAAAACAGAAAACCGCCTTGGCCCTAAGCAGGTGGGGATGCTGTCATCTCCCCCAAGGGAGAGCATAGACACTGGGAGGCTCTCGGTTCACAGACAACAGTTCCTGCTACTGTGCCCGAGCAGGGCTCTGCCTGAGTTTCCTCTCCATAGTTACATGACAGCCACGCGTTCCATCACAGGCAGAATGGAATAGCAGCAGTTCTAGCTGATCTGTTAGCCACACATCAATCATCACGGCAGACAGAAATACATTGGAGGTTATCGCAACCGTGGTAAAAGCCAACACCTGCTCAGAGAGGGAGCTGGAAAGTCATGGAGAGAATGATGGATAGGTCTAAACAGATAAAAGTTTCTTTTGTGGTGATGTTACATCCCTTAAATAGAAAATGTGATTTACTTCCCCCAAGGCTAAAGATGAGCAAGGCAGTGCTTTGGGGACCACTTTGCCACTAGGACTGTATTTAGTGAAACATTTCTTCATGCTTTTATAAGCAAGACAGAAGAACAGCCAAGGACCACCAGAGCAGCTACCATTTACTGAATGCCAAGCCCTGAGCTATCTGTGTGTATTCTCCTAGTTCCTAATGATGAGTCTAGAAGATAATGATATTGTCCAAATATTACAGAAAATAATAAAAGTCATGATCTTCAGAGATATTCATTGGTATCTGTGAAAGCTCACTTCCCTCTAAGCTAAGGAAATAGTAATGAATATAAAAGACAATCTAAGGCTGGGAAGATAGCTGTATGGGTGAGACTCTTGGCTATGCAAGCATGAGTTCCCAGAGTTCGGATCTCCAGCATCCACATAAAAAGCCAGGCATTGCATGTGTGCGACAGCCAGCCCTGTGGGAGGCAGAGACAAGAGGATTACTGGGGTGTACACCCTACCAGTCTAGCTCCAGATTCAGTGAGACACCCCATCTGGAGGGAATAAGGTGGCGATTGATAGGAGGGGAGACCCAACCTCACATACCATCTGCACAAACACTTGCACAAAAGTACATACAATACCCAACTTAATAACACACTCACATACATATCTACATACAAAAATATATACATATATACTCATATTTTTTAAAAAAGAT
This sequence comes from Apodemus agrarius, assembly GCA_964023405.1. Taxonomy (NCBI): domain Eukaryota; kingdom Metazoa; phylum Chordata; class Mammalia; order Rodentia; family Muridae; genus Apodemus; species Apodemus agrarius. Next base: position 25,758,449 of record OZ030011.1, on the reverse strand, counting down.
GGACCCCCCTCACTATGGGAAACTAACATGATAGCAATGAAAAGAGCTAAAATAAACATGAAATGAATAAATAATTGATTCCAAGTACCAACAACAATATACACATTCCTCCTTTCAAGATCACGTCATGTTGGGTACTGTAAGTCTTGGAGCACTTGTGAGACTGTGACACATACAAACGTCCTGTGGATGCATGCTAAGATTGTGTATCTCTGCATGTACACCCTTGACCACAGCTCCAGAAGTCATCTCTAGACAACCTTGTGACCCAGTTTACTCTGATAAGGGCAGAAACAGTTCGCATTCCATTATTTGTAAAGTTACCTGCTGTTTGCTTTCATTATTTCTGCTACACAGTTTATTTGTGTTTAAATGTTTTAGACAATCTAAGAACAAATGTAAAATCAAAGATTCAGTAAAAACAAAACAAAGGATCACATCCTGTGGTAAGTACAGAGTGCTTTATCAGAAGGACTCTCCTTTTAACTAAGAGGATATAGGGCCAAAGTGGAGGCATCAAAGTGGAGTTCTGAGCTGAGAAAGTATGCAGAGAACAGCCTCAGGAGCTGTAGAGGGGATAGCTTGTGTGTTGTATGGACATCTTACCTGCCAATTAAAAAAATGCATGGCCTATAGAAGAATAGAAGGCAGGACATCTGGAAGGCAGAAAAATTTTTGGGATAGAGCCAGACATGATGAGTGGGCTGTGGGGGAAGATGTGTGGAGGACAGGCACATGGTGCCTGAGCAGAGGTAACCAGCCATGTGGCAGAGTATAGATTAGAAGAAATGGGTGGTTTTAAATTATCAGCTAGTCAGGGGAGGAGCCTAGCAACATGGCCTAGATATTTGTAGTGTGTGTGTGTGAGTGTGTGTGTGTGTGTGAGAGAGAGAGAGAGAGAGAGAGAGAGAGAGAGAGAGAGAGAGAGAAAGTCTGAGTCATTATTTCAGAAACTTGCAGCAGAAGGAAAACAGCTCATCATACAATAATGAGCAGCAGAAGAAAAACTATAGAAGCAGAAGAAGATGAAGAGAAAAGGGCCCATATCCGGGAGGTAGTGGGCACTTGAGAGTGCCACAGCTCATCCTAAATTAGACATCTTGGACATGTCAGAGTCAGTGTCCCCTAAGACTGTCTTGGAATCTGACAGTGGCCTAGTCTTACATATTGAGATGAACACAAAATCTACCAAAGAGTTCAGGACATAGGTTTGGAGTCAGCCTCCCAATCCCCAACTTACTCCACCATGACTATAGGATTTCATTTAGGGAAGCTAGCTGACTCATCAAAGGCCTTCATTTCATCATCTAAAAGAGAACATAATCACATTAGTCCCTTTGTAGGCAGATTACTGTGGGATTGGAGATAAGCTCGGTGAGTAATGGGGCCCTGATGGTGCTATAGCTCTGAGCTGTCACTACTCTTAGAGGGTTTCTAAATGTGTAAAAGAAACATTACTTAGAATTGTATTAAAGTTCAGACTGATCCCGGTTCTAGAAAACTATACTCTACATACACACACACACACACACACACACACACACACACACATGTATGCACATACATACATGTCTTTTCTCATTTAGGATAAAAGGTGTTAACATATATTTGTTTGTCATTTCCTAGGAAATGATTTCAAATAAGCATTTGTCCTTTAAGGTCTAGTCTCACAAAAATACCATGTATAAATCAAGACTCTTCAAAGAAATAGAAACCAAATGTATGTATAGAAAGATCTAGTCTAAGCAACTAGCTGAAAGGATTGTGAAGACTAACCCATTCCAGAGTCTGCAGTGAGAGATCCAGGATAACAGATCCATAGCCCCCATCTCTAAATCACTAAAAACGAAGGGTCACAATGGTATGCTTCCAGCTCAAGACTACCAGGCTCACACCAAAGGAGAGTGTCAGAAATTGTCATGGATGGCAAAGACCTGCTTTGACATCCAGGGAGGAAACTGAGACAGACAGTGAGGCATAATGTAGAGGATTGGGGTCAGAACTGAAAGCAGCAGATAGGGGTCAGCACTAAGAAAGGCTGACAGGGGCTGGTCCAGATAGCAACTGATGGAAACTGTTGCCTATGGCAACCAACATTTAGAAAAATGATTCAGTCTATGCTCCACACTTTGTCTCTGTATCTCCTCCCATGGGTATTTTGATTCCCCTTCTAAGAAGGACCGAAATGGACACACTTTGGTCTTCCTTCTTCTTGAGCTTGATGTGGTCTGTGAGTTGTATCTTGGATATTCCAAGCTTCTGGGCTAATATTCACTTATCAGTGAGTACATACCATGTGTGTTCTTTTGTGGTTGGGTTACCTCACTCAGGATGATATTTTCTAGATCCATTTGCCTAAGAAATTCATGAATTCATTGTTTGTTAATAGGTGAGTAGTACTCCATTGTGTAAATGTACCACATTTTCTGTATCCATTCCTCTGTTGAGGGATATCTGGATTTAGAGATTGCCCCACCAGGGATCCATCCCATATATAGTCACCAAACCCAAACACTATTGTGGATGCGAACAAGTGCTTGCAGACAGGAGCCTGATATAGCTGTCTCCTGAGAGGCTCTGTCAGTGCCTGACAAATATAGAAGCAGATGCTCACAGCCTACCAATGGAGTGAGCACAGGGTCCCCAATGGAGGAGCTAGAGAAAGGACCCAAGGAGCTAAAGGGGATTGCAGCTCCATAGGAAGAACAACAATATGAGCCAACCTATATCCCCAGAGCTCCCAGCTAAACCACCCACCAAAGAGTACACATGGAGGGACCCACGACATCAGCCACATAAGTAGCAGACGATGGCCTTGTCAGACATCAATGCGAGGAGAGGCCCTTGGTCCTGTGGAGGCTCAATGCCCCAGTTTAGGGGAATGCCAGGGCAGGGAAGCAGGAGTGGATGGGTCGGGGAGCAGGGGGAGGGGGGAGAGGATAGGGAGGTTTTGGAGGGGAATCAAGGAAAGGGGATAAAATTTGAAATGTAAATAAAGAAAATATCTAATAAAAGAAAAAATGATTCAGCAGACTTTTTTTATAAGGGAACAAAGCTTGATTCACTGTGCCTGGCACTCCCTGTGGCCAGTGAAAAACTCAGGATGCTTTAACTCTTAGGGGATGGCAAGAAAGAAAAGGAAAGAGAAAAGTCACATACACATACACTTACACACATGCACACATGTACATGCACATGCACACAGAGGTGGGAGGGAGGGGAAGAGGAAGGGAACAGGGAGGGAAAGGGAGAGAGACATATTCATATATTGAATGGCTGAAGCAAAGCTCTAACAAGCAGAATCCAAGCATTTCACACACACACACACACACACACACACACACACACACACATCCCTACACACAACAGCTTGATGGAAGGAACAAAGTTCCAACTTTTTGTTTTCTCCCATAACGTATATATACCAACAAAATCTTCAGGCAGTATAAAATTGCTTCATTATGTTCTAGTTTTATTCTAGTGAATGACTATGAGAAAAACAGTATGTTTGCCAATACCTTTACAAGAAACAACATCACATAGTACGGGTAAAGAAAACAAATTATTCCCAAGAACCCACAAATGCTCATAACTAAGCAACCTGTTATAGATTAACAAACTAAGTAAGTAAGATAGTTCTCTCAGCCATTTTCTCTTATATTACAAATTTCAGCCAGCAATTTGCAGTTTCAAAGAAAGGATTAAATTATTTTATTATATTTAAAAGTCATCTTAGAAGAATCTTAAACACAAATCTAAACTCTTATATAAAATCAGTTATATCTACTTTAAATCCTTAGCATGAATATCTACTCATCAGCAATTTTTATTGAATCATATCATGAAGCTGAAGGCAAAAATGGGTATAAGAAACCAGTCCTTACCAGTGCAGACCCAGAGTAAGCATCAGGCAGCCAGTGCTGCCATTGTTATTGTTCCCTGACCTTAAAAGAGCAAAGCCCCTAGCTTAAATATTAAGAGTGTGCCTTTCTGATCTTGGTTCCCAGACAGACCAGACAGGCAACGCCAGGTACACAGAGATAACCCAAGTATAGCATTGCTTGGGGCAAGGCACACCAGGACTCCAATAGCACCCAGGAGTAGGGCAGCCCATCAGCAATCTGTGCAAGGGGAAACCCAGTCATCCAGAGGGGCAGAAATAGCCTTACAGCCTCACAGGAGGTTCAAACACCAGCCAGTGACAACAGGACCAAGTAACACCAGGAATAACCAGATGGCAAAAGGCAAACTTAGGAAAGTTACTAACAGAAATCAAGGCAATATGGCAGCATCCAAACCCAATTCTCCAACAACAGCAAGTCCTGGATACCCCAACACACCAGATAAACAAGATCTGGATTTAAAATCACATATCATGATGCTATTAGAGGATTACAAGGAAGACATAAATAAATCTCTTAAAGAAATACCAGAGAACATGAATCAAAAGGTAGAAGCCCTTACAAAGGAAACACAAAAATCATTTAAAGAAATCCAGGAGAATATGGGTCAACAGATAGAAGCCAATACAGAGGAAATGCAAAAATCACTTAAAGAAATACAGGGAACTTGGGTCAACAGGCAGGAGCCATGAAAGAGGAAACACAAAAATCTCTTAAAGAGTTACAGGAAAACACAAACAAACAAGTGAAGGAACTGAGCAAAACCATCCAAGATCTAAAAACAGAAGTAGAAATAAGTAAGAAATCACAAAGGGAGACAACTTTGGAGATAGAAAATCATGGGGAGATATCAGGGGTTATAGATGCAAATATCAACAACAGAATACAAGAGATAGAAGAAAGAATCTCAGATACTGAAGATACCATAGAAAGTATTGACTCAATAGTCAAAGAAAATGCAATATGCAAAAATCTTGTAACCCAAGACATTGAGGAAATCCAGGACACAATGAGAAGAACAAACCTAAGGATTATAGGTATAGAAGAGAGTGATGAGGGCGCCATCTTGCCTCAGGGCACTGCGGGGCGGCAGGCAGCTGTGGCCAAGTGCGTCGTGGTCAGAGTCTTAGACTTACATCAACTACCCTGGCAGGCTCTTGCTGGCACTCAGAGCCAGAGCAGCTCGGCGGCGGCTGGAGGTCTATATACCCACAGCTTGGCTCTCACCAACCACTGGGGTTCAGCTCGATAGGCTTGCAGAGGAGGGAGACATCTTGCCTCAGGGCACTGCAGGTGAATGGCAACTGTGGCCAGGTGCATGGACAGTCTTAGCCTAACATCAACTACACCTTCAGGGTCTTGCTAGCACCCAGAGCCAGAGCAGTTCGGCAGGGGGAGGTCTGTGCACCTACAGCTCAGTGGTGCACCCAGAGCCAGATCAGCTCTGGAGGCGGTCTCTGCACCGAACTGGGTGGGCACTAACTTGCTCAGGGGTCTCTGCCTGGAGTACAGCCGGAGGCCGACATCTTGCCTCAGGGTACCACAGACTTCTAACCAGACAGAGCCCTGTGGACTGGGAGTGCCACCATCTAGGCTCCTCCAGAGCTGAGGAGGTAATTTGGAGCCTAGTAGCAGAAACCTTCCAGTCTCCACCTCGGGAGCACGGACACACTCTACAACAGAAGCACCAAACCGCAGGCTCACAGGAGCTTCAAACACCAACCAGTAACAACAAGACCAACTAACTCCAGAGATAAACATATGGGAAAAGACAAATGTAGGAACATTACTAACAGAAATCAAGGCAATATGGCAGCATCTGAACCCAATTCTCCAACCACAGCAAGTCCTGGATACCCCAAAACACCAGAAAAACAAGAGTTGGATTTAAAAGCACTGGTCATGATGCTGCTAGAGGAACACAAAAAAGACATAAACAAATCTCTTAAAGAAATGCAGGGGAACATGAATAGGGTAAAAGCCCTTACAATGCAAACACAAAAATCACTTAAAGAATTCCAGGAGAATATGGATCAACAAACAGAAGCCAATAAAGAAGAGATGAAAAAATCACTTAAAGAAATGAAGGAGAAATTGAGTCAACAGGCAGAAGTCATGAAAGAGGAAACACAAAAATCTCTTAAGGAATTGCAAGAAAACACAAACAAACAAGTGAAGGAACTGAGCAAAACCATCCAAGATCTAAACACAGAGGTAGAAACAACTAAGAAATCACATAGGGAGACAATTTGGAGATAGAAAACCTTGGGAAGAAATCAGGGGTCGTAGATGCAAATATCAACAATAGAATACAAGAGATAGAGGTAAGAATCTCAGATGTTGAAGATACCATAGGAACCATTGACTCCACAGTAAAAGAAAATGCAAAATACAAAAGGCTTGTAACCCAAGACATTGAGGAAATCCAGGACACAATGAGAAGACCAAACCTAAGGATTATAGGGATAGATGAGAGTGAAGATCTACAATTTAAAGGGCCAGAAAATATCTTCAACAAAATTATGGAAGAAAACTTCCCTAACCTAAAGAGAGAGATGCCCATGAATATACAAGAAGCTTACAGAACTCCAAACAGACTGGACCAGAACAGAAATACCTCCTGCCACATAATAATCAAAACTCAAAATGTACTAAACAAAGGAAGAATATTAAAGGCAGTAAGAGAAAAAGGGCAAGTAACATATAAAGGAAGACCTATCAGAATTACACCGGACTTCTTACCAGAGACCATGAAAGCTAGAAGATCCTGGACAGATCTCGTGCAGACTCAAAGAGAACAAAAATGCCAGGTAAGACTACAATACACAGCAAAACTCTCAATCAGCATAGATGGAAAAACCAAGATATTCCATGACAAAACCAAATTTACACATTATCTTTCCACAAACCCATCCTTACAAAGGATAATAGGTGGAAAACACCAATACAAGGAGGGAAACTACACCCTGGTAAAAGCAAGATAGTAACCTTCCTTCATCAAACCCAAAGAAAATAGCCACTCAAACATAAAAATAGCATCAAAAATAACAGGAAGTAATAATCACTGTTCCTTAATAACTCTTAACATCAACGGGCTCAATTCCCTAATACAAAGACATAGACTAACAGACTGGATACAGAAAGAGGACCCTATATTTTGCTGCATACAGGAAACACCTCAGGGTCAAACACAAACACTACCTCAGAGTAAAGCAATTTTACAAACAAATAGTCTCAGGAAACAAGCTGGAGTAGCCATTCTAATATCAGATAAAATTCATTTTCCACCTAAATTCATCAAAAGAGACACAGAAGGAAACTTCTTATTGGTCAAAGGAAAAATCCACCAAGAAGAACTCTCAATTCTGAACATCTATGCTCCAAATGCAAGGGCACCCTCATTTGTAAAAGAAACTTTACTAAAGCACACATTGCACCTAACACAATAATTGTGGGTGACTTCAACACTCCACTCTCCTCAAGGAACACATTGAAACTAATTGAAGCTTTGGACCAATTGGATTTAACAGACAGACAGACAGACACACACACACACACACACACACACACACACACACAAAACATTTCATCCTAAAGCAAAAGACTGTACCTTTTTCTCAGCACCTCCTGTTATCTTCTCCAAAATCAACCATATAATTGGTCACAAGACAGACCTCAACAAATACAAAAGATCGAACTAATCCCATGCCTCCTATCAGATCACTATGGAGTAAGAGTAGTGGTCTTCATAGCAACAAAAACAACAGAAAGCCCACATACACACGGAAGCTGAACAATACTCTACTCAATGATACCTTGATCAAGGAAGAAATAAAGGAAGAAATGAAAGACTATTTAGAATTTAATGAAAATGAAGGCACAACATACCCAAATTAATGGGACACAATGAAGGCATGCTAAGAGGAAAACGCATAGCCCTGAGTGCCTCCAAAAAGAAACAGGAGAAAGCATACACTGACAGTTTAGTGGCACACCTGAAAGCCCTGGAACACAAAGAAGCTAATTCACCCAAGAGGATTAGAAGACAGGAAATCATCAAACTCAGGGCTGAAATCAGTCAAGTGGAAACAAAGAGAACCAAACAAAGAATCAACAAAACCGGGAACTGGTTCTTTGAGAAAAGTGACAAGATAGATAAACGCTTAGCAGACTAATCAGAGGGCACAGAGACAGTATCCAAATTAACAAAATTTGAAATGAAAAAGGAGATATAACAACAGAAACTGAGGAAATTCAAAAAATCATATGCTACTACAAAAACCTATACTCAACACAACTAGAAAATCTGGAGGCAATAGACAACTTCCTAGAGAGACACCAAATGCCAAAATTAAATCAGGATCAAATAGAACATCTAAACATTCCCAAAACCCCTAAAGAAATAGAAGTGATCATTGAAAGTCTTCCAACCAAAAAAAGCACAGGACCAGATGGTTTTAGTGCAGAATTCTATCAGACCTTCAAAGAAGACCTAACACCAATACTCTTCAAACTATTCCACAAAATAGAAACAGAAGGAACACTACCCAACTCATTCTGAAGCCACAATTTCGCTGGTATCAAAACCACACAAAGATCCAACAAAGAAAGAGAACTTCAGGCCAATTTCCCTAATGAATATCGATGCAAAAATACCCAATAAAATTCTTGCCAACTGAATCCGAGAACACATCAAAATGATCTTTCACCATGATCAAGTAGGCTTCCCAGGGATGTAGGGATGGTTCAATATACAGAAATCCATTAATGCAATCCACTACATAAACAAAGAAAAAACACATGGTCATTTCATTAGATGCTGAAAAAGCATTTGACAAAATTCAGCATCCTTTCATGCTAAAAGTCTTGGAAAGAACAGGAATTCAAGGCCCATACCTAAACGTAGTAAAAGCAAGATACGACAAATCAGTAGCCAACATCAAACGAAATGGAGAGAAGCTTGAAGCAATCCCACTAAAATCAGGGACTAGACAAGGCTGCCCCTGCTCTCCATATCTTTTCAATATAGTACTTGAGGTACTAGCTATAGCAATTAGACAACATAAGGAGGTCAAAGGAATACAAATTGGAAAGGAAGAAGTCAAACTATCACTATTCGCAGATGATATGATAGTATATTTAAGTGACCCAAAAAACTCCAGCAGAGAACTCCTACAGCTGATAAACAACTTCAGCAAAGTGGCTGGTTATAAAATCAACTCAAACAAATCAGTAGTCTTCCTATACTCAAAGCAGGCTGAGAAAGAAATTAGGGAAACGACACCCTTCACAATAGCCACAAACAATATACAGTATCTTGATGTGACTCTAACCAAACAAGTGAAAGATCTGTATGACAAGATCTTTGGGTCTCTGAAGAAGGAAATTGAAGAAGCCCTCAGAAAATCAAAAATCCTCCATGTTTGTGGATTGGCAGGCTTAATATAGTAAAAAAATGCCCATCTTGTCAAAAGCAATATACAGATTCAATACAATCTCCATCAAACTTCCAACTCAGTTCTTTATAGAGCTAGAAAGAGCAATTCTCAAATTCATCCGGAATAACAAAAAAACCAGGATAGCTAAAATTATTCTCAACAATAAAAGAACTTCTGGGGGAATCAATATCCCCAACCTCAAGCAGTACTACAGAGCAATAGTGTTAAAAAAACTGCATGGTGTTGGTTCAGTGACAGGCAGGTAGATCAATGGAATAGAATTGAAGACCCAGAAATGAACCCACACACCTATGGTTACTTGATCTTCAAGGAGATAAAACCATCCAGTGGGAAAAAAGCCTTTTCAACAAATGGTGCTGGTTCAACTAGATGTCAGCATGCAGAAAAATGCAAATTGATCCATTCTTTTCTCCTTGTACTAAGCTCAACTCCAAGTAGACCAAGGACCTCCACATAAAACCAGATACACTGAAACTAATAGAAAAGAAACTGGGGAAGACCCTTGAGGACATGGGCACAGGGGAAAATTCCTGAACAGAACACCAATAGCTTATTCTCTAAGATCAAGAATTGACAAATGGTACCTCATAAAATTTCAAAGTTTCTGTAAGGCAAAGGACACTGTCATTTGGACAAAACAGCAACCAACAAATTGGGAAAAGACCTTCACCAACCCTACATCTGACAGAGAGCTAACATCTAATATGCACAAAGAACTCAAGAAGTTAGACTCCAGAGAGCCAAATAACCCTATCAAAAAATGGGGTACAGAGGTAAACAAAGAATTTTCACCTGAAGAACTTCGAATGGCTGAGAAGCACCTTAAGAAATGTTCAACATCATTAGTCATTAGGGAAATCCAAATCAAAACAACTCTGAGATTTCACCTCACACCAGTCAGAATAGCTAAGATTAAAAACTCAGGAGAAAGCAGGTGTTGGTGAGGATGTGGAGAAAGAGGAACACTCCTACACTGCTAGCGGGACTGCAAGCTGGTACACGCACTCTGGAAATCAGTCTGGTGGTTCTTCAGAAAACTGGGCATGACACTTCCGGAAGAAGCTGTTGTACCAGTCCTGGGCATATACCCAGAGGATTCCCCAGCATGCAATAAGGACACGTGCTCCACTATGTTCATAGCAGCCTTATTTATAATAGCCAGAAGCTGGAAAGAACCCAGATGTCTCTCAATGGAAAAATGGATACAGAAAATGTGATATATTTACTCAATGGAATACTACTCAGCAATTAAAAACAATGAATTCATGAAATTCTTAGGCAAATGGTTGGAAAATATCATCCTAAGTGAGGTATCCTAATCACAAAAGAATACACAAGGAATGCAGTCATTGATAAGTGGATATTAGTACAGAAGCTCTGAATACTCAAGACACAATTAACATATCAAATCATTTCCAAGAAGAAGGAGGGAGAGGGCCCTGGTCCTGGAAAAGTTTGATGCAGCATTGTAGGGGATTAGTAGGACAGAGAAGTGGGAGGGATTGATTGGGGAATGGGTGGAGGGTAGAGGACTTATGGAACTTATGGGGAGGAAGGAACCCGGAAAGGGGAAATAAATCATTTGAAATGTTAACAAAGAAAGTAGAAAATTAAAAAGTAAAAAACTGTGTGCCTTTCTGAACTTTAAATTTTTCCCTAAGAGCCAGTTACATCAGAGCCAGTAGCAAAAACATCTGAACCTATCTTAACTGACAAGTTTATTTTTTCAAATTCTTTCTAAAATTAGTGGTCATTGCTGACAATTTACATTTCTACGTTCATTTCTAAGGTTGTGACTGAATCATTAATCTGCTCCAGCTGCAATGCCTGAAAGAGATCAAGCCCTATTACTGTGAGTGCCTGTGACACTGCCCAGTGAGGGACTGGAAGCCCCCTTAGAGTTTTCACAAAATTCTTTAAGAGGGATATGAAGGCAATAAGCTAAGCAAAACTCCCTAACAGCCTGAAGTCCTCAGAACACATAGTCCTCAGAACCATGTCTCTCAGAGGCAACCCCATGATAGCTGTCCTAACTGTTGGGCCATCTACCATGAGTTCTAAAGCCATTTGTCATTCTTCCTGCATGGTCCACAACAATAAATCCAGTGTTTAGGTCTGAGACTGAAGCCTAGAACATCAGTGTCTAACTCAAAGACCATGAGGTAAAAGGAGTAGTACTTTGCTCAAGAGAAAGTCAGCTGTCGTCGTCATCGTTGTTGTTGTTGTTGTTGTTGTTGTTGTTGTTATTGTTGTTCTATCCAGGCTTTCAGCCAAGTAGACAAGGTTCACACAAATTAGAGAGAGCAGTGTGCTTTACTAATTCTACCAATTCAAACATCAACACTCATCCAAAAGTACTCATTTGTGAGCATGCCTGAGTAACAGTCAAGGAAGAATTTGACCACTCTATGACCAGTTGAGATGCCAGGTTAGTCTTGCAACTGAATGTGAGTACATTGATTTTCCTAGAACAGGAGGCCAGGGGAGTGAATAGAAGTCACTTAGCTCCCTTGGTACATTGCCTAAGAGTAAGAGTACTTGCTACTCCAAAGAGCCAGAATCTCACATGGAAACCACTGTGGGAAAAGTTGAAACATCTGTATGATAAGTCACCTGACCATGTAGCAAAATGAAGGTCTCTAGGATGGAGAGGCAAGAAGTAGGCTTGATTACCAAGAGCACTAATATTTAGAATCCAAGTCTTCCAAGAAATGACCATTTTCAACTACAGCAGCAACAACAACAATACTCTCAACACTTGATTTATGGAGATTGTGTTACCCTTTTCTTGCACTGCATTATGCCTTTACAAATCTGAGGAGAGAGACAAACTAACAAACTGGGTACTTTCTTTGCTGCTACAGCACCCAATACAACCTTGGGAAGAGAGTCAATTCAGGAGGGATGATGTGGTAAGTCTTCTACTGTGTATGTTTCGGATCAACACAAACCTGATAAATACATGTTATGCCTTTAAAAGAGCTTATGGCTTGTAGAGAAGGTTCAACAAATATAAACTAAAATGATTATTTCCAATCAAACAGGAGTAGCAGGACTCTCCACACAGTAGCTGGTAATTTTCAATATTATATGGTACAACAAACTGTTCCAGATAATCAAAGAAAATCCTAAGCCAAGAAGACTTATTTTAGTTCACTTGGACTACTATAACAAAATATCTTCGACTTAAGACGCAACAGAAATCAATTTCTCACAGATCCAGAGGCTAGGAAGGCTAAGTTGAAGACTCTTGTAGATTCAGCGTCTGGTGGAGCCCCACCTCTTAAAGCTGTCCTCATGTGTCAAAGGAGATGAGCAAGCTTCCAAGATGTCATAGGAGCACGAGCTCCAATCATGAGAATTCTGCCCTCATGACCTAATCATATCCCAAAGCACTTTATCCTCATTAGCTTTTAATATAAGCATTCAGACCACAGTGCCCCGTTACTTGGATGTGAGCCTGTACTAAGTCATTTATCTGAACAAAGATAATTTAATAATAAAGAAAGAAAGATGTTCTGTATTTGCATTGTGATGAGGGCAAGCCTCTAGTTGGTAAGTGTCTCTAACAAATAAAAGTTAGTCGATATCAATCTGAAAGAAAAAGTCAAGTATTTAAGGTCAAGGACATTAAATGCCAATATATGTCTTGAGCGTCATTACTGAAAAATGAGCTCTCTCTCTCTCTCTCTCTCTCTCTCTCTCTCTCTCTCTCTCTCTCCCACCCTCCCTCCCTCCCTCCCCTCTCAAGGAGTAGTAACAAGAGATGCATAGTCATTGCTAAGAACAAGTATTGTGCACCAGATAAAAATGGAAAGTGTTGTTTCTTCTACTATTTATAGCTTCCCCAAGTCATTTCAGCTTCACAGTTCTCCCCATTGAGTAGGCCCCTTGAGGCAGTGGTCCAAATGATAGCCCAAGCTGGAAGATTGAAGTAGAGTGAATTCATCATAGATAGACTGACCTCCATCCAGAAATACTTGGAACAGATTTATTTCCAACAAACCATATGTAATGGAACTTTCTGATGGTACATAATTATGAGTAGGTTTGTCCCCCATCTATATCATCATTTTGTGCATTTGTAGGAAGCTTCCTAAGGCAACATTTATTTCCATAGATCACTAGATCCTAAGACAACATTGGTGAATATGTTACTAGACTCTATCTACTTAGGCTCCCTAGAGTTAAGAAAACTGTGGAACTCTCATTTCATGGAACTATCTGAAAGCAAGCTATCTCATCTTTTCACTACCCTTCTTGTGTCTTGCTTACAATTGAAAATTTTAGGCATGTTGAAAATATAGAAAATATCTATTCTTCTCATATGTATCAATAAAGAAAACCCCTTAAAACAGGGGAGAGAAAAAATAAACATGTATGTGTCACATGCTTTCGTCTGCTTGGTATTACTATAACAGAATGCTGACGCTAGGTACCTTATAAAGAAAGCAGATTTATTTGACACATGATTCAACCACTGGACCACACAAAAGCAGCCAGTTATCAAATGGTTTGTGGTGTTGAAAAAAAGCAGAGTGAAAGTGGTTAGGAATTTAGCTCGGAGGCAGTACTTGCTTATCAAGGCAAGGGCCCAGATTCAGTCCTCAGCTCCAAAACAAAAAACAAAAACAAAAACAAAAACAAAAAAACCACAAAAACAAAAGCAAAAACAAACAAACAAACAAAAAACAACCTACAAAGGAAAACAACAGAGATAGAAGTGTCAGGGGAAACAACCTGAATGTGTCCTATTCAAATGATGTCATTAACAGTACCCTTTGCAAAAGCACTTCCCTTCAGCATGTTCCAATGGTTACCTGAAAAGCTCCCCTCCAGGTGCAGATGAGAAGGCCTGGAGTTGCCCAGTGAATACCTACTTTGTGTACCAGACCCTGAACCAACCACGCACATGTCCACATCTGAAAAGAAGAAAGACTGTCCTGAGCATGCCTCTGATATGTGTCACAGGATAATGGCTCTGCCAATTTACCACATAAACAAGGAAAACCTTCCCAATCTGTCTACAGACAGATTAGAAGTAGGAAACCTGAGCAAAATACCACCTTTCCTAAATGAGAGACATTGCCAGCTGTGATGCAACTTTTCTTCCTATTTAAAGAAAGCATCAAGAGAAGGCATGAGGAGCAGGCAGCCCCCAAAAGCAGGTGGAGTCTCTGGGAAACAGGTGCAGTCTGGGCAAGGGAATCAGAAAGCAGATGGCACTGTGGCTAGCCTGCTGGTACCATCTTGTAACTTCCCTGGGACTTTTTCAATGTCTCGGGTCTCCACAGGTAACCAGATTTTATTGTTATTAATTATAGAAGGAACGCTTTGGAATGCATTCACCATATTCATTAAAGGAGGAGCTCTAGATCAACACTGACAAATGAACACCCAGGTAGAGTTAGAAGGGGCAAAAAAAAAAAAACTGGCGGGAAGAAGGTGCAAAATACAGGTCTTAGAGAGGCAGACTCAGCTTCAGAACTGCAGTCACATGCCCATGTCTTACAAGAGAGCTACCTCCTCCCTGCACCATCTCAGCCCCTACCAGGAACAACCTTACAGATAAACTGGACAGAACAATTACTCCCCAAGGTCCCTTGCCTAAAGTTTTCTAATTCTGTTAAGGTGCTTATAGACTATATGCCAGAGTAATCATCCCAAAGAAACCAGTGTTGGGTAATAAATAATGGCTTGATTGAGTGGGTATGTTGTTAATCTTTGAGGGAAAAAGCATTTCCTTAATCTTCTTTCTTGTTTGCATCAATCCTTACCTGCTTCTGTCACCCTGAATCTGCCACCCTGAATCCCATTCCCTCTCTCAAATCAGCTGGGGTTCCAATCTTGAGATGAGACAAAAACAGGGCAAAGAATAGACCTGCAGCTCTCCAATTAAGATAATGGTACAAGAGCTTTACGAAATTCCGATCTGACTTTGAGGCATGACATTTTCTCCTCTTTGCTCTATGGTTCTGAAGACAGAGGCTTTATCCTGCTTATATAGTATCTTAGTTGTAAGCAATAAGCAGCAGAGAGGAGTATGAAGTTATCCTTACCACACAGCCCACCTAGCAACCTATTCTTGAGCAATGTTCTCCTTTTGTATGCCAAGCTTGTACATCCTAGCAAAGGGCCAGAGGTGAGTTATCAAAGGTCCACAGTCAAAACAAGCTGAGAAATAGACATAATACCATGTACTAAAGCTAAAGTAACCATAGGGATGGATAAATTTATGGGCTATAACAGGGAATTCTGGGAGCATGGCTTATCACTGAGAGCCAGAAGGACCTAAAGCACATTCCTCAGGCACAAAGGATCACAATAGTTTGCAAAACAGCTGATCAAACTTGAGCAAAGAAAAGAGGCTTTAAAAGGGCACAAATGAGTGAGGTTGTCAAAGGAGAAACATGAATAAAGCCATTTAGAACAAGGACTCAGGGTCATATCAAAGTGACCAAGAACCTAAGACTAGATAGGTCATGGTCCTAAGGGAAACACAACTGCTATTATTCTGCTAAAGTAACATAGCAATAAAATAACTCCTAAAGACATATTGCTATATTCATAGATAAGTGCCTTGATCATCCCTCAAAAGAGCAGCTTCTTGCTTTAGTTGGGAACTAACACAGAGACACCCAACTGGACAATATACAGAATCTGGGAGATTTTGGAGCACCCAATCATGACGGGGTTGTCTGCATCAAATCACGTCCTCAAGGTTCAGGGATCTATGTGGAAGAGGAGGCAGAAGAGTATAAGAGACAGAGATGGTGGATGACTCCAAGGACACAGACTCAGACACAGCAGTTTTGGTGCACATATGAAGAAACTCACAGACACTGAGACAGCACATGCTCAAGCTGCACAGGTTGGAGCCAAACAGAATCCCAGCACAGAAAGGGGGAGCTAGACACAGAGTTTTACTCTTAATCAAGAGGCTATTTGTAATTGACACTTTCTGGAAGTACAAATCTGTTGTACTCAATGGAATGTCACTGAGGCAATCACACACCAGACCAAATCCCATGGGCAGGAGTCACTGTGTAAGAACAAACAACCCCAACCTCCAGTTTATTTGTTTTGCTTTGTTTCTTTCATTTTGCTGTTTGTTTGGGTATTTTTGGTATTTGTTGTCTTATTGGTTCTTTTGTTTGTTTTGATTTTGTGAGAGAGAGAGAGAGACAGAGAGAGAGAGAGAGAGAGAGAGAGAGAGAGAGAGAGAGAGAGAGAGAGAAGTGAATGGGTAAGAAGAAGAGGAGAGCCTGGGAAGCAATTCAGGAAAAGGAAAAATCATGTTCAAAATATACTGTATAGAAAAAAGTAAAATAAAACAAAAATAAGTTTAAAAAAGCCCAAAGTCTCTTTAGCGTCAAAAATCTCTTCACTGTGGGAACCTATAAAATCTAAAGTGAGTCATATACTTTATTTCCAAAGGGAAGAACCACAGCACAGTTATAACCAGATCAAAAGAAACCCAAAATCTAACAATGTAACAGCTCAACCTGGCATATGGGAGTCACTCATGCTCCTTTGGACAGCCAAGGGCTCGGGTGGCCCAACCCTTCCACTCCAAGCTTCTCCAGCTCTGCCACCCATAGCACACACATGCATGCACAGGAACCTGAGACCACACACGAAGCGGCTGAGTGGCTCAGCTGGCTCCACTCCACAGCTGCCACCATCCTTTATGGTAATTCCCCAGTTCCAGCCTCTCTACTATGCCAGGGTCTCCACTGCAACTGAGGTTGTCCCTTTACTAATGACATCCCCTAGCCCCTCTTCAGGGTCCCCAGGCAGTCCATGTGATACAAAGCCTCTTGTTCTCCCCATGACTAATACAGCATTGGTATTGTGCAAACCAGTACACCCTGGGAGACCCTTAAATGCTGCCAAGATCAGCTCCCAGCTGAACATGCAGCCATGGCCCTAATTTGACCACAGCTTCTGTTTGCTGGACCTGAGGAAATATTTTCCAGAAGATTTCACCTCAGTGTTGCTGATCTCTTATTAATCATAGGTTATTCTTGTCCCCAGATAGCTAGCATCAATTCTCCAAGAAAAGCAAAGGCTTCATTTCCACAGGTTCTTAATCTATAATATAATATGAATAGCTCTGAGACAGTCTTTGCTTCTGGCTTTACAACTTCACAAGCCAGGTCTCCATCACCTGCACCTCTTCCAACATTCCTGTCTCCAAAGCTCCCATAACAGGTCACTAGGCTCTTATCACTCAGGGACCTTTTATAACCCAAAGCTCAAAACTCCTTCTACAATTCTCCCCCAAAACAACATGGACAATTCATCAATATCTCAGTATGTAGTACCAATTTCTCCTCTAATGCTCTTCTCTGTTGCTATGGTAAATATCATAATTAAAAGAAACTTTGGGGAGAAAGGATTTACTCCAGCTTATAGGTTATAGCCTATCAGTGAGGAAGCCAGAGAAGAAAACACGGTTCCTACCTGTAGGCATGAAGCACAAACCATGGAGGACTGCAGCTTACTGTACTGCTCCCTGTGGCTTGTTCAACTAACTCCTTCAATATAGCCCAGGCTCACCTGCATTGGGGCAACAGGACCCAGAGTGGGCTGGGTCTTTCTAAATAATTTAGCAATTAAAAACTGCCTCCCACAGGCATGTCCACAAGCCAGTCCAACGGTGGGAAATTCCTCAGTTGAGATTCCTTAAGTTCAGGTATATTTGGGTTTGCAACAAGTTGACACACTGTGACACTACCTGGCCTAGAAGGA
This sequence comes from Apodemus agrarius, assembly GCA_964023405.1. Classification (NCBI taxonomy): domain Eukaryota; kingdom Metazoa; phylum Chordata; class Mammalia; order Rodentia; family Muridae; genus Apodemus; species Apodemus agrarius. Next base: position 25,740,334 of record OZ030011.1, on the reverse strand, counting down.
AGGTCAAGTTCCAAGGTTGGGGGGTCTAGGACTTGGGGGGTCTACATTTAATATATATATGTATGTATATATATATATCTATATATATATATACATACATATATATATATGTATATATATATCCTAGAACTTCTAGTCCAAGTGCCTCCTGAGAACATGGAGCTCCAAAAACCCTCTAGGCCACTTGGAAGATATGAAGATCCACGAAAAACTAGAGAAGGTTGCAGCCCAAGAGAGAAATAAAATGAGTCCACATCCTCTGATAACAAACAACTGGAGGTTAGATGCTAGGGCTGGGAGAGCTTGAAATAATAGTCTCATAAAACATTTTTTATGGCTTTTTCTGTGTTTCTCTTCCATAACAGACAGTAGATTCCTTGAGGGGAAAGAATATATGCTTTTCATTCTCTGAGTTCCCAGAACCTGGACTCTGTAGACACATTAAAGTTAAATGTGTGCGTAGGTTCATTTTGTGGTTTTCATAAGTTCCTTATAACTATGAGCACGTTTCCTCAGCCCTATGAACCCTGAGTCAAACATAGGAAATGCCACATTACAAGTGGAGAACTGAACTCTTAAAGACATCAAATGGCTTTTCTAAAACTAACAAGACTTGTCTTTATCTTCAGCCTTGACATGCACCTCCTACCGCTATCACATCATCCACCCTGAGGAGCCATAACTCCAACATCCTTTCATCTCTCAAATGTGCCATTCCCACACAGCAGACAAGAATGTGGGAGGCTTCATTGTGCTGTCATGATGAGGCTTGGGTGTGCATGTGCCACAAGGACTCAAGTCCCTACTGGAATAGAGAATACATGCTAGGAAGGTGCTACACAAGTAAGATGACCTCAGCAGGTGACAGGAGCCAGGAAGGGAGTCAATTCAGAGAGATGGAAGAGCATGGTGAGTAGGTGAACAGTCAAGAAAAGGCTCTGCAGATAGACATCTAAAATCGAGACCTACTGAGAGACTGGACGACCTTGCGAAACACTGGGTAGAGCATACAAGGTGAATATCATGTGAAGTCTCTCACATGAGCATGAGCTAAGCATATGAGACAGAGGGAAAGGAGAAACCTGGACATATTAACAAAGATGAAAAATGGGAGAAAAAGTGGAGATCAGACAAAAGCACCGTGTGACATGTAAATTTGAATGAAGACCATAGAGTTAGCTCTGATAGAGCAGCCAAGCATCTTGGCTTATCTATTTAAACTACCTCAATGTCTGCAGTGTGGAGGATAGGGGAGGGGCAATAACTCACAAAAGCACTGGGCTGTATTACTCACGCACGAAGAGATTTATTTAATACAGGGAAAGAGAAATTAATGATTCTTGGAAGATCTGAGGAATGAAGTCAGAAAAAAATACTTCATCAGTTTTCAGGAAATTGCCAGGCAATTAAGCCATTGAGAACAAAGTCCTTGGAAGACATTAATGGAGTTCACAAGGAATCTAGCTAGCTCCCAACAGAATTGGTTATCTAAGAATGAGAGCTACGCCCCTTAACTCCGTTTTCTTATCTCACGACGTGTTCTTTTCACATGACATGATTATTCAGTTGGATGGGAAAACCATGATTCTATTCTCCTTAGAGTCCAGTCAATGGGTCACTCACTCATCAGAGGCTGAACCAGTAGGTTACCCAGTCTTGTACTTATGTCCAAAATCTATGATCAAAATAAAGTCCTTTTCTATATAAATTACATAGCCTCCAATATTTTGGTACAACAAGAAAAAAAAAACAACAATCTAATGCAATGCCTTTAGCATGGACTGTCCTTTTTGCTACTCTAATCCCATATGCCTGGCAGGATTCCTGGCATGTGGGCTAGCCTGCAGTTTCTCCTACCAACAGATCAGAGAGGCAGTCCAGATTAACTAGAACAAACATCAAAGTACTACCAAGCCACTCCATGGTTGATCTGAATTCTCAGGCATGTTAGAAAAATAACAACAACAACAACAACAACAACAACAGCAACAACAAAATCTGGGAATGAGCTTCTTCAGGGCTGAGGCAGAGGAAAAACAGCATTTTGTTGTCTCCTCTTGCACTGCTATTGGCAGGTGTTATTAATGGGTAATTTACAAGTGTACAATTTACAGGCTATCTATGGTGTGTCCAGAATGCTGATTCAGAGGGCGTGGGTGAATAATGAGGTGTTTATGGGACATTGTGTGCAGTTTTCTTCCAGATTTGTAGTATTGGTTTCTCAGCAATTACTAATGGCTCCCTGGCGACTTCTCATCTCTCAGGCTGAGGAATACGGATTCAGACAGGATCCCAATCACATGCATCTAAATAATTAGTTCATAGTTGACAGTCTACTCTTCGGCCATGATCATATGATGTACTTTTTCCCAGCAACCCTAGCAAAGGCAGATGGGAAAACAATTCCTTAAAAAGCTGTTCAAAATCGGAAAATCTACTCTCCTACAGCTTGGCACCCAGTCCATTTCTCCCCCTCATTTTTTATTTATGAAACCTCATTTGCATGAACACAAGATCCTGCTTTTATCCAGAGGCATTGTCAGGCTTACAGCTTCCTGAGAGTTTTCTAATTGTGGAAAGAATTCTAGGACTGATGAGAGCTCAGATTAGAATCTTCAGAAACAAGAGAGTAAACAAGTTGTAGTTCTAAGCCCAGCTCCACCACTAACTCAGTAAAGGATTAGCATTCCGAATGGAATTGTGGTCATTTTGGCGGATGGGTTGGTTTTTGTTTGTTGCTGTTGTTTGATTGGGGATTTCATTTTGACTGCTTTAGGACAGACTCTCACCAAGTTTGCCAGGCTGTCCTTGAGCTTACTTTGTTGCCCTAAACTGCTGATCCTCTACCCTTGTCCTCAGTAATAGCTAGGATTACAGTGCTTTGTCACCAGAAAGTGTCTAAATAATGTGGGTTTTTTTTAATGTATAACAAAAAATTATGAGGAGGTAGCAGTCCCAGGAATACATAGAATATATTGTCAGTCAGTCCTAAATAGGTGCAAATATTATAAAAACCCCCAATTTACATTGTTTTTATTATAAAACTTTAGAAAACGCAAATGTGGCATTCAGAGGCCACCAAGGAATCTAAAACTCAGCACATTCAATTGACAACTATTAGTCTACATATGTTCCAAAAGTCTTCCACTTTATCTCAGCTAACCCATCTTCATCATGAGAAATGAGTATTCCTTCTCGTTATTTCAGAAAAGCTCCCTTTGGTCACTCTCTGGCCCTTACTTGCAATATTCAGTTCTACAATGAAGTCCTATCAGTTTGGGTTCCCCAGAAGCATCTATTCATTTGGATTTATCACCCATCTAACCCAACTGTGCTCTCTCACCTGGCCCAGTTAAACTTCAATCCTCCTGATTTTGTGCAGTGAACTCCAGGCTAGTCTCTCCCCCCTACATCCTTAGGCTGCAATTTCACCTTAACCCTGCACCAGTTTCCCTTGCAGTAAGCACAAAGTGTCCCCTCTAGATCAGCCTGCAATCTCTCCCTTGTGAGCTCACCTTGTACCACATTCAGTCTGTTTCTGGTCTCCCCTTGCTTCTTCCTATGCCTAGAGCCCTTCCTCTAGGTTTTAAGTGGACATCTCCTTTTTACTTGGGTCTCAGCTTAGAAGTCACTTGCCCTAAACCTAATTGCTTTGTCTAAAATTAACAGAGCACTCTAAGCTAATATGGTCCTTACTTCACAGCCTTTGCCTTTATTTAATTTCAATTATTGCTATCCAAAATTAAATGCAATAGTTTGTTTTTAATTTTTTACTATACTAGCATATAGTAGGCTTTCAAAATATATTTGTTGATCTCTCTCTCTCTCTCTCTCTCTCTCTCTCTCTCTCTCTCTCTGATGGGTTAATGTTGTTCCCCTTCTTCTTCTCTCCCCATATACTGGTGAGCATAGCTGCCTACCAAGCAGTTGACCCGGGTTCGATTCCTGGCCAACGCACCAAATGATGGGTTTATAAAAGGGGAGAGAAGAAGGGGATTAGAGAGTGTGGCACAGCGGTGTGGGGGAAGGGGGTGAGCTAGGCGGGCCCATGCCCAGGCACCTCTTCCCCCTGAGAGACCACACACAGGCATGGTATAGAATAGAGTTTATTCAGGGCAGAGGATGGGAGTTAATGATGTAGTGGAGGCAGAGAGAGGCAGAGAGAGAGAGAGAGAGAGACAGAGAGAGAGAAGAAGAAGAAGAAGAGAAGAAGAGAAGAGAAGAGAAGAGAAGAGAAGAGAAGAGAAGAGAAGAGAAGAGAAGAGAAGAGAAGAGAAGTAGAGAGGAGTGGAGGCTGGCCATGAACACATGGAGAGAGGGGGGAGGGGAGAAGAGCCCAAGAGGGGCAGAGAGGTGAGAGTGCCAGGAGGCAAGAACAATGAGAGAGAGAGGAGGGGCAAGCAGCCCCTTTTATAGTATGGGGCAGGCATACCTGGCTGTTGCCAGGTATTGTGGGGTGGAGCTTAGACAGAGTACTAACACTCTGTGTGTGTGTGTGTGTGTGTGTGTGTGTGTGTGTGTGTGTGTGTTAATATGTACACATAGAGAGAAGTATTAAACCAGATGTTTTCAGATTAGCCAAACTGACAAGCCAATAAGCACCGGGAGTCTGTCTGTCTCTGATTCCTCAGCACCAGGATTATGAAAGAGCATTTCCAATTCTATCTTTTTTATAAGGGTCCTGGGGATAGAACTTGGATTCTGACGCTTACCTGCCAAACCTTTTACAGACTGAATAATTTCTACACTCACAACAACTCTATTCCATAAATACTTTTGTTATCTTTAATTGCCTTTTTGTTTGTTTGGTTTTGCTTGATTGTTGGTTTTGACCCAAGGTTTCACTATGTAGCCTGGGCTATCCTGGAACTTACTATGACAGGCTGGTCTCAAACTCACAAAAGATCTACCTGCCTCTTTCTCCCAAGTCCTGCCACTGCCCAGCTGCCATTGTCAATTTCTATGTGAAACCACTCAGATATACAGACTGAAAATTCTATGCCTATGAGCCCCTAAAAGCCCCAAGACCATGATTATATTCCAAAAAAAAAAAAGTTATGGTTCCTTCATTATGGTCGTCTGCTTCCTTCATGGTTCCTGTTTATATACACTTCCCTCCTGCAATTAAGTTTCTAAGCAGTAAAATTTGCTGAGCACATGCTATGACAAGAAAGATAAAGTATATAAATATTTTAGTATTACTTGCTGAATACGTGTAATGATAAGAGAGAGAAAGCATAGAAATATTTCAGTATTACGCAGAAGTGTCATGAAGATCTAGCTGATACCCTCCCCCCATAGTCTAATGAGTCAGACAACTGGTTCCTTAGCCCCTTTGGTCTCAGAGGCCAGTTCACTAAGTCCGTCATGTAATTTGTTCATTTCTTGTGCTTAACTAGCTGTCTCACAGATAAGGCAGGCACATTTGAGACAGGAGCCACCATCTCTGTATGGAATCCATGCAGGGAACAAGATTAGAAGTAGCCATTTACTTGGTAGGGATGAAGTTGAAGTGTAAAGAAGGGTGTAGAGATGCTAGTGGCTGATGCCGCTGGTTGTTCTCTGTAGAGAAGGGGAGGCAGAGAGATGAGCTTGTAACCGGAGACTCCTCGCAGAATGAGAAGGCCCACACAGGCCTCACCACTCCAACTTCTTTCTGCTACGTGCATTCTTTCTTTGCTCGTGTCAAAACATCACAGTATCCTAGCTTAGAAAATGGTCCATTTCTGAGCCGACTTCCCATTTTCCAGACTGACCTAAGTTTATTTTATATCGAGAAAGGACAATCTCCCCCATTGTGTATACTTGCAGGATGTTTTGAGGACCCTGTAGTCTATCTGTAAAAATGTATTTGTTGGCCTGAAGCAGAGACGAGGGCAGTGGAAATTGCTCAGCTGGTGATCCAGGTCCCTTCAAACTCTCAACTTCAGTGAGCAAGGCAAAAATAATGCCTTCCCTCTCCCCCTTTCTCCCATAGAGGTTTAAATCTGACACCAGCAATAAGGCATCTTCTGCTTACCGTTCCATCTTCATTCATCACCTCGAACACTTGACCCTTCAACCTTCCCTGCTTGTATCATAATGAAGAGGAAAATTGATGAGCAGTGAGAGCAAAGGCTTTGCCAGCTGCTGACGCTTTTACATCAAGGCTGCCCGTGAGGATGTTCCTCCCCTGTGCTTCCCTCTCCATCCTGCCACAGGAATTAAAGACTGTAGGGAACTTGGCAGAAACATCCCTAACACAGTTCTAGTTTGCAGAAGGTGCTACAGCCATGACTTTGGGAGGTATCCCAAAGCAATCCCTGTCATGGTTTATAATATAAAGCCTGTATTCAAAGAATTGACAATCTATGGGGACGGGGTGAGAATCCTGGAAAAGAGGTTACCCTCTGAGAGTTCAGCTAGTAAAATATGTGGTATGATTGTGATTAGCCATCTGTGAGCACAAAGGAAAAGCAGCCTGTAAATGTGTCACTAAAGCATTTGCAGACACCCAAATCTCCAATAAAGATGATGGGGGTAATCTCCAGGAGATGAGTCAAGAATGCAACAAGCATTCAGAAAGCAGGAAGGGAACGAATTGCTATGTATTCAGCCTGGAGCGTGCTGGGGTGGGGTGAGAGGAGCGTGCTGGGGTGGGGTGAGACTGTCATCCTAGAGAGCACTTGACGCAGGCTCCCATGGGTAGACACATGGCGTGTACTCTAGGGGAGACAGGACCCGGGATGAAATAGCCTGCATTTTTCTATAGTCTCCAGTTCACCTAAAGATCTTGAAGAAATTGTGCTAAGATAAACCTGAATATTTGACTCAGTGAGTAACTAGAGGAAAGTGTATAAACCATGTGTTTTATAATTGATAAGGAGCGTTCTTTCCTCTTCTCGATTTCCTTTGATTGCGTTCCTAAATGTCCTTCTACATACACAGAAGATCTTGCCTGCAATGCTTGTGGGTTTATCAATTTAGTCATTCAGAACTATGTTCACGGTGTCTCCTTCACTTCCTCCCTCATCATTGCTGCACAGAGTTGTCAAATTGAGAGCAACAGCTGTCTCCTAGCCCAGCACACAAGCCACATGTTTGTTAAGTGTCACTGCAATGTTCAGAGTCCAGACAGGAGACAGAAACTACACTGTTAATATGAACAGGGAATTTTAATAGAAAGATTTACTGCCTGGGTACAAGGGATTGCCAACTAAAGACTAAAAGAATACATCAAAACAGGAGTCAGCATGTAGCATATTCATCTACACACTGTCTGAGGTCATTGTCAAAATTCAGGGAGAAGAATTCTATTAGGGTAATACTGAAAATGTGATGGGTGTTTGCTACTGTGGTACCTGCCATACTCTCTAGATGTTTTCTGAGACTCCACACACTGCCTTACCCCACCAGACTCCAGTAGTCATTGAATGTGGGAGGGCAGGGGTAGGGATACTCTTTCCCTGCTCGCACCCCCTCCCCCCCAGAGCCCTCTACTTGCAAAGACCAGAACCAAATTCACTTAGTAAAGAAGATGGTAACAGCTCTAGTTCCTGCCACAAACCAAGGCAAAGATGTCTCATCTGGAGCTGAAAAGCAACCAATTCAGGCCAAGTACTTACAGCAGAAATGCTTTAAAAGATCTGTCATGTCAGAGGTTTCAATTGCTAAAGAAAAAAGGAATTCGGAAAAATGGTTTCAGTTAAAACCCATCTATAACTTCTCCCTCTCATGAAAACACATTAAGATGGCAGTAAAGGAACTATTCAGAGTATAAAACCCGAGCAGACAAAGAGAATGGGGGGAAGACTTGAAATCTTTTCAAATTCAACAAATTTGAACAACATAATAAAGCAATTGGAGAAGCAGAGATGGAGTGAGTATCGGAGGAGGCCACAGTGCTACGGAGACAGAGTTCACGCAATGGAGCCTTTGATAGCTGTAGAACTGGGCGGCAGCAGATTTCATGAAAATCAAGAGTGATGCTAAAGGCCCAAACCACGGTTTATTAGTTTGTCAAAAATGCCATACGGAGGTGTGCTGACTAGATGATGGCCGTACTTTAGATCTGTAATGTTCCTCCCAAAGGCTCATGTCTTACAGATTTAGTCAGCTGCTTGGCACTGCTGGAAGGCGGTAGACACTTTTAAGATTTGGAATGTTTTAAGTCATTGAGGGTATGCCCTAAAAGGGGAAGAAGGGAAAATTGTTGATGAAATAGTGACGCAAAATATTTGGAGAGTGTGGCAGGCACCACAGTAGCAAACTCCCATCGCATCTTTCGTCTCTGTCTCTGTAACTCTCTGTCTCTCTATCTCTGTCTCTGTCAGTCTCTCTGCAAGTGTGTGTGTGTGTGTGTGTGTGTGTGTGTGTCTCAGAATCTTGCTTTCTGCTGTACTAAGAACCATTGTGTGCTGACTTATCACAAAAAGCAATGAGGCCAGTGCTCATAAACTGAAACCACCAACCAAAATAAACTCCACCTCCATATCCAAATTGATTATCTCAGCTGTTTGCCACAAGAACAGAAAGATAATGCAATGACTTCTCGGAAATTTAAATATCCCATAATTCTGGAGACTGGAACTCCCAGACCAATGTATGAGTAGAGTTTATTTCTTCTGGGGGCTTGTCCTTGGCTTGCAGGGAGTCAATTGCTCTTCATAGCTGTCTATGCCCAGACATTCTGTTCCCATAAGGAACTAGTCATATTAAATTATGGTCCATCTTAATTTACTCACTATAACACAATTAATTGTTTGATGATCCTACTTACAATGTAAATCATATTCTGAGCTACTTTAACATAAGAGTTACAAGAATTTAAAATTAAGCTCATAACATACAGGAAGGAAGCAGTTAAGTCTCTTTGTGGAGTGGTTTGCTCCTGAACTTCTTGTCCATTCTAGGAAATACACACTCACACACACATACACAACACACACACAATACACACATCACACATACACACATAAGATCACATACACAACACATATGTGCACAACACACACACACATGCACACATACACACACAGTCATAGAGTCAAACAATCAATCAATAGCATATTCTCAGAAGATGTGAAATGGAAAATAGTCAAGACTTTGGTCAAAATCTAGAGAAGAAGCGGGGCGTGGTGGCGCATGCCTGTAATCCCAGCACTCGGGCGGCAGAGGCAGGCAGATTTCTGAGTTCGAGGCCAGCCTGGTCTACAGAGTGAGTTCCAGGACAGTCAGGGCTACACGGAGAAACCCTGTCTCAAAAAAAAAAACAAACAAACAAACAAAACAAACAAACAAAAAAAAAACAAAATCTAGAGAAGAGAGAGGTCAGATGTTGAAAATGGAAGCTCATATGAAATGTCTGCTTCTAGCTCTTAGAATTCCAAGACCAATTGAAAAATCTTCCATGATAACATAAAGGATACTGAAATCAGGAGAAAGAGGGTTGTAAGTAGAACAGTCTCCTTCCCCCTTCCCTCCCCTTCCCTCTCCCCATCCCCCTCCATTGCCTTCTCCCCTTGCTCCTCTCTTTCCCCCTCCCCCTTCTCTCTCAGAATCTTGATCTACCAAGCATTATGATGTTCTAATTTGTTACATATCCAAAAACAATGAGACCAGTGACCATAGTCTGAAACTATAAACCAAAACAGTTTACATCTCCATATCCAATCCTATTAATTTAAACATTACCTATTAATATACACCACACAGAGACTGGAGAGATAGCTCAGTGGTTAGGAGAACTGGCTACTCTTACAGAGGACCCTAGTTGAATTCTCAGCACCCACATGGCTGCTCACAGCCATATATTTTTCCAGTTGCAGGGGATCTGATGTTCTCTTCTGGCTTCCATGAGCACCGAGCATATACTTGATGCACAAACTTACATACTGACAAAGATTCACACACATAAAATAAAAAATAAACTCATCTCGTGTTCATCATACTTTCACTTTTTCTAATCAAGTTTTTAATAATCTAATGATAGCCAGAAGTTGGAAACACCCCAGATATCCCACGACAGAAGAATGGATACAGAAAATGTGATTCATTTATACAGTGGAATGCTACTCAGCTATTAAGAATGAGGACATCCTAAGTTTTGCAGGCAAATGGATGGAACTAGAAAATATCCTGGGTGAGGTAACTCAGACCCAAAAGGACATGCCTGGTATGTATTCACTAATAAGTAGATATTAGCCAAAGGAAAGAAAGAAAGAAAGAAAGAAAGAAAGAAAGAAAGAAAGGAAGGAAGGAAGGAAGGAAGGAAGGAAGGAAGGAAGGAAGGAAAAGAGAAAAGAAAAGAATACCCAAGATAGAGTCTACAGAACTCACAAAGGTCAACAAGCTGAAAGGCCCAAGTGAAGACTCCTCAGTCTCACTTGGGAGGAAGAAGGAAGGAACCACAAGTGAGGAGGGAGGGAGGAACCTGGAAAGAAAAGTAGACAAGGGGTGGAGGATAGGGGGTACCTAATCTGGTATTGGGTGAGGTAAAAGGACTGAAGCCCTGAGTGCTAGTACAATGAATGGAAACAGGCAACCTTGGGAGGTAGGAGGTTGGGGGGGGATCCTCGAGAATGCACCAGAGACCTGGGAGGTGAGAGACTCTCAGGACTCAAAAGGAAGGACCTTAGATGAAATGCTGAAAGTAGGGAAAGGGAACTTATTAAGCCCACCCCAAGCAGGAAGAAGGGGTTGCCACAGTCAAAACTCTGACCCATAGTTGTTCCTGTCTGAAAGAACTGCAGGGATGGAAATGGAGAAGAGCCTGAGGAGAAGAAGGACCATGGACAGGCCCAAAGTGGGATCCAGCTCAAGGGGAAGCCCCAAGGCCTGACACTGTTACTGAGGCTGTGGAGCACTCATAAAAAGGAGCCTATCATGACTGCCCTCTGAAAGACCCAACAAGCAGCTGAAAGAGTCAGATGCGGATATTTACACCCAACCAATGGACAGAAGCTGCTGATCCCCATGGCTGAATTAGGGAAAGGCTGGCAGAAGCTGAGGAGGAGCGTGACTCTGTAGGAGGACCAGCAGTCTCAATTAATCTGGACCCCCGAGATCTCTCCAACACTGAACCACCAACCAGGCAGCATACACCAGCTGATATGAAGCCCCCAACACATATGCAACAGAGGACTTTCAAGGTGGTAAATAAAATCTGGAGTGTAAATAAATAAATAAATGACAAAAAATAATCTCCTACATGTTAATTAATGGATGGTTGACATTTGAGAAATGCTTTCAACATAAAAAGACTCCAAGATGAAGCAAAATCCTTCAATAATTGGGGAAAACCCTAAATAAAGCAATAAAAAACAAGAAAAATGGTTATTTTAAAGGATTATAAAGATATAATTAACTCCCCAGAGCTTCCAGGGACTAAACCACCCTTTGTCCTGGGAAAGCTAGATGCCCCATTGTAGGGGAATGCTAGGGCAGTGGGACAGGAGTGGGCGGGTGGGTGGGGGAGCACTCTTATGGAGGCAGGGGGTGGGGTGGAGGGTTTTCATAGTGGAAACTGAGAAGGGGATAAAATTTGATATGTAAATAAACAATATAACCAAAAAACTTTTTTTAAAAAAGGAATAATTAATTAGAAACTAAGGTATTGTGGATATTAAAAAGGCAGAGGGTTTATATAGGTAAGAATAGAAGACATAATAATTTAAAAACTGAAAAATGATTAGTCAAAATATATCTCCAATGTAGCCCCTGCATCTAAGGTTCAGCAACAATCATGGGAGAGAGCGTGGAAAGACTGAATGGGCCACATGGCACATGGCCAGTATGTCTGCTATGAGATAATGTCATATATATATGTATATGCATATGCATATACATACACACATATACACATACATATACATATACTACATATACATATATCAGGGAAGCTTCACCTGGGAATTCTCAGCAATATGGTTGCTCTAAAAAGATCAGCATAGTGACTATACCACTTGTTATGCCAAGATGGATAGAGGAAATTTCACATGCCCCCATCCCTAGATGAAGAACTACAGGTGGCCGATGGCAGCTAACGGACCAGCTCCCACAATCACAAGTGGTCAGCCCTGGGCACATGTACTTATGAGCAAAGCCAAATGGATGCATTAGGTTGTATATACATGTGCACATGTGTATATGCACTCAACAACAATAATTAAAGAAGAGATTGTGAATTTGAAAGGGGAAGAGCGAGGAATGGAGGAGATGTAGATGCTGTACTCATATATGAAGTTCTCAAAAAAAGAAGATAAAATTATTAACCCTCCCCAAAATAATTCCAAGCTGGATCTTCTCTGAGAGCCTTCTCTACCTTTTGTGATTCCAGAAGGTGCTATGCAAGCTTCCAAGGGAAGAAAGCAACCAAAGATCCTGGTTCTATCCAGCCATGTCACCTATAAGGCACAACAATGACCGATATGTCAAGATATACCTAAAAGTACATTAGTGGCACACCTATCTTGTCATTAGCCAACAGCTATATAACTGGATATAAGGCTCTTTTAACAAGAGGAAAATCAAGCTTGGAACTGGAGACCTACCCCACTTCCTGGAGCTAGAAAGGTCATGGATCTTAGAGGAGAACCTACCACTACTTTGCTAAACCAGTGAAATTCCTAACTGCATTCTAAACACTTACCTTAATATCCACAGGTAAGTGTAGCTCTTATCCCTCATCAATGACACTTCTTTGTGCAGAATACCATTGCAGGGAATTATAAAAGGGTCACTCTACAGAGGGAGAAAGGTCTCATGAGATGCCTAAACATGCATGGAGTGGCAGGAGAAGGAGCTTTGAGTATGTTCAGGAGATAATAATGGGGAGTAAGTCACCAAACATGAGGTGTGTTGGCTCATTTTCTGTTGCTTATTTGAATACTCAAAAGCAGGTAACTTTTTTTTTAAGGAGGCATTTGTTTGGTTTATGGTTCTGGGGCCGGGAAATTAAAGATTCTAAAACCAGTATCCTGTGGGCCACAGTTGGTGCATTCCTGTTGTGTTAGAGCATGGCAGAGATCATAAGAAGGCAAGACAAAACGGACATGCTAAGGCCATTCATTCTCTCCATAAGCATTCTCTCCACTAATGCCAATCTATGGGCCTCAGCCTCACACCCTCATCTTATCCTAACTGATTCCCAATGGTCTGTCCTCCAAATGCCAGTAGCATCGGAACTTCAGGGTCAAGCTTCTGACAGTGTGTATTTGTTGAAGGCACATTCAAGTACAGCAGTATCTGAGGCCAAGGACTTCTCCTTCCTCTCTCTGGTAAGATTTGGTGATGTGTATTTATCCTCAATAAAAGGATTTCTCAAAATTGCAGAAGGAGTTTCACAATGTGTCTGTCAGAACAGTTGGACTGGAGACATTGCTGGAATCAGATTATTTAATGTGGCATTTCCGTGTTCCAACCTGAGGCAACTTTATGTGGGTTCCCAAGGTTAGAGAACATACCACATCTCTGGGGGAGGGAGGGAATTCCCATTATTTCCCACTCCCCTTTGTTATTTTAGTGCCTACTTTCATCAAAATCATTTCAGAAATCTGAAAAGAAGTCTTATTTTTAAATTCATAATGTTGACCAAAGAGACTTGCCTTTATTATGTTCATAAATCATTCATATATCCTTCATAACAAAGAGAGATTTTTAATTTTTATAATGCTTTTTTCCACTTTCCTCCTAATAGAGGGAAATGAGAATAATATTTTATGTTAATAGGAACAAAATGTTCAAAATGTGTGTGCTATATAGAAACCTTGCAAGTGTTTCAGTGGAAGCAATTTTTAACCAACAAAGGAAATGAAACACAAAGAGACACATTAAAAGAAGGTTGATGGATTTTATTTTAATGAGGGACCTGAAAGGAGTGGATTATGGTTGGATGGAGAGGAGAAACTGAGAAAATCCCATCACACATGGGCTTCTGTGGGTTAGCACTATCCAAAGGTGGCCTATACCTCCCACCTTCCCTTTCTGTGTCTTAGACCCACAAGACAAGTCCAGCCTGGCTCTCAGGTGCACTATTCTGGCCAGCCACCTTTGAGAGGCCAGAAATGACTCTCAGGTACCAACATCTCTGACTCAGAGTTTCTAAGGTCATCCTCTAAGTTCTAAGCACATGTTCCAATGTAGAAAAGCACCCTGTTTCCTTGGTCCTGATGGTGTGTCCTCAAGGAATCTGTGAATTTATTTTCCATCCATTGAAAGGCCAGGAACAGAGGGAAAGAATCCGGGAAGACCCATCAGAACATGTAGCATCATGTATGCATCATGTAGGATCTAGAAGGGAGATATTCATTCCTTAAGCACTGACAGAGATTGCTACAGATAAACCCAATGCATGAAGAAACTTGTACACATCACTGGACCCTTGTACCAGAGGAAGACAGTGGTCTGAAGCAAGCAGACTTCCCAGCTTACATAGAGATTTATGAGGATTCCAATACCTTCCTGCATCAAGAGCCACTATGAAACCTATTGTAGAAAAACAGTCCCCTGAGCACTTCAGGAAAGACCTCAATCCCCAAGGCCTGCCAAGTTGAACAGGCAACTGCATTGGTATGAACTCTGAGTAATGGAGAAGTATTTTTTTCTACCCACCTGTTACCAAATCCTATTCACAGAGTCATCAACATTTTAAAACACCTAAAATGCTTTGAATTAGTCTTGCCTTTCATTAAAATGCTACTTAAGATAATTAATGTTTGTGCAATAAATAAAATTTCAGTTTTGGAGAGTGTAGTTTGAATTATGTGTAAAGGAAATGGAATAGGAAAGGAAAAATAGTCTGAAGCCCATTATATGCTCCCCTCTTTGACTTAGTGCTTTTCAAAAGGTATTTGCCCATTTTGCCTTCACAGTGGCATTTGTACACATCCTGAATAGATGATTATTGGGCTACTTTCATCATTGTCCGAGATGAAGACATTGCACAGGCTCCCACGTCTGGCAGAGATTAGCCAATGGGCAGTATTCCAAAACCACAATTTTGTCACTACAACTTGAGGAACCGTATTAAAGCATTGCAGCAATAGGAAGGCTCGCAGAATTAAGAAGGCTGAGAAGCACTGCTCTAGTCCCTATGTTTTTTTTTTTAAGCTACATTTCTGGCTACAGCAGTTTTCATCATAAACCTTTTACTGTTTGAATCTCAAACTTTTGCTTCCATTGCTTTAATAAATACTAAATTCAAGATATAACGAATAGGGTAGAGAGATTAGAGGAAAATAAGTGGCCATTGGCTAGGTCCCTGGGAAGTGAATAGCACTCCCCCTTAGAATTTTGAAACCTTTATCGGCCAATCAGAAGGCTGGTGGAGCCCAGTGTTACCCTTACAAACACAAAAGCACATCAACCAGGAGTGACTGACAGACAGGCTGATGGGACATGCCTTGAGCTTTATGTGAAGTCAGATAGGCTCCGTCTTCTCACTTGCGATGGATTTCATCTCTTCTCTTAATGAACCAAATGGGAGCTAGAGGATTCCAGAACCCTTCCCTGTGTCCTAAAAGTGTTCAGGAGAAACATGATTTCTTGGCAATTCGGACTTTGACACCAATCTCAGATACCTGGGCTCTGACCACACTTTCTGTATAGCATTACTCCTTCCAGACACTGTCCAGCATATTACACATGATGTTCCTACTCATCCTATTCTCCTCAAAATAGAGGAAAAACTTGGTTTACTAATTATATTAAATAACACCTGAAACTTTATGCATCGGGATTTACAGCCCATACAGCAAGGGCACAAAAAAAAAATCACATGTAGCCACCTGTTCCCAAATCTCTTGAGTTTTAATACCAGGTGTAGGTTGTATTAAAACTTACACCTGATGCTTAACATAAAATATTATTTTCATTTTGTTCTGCTCCTTTTTCTTTCGAACTTAGGAGGCCTATTATATGACACATGGTTTTTTGAAGTCCGTAAATAAAGTCTGTAAATAAAATTCTTTTGGGATTAACATAGAAGCTGTTAACCAGGGAGAAAAAACTAACCCCTTGAAAGAAATGGTCAGAATCTCCCTGTGTGAAAACCACTACCTGCGAATGGAAGCTTCAGCATGTAGTGAACCAGCGAGAGACGTTTCACAGTTGTCACAACCCCTGGTCACTCAGGACAGCCCCATGCTCCAACCTTCTATCAGGTCAGACAAACCTGGGTGGGAAGTAAATCTATCAAGAAGAAAAGAAATGGCCATAAGTTCAGGACCTGGCTTCAAGAGAAGGACTTCAGGAAGGACTAACTTTCTCACCACTTTATCCATGAAAGGTTAAGAATGAAGCCCATTCTCTGGGAACCCCCTGGCCACTTACAGTCATGGAAGCAGACAGACTGCAGATCTTCGTTTTCTGCCTCCTCCTACAAAACCCATTTCCCAGTCTTTCCCCCAAACCTATAGCATCAGATCAGCTGCTACAGCCACCCACTTCTGTCCCCATCTCTAGCAGATCAGGCAGATGAACTCTTCCAACCTTCTACCTCATTCATCTTAAAGTTCTAGGTGGCATTCCCTGGAAACTTACAAGCCAAGCCCAAGAGAGAAGCAAGTAGTCTAGAAAATGAGGTAGGTGAAATCCAGGTCTTTACTCTCTCTCCCCTCCCCCAAATCCACTGCCCCAGTCTCATCCCCAGCTCTGAATAAGACTATCTGTTATAAATTCTTTGAACTCTCAACCCCTATTCCAAGGAGGCTAAGAAGAACCTGGTTTAAAAACAAAAAACAAAAAACAAAAAACCTCCCTCCTGTGGATCCCAGCAGCCACACCCCAATTCTTAAATGTCAGCTTCCAATATGTGGAAAGACCATTCCCTGGAGCCCCCAGTGGCAGAATCCCAGAATTCCCTAACTACCAGCACTCTCCTAGGAACCAGAGAGAGCAACAGAAACCAAGGAACAAACACCTACCCAGCAAACACGGGACAAGATACCAGTAACTGGAATTACAATATTCCCAAACCCAGATGCGTACACACAAGAGTCAAAACCCAGTAAGAGCCAGGACAGCGTATCTCTATGAGAGCCAGTAGGCCCTGAGAATTGCCTCAGAGCTGAAGCACAAGACAAGGATCTTAAAACAGCCAGTACTCTGTCTGTGAGGCAAGCTGAAGGATCCAGCACTGCATGTGAAATCCTGGACTCTAAGGCTGACATAGAACTAGAGAGAAGTGGTTAAGAGATATATTCTGCAAGGAAAGACAGCAGGGCTTGCTGGATTGGAGAGAAAGATGTCAAGTACCGAGCAAAAGGCAGGAGAGAATCGACATCAAAGTAGTAGGAAAATGGGATGCTCAGAGGGTGCTTCCAGGATATTGAGTTTGGGATGGCCACTGGTCTTCTACGCAGAGATGTGGACTTGAATTATCTGTTAGGCAAACCCCAGGACTGTTGCAGGTTATGGATTACTAAGAAATCCAGATTATCTTGCTCCTGATGCAGCAGATTTTAAAGGAATATTAGCATAGTCATAATGACCTGAGAGGTGTTAGATGAGTCCATGACAGAGTTCCACAAAGAGTTGTGTTTTCAGTGAAAAGATATGAATGCTTCCAGGAAAAACTAATTTGAGGTCCATTTGTTTCTTTTAATCGATGTAATTGTCTCTGCGAGTGCCTACCTCAGCTGCTCAAGGGGTTCCTTGAAGTCAGATATTATGCTTTCTTTATTCCTGTATTGCAAGTAACTGACAGCTTTGTGTCTTAGGAATATCTAATAAATGCTTTTATAATGAATAACAACAACAAAGAATGAAACCTATATATGCTGGACTTTATGAATAAGATAGCTGTGACATGTATTTGTTCTAAAGATGTACAATAAGGTTCTGTCTCTGTATTTATCAGGCTCTGTTAGAGCCTCTCAGGAGACAGTCATATCAGGCTTCTGACAGCAAGCACTTACTGGAATCCACAATAACTTCCAGGTTTGGTGGCTGTGTATAGGATGGATCCCCAGGTGGGGCAGTCTCTGGATGGCCTTTCCTTCAGTCTCTGCTCCACACTTTGTCTCCATATTTCCCCCTGTGAGTATTTTATTCACCCTTCTAAGAAGCACTGAAGCATCCACATTTTGGTCTCCTTCTTCTTGGGCTTCATAAGGTCTGTGAATTAAAATTTGGAAATTCCAAACTTTTGGGCTAATATCTGCTTATCAGTGAGTACATAATGGGTGTGTTTTTCTGTGACTTGAGTTACCTCGTGTGGGATGATATTTTCAAGTTCTAACCATTTGCCTGGGATGTTCACAGCCAACCATTAGACAGAGCGTGGGGTCCCTTGTGGAGGAGTTGGAGAAGGGACTGAAGAAGCTGAGGGGGTTTGCAGACCCATGGAGGGAACAACAGTGTCAACTGGCCAGAATCCCTGCCCCAGAGCTCCTGGGGACTGGACCACCAACTAAAGAATACACATGGAGAGACACATGGAGAGACGCATGGCTCTGGCCACAAATGTGACAGAGGATGGTCTTTGTTGGGCATCAGTGGGATGAGAGCCCCTTGGGCCTGAGGCCGTTCGGTGCCCCAGTGTAGGAGCATGCCAGGACAGGAAGACAGGAGTGGGTGGGTGTGTAGGGGAGCACCCTCACAGAGGCAGGGGGAGGGGGATTGGATTGGGGAGACCTGGAAAGGGGAAAACATTTGAAATGTAAATAAAGAAAATATCCAATAAATTTTTATTTTACAAAAAGGTTCTGTCAAATAATGAGAGAGCATGTAAGATTCTACCAAGTTGGAGTTTTCTGAGAAAAATCCTATTTTCCTAACATTCAGAGAAATGGATCTTCTAGTGAGGACCAGTAAGCAACATGGCGTCCCAGAGAGCATTCCGACTCTGTTCAGTACAAATTGTTGCCTGGAGATTTTTAACACTGAGCCAGTGACATGGCTTCCAAATTCTTGATGAAGTCATAATTTTTATGCAAAGTGATATTTATGTAACAGACAGCTTTTAATATACCTTTTAATATATGTTATTGTTAGTTGACAATATCATGCATGTATATAATGTCCTCTGGTTACTCTTTTCCCCCAACCCTCTCCTACCTACCCCCTATTCTATCAGTTCCCTACCCATCTTTTTCCCAGATTCATGACTTTTGGTTTTGTTATGTGAAACATTTAGTTTAACTAGTTTAAACTAAATGCAGTCTGAACATCTAATTGAACCTGGTAGGGTCACCAGTGAGTGCTCAACATAAGGTCATAACTTCTCCTTTCCCTGAGCCTTTCTGTTAGAAATAGTTCAACATTGAGGGACAGGGTCCCAAGTCCATCTTCTATCCTTAGCTGGCTTTTTGATGGAACATGTTCATGCAAAAGTCATGCATGGTTGTTGAGAGTTCATGATTGTAGGGGCTGCGTGCCTTTCATAGATCTTCTCCTAATTTTCCAGATGTGACAAACTTTCCATCTTGTCTGCTACAGTGTCCCATCAATCGTTGTAGAAAGTGATGATGTGAATGTCTTCTCTAAGGTTAAACATGGAGTCATCACTTATTCTTAGCCATTTGTGCATAAGTGTCTGCCTTTGACTAAATCTGAGAGTGGTAATTGTCAGTGTGTGTGTGTGTGTGTGTGTGTGTGTGTGTGTGTGTGTGTGTGTAACATTGTCAATTCAGCTAAACAACAAAATTAAGTGGCCCCAGATTCTATGTCTTTTTCTGCCATGGACTTTTGAGTAAGTTTATAGTAGCAAGTATTGATCCTCTTCTATTGAGCAGGCCTTTAATCAGAGAGTATATGGTTACCCACCTAACAGTGGTGCCACTGTTGTGAAACTGGGCACATCTTGCCTGAACACTATGGTAGTATTAGAATATTAAAGGGCAGACAGCTGGTTGGGACCACTGATGTCTTCTCCCCCTAAGCAGCCCTCATGGCATTTTCAGCAACGTGAAAGCTAGCTTGTAGCTTGCAGAAGCTTCCAGTTCAGTTCCAGCTTGATTTCTATACATCATACAACCAAGGTTTATGGTACCTTCAATAATAGGGTTTTTACAATCTAGTTCTGGTGGGAAAAATTACATGAACATGTTTTGTATGGAAGTTCTCTATGGCCTTTCTGATCAACAAGTCTTAAAGAGGTATCACACATCTAGAAGTGTTTTTTTTTTTTGTTTAATAGACTACAGCTTCAAAGGAGAGGTTTTCTTCCAACCATATAGGCTATCTCCCATAAATAATTGGTACAATTAATTCTTGAGCCAAGTTCATGAAACTTTACTGTGAAAATATATTAAGTAAAGTTACTGAATAAAATACTCAACTCAAATTACTATGAATGTTGATTAAATTTATCTTATGGTAACTATTATATCATCATCATTACTGTTATAAGTAGTATAAAGAATACAAAAATAGGCTCTCTCTGTGTCTGTCTCTCTTTATCTCTCTCTGTTTCTGTCTCTCTTTCTCTGTCTCTCCATATCTCTGTCTCTCTCTCCCCTTCTCTCTCTGCAAGCAGGCCCTTTATCTTTTTCTCAACCCCCCATCTCCATGACAACTTCCCCAACCCCAGTCTCTGGGGCCAGTGAACAGCTTCCCAATAAATATGCCTTTGATATTAAAAAATAAAAAATAATGCAAAACAAAAATGCTGTTTATTCCTTTCCAGCATTAGTGTCCATTCCTTTCTTCTTGTCAGACATCATTTGGTATGTGAATTGTGTCTTTGGTGTCCCACGATTCTAGGCTAATATCCACTTATCAGTGACTGCATACCATAGGTATTCTTTTGAGACTGGGTTACCTCACTTAGAATGATGTTCTCCAGCTCCATCCATTTCTCTAAGAATTTCATGAATTCATTGTTTCTAATGTAGGGGAATACCAGAACAGGGAAGTGGGAAGGGGTGGATGAGGGAGCAGGGGGAGGGAAAAGGGCATGTGCGACCTTAGGGGGGTGGGGAAACAAAAAAGGGGAATGAAATGTAAATATAGAATATATCCAATAAAAAAAAGAAAAAAATGCTGTTTATTTTGTGTCCAGCATTTTTCTGTCAAGTTGTTTAGATGATTTCATGCCTATCACAAACAAAGTGGACCTCTATCACTCCTCTTTTTAAATTTAACTTTGAATACATACATACTGAGTTCTTCTGTTATTTTTCTCTTGTTCTGTATGGTTATGCACAAGTATATGTATGTATTGTGTGCAGCTGATTCCATGCACATGTGTAGAGGCCAAAGTAGGACACTGGATGTTTTCCTGTATAATTCTATACTTCATTTTCTTGAGACAAGGTCTCTCCCTGAACCCAAAGCTAGGCTGGCAACCAGTAAACCCCCATCAGCTTGCACAGGTTTACAGGTTATGCCTGCACACATATACACACCTAGTTTTACCTGAGTGCTAAGGATTCAATTTCTTATCCACTGAGCCATCTTCCCAACCCTATTTATTGAGTTTTCACATGTACAAAACACTGATCTATGTTTGCAACTATATATTTTTTTTTTAAAAAAAAGGTCCAACGAGGAGCCCACACTCTGAAACAAAACATAATCAACAACATCATTTCAAGCTGGGAAATATTATGTGAAGACACAGAATTTCTTATTATGTTTTAAAATGAGATAACAAGAATGGGAAGACCACTGAGGCAGGCAGCAGTCGGAGACAGATTGAAGACAGTGATTCCCCCTGGGTCCATCTCACTAGTTACATTAGATGCAACTATGCATGTCATTTTGGGTCTAAGTTACCTCACTCAGGATGATATTTTCTAGTTCCATCCATTTGCCTGCAAAACTTAGCATGTCCTCATTCTTAATAGCTGAATAGTATTCCATTGTGCAAACCAACCACATTTTCTGTATTCATTCTTCTGTCTAGGGACATCTGGGTTGTTTCCAGCTTCTGGCTATCACAAAGAAGGCCTCTATGAACATAGTGGAACATGTGACATGGTAGGGCATCTTTTGTGTATATGTCCAAGAGTGGTATTGCTGGGTCTTCGGGTAAATCTATTTCCAATTTTCTGAAGAACCTCCAGACTGATTTCCAAAGTGGTTGTACTAGTTTGCAATCCCACCAGCAATGGAAGAGTGTTCCTCTTTCTCCACATCCTGTCTAACATGTGTTGTCACCTGAGGTTTGGATCTTAGCCATTCTGATTGGTCTAAGGTGGAATCTCAGGGTCCTTTTGATTTGCATTTATCTGTTCACTAAGGTCTTTGAATATTTCTTTAGGTGCTTCTCAGTCATTTGAGATTCCTCTGTTGTGAACTCTTGGTTTAGTTCTATACCCCATTTTTTGATTGTTGTTTGTTTGTTTGTTTTGGTGGTTAGCTTCTTTAGTTCTTTATATATTTTGGATATTAGCCATCTATTAGATGTGGAGTTAATGAACATTTTTTCCCAATCTGTAGGTTTCTGATTTGTCTTATTGACTATGTCCTTTGCCTTATGGAAGCTTTCCAGTTTCATGAGGTCAAATTTATCCATTCTTGATCTTGAAGCATGAGTTATTGGAGTTCTGTTTAGGAAATTTCCCTCTGTGCCAATGAGTTCAAGGCTCTTTCCCACTTTCTCTTCTATTAAATTGAGTGTATCTGGTTTTATGTTGAAGTCATTGATCCACTTAAATAGCAGAAATAACCACATGATATTTTTGTTCAGCATGACAATATGTTTTTCAAAAGAGATGCTTTAAATTTTTTTCATTCTGTGGCAAGGTAAGTTTTATGCCCCTGTAATGTACAACATATGGGTCTTATAAAATCATGCATTATTTGCATCCCAATAAAACAGCTCATTAATCAAGTGACCTATTATGACCTCAGTTCAACAACCACTAAGCATACCCAAGAAGCAGAGAAATGTTTTGCACAGAATGTGCCCTTTTAGGACAATATTTGTCTGATAACATTAAATGGCAGTAAATTGTACATGAGGTATTCCTGTCTTACAGAGAACAATGCAGACAAAACCACCCCTGAAACACAAACGCAGTGAATTTCTCTCCTGACTTTAGAGCACATTTTGCTTTCCTCCAGTTGATTTTAATGTTGTATTCTTATGAGGTCAAACAAGGTCTTTTTGTAGCAAGCAATATTTAGCTATAATAATGTACAGCTAAATTGGGAGCAGGTCCATTGTTAAAGGGTTTATTAGAGAAGTAAATTGGAACTTTACACCCATGTGAAAGATTGCAGACACACTCCACATAATGACAAATGCAGACAGCACTCTAGGTCCCATTTGGGTGGTGCCCTCCCTGGAGTTCTTCATGTGCATGTCTGCAGGGTCCTAATGGCAAGCAGTAAATAAAACAGGTCTAGCTACCTTAATCAAAGGACTTGTTGGAAGGATTTTGGTGGAGAGTGGCTGGCACTGACAATCATTGAGAATCTGGAGATTCAGACACTGGAACAAAACAGAAACCAAGGATTTCAAGGGGTTATGTGGAGAAACCAAAAAAGACTGTAATACCACTTTAGATTGATATATGTATGGTTTGGTCTCAAGTTCCTGGCGTAAAGATTCTTGAAACCCTTGGAATTCCCTGAACGATTGGTATGTCTTTGGTTCAACACAATAGACCCCTTCAGAAAGCTCTCCAGCCACTGGAATCTATTCCAATGAGGTGTTGGGGGGTGGAACTCCAGACAATTTCAGCATGGGAACTGATAACCAAAAAGACCAAGTGCCACTTAGAGGCAGGAGCTCTCTGTACCAGCCTGGCCTTAGGGAGGGGAGTAAGACTGGGAGTTGGGTTATTAAAATTTCATGAACAGGTGGCTTAGAGAGCTTTCAATTGGTTGAGCAAAGTGGAACACCTGGAGAATGTTAGGGAACAAGCTCCTGTGCTTAGAACCCTTTCTGACTTCACCCTGTGCACTTCATTAGACAATCTAATTGCAACCCTTATAATGATCTGTAATAGTAAGCAATCACATTTCTCTAAGTTCTATCAGTTATCACAGTAAATAGTATGCATATATGTATACCATGCATATATAAAAAATATGAAATTTTAATATATACTATATATAATATGTTTTTCAAGGAACTAGCTTATCTTATGGTGGAGCTGATAAATCAGGAATTTCTAAGAAATGCTCAAAGGCCTGTCTCTGTGATGGTTGCCTCTCTCATCAAATTGATACCTGAGATTAACCATTGCACACTACTTTCTGAAGACAAGGGAAATTTGGAATGAACTGTGGAACAAGGTACTTATAACTATCAGTAATGGTAATCAGCCAGCTTCAAGAGAAGTTAATTTTGCTACATAGATGCAATAATATTAAAGCTGAGTTTTATTCTTGAGACCCTCCAGGTAAATGGATAGCCAGACCCATATTATTAGAAATGATATCCTTTATTTAAAACCTACTGAGCATAAATGCTATTGCTTTTTTTCCTATGTATTTGTTTGCTTGATGTTTTCGTTTATTGTTATTTTGAAGAAGAATCTTGCTATGTAGTCCTGGCTTGGCCTAGGACTCACAGAGAGCTGCCTATTTCTTGAGAATGCTAAGGCTGCAACCAGGCCCTAAATGTAAAGGTTAATGCGATTTAGAAAGTAGTTCCACCATAACACCTAAGTTGGTGTCTGAGTAAAGAACTCCTAACAGTAATCTAGCCTAGTAGACATGTAACTAACAACCCATTTCTTGTCACATCAACACCAATACATAGCTTCTTACTCTATGATAAAAAAGTAAAGCACACTTCCAGGTAGAGGGGTATAACTACACTGTACACAACCCCAAATAAAGTAACTCTCCAAAAGAGGATGCAAACCTTCAACTATTTTTCAAATGTTCTCTGATATCTTGCCACTTAAGTACTGAGAATAAATGAACTCTTATTAATTTAAAATTATATTAGATGAGGAGACAAGACAATTCTAGTACACACAAACATATCCACACATAAATATATTCATAAAAATTAAGGAATATTAGGAACCATTATAATCTTTGAAGCAATTATAGTTTCTGATCCTGGTACCCCTAGTCTGGGATACTGAACTGTATAAAAATGATAAAGTGATCTGAGTATTTCATTCATTATTCTCTGCTTCCCGAGTATGAAGACAATGTGATGGTTTCCCTAAAGCCCTACTGCCATGGCCTCCGCACCATGATAGAATTTACTAAATCCTAGACCTGTGAGCCAAAAATGAACTCTTTCTCCTTTGAATTCCATTTTGTCAGGGTATTTGATAAAAACAAGAGAATAATTAAGACATAGAATGATCCAAAATTTCATTTCATAATGGTCTGGGTCACTTACAGTATTGCCTGAATGGAGTTTTTCATTGTCTGATTCAGAGGTCATGGCAATATCTGTCTCACAGAGATCTGTGATATTGGCTAATGGACTGTGGTATCCTTATAAAAGTAATAGGTGGAAATTCTTTCTAATCCTTTCTTGATCTGTGTGAATGGAAAAGTTCTAGGTCAAGTCAAAAGAGTCTAAATTTAATTATCAAAATAGAACATTATAGTGTAAATTATATCACCTAAATATGTATGAAGTCCAGATCCCCAGTATGGTTGTATTGTCTGAGATCTAAGGAGTAAGACCCTAAATCAATATGATTGTTGTGCTTATAAGAAGAATGATACTACGGATGGATATCAGAAAAGTTCATGTGAGGGCACAGTAAGAATGTAGATGGTTTGGGTTTGAAACTTGCCCCCAATACTGACATGTTCAAGCTTTGATTCCAATGCTATAGTGCCATGGTAGGGTTTTCTGAAGATATTTAGATCATAGAGAGCTCTGAGAACATGAATGGATTGATTTTTCTCTCTCCCTCTCCCTCTCCTGTTATAGATGGGTATGGTGCTGTTCTTCTGAACCAATTCCCTAATGAATAAAGGAGCCAATCACTGGGCAAGTAGGCAGGACTTCCAGGTTGGACAGAAGGAGAGAGGAAGCAGGAAGAGTTAGTTTTCTTTGGAACCCAGGGAAGCAGAGGGGTAAGATGTAGCCGCTAGAGTTTCCTAGTAGCATGGCAGATCTGCAAGGATTCACCACCGGAGGGATCAGATTTTGATAAGGCTTACAAGATTAGGTTTTAGTTGTTGTGCCTGGAGATTGAGTTACCATTGTTGCTGATCTAAATTTGTATTGTATTTTCCTCATGCAGTGGCTCCTCTGGGTTAAGAGAGAAAGCTACAGTGGCCAAGCGTGGGTTTGCCTGAGGTGCTCCACAAAGGCCGTGGGGGATTTGAAGCATGGGATTGGTGTGGTAGTAACTCACCAGTGGGAACCTAGTGAGTTGGGTGAAGATTGTGGAGTTCAGAGTCAGAATCTCTATGAGATAAACACAGGTTGGCCACTGTCTGCCAGTGCATGGCCAGCCGTCCAGGCTAGCGAGGCAAAGGCACAAGCGTGAGAACATGCTGGTTCTACACTTTTTCTTACCTCTTCATCTCACCCTCTCCCTCTCCTTCCTTTTACTCTCCCCCTTCCTTCTCCCCTTTCCCTTTCCCACTCTCCTTCCTCTCCTTCTCTCCCAGGAGGTAAGCAGCCTCCTCCACTAGACCATTTCTAATGTTACAAGGTTTTGTCTTATGTGATGGTTCGTATATGCTCAGCCCAGGGAAGGCACTATTAGAAGGTGAGGTCCTGTTGGAATAGACATGTCACTGTGGGTGTGAACTGTAAGACCCTCATCCTAGCTGTCTAGAAGCCAGTGTTCAGCTAGCGGCCTTCAGATGAAGATGTAGAACTCTCAGTTCTGACTGCCCCATGCCTGCCTAGAAGCTGCCATGCTCCCACCTTAAGGATAATGGACTGAACCTCTAAACCTATAAGCCAGCCCCAATTAAATGTTGTCCATAATAAGATTTGTATTGGCCATGGTGTCTGTTCACAGCAGTAAAACCCTAACTAAAATGCCTCGCCACAGGCACCAAGACAAAAGAATCAAATGAGCAGAGACTGTAGTCTCTGAAATGAAAGTCAAAGGTAGTCCTTCATATTTTGTTGGGTTTTTTATTATATTTTAACAGGGTAAAGAAAAGCTGACTAACATACTAGTCATCTAGAGAACAAGGACACATACCTTAAAAGAAGTCAGATCTGTCAGCATACTGATCTTAGACTTCTAATGTCTATAGTTTAAGCCACAACTGTATTATTGTGTTATGGCAGCTTTAGGAAGCTAAGACAGAGTCAGGGCCTTTTAGTTAATCCTTGGGCTCAATCAAGGTTACAAATCCAGAACACCTTGGAGGAGAGGGCAAGTCCTTAAGAGGTTTTTGCTACTTTTTCAAACATTTATTCCATTAATCTCTCTTCCAGCTTTCTCCAAAGAGACCTATGATCTTTTACCTAGATGACTAGTCCCTGACAAAAGGAAAATACACTTTGTGAATATCGCTACACTCTATCTCAGAAAAAATCAAAACATTACTGTAGGAGGCCCAGCAGGGACTTGTAGAAGTCAGATGATCAATGGAGTTTTAGCCCAGATTCATAACTTAGTGGCATCTATGGATTTCTGAAACTCTCCTGTGGTTCTTGTCTCAGTTAGAAGGCAAAATTACACCAAATACACTGAGCAATTAGCAGAATCCACACACTGATTCCATGTTCTGTGCAGTAAAGAAACTATGATAGGAAAGCCCTCATGGAAGCTTCTAAAAGTGGGCCGTATCTTGGAAAATACTGAAACAATGTGTTGCTGCATTCCTAGAGGGGTTGTGGAGATTTTCATGGCAGGGACTTGGAAGATTCCAATCACACCCCCCATCAACTCTTCAATTTAGCCTGTACAAAAGACAGATGGATCTCAAAGAATGATAGCATATTACTGCTAACTTATCCAGATGGTAACTCCAATTACAGATGTTATTCTAATGTCATTTCTTTGCTTGAGAAAGCCAATAAATATCTCTCTCATATTCATCTGTTGAACTGGAAAGTACTGTTTTTGTTCTGTTCTGTTTTGTCTTAAATATTCATCATGGACTGCAGAGATGACTCATCAGTTAAATGCACTGACTGCTCTACCAGAGGACCTAGGTACAACTGCAAGCATCTACATGATGGCTCAGAAGCCATTGTGTATAATTCAGTTCCAGGAATCTGACATCTTTTTCCAGCTTCCTTGGTGGTACACAATCAGACATTCAGGCAAAACACACATACATGTACACATACACATAAACATAAAAAGTTTTAAAATTAAAATCTCATTAGTAAATATTATCATAAGCAATTAGAATTCAGCTGACAATACCAGCAATATCTCAGACATATATCAGTTACCCACCCCTAAATCATAATTCCATCTACCAAGGACCTGATTGTGTTTCCTTCCATAAGACATGACACTGGCCCATTACACTAATAACATGCTGACTGCATGGTACAAACCTGTAGGATTGGTAAAAGCCCCATTCTTTGTGAAAACAAACAAACAACTACTCCATTTTTGATAAAAAGCATTCAGCTTGCTCCTGGTTTTAGCAGAGACTTAACAATTAACTACAGGCCAACCAATGTCTCTATGATCTGAGACATGTAACACGTACTTACTATCATCAGACATATTGAATCCCAATTGATTAAGGAGAGTGGTGGACACAGTAGACTGTGTATTATATTGTGTACGAAGAGGTTGCCATAATTATAATGCCATAATTATCATACTCCTATCAACTTTTCCTCTACAAAGTTGTGTCCCTAACCTCACATAGAGTTTCCTACAACCAATTGATAGTTGGCTTTGCTGAGTTAAAATAAACAGCTTTGACAAAACGGTAACAGGAATGTCTAGGACAAAGTAGGTAGATTAACATGCCTTAATGGGAAAATCTATGGAGGTGTTTGTGTCATATATGAATGTTGATTAGATTTAGCACAGATGAGGGATAGAAAGAGATAGGTTGACCTGCACTGTGGATGCCAATCAATTTCATCTCATAGCTATTGTCAAATTTATTCCTGAGTGAAACAGTCATGGGAGCAGGAATAAAGGCTGTGTTTAGACACAACAATATGACTATACTGACCAAGGCTACAGCTTCCATTGAACATCCAATTTGTTAGGAGCTAAAACTGAGTCCTCTTTAGGGCATAATTCCATGCTTATCAGAGAGATAATCACTAGCAGGTTGATTATAGCAGACCACAGTCATTGTGGAAGGCACTTAGTTTTGACTAGAATAAATATTTGTTTTGATATGGTTTTGTCTTTCCTCCATGCAATGCTTCTGCAGAGCTGCCCTCCGTAGACTTACAGTAACTACAGACTCCCATAGTAACATTGCACAGAGCTGCTTTTGGTCATAGACTGACATCTGACTAAGTGAGTGTGTCAATCGTCCTGAGGCCATAGAATGTGTTATATACTCTGTTCCCCCATCATTCTTAAGGAGCATCTGGAGTGTCCAAACAGTGGAATGGCTATTTGAAAATTCAATCACAATGCCAGATAAGCTGTCATATCTTGCAGGGCCAAACAAATATCCAACAGGATGTATTTGTTCAAATTCAGTAGTTAGTATATAGTTCTGTTTCTTGTTATTCATGGATCTAGGATACAAGTGACAAAATGAACAATTACTGTTACTCCTAATGATTCACTAACAAAGTTTTGTTTCCTGTCCTTAGCCTCAGGACCTTATTCTCTGTTGTTCTAAAGGCCTTCATTTCTAATGAGGAATACCAATTACTCCATTGAACGAGAAGTCAAGACTTCCATGTGGCCACTTTGGGCTCCTCATGCCTCTGAATCAATAGGAAAGGAAAGGAGTTACTATGGTAACTGAGATAGTAGATCCTGATTAGCAAAAGGCTGATAAATCCCTGAGAGCATCTCTTAGCACTATCGATTACTGCTTTGGTAGCTGAAATTTTGTCTTGACTCCAAGTCCTATAAGGAGTGATACTGATTACTTAGTGCACTGATTCTCTTGCTTTGGTAGTTGTGGTTCTCACTGTAATTTCTGACCTACAGAGAGGAGTGATCACACAACTCTTTCAAAGGATACTGAGGCTGTCTTCACAAATTTATTTCTCAAAGTTATAGTGGAAGTTACATCTTCTAGATCTTCCCAGGGTGAAGAAGCAGGTCTTGTGGGAAAGATCTGCTCAGTTATTCTAATATTAAGATGAGTGCATTCTTTAATTTGCCAAAATGGTCCTGGAATTTCAACTACAAATTTTGAATGAAGGCAGCCATGCTTCAAGCACCAATAAATTGCTAGCAACCTATCTAAATTCTTAAGCCAAAATAAGCCAGGTATTTTGCTTAGTGGGTCAATGTCAATAAACTTGGACTTACCCAACTTTGTGTCCAATTAACCTGATCTGTAGTCTCATAAATGGGCTTCTTTGTTGTCTGTATAACTAACTATAAAATACACTCCTTTGGTACATAGTGTACATCTTCATGATGGGCCACATTATTCATTTGGACTTCTGAAACTTGGGTCTAGTTATAATTTTAGAAGAAAAGATGAGTAGCTTATCTGTTTGGAGAAGTGATGGTGGGTTGATTAGCAACTACACTGGAAAATACCTTTATTTATTCTTCAAAGTGCAGCTACATCTTCAGACAGGGAAAACAGGTCTGCTTCCTCTGGCAAATAAGACTTGACAGACCCTAAGGACTTGGGATCTGCAGGTCCAATTGGATTTTTCTCTATCTCCAAATGGTGGCTTGGATAAGAATTGCCTCCATATCTTCATATGTTTGAATACTTGGTCTAATTGTTTGGGGAGGATTGCAAGTCAAATGACTCCCAAGAAGAAGAAAGGAGAGGACCCTGGGCCTGTAAAGTTTGGATCCAGTATTGTAGACCCAGAACAGAGAAATCGTGGTGGGGGGGGGGAATGATTGGGGAATAGCTGGGGGGGAGAGGAATTATGGGACATATGGTGGGGAGAACTGGGAAAGGGGAAAGCCTTTGGAATGTAAACATAGAATATAGAAAATAAAAATTAAATAAAAAAAGAAAGGTATGGAAGTGTTGGGGGAGATGAGCCACCCAAGGTATTGAGGTTTCAAGTGTCTTCTGCCATCTCCAGTCCTCTTTCTGCTTCCTGTTTGTAGATCCAAACATGAGTTCTCAGCTACTGGTCCAGCTTATTTCCATGCCTTTACCTCCCTGTCATGGACTCTAACCCTCTGGAACCATAGACACTTTTCTGTAAGCTGCTTTGGTCAGGTAACTAAGCAACAAAGCAATGCTGTTGTGAATGGAATAGGATTTGTGTCCTTATTTATAGATGATCTAGCGAACCTTCTTTCCCTTTACACTCTTGGAGAACACTGGGGAATATGACTGAGTATGAATTATGAAATGATCCCTCACCAAACACAAAATCTGTTGACATCTTAGCTTCTGAGTTTCCAAAATGCTCTTTATTAAATACTTTCCTATGGTATTTGGTAATAGCAGTCTGGTTTCAGGCCATTTAAACAGATGTGAAGTCACCAAACATCTGGGAATAAACACAGAGCTCATCTTGCTTTCCTCACTTTTCTAACACAGTAAAACCATTCAGTCGCATCTGTGCTGAAGCATGGTTGAAACTTCATAAAACACCAAATACATGCTGTCACAGAACCTTGAATATATATTGGATATCTAATGACAGCATGTTATATGTCCCCATAAATGCTATTGCCATCTTTACCCATGGAAAAAGCACCAATAACACCTTTGGATCAAATCAGACTCAAGAGTCAACTCCTTTATTTAGTCTTTCTCTAGAACTACTCTTAGCACCAAAATTCTACCACAAAATTATATATATATATATATATATATATATATATGTGTGTGTGTGTGTGTGTGTGTGTGTGTACACACACATATATATATAATTTACATAGTATCTCTGCATATTTTAAAAATGTATTTTAGATTTATTTTATATGTGTGAGCATTTTACCTGCATGGTTTGTGGAGGTCAGAAGAGGTCATTGGATGCCCTGGAACTAGAGTTAAGCATGGTTGTGAAATACCCTATGGGTACTGGAACACAAACCTCAGACCTTTGCAAGAACAATAACTACTCTTACTGCTGAGCAAACTCTCCAGACCCATGTCTGCATATATTTGAATATCCTTGTATGGTTATCATAGAAAATAGCAAGCCTGACATAGGACATAGCCATATCACAGAACAAGTCAGAAAAGAGAAATTCTCAAACAGCAGGTCATGTTGCTTTGTAGAAGGACAACTTCTTCCTCCCCAGTGAAAACTCAGCTTTGCTCTCGAGTTGTACCAACTGATTTGGTGAGGTCCATTTAAACCATCATCAAAGATAATGCCTTTTATAAATAACAGTCTCATCTCCAAGTTACATTCACAGCAACCTATAGACTGACATTAAACTGACTAACTGGAAACTAAAACCTAACAAGGTTAACACATAAACCTGAGCACGATGCTACTGTCCGTCAAAAAAAAATCAGGACATTAGAACATGTGACATTTCAATAAAATGAAACCCATATTATAATTCGTCAGCCCAAGTATTAGGATGGCATTGAACTCCGTACAGGTAATTGTGGCAATAAATCAGAATAACTGAGATGAAGTTGATGTTGCTCTGTTGGAGGCGATACGAGAGCAATGGCACTGCATCTCAAGGCAACTCAGCTTTTGGCCGTCAGTGCTGATAACTGAGTGAGGAGGATTAAGGTGCTTATGACCCAGTTCCTCTATATCCTGAAAGCATAGGACTCTCAAAGCTGCTTCTGAAGGCATTCATATGATGTTGCTAGACATTATATTCAATATTATAGTATAACAATAATATATATTAATTAATATATACGTTACAGTATATCAAAGTTATATTAACTATAATACCAATCATTTGCAAACTATCCAAGGAAATAAAACAGAAGTGTATGTTTCATTTTAGCCAGACAAAGGAGAACCCTTGACCGGACTTTAGTAACACATGCCATGAGCCAGGGCCATAGCTTATATGCAGGAAGCACTTGGATTGCTCTCTCCTAGTGAGTTGAGGGTGGGGCTTATTTGTCATTATATGCTCAAGTATTATCATCCTGATTTTCAGTGTGAAAATTGAGGCCGACTGTGTTGATTGTTTCTTCATCTCACTAGCTCTGAAGACTGTTCACTACTTCTAATTCTACCCATTCTGAACAGATTATAAGAAACACTTTGAGACCCAGTATTTAAGGAAGAAGGTAAATGAGTCCCAAAGAGAACTGGGAACAGTTCCGCTCCTGCCTGGCCCTGACTATCCTTCTCAGAGACTAGCTAACTCATCGCTGGGAACATCCAACTGTCTGAAGTCTTACAGGAGACCAAATTCCCAAGCTTTGAGTCTACACCTTTTATACAGACAACCAGTTCCAGACAATCCTAGCCCTAACATTCTCAGAGTCATGAAAACAAATGAAAGCCTATATGCTACAGTTCTCCATTTTCAGGTATTACAAATTGAATGAGAAAACTAATATAAAATTGGTTTTATCACTTGCTCAGACAAACATGCCTTTACAAAGAGCTGTAAGGTGAATTTAAACTTGCTAGTTTCAGACAGTCTTTAGAGTGTTGTGCTCGAGATGGACAAGTCCTTAGCCCAAATCCTCTGTACAGTCACCTTGTAACCATTGCACTGTAAGGAGATTCTAACACATGTGTGAGCAACTTGCCAAAAAATATAATCTCTGTCTGCTCTACCACCAACAGCCTCTTTGTATTTCTTCACGTTCACTATTTCATTCATTGTGCCAAACTACTTAACAGAAGCCACTCAAGGGAATTTCTTTTGTCTTACAGTTTCAGAAATTTTGGTCCACACTAGTACAGAAGGCTTGATGGGAGGGGTTCATTTCTGACAGTGGGAGCCTCTGGACAATGACTTGTTCACATGCTCCAGACCAGGAAGCAGAGGCTACCAGCCCTAATCGGAGGTGAGTCTAACCTTCAGGTACCTTCCCCTAAACAGATGTCAGCCTTGTTTCACTTCCTAAAGGCTCTACCACTTTCAAAATTGTACTCCAAGCTGGGAAGCAAATTTTTAAAACAGAACTTTCAGGGAACATTTAAGTTTCAAAACATAACCTTCCACTCCTGTAACCCATAGGATTATGGCCAGATTACATTGCAAAATGCACTAGTCTAACTTCAAGAATCCCCATAGTCTTAATGGCCCTAAACTGCTCAGAAGGTAGTCTCTTCAAAGATTCAAAGCAATCTTCACAGCTGCGAATCCCTGTAAAATCAAAAGGAAAATTATTACTTCTTATATACAATAGTACAGAATAGATATTTCTATTTCAACAGGGAGTAACAGGGATATCAAAGAAATAGTGAAGAAAATCAAGATAGAGATTGAAAACAAATTGATGCACAAAATGATTTTGTAGGTGAATTTTTATTATTTCTTTGGAAACTAAGGTGCTATAAGGAAGCCAGTTAGTTATCATACCACATTCAAACTTAACTTGTCCGATGGCCCTATATAACAACGAAAATAGCAAAATAAATTCTCACTACTTTTGAGTCTTCATGTGGAGGTAAGTGGAGATGGCTCTTACCTAATGGCAATGCTTTGTATAAAAATAATTATATAGGCTAAGGTATCAAGGAGAAATCTATACATATCAGTTCTTCCATGTGAGAACAGTTCTTTCAAAATATGCTGGAAGGTACAGGCAGGCGTTTCAGAGTCAGGAAAAGCAGATTCTAGTTCTGTTGGCTGTATGTGGCAGCTGTGGGTAGTTACTTACCCTGTGAAACTTAATTTTCCCATCTCTGTGTAGTGCAGTTCTCATTTCAAGGGCTGTAGTGGACATTAAAGAGGTCAAGTGTGGGAGACCCCTCAAGCAGTTCCTTGTAGGAATCTCAGAATGAAAGACAGAATGAAGATTAAATGTTACAGGCTTCTCCTTCACTTCCTGATCATCTTAACTTGGGCAAATAAATCTCTGCAACAATCACTTTCTTGGCAGGTTTTCATTAGCTTAATAATATTATTAGTTTGTAGTGTATGTGTGTGTTTGTGTGTGTGTGGGATACAAACATAGATATAGATATTAGATGATAATATGGAGAAACTATTACATTCATACTTGACACTCTGGCACATAGTATGTTAGAAATGACAGCAGTTAATAATATAGTTTAAAAGGAAAAATGACAAGCTATAAAAAAAAAAGAAGTCTTCTATCCCTGTGGTTATTTGAGTGAGATTTCATCCATGAACTTAGGAATTTGAACTTGGTCCCTAGTTGCTGGTTCTGTCTGAGGAGTTTTAGGAGGCATGTCCTTGCTGGAGGAAGTTTGTGTGGAGCTTAGAGAGCTTAAGGCCTTGCCCTTTCTGGTTATCTTGGGCTGCTCAGTGCCTGTGATTCAAGATGTGAGACCTCAGCTTCCTGTTCCCGCCACCATGCCTTCCTTCTTTCAACAGGAACACTAACCCTCTGCATCTCTAAACCCCAATAAACTCTTTCTTCTATAAGTTGCCTCAGTCATGGTGTCTTTGCAGAGCAACAAAGAAGCAACTAATAAAATTCCTATCTGGCATGCTCATGAGGTTAAACTGGAGGGAAATGGGTACAGTTCAGAATCCAATAATAGAAGTGACCTGGAAGGCTATTTCAGGGAACTGTGAGGAATCCTTCCACACACATAGCCTTATTCATATGAAGAGTATGATGAGCTAGAGTGGTGGAACAGGACTGGGGAAGCCTTTTGAATCTGCCTACTAAAACGCCTAACTCCCCTACCTCAAGAGCAGTGAGCTCCTTAAGTCCAGGAACCACCTGATTTTTCCCCAGACACTGTTCATACAGCCTGGCACAAACAACTACTTAATAATCCTTAAAAAATTTTAAATCATTTATCCACTTACTGTGTGCATATGTGTGTGCACATATTTGTGTACACATATAGGCCAGAGAGCAACATACAAATGTCAGTCCTCTCCTTCTCCCCTGTGGGTTCTGCACATCAAATTCTGGCTGTCGGGCTTAGCAGCAGGCACACACCAAGCCTTCTCAACTGACAGCAGCATTTGTATTAAAAACAGCTGTTCAAATAAATAGTCCTATCCTATTGGCCTGAATTCCTGGCAGAACGTGAGTACTGAAGCTGCTCAGAAACTGTATCCCATGCCACCTTGTCCTGTGATGGAGATCCTGGCACACCTAGGAGGCTTGACCAATTAACTCAATTGATTTACTCACCTCCATTAGAGACACTGACACACAGCATTTTTGATGCTGCTGACCTGCTCTGAAGTACATGAATCCAACCATAATCTTTTCTTGTCTGAACACCCATCAGTCACATGCTAAGCTGGGCAGCTCTGTGTGTGTGTGTGTGTGTGTGTGTGTGTGTGTGTGTGTATGTGTGTGTTATTGTTCTTTCCTACTCCTATAAATAGTGTCTCCTAATAGGCCTACTTTTCATCAAACTGCAGCATGCTGGGATCGCCCCAGATAAGCTGAAGTGGTAATAACAAAGGTAATCACTCAGAGATTAAGTCATAGCGGTCCACAAAAGGAGGAGGATGCTGGGTTGTAAGAGGCAGTGATGTACTGCAACACCAAGGGAAACAGAAGCAAACAAAGATGCTGTGAAGAGACTTGGGTGGTTCATTGGCTAAGCCAGAGAAGGGCTCTCGGGGACAAAACCTGCTGAAAAGAAATGCCCAGAGCAAGAGGATATAACTTTCCCACTTAGAACCCTGTGTTTGCAAAGCAAATGTTTAAAACATCATTTTAAAAGCACCCCAAATTCTGCAATGAGCCAGTTAATTCAGTTCATGATTCACCACCCTCCCATTTTCTTCATTCCTTCTAGGTCTCAGAGACAGAGTGATATTACAAGCAGACAAGGTACATCACCCACCCATGCTGGCAGCAAGGTAAGGCCTTGTCCATAACAAGTCTCTCACCCTCAGGCTGTGCCATGCAGGGCAGCCTTTGCTTCCCTGGCTCCTGAGTGGTGATCTTCTTCAGGTCATATCCTTTCATGGAGGATAGATGATTAAGTCAAATCACTGTGCACAAAGATGCCATTCAGGACTACAGACTGAAGTGAAGCTGGACCATAAACTACACATAAGTCCCTGAGTCCCATGGTCCAGGCTGGTCAAGCCATTAATGCTGAGGTAGCTAGTGTGGGGGCATCCAAGGGGTCATCCTTCAAATACACAGAAACCAGAAAACTAGAAATGGAGTATGAAGTCCTGAGGTTGAAAGTGGGCAGGTGGCTTTCAGATTCACATATGGTCATGGCTGCCGTCCTTTCTTCTACCCTAGCTTGCCACATTTTTCCCAGTGCAATCCTAATCTGTCACTTGCCAGTATGTGCCTTCTGCATAGAATCAGGACTGTCTTCAGTGACTTTGGACCTTGGAAAATGCTGAGTCAACTGAGAAGGATCTCCTTTGCATCTACCATGGGGATATCATATTGGGTCCCTAGCCAAATTACTTCTCTAACTTTTCTTCTTCTTCTTCTTCTTCTTCTTCTTCTTCTTCTTCTTCTTCTTCTTCTTCTTCTTCTTCTTCTTCTTCTTCTTCTTCTTCTTCTTCTTCTTCTTCTTCTTCTTCTTCTTCTTCCTCTTCCCCTTCCCCTTCCCCCTCCCCCTCCCCCTCCCCCTCCCCCTCCCCCTCCCCCTCCTCCTCCCCCTCCCCCTCCCCCTCCCCCTCCCCCTCCCCCTCCTCCTCCTCCTCCTCCTCCTCCTCCTCCTCTTCTTCTTCTTCTTCTTCTTCTTCTTCTTCTTCTTCTTCTTCTTCTCTTTCTTCATGTCTCCCTCAAACCATTAAAGGAAAGTAAACTATCCATTATGCCATGGCAATCACAAATCCACCTTGTAATGAGTACTAAAACTGTAGCTTTTATTTAGTAAGCTTTCCTAATTACCTGTGTGGTTGTATACTCCACCTGTGTCTGTGATCAGCATGGGTCTGAACTAATAATGATGAAACTTAAAGAGCTGGGATAAAAACACACAGTGAAGGAGAGTGGTTAGAGAGCACATATCCCATAACTATTGACTTGGAAACTGTGGGAGCCACTTAAAACTAGTCTACTTTTGTTTCCTTATAAAGACTCAAATACTGAGAAATAATACTGAGCAATGACAGAACTAAGGGCAGGGAAAGAAGAAGTCAAAAATCCAGTATTGTGTTTAGTCCTGTAATCTTGAGAACTCACATTTTCACTTGTGAATGACTAATGGATAGGTAGGTGTGACTAAATTGGTGGTCCCACACAAAATGGTGATCGATTATTAAAATGGAATAGCATCTGTTTAGAAAACCCATTTGGATCAGAACTTCAAGGGCTTTTACCCAGAAATCTGTATCTTTCACATTTTTCTGGAAGATCCTTACAGGGTCAAGTTTGAAAATCACTGAAATCTATAAACAAAACCCCACTTTGGCTTAGATAATCACCTCCCATTGCCTTTAGAGTATAGATACTGCCATTGATGTTCTATGGGTGAATAGGGGAGTTTTACAGTGCTCTTTGTAACTAAGGCTTGTTGGAATGACCCAG
This sequence comes from Apodemus agrarius, assembly GCA_964023405.1. NCBI lineage: Eukaryota > Metazoa > Chordata > Mammalia > Rodentia > Muridae > Apodemus > Apodemus agrarius. The sequence continues at coordinate 25,701,862 of OZ030011.1, read as the reverse complement.
TCTGTTGTATGAGAAACACCTTCATGTTACACTGAAGGCTGGCTAAGCTTCTTCTCAGAGACTCGGTGATTTATTTATAGATAAAATGTTCCTTAATAAGGGCTCTCTTGGCATTTTCAGATGGACAAGTTTACCTTTTAGGAAACTGTCCTAGGCATAGATGGGCAGATAATATTTGTAGCTTCCATTTGTTAAATACCTACAGTACTTGTGACCATCAAACATATCTCTTATGTGAGAGAACTAGTGCCTAGCCCAGTATGTGAACCAATAATTTTAACTTCTACCTTACAGAAATACTGTGAAGATTAAATTAACAATGCAGGTGTGATATTTATAAATACAATATCTGATGGTAGGAAGTATTTAGTGCTATCTGTTATTACTACTAAGTCAGATGCCAAATAAATTTTTAATAGTTAACAATAATATATAATTATAAGTATATAATTATAAATATAGATATATTGCCTCTACAACGTAGCTACTACTATTATTGAGGAATGCATTAAGGGTGAATAGGGCAGTCTTATAGTGTTCTTCTGAGAGATTTCACCTCACACCAGTCAGAATGGCTAAGATCAAAAACTCAGGAGAAAGCAGCTACTGGCGAGGATGTGGGAAAGGGGGAACATTCCTCCACTGCTGGTGGGATTGTAAGCTGGTACAACCACTCTGGAAATCAGTCTAGCAGTTCCCTCAGAAAACTGGGTATGATGCTACCAGAGGACCCTGTTATACCACTCCTGGGGATTCCAGAGGATTGCCAGCATGTAATAAAGACATATGCTCCACTATGTTCATAGCAACCCTATTTATAATAGCCAGAAGCTGGAAAGAACCCAGATGTCCCTCAATGGAGGAATGGATACAGAAAATGTGGTATATTTGCACAATGGAACACTACTCAGCTATTAAAAAATGAATTCATGAAATTCTTAGGCAAATGGGTGGAACTGAAAAATATCATCCTGAGTGATGTAACTGAATCACAAAAGTATACACATGGTATGCACTCACTGATAAATGGATATTAGCCCAGAAGCTTGGACTACCCAAGATACGATTCATATATCAAATGATGCCCAAGAAGAAGGAAGAACAAAGTATGGATACTCTGGTCCTAAGAAGGACCAGAAGGTCCTTCTTAGAAGGAGGAATAAAATACCCACAGAACGAGATACAGAGACAAAGTGTGGAGCAGAGTCTGAGGGAAAGACCATCCAGAGACTTTCCCACCTAGGGATCCATCCCATATACAGTTTATGGGACTTATGGGGAGGGGGAAACCAGGAAAGGGGAAATCATTTGGAATGTAAACAAAGAATATAGAAAATATAACAAAACAAAACAAAACAAAACAAAACAAAACAAAAAAACCCAGACACTATTGTGAATGCCCACAGGTACGTTGGAATGACCCAAACATACACACTGCCTAATTCGCAATTGTCTTCCTTTATAATAGAAGAGCTGCCTTTGGTCTGATCCCTCACATCCACACATACACTGATGGAGATATTTCCACAAGATCTTCTTATCCCAAAGCTGAGCATGTTCAGTTCTCTTGTTTCTTCCTCAGGGTTTGTTTTCATCATTTCTATAACTCTCTACTGAGAATCCTTGGGTGTTCACTAGGGGGAACTTATTTCAAATTGCATCGTTCACAGAGAAAAATTCCAGGGGAGAATGTCAGCCTAATACAGAATGCTCACAAGACTCCTTGCATTGCCCGCAGGTTTTGCTCTTGTTAGCAGACTGCTGTAGATGTTCTTTTACAGTTTTGCCCAAAAGGAACAAGAAGAGAAAATTTAATATGTAGTAAAACACTGTAAGTATGAATCATTTCATGTTTACACTAGGCCAAATATTTAATAGATAAATGTCAGATGAGGGACATCTTAGGAACATAATAGGCAGAATCTATTGGAAATCTTTTTTTTAAACCACATCCACACTAAAGACTGACTGTCGCATATAAAATCAAAATGAAAAAGAGTAAAAATCATTTTTCTCAGAACAAAATAGCATGTTTAATAATCAGAATTGAAGAGGCTTCTGCAAAGCTAATGAAAATATCTCAGGACTGAAGGCAAGAGATTTTATACTGCATTCCATCTCCCAGAATGGCTTCATGCAAGCTACACGGCCTCAGGCAAGTTACTTAACCTTTCTGCCAGTTACCTCATCTCTACAATAAGAGGCAGTAAGTTTGGTCTGAATAGCACGTGGACAGATGATAACATCTGGGACACAGTAGGTGTGCTCGGTGAATGGTTCCTGGAAGTGGTTTGAAATATGTGAAAATGTGCACAGCCCAGTAGGATGCATATTGAGGTGCTTATGCATGTTCTAAACTATACAATCTCCACATGCTTCATTCATTCTTTTCAGATATGGGTGAAAAAGTTACTGTGCAAAGAAATACATAAAAATATTAGGCATCAAGAAAAATACCCATGCTGACCCCCTTCATTGTGATTAAAGGTCACATCTTTATCACTCCTGGCTTCTCATTTCACTAGGTAGCAGGAAAGCATACCCACCCTTAGAATCAGACAATGTCTTACTTGAAGAACTCTGTATTGGGACTTATTACTTCTGTTTAAGGCAAACTCCCTGAAGGGTCATATTCTAAGATGACATCATCTCCATCTTGCTTCCACCGATCACTCCTCTGATGCTATTTTCTGAGGCTCTGGAGGATAGTGAATGCTCTGTGAATTTACTCCCTGACAAGAAATTCAGTTCTTTCGTTCCCCAAGTTGCTCCCTATCTAAGTTAATTATTCTACTAATTTATCCCATGACTTGTGTCTATGTGCTGCTCAGACCTCACTTGTTTCTTTACTAGGACCTGATCTCATGTTTCTTAAAAGTACTGAAAAACTCATAGGCAGCTGGGCAGTGATTGTGTGCACCTTTAATCCCAACACTTGGGAGGCAGAGGCAGGTGAATCTCTGAGTTTGAGGCTAGCCTGGTCTACAGAGTAAGTTCCAGGATTTCCAGGGCTACAGAGAAACCCACTCTTGAAAACAACAAACCCCATAGGTTTGCACTCTCTCATTCCATCCCATGTTCTAAATGCTTGATGGCAAAGTTAGAGAGAAAGTGATTACAAACATCAACCTCAGAGGAAAGACCTCCCAATACCTTAATTAGTAGACTACTCTGGTCACAGTGCCTTCTTGTTTGTAATTAAACTTCATTTATTTGGTTTTGCTCTATTTCAAAAGTAATACACATTCACTATGGAGAAAAAACAAATTCAGAAGCAAGCAAAGGAACAAAAAGAGATTCCAACACTCTTACAGAGTATTCCAAACTTAATGTGGGGTGATTTGCTATCTATCATTTATCTATTTGTCTATATATTTTCATATATCTATTTGTATACCTATCTACCCATCATCTATCAAGGCAATATAGCCATTCATTCATTGTGATTTGAGGCAAGAAAGAGAGCAAAGACCTATCGCCCCTGAGTCAGATGTACATGGAGCTCCGAGCTATTAAACACTACTTTGTCAGATTCTGGGTCACAGTGATCACTGTGCAAAAGTGTCTTGCACATGACTGTCTGGTAGTTATTTGTTCCCGAGAGAACTAAAGGTACACGTGATAAAAAGAGGGCCTTGTTGGTCTCAGTGATACTCCTATAGGTTAGGATGGAGAAAATGGTGGCACACCCAGCACACCCATTTGTCCCTGGTTCCAAAAGTAACCACCATGCAGACCCACTTCAAAGCAGAAAGTCATCATCAGAAGACAGGGAAGAGCAAAGGCCCCGTGAGCATGTTTGATGAAGTGTAGCAGGGTTGCTGTATTTAAGAACATCAAAACAGAAGCCATCCTTCTGAGAATGTAGAGATAAGATGAATCCTTTCATTACTCGAGTAAGGCCAGCCATAAAATATGGCCTAAGCAAGTGGCCGGGAATGGTGTCACACATACATTTTTAAAATTAAATTTAGGTACCTATTGAAATTTGTAAGTGCATATCCTGTGGTATCTTTATAGATTGCTTCAATGAAGTAACTGTAGTATCATCAATAAACCCATCTTCTGTTGCACTCATCCAAGGGCAATCTTTCTGACTGCCTGACTCTTCCCTTGAGCATGGGTAGCCTTGTAACTTGCCTCAAGCAACAGAATGCTGTGAGGAAAAATCATGTTAATTTGGGTGAATTTGAAAGAGTCAGGTTTTGCCCTGGAAAATATGCTGTCAGGAAGTAATTGTATGATTTGACATGTTAATAATTTTTCTTCTAGAAAGCAGAAGGAATGAAAAGAAGGAAAATGAGATTTTGTTGTAATTAGTAAAAAGGCAGTAGTCATTCATTTTAGCCACAATACCATGATTTTTACCTGTTTTTCACTAACATTACAGACTAGAAGACAGAATGACCTTATCTAATATCAATCCATGAAGAAAATATATATGCTCAATAGGAAAAAAATCCATGACATAGTAGTAAATATTTATATAGTTTGTGTTAAATCAAAATTACAGATGACAGGACCTCGATGTCAATGGTTGTTTCTTACATATTTAGGTTTAAGAGACTAATGTTGAAAGACTTGGCAACTTCTTTTTTTTTTCATTTTTTTATTCTATATTTTTGTTTACATTCCAAAGGCTTTCCCCTTTCCCAGTTCCCCCCACCACCATACGTCCCATAAGTCCTCTCCCCCCCCCAACTATTCCCCAATCACCTCCCCCCCTCACCATTTCTCTGTTCTGGTACTCTCCTACAAAACTGTATCCAATCTTTTCAGGCTTAGGGTCCTCTCCTTTCTTCTTCCTGGCAAGTCAAATGATTCCCAGGAAGAAGACTTGGCAACTTCGAACATTGCTTAGAATATCGATATAAGAAATCCAGCTACCTTGAGACCACCAAGCTAGAAGGAAGTCCCAGTTTATGACATAAAGAAACCATACTAAAATAAATTCCATGATGCCTAGCTGAAATAAAAAACTAGAACTGCAGTCATAGGAGTATAGTCATGTCATCTCAGATAATCCCAATTGAGTGACATAAGCTGACACTGCAAATATGGTGGATCAAAGGAAACTTGTCCATGCTATGATGTAATATACTTTTTATTACACAGGAATTGAGTAGCTATTATATTTAGCTGCTATGCTTTGAGATACACTGTAATAGATAAATACAACAGGCAGCCAGCAGGATTATTTCACAATGGATTGGTCAGTAATCTCCAGAGAAGTGGAACCAACTTGAGAAACTGTCTCATTAAATTACAGAAGTTGAGAAGTCTCATGACGTGCCAAATACAAGCTGGACATCCAGGCAAGCCAGTGCTTTGATTATGAAGATTTGAGAACTAGGAGGACACATGGGCAATTCTAGGCTGAGGACAAAGAAATAAGATGCCTCATTCCAAGCAACCAAGCAGACAAGAGTCAGATGGAAGAATTCTGCCTGCTGTTGACTTCTATTCAGACCATCCCAGAACTGATGATTCTCATCCACACTGCTGAGGTCATCTGCATTACTCAGTCCCTCATGAATATCTGATCACATCAGGTAAACCCTTCACAAATACACCCAGAAATAGTGTCTATATATGAATTTCACATCATAGAAAATTAAGCATCATGGCTGATATGAAAGTTCTTGCTTTTCAGAATTAAAGCTTTAGCATGAGACATGGAGAATATTATTTAATTTTTTTAATCACTAGCCACAGACTGATGAAAGGAATAGTTTCCTTCCCTCCAGTTTATCTCCAGAATTCCTGAGGAGTATTCGGACCAAATTCCTCTCAGTTCCCAAAAGCAGTTTCAGTGACTTCTAGGAAATATGCACTACTCCTCCAAATAAGAACTGTCATACCAGGCCTTCCCCACAGTCAAGTCTGTTCTCTATAGCTGTTCTGAGGGTGCCAGGTGGGCCTGACGCTCCCAGTCTTGACTCAGCAACCCAGAGAACATTTTTCACATCAGAGTGGCAACTCCGCTGTGCCCAAGAAGACCCTCCTAGGGCCTCAGGAGAAACTGTGTTCCCAACAGTCATTATTTCCAGTGCCAGAATATCATGGCAGCCAACAGAGAGCTGTGCAGTTTCTGGTTAGCTGTCAGCTGGAGATGTCAACTATATTCTGGTAGTGGCTGAGTTCTAATTACAATAGAAATAGTAAAAAAAAAATAAAAGTACAGGATATTTATAAAAAACCAGGTTTTATTTGCAACGGGGGCTTTTGCCTCTGGGGCAAAATAAGGTATACAAGCAACATAATGTGAAATAGTGCAAAATTCTGCACTTTCTTTATTGCTGATTCTTTGTTTCTCTCCGCCCTCAGTAGATCCCACCCTCCCTCCATAAGAACTCATTCCGCACAGGTTTCTGATTCTCTCTGATCTTCCCATCTCATTAGGAAAGTCATAGTTAAGGTAAAAAGTATAGCTATAATCGGTTCTAATTATAGTTTGAACCCAAGACCTCTTGAAGAGCAGTAAATGTTCTTAACCACTGAGCCACCTCTCTGGCCCTAATTATAGTTTTATATTTAATTTATTAGGTCTAAGTTTGTATCATTTCAACATAGTATCTACATTATATTTTTAGTACAGCCCATTTCAAGTTCCACAACATGGGCAGGCACCAATTCCTCTCACTATTAATGATGCTATGTTCTGCTTGCTGATAGGAGCCTAGCATAGCAGTCCTCTGAGAGGCTCCACCCAGCAGTTGACTGAGACAGATGCAGATACCCATACCCAAAGCTAGGATAGAAGCTGGGGACACCTAAGGAAGCTTTAGGAGAAGAAATGAAGGCCCTCAAGGAGTTGGCAACCCCACAGGAAGACCAACAGTATCAAGTAACCTGGACCCCTAGAAGCTTCCAAAGACTGAGCCACCAACCAAATAGTATACACAGGCTGATTTAAAGACCCTAGCATATATGTAGTATGTCTGGCTTCAGTAGGAGAGGATGCACCTAATCCTGTAGAGACCTTATGCTCCAGGGTCAGGGGATTAAAGTAAAATTTCTTGTTTCTTTGGAGACTCAGCTGTGTCATGTGATGTTTTTTTCTGGAGGCTGTCTTAGGAGAGGATGTTTTTGCTGAAGCAAATACATGGTTAGATGTTTTGCTGAGAATAGACACATAATAATTTGTGGAGTCATCCTGGGGAAAAAAAAGGCATGTGATGTTTTGCTAGTGCAGACCCTTTAGAGAACACGTGATGTTTGGAAAGGGTATAAATATAATCCAACAGACAGTGGATGATGTTGCTTTACAATTTTTTTGCTGGTCATTATTCGTTGTGACTTCATAGAGAGAAATGCACCAAAGAACTTCTGGTGGTATTCCAGTGGCTTCTAGATGCTTCTGTTGATTTGAGCTGATTACAGTCTTGGGGTTTCTTCTGGATTGTACTTCTGTTGCTGATTCATGTGAACTGAACTGCTGATATCCTGACAACACAGATCGGACTTGCTCCAAAGAACTATTTTAAATAGGTATACATCCTCCTTTGTTCTATTAACCTTTTCTTTCCACTACCCTCTGGTGGATGGTGGGCTAGAAGGGAGGTTAAAGCACTTAGGAACTCTTATTAAAGTAGATTTTTAAAACTCAAAGCCTACAGGGAATATGGGGGGACTGCCCTCTTAGAGGAGAAGAGGAGGGGATGGGGGGAGTTGGAGGAACTCTAGGAGGGTGGACCAGGAGGGGAGGCATCATTTGGGATGCAAATAAATGAATAAATAAATAAATAAATAAATAAATAAATAAATAAATAAGAACATTTAAAGTAATATCTTACATCTTTTTTTTTTGAGACAGGGTTTCTCTGTGTAGCCCTGGCTGTCCTGGAACTCACTCTGTAGACCAGGCTGGCCTTGAACTCAGAAATCCGCCTGCCTCTGCCTCCCAAGTGCTGGGATTAAAGGCATGTGCCACCACGCCCGGCAATCTTACATCTTTTTAATTACAGAAATTCAATGTGTGCTCTCCACCCATATGAAACATATCGCAATAAAAAAAAAAAAAACAGGCCACATTTCAAATGATCAGTTACTGCATATGATTATGACTTCCATTTTGGAAAAGACACGCCTAACTCTTCTAAAACTTGTCTCTCTACTAGTTTATCTTTTCAATAATTAGGAAGTAACTCTATGCAATATAATTTTCAAACTATAACATTAGATATATTGGTATTAACAGAAGTTTGGAAAATATTGATAAAATGTTCAAGAATTACAAAACTCCATCAGATGTTCATCAAATTATACAACATGGATTATGGCAGAAAATGAAAAAGCAAGCAAACAAACAACAACAAAAACCAAGTGATTTCAGAAAAACCTTATGGAGCATAGAGATGGTCCTGGCTTTGTTTAACTATAAGGTAAATTTCTTTTCTTGGCGCATTTCAGATAGGTAAACACACATCTAAGAGAAGAAACGGAAGCCCACTTCTGCAGATCATAGCAGTGACATAGATTCTCAGGTTCCTATAAAACTTATGTTAACAGAGGAAAAAATAGTCTTTAAGAAATTCTCAACAAACTGGCAAGCTATAATAAGAAGCATGAACTTGAGGTCAGATTACTATGATTCAAAGAGTGTTTGGTTCTGAACCCAGCTGTACCTGAGTTCATACGGTGAGGTGGGGCAGATGCTTCCTAGGCACCCTTTTCTCTAGTTGTTGAAAACATCATTTTCCTCACAAATCACAGGGCTTTAGATATGTCCTAAAGTCACCACGTGACTTTAGACAAGGCATTTCCCTATGTGTTATTCTGATATGAACATCAAGGATCTTTACAATATAAATAGCTGCTGCATTGTTCTGTGAAAGGCCTGACAATAAAGTAAAATGAGTGCATTGTGTAACAGGTCAAGCTAAAATATTACTCTCTGAGCCCCTGCTAACTAGCTGCTATACATGACAGATGAGTCTTACTCCCCAAAGCATCCCAGGAAAAGCAGTTTTAGAAATGTCAGCTTGAATAGTAGTAAACAAGTGCTCATAGATGTTGTCTATTGTCTCAGTCATAGTTCAAGTTCTAGAAAAGAGTGTCCTCCGATCCAGAAATACACCAACAAATCACTGTTTTTAACACAAGACAACAAGCTAGACCATAGACTGACTACTTCTTGGTTACATATCCATGTCCTATCTAACTGGCAGTGGACATGGTGAATATAGATACCTGTTTCCTCCTAGTCACTCATCTGAGTGCATTAACAGGAATTTCATCCCACATGTTCTTTTGCATGGTCACCTGAAGTGTCTGAAGTGGAAATTTCTGGAGACTCAGTTGTGGCACGTAATCTCTTTTTAGAAACTGTCTTGAGAGGATGGTTTTGCTGAAGCAGACATATGGGAGGGTGTTTTCCTGAGAACAGACAAGCAGTGACTTTTTTTAACGCTACCTGAAAAGAGGGCATGCGATATTTTGCTGAGTGAACACTTGAGAGTACATCTGGTATTTGGAAAGACTATAAGTATAACCCAACCGACGGTGGATAACACTGTGGCATTGGTTCACCTTGATTCTTTGCTGGTCATTGTTTTTCATGACTTCATAGAGAGAAACACGCCAAAGAACGTCTCATGATGTTCCACTGGTAGCTCGCTGCTGCTTCTGTGGACTAAGGCCTATTGGCAGAGCCTCGTGGTTTCTTCTGGATTGAACGGCCTTTGCTGATTCATGAATGGTGTTTCTGAGTGGATGGAGCTACTGCTGCTGACTTGTATGAACTGCCTTGCTGATATCCTAATCTAATGAAGATTAGAATCACTCCAAAGAACTATTTCTAAACAGGCTCACACTCTTCTTTGCCCTATAAACCCTTCCTTTCCACTACCTCTGGTGAGTGGTGGGCTAGAAGGGAGTTTAAAGCATTTCAAAACCCTTATTAAAGTAGGCTTTGAAAAATAAATGCCTACCAATGTCCCACACTCCACAGATGAGGATCCTAAGGAACGGAGATAAGTAGTAACTTATCCAGCTTGTTCGCCAAGTTTGTGAGGTGTGTCTAATTACTGTTATATAGTCCTAGTACCTACTCAAATGCCTGTATTGTTGAGTAATGATATAAATTCTTGTTGAATGAATAATTATATCCAAAGCACCTCATATCTCACACTTTGTCTCCTATACATTCTGTTCTCTGCCTGGGCTGCACATCAAAATCACTAGGGCAGGCATTTTTAAAAATGTCACCGATGTTTGACAGATTGATTGGTCCTTGGGATATTCTTTTACAGCTCTCCAGATGATGTTAAAGTGCAGCCAGGGTTAAAAACTGTGGCTCTAGTTCAGTGGTTCTTAACCTTGCCTATGAATTTTCATCACCTCATGGTGCTATAAAATTCCATTGCTCAGACTACATTCCAAACCAACTAAATCAAACTCTCTGCTTCCTGGTTGATTCTGCTACAAAAATCGAGACCCTCAAACAAGGTTTATCTCAAATTTTAATTTGCTCTCCATTGTATGAAGATCTGTTAAAATGAAGATTCTGGTTCTGTGAGTCTCCAGTAAGTTAGAGAAGAGGCATTTATCAACTCCTAGTACCTCAGACCTGAATACCACACTTTGTGTAGTCATGACCACATTCAAGTTCTGGGAAAGTTGCTGTGATGAAGTCAGAAATGAGTTTAAGTTAGTCATTTATGTTGACTGAGAGTAAAATCCAAGCAACCAAGAGCAAAATAAAATACTTATTCAGTCTAAGTAAAAATGCTATCCAGGAGGACATGGGTGCAAACAATCTTATAATCTTTATTTGTATCTTTAAATCACAATGAAGGGTAGAAGTTATGTGTCTTGCTAGTTGTCCATTATGCTTCTTGGTGCTGGCAAAGTTCAAGTGTCCCTAAAGAAAGGGGTGGGGTACGTTATAGTCTTGGGAGAAGATGGCCACTGCACAGAAGTTTAGCCAGGGGAAACTGACTCAGGAAGCTGTACTGTGATTCAGTCCAAACATCAGCTCACATACTGGTGAGTGTCTACACCAGATGAACAAGACTTAATCGTGCCTCCTGGCTCTGCTCAAAGTGCTGCCAGCCAATTCTCCTCCATTTTTATTTTCTTCCTTGACACTCATCAATAGACTGTAAAAAAAGATGATTGCTTCTAAACTGTCTTTAAATACTACCATTGTCATTTATAGCAAGCACCCCTCCCCACAGCTACAGGGAAGATGAACTTCATGACTTATTAATATGGCAGGTGAAACTCTTCATGGTTAGACGGACGATATGTCAGATATGCTGGCTTGGAAATCTGCCAAGACCACTTAATAGCTATGAGCAGCTCTGAGTAATTGTGTGTGTGTGTGTGTGTGTGTGTGTGTGTGTGTGCGTGCGTGCGTGCGCGCGCACCTGTGGCTTAGTTTTCTTTCTTTCTTTCTTTTTTTTTTTTTTTTGTTTGTTTGTTTGGTTTTTCGAGACAGGGTTTCTCTGTATAGCCCTGGCTGTCCTGGAACTCACTCTGTAGACCAGGCTAGCCTCGAACTCAGAAATCCACCTGCCTCTGCCTCCCCAAGTGCTGGGATTAAAGGCGTGTGTCACCACCGCCCGGCTAGTTTTCTTATAATACATGTAGGTCAGAAGTAAAAGGAAAATTATACCAGGGGATATGAAAGCAGTTAACATATGAAACAGACAGCAGTGCTAGGCATGTAGTGAGTTCTCAGCAAGAATGAATTTATTGCTATTTGCCCATTGAACATTTCTGTTATTCTTTCGAAATTGTGTGTATGTGTGTGCATGTGTGTGTTGCATAAACATGCATGTGTGTGACTACACTCTTGCATGCATGCATATATGTGGAAGTCAGAGGACAACTGGCAAGAGTCAGTTCTCTCCTTCTACCTCATGGCTCTCAGGGGTCAGACTCAGATTGCCAGCTTTACCCACTGAGCCAGCCATCCCACTGGTCTTATGTCCAATCTTTCTTCATAAGACAGCAAAGTCAAGAGAGCTGGAGCTCAGAAGCTTAGATTCAAAGCTGTCTCTACTCCTATTAACCTCAAGTACAAGTTGGGGGGGAGAGGAATTATGGGACATAGGGAGGGGCGAACTGGGAAAGGGGAAAGCCTTTGGAATGTAAACATAGAATATAGAAAATAAAAATTAAAAAAAAAGAAAGAACATGTTAAAATATGTTATTGTTATTTTAATCTTTACCATTTTGGTTGAAATAAAACAAAATTTATACACAAAAAAAAGAAAAAAAGAAAACAATGAGACAGCCACCCCACCCCAACCCCGCAGCCTTTTAGAGTTGTTCCCAGGATAAATGAAGGTGAAAATGCAGCGTATGTTCATAACTGTTGTCATTAGAATTATCATCACTGTGTGCCCAACCCTGGCCATGCAGAGGTAAATAAGATCCTTCAAGCACACACTTGTTAGAGCTATAAAGAAATCACAGACGTAAAACCTTCGATTTAATAAGGCATTGCAGTGTCTAGTCATCCTTGCAGAGCAAGTAAGAAAGAGGAAAATCTGTCAGTTAATATCTCCAGCGTCCAGACTCATTCTCTCAGTTTACAGCTGTTATTTTTTCATGCCTTGCTTTGGGCCTTTCGTTTGCTTAAAACTGATGGTACAAAGAGGGATATTCATCTGGATCCTCTCTCCAAGCTGACAGCCCACTGCCACTATTATTACAATGATTAATCTCTGTTCTTTCACCACTGACTTTGACAGGCAAAGGAAGGGGTTTGCTGTCTTACATCTTGACTTTGATAGACACATTCCTCCTCAGAAAATGGAACTTATATCTCCAAATCTCACATTATAAGAGCCATATTCTCTGGCCCAGCTAAGCCCGGACCTTCCAAAGACATGTCAGATAGAATCCTACTCATGTCTGTAATTGCCAGATATGTTACAAAGAAAAAATCAATTTCTCAAATGGTTGTCAAATAGTAATCACTAATAACATTTATTTATAAATACCAGGCCGTTTACTTGAGACCTGAGCTCCTGAGAATATCTGCCTTTTATTCACTGTACTCTGGTGTTTCCCTTCAAATCTCTGAATGCAAAAAAAAATAATAACTCTTATGAACAGAGATTGATAGGAAGGAAATGTAGAAAGTGCCCTTTGTGCTCACGAAAACTGTAGTGCTCATGAAAACATGCACACTGACTTTGTTGGCTGGCAAAACTAATGGCTATAAAAAGAAATTCTAAGTTGAAATGTAAGGTACTTTCTCTGTGAATTTCATAAGACATTCCTAGCAAATGACAACACATTTACCAGCTTAAAGGAATAAAAAAAAATTTTCCCAAAAGTTTTGCAGTTAAGACATCTCAAAAACTGAGTATGATGAGGCCACGCTACTCCAAAACTCTAGAGGTAAACCCCACTTCCAGTGCGAACCCCTTAAGTTGTTGGCTTGGAGCTGCATCACTCCAACACCGACCTCCATTTTGACAGCCTCTTATAAAGATTCTTGGGTTAAACAAGTTTCCTATTTGGCCATGGTCTAGACTAGTCTCTGGCCTCCAGAAGACCAGTTTAAACCAGGATAGAGTCACTTGTGCTAAATCTCACATGATTAAACTATATTTAGAAATGAACAAGTTTGAAAAAAACAAAAGAAAAAGAAAATGAATTCCTGTAAAACCCAAGCTGATGTCATAAGAAAATGACATTTGCTGTTTAACCCTACAAGGAGAGTGACTTGGAGATGGTGTAATCAATTCCTATCCTGTGTCTGCCCTCTCTAGCTTCCTCCCTATATCATCCTCCTCTGATGAGTTTACCTAGAATGCATGTGTTTCCCTGGTCTAGAACCATAAAGATAAGCCAATTAAACCTTTTAAAGCTGGTTATTGGACTTGAAGCCCAACTGAATAATACAAGATGATCTCATTTCAAGATCCTTAATTTAATCATATTCTTCAAAGACCTTTTTTTATCCCCAAATAAGGTCATATTTTTAGGTTCCTGATATTTAAATGTGGACCTGTCATTTAGGGGCCATGGTTCAACCCATTACAATATGCAAAGGGCTAAATGATTTGTAATTATAATAAGAGAATCAAACACAGGCCATTTGTTTCCAGGATGATGTGGGGTCCTAAATACCACATGCACTTAAGTCCTAGACCTTGAAAGAGAGGTTTTTGGCCTTTTGCTTGATGCTTTCCATGCACTCAGAGTGGAGGCCAGTATGCCCAAGACACTGCTGTTCACAAATGGTCCTTCTTATGTAATCCTTTGCTGGCTGGGATCCAAAGAAAGAATCATTCCCTTCTCTGCATGTATTCATCTTCCAAGACCTCATTACCAGCAGCTGAACCTGGCCCAACCAACCAAGGCTAGAGTCACTTCCTTTTTTTTTTTTTTTTTTTTTTTTTTTTTTTTTACAGTTAAGAATTCCTTAATTTTTATTCCTGGTACCTCTACCACAATTTACAGAGAAATATACCTGATGTAATGAAAAGAAAAAGAAAGAGAAAAAGAAAAGAAAAAGCAACAACAGATCAAAGACCTCAGAGGAATGTACATCTAATTGACATCTTATTGCATTAATCAATAGCTGAACTTTTTGCAAACTGTGGCTAGGACAGTCCTGAACAAGACAGGTTTCCTGTTTAAGCTGCAGTACCTTTTCTGACTATGGATCAACATTCCTTCTGCAGCAAATTTTTACAGTTCCTCTAATGCATTTGGGACAACTGTCTCAAAGTAACCTGCAGCTTTCCTGACAACTCCTCATTCTCTAACCTAAGAACTGTAGCCATTTCTGTTTTATTTTGAAACCTTCTGCTACCATATCCAACACTTCCACCTCTAGATCCATAGCCACCACCATAGGGACTGCAGGAGTATCTTCCACTAAAAGTGCCTCCCTTCATGCATCCATAATTTGATTGTTTCTGTCCATTATAATTTCCAAAGTCATTATAGTTCCTACCACCACCATAAGTACCTTTACCAAATATTCCTCCTTCATTGTAACCATCATATCCTCCTCCACTACCACCATATCCACCACCTTGGTTTTCATATTTCAATCCACCACCTCCATAACCTCCTCTACTACTGTAACCAGAACCACCACCATTGCCACCATCACTTCTAAATCCATTATATTCTCCATCACCATGTCCATAACAACCTCTGCTGATACCACCTTCATCATCATAGCCTCCCCTTCCACCAAAGTTTCCTCTAGGACCCATAAAGTGGACAGACCCACCTCCACATCCTCTCTGTGATGCAGCAGACTGCATCTCTTGTTTAGAAACTTCACAATTGTGCCCATTAATAGTGTGGCATTTCTGAACATGATCATCAAAAGTTACAAAAGCAAATCCTCTCTTTTTCCCACGCTGCCTGCCTTCCATAACTTCTACAGTTTCAATCTTGCCATACTTTTCAAAGTAGTCTCTCAGATCATGATGTAGCTCTCAGCTACTTCTCCAGCACCAAACCTGACTACCACCATGCTTCCTGTCATGATAATAATGGAAGTCAGCCCCCGATTAATTGCTTTCTTTTATATGATTTTCCTTGGTCATGGTGTCTCTTCACAACAGTAAAACAGTGACAAAGACAGAGAGTCATAATTACCTTGGCAGAGGGATGAAGTGAAAAATCCAGACAGAAATAACAGAATCTTATAGAAGCAACTAACAGTATGTCCAAGGAGGAAAGGAGAACCTTGGCATAAGATGAACCCCAAATGAAGCTTTTAAAACTTTGTAGTAAGAGCAAGTGTTAAAGTATGCCTAGTCTGACCCAGTGGGAACGGGGTGGGAAGTTCTGTACAGAGATAGAAGGAATATCATGATCAAACGTTAATTTTATGAATGTTGTAGCTTTCCCACGGAGGTGAAAAGGGCCATGGTTAAGGATGGGTATGAAGACACTGCAGGGAAGACATTTGGAGCAAGTTAGGAGGCAAGCGACTGGCATGGAGGGCAGTGGGAACAATGGAAAAGAGAAAGAATTACAGAAATGTAGAGACAGAGACACCAGGAGGCAAATGTTCAGATTTACTGCAAGATCAGTCATAAGAAGAAATAGCAAACCAGGAGTCAGGGATAAAGTTGTAGACTAAAGGCTGCTTCCTCTGGATTTCAGTGTCACACACCAAAATCCTGATCTCTAGTGTGATGAAATTAGCAGGCAGGGTTTTATTGTGAGGGGAGTGGGTAGATCATGATGGTAAAATTCTTGTGAATGAGAGTAATACTTTTCTGAAATAAAACAGAGAGCTCTTAATCTTTATATCACATGAGACCACATGGAAAGGTGACATGAATCCACCAAGATGAAGGCTCCCAATAGATACCAACTTCTTTCACACTTCAATCTTAGATTTCCCAACTCCAGAAACATAAAAGATAAATTTCTGTCATTTGCAAGCCATCAAGGCTACAGCCCCTTCCTCCTAAAAGGTTACTCAGACACTCTCAGGATTACATACCTAAATGAGTGGTGCGGAGTGTTATCTTGGAGGAGAATGCAGGTGGAAAGCTCATTTTTTTTTTGGATGTGAAGAAAAGCTTAAGGGTTTTCAGTTCCCTGCTGAGCACACTGATGATGTGGGATCTCCTAATAGATTTATCAGCTAAGATACATAGAGATATAGAGATTTGCAAGAATGTTCTTACATGAAGATATATCGACAGCATCAGTGGTAACAGGAGTCTTGGTTATATGATGAGAGTTGCTAGGGAGAAAGGTAAAGGCAGAAAATAGAAAATACTGAGCAAGGCTCTGAGGAGCATCGTTTGGCTGTGCACAGAAGGATTCTGCTAGAAAGGAAATGGTGCATCACATGCAGAAGGAAAATTGGGATACTGGACCACAGACATCAAAGTGAAAAGAAAGCAGACAGAAAGGATTTAGAGACATGGGTGGTACTAAGAAGTCAAGGAAGAGGAAGATGAACTGTCACCAGGACCAAGTGTCATGGGGGGGGGACTACAATGGAGCTGAGAACATGAAGAATAAAGGCAGCAGCCAGACCACACTGGAGGAGGGACAACACTGGTGGCAGAGGAGGCAAGGCTGAAGGATTGTTGCTGGGTCTGTCTTTTATTGCTTGTGTGCCCCCCCCCTTTTTTTTTTTGCTTGGTTCTGTTTCCCAATGGTAGGAATTCAGTTGTTTGCACAATCCGGTGGAAGAGCAGGCTTTGGTGAGGAGGGGATGGATGAAATGGGAGAGAACCCATCTTTGGCATTGGGTTCAAAGAAAGGTTAGGTCAGATCGGGTGCAGATGGAAGAATGAGGGTGACAGGAAGATCTTCCTTTGTCATCACAAAAGCAGAGGTGAGTAACTGGAGGCGGTGAGTTTATCTTAAGAACGTGCTCTCTTGTGACTTCCAGTCTCTGAAGCAATGGGAAGAGGAGCCAGTAGCAGGTAAAGTAAGAGACAAAATCTGAAAGACTCTGCCATAACATTCTTCTCCAGCTACCAAGCAATGCTTCCCAGGGGAAGCCTATGGCAGATCCCAATTTCCTGTGTACCCTGTAAGGTCCAGGCTGTGTAGGCGTCCTCACAGTGTGTCTAGCTTGTGTGAAATGACTCCCAAGCACATCACAGGAGGCCACTGGTTGTCGGTGGAGGTCTGAACAGCAGGACTATATTTCAGTTCTCCAAGCACTTTTTCTGCCTCAGCTGATTTGGAGAATTGAACGGTTCTTTGTTACAAATCATTACTTGCAAGAAAACAACCAGTTTGTCTTGGGGTAAACAATAAAGGCATGCTCACCTGCACACAGTTATCCAGGGGCCCAGCAAAGTGTTCTCCATAGCAACATAACAGCTACAGAGATGGGTCAGGATGATACCTCACTGGGTCTGTGGCTTTGAGCAGGAGAAGCCATTTATCGGTCTGCTTGAATTCAGATAGACGAGGTCAACTTGTCTTTCAGGAAATGTTTTAAATCTTACTTCCATCTTTTATTTGAAGTCAGGAGGCCAGACTAATATGCACGGAGCAATTAGCAAACTGTCCAGATTGCAGTGGAGGGGGGGAGACATTTAGGAGAGGGAAGACAGTTAGTGTCTCAGCCATCAGGGAAGAGTGTGTAGGGAAGCTGACACCACAGAAAGGGACTTGAAGGAAAGAAGGTGTCTGGGAAGTGAGGAGAAGGGACAGAAACTCATCCATGGAGAAGCAGTGAGCATGACCTCTCACTGCATTGTTCTGGCTCTTTCCTTTACTGGCTGTAGGATTTTCTGTGCCATTTTCTCTTAAACAACATATTATTACTTACTCGTAGGTCTGAGCTGAGTTCCAAACAAGTTAATTTTTGAGAGTTAACATAGGACATTGCTATATGTGCTGCTCCATTTATTCTACCCTTTTCCTTCATTCTGGAGTGTGTGTGTGTGTGTGTGTGTGTGTGTGCATGTTTTTGTGTGTGTGAACATTAAAAGACTGACTATGTTCACATGTGAAACTGCTTAATAGGACTTGCCAAGCAAATATAAATAGAGCCTGGGACTCCTTGCTCCTCACAGTGATGGTGGAAAGGGTTATGATTTACCTTCCCAAAAGAAAAGGTGTCTCTCCATCATCTCAAAGTGGGGAATGGGGTCACCATGACCACTTGGAGGAGATGGTGTGTAGTTTATGCCCCCAGAACCATGAAGAAATTTGCTTATTCTCTGCTATGGGATGTAAGAGGGACAAAAACAGATTAGCCTGTGCCAAAAGGGAACAGTGATGTTTGTTGACCATGTACAGGCCACATGTAAGATGATTTGGGAAGACCTAAAGGGCCATCAGTAGAGAATACTTTAGGCAAATAAGTTAAAAATGCCTAAGAGAGAAGGAGGACCACAAGTAACCACTTAAAACAGACATGCATTATCCTATATCAAGGGAACATCAAAAATGATGCATGTTTTAGGAAGATTAGAGGGTGTGATATGAGAGAAGGGGATTGGGGGAGCAGAGAAAATAAAGAGAACAACCCCAAGAGAAGAAGAAACTGCTGTAAACTGTCAAACCCAAGGAAAGCAAGGTAAACTTAAGTCACAATTAATCAATATATGTTTATATTGCTACCATAACAATTCATCACTAATTTGGTGGCTCAAATATATTACTTATCTGGAGGTCAGAAGTCTGCAGTGAATTTCAATGAGATAAGGCTGTTTTCCTTCTTAGACGCTGTGAGACATCAGAAGACATCTTGGCCCATGGTCATCTTCCCTCTTCAAAACCAGTAACAGCCATGAGTATTTTTCATGTCATATCACATCACAGTGACACTCTGAAGCTTTTCCCCTCAACATTCAAGGGCCTTTGGGGATACATTTAGCCCACACAGGTTCCCATCTCAAGGTTGGCTGATGAACAATCTCAAATCAACCCATTAAAAAAATTAGCATGCAACACAATCTATTCACCAGTTCAAGGAAATAGATTGGAGACATGTGGGGAAGCCATTACTATATACTCCACAATTAGTAAGAACCCCACATCATCTTACATCTTCCCTCAAATGAACGATAGACACCTGGCTAGCTTAGACAAAGGAGTAAGATGCTGCCCTGGTGCAATCATCTCGATTCCATGTCTCTCCAAGGAAACTGTAGCTAACCACCTGGCCCCCATGTGGCACTAACTTGCCATGGTGAAACCTTTGTGAGGTCTAATGGGTCATTAGGATCATCGAAAGGTTTTGCTGGGATCTGGCCCCTTCCTTCCTCTCTTTGGCTTCCTGTCTCTGTCTCTGAAGGGTCTACTCTGCCATGCACTCTTTTTATGACTCGTGGCTTTGCCACAGGCAAAACTGACCGTGGATTAAAGCCTCCATAACTGAGTCGACATAAGCCTCCTTCTTTATAAGCCATTCCCTTCAGGTATTTGTTAAAGTAACAGGAAACTGACTAACACTTCCTTTCGGATCACCAGCCTTTACATGCTAGCCTTTCCCTAACAGTAGGAGGCAGCCGACAGAAGGGAGCCTCGGAAACACAAGCTATGCACGGTCTTGCTCCCAAGTGGAACCTGAAACAATGATCTTAGAGGAGTTGAAAGTAGAACTTAGAACAGTAGTTATTAGAGACTGGGTAGGGCTGGAGTTATCAGTGGGGTTAATGTTAGAAGGTTGCAAGCAGTGTTTAGTACAGTAACTGTGGCCAAGAATTACATAGTGCACATTTCAAAGGATTAACTGGGGGAAATGTGAGTTTCCAAAATGAAGAAATAGCAAATATTTGAGGAAATAAAAATGCTTAACTCAATGAAACATTTTGTACCATAAACATATATCGAACATTATATGATAACCAATTAATAGGTGCAGCATCTCTATTTTGTATATTCAAAAAATAGGAAAAAAATGAAACTAAAGTAAAGCTGAGATTTTTTTTTCCTATTATAGTTTAGGAGTTAAAATAATTGAGGTTGTTTCTCTGGCTGAAAGCAATGAGAAACCTCTTAATTATAACCAAAACTCATGAGAATTTTCCTGGATTTCATCCAAGGATTCGGAAAAAATCAGCCCCACGGAGTAGGAATAAATGACTATTGGAGAAAGGAAGAGTTTGGTCCTAAACATTTCCAGAATTCATGCTAGGTCAATGTACCAGCTATTATTGCTATAATAATCATTTAAGTTATCTCCTTCATTAGACTAAAGCATAAAAGGCAAAGCTCCCTTTTTGCTCATCTGAATAACGGCAGCACCAGAACAGAACCTGATGTACTGCACTTGCCAAACAAATGTGTTTGTCTCCCCCAGGAACTGTGAGGGGGAGCAAGAATCCAAATGAAGCCACCTCCTCCACCGCTAGCATCCAAACTAGATCTGCTCTCTCCCACCCAGGGGAAGCCTGTGGTCAAAAGACAGAACACTTTCTTATTCTCTCTCTCTCTCTCTCTCTCTCTCTCTCTCTCTCTCTCTCTCTCTCTCTCTAATGTCAGCTATTGCTTGTACTCTGAACTCCAGAATTGCATAATTACAGCTTATAACATACGAGTCACACAGCTCCTTTGAGAAAAAGAGCCTCAAAGTGCCTCAGTCTTCTCCGGCTTTAAATGGGCATAGCTGCTCAAAGGAAAGCAGCCTTCTTATTTCGGAGAGAAGGGATGAATAGGGAGTGTTCGGGAATTCCAAGAACAATCAGGGCGGAGATACCTTCTAGCCACAGCCACAGTCAGAATCAGTCTCTGCTCAGCTGGAACCAAAGGCCGCACGGAGGCAAGTGTGGGCTTCTGAAAAATGGCAAAGAGAGCGTGTCAGCCGATCACAGCTGACTGTGGATTCTTTTTTACAGAGAAGGGAAGGAAAGGGCAACATGAAAGGCTGAGAGCCAAACACGGAAGAGCAATGATGTACCCCCTGGATACAGGGAACAAACTACTTTTTAGGGGGAGCCACATCAAGACAACACACGATGTAGTATTGCTCCACCCTACCCAAGCGGATGATCCAGCTGCCAGGGCTCCAGAAACACACAAAAGTCATTAGACAGGAGAGTTTCTCCAGGCCAGAACTGTAAGGGAAAGGGGGCTATGATCTTGGCAATTGTAGAAGGAAAACGACTTAAAGATAGGCTCTGGTGCCCAGGAGAGTGAAACGTGATAATCATGGAGAGCTGGCCAGGGTAGAGTGCGTGCCTGGCAGATGAGAGCAGTGAGCACTCCTGAAACAGGAAGTTCTATAAACCTGCCAGCGGCCCAGCTGAAGCCTCTTTCGAAACCCATCCCTGTTCATCAAATAATCTCTGCTTACAATTTAGTTCCATGGATTTGGGGAAGACTTAAGAACGTTGCAGGAGTTAAAAAGTTGATCATGTCTTAGCAGGACCAACTTGGGCCATTCTCTGTGCAGGACTCTTGGCTTTTGCTGATCTGCCGAACTATGCTGATATATAGAACCCTTTAAAAGCCAGCCAGCGCTCTCTCTCTCTCTCTCTCTCTCTCTCTCTCTCTCTCTCTCTCTCTCCCTCCCTCCCTCCCTCCCTCCCTCCCTCCTTCCCTTCTTCCTTCCCTCACTCCCTCCTTCCCTCCTTCCCTTCCTCCCTCCCTTCTTCCCTCCTTTCCTCCCTCCCTCCTTCCCTCCTTCCCTCTTTTCTTCCCTCCCTCCCTCCCTCTATCCTAGTCTTGTTTCTTCATATTTGGAATCATATGTCGTTTAGAAATATCAATATACTAACATACTAGACTAAAAATATAGGCTAACACCTCACAAAAGTCTTCTATTCCTTCTTTGCACGCAAACTTAAATACTACACCTCGCAGAACAGTTTCTGTTCACTCAGTCTCTACATGTGAATATTTAGAAGAGAAAAACACATCAGCATTTAGAGCAGAAATGGCCAGTAAAGTGCAGCTTACATGTCATCTCCAATCAATTGTTCACAGCTTATTACTGCACTGAGGAGAATTCCAAAGCTCCATCTGGCATTGGTTAGTTATGCCTAGAAGGCTGACAATGCTCGGAATAAATGTCAGTCCACCTATCGTTTATAGGTTGGAAGAGCCACATGATACCATGGTATGAGCTGTTCCTGACATCAGATTCCCTATCAGTTTCCTCATTTGTAAAATGAGAGTCACTCCAGATAAAGGGTTCTGAGAGCAGGGTGGGAGGAGTTTTCCTGTCGTGTGGGCAGACTGAAGATGGGGAGGGGACACTTTCCAGGACTCGCATTTCCACCTTTAGCCGTGGCGGATGCAATTTGTTTGCCTTTTCCATACTGATTTCCATACCCGTGTTGGAACGAACTAGTGTTCTATCCAATAACTATTCTGTTTCCCTTTATCAACCTTCTCGTGCTCAGAGCGATACTTATTTCCCATTCATGTTCTAAATGTTCACGTGTTTTTCTGTCCTAAATATTCACATTTCCTTTTTCATGTATTATTTCATATCCCTCCTATCACCAGCTCAGCTTAGAGTTAAAGCACATGGGAGTTTGATGTTGTGCAAAAGTAAGAGAAATAACAGCCCTCCCTATCCCACACCACCTCTCCATTAAGTAATGACCCTAAACTGAACATGCCATGCAGGAAGGTCACCGTTCAAACCTCTTGGTGTCAAGAATAAATAACTAGCATTTAATTACATTTCCCCTACTGTATTAAAATATAAAAGTGTTAGTTAAATACATTATTTAAATGTATGAAATGGCTTAATGAAACCCATTATTATAGGTAATTAATTTGAGCTAGTTAACATTTTTAAATGACCATTATTATATGTAATTAATATGAGCTAGTTAGCATTTTTAAACAAAAAGGTGTTCGAACCACTGTTTGCTGGTGGTAGTCATTGTTACCTCAAAATTCAGAAGTTGGGAACTTCCTTGTATTGAATTGTTGTAAGTTTCTTGATTCAAGCTTGAGTGAATACATGTGGAATTTTAATTGTTTTATTTACATGTGGGAGATATTCCACATGTGTGCATGGGTCCATATAGGACAAAAGAGGGCATCAGATCCTCTGGAGCTAAAGTTGCAGCTAGTTGTAAGCTCCAACAATGAGTGCTTGCAACCAAGCATGGCTACTACGAAGGAGTAGTGAGTGCTCTTAACAACTGAGTCAACTCCCTATCCCCAGACATGGCATTTCACATTCCAGTTCTAGATAGTCAACTTCTCCTTGCTAACATGTATTTTCCACTCGAAGGAAAGTGACAACCGGGAACCAGGAGGGATCACCTTTAGCCAAGTCAGGGCAGAAGTGAAGTCTTCCTACTTACCTTATTCCTGAGTGTCACCCAGGGAAAGGTACTTCATACTGCTAAGCAAAATGGGCACTCCAGCTGTAAGGAGGCTCAGCTGATCATACTCAAGTGTGAAGAGACAGGAACATTTGCTACTTACTATTTACCATGTGGCTGGCCTTCTTGATACATTATCAAAGGATAATGTCAACTCATTATCAAAGGATGGTATAGAAAGTCCTGTTGGGTTTTCTCTGGCCCCACTCTGACAGAGTACTCCTTAATCTTTCAGAATCCATAAAGACAAAATCTTGTTCTGTATGCTGGCTGTTACTGGCATGGTCCTTGACTATTGGTTTGGTTTTTTTTGTTTGGTTTTGGTTTTGTTTGTTGTTGTTTTGATTTGCTGTTTGTTTGTTTGTTTGTTGTTTGTTTTTCCCCTGTATTTTCTGGTATTTCACTCAGCCAAGCAGATTTGTCCACAAGTACTCATTTTGCTTAGATTTCCTGTTTTCTAGTTCTTTGGCTACACAGTGTATCTTCTATGAAGATACACCATGACAATGACAACTCTTATAAAGGAACACATTTAATTTGGAGCTTGTTTACAGTTACCAAGGTTTATCCATTATCATAAAGAGAGTTCTATATCCTGATATGCAGGAAACAGGAAGTAACACTGGATCTGGCTTGGGCTTTTGAAATTACAAAGCCCACTCCTATTAACACACTTCCTTCAACAAGGCCACACCTGCCAATCCGGTGGTTCTCAACCTGTGGGTCTCAAAGTTTGGGTCTCAAGCTTGACATATCAGATATACTGCATATCAGATACTACATTACAATTCATAACAGTAGCAAAATTACAGTTATAAAATAGCAAGAAAATAACTTTAGAACTGAGGACACCACAACATGAAGAACTGTACTGAATGGGCACAGCATTAGGAAGGCGGAGAACTACTGTTCTCATCCCTCAAGTCTTACCACTCTCCGATAACTGCACATTCAAATAGAGGAGCCTATGAGGACCATTTGGATTCAAACCACCACACACAGTAACCTGTTCATTTCCTGCTGTTTCTGTTTGTGTTGCTGGATAATGGGCTTCTCTTCCATTCAAAATCTGTGATCTATGAAGCAAAGGCAATTCTTGAGGCTCTTGGCTGATTTTGTAATCTTATTGTTGTCTTATGTACACTAGAATTTTTGACACCAGAGTCCTAAACTGATGAGAATACTTCTATGGTTATGCTGGTAAATGGCTGGAGTGGAGGATACTATAAGAGTCGAGGACCAAACTCCTAAGTTCTAATGGTATTTCAAACCTTCTTAGGTTTAACCTTATGGAGCCACTCAATATTTTCATAGTGAAGAGTCGAAACACAGCTCTTGTGGTTCTGATAAGGAGAAAGGAAAGTGAACTGTTTTTATGACCCTCTGTAATAGAAGAAAGGAGTAGGACTTTACCACAGCTATCCCACTTGGAAGATGACTATTATTTTCTGCATAATTTCCTTTGTCTTGCCTCACCTCTGCAGTAGGGAAAGCTAGGAAATACTTGTGAAGATCATATTTCTAAAATGGGCTCCCTTAAAGACAGAATTAATCATAAAGAGGAATGAATGCTTCCCCTCCTCACACCTTGTCGCCAGAACTTAAGGGCTCAGTAGAGAAAATAACACAACCAAAAATGTTATAAGGAACAGGCTCTCCCTGAGTAAGGGAGCTGAGGTAAGCCTTGGGCCCATTTGGGAAAGAAAACACAAAAGGCCTTTGAGCCCATGGGCAACCAGTTATTTAAACATATTAAACGCAACCCAATTCCTTGTGGAATTTCTGGAATCACCCACTAAAGCCCATCTTGATCAGGTCCCAGTGCTCAACACTTCTTTGCCTTTCAACAAAAACATCAGAAGATATGCTTTGAAACTGGAACTCGCTATGATAAATAGGCAAACGGCTCTGATAGAAAAAAATGCAACTTGAAAGCAGGACTGGCACCATGTTAGCAAGTAGAAAGAAACTCAGGATACAAAAGTTAAGATAAAAACAAGAGTATGAGGTGGTACAACACAAAAGAAATTTATTCTTGAAGATTTCTTCTGAAATTTGTTCTTGAAGGCAAAACATCTAAAGTAAAGAATTGGGCAGTTCTAAGAGTTCTGGAGGCTCTAAGAGAAAACCTATCACATACTTCCTTCTGAGATTTGGGGAGTTGATGAGCGTCATTGGCTTTGGAATGCTCTCTCCAAGCTCTGTTTCACAGCTCAACAGAGTTGTCTGTTCCTTCCTCTCTCATTATGAGGGTGTTGTCCACTGAATTAAAGGTCTATCCTTGGGTCTATCCAAAATAATGTCCTCTTAAAATTTCTAATTTAATGACATCTCAAAGACAGTTTCTTTTATGTTAATTTTTTAAAAATATTTTTATTGGATATATTCTATATTTACATTTCATTTCCCTTTTTCTGGTTCCCCACCCCCCAAAGGTCCCACATGCCCTTTTCCCTCCCCCTGTTCCCCCATCCACCCCTTCCCACTTCCCTGTTCTGGTATTCCCCTACACTGATGCTTTGATCCTTTCGAGCACCAGTGTCCACTCCATTCTTCTTGTCAGACATCATTTGATATGTGGATTGTGTCTTTGGTGTCCCAAGATTCTAGGCTAATATCCACTTATCAGTGAGTGCATACCATGGGGATTCTTTTGAGACTGGGTTACCTCACTTAGTATGATGCTCTCCACCTCCATCCATTTCTCTAAGAATTTCATGATTCGTTGTTTCTAATGGCTGAATAGTTCTCCATTGTGTATATATACCACATTTTTGTATCCATTCCTCCATTGAGGGACATCTGGGTTCTTTCCAGCTTCTGGCTATTATAAATAAGGTTCTAAGCAAGGACTAAGGCTTTCCATGGGCCTTTTGCTTGTAGAATAAGTGCTATAGTTGCTGCCTCCTTGTGCCATGGGACAGTTTGTCATTCATTGTGCACTGTACCATGAATCAGCTAACATGAGCTTATCAGTGGGTTAGACACAACAATGAAACTGGAAGCTTGAAAAAATTAGTAGAAACTTACCAAACTGAAAAGCAAAAAAAAGAATATGTAAAGGAATATCAAAGAATTATAGGAAAATATGAAATCACCTAAGTACACACAATTTTAATTATAGAAAAATGCAGCAGATGACATATTTGAAGGTACAGTGGATATGGGTGGCCATTCTCTAAACTCAATGGAAGATACCAACTACATATATAAGAATGTCAGAAAACATAAATTGTGAAAGACAGCTCCAAAATCTACACATGGGCATATCACAATGAAGCCAGAAGAAAAAAGAAAAAAGAACAAAATCTCTGAAAAAAAATGACTAAAATGAAAACCTTTTCTATGACTGATGTATAAATTATTTTTAAAAATCCTTCAGATTGGAGACAGCCTGGAAACTTCTGAAACACAAATAAGCCCTGGGCATGGCCATACGCTGCTTAAATTTTCTTATTTTTGCTGAAATCCAATTTGTCTCATTGTGTCTTTTTATAAAAGACCTGACTCGTTGGTAGCAGGAGATATTTCAAATTTCCTATAAGAAGTCAATGGCAATTTATAAGTAGCAAACTTATATTCAGGAAAATATGCACTGAAATGGAAAGTAAGAAACAGTACAGAAGGACAAACTGAGGAAGTCATGCAAGCCAGCCTAAGAGCTGTCATTGTAAATCTCATCTCATTTAAACTGCTACATGATTCTCAAAAAATATATGAAGCAAACCAATTTTAGAGCAATGTAGAGCATATTGAACATCTAAAATTTTAAAGGACTGTGTTATAGAACTAAGATGAAGGAAGACTCACAATATGGTAGGTCATAATACAATGGTAACTTGGTAGGGAATGGTTTGGGGACACTTGCTATGTGGTGGGCATTCTGACATATCTTTCATAGAGAACAAGCCCATATCTCCATTGTATAAAAAAATAGGAAGCCAGAAATTCTCACTCAACTGCCAAAAATATGGGTCTACTAAGAGTTTCGAATCCAACTTAAGAACAGACCTGCCCATTTGAGTTCTATCAGTTAAAGGCCTCCTTTCCTCTTCAAAACACCACAGCACCATACTGGAAGCACTTAGCAACTGTGATTCTGTAGATCAATAACGTTTTCCATGCTTATGACACTCTTTTCATTCTGTGATAGGTTTAAGACCCTATGCCTTGAACCAACTGGCTTCAGGCTATAGGCTCATAATGTCCCCTCAATTCTCCCGTCAAGCCCAGAATTGACCTTTTTGGGTGAACACAAGTAGAAATTCCTTTGTTAATTCTAAGTGGCTCATCTGGATAAGCAGAGATGTTTCAACTGAAAATTTTTCAAATGCAGGCTGTAGAAATGATGCTTCAAATATCGTTCCAGTCTTTTCCAGGCTGAGTGTGGTATCATATGATGCTCTCCTGGTGCCAGACTGCAGCAGAGAGCTGTGGCTTGCAGTTTGAACCATGATCCCAAGAGTGAACCACTAACCCCTACAGCCTGTGTGGCTAAACTTCTGTGTCTAGTAGTTTTGAAAGTTCATTTTGCCTTGGTAAGTTTTTCAATTTATAATGAGTCTATGAAATCATAACACTGTTAGTTAACAACCATCTATGTTACACAATTTTGGTATTGCCTAAGATATTTTTACAAGGTGAAAGTGAGTAAAACCTTCTTAGTGGACTCATATCTTATTAACCTTAATTCATGCAGAAATAATGTTTTTCAACTTTTTGCATAAGAAAGGTAAGCCCCATGTGTGTGCATAATGCAGATTCAAATATGTGTTCCAAGTAGTGGCTGGCCCAGCTGGCATGCCAATCCATGTGGGTCTTGAAGCCAGTGTGAAGGGTAACCTGGTAAGGTCGATGCAGCGGGTGAGCCAGAAGACAACAGACAGGCTTACAGGTGTTGCTGCAATAGTAACACAAAAGCCAAAGCCAGAAGGATGAACTTTATTCTGTCAGTCAAGGTTTCCATTGGCCTTTTACTTCTGGGGTGATTCATCCCCTAAATGCCATAATGAAGCCTTCCTTTTTGCCTTTTAGCTTATTGTGCTTTATTCTTGCATCCCCCTTTATTAAAATGAAAAACTTAAATAATCCCTATTTACCTGATCCAGTGCTAAACACAAAGCGAACAAATGATCACTGCCATGACCATTACCGTAGCCTGAGTACTTAGTGCTTGTAGGTGGGTCCTAAGTAGATTAGACTTTAAAAGAGGAAGATAATATGGGACTTTTAGACACAAATTACTGAGGGTAGTGATTCTTCAGTGATTCTCCATCAGGTCTTCAGTCCATCATAAATAACAGTTGTTTTCTGATGGGAAAGTAGGTGAAAGGGCACTGAAGAGTGCTGTACACTGGAGAAGAGATATAAACCAACCTCAGACTGAGACTGGATGCCCCACGCTGTCCTGCAGTTCTCCACCTGTCACTATTCTGCTTCTCCAGGGTGGGCCAGACCTCCTGTGTATCTTCACTATTCAAACTTATTATCTTTGAAATGGAACTATCTGGAACCCTCCTCCAGAATCATTCCTCAGAAATAGAAAAAATGAGATAGTCTGAGCAAACATTTTCTCTGGCTTTGTGAACAGCCTGATATGTAAAATTATTAACTGCATGTTCTCCCTTCGTGGCTTTGAATAATGCTTCATTTCACTATCAGACTTGTCCCATACTGGGTGAAACATATCATCTTCCTATCTGTCATCACCCTGACAGACATCAGATGTCTATTAAAATATTTAATGCAGGCTTGTCTTTTTAAAAGTTCCTTGAATATCCGATTGTAAATGCTTTGTGGTTCTTTAGTTGACTTTTAGAGAAGTTGAAACTTTACAGTTGTCTTGATTATTTATCATAATGGCCCCAGAACGGTGCTTAATTAATAGACTTCAAAAGTTTATTGTTTGAATTCTTTAACCAAATGCCTAATGGTCCCTGAATGAAGACAGAGGTAATCTAGTCATACACGTTGACTTAGATAATATAGTCATTCTTCTAAAAGACGTAAGAGGTCCTACAACAAGACAAGCAGAACACCATTAGTCTTGTCTACATGTGCCCTTTACTATAACAGTATCATTCCTCCTAATTCCACTATTAGCAGCCATTTTGAAGGCATAAATAAATAAAAGCCCTGCTCATAGACATAGTGAACTGGTCTGGAAACAAATACATGAGATCAACCAGGTATCATTCTGAGCCACTTGGAGCTAATCAGTTTATTGTATTTCAGAGAGAGACCGTGGCTTTGTGACTAGGTAAAACTCTTAAGACCCAAGCTTTAGAAATGCTGGTGATATTCTGACTTCATGGAGAAAGAGAGGAAGGTAGGAGCAAAGGAAAGGGAAAGACTAAAGAAATAAGCCAGTTGCTGCAAGAAGCAAAGTTGGAGACACTGATGACACTTGAATACCTGTTTCTTGTCATTTCTGACCCCAGCTGCCTCCCAACCTTACCTATCATTGATCATTCAGCTCTTTTGCAAAATACCAAGGCTTCTGCTGATAAATTCCATCCCCTCCCCTTTCCGTAAATGATTCTGCTTCCTGCCGCCTTTGATCAAGGAGCCCTAACTTAGACAGAAGGTTAATGCATGTGTCCCACTTAAGAAGAATCTTATGACAGGAAGTTCACAGAGAAACTACACAGTTAAAAGCCTTTTCTCTTAAACTGAGATGCCCCGGAGCAATCTACTGCAATTTCTCTACTTACCATTTAGAAATCCAAAGACAATTTTTATATCCCCTCTTCACATTTTACTTATCCTTAGAGTCAGTCAACTACCTTTATCCTTTCAACTGTTTCCATTAAGAAGATACTTTTTAAAGAAAAGGGCATTCAGCCTCATAATACCATTGATTCAATCCTCTCCATTCCCCCTCTCTCTTAGTCTTATGTAGGCCATTTCCAGCATTTATTTTTGCTTTTTTAATTATAACATAATTATAACATTTCTCCTTTCCTTTTCCTCCCTCCAAACTATACATTATTGGCTGTCTTTCAAACTCATGGCTTCTTTTTCTATTAATTGTTATTGGATGCCTATATCTATATACATATATATTCCTAAGTATAACCAGCTCAGTCTATATAATGTTACTTGAATGTATGTTTTCAGGACCATTTGGTATTGGATTACCAATTGGTGTCCCTGAGAAGACTATTTCTGCCATTCTTAGGATTCCTTAACTACCTTTAGTTCTTTGTATAGTTGTATAGCCTCTCGGGTGTTTTGTACCAAGGTCTGAACTCTAGAAATGGCATGGAATTGTCTTTGCTGCAGGCTGATACTTATTCCTGCCTCCATCCCAGATGTGTATGATGGAATCTTAAGATCTCCAAATCTTAGAATGTAACCATGTTTGGAGAGTCTTCAAGGAAGTAACTAAGATGAGGTGATCACAGGGAGCCCAAAACATCATAATTTGCATCCTTACAAAAGAGAAAAAAACAGCAAACTAGGAAGTGGCCACTGGGAAGTGTGGAGGAGAGAGAATGACTCACAAGGTAAAGATGGGACAAACTTCAAGTAAAAGAAAATCCTGAAACAGAGCCTTTCCTTTTTGTCTTTTTGAGGACCTAATCCACCAACTGGATCTTGGCTTTAGAGCCTTAAGAACTCTTGTTGAAGTTATGTAAGTCACAGAAACTTATTACAACTGTCCTAGCATAGTATAAGCATCTGTAGTGGTTGGGGGTTCCTTAGAGAACAAAATAATAGGATGACTATCAGTCAGCAATTTTGAGAAGTGAGAAAAGCCAGTGTTTCTATTTATATTCTATGATGGAAAACAAAATAAAACAAATAAACAAAACTCTTGTCACAGCTTATAGTCAAGCAATAGGTAAATATTGGTTATTCATCTTCTTTCCATGACAAAATATTTGACAAAAGTAACTGTGGCGGTTTAAATAAAATAGTGCTTGAGGAAAGTGATACTATTGGGAGGTTTGGCCTTGTTGGAGGAAGTGTATCACTAGGGGGTGGGATTTGAGGTCTCAGAAGCTCAAACCAGGTCTCTGCCTTCTCTTCCTGCTGCCAGCAGATTCAGATGTAGAGCTCGCAGCTGATTCTTCACACTATGTCAGTCTGTATGCCATCTTGTTTCCTGTCATAACAAAAATGGACTAAATCTCTGAAACTATAGGAAAGCCAATTAAATGTTTTCCTTTATAAGACTTGCCATGGTCACGGTGTCTCTTCACAGCTATAAAACACTAAGTCAGTAACTTTAAAAAATGAAATGGTTTATTTCAGCTCACAGTTCAAAGATTCTGGTCCATGATGATAGAGAAGTCGTGGTGACCGGAGGTTGAGTTTCTTTGAATTTACTACAGTCAGGAAGAATAAAGAGATGAATGCTGCTGTCCAGGTCCCTTGCCCCTTTGTATGCAGTCCAAGACCCCATCCCACTGAATGTTGCCACCCACATTTAGGGTGGGTCTGCCTATCTCAATTTTCGGGTCTAAAAAACCCCTCACAGATGCGCACACAGGTGTGTTCCCATGGTGATTCTAAATTGCATGAAGTTGATACTTGAGATTAATCATCACAAGGAGTGCATAAGAGAGCACAGGCTTTTTTATTCTTCCCAGACCACCCCCTGATTGAATAAAACACTCCGAGGGAGAGGGATGGGCAGGAAATCTGCCATCCCAAAACCCTATACCCAAATACTAATCCTACCAAGAAATGCCTTTCTAGGCACACCAAAACAATGTTTAGCCAAATATCCAGGCACCTTGAAACCAAGTCACATACAGAAAGAATCAGCATTTATTTTATGAAATGGTAATCTCACAAAATCACAGATATCGCGTCACCACCAAATCTTCTAAATGACAGAAACCAAGTTTCATCTCTGTTCCCTATATGCATATTAAACATCATGCAGAAGAGATAGATTGAGCCACCAAGTTACACTGTTTCAAGCAAGCCTGCCATGCGTGCATACCTAATCTTTGATGGGGTCTCATCAAAGGTAACAAGCCCATGGGAAGGACACTCACACTAGGGCAGCAGCGCTGAGAGACACTTTGCCTTTCAAGGCTCCCTTCACTGTTTTCTCTAATCTAGTGCCTTTTAAGAGGAATGAAGAAAGCATTCACATTACAGTCCTCCTTCAGGAACTTGGTGCATGCTTCAGTGACTAAGAGGGCAATAGGCAAAACCATTACCCGTTCCACTTGCCTCTGGTTTGTCAGCATTCTGTCAGCTCTGCTTATTCTGCTTATTTTTGGCAATCAACTCCCTTTGGGGTCGGCATGTATTACAGTAATGGCTAATTATCAATCGCAGCTCTTGAAACATGAAACGTGGCTAATTGCGTATAATATGTGGGGCTGGATAAAGGACGTCTTGAGTGGGAACTTTGTGAGTTCATGGAAAATAATTATTCTGAGGCTTCAGAAAGTTGAAGTTATTAGAGAGCTTGCTACACTGGAAAAGAGGGGCCCCAGAGTACTCTCATGGGCTCATCATCTTCCTCTTACTAAAGATTCCAAAATTTCTCCTTACCCACAAGCAAGACCCTGAGTTTATCTTCCAAATACCCTCTTTGGGAAAATAATCAGTTATTAGAGATGCACATTTTGATCTTGCCTCAGAGCACCACAGACAGCTAACAGCTAACACCAGTTACACTGACAGAGTCTGAGTCTAACATTGCTCGGGTCCTATCCTGTCAGGCTCTTGCCTGCACCCAGAGCCTGAGAAGCTTGGCAGGCTATCTGTACACTGACTCGGTCATGCACCAACTTGCTTTGGGGTCTTTGTCCGGCTTACAATGGAGGCCACCATCTTGCCTCAGACCACCACAGACAGCTAACAGCTAATGCCAGGTACATCTGAGTCTAACATTGCTTGGGTCCTATCCTGTCAGCCTCTTGCCTGCACCCAGAGCCTGAGAAGCTCCGTGGGCCATTTATACACCAAACCAGTCGTGCACCAACCCAGGCGTGGGGGTCATCTGCCCTACAAAGTGATCAGCACTTGGATAATGTCGCTGCAGCATCCACCATCTGTGCTCCCTGAAGGAACAGACAGGCAACACTAGGATCACAGAAACAACCTAAGTATAGCATTCCTTGGGGCAGGACACATTAAGGCTCCAAGGGCAGCCAAGAGGTAGCACATCAGCAACCTGAGCCAGGGGGAACCCAGATATCCAGAGGTGCAAAATTAGCATTACAGGCTCCCGGGAGGTTTAAACACCAGCCAGTGACAACAAGACCAACTAACACCAGAGATAGCCAGATGGCAAAAGTCAAACATAGGAACATTACTAACTTAAATCAAGGCAACATGGCAGCATCCAAACCCAATTTTCTGATAACAGGAAGTTCTGGATACCCCAACACACCAGAAAAACAAGATATGGATTTAAAATCACTGGTCATGATGCTGTTAAAGGAACACAAGAAGGACATAAATAAATCTCTTAAAGAAATACATGAGAAAATAGATCAAAAGGTAGTAGCCCTTACAAGAGAATCACAAAATTCATTTAAAGAAATTCAGGAGAAAATGGGTCAAAAGATAGAAACCAATAGGGAGAAAATGCAAAAATAACTTAAAAAATACAGGAGAACTTGGGTCAACAGGCAGAAGTCATGAAAGAGGAACCACAAAAATCCCTCAAAGAGTTACACAAAAACACAAACAAGCAAGCGAAGGAACTGAGCAAAACCATCCAGGATCTAAAAACAGAAGTAGAAACAACTAAGAAATCACAAAGGGAGACAACTTTGGAGATAGAAAACCTTGGGAAGAAATCAGGGCCATAGATACAAATACAAGAGATAGAAGAAAGAATCTCAGATGCCAAAGATACCATAGGAACTATGGACTCAACAATCAAAGAAAATGCAAAATGCAAAATGCAAAAAGCTTGTAACACAAAACATCCAGGAAATCCAGGACACAATGAGAAGACCAAACCTAAGGGTTATGGGTATAGAAGAGAGTGAAGACTTACAACTTAAAGGACCAGCAAATATCTTCAACAAAATTATGGAAGAAAACTTCCCTAACCTAAAGAGAGAGATGCCTATGAATATACAAGAAGCCTACAGAACTCCAAACAGACTGGACCAGAGCAGAAATACCTCCCATCACATAATAATCAAAACCCCAAATGTACTAAACAAAGAAAGAATTTTAAAGGCAGTACGAGAAAAAGGCCAAGCAACATATAAAGTAAGATCTATAAGAATTACCCCAGACTTCTCACCTGAGACCATGAAAGCTAGAAGATCCTGGGCAGACCTCATGCAGACTTTAAGAGAACACAAATGCCAGCCAAAACTACTATACCAGCAAAACTCCCAATCACCATAGAGGGAGAAACCAACATATTCTAAGACAAAACCAAATTTACATAATATCTTTCCACAAACCCAGCCCTACAAAGGGTAATAAGGGGAAAACACCAACACAAGGAGGGAAACTACACCTTGGAAAAGGCAAGATACCAACCTTCTTTCATCAAACCCAAAAGAAGAAAACCTATCAAATATAAAAAATAAGATCAAAAATGACAGAAAGCAATAATCACTATTCCTTAATATCTCTTAACATCAATGGACTCAATTCCCCAATAAAAGGACATAGACTAACAGACTGGATATGTAAACAGAACCCTACATTTTGCTGCATACAGGAAACACACCTCAGTATCAAAGACAAACACTTCCTTAGAGTAAAAGGCTGGAAGACAATTTTACAAGCAAATGGTCACAGGAAACAAGCCAGAGTAGCCACTCTAATATCAGATAAAATTGACTTTCAACCTAAAGTCATCAAAAGAGACACAGAAGGACACTTCATGCTGGTCAAGGGAAAATCCACCAAGAAGAACTCTCAATTCTGAACATCTATGTACCAAATGCAAGGGCACCTTCATTCATAAAAGAAACTTTACTAAAGCTCAAAGCATACATTGCACCTAACACAAAAATTGTGGGTGACTTCAACACTCCACTATCCTCAATGGACTGATCTGGAAACCAGAAAGTAAACAGGGACACAGTGAAACTAATTGAAGCTTTAGACCAATTGGATTTAACAGACATATATAGCACATTTCATCCTAAAGCAAAAGCATATACCTTTTTCTCAGCACCTCATAGTACCTTCTCCAAAATCAACCATATAATTGGTCACAAGACTGACCTCAACAAATATAAGATCGAACTAATCCCATGCATCCTACCAGATCACTATGGAGTAAAAGTGGTCTTCAATAGTAACAAGAACAACAGAAAGCCCACATACACATGGAAACTGAACAATACTCAATGATACCTTGGTCAAGGAAGAAATAAAGAAAGAAATCAAAGACTTTTTAGAATTCAATGAAAATGAAGGTACAACTTACTCAAATCTATGGGACACAATGAAAGCAGTTCTAAGAGGAAAATTCATAGCCCTGAGTACCTCCAAAAAGAAACTGGAGAGAGCATACACCAGCAGCTTAATGGCACACTTGAAAGCCCTGGAACAAAAAGAAGCTAATTTACCCAGGAGGAGTAGAAGACAGGAAATCATCAAAGTCAGGACTGAAATCAATCAAGTAGAAACAAAGAGAACCATACAGAGAATCAAAAAAAAAAAGGAGCTGGTTCTTTGAGAAAATCAACAAGATAGATAAACCCTTAGCCAGACTAACCAAAGGGCACAGAGACAGTATCAAAATTAACAAAATTAGAAATGAAAAGAGAGATATAACAACACAACCTGAGGAAATTCAAAAATTCATCAGATGTTACTACAAAAGTCTTTACTCAACACAACTGGAGAATCTGGAGGAAATGGACACTTTCCTAGACCAACACCAAATACCAAAATGAAATCAGGATCAAATACATCAGCTAAACAATCCCATAACCCCTAAAGAAATAGAAGGGGTCATAGAAAGTCTTCCAACCAAAAAAAGTACGGGACCAGATGGTTTTAGTACAGAATTCTATCGGACCTTCAAAGAAGAGCTAACACCAATACTATTCAAGCTATTCCACAAAATAGAAACAGAAGGAACACTACCCAATTTGTTCTACAAAGCCACAATTAAGCTGATATCAAAACCACACAAAGATCCAACAAAGAAAGAGAACTTCAGGCCAATTTCCCTTATGAATATCAATGCAAAAATACTAAATAAAATTCTTGCCAACTGAATCCAAGAACACATCAAAACGATCACCCACCATGATCAAGTAGGCTTCATCCCAGGGTTGCAGGGATGGTTCAATATATGGAAATCTATCAATGCAATCCACTACATAAACAAACTCAAAGAAAAAAAACCACATGATCATTTCATTAGATGCTGAAAACGCATTTGACAAAATTCAGCATCTTTTCATGCTAAAAGTCTTAGAAAGAGCAGGAATTCAAGGCCCATACATAAACATAGTAAAAGCAATATACAGCATACCAGTAGCCAACATCAAAATAAATGGAGAGAAACTTGAAGCAATCCCACTAAAATCAGGGACTAGACAAGGCTGCCCTCTCAATCCATACCTTTTCAATATAGTACTTGAAGTTCTAGGGAGAGCAATTAGAAAACATAAGGAAGTCAAAGGGATACAAATTGGAAAGGAAGAAGTCAAACTATCACTATTTGCAGATGGTATGATAGTATACTTAAGTGACCCAAAAAACTCCACCAGAGAACTTCTACAGCTGATAAACAACTTCAGCAAAGTGGCTGGTTATAAAATTAACTCAAGCAAATCAGTAGCCTTCTTGTACTCAAAGGACAAGCAGGCTGAGAAAGAAGTTAGGGAAATAACACCCTTCACAATAGCCACAAACAACATAAAGTACCTTGGCATGACTCTAACCAATCAGGCAAAAGATCTGTATGACAGGAACTGAAAGTCATTGAAGAAAGAAATCGAAGAAGACCTCAGAAGTAGGAGTTCTATGGTGGAGGGTTTTTTTTGGGTCACTTAAGTATACTATCATACCATCTGCAAATAGTGATAGTTTGGCTTCTTCCTTTCCAGTTTGTATCCCTTTGACTTCCTTATGTTTTCTAATTGCTCTCCCTAGAACTTCAAGTACTATATTAAAAAGGTATGGAGAGAGAGGGCAGCCTTGTCTAGTCCCTGATTTTAGTGGGATTGCTTCAAGTTTCTCTCCATTTATTTTGATGTTGTGGTATATTTATACAATGGAATACTACTCAGCAATTAAAAACAATGAATTCATGAAATTTTTAGGCAAATGGTTGGAACTGGAAAAATATCATCCTAAGTGAGGTAACCCAATCACAAAAGAATACACATAAAATGCAATCACTGATAAGTGGATATTAATGAGCCCAAAATCTCTGAATACTCAAGCCACAATTAGCAAATCATATGATTCCCGAGAAAAAGGAAGGAGAGGGTCCTGGTCTTGACTTGATCCAGTATGGTAGGGAAGTACTAGAACAAAGAAATGGGGGGGTGGTGATTGGGGACTGGGAAGAGAGAAGAGGACTTATGGGACATATGGTAAGGGGGGACAGGGAAAGGGGAAAGCATTTGGAATATAAACAAAGAATATAGAAAAGAAAAAAAGAAAAAGCTCAGGAAACAGCACGTGTTGCAAGGATGTGGAGAAAGAGGAATGAACACTCCTCCACTAGAAAAAAAGAGATGCACATTTTGTTTATACATTTCACATAAATATAATCCATGCTGAGACACTTGATGGGATGAAGGATTATTTAAAATGATTACCAGGAAAATATAAGCTAGCATTAAGATGTGCAAAACACTCAACAAACCTAACAAACCTTGAAAGAAATGGGATTGCTTGGGCAAAATATACCTCCAGGTTTGCTCAGAATGGCCCTGGTTCCTTTGTTCTGTTTTTGTGATGACCTGTCTATGATGCCTCATTTTCCTCCCAAGTGTCCTGATTTGCATGGCAAAGATATTTGGCCCCACAGGCAGGTAAGCAGAGGAACATCCCAGTCATCCCTGCATACCTTCCTTTGAAAAGTGTGACTGTCTGACCCAGAAAGACAATGTTCAGTTTCTACCTTCCTTGAGGTAATCTGTGGTCAGGCTCTTCTCATACAAGGAGAATGAGAGGTTGGTTCTACTTTCACAGTTGTTGCCATGAAAGAATACTCTGACAAAAAAACAACTTAGTGAAGAGAGGGGTTTATTTCCACTAATAATTCTAGGCTACAGTCCATTGCAGCATGGAAGTCAAGCTGACAGGAGCTCAAAGAGGTTTATGACACCACACCACATTAAAAGGCAGAGTAGAATAGATCAAGCATTCTTGCTTCTTGCTTAATTGTACTCAGCTCCATTTCTCCATTCTTAGATACTTCAGGACTGCCTGTTAGGAAATGGTGTCACCCTCAGTGGGTTGGTTCCCCCTACTCCTCAAAGATATGCCCACAGGCTAACCTGATATAGAAAATTCCTTATTGAATGGTTCTTTCTGGTAATTATGGGCTGTGTCAAGTTGACAATCAGGAGTTGGTGCAAGCATAGTGAAGATGAATCTGTAATTGAAGTGACTTGTCATAGTAAAATCTTTATTTACCATCTCATATATATATATATATATATATATATATATATATATTTGAACATATATATGATTAAAATTATTAGACAGGTGGCCCTGACACAGGCAGGTAATCCAAGGCTACATATAACAAACCATCTGTCAATCAGGATAAGGATCCAGAAGTCTTTCCCCATGTAATCACTTCTGATTAGATTCCTAAGAAAGAACCCTGGGAAGGGACTCTAGGCTCATGGGTCATCTTGCCCAAACCCATTGCTCCATTATATCATAGATGCCTGCCAGATTTTTTTAGTTAAAACTTTCACTGTTAAATATATGCATATGCATCTTTAATTCTTCCCCAGCCATTCACAGAGATCCCAGTAACACCATAATTTGTTGCCCCTTATGGAAACCCTCCTTAGAATAACCTGATTGTCAGTTGGAGACTCAACACAAATAATTCCCTAGAGGGCTGTATTTTCTGATAGTTCCTGGGCCAGAGCGCTCAAGAAATCTGAGAGAATTATTTTGTGCTCAGTTCTGGCATGAAGAGAGGGAGTGAAGAACCATAAATGTGACATGAAATTCTTGCTCCTGGATGTCTTGAGCATCTCATATATTTGTATCCTGATGCTGTTTTCTTCTCTGCCCAGCTCATTCAACCTCAGACAGTACCTCTATAACTGTCCCAAATTATTACCTCTAATTTGTATTTCCAGTTTCAATCCCAAGACCCACTGTGACCATATATCAATAGTACCACCCAATCTGAATGT
This sequence comes from Apodemus agrarius, assembly GCA_964023405.1. NCBI lineage: Eukaryota > Metazoa > Chordata > Mammalia > Rodentia > Muridae > Apodemus > Apodemus agrarius. The sequence goes on along the minus strand of OZ030011.1, from coordinate 25,661,847 downwards.
TCCAATAGCGCTTCAATTTTCAACTGACCTATAAATAAACTCACGATCCCCTATAACTGTGCTTCCTATCTGATCCATATTTCTTTTAAATGCCTTTTATTTTTTCTATGTATATTCCTTAAACTTGTGTGTGACTCTCTTCTTGTTCCCATCCAATACTGCTTTCTCTCTAACGACATCTATCTCATACATACATTCTCCCTTTCATTTTGCAAGCATCCTATCCTAGAGTTTTTTTTTACCTAAATGGTAGATAATTTAAGTTAGTGGTTATTGTTGATTATCAACTTGACCTCTAGGGGATAAGCCTTTGGACAAAACTGAAGATCATCTAGAATAGCTAACCTCTAACCACTTCTATGAAGATTATCTTGACTATGTTCATTGAAGTAGAAGGCCTGCCCTGAACATTGCTGTCATCATGTCCTGAGCTGACATCCTGGACTGCATAAAAAGGAGAAAGCTAGCTGCTAGCAAGCATATTCTCATCATTGTTTACTTTCTGATTTCAGATACAATGTGACCAGCTGCTTCAAATTCGTACTATCTTGATGTCCCCACTGTGATGAACTGTACCCTCAGACTCTGAGCCAAAATGAATCCTTCCTGCCTTTTCTATATTTCTTGAAGAAGGTATTTACTTACAGCAATATCCCAGGCAACTAAGGTACCTATCAAACTATCACCAGCCTCTTCCTACTCCCAAATGTCTTTATATAGAAGCATGCTTTGTCCACAGTACCCATTAACTCAAAGTTTCTTGTTCTTTTCAGCACAGCCCTATCAACAAGTTATTTAACATTATATTTAATATATTATAATATGATATATTATATTATAATATAATGTATTATATAATGTTATACAATTTATATATTGATATAAATTTATATATAAATAATGTGTAGTTATATAAATATGTCATTTTAAATATTAAATATATAATATATAATTGTATCATAATATGCACATTTTAGATTTCCCCAATCTGTAAGGTTTTCTTTGTCCAATTAAACTCATTAAATTTAATTTGAGGGAAGTTGTTTCTATAGCCTATATCCAGTTTCTTTCTATTTTTATATTTACATATTATATTTTATGTTCTATATATTATATCATGTATCATATATTATATATATATGATTCCTTTTTTTAAAAAACAAACATAAAGCATCAGAACATTCAAAAAGTAATTAATTACCTGCTTCCTTGTTCCAAATGTCTCAGGCTTCATTGATCGCAAACTATTTTCAGGAAAAATACTGAGCCCTAGGTTCAACGTCTTGCTTGATCCCTTTCAGAATGTGAGTTTCAGAAGTTACAGCAAGTTTCTGAATAGGATTCTCTGTATCTAATTTCTATTTCCTATACATCACTGTCCATTTTCTGCCCATGACACTTGCCCATGATACTCCATGCTGTAAATTGGAGTCCCAATCCAAAGATCTTTCTGACCCAATTAAATTCTTGTCAATTTTAATTTGAGGGAAGTTGTTACTATTTGCTGTGTCCAATTCTTTCTATTATTAAAATGTTATATTAGTATGATTCATATGTAATAATTAAGGAAATAATATCACTGACTTGCTATCTCTTAATACCTCTACTTTATGAAGAGACTCCTAGTTAGTACTTTTTTTATTGGATATATTCTATATTTACATTTCATTTCCCTTTTCCTGGTTCCCCGCCCCCCAAAGGTCCCACATGCCCTTTTCCCTCCCCCTACTCCCCCATCTACCCCTTCCCACATCCCTTTTCTGCTATTCCCCTACACTGTTGCTTTGAGCCTTTCCAGAACCAGGGTCCACTCCTTCCTTCTTGTCGGACATCATTTGGTATGTGGATTGTGTCTTTGGTGTTCCAAGATTCTAGGCTAATATCCACTTATCAGTGAGTGCATACCATGGGTGATCTTTTGAGACTCGGTTACCTCACTTAGTATGATGTTCTCCAGCTCCATCCATTTCTCTAAGAATTTCATGAATTCATTGTTTCTAATGGCTGAATAGTACTCCATTGTGTATATATACCACATTTTTTGTATCCATTCCTCAGTTGAGGGACATCTGGGTTCTTTCCAGCTTCTGGCTATTATAAATAAGGCTGTTATGAACATAGTGTAACATGTATCCTTATTTCATGCTGGGGAATCTTCTGGGTATATGCCCAGGAGTGGTATGGCTGGGTCCTCTGGAAGTATAATGTCCAGTTTTCTGAGGAACTGCCAGACTGATTTCCAGAGTAGTTGTACCAGTTTGCATTCCCACCAGCAGTGGTGGAGTGTTCCTCTTTCTCCACATCCTCGCCAACACCTGCTGTTTCCTGAGTTTTTAATCTTAGCCATTCTGACTGGTGTGAGGTGAAATCTCAGGGTTGTTTTGATTTGCATTTCTCTAATGATTAATGATGTTGAACATTTTTTAAGGTGTTTCTCAGCCATCTGAATTTCTCCAGGTAAAAAGTCTTTGTTTAGCTCTGTACACCATTTTTGATAGGGTTATTTGGTTTTCTGGGATCTAACTTCTTGAGTTCATTGTATACATTGGATATTAGCCCTCTGTCAGATGTAGGGTTGGTGAATATCTTTTCCCAATTTGTTGGTTGCCAATTTGTCCTTTTGACAGTGTCTTTTGCCTTACAGAAACTTTGTAATTTTATGAGGTCCCATTTGTCAGTTCTTGATCTTAGAGCATAAGCTATTGGTGTTCTGTTCAGGAACTTTCCCCCTGAGCCAATGTCCTCAAGGGTCTTCCCCAGTTTCTTTTCTAATAGTTTCAGCGTGTCTGGTTTTATGTGGAGGTCTTTGATCCACTTGGAGTTGAGCTTAGTACAAGGAGATAAGAGTGGATCAATTCTCATTCTTCTGCATGTTGACCTCCAATTGGAAAGGAAGAAGTCAAACTATCACTATTTGCAGATGATACGATAGTATACTTAAGTGACCCAAAAAACTCCACCAGAGAACTCCTACAGCTGATAAACAACTTCAGCAAAGTGGCTGGTTATAAAATCAACTTAAGCAAATCAGTAGCCTTCCTATACTCAAAGGATAAGCAGGCTGAGAAAGAAATTAAGTAAATGACACCCTTCACAATAGCCACAAACAATATACAGTATCTTGGTGTGACTCTAACCAAACAAGTGAAAGATTTGTATAACAAAAACTTCAGCTCTCTGAAGAAGAAAATGGAAAAAGACCCCAGAAAATGGAAAAATCTTCCATACTCATGGGTTGGCAGGATTAATATAATTAAAAGGGCAATCTTGTCAGAAGCAATATACAGATTCAACGCAATCCCCATCAAAATCCCAACTCGGTTCTCCATAGAGTTAGAAAGAGCAATTCTCAAATTCATCTGGAATAACAAAAAACCCAGGATAGCTAAAACTAATATCAACAGTAAAAGAACTTCTGGGGGAATCAGTATCCCAGACCTCAAGCAATACTACAGAGCAGTAGTGTTAAAAACTGCATGGTATTGGTACAGTGACAGGGAAGTTGATCAATGGAATAGGATTGAAGACCCAGAACTGAACCCACACATGTATGGCCAATTGATCTTCGACAAAGGAGCTGAAAACATCCAGTGGAAAAAAGATAGCCTTTTCGACAAATGGTGCTGGCTCTCCTAGTTAGTACTTTATATCCTCTGTTCTAGGATCCCACCCAGGCTACCGGGCTACAATTAATCATGTCCTATTTATGCTGTTTTGACATAGTCTTAAACTTCCATTTGTTGTCTGTGAAATTTTTTTAATTGTCCCAACCAAGCATTTTTTAAACTATCCCTAAAGTAGAACTCCTGTTGGTGTCCTTATGATTAGTTGGAGCTTATGGTTTCTTGGGAGGAACCTCACAGAGATGAAGTGACCTCTTTACAAATGTCTTTCTCCAGTCCTGGCTGAGATCATGTCTCTCAAGTTTCCTCTACAAAATCCTCTTTTCTTACCACTTGTGTACTATTCACTTTGGGGAAAAGTCATGATGTTCAGCCAATACTTACAGAGTGGGGACTTCACATTCCACCTCCTTGAGGATTTAAAATCTCCGCAAGAAAGTTAAGTGTATTCTTCTGTGTTGGCCATTTGTCTTTTCTTTCCTAGCTAATACTCAATCGTTTATTTGCGTCTGTGTGGACTCATAAATATTTATTTTAAATTTTGGACTATAATTCACATTCCCCTGTTCTGTTTAGTCGCTCATAGTCTTTCACTTGGCTACTGTGTCTCTTTGACAGACCCTATCATTGTGGTGTTCTATTTTTACTTAGTTTCAATTCTTAATTATTTTCTTTTTGGAAAACCAAAATGATCCAGACTTATCCTGAGTACTTCCTCCCAACCCTAGCATCAGCCACTCATCCAAAGAGTTCTGGGTCCTATCATCAGAGAATATTATTAGAAACCAAGATTTAGGTAGGCGTTCTGCTTTGATTAAATTTGAATCTATTAAAATCTGTCTAAATTTCTAAGAAGTCTTGGAATGCAAGTCTGTTTCTCACATATAAATGCTTAAAAAAACAAGTAAACTAGTTTTCTTTCCTTATTCACAAATATAAGTCCTTTTGGGCCCCTTTACCTTGCCTTCTAGTGATTGAATAACTTTGTAAAGTAAATAAAAATTAAATGGTGATAATAATGATATTGGCTATGAGGAAGATATTAAGCTGTGTAGTATACAAGTATTGTCAGGCTATAACCTACTAGTATCTCAGAAATACAGGTACTATTATCCCATTTTATAGATTACAGAGGTGATAGCTCCCCTGAGTGCAATATTACCAACTAGACAAGAAATCTCTTGCAAACCCTGAGCACAAAGCAGGTAGAAGGTATTCAATAAATCATTATTTTCTCACTCCCTTGCTTCTGGAGAAAAAGAAAAAGAAAACAGGCAAACTACAGCAATGTATTAGCTATAACTATTCAGCCCATGGTGCATGAGACCAAAAAAAGGGGTTATATTAGCTCATTTGAGTTCTTGCCATGTAAATGTAATCTGCTTCATGAGAGCCAAAATTCAACCTGCTTCATAAATGATCTGAAATGAAATGAAGATGTATTTGCCAAAGTCCAGTCTGTTTACCAACTTTTCTTTTAAATAACTCAGTTTCAGACACCAACAAGACTCATATGCCCATTAAATATTGTTTTAAGAAACATCTAAGTAGTCTAAGGCACTTTTTAAAACTTTAATGTTTGCATTATAATGAAGAAAACTCTAAATAAATCCACAAAACCTCTTAAGCTGTCAAAGCCACTGAAAAGGCAATGTTACCAAAAATCCCTCTATAATATGTTTTTCTTTAAAAAACAACAAAAAAAAAAATGACTATGAGTTTACCTCTCTGAGGGAGTCATTTCACCACTATGATAAATCTTGAACAAGAAGATCTGATATGTGTGAACTTTCCAAGCTATTTTGGAACAGATAAAATGTGCTGAAATGTAAAAGCTGTTTTCATTCTCTCCATCTCTTCTGGACAATTCTCTTGATGTTTGAATTGAGAGCTGAAGGAAAACCAAGGACGGTTGTGAGCAGCAAAGGTACTCTTGAGTTGAAATCGATTTGGAACACACTTCCCAAGCTGTCCACTGCTTTCAATCCAACTAGATGCTTTCTGGGTGGGTAGGTGAGGTTCCAAATCTTTGCCAACAATATTCCACTGTTTCAGAAACCCACTCCTCCCACCATTCCTTTCTGGTAATCTGGATTATCCATTTATCAGTAGGCATGGTAACCTCACATGCACAGGGGTCACTCCTGTGTCCATCCACTCTCAATTTTAGAATTCTCCAGATTCTCCTCTTTGATCCAATTCCCTCACACTACTCATAACCATAGATGTATGACTGGTCTCTTCAGCTAACCTAAAAATCCCTTCAGGTCTGTTGCTATACTTCATTCTTTCACCTGCTAGGCCTAACCCAGATGGCCTCCATAAATATTTCCGAGTTCTTTTCATTGATAGATTATGTCTGGGAATAGCTAAAGCCTTGGTCTTTGGAGAAAATCAGAACAATGATGCTTCCTACCCTAAGCCTGAACTGGCAAGGGACTCGGTGGGTCCCTGCCCTCTGCAAGGGTTTTCTGCAGGCCAACTTTCAGGAAACTCCATAGCTCAGAGAACAATTTCTTTGATCATGTTCCACTGCAAGAAGATAATGGAGCTTAAAACATTTTTTTGTAACAAAAGAGCATAAAAAGTGAATTTAAAAGCAAATGGGCCAAAGATTTTCCCTAGGAAGTCTTTCAATTTCACACATAGAATCTTCTTATGGGATGGACCTATTAGAAATGCTTATTTTAGTCCCTTTTTGCATATTTATTATATTCCTCTCTGGCTCTGTTATCGCTTAATTTTCCACTGAGTCCCCAAAGTCACATACTCTTTCTTTTTGCGCTATTGGGGGGGGGGGCAAAATATTTTAATCATGAAGTCCTGTATAATTTAGAGATTATCTTCTGCCTGTGCAAGTTACAGTAATAATCAAAGGGAGACTGGGGCTTTGTAAACCTAAGGCCTTAATTTTTTGACAGGTGTTCTGCTTAGTATGAAATTAACCTCCTTGCACACCTTGATATACATAAGAGCAGATTGTTATACACACAGGCATGCAGAGGCAGGATCTGCTGAGAATAGCCACCCTGCCTACCACAGGCTCAAGGTATTTAAGGAAATAAGGAATAAAGAAGGGGTTCTTCTGGGTGCATAGCCGGAACCTGATTCATCTGTCCCCTGGTACTTGATTCAGCTACCAGTTCCTGTCTATATTACAACCATGTGAAAGACTGACAGAGTCTAAAAAGTCCTACATAAGGTCTAAGAAGTTTACAACGCCCAGTCACTTAGGTTAATATGGTCACTCAAAACACAGCAAGTGGAGTCAGGCAGAAAGGTGTTCAAATCCTGGAGCCATCATCTACTACCAGCATCTCCTGGAAAGGTGTTTAAACTCAAGGTTCTGCCTTATGGTACTCCTGTGTATCCATGGGGAGTCATAAATGAGGTTAGGCCACAGCACGGTCCTCACAAACAGCAACTGCTCAAATAAAGATGGTCATGTCCTAGCTAGCCCATCAGTGCCTTGCTATCCAACATTTGCTTTCAGGGTCCATACAGTAAATATTTCCAAGCCAAGCACATAATTCCATCTGAAGGCTGTGCTGTGATAAATAAAATGAGTTCTGTTCCCTGTGCTAACAAAATTCACAAGTGCAAAAGTCCAGGTAGAAAGTAACAAATAAGCAAATTATATAACTGTGAACTGGCACACAGGGAGAGAAAATTAGCGAAGAGGAATGTAGCTACATATTTAAATGGGCACTGTGTTAATTAGGGTCCTTCAGGAAGAAAATGGAAATTTGAAACAGTGACTAAGTAAAGCTGAGAGAGAAATTATTCACTAAAAAACTATTAGAGAGACTCCAGCAAGGAATCAAGTTTGGGGACTAGGAGAGAAAGCTAGAAATAGTTGAGAAATTTTACCAACCGTAAAGGGCAACAGGCGCATTCTGCTACCTCAGTGAAATACCTGAAACAATTGCCCAAAGGACAAATTAGAGAAAAGGATCTGCTGATGGTGTAGAGCGTAGCTCAGTGAATGCTGTGGTACTTACTGAGCAAGCGTGAGGCTCTGTGCTCAGCCTATAATATTACCCTTGGTGACACAAGAACCTTCCATATGCCCCACATCCTAAAGATTCTCCCACCTTCCTCATCCCAACTATGGCAAAACAAGGAGGAAGCTGTGCTCACAGGAAGTCTACTCTTAAGAGAATCTTCTAATAGAGGTACGTGGCCTACCCACAAAAATAAGTAAAACGGACCCCTCTTCATCCTCTAAATTTCTGACCTCAGGAGGAAGTTATGGGGCATTAAAAAATTATTGATACCTGAAAGAATACAGGACAGGAGCAAATATGGATTTGATGCTTAATGAAAATATCTACAAAAGATAGGAAGCCAACCAAAGAAAGTTAGGGAAGGGTAACTAATGGGACAGAGGTGGGTGTGGATGTAAAGGTCCCAGGGAGAAGGAAAGCACAGGCTGTCAAGAAGCAGAGCGTGAGCAGTAGTGCACAGCCTCCACCGATGGTATGAAAAGAAGGTCATCAGGTCATGAGGTTGAAAAGATCTCCAGGAGCTACTGGCCTGCCAGGAGCTGGACACAAATAGGTTTGTCTTCCCTCTGACTACATCCTGGACCACATTTTATGCCCCTTCCCTCCCCCAATTATGAGATAAATATATTTACTTATCAGAAGTTAATATTTTATGAAGTCTCCTGAAACTTCTTTGCATTTCCAGATACTATTCAATGCATCTGAAATACTGATTCTCCTCCTTTTCCTCTTCCTCCTCCTCTTCGTTCCTCCTTCCTCCTCCTCTTCATTCCTCCTTCCTCCTCCTCTTCTTCCTCCTTCTTCTTTAGCCTATGGCCTACTTTAACTCCACAATCACACTTGAAATAAAACTACCTTTCATTGAAATAAGCCCAGAATTATATTGGAAAGAAGAAAATATATTTTAATGCCAGATTCTTCTGAAAAAATGCCTAGAGATTTGCTGTTAAAGTATGTTCCTCCTCTCTCTAAGGCAACCAGGGCTTAATAAAGCAATAAGAAATGATAGCTGCTTTCTAGCACTGATGTCTGCATCCATAGACAACCAACGATAGAAGTCACATGGGCACTAACAGAAGTGTCCCTGGGTTCCAAGTACTTCTCATGCTGTACAGACAAGCCATGAGGGTAAGCCAGGGATATACCAGCTAAAGAATTGAGACATCAAAGTCTCAAAAAGTAGTTGCATCCAGAGATTGGACCAGAAATGGTGAAAATGGTTGGCTTGGGATAAGAAGTGGACCGAAAGTGTTTGCTGACTGGGTGTGAGCAACAGAAGGGAACTAGAGGTTGGTTCTAAGGATGAAGTTACTGTTCATGATTCTTCATTCTTTGCCATTACATAATCACATGCACTTTGCATGTGACTTTTACATTATCTATAATGCAAACTGAATATACTTTCTTGTCTTTCTGATATTGAACTTGGTTGTGTAATACACTTTGGTCAATAGATATTAGTAATGGTGATGTAAGCCAAGATTCTAAATGGGCTTCCATGGTATGGCTTTATCTTCTGTAGTACTGTGCTCTCTCCCACAGAGAGTCTGTCTCAGACACCCACATGTGTCTACTTGAACTCAACTAGTGTCAATCCCAGCCATAAGTTAGTGTAGATTAGTCAAACTGTATGTCACTGCAGACCCATGCTTGCCAAACAGCTTCAGCTGAGATGTTTGTTACTTAAGAAAAAAATGATGAATAGTACATTTCTGGCAATTATGTGAGATCACATTCTGGAAAGTTTCTAGTGTATCTGCAGATCAGACAACAGATAGCATAGCTTAGAGAGTGCCTGGCTGAAATCTTCTTAGTGCTTCAATTGTATTTTCAAAGTGCACGCACGCATGCACGAGCCCACACCCAAAATGACTATTCCAGACCCAGAGAAATAGAGTAACACCAGCCTAAAGAAATACTGATTTCAAGTTCCTCTTTCTCCTTGTTATCTAAACTATTGATTCCACACATTACAAACTGTTATGGCCTTCCTCGGGGTGCCATGTATCACATAATTACAAGGATTGTGTGAATGTCATTATACTCCCTCCAAAGCTTCTCATCATAAATCAAACTAGATGGCCCTGTGACCGCTCTACCTGGCTTTTGTTTTTATTCTCACCTGTGACCCATCTGGCTACATCTGGCCCATATAGCCCCATAGTGCTGCAGACATGATGTCACCAGACTTCAAGAGAGACATTGGAAACCTTCTGCTGGCTGTTGGAAGCAACACATAGGTCTGAGGTAGAAGAAATCCACGTGCATTCCTCTACCATCTGTGAAAGGGATTGAGAGTGCACTTTAACTGTCTCACTTCTCCGTTTCCCTGCAAAACACAAAAATCTGTACAGCAAAAGGAACTGGTCCACAGGCTGATGAAAGAACCCTGTTTGTGTGCTACCCAGTAGTTCCCTGAAAGCTTCACTGTGCTCCAGGGAGAAATATACAAAATTGGGGACAGATGTCTTGCTCTCAGAGAGATCATGAATGAACCAATTGAAAAAACTTAAGCAAATAAATGTTACTATTAATCTAATCAACAATGAAGAGTGAAAGCTAGCTCATAAGACCTTTGCAAAAGAGAATGTTTGTTGAAGTCTTGCAATAATGTCCATTTTAATATTGGAACAAGCGAGGTTGGAAAAGACCTCAAGAATTCATAGAACTCATAGTTGGTTGATGTGAGGGTTGGCCTGCATTCCTCATTCTGATGATCCCCAAATCAATGTGCTTGGCCAGTCACCTTTCCCCCTATCTAGGGCAAGAATTCAGAATTCAATGAAGCTGGTTTCCCAGCATAATTACTTGCTAACTAATGTAAAGATAGTGTCCTACCATCTGTAGAGGCAATGAGGATGGATATTGAAGAGAATGTCAACTTTTACTGATAGATGAAAAGGAGCACAATTATCAAATATTTTAGATATGTAAAGCTGCTAGATCATTCAGGGAGGTTTTCATAGAAAACCTGCACAGGTGGGCAGCAATAAGTAGAAGAAAACAACAACTCAAAGTAGAGAAAAATATGTTGATAGCTGGCTAACAATACCTGAAACATTGTGCAAATTAAGTTCTTAGTGCCCTTCCAGAAATAAGTTTTCCTTTTGTTTTGTCCCTTGATGTAAACCTACTTTGCATTTTTGAAAGTGAATTTCATTTTTCTGTTTATTACCCATATATTGAACCTGTCTATATCTCTCAGAATAAATTCTATCCATCATTCTTATTGGATTTATTCCAGCACCACCCCGGTTTGTATAATTTGCAAATTTCATTAACATTCTCTTTACTTTCTCTTAGAAGCCATTAATAACATTGTTGCATATGATCAGGCTTAACAGCGATCTCAGTGGCACCCCTACTAATCAACTACCTCTCTCTGGATATCACACTATTCATCATCATGCCTTGTTTACAGATCCCCTGGAAATTATCAATCCCTGTGACAGTGCTCATATCCAAGCCAGTGTCAATTAATTTTATAAGTATAATTTCGTGATGTGGTATCAAATGCATTCCCCAAATCAAGATGTATTGCAATGACTCTGTTCCCCTCCGCTGTGAATTTTAAATAGCTTCCAGATCAGTCTTGGATGATTTATTCGTGGTGAAACCAAGCTGCTTATTTGCTCATGATTCCATTACTTCTTAGATAGTCGAGGCTGTTTTTCTCCATACACTTAAATTTCCTAGAGGTAATCTCAGGGAAATTCCTCTTTGGAAAAAAAAATAGGTGAGCACATTTGCTACTGATCTGAAGTTCTATGATCTCTGCAAATACATCATTGTAAAAGTAATTCTTTTTCTCTTTTCATCTGGCAGCTTTTGTTTAAAAAAAAATAAAAGCCAAGAGGTTCCCCAAACTCTGAGCTATCACCCTGGTAAGCAGAAATTAGATGTCACCCGTTCAGACAATGAACATGTATTGATGCTTATGGGCAAAACCTGGTTTTCATAAGCTCCTTCTATTTGTCCCTCCATTCTGATACTTCCTCATCCATTCATCGCTAAGTAAAATAACTTCCAGCATGAAGTAGCCTGGGTGAGTATCCCACACTGCTGGCTATCACATCCCAGATGCTCTATGCCTGAGGAATACAAATGGATACAAAGGATAATGTTAGGACTGTGCATCACCTGTTTAAAACTAATAGTGTGCCCAAAAAACTGGATGCACGCAGCACTTTGCTTTTCTGAACTTCTTTCTCATTGGGCCCTGCCTACGATAACTTAGCTTCAACGTCACTAATGAGATTATTTGACAGAAAAGATACAAAGAGGAATGTTTACAACTTCTATCCCAAATTTCCCTTTTCATATTAATATTTGAGGGAGAAAATAAGAGGGAGAAAATGCTCACAAGTAAAAAAAAGACGAACAGTGGAACTGCTGGACAGACATTCAGAAGGAGAAACAGTTTAACCAGAACTTACAACAAGATTTAAGTGAGCCTTGGTAGGGCTCCACTGACTTCCAAGTAAACACTGAAATGATGCAGGTCACATCTCCAAGGTACTTACGTGAGCATTTGGCTGCTAACTGACTCTTATTGTTAGATACAAGATCCAAGATTCCCAATATAGTCCAGCTAAGATCAGACTACAGCAGGCACTTGGGAGCAATGCCCTCAATTCTTTTCTGAATAAGACTGGTGTAATAATAGTGTGTTCTAGGAAGACAGAACCACTGAGCCAATGCCAGGGGAGGGAGGAATATGGAGAGATAAAGAACAAAGTAGAACATGGAGAATCTAAAAACTAGTCCATGGTTATGGAGGCTAGACAGCCTGATGATCTACACCTGGAGATCCACCACAGCCAATGGTGCAGCTCAAGTGGGTGCAGTTCCAGCTGATGTGAATCTGAAGTCCTTCAAGCCAGAGGAGGTGGTGGTATAAATTCCAATCCAAGGGACAATTCTCCCTGACTGCAGTCTATTTCATCAGGGCCCTCGGTGGATTGGAAGATGCCCACCCACATAGGGAAGACAGATTTACATCACCGAGTCCACCACCTCAAATGGTGTACTAATCACATCTTGAAACACCTTCACAGGAATACCCAGGAGTAAAGTTTATCCTGGTTATTCTGTAATAACTCAAGCAAATTGACATGAAATTATCCCTCATATTTACTTTCCTGCCATACATAACTTGAAATCCTGAGTCCTGACTAGGATTTCACTAGGAGATATTGAGATAAGTCAAATATGTCATTAAAAAAGTGTGTGTCTCCCCTGGAGGACATGGGCACAGGGGGAAAGTTCCTGAACAGAACACCAATAGCTTATGCACTAAGATCAAGAATTGACAAATGGGACCTCATAAAATTACCAAGCTTCTGTAAGGCAAAGGACACTGTCAGAAGGACAAAACGGCAACCAACAAAGTAGGAAAAGATCTTCACCAACCCCACATCCGACAGAGGGCTAATATCCAATATATACAAAGAACTCAAGAAGGTAGACCCCAAAGAACCAAATAACCCTATCAAAAATGGGGTACAGAGCTAAACAAAGAATTTTCACCAGAAGAAAGTTGGATGGCCGAGAAACACCTTAAGAGATGTTCAACCTCATTAGTCATCAGGGAAATGCAAATCAAAACAACCCTGAGATTCCACCTCACACCAGTCAGAATGGCTAAGATTAAAAACTCAAGAGACAACAAGTGCTGGCGAGGATGTGGAGAAAGAGGAACACTCCTCCACTGTTGGTGGGATTGCAAAATGGTAAAACCGCTCTGGAAATCAGTTTGGCGGTTCCTCAGAAAATTGGGCATGTCACTTCCAGAGGACCCTGGCATACCACTCCTGGGCATATACCCAGAGGATTCCCCTGCATACAATAAAGACACATGCTCCACTATGTTTATAGCAGTCTTGTTTATAATAGCCAGAAATTGGAAGGAACCCAAATATCCCTCAAAGGAGGAATGGATACAGAAAATGTGGTACATTTATACAATGGAATACTACTCAGCAATTAAAAATAATGAATTCATGCAATTTGTAGGTAAATGGTTAGATCTGGAAAATATCATCCTAAGTGAGTTAACCCAATCACAAAAGAATACACATGAAATGCAATCACTGATAAGTGGATATTAATGAGCCCAGAAGCCCTAAATACTCAAGGCACAATTAGCAAGTCAAATGATTCCCAAGAAGAAAAGAGAGGACCCTGGGCCTGAAAAGATTGGATCCAGTTTTGTAGACCCAGAACAGAGAAATCGTGGAGGGGGGATGATTGGGGAATGGTTGGGGGGAGAGGAATTATGGGACTATGGTGGGGGGAACTGGGAAAGGGGAAAGCCTTTGGAATGTAAACATAGAATATAGAAAATAAAAATTTTTTAAAAAAAGTGTGTGTCTGTATGTCTGTGTGGGTCTGTGTGGGTCTGTCTGTGTATTCTCTGCCTGTGGCTACCGAGGATGTTTTTTATTTGTGTTTATGTTGACTGAACCACTGCTAAGGCAGATCCAAGAAAGTCTCCATGGAGTCACTTTCATTCAGATTTGACTTTCACTTGAAACCCATGTGAAATCTTTAGTCATAACTCCTGATAGAACACATACCTTTAGACTCAACAGAATAATGTCCCTGTGGTAATGTCTGATATTATATAACATTCCTTCCTTTGTTTTTCAAATGTGTATCAAAGCTCTGTAGCCAAGTCATAGTATACTTGACATGTTAAGGGGACCAAAGATGAAGTTCATTTGGTGTCAACTCTCCAGGGAATAAGAACCAGAGTAGAAGGGTTATAAATATATAACATATAAGTGTAGAAAAGCAGAAGTACACTGTCTAACACAATAAAAGTATTACTGCAGATTGGAAACCATTGGAACTCAGAGGATGAGAAGATTTGTAAATAGTCTGGGGCTCTAAAAAGGCTTCATGAAGGAGGTGGCAGTAAACAGGGATAATCCACAAGTTCAAGTAGTGCGAACTTTACAGTCAGAACACACGTGATCCACATCGATTGAAGGTTCTTGAATGGATATAAATGAGTGATGATGAGGTAAATGAATTGATCTCAAAGTCAAAAGGCCTTGAATATCAGGCTGAGTCTGACTTATTTCAAAAGTAGAAACGCCTTCAATGGTGGTGTGATTTAATTACACACAGTCCATCTTTGGACTTGACCTATTGAGCAACATATCCAAATGCTGTGTGGCACTGTTCTTTATGGTCTTTGTGAATTCATTCATGAATGTATAATATTATGGCTCTCTGCCATGTAAGATACCACTAGGGAGACAATCATGCCACAAGGACAGGTCAAATCAGTTCTGCCTTCAACCTCACTCAGAGTTAACCAGTGAGGTCTGAAATCAGCACATGTAACATCACACCCAGGTGAACCAAGTCTATTATTGCCTGTCTCTTCCCCCTTGCCTTCTAGCAGAACACTGTATTATGGTTCTCCTCTGGTGTCCTTATGTACACTTCTCTGTTCCACTGTCTGCTGTTCTGCCTTAAGCTACTCCCCCAAAACCAGATTCTTCTCATTTCTGCTTACACAGTGTGAATCAGTGTGACACAGTGAAGAAGCTCTTCTTTCCCTGTGGCTTTACACTCACAAGCCCATAACTGCTGCCTACCTTCATCTTCTCTTCTGGCTTCTGATTTTCCAAAGGTTTGTTACTATATTCATCAGCAAAAACTTCTAAAATAATGTGTTTGAAACAAGAACCTTTTCTTCCCCTTCCAGAGTTTATACCAGTCTCACCAAGTATCCTAGGTGGTCTCCTTCCTCCAAGGGATTACAGAGAACTCTCATACCTGGATGTAAGACTAATATTACAGAGACAAACTTTCCATACCTGGATGCAAGACTAACATTAACTTAAAGTTTTTTAGGGGGAGACAGTGGGGAGAAAATGCTGTAAACCAGCAGTAGAATGCAGAAATGAGTCATACTGGGCCTTTCTCGTTAATTTCCTCTATTCTGCCACATGGTATGGAAAGTTGGGAAGTGGTGAAGGTGACAGACAAAAGAATCATTAGAATACATTATGGCAAGGAGTATGAGAGATACACATAGGATTCCGGAGAATAACTTAAACTATTTGGACTAGAGAGTCAAATGAAGAGTTCTAGGAGAAATAGTATGCAATCTGAATATAAAGAATGTGTAGGTACCAAATCACCGTGGAGAAGAGAACATGGCATCCCTGATGTTGTAAGCAACACCAACAGGCTCGGTGGTGGAAAGATAAGTTTGTCTTGAATGCAGGCAAGGATTCATGTATCAGAGAAGCAAAGACAAAACCAGGTTAGGAAATATCTTGCTTACTTAACAAAGGACTTTCTTGTCATGCCCCTCATATTTCTAGGTACATTACAACTGGGCACACAGCACCCCATTGATTCTGAAACAGACATGGAACCTGAATCTGCATGCTTCAACAGAAGCTGGGAAATTAGCATCAGGACAGGTCATGCATCAGGTTATTTTTTACTTAAAAATTATTATTATGTATTTAAATGATGGGAGTATATGTGGAATTGAATGTGGTAGGCATCTATGTAAAGGTCAGAAGACAACTGTGAAGAGTTATTTCTCTCCCTGTTTTTTATGTAGGTCCTGAAAATCAAACTTAGCTTGTCAGGTTTGGGCAGCCAGCACTACATGTGCTGAGATATTTTGCCAAAGTTTTCCTACACAAAGAAAGAAAATGTATTCATTTTTATTACTTTGGAATGAAAAATGCCTTTCTCCATTTTTTTCTTTTGCTTGGAGATTATAATTATATCATTTCCTTTCCCTTTTCCTTCCTTCAAACTCTTCCCTTTTTTGCTGTCTTTCAAACTGAGCATTCTTTAGCTTCTGTAGCTCTGTGTAGGGCTAAGGTTTCATGGTCATTTCCCTGTCTACTTTGGCATGTCCATTGTTGTTGTCCTTGTTAGATTGATGTTCAGGCAGTCATGTGGAAGAGACTTTATGGCAGTAGCTTCTGACGTTACTAGAAGACACAACCTCAAAGCAAACTTCCTGATGCTCTGGCTCTTACCATCTTTCTGCCTTCTTTTCCCCCATATTCCCTGAGCATTTTGCAGATGGATCCACTGGGACTTAGCTCCAAAACCCCGAATTTTGATTGGTTGTGTTTTCTGTAATTTTGTTTGTCTGTGGCAAAGAAAAGTCTTTGGTTATGTATCAGTGAACTTTCTTTGTCCCTTGGGGAAAAAATACATATCTGTTCTAAAGGGGGTTAACACAGCACCCAAATAGGAAAGTAAGCCCTCTACTGAAGAATAGGTTCCCCATCACAGCATGAAACTCAGGAGCTTGGAGATGATTCAGTGGATAAAGCATTTGCCAAGCAAGCATAAGGACATGAGTTTAAATCCTGCAGCTCTTATAAAAGATGTGCAGGCATAGTGGCTACCTATGATGCTAGCAATCAAGTGGTAGAGACAAGGGACCCTGGAGATGAACTTTCTAGCTAGATGAGCTCCCGGTCAATGACTCAATGACTGAGGGCCTGCCTCAATAAAAGCATGGATAGGATTAGACCATCAAAAAATAAACGTCAACTTTAGGACTACACATGCTCAGATATGCACCCCCTACACAAAACCTTAAAAACTATAGAAAGGCTATGGCATCCTAAGTAGAACCAGTAGTTAGGACAAACAGTAAATAGAAATAGAACTGGCATTCCAAGAATTAGAAATGCCAACATTACTGAAAAATCCCAAAATGTGGTATGCATAAAATTATTAAAGAGGACAAAAGAAAAATTAAGAACATTAATATCAGAACAGGAAACTAGGCTTTAAAATAATGGAATTTTTAATGTAATCCAATAAGAGAGTAAAAGGAAATAATGCAGGCATTCACGTATTAGAAGATGCATGGTGCAAATTAAACATCAGATTAATGAACCTGGCACTGCGGAGGGAACCATCCAGAATACACAAAGCATTGTAAAGAGATGGAGAACACGAACAAGAGCTTCAAATAGGAAATGAACTGAGCAGAAACATCTCATCCACATCTACTCATATTGAAAGAGGAGAAAATAAAGACAAGAGAAAAACAACATTGAATTTCCTAGGACTGAAGAAACAACTTCAGGACCCATATTGAAAAATCGAAGTAAATTCAAATCTTAATCAATAGAAATAATTAGGGGATATTATTCCATTTGAACATATACTGTTTTGATTTTTAAAGTATTATCTCATATGAATCTACAAAAAGATGACTCCATCTGATGAACACTGTGGTTGGACCTCTGGCATAGAGCCACTTGTGTGGTTTGCCACATAGCAATTCTATCCTCAGTAGGACATCCTTCAGCTTCCTCCAGAAGCTAAACTACTATGAAATATTAGAACTTTCCTTAGAGCTTCCATAGAAACTTTATGGCCAGTGTAGCTCCTGGCAGCCATTGCAGTCCCAAACTGGTCAGCCTATAGCCTCACTGATTCTGAGATAAGGGACTCCTTGTAGCTTACCAAGTTCAGAATCTTTGAGGAGAAGGACTACCTTCAATACAAGGAAACTCACAAGTCCGTCAAACTGATATCCTTGTCTAATGAGAAAACAAAGAACACTTTCTTGATGCCCCAAACCTAGCTTCACCAGCTCTTCATCTCCCCAACCCCATCCCATCTCACTATTCAAGTCTTATATGCTCCAATCTCTGCCATGGAGAGAGAAAGTTCTATATCCTTCCAAGGCATGACCCAACGGCCCAGAGATGGCTGGGATCCCTATGAGCAAAGATCCTCAACCTTTCAAGGCTTTCAAATGCAAAGATGTCACAGGGATAGCCAAGCCTGAGTGCACTCAAAATGCCTATCAAAATTTACACACTGCCCTGCACCCTGCCAAGTGTTAGGGTGAAGAAACCTGTAATTCCTCCAAGCCCTGGCTGCTGCATTCAGAGTCTTGGACAGAGCACAAAATCATTCCCTGGCTCCCACTACAACTATACCCTCACTACCCTCCAAATTGGAAGTGCATCCCTAGTTCCTCTTTGACACAAATAGCTGAAAATGCAGCATGTGCTCATGGAGGAAGGAAAAGAAGGGACAGAGAAAGTGGGGGAGGGAGGGGAAAGGGGGAAAGAATAAAAAAATAAAATCATTCTGTTGATATTTAGTCCCTGGCAGAATTTTTGTCTCAGCAGATAAATTTGTTTCATTTAAGATAACAGCAAACTTCTACTATATAGCTTGTCTTATTTCTTGTTTACAAACTAGAGCTTCAAATGTATATAGTGAATTAAACAAAAACATCTACTCTATAATAACATTGCTTACTGAGAAAATAGAGACAGAAGAAAAGCTCAAGATTGAATTCTCTGTGAATAAAGGAAAGTTTAAGAGACATGAAAGAGTCATGCTATTCCCATGTTGTCAGACTTTTCAACATAGGTGACTGAAGGCATGTTTGATCACTCACTATATTTTCAACAAAGTATCTCTATAATAGACAGCAAAGTTCAAGGCAGGCACAAGGCAACAATGGCTTTCTATCTCCCTCACACAGTCAAGAATTAAGTTCTCAACACTTTATAAGCAAATTTTTCTGAAGCCCTTCTCACCTAGAAACAATTGAATCCTTTTAATCAAATATGATTAAACAAATTTAATAAGTAGTCACTCACTAAAGTTCAACCAGTGTTCTTTGTTCTGTTTTGTTTTGCTTTGCTTCATTGCTTGTGTGTTATAATAAGCAGAGCAGAACAAAGCACCCATCCCACTGGGTCATGACTGAGTGATATTTACTCACGAATGCATACATGGGGGTTTGGAGTAAAAATTTTTAATGGGAAAAGCACCAAGAATATAGTACTAACAACCCCATTTAGGGCCGTGATTTATTTCACCGATTTGGATTTTCTGCCCTTTTCTGAGGGAAAAAGTTCTAAATATAGTTGAAAGCGTTTATCACCTGAGATACACCATTTGGAAAAGAAAACAGGAGAACATATTTTTAAACCATAAATTTCTACCATGTTTGCCCCTTGCATAAATAAGCAGGCCCAGACTTTGCAAGAAATATTAAAGTTCATTTAAATTGCAAATATGACCTTATTAAAATGGCTCTCCCAACATGCCATAAACAAATAGTGTGTGCCGGCAATACTGCCAAACAGCAGAACACATTCTCTACCAGTTCTATAATTAAGCTGGAACGATGGGAATTTTCACAGCTCTGAATGACTCAGAGGTGGACAAAGAAAACATGTCATGTCAATGACTTGAGGTGAGGACAATGTGTCCATCTGGAGGGTCCCTTTAATAAATGCCTCATCACAATTACTCTTTGAAAGTCAAAATGGGTTCTTATGAACAGCTTGTGAACGCTATTATACTGCTGCTAAATTTAACGTGTTTGAAATACTTTTTCTATAGCTACCACATTCCCACTTAATGTTAGCACAACAGCCATTAAGATTTACTGTGTTTGGGGTAAGAATAAAAATGAAACAATTAGGAATGAGCTTACACCTGCAAATGGCTAGAAAGAGCTAATAACTCTCAGAATTAAAAGCCAAACAGATATGCTGGGCTGTTTACTGAGTTTATGGAAAATCCATACTTTAAGGTATATTGAAATTAGTGGGTTGTCATCAATGGCTTCCTTTTGCTTAGAAAAATAACTCAAGGTGCTGTAGACCACACAAATTCAATGAGCTTGAGATGAGCCTTGGCTTGGTTTTAGCTGAGTTTAGCAGTCTCAAATTTATAAGAAAGTGCTCCCAAGATCCAAGGCCCATAGATTAGGTTTTTTGTTTTTTGTTTTTTTTTTAAGTATGGGGTAGACCAGAAAATCACTTAAGTTCTCCACCAACTTGGAATGAGATCATCTCCAAAATGTTGCTAAGTGCTTTAAATGCCATTATGGCTTATTTAGATGTGATTTGGAGCTTTTTGGGGTATGATTTGAGAGTTATTCATTGGTTCATTCAATTAATGTTAATAAAGTACATGTGGTTTCCAGAGTGTTGGATGAGACAATAACAGGAAAGAGCATCTTTAAAGTCCAGTTTGTGGGCACTTTTACTGTATCTGCTTTCACAAACTCTCAGATACTGCAACTACCTCCACTGCCTCTGAAACCAGTTCAGAGTCTCTGAGAGAGCTCACCTCCATGAACAGACAATTATACAAGTCAGTGAAACTGGCAACTGTGCCAATCAACTGGTGTTTCTAGGAGGTCTACAGTCTGGGGCACCCATCAGAACAAGGGAGCTCTCTGCATGTTGCCCAAATGTTTATATTTGGCTGCTGAGAGTAATTCCACACTAGTCCAGGACTGCAACCAGGTGAGCTCAAAAGACAAATACTGAGTATGTTTCTGACCCTGGCATGTCTAATGCCAAGTTATCTCTTTGAAGTATCCTAGGGTTTTCTGAGCATCTGCCTTAATTTATGTGTGGTTGAACTTTCACTGTTTCATCCCATTCAGTCTCACAACCAGGCACTGAGCACCTCCCTTGAACTATGGCAGAGTTAGATTCTATTATAGGTGCCATAGGGACCCATTGGACAGTTAATGTGCAGGTTTATACACCCACACCACATGCTCAATTATTCTTAGCTCCCACATAATTAAAGATTTGACTATAACAAGGCCACTAAAATAGAAAATAGAAAGAAACAGGCAAAGCATCAAGCTAATAGAGGTACTAAACTTAAAACATTTCATTTTGTTCTCGGTGGAAGCAATTCAGAGCAAGGAGCACACTTTAGTTCTTGCCATTTTCCCCTTGTCTGTAACACCAGGAGAGAAAAAAACCTTTCGTATGACTAATGACTAAAGTGTCCCCAGATTCTTCATTCAGAGAGGACCATTTTCTATGTTTGAAATGTAATGAGAAAAATATCCATCAATGCTAAGCGCTTCAGTGTGGCTGTTACCAACTAATAAATCACCAACCTTGGTCAATTGGTTGATCCTAAAGCCTGACCAAGGAGACTACCATGCACCTCCCTTTGAGTAGCCCCCTCCTTTCTTTACAGTTCTAAACCACTCTAGCTACCGGGCAGAAGGTATGGGCATGAGCTGTAGCCTCGATGTCTACATGTGTGTCTATGCACACATGCACATCTATGTATGTGCATGCAAATATACGTCTGAGGATGCCAGTGCTACATCAGTTATAACTTCTATCCCAAATGAGCAAAGCCTTTTATTATCACCTGCAGTTCTATCCTCCTATCTAATCCACCAACATAAAGTCTCTAAGAAAGTGAAAGGCAATTTATTGATCGGATTGGGGGAACCCCTTTGGATGTAATTCCAGATGATCTCCACATTGTCCTTTAAGTGGTTGCCATAGTTTTCTCCCAAAGCTATAGAAGAGTAATCTTACTAGGAAGGGTAGAGGGATGGAAAACAAGTCAGGCACCCCTCAAGCATCAGTTCTTCAGATACTCTGTTGTCTCCACTCCAGACAAGCACATTGCCTTCCTCCTACTAATGATGGCTCAGGAAATAAAATCAAGAGATTGGAACTAAGCAAAAACAAGAGGTAAATGTGATTTAAGCTTCGATTTTCTGTGTAACACAGCTTGAAAATAGCATGCTCTTTGATTCCTTGAGGGGATAATAAAAATTGTGATGGATTTCTCAGAGGGCTTAACAATAGGTTCCCCCAGAGCACAGCTTATGGCTCTATTTCCTAATAATTCTGTGAAGAACACATCTTTCCCATCCATGGCTTTTCTACAACCTAACTTCTTGGAAGTGACCATCTAGAAACATTCCTCTCTCTAGAGAAGTTAACAAGTTGAGAATCAGGTGGAGAATCACCACCTGCAAATGTCAAGGCAGAGGCTGAGAGAGATGAAATGAAATGCATAAGTGAGACGAACAGTTCAATACGAAGTCTAGAGTGAAGTTAAAGAGGCCAGGCAACAGGAAAGGGCTGAAAAGGATGAGAAGTGTGGACAGTGTTCTGTCACTGTCTGGAAGTTTCTGAAGTCTGCATGGTACAAATACAGTCTTTCCGCTGTGAGACTTGACACTGCTATTCCTCTTTCTGACATGTCTAGTCCCTGTCTCCATGCCACCAAAGCGACATGTCTAGTCCTCCTTACGCATGAGTGCGTGCACGTGTGCGGGGACACACACACACACACACACACACACACACACACACACACACTTCCCAAAGAAGCTGCCTTTTAAGGCAGCTCTTGAAGAAAGTTCTAAATGAACTAAGAACAAGAGCTCTCAGCTTGCGATACAATCTGCGAAACAGTTTGACTTGTAAGTATAATTCAACTCCACTAAAAGTGTGGCAGATTTTACTTTAAAAAGGTATTTTTGAGCCGAATGGGGGTGGTGCACGCCTTTAATCCCAGCACTTGGGAGGCAGAGGTAGGCAGATTTCTGAGTTCGAGGCCAGCCTGGTCTACAGAGTGAGTTCCAGGACAGCCAGGGCTACACAGAGAAACCCTGTCTCAAAAAAAGGGGGGGGGGCATTTTTGTTATCAATCCATTGTCATTGGTTTGGTCACTTTATTCTAGGCTGGCCAAAGATATCCTGGAAAATAAAATTCACAGCCAGCTAAGCCTCAACTGTCTTCAAGCCATTACTCGCCATTAGATGACGTTGAGATCAGGGGACAGACAGCAGATCCAGCCATGCATGAAGGCAGCAGGGAGAACCTTGTGTTTGTATTACTTACTGCAAGAGAATCTACACCACTTACTCCGTATGAACAAGCTGAGCCTGGCACATCAGAGGGGAATAATGGCAAATCTCACTGGAGTCCCTTATTGGTGCTGAAAGCACACACCCTCTGGGAAGGGGACACTTGTACGAGGCTATTTAATAATAGTTCTTAGATGAACGGCAGAGAGCACATCAAAACCACATCACCCTGTGGACGGGGGGGGGGGGAGGGAGCTAAACAGCACACCATTTATTAACTGGTGGGGAAAATGATTATAGGGTAAGTAAAAATAACTGGGGGAAATGGCAATGGAGATGTATTAAGGGGAAAAAGGAAGGTTTTCCAACCAAGGGGAGGGTGGAGACTGGTGGGGAAAACGCAGGCAGCTGAGAAGGAAGCAGAGAAGAAGAGCAGGTTCCAAACTCAATGTGTAAGCCTATGCATGGCGTTCTTAACACAGGGACAGCCGTGAGGGGAGGCAACACAGAGCTCATTCACTCGCACAATGCATGCACACATGCATGTGCACACAAGAAACTGAGAGTGCTGGTACAGTCCGGGGGGGTGGGGGGTACAGGGAGTGATGCAATGTTTAGGCAAAAGCATCTCTTAAGAGTGCTGGAAAGGGACAGGGTACAGGCCAGGCAAAGAAACTGGGTGGGATGTATATGTGTGACAGGAGACCCACAGCTTTTGGGGGGTAGAGTGAAGCCTAGGCTTTTCTGGCATCTCCCATTCCAGAAGAGTCCCGGAGTTAAACTCCCTAGAAATTCTGCTTCCATTCTCCCAACCACTCACTGTTGTTTTGGGCATAACGATGTGTAAACTCCTACTCCACATGACACAGCCCCAAAGCCAAGTGGGTTTTATGTTTGTTTGTTTGTTTGTTTTGTTTTGATTTTGGCTGTGACTTTGCTGGTGAGAGTAATGATCTTCGTTCCTGAGCTACCCTCTCCGCAACATTTATCTCCCTTGTTTGTAGGGCAGTACATTTGCTGATCCATACCTTATGAATAATTCTCCGATACCCTCAACAACTGGGATTCACACAGAGTTTAAATATGAACTTCCATTTATTTAACACCTGCTTCCAACTCCCTGCTGGTAGCGCTGCGTTTGTGATCACTGCTGTCTCCTGGTTTCTTAGGCAGAAGTCTCCATCCCCTGACCACCCATCATCTAAAAGCTCCTTCCCAACGTGAGTAGCTACGGAAGTGCTATCTAAGGTACAGTGCTAACATTTCCATATCCACATAACAAAACTAAAACAAATAGACACTGTGAACCTCATAAGAACCTCAGGCTTGCCATGTCTGCCTACATGTGGATGACAGGCATCAGACTGTGTGTGTTTCCCCAAGATACCAGAATGTCACTCTTACTCTATACACATGCTCCCTCTAAACCTTTCCTGGTTGCTCCTTTTAAACATTAAAAGAGGCAAAGCCTCTGAAACTCAGAGGAATAGCTATTACGAGACAAAATAGATGGTTATAAGAGCCCAGCTAGTTGCCCAGGTAATAACAGTGCTATATACTGGCACTAGGAAAAAAAATCATTTGGACCAAAGGATGCATCCAGGAACTCTATAAACTGGTTTATGAACCCCGCACTTGTTATGTTGTCAGATGGAAAGAATAGCACTTGAAAAGGTTCCAGGAGGAAGCAGATGAGAGCTGGGTTGTTGGGAACCTCGTTTAGTGTGTTACATCTTCACACACACACACACACACACACACACACACACACACAAAGACCATGTAAAGAGTCCATATTCCTATATACCGAGAGGCCATCTTTTGAGAAAACCAGCACAGGGAATGAGGATATGGAAACCTGAGCCAAGAATCCCTCAAACAACTCAAGAAGAGTGGAACAAATGTGGCATGTTATCACCTCCTGGCAGGGCCACAATCTGGTCATCTAAGGAACACATCTCACTTTGCTGCATTATATTAACAGATGTTATATTACTTTTACAACAGTGCCACATTATGTGGTTAAAGGTATTCTTGAAAGGTGCAATTTAAGTTATCATTAAATTTATCTAGGGTTGATTAAAAGGAAATAATTGGGATAGACTAAATCTAATATATACCTGAGTAAGCCAGAGAGTTGGAGCCAGTTGGTGTCGGGGTATTGATGGAAATGTATCCTGGGATACTAGTGCCAGCTATCTGAGGGCCTCAGAGGAAGGCCTCTGAGAAGACGTGCAACAAGCTACTACCAGTATCTTAGAGTATCTGCACACTCCTCATAACTGGAAACGGAAGGTTCAATTACAAATGACTGCATTAACCTACTAGAACTTGAGCATTGTTGTTACACAGCAATAGAAAGTGAGCACAACCCTTCTATTCACCACCCCAAGCACACAAATTAGTTAGGCATGATGGATGGATGATGGATGTAGACATGTGGAACATGCTTGTCACAAGCTCTCAAAGTCGTGTATCCCATAACACAATCCCCAATAATCAATATGTATTGTGAATATCATCCCATCTAAAATTATTACAATTATATTACATTACATATACACATATACATAGTACTTTATATAAATATATACATTATACCCACGAACATACGTTTTAAACAAAGTTACGCACTTGGGCTGACAATGTTCCCCATAAGATCTATCAACTATCTAATATAAACCCTAGTACCCTAGACATGAGAAATCTCAGTAGAGTTTTGGTCAGGGTTATCTAAGTCATACGGAGCCATGTCCCCAGCTCACAAATATTGATTGAGGCACTGGACACATAATGGTTAATAACATTTTTTGAAAGATCTTGTTGCTTTCATCCTTATGATTAAGCTAGACAATAAATAAGTAAACTGATAAATGAAATACATTCATATTTAGTAAGCTTTAGGAGGTACAATAATAAGTAAACTGATAAATGAGATACATTCATATTTAGTAAGTTTTAGGAGGGAAGTAAAGAGAATAGTGACCAGTGAAGCAGAGGATGGTCACTCTAAGCTGATGCTTTATTAATAAAAAATAGCCACTATTGTTCTAAGGAATGAATACTTCAAGATAAAAATATCATAGAAACAAAGATCTGGAGAAGAAACTAAGTGGTCACATTTGTAAAAGGGTCCATGTGAAAGCTGTCACTCAGAGGAGCTACAAGCCCAGGTTTCCAGCTAGGTGACCATAGACTTGAATGCTTGAACCTAAACCACAATACTTTTCAGCAAGAACTGAGCACCTATGACCCACAAGCCAAATCTAGCCCCCACAGATGTTTTTGTTCAGCAAATACGTGAAGGATAGATTTTATTTTTTATTTAATATTATTTTTTTAATTTTCTATATTCTTTGTTTACATTACAAATGCTTTCCTGGTTCCCCCCTCACCATATGTCCCATAAGTCCTCTTCCCTCTGCCCATTCCCCAATCATCCCCTCCCCTTTCTCTGTCCTGATACTCCCCTAAAATACTGGATCAAACCTTTTCAGGACCAGGGCCCTCTCCTTCCTTCTTCTTGGGAACCATTTGATATGCTAATTGTGTCTTGAGTATTCAGAGCTTCTAGGCAGATTAATATCCACTTATCAGTGATTGTATTTCATGTGTATTCTTCTGTGACTGGGTTACTTCACTTAGGACAATATTTTCCAGTTCCAATCATTTGCCTAAAAATTTCATGAATTCATTGTTTTTAATTACTGAGTAGTATTCCATTGTATAAGTAAATACTACCTAAAGACTCAGCTCTACCACTGCCGAACATATACACAAAAGATGCTCCACCATCCCACAAAGACACTTGCTCAACTATGTTCACAGAAGCTTTATTTGTAATAGCCAGAAACTAAATGTCCCTCAACTGAAGAATGGATTAAAAAAATGTTGTGCATCTATCTACATGATGGAATACTGCTCAGCTATGAAAAAGAAACACATCATGAATTTTGCAAGCAAATGAATAGAACTTGAGAATATCATCCTGAGTGAGGTAACCCAGACCCAAAAGGACATACATGGTATGTAGTCACTTATAAGTGGATATTAACTATAAAATTCAGGTTAGCCATGTTACACTCCACAAATGCAAAGAAGCTAAACAACAAGGAAGGCACAAGATAGGATACTTGAATCTCACTTAGAGGAGGCAATAAAATGACCATGAGAGGCAGGTTAAAGGAGGAAACTAGAAGGGAGAGGGGATGGGAAGGGGAGTGGAGGGTTCAGGATCAGGTGTGGGGAGGGAAGGATAGGAGAGATGGATAGGTGATCATGAGAATGAATGGAAATCTGCAACTGACAGGTGGCGTATCTCAGGATGAGACAGAAACTCAGGATAATGGAGACACCCAATAATCAATAGGGATGATCTTAGCTGTGACTCACAACATTAGTGATATGGAACCTGAAGAGAACGCCTTCTGGAGCCAGACAGGAATCCTAGTGGAGCAATAAAGACACCAACCCAACCACAAAACTTTCAACCCAAAATTTATCCTGCCTACAGGAAATGCAGGCACAGGGAATGGAATAGATACTGAAGAAACAGCCAATCAATAATTGGCTCAACTTGAGACCCATCCCACAGGCAAGTACCAATCCCTGACATTATTAATGATACCCTGTTGTGCTTGAAAACAGGAGCATAGCATGGATGTTCTCCGAGAGGCTCCACCCAACAGCTGACCCAGACAAATACAGACACCCACAGCCAAACAGTAGATGGAGCTTGGGGACTCTTGTGGAAGAATAGGAGGAAGGATTGCAGGCACTGAAGGCGATAGGAACTCCACAGGAAGACCAACAGAATCAACTAACCTGGACCCTTGGGGCTCTCAGAGACTGAAACATCAACCAAAAAATATACAGGGGCTGGACCTGGACCTCTCTGCACATATTAGCAAATGTGCAGCTTGGTCTTCATGTGGGTTCTGAAAACTAGAGCAGGAGCTATCCCAAAAGCTGTTGCCTGTTCATGGGGAATGTTCATCTGGCTCAGCTACTGTGTCTGGCATCAGTGGGAGAGGAGGTACCTAACACCTAGCTTCTCAGTGCCAGGATGGGGGGATACCCAGAGGGTCACCACCTGCTCAGAGAAAAGGGGAAGAGGGGATGGGGAGGGATTGGGGGGATGACTGGGAGGGCTCCGTGAGCAGGATGTAAAGTGAATAAGTAAAAAAACAAAATAAAATTTAAAAATGGTTGAACAAAAGGCAAAAGGATATTTCATAACACAGGAAGACTATAAGGAACTCTAACTTTGGTGGCTCTCAATAAAGTCTTATTGACACACAAGACTATGTATTTAATGCAAATTGTAGAGCAGCAAAAGCTATGACCAATGGACTAATAATTCTCTATCATGACTTCTGTGCTGCAATAATAAGCCATAGTAGTTGTAATCAAGACTAGAAGTTCCACCTAACCTAATATATACTATATCTAGCCTATTTCTGAAAAGTTTGCAGGTCTATGCTCTATAGACTATTATCTGACCACTTAAGTGAATGGGGAATATCTGTTTTCAGAAAAAAAAATCTGTGGCTGCAACCATGAACCCACTGAGGAAAGATGGAAGCTGAGTTTGTTCATAGCTGGAGGTCACAGGGAGCCAAAGTGGTCGAAGGCCCATGGGGGTGATTCTGCTCTCTTTGTCTTTTATCTAGGGTGATTTCTGCTACTTCACTTCTTTTTTTTAACATTTTTTTTATTTTCTATATTCTTTGTCTACATTCCAAAGGCTTTCCCTTTTCCCAGTTCCCCCCTCACCATATGTCCTCTTCCACCCCACCCAATGGAATACTACTCAGCTACTTCACTTCTTATTGTCATATCTTTGCCTTAGGGAGAAGCTTAGGAGAAGGGGAGAAAATGGAAATGAAGAACTAGAGACAGAAATGCTTAGGATGTAGACAGATGAGGTCACATGTCAGAAACAGAGCAAGGTAAGAAGTTACTCCTGTGCATGAAAAGGGCTAGGGAACTGAGCAGGGTTAGAATATGATTTGGATGCCCTCTGAGTTGTGTGGCCGAATCACACAAGTGGCAGACAATCCCAGCTTCCTTACTTGTTAGCCCAATTATTCTCGGGATGCTAACACTCATTTTTTTTTCAACTGAAAATATTGAGATAAGTTATTCTTAAAAGAGGGGCCCCATGGAGTACACCATTTCCTCACTCTCTTCCTGCACAATGTAGCTCACTTAAGCATATAAATTTTGTATATGCTTTCTACACTAGAGTCATATGTGCACTCTATAAAACCAACACTGTACCTCAGATCTGTTGCTTGATGGGACCTCTGTAAAAACATAGCTGAATGTGCACATAAATGCTGTGCTGATTAATGTGTGTGTGTGGGGGTGTGGGTGTGTTAAATTCAACCAAGAGTAGCAATAATTCAAGTCTGTGCAGCACTTCAAAGCTATAGGCAGGAGGATTACAAACTTAGAGCCAGCCTGGGCTACGTAACAAACTCTAGGCCAGCCTGGACCATATAGCAAGACCCTGACTTGAGATGTAAAATAAAAATAAGCATGCATGTGTGAAGTTTGACATAAATGAAGGCACCTGGGCCAGGCCTGGGGGCATTTAATTTCCTTAATGAAAGAGGCAGCAGCATCTTCCTTCTCACAGGCTGCACATTACAGCTTCACAAGTTTGTCGTGATAAACGCCAGATATGTCTGCTAAAATTTTATAAGCCCCCAGGAAAAAGGAAAGTCAAAACTCCTTTTCCTTGATAAATTACCTTGGGTGTTTCCTTCAGAAGCCATTTGCAGATGAGACCACCACACATGCAAGAGCCTCTAATCTGTGCTCTACTGTCCCCAGATATTGACATATTTCCAAGAGGAAAATCTAAGGGAAATGTGTGCCATCTTTGTGTACTATTCCTCATGGAGAACAGGCAGCCTGCTTTTGTGCTATTTTCCGTGAAAAGGATTTTGAGGCAATGATCAAAAAGCTGTAAGTTGCATAGTCTAGTGCTAGAGAAGTTAGCTAGAAAGCCATACTGGCTGCTCAGAGAAGTTAACAGTATCTCCATGTTTTCTGCCCATTTCCAGACTCCTCTATATACCTAAAACAATCTTTAAAATCTTCCCTTTCCTATCCCACCTGCTTCTCACTCTGGTTGCAGCTATTCCTACACTTACACAATTAAGAGGAGACATTCCTGGTAAAGAGGAAACATGACAGGGGATCAGGATAAAGATAATAGACACGAAATGGAGACAGAGCTGAGAATGAGAGACAGAGACATAGGAGATAGCTAGCAATGATTTAGAGATGGAGGCAGAGAGAGACAGATGGGAGACACAGAGATAGACTTATGTTAAAGTTTGAATCGCACAATTGTGGAAATACAATTTCAACAAGAATGGGACATCAAACAGGCTAAAATTGAGGACTGCTGATTCCAAAGACTATCTTTAAGAAAAATTCTTGACCTCATAAAATTACAAAGTTTCTGTAAGGCAAAGGACAAAACAGCCATCAACAAACTGGGAAAAGATCTTCACCAACCCTACATCCGACAGAGGGCTAATACCCAATATATACAAAGAACTCAAGAAGTTAGACACCAAAGAACCAAATAACCCTATCAAAAAATGGGATACAGAACTAAACAAAGAATTTTCACCAGAAGAAATTCGGATGGCTGAGAAGCACCTTAAGAGATGTTCAACATCATTAGTCATCAGGGAAATGCAAACCAAAACAACCCTGAGATTCCACCTCACACCAGTCAGAATGGCTAAGATTAAAAACTCAAGAGACAACAGGTGCTGGTGAGGATGTGGAGAAAGAGAATCACAACTACACTGTTGGTGGGACTGCAAGATGGTACAACCGCTCTGGAAATCAGTCTGGCGGTTCCTCAGAAAATTGGGCATGACACTTCCAGAGGACCCTGTCATACCACTCCTGGGCATATACCCAGAAGATTCCCCTGCATACAATAAAGACACATGCTCCACTATGTTCATAGGAGCCTTATTTATAATAGCCAGACGTTGGAAGGAGCCCAGATGTTCCTCAAAGGAGGAATGGATACAGAAAATGTGGTATATTATATATACCACATATAGTATATGGAATACTACTCAGCAATTAAAAATAATGAATTCATGCAATTTGTAGGCAAATGGTTGGATCTGGAAAATATCATCCTAAGTGAGTTAACCCAATCACAAAAGAATACACATGAAATGCAATCACTGATAAGTGGATATTAATGAGCCCAGAAGCTCTCAATACTCAAGGCATAATTAGCAAATGAAAAGATTCCCAAGAAGAAGGAAGGAGAGGGCCCTGGTCCTGAAAAGACTGGATCCAGTTTTTTAGGAGAGTACCAGAACAGAAAAAAGGTGGGGGGAGGGGGGTGATGGGGGAATAGGCAGGAGGCAGGGGGGAGAGGACTTATGGGACATAGGGTGAAGGGCAAACTGAAAAAGGGGAAAGCCTTTGGAATGTAAACAAAGAATATAGAAAATAAAAATTAAAAAAAAAGAAAAATTCTCATTTGTTCAGGGAGGTCCATTGTACTAAAGCCTCCAACTAATTAGGTGAACCACCCACATTACTGAGGGTAACCCGCTATGTTCAAAGTCCCCAGTTGCAATGTTAATCTTATTCACTGCCCCACCATAGATACATCCACAGGAATGATGGACTAAGCATCTGGGCACTAAAGCCTGGCTGTATTAGACACACAAAATTAATTATCACATCTGAGGTCTCAGCCAAAGCTAAAACATGAGGCTCAGAGGCTAGGCAAGGTTTGGGGGGGCCACCCACTCATCTCCAAATTTGTAACCAGAATGACTCCTGTCTAAAGGAAATACGGGGCAAAGTGTGGAGCAGAGACTAAAGGAAAGGCCATACAGAGACTGCCCCACCTAGGGCTCCATCCCATATATAGACAAACCCACACACTATTGTGGATGCCAAGAAGTGCTCACTGACAGGAGCCTGGTATAGTTGTCTCCTGAGAGGCCCTTCCAGAGCCTGACAAATGCAGTGGCAGATGCTCATAACCAATCATTGGCCTGAGCACAGGGACCCCCATGGAGGAGTTAAAGAAAGGACTGAAGGAGCTGAAGGGGTTTGCAACCCCATAGGAAGAACAACAATATCAACCAACCAGACCCCCAGAGTTCCCAGGAACTAAACCACCAACCAAAGAGTACACATGGAGGGACCCAGGTCTCCAGCCACATATGTAGCAGAGGATGGCCTTGTTGAACATCAAAGGGAGGAGAGACCCTTGGTCCTGTGAAGGCTCAATGCCCCAGTATAGGGGAATGCCAGGTCAGGGAAGCAGGAGTGGGTGATTTGGTGAGCAGGGGGAAGGGGGATGGGATAGGGGGTTTTCGGAGGGGAAACCAGGAAAGGGGATAACATTTGAAACGTAAATAAAATAAATGTCTAATCAAAAAATAAAGATAATATTGCATGTACAAACTTCAAAAAAATTGGATTAGTTAGATCAATTCTGCGCAGTCGGGGATGAGGGGTGGTGGCTACAATTCCCAAACTACTGGATATTCAGACTTAAAAGCTTATCAGTTACATGTTTTAGCCAAAACAAAACAAATTAAAATTTCTATTTTCTTCTGAATCCATTTTAGCAATCAGATTTTACATGGTTGGCAATGTATTGATTATGATATGGAATTAGGAGCCCAAATGAGTTTGTAATATTTGTTCTCAGAAAGGTCAAGTTCATCTCAAGCAGCCAAGTTTTTGTTATTAATGGAATTTTTTCCAAATTTGTGTCTGACTCAGTGAGTTTTAAATTGAAGACATATAAATCATGAAGGTTCTTCCAAGCAGGATTTGTCTGACAACATTACCATTTATTTGGGCTTTTATGTCATTTTTCTAATGCACAGTATTTCCTTTTGGTATAACCTCAAAGAGGCTAGAAAATGTTCCTTCAATGTGGTCTATAAAAGATATATGAAAGGAACATATCAGAACATGCAAGCAAGTATTCAATGCAGACATACATAAATGACTGCTTAGCTGAAGTACAGTATCATATAAGAACAACCTAGGGGGACATTTTGTAGGTGGGCTCAATTGCAAACAAAATTTCCTGGCAGGCTAGGCAAAGGAGATACCTTAGAGACATTTACCAAATGGACAATAATAAATTATTTGAACAATAAAAACAGAATAGGGCCATCTTCTTCCAAAGAGAGTTCATCTCTAAAGTTCCAAGTTCCCCCACATGATTTTGACCATAGGTATTTTGAGGTGCCCTCTTTTGGTTACCAAGGAGACAACTATGCTAGAAATTCTCTGAGGTCTCTTCGTGCATTTGGTACAAGTCAAGGCTGATATTTCTACATCACCATACCTAACACTTTTTCCTGATAGCCACTTGTCTTTTCTATTCATGATTCTTTTTTAAAAATGCCTAAATAAATGGCACACAACCAATACAGGTAACTATAATCACTCCGGTTTAATTTTATCTTGTCCATATGTTTTCCTTGCACTGTACTGTTTGGTGATTAATTTTGGTTCCCCATAGTTTGCACTCATGAATACAATAGAATTCCATCCCTCTAAAGAGGAGCTACATAAACTAAAATGTGACTTGAACTCCTCTGTAGTGGCCCCATCTCTGGGTGGGGCTCAGGATTGAACACCTTCTAATATGTTATCAAGCAATCTCCATTTCCAGGAGGCTCTCTCAGACGATGAGCAGAAATCCTTCAAAATACATTGGAGGAAAACAAGTTTCTAATACTTGCTTCAGTGTCTGGGAGACTAGTTGAGTTGCAACCTCAGTTTCCTGACTAGAAAAGAAGAGACTCAGCCGGGCGGTGGTGGCACACGCCTTTAATCCCAGCACTTGGGAGGCAGAGACAAGCGGATTTCTGAGTTCGAGGCCAGCCTGGTCTACAGAGTGAGTTCCAGGACAGCCAGGGCTACACAGAGAAATCCTGTCTCGAAAAACCAAAAAAAAAGAAAGAAAGAAAGAAAGAAAGAAAGAAAGAAAGAAAGAAAGAAAGGAAGGAAGGAAGGAAGGAAGGAAGGAAGGAAGGAAGGAAGGAAGAAGGAGGAGGAGGAGGAGAAAGGAGAAGAAGAAGAAGAAGAAGAAGAAGAAGAAGAAGAAGAAGAAGAAGAAGAAGAAGAAGAAGAAGAAGAAGAAGAAGAGAATCAATTCCACATACAGCCCCCATGAATTGTATATGCACTGTGTTGGCTTCTGAGATCAGAAAAGAAACAGACTGGCTGTAGAAATCAAGTGCTGTGAGAGAATGGCTTCAGAAAGAGATACCAAACACAACAAAACATTTCCTATACTTACATACTGTTCAATGAAGATTATGACACATTCGCATTTAGTTTTCACAGAGAAGACAGATACTCAAACTGGCTTCCTCCACATTCAGCCCAGCTGTGCTCACAGAAAAAGCTGTGTACCTCAGAGACGTCTCTACAAGGAACAGATAGACCTATGTGCTTTACCAGGGAGGGATTTGGATGTTCGTGGAATATACATGTTAGTTCTGGCTGACTGCCAATGACCAGTCCCTCCAATTTTGCCAGGATGTGCCCCTCACTGCTGTCACTCTCCTTCCAGCTTGCATGTAAATGCTGAGCACACAGGCAGCTCAGTACCAAAGAGCATGATATGCACTCACTACTAATAAGCGGATATTAGCCCAAAAGCTCAAAATAAACAATTCACCAAGCTCAAGAAGGAGGACTTATGTGAGGGTGCTTTGGTGCCTCTAAGAAAGGGAACAAAATAGTCACAGGAGCAATAAGGGAGACAATGTGTGGAGCAGAGACTGAAGTAAAGGCCACACAGAGACTGCCCTACCTGGGAATTCATCCTATAGTCAATAAACCCTGACACTACTATGGACGACAAGAAGTGTATACCAAAAGGAGCATGCCATGATTGTCTCTGGAGGAGCCCTGCCAGAGCCTTACAAATACAGAGGCAGATGCTAGCAACCAACTATTGGACTGGGCATGGGGTCCTCGATGGAGGAGCTGAAGGATGGTCTAGAGGAGCTGAAGTGGTTTACAGCCCCATGGGAAGAACAATGATTTCGGCCACCTAGATGCCCCAAGACTCCCAGGGACTGAACCATCAACCAAGGGGCACACATGGTTCCAGCCAAATATGTGGCAGAGGAAGGCCTTGTTGGACATCAGTGGGAGGAAGGGTCCTTGGTGAGGTAAAGGCTTAACAGAGGCAGAGGCCCCAACAAAGGGAAACCAGGGAGGTGGGGGTGGGGGAGGGTGTTTGGGGGGGAGGGAGTGTGTTGGGTGGAGAGGCATATATGTGGAGGCAGGAGGAAGGAGGAAGGGGAGTGGTTGGGCGTCTTAGAGAGGGGGTTGGGCGTCTTAGGGGAGGCGAGATATTGGGAAAGGTTTGACCATTGGCAATGTAAATGAAGACGATATTCAATAAAAAAAATTAAAAAAACAGAATGCCAGAGGCATCAAAGATCATACCAACTTAGACTTCTGCTGATCCCTGGGACATGCCTACACACCACTTTAGAAATCAGGGGGAAAAAAGAATCAAGCAACAAAGGTGATCCCTGATTGGATGTGCCTTGTACACTCTCCTAAAGCCAGGCAGGTGATCATGCGGAGGTGAACATGGAAATTTATGTCGTGCATTTAAAGCACACACTCTTCTTATTGTCTTCAAAGCACATGATGACCAAACGCCACAATGCTTTCTCCTAAATGCACTGCAGACCCAATAAATACGTTAATAATTGACATTTGTTTGACATTTATTGGCTTCTCTTGGGGCATACGGTATATAAAAAACAGGTCACTTGAATTTCAAACAATGCACTACTGACATTCTTTGGATTATTGTTTAAAAATAGTTGTAGCTCAGAGCTATGCCCCCCCCAACACAAGTAAGATAAAAAGGATGGTTTTTGATCAACTGCACACATGCATTCTGGCAGGTGCTTGAGGGAAGATGGAGACAGATGCTGACTTCTTCCCTGTGGGACTGAGAGGCAGCTTTGCAGTGGGAATTCCTCCTTTGGCAGTCTGACCTTCTATCTAGTGAGAGGGCATCCCCTGCTCTTGAGTTTTAATGGCATCCAGTTCATTTGGGGTGAGTCTAACAAACTGCACTGACCAGTCCATAAAGGCTGTCCTTCGATACAGGTGTTGATTGTGCTAGGATCTCCCCCGGGTGCTTCTGGGCAGAGACATGCCAGCTTTTCCATTGAAACCACCTGCACAAATCATTAGTACAAAGACATGCAGAGGAAATGGAGGGTGGGGGGATTGGCAGAGGCTAGACTTTCGTCCTCCAGGCATCTTGTACCAATATGCTCCAGCCATTCAAGGAAGCTGTATCTCATCTTCAAATGGCTGAGCTTTCTATGCAGCTCTTTAAAAAAAAAAATGCTGTTTGTAATTGTAACCAGATCGCCCCCCCCCACGCCCCCGCTGCCAAACACACCATAGAATCTGGCAATAAAGGTAATGCTTCTCTATAAAACAACAGTTTCATAAGATGATCAGAGCCTGGCCCGGTGTCCTAAACACTTTCCTACCCCCTTTAAAGTGTAGAATTAGATTAAAGTGCCATGGGACACAACGGGTGGAATGTTTCAAAATCATAAATGCAGGAGGTGGGACTCTACACCAGGAGAGTGGGTAAAATGGAATAATGCAGTAAAAGCTAGCTCAAACGCCGAGTCTGATCCCTGATTTATTGTTTTAATATAATGCTGTAAAGGCCATTCTTGAATATACAGCAGGATTTTATTGATCAAAGAGCTGAGCTCCTAACAATGAGTGGTTAACAATGGTCTTAGGCTGAATGTCTTGCACAAACCAAGGTTCCCCTAAAAAGGAAACAGGACAGACGTAGGGGGAGGCTGAGAGGCAGCGATTCAGGGGTGCCCAAGAGCCCTTCTGAAAACCTGGCTTCTCATCTGCCCCGTATGGCTCTGCAGCTTTAGAACTGCCTCTAGCCCAGCAAAGCTCAACTTACTGAATGCATTTTTGAAGACCCTGGTGAATAACCATAGCCCTTGAGACCAGTCTGAGCTTAGTGCTCCATGTCCTGCCTTAAGGCAACGGTAAGGAACGTATATTACCAGGGGACAGCAAGGGCTGCATTTACATGCTGCTTCCTTTTCCCCTGAAGGCTTTGCCCTGACATCTTGGGAAGCCCCAGGCACAAACCATGAATAGAGCCAAAGCCTTCTTGCTGAGGACCTTTCCAAACCATCTTAGCCAGAGATAGGGAGTTAGACTTGTTAAGTAGGCCCACCTCTGTGTTCTTTAAAAAGAAAAGAGTCAGAGGTAGGGATAGACACTTGCAATCCCAGCATTTGGGAGGCTGAGGCAAGATCCGGAGCTCAAGAATTATCCCTGGCTGCACTGTGAGTTCAAGGCCAGCCTAGGCTAGAGAGATTCTCTCCCTCTCCCTCTCCCTCTCCCTCTCCCTCTCCCTCTCCCTCTCCCTCTCCCTCTCCCTCTCCCTCTCCCTCTCCCTCTCCCTCTCCCTCTCCCTCTCCCTCTCCCTCCTCCTCCCCCTCCCTCTCTCCCACCCCTTTTCCTCTCCCCCGCCTCTCCCCTCCCTCTTTCACTCCCCTCCCCATCTCCCCTTCCCCTTCTCCTCCCCCTCCCCCTCACATATGCAAAGCCCAATATTTATGAGTCATCTTTCCAAGTCAGCTTGTCAGCCACAGTATCCTTTATTGCTTCCCCAGCAGCCAGATACACTAGCCAAGTAAAGCTCCGGAGTCCCATGTGGTCCTGTGACTTGCTGTAGATCAAGGGAAACTGTAAACGGTAGCTCCTTCATCTTCACAATAGGATTAAGAATGTGACCCACTTCCTACAGTGTTGAATCAAATACTCAGTTTCTTAAGTTTACAGGGTCATGCAAACTGAAAGTCAGGGTTGCAAAGAGTTTGGCACCAAAATAACTTTCTGGATATGTAAAGGCAAAAATTAATTCAAAATAAAATATTAAATGAACCCAAGATATTCCTGTAGCTCCAGTAGGATAGTATAGGAGGTGAACCCTCTGGTGATACAATAAGGGTAGGGTCCTCAGAACAGGATAAGTGGCCTTCTAAGAAAAGAAAGACTAGAGTTCTCTCTCTGTCTCCACATGCCTTGCGAGGCCATGAGAGCGAGGCAGCCCCATTTTCTAAATTTGTGAAGAACGGCTTCACCAGAAACTGAACCACAGCTTCTCAGATTCTGAAACTATGAAAAATAAGTATGAGTTGGACCACCAGTCCTCTGAATTTTGCTATAGCAGCCTGAGGTAACTAAGCAATATAGCATTTGGCTATATTCTCACTCAAATAGTAAGCACCTTCCCTATATCTAAATAAAACTTTCAGGAATTAAAAGGGTACAAAACATGGCATTCATTTGGTGTTGGCTGACTGTCCTGGGCAGGAAACTTTCCCTTCAGTGTTGCTGGCATAGCCAGTGGCACTTCTTTGGAGAAAAGCTGATTTTCCCTTTGTTGGCAGATACCAATCTCATCATTAGAAGGGATGGGACCTTGTGTTCACTTTGCCTTCTCAGAGGTGGTACCCCATCTAGCGTAAACCTTTTCAGGAATTTTTGCTCGTTTTTGTTTGAGGTTCTGTAGAGAAATTTTAATCCCTCTGGCTAGAATACAACATGCCTTTAATCCCAAACAGTGTAGGTAAAATTAGTTTGTAGAAGGAAGACCCCCACATTTGATGGGCAGACAAAGTGACAAACCAGAGAAAGAGTTTACAGAGAGTCAGAGATAGGACACACACGACTCTCACTCTAACAGACAGGCAAGGGACACTTTAAGAGCAGTGGAGGAAAGAGAGGGTGGGCAGTCAGTTCTGTTCAGTCAGTTGAGAAGCCATGCAGTGGCTTTGAGATCATGGCAGTTCAGTTGGTGGCAGTTCAATCCGTGGAGTTCAGAGGCAGTTTTTACTGGCATAGTTTCACAGACACAGGTTGCATAAAGAACAAGCTGGACTCCGGTAAAGAAAGAATGAGCTGGAGAGTGAGAAGGAACAAGGAGATTAACAGATTGTCTGAGTTAGTCTGAGACAAAGCACAACAATTCAATGAGAAGCTGAGAGAAGCCAGATTGAATCAGTCAGCTTGGAGAGGATTTTGGCTGACTTGAACCAGCCCACCAGAATTCAGAAAGAGCTAGGAAAGGGTAAGATTATTCAGCAGGCTGAAAGCACTCTAAGCCTAGATAAGATTGTGTGGAGTCTAGAAGCTTCTGGGACTAGATCTAGGTGGAGGCAGTAAGCTTTTGGGACGATATCAGGTAAATAAAAGTTGTTTTTACAGGTTCTTTTTTCTTTCCTTGCCCCTCCCCCACTTTTTGTTTGTTTTGCATGTTTTGGGGTTTTTGTT
The DNA here is from genome assembly GCA_964023405.1 of Apodemus agrarius. NCBI lineage: Eukaryota > Metazoa > Chordata > Mammalia > Rodentia > Muridae > Apodemus > Apodemus agrarius. The sequence goes on along the minus strand of OZ030011.1, from coordinate 25,622,178 downwards.
TTGTTTTAATGTCAGGAGAGAAAGAGAAAACTTGAAGTTGGATGAGAAAGGAGGTGAGGAGGATCTGGGAGGAATTGGGAAATGGGGAAAACATAATCAACATGTATTGTATTAAAAAGTAAATAGAAAAAAAGGATGTGAAATAGACAAAGAACAAGTTAGAGAAAGAAAGAGATCAATGGAAGTGGGCAGAGACAAAAGGCAAGCAAGCGGTGGCAATGGTAAAAACAGTAATATACACATATGAAATTTAAAATTCACATATAATTTATATACACTAATAAAACATTTTAAAGACAAAAAAAGAAAGGAAATATCTTCCCTTAGTGATATACTGTCTATCACCTTACTGTGAGTCAAGCAAAAGGTTTTACCAGGATCAGAGCACATTCTCTCTCTCTCTCTCTCTCTCTCTCTCTCTCTCTCTCTCTCCAAACTAATGATTCTTCCCCAGATTTAATTTAAAACTGAATTTTTACATAAATGTGCAGAGTCGTCATAGATCTATAAATTCAAGACTGAGAGTTTTTTCCCCCCAGTCAAATTCTTTTCAGATTAATCATCACCTTATGCGCTTCTGTGAAATTTATCAGTATCTGCTTGGCACTGGCTTGACTGCTAGGCTGTAAGATCTGCAAATAGCTTCTGTGTGGACTCACTCAAGGTACTCCACTTTTAGACCAAGTCCCAGAAAGACTTGTGCTTTCTGTTTTCCTCCCTCTTTTCTTGTTTGTTTTATAATTACTTCTCAACATTATGATAGCAACATCATTTACCCTACCCTCTTCTCCCTCCAAATTCCCCCAAAATACCCTTGTATCTACATGCATGAATGTGTATGTATGTATGTATGTATGTATGTATGTATGTGTGTGTATGTGTATGCACATAGATTAAAGGCACATCTGCAGAGCCCTGCTCCCTCGACTACAACCTAGTGCAAACTGAATGAAGCAGAACTCTATGAACATGCCCTGTAGTCCCCGAGAGACAATGAAGCCTTCCATCCTATGGCTGAATGGCTCGCTCCAACATCCCCTACTTATTTTCCCTCAACCTGACAAAGAGTAGTGAGATCATCCTCAGCCACAGCTTGGTTGGGAACAAAAGGAAGAGGAGGCTCCTGTGTTTCCCAAAACAGCCAATAAAGTAGATTGAATAAAGGCTCCTTAAGAAGCTCTAGCCCAAATGCACAGAACCTGACACTGTTACCTCACAGAGCACAGAGACTGTGTGGAGGTGATGTATACATTCCAAGAGGGAGAGAGCACTCCAGAGTATCAAAATGGGCTCTGATTGTAATTATGAATATCCTCATAAAGGGAAACTGGGCTATGGGAAAAAATGATGTTAATACAATCTAGAGTGTAATATGATGGAAGGAAAAACAATAATAATCCAAGCCATGAGGGACCCAGAAGAAGGCAAGGGTGAGAAAATGCCTGCTGACCTCCACAAAAAGCTAGCTCTTTAGGCATGTACAATTTAGCTCAGTAAACCAATTTTAGACATCTGCCTTCCCCTTCCAGACACAAACCTACTGCTGCCAAGTCTGTGCAATGTTACATCACACCTATGAGAAGATATTGCTCATGACCTCACTCTGCCTTGTGACCTCATTACGCGTTCAACAGTCAAAACCGGCTAATGAATAAAATCATAGAAAAAAATCTAATCGTTATCAGGTTTTGAAAACATATTGGCATTAAATTCTCCCATGTCTATTTAATCCTCAGAGCAATTTCCTTTTATAGGTGAACAAGCAGGGTTTTAAAAGGTTAACTAATTTGTCCAGTCATAAAGCTAATGGAGTAGCCAAATGTGGATGCAAACCCAATTTAAGTCAAAATTCAATTACATTGAACTTAATATATGAATTATACCAAAGTAGGCTTTTGTGGTAGTTTCTTTTCTTTTTCTCTTTTTTGATATCACATCTGCTAACATAATATGTGCAAGCAGAGAGCCACCTGGATTAAATAGATGGAACCCACTTTAGCAGCAAAATTTGGAATTTCTAATGTCCAAGAGCAGTTCTCTTCTTTAAAGATATTAGATTGGGTCAGTGAGATAACTTATCAGGTAAAGGCCCTTGCTAGCAAGCCTGATAACCTGAGTCTAATCCCTGACACACAGGATAGAAGAAGAAAATAATTCCCAAAGCTTGTCATTCAACCCCCATGCCACAGCATGCCTGCCCACGCATGTGCACATGCTTACATGCTCAATCCCACAGATTTGTGCACACTAAATAAACAAATGCAATGAAGTAAGAAAAAAACAGTAATTATTTGAGCTAATAATAATAGTTATATAACCCCACTGGTGTGCACATCAATGTGTATGTGCATGGTGTGTGTGTGTGTGTGTGTGTGTGTGTGTGTGATTTTTTGGGGGGGGAATGTACTCACCCATACAAGAACGTGTGGAGGCCAATGTCAGGTGTCTTCCTCAACTGTTTCTCCACCTTCCTTTTTGAGGCAGAGTTTGTTAGTGAATCTGGAGCTCACTAAATCTGAGAGAATGGCTGAACAGTAAGGCTCAGGGAGCCTCCTGTTCCCTCCCTTTCCCTTGAGCACTGAGATTAGTGACACTGGGATTTTATATGTGTGTGTGTGTGTTGTGGATCCAAACTCAGGTATTCATACTTACACAGCAAGCAATTTATGCTGACTTAGTTAGGGTTTCATTGCTGTAAAGAAACATAATGACCACAGCAACTCTTATAAAGGAAAACTTGTTTTCCTTTTTATAGTCTATTCTTAATTTCATTTTACTTTTACAAGTTTCTATTATAGTGATAAATTAAGGAAGAAATATTTACAGAATTATATGGGTTGTATATGTATACCCATCATCCAAACTACAAAATTAATACTTTTTAGTATTAGCTTGTCAAATATCCATCTACCAGCCCTCCCACATTCCCTCCTTCAGTTTGTCTTTTGTTTTACGTTGTATTTCAAAGTTTCTGGCATTTATGTATTAGGTCAACTTTACTAACTTTACTCCTAATTTTTCCCACATAATAAACCTTAAACAGAGATCAAATATCTTTTTTTAATTGAAAAGGGAAGTGAAAACACTTTATGATAAAATTAAAGATTTACATGGGCTGCTTGGACTGAGCAAACAGAACCAGGTACCCGATATCCCAAGTTTAAGAGCTCTGGGGACTCAGGCTGCCAGGCAGTGAGTGATCTGTGAACAGGAGCTAGGCAGAGCAGCAGTTCCTGTGTCCCAGCCAGGCCTGGGTTCTGTACCCTGTGGGAGACCCTGCACTCCCTTCAGCCGCCGCCATCTTTGCTGCTGCTTGGACTGAGCAAGTGGAACCAGGTACCCGAGATATCCCAAGTTTAAGATCTCTGAGGACACAGGCCACCAGGCAGCGACTTATGCAAGGAGCTAGGCAGAGCAGCAGTTCCTGTGGGCCATCCAGGCATGGGTTCTGGGCCCTGTGGGGTACCCTGCACTCCCCGCCACCACTGCCACCATCTTTGTTGCTGCTTGGACTGGACAAGCAGACCCAGGTTCCCAAGTTATCCCAAGTTTAAGATCTCTGGGGACTCAGGCCGCCAGGCGGCTACCTGCACACAGGATCTGAGCAGAGAGGTAGTTCACCTGTGTGCCAGCCAGGCCTGGGTCTTGTGCCAGGCAGGGTAGTCAGCACTTGGAGGGGCTCCCAGCCACCATCGTCGCTCCCTGATAGAGCAGACAAGCAACATCAGATCCACGGAGACAACCAAGTAAAACTGCTTGGAGCAAGATACACCAGGGATCCAACAGCACCCAAGAGGAGGGCAGCACATCAGCAATCTGTGCCAGAGGAAACCCAGTCATCCAGCCTTATGAGCCCACAGGAGGTTCAAGTACCAGCGAGTGAAAACAGGACCAACTAATGCCAGAGATAACCAGATGGCAAAAGACAAATAGGAACGTTACTAACAGAAATCAAGGCAATATGGCAGCATCCAGACCAAATTCTCCAACAGTAGTAAGTCCCAGATACCCCAACACACCAGAAAAACAAGATTCAGATCTAAAATCACTGGTCAGAATGCTGTTAGAGGTACACATAGATAAATCTCTTAAAGAAATACAGGAGAAAATGGATCAAAAGTTAGAAGCCCTTACAAGGCAAACACAAAAATCACTTAAAGAAATTCAGGAGAATATGGATCAAAAAATAGAAGCCAATAAGGGGGAAATGCAAAAATCACTTAAAGAAATACAGAACAGCATGAGTCAACAAGCAGAAGTCATGAAAGAGAAAATACAAAAATCTCTTAAAGAATTACATGAAAAAACAAACAAGCAAGTGAAAGATCTGAGCAAAACCATCCAGGATCTAAAAACAGAAGTAGAAACAACTAAGAAATCGCAAAGGGAGACAACTTTGGAGATAGAAAACCTTGGGAAGAAATCAGGGGCCATAGATGCAAATATCAACAATAGAATACAAGAGATAGAAGAAAGAATCTCAGATGCCCAAGATACCATAGAAATCATTGATTCAACAGTCAAAGAAAAGGCAAAATGCAAAAAGCTTATAACCCAAAACATCCAGGAAATCCAGGACACAATGAGAAGATCAAACCTAAGGATTATAGGTATAGATGAGAAGGAAGATTTACAACTTAAAAGACCAGCAAATATCTTCTACAAAATTATGGAAGAAAACTTCCCCAACCTAAAGAGAGAGATGCCCATGAATATACAAAAGGCCTACAGAACTCCAAACAGACTGGACCAGAACAGAAATACTTCCAATCACATAATAAGCAAAACCCCAAATGTACTAAACAAAGAAAGAATATAAAAGGCAGTAAGAGAAAAAGGCCAAGTAACATATGAAGGAAGACCTAACAGAATTACACCAGACATCTCACCTGAGACCATGAAAGCTAGAAGATCCTGAGCAGATATCATGCAGACTCTAAGAGAACACAAATTACAGCCAAAACTACTATACCCAGCAAAACTCTCATTCGCCATAGATGGAGAAACCAAGGTATTCCATGACAAAGCCAAATTTGCATGATATCTTTCCACAAATCCAGCCCTAAAAAGTATAATAGGGGGAAAACACCAACACAAGGAGAGAAACTACATCCTGGAAGAAGCATGATAGAAACCTCCTCTCATCAAACCCAAAAGAAAATAACCACTCAAATATAAAAAATAACTTCAAAAATGTCAGGAAGTAATAATTACTATTCCTTAATATCTCTTGACATCAATGGACTCAATTCCCCAATAAAAAGACATAGACTAACAGACCGGATACGGAAACAGGACCATACATTTTGCTGCATACAGGAAACACATCTCAGTATCAAAGACAAAGACTACCTTAGAGTAAAAAGCTGGAAGACAATTTTACAAGCAAATGGTCTCAGGAAACAAGCCGGAGTAGACATTCTAATATCAGATAAAATTGACTTTCAACCTAAAGTCATCAAAAGAGACACAGAAGGTCACATCTTGCTGGTCAAAGGGAAAATCCACATAGAAGAACTCTCAATACTGAACATCTATGCTCCAAATACAAGGGCACCCTCATTTGTAAAAAAAAAAAAAAAAAAAAAAAACTTTACTAAAGCTTAAAGCACACATTGCACCTAACATGTGTAGGTGACTTCAACACTCCACTCTCCTCAATGGACCTATGAGGAAACCAGAAACTAAACAGGGACGCAGTGAAACTAATTGAAGCTTTGGACCAATTGGATTTAACAGATATATACAGAACATTTCATCCTAAAGCAAAAGAATATACCCTTTTCTCGGGTTTAGAAGGTACCTCATGGTACCTTCTCCAAAATCAATCATATAATTGCTCACAAGACAGACCTCAACAAATAAAAGAAGATCAAATTAATCCCATGCCTCCTATCAGATCACTATGGAGTAAGAATGGTCTTCAATAGCAAGAAAAACAACAGAAAGCCCACATACACATGGAAACTGAACAATACTCAATGACACGTTGGTCAAGGGAAAAATAAAGAAATCAAAGACTTTTTAGAATTCAATGAAAATGAAGGTACAACCTACCCAAATCTATGGGACACAGTGAAAGCAGTGCTAAAAGGAAAACTCATAGCCCTGAGTGCCTCCAAAAAGAAACAGGAGAGCATATGCTAGAAGCTTAATGGCATACCTGAAAGCCCTGGAACAAAAAGAAGGTAATTCACCCAGGAGGAGTAGAAGACAGGAAATCATCAAACTCAGGGCTGAAATCAATCAAGTAGAAACAAAGAGAACCATACAAAGAATCAACAAAACCAGGAGCTGGTTCTTTGAGAAAATAAAAAAGATAGATAAACCCTTAGTCAGACTAACCAATGGGCACAGAGACAGTATCCAAATTAACAAAATTAGAAATGAAAGGGGAGATATAACAGAAACTGAGGAAATTCAAAAAATCATCAGATCCTACTACAAAAGCCTTTACTCAACACAACTGGAGAATCTGGAGGAAATGGACAATTTCCTAGAGAGATACCAAATACCAAAATTAAATCAGGATCAATTAGATCAGCTAAACAGTCCCATAACCCCTGGAGAAATAGAAGGAGATATAGAAAGTCTTCCAACCAAAAGAAGTACAGGACAAGATGGCTTTAGTGCAGAATTCTATCAGACCTTCAAAGAAGACCTAACACCAATACTCTTCAAACTATTCCACAAAATAGAAATAGAAGGAACAATGCCCAACTCATTCTACAAAGTCACAGTTACACTGATACCAAAACCACATGGAGATCCAACAAAGAAAGAGAACTACAGGCCAATTTCCCTTGTGAATATAGATGCACAAATACTAAATAAAATTCTTGCCAACCGAATCCAAGAGCACATCAAAATGATCATTCACCATGATCAAGTAGGCTTCATCCCAGGGATGCAGGGATGGTTCAATATATGGAAATCCATTGATGTAATCCACTACATAAACAAACTAAAAGAAAAAAAACCACATGGTCATCTCATTAGATGCTGAAAAAGCATTCGACAAAATTCAGCATCCTTTCATGCTAAAAGTCCTGGAAAGAACAAGAATTCAAGGCCCATACCTAAACACAGTAAAAGCAATCTACAGCAAACCAGTAGCCAACATCAAACTAAATGGAGAGAAACTTGAAGCAATCCCACTAAAATCAGGGACTAGACAAGGCTGCCCTCTCTCTCCAAACCTTTTCAATATAGTACTTGAAGTTCTAGCGAGAGCAATTAGACAACATAAGGAAGTCAAAGGGATACAAATTGGAAAGGAAGCAGTCAAACAATCATTATTCGCAGATGATATGATAGCATACTTAAGCAACCCAAAAAACTCCACCAGACAACTCCTACAGCTGATAAACAACTTCAGCAAAGTGGCTGGTTATAAAATCAACTCAAGCAAATCAGTAGCCTTCCTGTACTCAAAGGATAAGCAGGCTGAGAAAGAAGTTAGGGAAATAATACCCTTCACAATAGCCACAAACAATATAAAGTATCTTGGTGTGACTCTAACCAAAATAGTGAAAGATCTGTATGACAGGAACTTCAAGTCCTTGAAGAAAGAAATCAAAGAAGACCTCAGAAAATGGAAAAATATTTTATGCTTTTGGATTGGGAGGATCAGTATAGTAAAAATGGCCATCTTGTCAAAAGCAATGTACAGATTCAATGCAGTCCCCATCAAAATCCCAAATAAATTCTTCATAGATCTAGAAAGAACAATTCTCAAATTCATATTGAGTAACAAAAAACCCATGATAGCTAAAACTATTCTCATCAATAAAAGGACTTCTGGGAGAATCGATATCCATGACCTCAAGCAGTACTATAGAGCAATTGTGTTAAAAACTGCATGGTATTGGTACAGCAACAGGCAAGTAGATCAATGGAATAGAATTGAAGACCCAGAAATAGACCCACAGAGTTATGGTCACTTGATCTTTGATAAAGGAGGTACAACCATCCAGTGGAAAAAAGATAGTCTTTTCAACAAATGGTGCTGGTTCAACTGGAGGTCAACATGCAGAAGAATGCGAATTGACCCACTCTTATCTCCTTGCACTACGATCAAATCCAAGTGGATCAAGGACCTCCACATAAAACCAGACACACTAAAACTAATAGAAAAGAAACTGGGGAAGACTCTGGAGGACATGGGCACAGGGGGAAATTTCCTGACCAGAACACCAATAGCTTATGCTCTAAGATCAAGAATTGACAAATAGGACCTCATAAAATTACAAAGTTTCTGTAAGGCAAAAGACACTGTCAGAAGGACAAAATGGCAACCAACAAATTGGGAAAAGATCTTCACCAACCCCACATCCAACAGAGGGCTAATATCCAATATATACAAGGAACTCAAGAAGTTACACTCCAAAGAACCAAATAACCCTATTTAAAATGGGGTACAGAGCTAAACAAAGAATTTTCACCAGAAGAAATTCAGATGGCTGAGAAGCACCTTAAGAGATGTTCAATCTCATTAATCATCAGGGAAATGCAAATCAAAACAACCCTGAGATTCCACCTCACACCAGTCAGAATGGCTAAGATTAAAAACTCAAGAGACAACAGGTGCTGGCGAGGTTGTGGAGAAAGAGGAACACTCTTCCACTGTTGGTGGGATTGCAAGATGGTACAACCACTCTGGAAATCAGTCTGGTGGTTCCTCAGAAACTTGGGCATGACACTTCCAGAGGACCCTGTCATACCATTCCTGGGCATATACCCAGAGGATTCCCCTGCATGCAATAAAGACACATGCTCCACTATATTCATAGCAGCCTTATTTATAATAGCCAGAAGCTGGAAGGAGCCCAGATGTCCCTCAAAGGAGGACTGGATAAAGAAAATGTGGTATATTAATACAATGGCATACTACTCAGCAATTAAAAATAATGAATTCATGCAATTTGTAGGCAAATAGTTGGATCTGGAAAATATCTTAAGTGGGTCAACCCAGTCACAAAAGAATACACATGAAATGCAATCATTGATAATTGGATATTAATGAGCCCAGAAGCTCTGAATACTCAAGGTACAATTAGCAAATCAAAAGATTCCTAAGAAGAAGGAAAGAGAGGACCCTAGTCCCTAAAAGGCTGGATCCAGTTTTGTAGGAGAGTACCAGAACAGAGAAATTGGGGGGGGTGATTGCGGAATGGGGGGGAAGAGGACTTATGGGACATATGGTGAGGGGGGAACTGGGAAAGGGGTAAGCCTTTGGAATGTAAACAAAGAATATAGAAAATAAATTAAAAAAAGATTTACATAGAAAGTATTTCAGATAAAACAAGAGATACATAGAAAAACACGTTAAAATTGACAATTTTCATGGAAAATTAAAGAGTAAAGTGGTAGACATGTAAAACATTGCTAAATTAATTGAAATATGAAAGAGAAACATTTTATGAGAGAATTGAAGATTTACATAGAAACTATTTCTGATAAAACTGTAGAAAATTTTAGGGTTAAACATTTTAAACATGTAAGAATTGAAGATGATCATGGAAAATTTTATAAAGATGTAATAATGGTAGCCATAAAAGTATCCCTTCGTTGAATGAAAGTGAAATTATAAACATTTTCTGATAAACTTGAAGATTTACATGGAAAATATTTCTGATAAAATTGAAGAAATATATAGAAAAACATGTTAAAATCAAAGGTTATCATGGAAATTATACAGAAAAAGTGATAGGTATAAAGATAATTCTAAGTTTATTGAAGGTGGAATTATAAACATTTTCAGAAAAAATTGAAGATTTACATGAAAATTATGTCTGGTACAACTCAAGAAATATATAGAAAAACACGTTAAAAATGACAATTTCATGGAAAATTTTACATATAAAATGGTAGATATAAAACCTCTTTCTAAATTAATTGAAGGTGGAATTAGAAACATTTGTGACTAAAAAAGATTTACATTGAAAATGTTTCTGATAAAATAGAGGAAATATATAGAAAGACATATTGAAATGGAAGATTATCATGAAAAATAAAGTAGATAAAATGGTAGACATAAAAAACATTACTAAATTAATTAAAAGGGAAATTACATTTTCTGATAAAATTGAAGATTTACATGAGAAATATTTCTGTTAGTCTATGTCTTTTTATTGGGAAGTTGAGTCCATTGTTGTTAAGAGATATTAAGGAATAGTGATTGATGCTTCCTGTTATTTTTGATGTTATTTTTATGTTTATGTGGCTATATTCTTTTGTGTTTGTTGGAAGATTTCTTTCTTGCTTTTTCTAGGGTGTAGTTTCCCTCCTTGTGTTGGCATTTTCCATCTATTATCCTTTGTAGGGATGGATTTGTGGAAAGATACTGTGTAAATTTCTTTTTATCACGAGTATCTTGGTTTCTCCATCTATGATGATTGAGAGTTTTGCTGGGTATAGTAGCCTGGGCTCACATTTGTATTCTCTTAGGGTCTGTATGAGGTCTGCCCAGGGTGAGAAGTCTGGTGTAATTCTGATAGGTCTTGCCCTTTTTCCCTTACTGCTTTTAATATTCTTTCTTTGTTTTGTGAATTTGGTGTGTTGATTATTATGTGTTGGGAGGAGTTTCTGTTCTGGTCCAGTCTGTTTGGAGTTCTGAAGGCTTCTTGTACATTCATGGGCATCTCTTTCTCTAGATTAGGGAAGTTTTCTTCTATAATTTTGTTGAAGATAGTCACTGGTCCTTTAAGTTGGAAATTTTAGCTCTCATCTATACCTATAATCCTTAGGTTTGGTCTTCTCATTGTGTCCTGGAGTTCCTGGATGGTTTTGGTTACCAAATTTATGCATTTTGCATTTGTTTTAACTGTTGAGTCAATGTTTTCTATGGTATCTTCAGCACCTGAGGTTCTTTCTTCTATCTCTTGTATTCTGTTGTTGATGCTTGCATCTATGACTCCTGAATTCTTTCCAAGGTTTTCTATCTCCAGAGAGGTCTCACTTTGTGATTTCTTTTTGTTTCTACTTCCACTTTTAGATCCTGGATGGTTTTGTTCAGTTCCTTCACTTGATTGTTTCTGCTTTCCTGTAATTCTTTAAGGGATTTTTATGTTTCTTCTTTAAGGGCTTCTGCCTGTTGACCCATAATCTCCTGTATTTCTTTAAGGGATTTTTGTGTTTCCTCTATAAGGGCTTTTTACCTGTTGACTGATGTTTTCCTGTATTTCTTTAAGGGAGTTATTTAAGTCTTTCTTGAAACCCTCTATCAGCATCATGAGATATGATTTTAAATACAACTCTTGCTTTTCCAGTGTGTTCGGGTATCTGGGACATGCTGTGGTGGGAAAACTGGGTTCTGATGTTGCCATGTGGCCTTGGTTTCTGTTGGTAGGGTTCTTGTGCTTGCCTTTCACCATCTAGTTATCTCTGGTGCTAGTTGGTACTGTTGTCTCTGGCTGGAGTTTGTTCCTCCTGTGGGCCTGTAAGCCTGTGTCCTTATTCCTGTGAACTCAGAAGTCAAAGCACTGCTAGGAGTTCACTCTGTTCAGGCAGGCTGTGCACAGAAGGCTGTGAAGTCTCCCGGCTCCCTGGTGCCAATGGTGGCAGGAAGACTTCATCCCAGCTACTCCACTGATCTTTCCAGATCAAATATCTTAAAAGTAATAAGTGGTGTTTATCAACCTGTGCTACACTTCAGACACAAATAAATGAGCTTCAAGGTCAGAGCAGCAAGATCTCTAGCAATTCCCAATGCTCATGCTTGCTCAGTATTCTGCATTTCAGTGCTGGTGCTGAGCTGTCCACATGTGGCATGATTTGTTCATTCACAGTCGTTTGCAGAAAGTGTGACCATCAAGGTCTGACATCTTTTTTTTTTCACAGATGACATGAAGCTCAAGAAGGAAGACCAAAGTGTGGGTGTTTCGGTACTTCTGAGAAAGGAACAAAATATTCACAGGAACAAATATGGAGATAAAGTGTAGAGCAGAGACTGAAGGAAAGACCAACCAGAGACTGTCCTACTGGGGGATTCATCCCATATACAGTCACCAAACCCCAACACTAATGTGGATGCCAAGAAATGCTTGGTGAAAGGAGCCTGATATGGCTGTCTCCTGAGAGGCCCTGCCAAAGTGTAACAAATACAGAGGTGGATGCTCACAGTCAACCATTGGACTGAGCACGAGGTCCCCAATGGAGGAGTTAGAGAAAGGATTGAAGTAGCTGAAGGGGTTTGTAATCTCATAAGAAGAACAACAATATCAACCAACCAGACCCCCCCCCAGAGCTCCCAGGGACTAAGCCAGCAGCCAAGGAGTATGCCTGGCTCCAGCTACATATGTAGCAGAGGATTGCCTTGTCAGGCATCAATGGGAAGAGAGGTCCTTGGTCCTATGAAAAAAACTCTATAGATGCCCCAGTGTAGGTGAATCAAGGGCAGGGAGGTAGAAGTGGGGTGGGTAGAGGAATACCCTCATAGAAGCAGGGGGAGAGAGGATGGGATAGGGGGTTTCTGGAAGGTGGAGGGGGAACCAGAAAAGGGGATAGCATTTGAAATGTAAATAAAGAAAATATCTGATAAAAAACAAAGTATAAAAATAAATAAATAAAAAGGAAACCATTTAATTAAGGCTGGCTTGCATTTCAGAGGTTTGGTTCATTATCAATATGACGGGAGGCATAGCAGAGATCCACAGACAGCAGGAAGTGACAGTGACACATTGACCAGGCTTGAACTTCTGAGACCTCAAAGCTCACCCCCTAGTGACACACCTACTCTGACAAGGCCACGCCTCCCAATATTGCCAGTCCCTATGAGCCTATAAGGTCATTTTCATTCACACTACCACACCCACTGAGCCCTCTGTCTGCCCAGTCCCACATTTTTTTTTAATTTTCTGTTTTTTGTCTTTTTTTATTGGATATATTCTATATTTACATTTCATTTCCTTTTTTCTGGTTCCCCATCCCCCAAAGGTCCCACATGCCCTTTTCCCTCCCCCTGTTCCCCCATCCACCCTTTCCCACTTCCCTGTTCTAGTATTCCCCTACACTGATGCTTTGATCCTTTCCAGCACCAGTGTCCACTCCTTCCTTCTTGTCGGATATCATTTGATATGTGGATTGTGTCTTTGGTGTCCCAAGATTCTAGGCTAATATCCACTTATCAGTGAGTGCATACCATAGGTATTCTTTTGAGACTGGGTTACCTCACTTAGTATGATGTTCTCCAGCTCCATTTATTTCTCAAAGAATTTCATGAATTCATTGTTTCTTTTTTTTTCTTTGTTTTCTATATTTGTTTACATTCCAAAGGCTTTCCCCTTTCCCAGTTCCCCCCCCACCATATGTCCCATAAGTCCTCTCCCCCCTAACTATTCCCAATCACCCCCCCCATTTCTCTGTTCTGATGCTCTCCTACAAATCTGTATCCAGTCTTTTCAGGACCAGGGTCCTTTCCTTCCTTCTTCTTGGGAATCTTTTGATTTGCTAATTGTGTCTTGAGTATTCAGAGCTTTTGGGCTCATTAATATCCACTTATCAGTGATTGCATTTCATGTGTATTCTTTTGTGATTGGGTTAACTCACTTAGGATGATATTTTCCAGATCCAACCATTTGCCTACAAATTGCATGAATTCATTATTTTTAATTGCTGAGTAGTATTCCATTGTATAAATATACCACATTTTCTGTATCCATTCCTCCTTTGAGGGACATCTGGGCTTCTTCCAACTTCTGGCTATTATAAATAAGGCTGCTATGAACAGAGTGAAGCATGTGTCTTTATTGAATGCAGGGGATTCCGCTGGGTATATACCCAGGAGTGGTATGACAGGGTCCTCTGGAAGTGTCATGCCCATTTTTCTGAAGAACCGCCAGACTGATTTCCAGAGCAGTTGTACCATCTTGCAATCCCACCAACAGTGTAGGAGTCTTCCTTTTTCTCCACATCCTCGCCAGCACCTGTTGTCCCTTGAGTTTTTAATCTTAGCCATTTTGACTGTGAGGTGGAATCTCAGGGTTGTTTTGATTTGCATTTCCCTGATGACTAATGATGTTGAACATCTTTTAAGGTGCTTCTCGGCCATCCGAATTTCTTCCGGTGAAAATTCTTTGTTTAGCTCTGTACTCCATTTTTTGATAGGGTTATTTGGTTCTTTGGGGTCTAACTTCTTGAGCTCTTTGTATATACTGGTACAGCGACAGGCAAGTAGATCAATGGAATAGAATTGAAGACCCAGAAATGAACCCAAAGACTTATGGTCACTTGATCTTTGATAAAGGAGCTACAACCATCAAGTGGAAAAAAGATAGCCTTTTCAACAAATGGTGCTGGTTCAACTGGAGATCAACATGCAGAAGAATGTGAATTCACCCACTCTTATCTCCTTGTACTAAGATCAACTCTAAGTGGATCAAGGACCTCCACATAAAACCAGACACACTGAAACTAATAGAAAAGAAACTGGGGAAGACCCTGTAGGACATGGGCACAGGGGAAAAGTTCCTAAACAGAACACCAATAGCTTATGTGCTAAGATCAAGAATTGACAAATGGGACCTCATAAGATTACAAAGTTTCTGTAAGGCAAAGGACACTGTCAGAAGGACAAAACAGCAACCAACAAGTTGGGAAAAGATCTTCACCAACGCCACATCTGACAGAGGGCTAATATCCAGTCCCACATTATACAGGTTTATGGAAAATACTGTTTGTTTGTGTCAAAGAACTTGGGAAAATTAGCTCTATGGAGTATTTTAAGATTGCCTTTTCTTATTGTCAGATGCCAAGGGTGTGACAGTTATTCTGAGATAAAGGATGCTAATTTTTGCATCACACTAAGTAAAGTTTGGAAAGCTGATTTTTTCACCCCAAGTTCACCCAGTTAGGGGCAGCAGAGTCAATGCCGGAACAAGTGGTAATCTGACCTACAACCTTTACCCTCCTGTACCCCACCAAATATGCCACCGAAACCTAAACCCTAGCTTCTTTCAAAAGAAACATGTCTTCTAGAACATTCCATCCCAGGCTTGATCCCTCCTGACTCACTTTGGATATAACATAATGACTAGGGTTTTTTTTTGTTGTTGTTGTTGTTGTTGTTGTTTTTGAGAGATGTAAAGAGAAGGCCAAAGTCAAAGTGAAACAAACATTCGGTTAATTTTGTTTAGGATCTTCAAAGAAATTAGTGACAGCTAAGTCTTACAGCCACGAACTAGAAAGTTGCCCTGCTAAGGAGCTGGGCTGAGCATGCATGGTCAACTCTGAGCTACTTCCCTGAGTCGGCCCTGAGTTCCACAGAGAACAAGTTGATTTTCCTCCATCCAACAGGCCTTCTGTGTCTGAGTTGATATTTGTTTCTGAGCTGAATACTTTGTTCTCTTCAATTGCCCTTGGTATAGGACAAGGTTTCTGCTTTAGGATCTGCCGCAAACACAGATGACTCCCTAAATGACTATGACCTTCATTTCTTGTTTTGTCGTCTCGGCAAGATGGAAGCCTCAGGACATGGAGAGAAAAAGATATTTTTATTTTTATTTTCCTTTCGCTGCCATCAAGACTGTGCAACATGACATTCAGCTTCTCTAGTCACAGCCTCTAGCCCTTGGCCAAAGGAGAGATAATTTGAATGAAGGGCAATCTTAGACTCATAGCATGGCACTGTTCTCAGACACATGTATCAGGGTGGCACAGGCAATGATCACAACCCACACCCAGCCTGCTGCGTGTGACCAGTAAGCTGAAGTGGTGTGAGGACCAAGGGCCTTGAATTGACTTCCCGGAGGCAGCAAGAGTACCTACCTCATTGTAGGTATTAGGAGGAGTGTTCCTCATCTCCACAGTAGCAACCAAGCTTAAAAGAAATGGCTATCTAGTACAGTGCTGCCATGAATACACAGTAAGAGTCAGCACCCACAGTTCATCCTGACCGCTGAGCATATGGGCATGCTATATTTGGTCAAGTTGTTCTCTCTCAAAAAATAATTTAAATATTAATTCAAGAAAGCTTCAGTAGGTCTAAGTCCCCAAGGAACTTGGCCAATGGCCTTATACAGTGTTTTCTATCTTCATCATCTTCATTCTCCTCTAGATAGTTTCCATTTAGAACGGCTCAATCCTTAAAACAATAGGACTGGGGATTCTATTCTAAAATAAACAATAGATTTGTCCTGCTCATACTTAAAAAAATTGCAGAGCAGAAAAGCACCTTTCCTTCAACAAAATTCACCTGAGGTCATATCTTTCCAAAGAGAAAAGACTATAAGCTTAGCCTATATTTTTAACCATTAAAACACCTGTGTTAAATGTTCTGTTGCTATGACAAAATATCCAAGATGAATCAACATGCAGAGGGAAAGGCTGTACCTTGGCTCCCAGTTTCATAAAATCAGTAACTATGCCCACTGTATAGGACACTGCAGAGCCTCATGACAGGGAATGCCAAAACGTATCTCCGGCAACCTAACCACATCTTCAGGGTCTCACTATTTCTCAGGAGTACAAAGGACTGGTGGTGATCAAGCTTTAGCATAGGGACTTTGAGGTACATTTTCAATCCAAACTAAAATGTAACGTACTTGAATGCACGTGGTCCCAGAATGAGTGGCAGTTCACACACCAGCAGCAAGCCTTCTGAAAAAAAATGTAGGACTTTATGGAAATGAGAATGTGCTTGGAGCTCCAGGCTCCTCAGCTGCTCTCGTCCCATTACTGTTTCTGACTACACTCTAGCTTCTCTGTGTGCCATTAGAGCAGTGGCTCTCAACCGTCCTAAAGCTGTGGCCTTTCAATACAGTTCCTCCTGCTGTGGTACCTCCTAATCATGAAATTATATTCATTGCTATTTTATAACTGTATTTGGTTAATTTATGAATTATAATATACAATATAGTCTTAGGTGACCCCTGAAAGGGCATTTGACTCCCAAAGGGGTTGAGATCTACAAGTTGAGAACCACTCCATTAGAGCAAGCAGTATCAGTGTTCATTCCTACTTCCAGTAGATGCTGACTTGGGATTTTTTTTTTTTTGTCCATACCTGTATTGGCCTGGGTTCTCTATAGTCACTGAATGTATGGGCAGTCTCTATATAATTAGGGAATTTGTCGATGACTTACAGCCTGTAGTCCAACTCCCCAACAATGGTCAGCAGCAGTTACAGAAGGAAGTCCAAGGATCTAGCAGTTGTTCAGTCCTATGAGGCAAGCAGGCAAGGAAGAATGAGTGAGTCTTCCTTCTTCCAATGTCTCCAGCAGAGGGTGTGGCCCAGATTAAAGGCTGTAGGTCTCCAGCAAATGGTGTGGCCCAGATTAAAGGTGTGTGGCACCACACCTTTATTCCCAGATGACCTCGAACTCTGAGATCTTGTCTTAATCTTCTGGGATTCATAACCACTATGCTTCAAGATCTCCATGCCAAGATCCAGGTCAGAAACTTTTATCTCTGAGCCTCCAGATTAGGATCATAGGTGACCCTTCCAATTCTTAATTGTAGTTCATTCCAGAGATAGTCAAATTGACAACCAGGTATAGCCACTACAATTCCCCTTACCTTTTTGAAATGTGGTGATCTCCTCTACCAAATACTTACTACAATGATACCTGCTGGGTTATTGTCAGAAGGAATGACATAACTACTATAATGTGCAAATGTAAATTGTAGAGATACCCATGAAGCTCTTGCCATAGGACTGGATTTCTCTTGCCTTAGAACCTGATATAGAACACATTTCATAAGTGCATTAAATATTTTCCACTAAGAAAAGAAATCTCAATTCAACTCATGTCTCTTATCCAATCAGATAAGAAAAAAATTACTATGCCTTTTAGCCTTTCAATGTTCACAGCCCACTGGAGGAGGCTAACTGCCTAGAAGAAGATGGTGATTGCCATCTGTTTTTGCATTGAGTATTGTCATTCTTTCTCCTCAGATTTGTCACAACATCATGGTTTCTGACCCTTCTGAATCAGAATATGAATGGAAAGTAGAAGCAAAGAGATTTCGTGTCATGGGAGTCAAGTACATGGCCCTTAGTTTGGTTCTCTTGACAGAACCCTTCCCTGAATCCCTCTCCCTCCCTTGCTTACCCCATCACTAGGTTTTCTCCCTAGAAGTTTTATAGATATGGGCAAATGAGTCCTCTCCTCTTGCTGGGTATCCGATCTCACTGTGAACCCTGAGATTGTGTTATTTACTGAAAAAAGAAGTTTCTAGTTGTCATGTGACTCAGGCCTTAACACACACACCTTTAATCTCTCTGGCTGTAACACAGGCATGCCCTTAGTATACACCTTTAATCTCAATCAATGAAGGTAAAGTTAGCTTGCAGAAGGAAGAGATTGTGTTTGAAAGTGGCATCTAACTGAGTGGCAGACAAAGTAATGAATCAGAGAAAGATTTGACAGAATAGGATATGTCCAACTCTCATAAGGAGAGAGAAGAAAAGAAAGCTACTTAAGAGAGCAGCGCAGGAAAAAAGGAGAAGGCAGTTTTAAAGAGAGAACAAGCTATACATAGGTTAAAGAGAGAACAAGCTATACATAGGTGAAGACAGAAGGAACCAGAATGAGACAGAAGATTAGAAAAGAATGCTAGAATTAGTTTGAGGTCAAGCAGAACAATTCAGGAGAATCCCAGAGAAGCTGGGTTGAATCAGTCAGCTGGGAGAGGAGTTTGATCCAGAACAGCTGAGTTGAATCAGCCAGCTAGAGATCAGAAAGAACTAGGAAGGGGTAAGATTTTTTAGCAGTAATTCTCAGCAGATGGAAACATTCTAGACCCAGATAAGATTGTACAGAGGCTAGAGGCTTCCAGGACTAGTCCTTGGTTAGAAGACTGAGGTAGTAAGCCTCAAAGAAGACAATTAAATCAGGCGAATAGAAGATACTTTTACATTTTCCAGCTGACAGAAGGATTTTCTTCAAGAAGGAAACCCATGTTGGCTCCTACCCCTTGCTTGCTGATAGCTATCTACATTGGTGTCAACGGTGGCCCCTGGGTATCTGCTCAACAGAATCTGCTTTCTTTGCCTAGAAATATGCTGTAATATAGTCTCCACTAACTTGTTGACAATCCCTCTTTACTCTCCCAGTAATTGGCTGGAAAATCTATCTCCTTCTGGATTTCTGAATCAGAGTCACATTCTGGTCTGTGGTACCCACCAAATTGCCTAATATTTATAGGTAGAATTGATATAAAAGGTCTCAGGAACAGAGGCAGAGAACTGCACGCTTCTTTCTCTCAGGAAGACAGATTTATCACACCTATCTCATTACTTCCTCCTAGGTTTCTTGTACTTGCTTGCTTGCTTATTTGTTTGAGACAGTATTTTATGTAGACAAGGCTAGCTTCAAATTCTACTAAGTAAGAATGACCTGGAACTTCAATCCTTTAATACCTACATCTTCCGTGCTGAAATTACAGATATACACCAATGCACCCAGGTTATGCAATACTGGGAGTAGCCCAAGGCCTCATAAAGGCTACCCACATACATTACCAAGTGAGCTACATCCCCAACCCTGCTGCATTCTGAATCCCACACCTCTTTTGATCTCCAGCTCTTTGGTCCATCCTTGTAATCCATCTGAGGATGAATCAAGCGAGTTGTAACTCAAGAATTCTCTCACCTACTTTTACAAATCTTGCTTGTATTATAGCTTCTAGTAACTCAACTGCACAGTTAAAATCAAGACTTGAAGGTCTTGTTTTAATCTGATCATAGCCATATCAGCAATGACAATAATAGGAATTATTGTGTGTCTCAGTCACTGAGATGCTGTCAGAACTGGAGATGCATAGTGGAAGTGTTCCTGATCACTCTTTACTACAACCTATGAGGAACTGTAATACGGAGGCTCAGAGCAGATCTCTGGCTTGCCTTCTGTTCCTGAGTTCATAACTGTCACTAGTAGGGTTAGAAAGCAAGTACTCTTATCCCAAGGTCAGCTCTGACAGCATCTGGACACTAGGATACCCATGTGACCATCAAATCAGCCATGTATGACTTTGTCGAATGACAAAGTCCTTTGTAGCACTATAAATTGTTCAATTATTTATATTGTTATTATAGTTATGAAAACAAACATTTTTTATTCTTCCACTCTATCCATACAGCTTTAGGTTACTTATATAAGATACATTAAATGCTCTAAAAGATTTAAATGGAGGCAGGATGGCAAGGTGGAAGAGTAACCATTAGAGAGCCAATTAAAAGTTCATAACATGGAAGTCACTAAAAAGGGAATGCTTAATTGTTGGAGGCCTCTTCTTGCAGTCCTGATCACAAGTAAAAGACCATGTGACAGAACAATGAAGCAAACAGACTGAAGTGTGGCCAATGCAAATGTCATTCAAGCCAGCCTGCCCAGCACTCACTAGGCACACTAAGTTCCACTGACTCCTCAGGAAACAGGACAGACATGCTTTGGTTTGGGTACACTCAAACATCAGAGGTGTCTGTACAAGTGCCCACGGTTTAAAGGGATTTAAAACAAGGCACAGGAGGAACCGCCACTGCAGAATGAGAGACTCGCTTTGTGCCAGGCCCTAGGTTGGAGGGGCCACAACAAGGATGCCGTTTAATCCTCTTACTGGTAAACTAGTGAGGCAAAACCACTTGAGGTTCCCAATTTCCTCCATGAAGGGGCTTGAAGACCAGGACAAACAAAGAAAGTCCCTCAAGAGACATTCCTATCCCACACACTGGAGCTTGTTACTGTACTAGTTTACATGGAAAACATTTTGCAGATGTGACTAAGGAAGAGGCTCTTGACAGGAAGAGATTTTAGGGTATTATCCAAGTGGGCCCAATATAATCACAAGGACCCTAAAGTAGATAAAGTAGGGATTCAGAGAGGTTCAAAGATAACCACACCTGGAGCTCTGAAGATTGAGGGAGGGGTCATGAACCAAGGAATGCAGGTGGCTTCTGGAAGATGGAAGACAGGGACGAATTCTCTCCCATAGAAGCTCCACGAGGACACAACTTGTGCCGCTGCTGACATCTTAATTGTAGCTCTGTAAGACCCCCATAAGACTCATTGAGACTTCCAACCTCTAAAACCAGAAGATAATAAATGTGTGTGCTTAAGCCACTATGTGTGGCTTATTACAGGCGCAATAGGAAAGTAATAGTTGCCTTGCACTAGTTAACCATGGGATCTGGATTTAACAGTGGTGTCCCTTGCGCATGCTAGACACACACTCCACCACTGTGCTACATCTCCATTCCCTAAAAACAGGAAGCTTGGGAGCAGACATTGGTGGGAAAGAGTTGAAATGAAGAGATGTAGGGAAAGATGCACAGAAACAAGCAAAGGAAATCCAGAGACTGCCAGCAGCTAAGGAGACCAAACCTTCAACCTTCAGGGGGTGTGGCTCAGCTGATCCCTCCATTTCAAACTACTGGCCTCCAGTACAGATGCTCTATAACTACAGTTCAGCTGCTCTGAACCATCCCAGTGGGGTGGTTTGTTGCATGATGCTCCAAGAAGCTGCCTCACAGATAGCTCTTCAGTATACAATTTAGAAAGACACCACTACATCTTCTCAGTGATGATGGTATCGTCATCTGTTTGTGCCTCTGTCTCAGGTAGCAGAGACTGGATGACTTATAAGTAAAGAGGATTTATGCCTCATAATTGTGAAGAGCTTGGATGCCCAAAGTCAAAGTGCCAGCAGATTCAGAACGAAGTGAGAATCTAATCCAGTGCCTCTCAATCTGTGCATTGATACTCCCACGGGGTCACATATCAGGTACCCTGCATATCAGATATTTACATTACAATCCACAGCAGTAGCAAAACTACAGTTATGAAGTAGCATATGGTTGGGGATTACCACAACGTGAGGAACTGAATTGGTAGGTCACAGCATTAGGAAGGTTGAGAACCACTGATCTAGTTTCTACCTATAAGGTGATATTTCAAACACTGTGGCTCTTATTAAAAGTGGAGAAGGGATCTGGAGAGCAAAAGAGCCCTGTGATTGTCCCCTCTTACCCTTTTATAAGGTGACAATTAACTCATGGCAGAAGAGCTCTCAAAATTTAATAACTTACCACCTAGTCCAAGTTAGCCTCAAATTTTCTATGCAGTACAGGATGACCTTGAAATTCTGATCATCTCATCTCCCTCTCCTGAGTGTTGGGATTACAGGCATTCACTACCACACTATATGTTGCTGAGGATCAAACCCATGACTTCATGTGTGGGAAGCATATACTCTACCAACTGGACTATACCATCAGCTAAGCCCCGCCTCTTCAATGAGGATTGCTTCAAAATGGATTGTGGAGGGGACACCTTCATTCAAACGACAACAATGTGGCCACAGGAAAACAGAACCACCTTGCATTTGCTCAAGAGTCTCTGCCTTCTAGAAGAGTTCTCATAAGTATTAACATGTGGGAACCACACCATAGTCAGGCAGGCAAACCAAGGATTATTTCTCCAGAGTGTGTTCAATGGTAGTATGTGCATGTGTTTTGTTTTGTTTTGTTTTGTTTTGTTTTGTTTTGTTTTGTTTTGTTTTGTTTTGTTTTTATCAGTCTTAGATGATCTCAGTTCAAAATTTGCCACTTTCAATGGCCCAGGAAGTTTTCAGCTTTCAATGTGTTCACTTTCTTTACTTAGGTAAAAGGAATTACAGTAACAATAGACCAGCCTGGTAACATTGCTGACAGGGTACTGTCTTAGTTAGGTTTTCACTGTTGTGAACAGACACCATGACCAATGCAAGTTTTATAAAAGACAACATTTAATTGGGACTGGCTTACAGGCTCAGAGGTTCAGTTCATTGTCATCAAGGCAGAAACATGGCAGCATCCAGGCAGGCATGGTACAGGAGGAGCTGAGAGTTCTACATCTTCATCTGAAGGCTCCTAGTAGAAGACAAACTTCCAGGCGACTAGGGTGAAGGTCTTAGCCCCACACCCACAGTGACACACCTACTCCAACAAGGCCACACCTCCTAATAGTGCCACTCCCTGGGAAAAGCATATACAAACCATATCGGGTACATTGAGACCCATTTAAACTTCTTCATTCAGCCCCCTACAAAGTCTCCATTTTACAGGTAGGAAAACCAAAGCGTAGAAACATGGGGAGATTTACCCAAACACATGTGGCTTCTAAGCCAGACCAGGATTGAAACACAAAACTCCTAAATCCTGTGGCAGCCTTGTGCAGACCACCACACCTTGCCTCTCCCTCCCCTTCATTTTTTCCGAGTGATTCTTTGTTGTTCTCGGCTGAAATCTATTCGAAACCTCTTTGTCTGCTAAACAATTATAAATTTAGTTCTGCTTCCAATGCCCGCCCCAGCCATTCAATAAAGATTACACTTTCTCTAAACCACAAAGTCTTCCTGCCCAGATTCTTTTATGAGAATCTTTATCTCAAGAATTAACTCGTTTTACTGCCCAACAGCAAAGCAGTTCTCTGGAGATAATGCCATCCCTAAATAAAGCGGCAAGGATGTTAGAGAGAGGGAGAGAGAGAGAGAGGGAGAGAGAGAGAGAGAGAGAGAAAGAACACAATAACACCAGCCACCAGCTATCAAATCACAGACTTCCCCCACATCCTGCTTCTTGTTCATCCCTGTAAAGTGATGCTAACCCTGAAGAACTTACACAGCTTTGGACTGCTTCTCTCTCTCTCTCTCTCTCTCTCTCTCTCTCTCTCTCTCTCTCTCTCTCTCTCCAAATAAAGTCAGCCCTCTGTAAAGCTCCTTGCAGATCCCACTGCCACCATTTTTAATATACTTTTTTGCACTTATCCAACCATCTTACAAAAGCCCGTGCTCCTTAAAATTATGGGATGCAGAATGAAAAACCCATCAGGATTTAATGACCGTATTTCAACCTCTTACCGCTGAGCAGAACTTGGCTTTTTCAGCGTTTCCACAATTATTCAAACAGGAAGGGGGGATCAAAAAGGTAGAGTTTTGAAGGTTTTTTTTTTTTTTACATTGCCACAAACCATTCATCAAACGTAAGCACCTTGTTAGGGAGAGGGAGAGAAGATGGAGAGATACTGTGTACATGGAGGTTTGGAGAATATTTAAAAAGACAATCTCACAGTCTAACAAAATACAATTAACTGAATTTCATCAGGGCTTCTATAAAAAATACACAAAGAATCAATAGGAGGCATAAAATCCAAAAGTGGGTTGTTATCTCTAGACCAGAAAAAAGCATTTCATTAGGCTGAAAGATTTTACACTCCCATTGGGAAAATTGCTTTCCCCTCACACCGCTGCTCTGCTCCGTACAGAAACTCAATTGAGAAGTCAATCATCAGAGCCACTTAGCAAATGTCACAAGGTGCTGTGGCTCTCCCCAGACATTTGTTACCTCTATGGGAGGTTCAGCCACTGGGAGCCCTGGCCGCTTTCTTCCCTGTTGACTGACACTTCCTCAACCCTCAGCGGTGTTTTATTCTCTGGCTGTGTCCTCTACTGTTTGTCTGCGCTTGTTGTTGTGGGGAGAAAAAAAAAGCAAACTGATACTCTAAGATCCTGGGCAACAGCTTTTCCCTTCAACATCCCGCGTTCTCAACACTCACCGCCCCAGTGAGAGCTCTGCTTGCCTGAGTTATAAATGAACATCGCCGTCCATCCCTGCAGCTGGGAAAGCCCCTTGCGGGCTGATGGCTGGAGCTGTCTTCTTTTGGCACCACATCCTCAGAAATGCCTGTTGCTTAAGGGGCCCTCTGCCTGATCATCATCACCCTGAAGGCCACAGATCGATCGACAAGTCTCCCTCCACCGCGCCCCGCCCCCCAAATAGAAGCAGAACCAGTGCATAGGGAGGCACTGAGACCCCAGGATGGAATTTTGAAGATCAGGTACACACACCCTCAAAGAAAGAGCTTGAAGAAGCATCTGGAGACGTCGTTATAAAGTATTGAGCTGGAAAGAGCATGGTAAGAGACCGCTCTGCCAAGGATTGTGGAAGGGTAGTCAGAGGAAGCAGCAATCTGCGGAGGGCCCCCGTGGGCTGCGGATTTGTGTCTCACCACTGTGTTTCTGAATTCTGTTTACCGGCCAGCTGTGGGAGCAGAGGTTGCTTCCTTCTTTTTCGTGTGTTCTATTTTTAAATGACTTTTTATTTTTTCCACTGTATGTGTCTGGGTATTTGCCTGTTTGAGCGCCACATGCATGCGGTATTCAAGGAGGCCAGAGGAGGGCATTGGATCTCCAGGAACTAGACTTATATAGATAAATCATTCTTGCCATGTGAGTACTGGGAATGGGACCTTGGTTCAATCCAGTGCGCTATCTCCTGAGCCATCTCTCCAGCACGATTGCTTCTGTTTTAAATCACCGGGCTGTGAAACTCACACAGGACACGTCTGAACACACCTTACCCGCTAGCTACCAGGTTCTTTACGGAGAATGATTAATGTTGAATGTTTTCAAACCTAACAGAGTGGCTTGTGCTGCTAGTGGGCCAGTGTCTGTGGGTGGGACGGCGTGTATGCACATGCGTACGTGCGTATATACAGTGAAGTGTGCATGCGTGCGTTCACTTAACCAACTCGATTGGCCAGACTTACTGTGCACACATCTCTAACTTACTTTGTCGTGACCACCTGGACGTGTCTTAAAGATAGCAGATGGTGACAATAGCGGGCAGCCACGGTAGCGCCCTGGTTCCCCACGAACATCCTGTCATCTATCTTCCACTAATCCCTAAATTTGGAAAGCCATCACTGACGGTCTTCGGCCCAAACTCTCTGGCCCACTCTCAATTCCCCAGCTGCTTAAAAACAATTTAATCAATAAAATTAAGAATCTTGATCTTAAGTCGGTGTTGAGAAAGAATTTGCTTCTACTTAAAGAATGTACGTTATGTATAAGTCCCAGTATATAGTCCTCTGCAGCGAAACCGCCAAGCATCTTGCTCTGCTGACAGTTCATACACCATCAGGCATTCGGTGCAAACATCATTATTTACTATATTGCCTCTGTCAAAGGTCAAAAATGAGTCTGCGCTAATATGAAATTGCAGCAGAACAAGAAGAAATGCTCACATCCCGCAATCAAGTGAAAAATCATGATATAACAGCAGCTAATAGGATCTTAGCTGCGCGGTCCGCTTCAAATGGCTTCAGAGCCTGTTAGCAAGTCAACATCGCCTGCCCTTTGAAGAGTGGGGCCTTAGCCGGGCAAACCTGTGACTGGCCATCCAAATCCAAACGTGAGGTGGACTACGAAAGGTTTTTAAGCTACAGCATGAAGCTGGCTTAAATCATATGTTGCTTAGAAACTGATAGTAAAAAAAAAAAAAAATTACGGACTGAATACCAGTGTGCGTCATATGATACCAGGAAACTCTTGGGTGGGTCAAACAGCTGAAAAGGTAAATCGCTTGCAGCAACGCAAGCCCGACAACTGAACTCAGCCTCTTGGTTGATCCGTGGTCTCAAGATAGAACTGACTCCGAAAAAGTTGTCCTTCAGTTTCCACAAGAGCTCTGTGACATGTGTGCAAGTTCACGTGTACAAACACACGTGCACGCGCGCGCACACGCTCACACAAGCTTAGAATACCTTTAGATTTATATACAGAAAGCTTTTCGCATTCCAACCTCTCCATTTAACATTAAGAACGCCCCCTTCTGTAAGACACCATACTTTACCTGGAGTCATGCTGCCATCTAGTGGACATTCATCAGAACTGAAGGTTTGGGGGTTTTTTTCTGTCCTGGAGAAATCTCCGACAGGGATCCAATACAGTTTTTCCTGAGGGCAGCATTTTTCACACTAGCCCTGGTTCCCGGCTTAGTAAAAAGATATTTTCAAATGTGTCAGTCACACTCAGTGATCTGGAGTAGAATTTCTGTGTTTCATCTTTTGTCTAAAATTGAGAAGACTCAGTAGAGAAAAATTGTCTCCCCCACCCCCATTCCACCCCCGGGAAAGAAGTGCCCCTGAAACCAAGCATTCTGTCCCCTTTTGCTGAGCTCTGCTGTGTGCCTTTGAGGAAACAGACCTCAAACAGAGAGTGAAGGACCCTGCCATGTCACTTTCTTTCCCTTTTTGGTTGTTCCCAGACAACTGTAAACTGCTGTGTGATAAACATGGTACTGTTAGGTAAGAGACATGTCACCTCAAGCCTTCACACACATCAGTGTGGTTGCAAGGCTATAGCAAGAGGGAGAATCAGAGAAATGGCTCCTTCCTCAAAGAAGGAGCAGAAAGCGAGTCTCGGGTCCTCACCTTGCTCAGTGAGACCTGGCATCAGAGGATGTGCACGTGTAGACAATATCGTGGGCGAGTCCCGCTGCCTTAAAAACAAGGCAGTATTATGTCATAGTGTCAAATCAAAGACAAATGCAAGATTTCTCACATTTTCATTTACCTTCTTCTGTTGATAACGGGCTTTTATTGCTATCAAGAACCAAATGGCCAGCACTAAAAGCAGACATACAAGTAACATTCTACGGACTGAGAAGGTTGCAACTATGTAGTTATGAATATATATATACATATAACTATATATAGTTATGAGTATATATATTTTTGGGTCTTTGGAATGTATCGTGGTACCTGCATTTTATGGCTAATATCCACTTCTGAGTACAAACCATGCATGTCCTTTTGGGACTGACTCCCAATTCTTATATGTAATCAAAGCCTGTGTTTTCTCCCTTTGGGTTCTCTTTCGGCTCTTAAGCAACAATAACTTTAAAACAAGAACTTTGAAAACAATCCAAGAACTTGGAAAAGAGCAAGACTGTATATGAGAGGAAAAGGTAAATGGTGTAACTATATTAATCTGGAAATTTTAAAAATCATTGTAAAACCTAAATAAATCTCCCAAACAAAAGATCTAGGACACTTTAACATCTGTTAAAATGTCAATTTTCTATGGACCACCCCCCCCAGGTTTTTTAGAAGTCCGAAAAGGTAGGACTATCCGCGCCATCACTATCAAGACCCTACATCCCGACCCCTGCACCCCACGGAATAGGCGTACAATTCTGAATGAGCCGTTGTATTAAAATGCAGAATGGAGACGGGTACCTGTGTACACAGATGACAGTAATGTCAACATGCGTGTCGGTAGAGCTGGAAGAAAACCGCAGGGAGAACGTTGAGGCTTTGATTACATATATGAATCGGGAGTCCGTCCCAAAAGGACATGTGTGGCGTGCACTCACTTATACGTGGATATTAGCCATAAAACGCAGGCTACCCACACTACACTCCACAAACCCAAAGAAGCTAAACAAGAAGGAAGGTCCAACCAAGGAAACGTGAATCTTACTTAGAAGGAGGAATAAAATAGTCATAAGAGGTAGATGGAGGGAAAGAAAATGGAGGGAGGGGTGAAGGGGGGGAATGGGACATTCAGGATCAAGTGTGGGGAGGGACGAGAGAGATAGCCTGATGGCTATTAGAGTGAATAGAGAAATGCAACTGACTGGGATGGGGGGATGGGAGCATCCCCAGGACAAGACAGAGACCTGGGATAAGAGAGGCACCCAAGAATCAAGGGGGGAGGGGGTACCTTAGCTGTGACTCACAGTATTGGGAACCTGAAGAGACTGCCTCCAGGAGCCAGGCAGGAATCCCAGTGGAATGATAGAGACACCTACTCACCCACCAAACTTTCCACCCAAAATTTATCCTGTCTACAAGAAACGCAGGCATGGGGAAAGGGACCAGAGGCTGAGGGAATGCCCAGCCAAGAAACAGCCCAACTTGAGACTCATTCCGTGGGCAATCGTGATCCTCCGAGAGACTCCACCCAGCAGCTGACTCAGACAGGTACAGACACCCACAGCCAAACAGTGAATGGAGCTTGGGGACTCTTAAAGAAGAAGAGGAAGAAGGATTGAGGCCCCTGAGGGGATAGGAACTCGACCAGAAGACTAGCAGAGTCAACTAATCTGGACCCTTGGGGCTCTCAGAGTCTGAACCACCAACCAAAGAGCATACACGGGCTGGACCTAGGCCTCCCTGCACACATGTAGCAGATGTACAGTTTGGTCTTCATGTGGGTTCCAAAAACGAGCAGGGGCTATCCTAAAAGCTGTTGCCTGCCTCTGGGATATGTTCTTCTAGCTGGGCTGCCTTGTCTGGCCTCAGTGGGAGAAGCGCCTAGCTTCACAAAGACTTGAGGTGCCAGGGTGGGGGCATACCCAGGGTGGGGGATGGGGAAAGGATTTTGGGGGGTGGTTGGGGGTGGGCAGTGAATGGCATGTAAAGTGAATAAGTAAAAAAAAAAAACTAAATTAAATTTTAAAAAAGAATCGGGAGTAAATTGTATTTTTTTTTAAATTTTCCTTTGTTAGAATGATTCTTACAGAAAATAATTCAACCTATCAGGCAGTGTGAACATATTTAATCTACCTAAAATTCCTATCTTCAATGATTAAAGTAAGTAATTTTTCATTCTAAAAAAATAGGGTTTATTACTGCAACCTTGTAACAATAGCACTCATTTGTTGGATACTTAGTATTTGCCAGGCTTGACCCAAGTGCATACATTATCCCACTTAGACCCTGCATGGTATCCATAGCCTTAGCAGACTAATTCTTTTAACACATGAGAAACTGAATGCCCGAAGAAATAGCATTGTCCAAGATCTGAGAGCCAACAAGTGTCACGCTGCAGATCGCCTGCGTGGCGGTTGACTCTCATAGAAGAATTCTGACATGTATTATGCAATGCGTTTCAAAACAATCACATGAAGAGTATCGGGAAAATAAAAGCTGAGTAAAACTTTCTACCCCGTTTAGCAGTATAAGCATGCCCCAAAGCTTCATTTAGACAGTTTATGTTAGTAAAATAAATAAATGAATAAATAAATAAATAAATAAGTAAATAATAAGTAATTAATAAATAAATAAAAGCAAGCTTAGGACCCATTCATGCTTCTGACTCCGCCTAGCTCTCAGATGTATTTATTAGGTTCCAGGAAACTAGGTGGTACTTATGAAAGTGGACTTTTATTGGGTCTTAAATAGCTGTGACACCGTCCTTGTGAATTTTACATTTATTTACATCTGTTTTCATTCTGGTAATATCACTCATGTGAGTCTTCCACATAGGTTTATGTGTATCCTGTCTGACTAGTGTCTAATGAACCCGGAGTCAGCAGCTGATTCTGACGCCACCCAGCGCGGTGGAGAGAGGTGGGTGGTGTGGACCCCGTCAACGTTATGAGATAGAAATGCATGACTGTGAAGCCATGAGAGGTTTCAGGAAAACACTGTACAGGGGTCTTATCATGCAGCCATTCAGAATCTTCCATGAAAACCTCATCTCACAAAACCAGTGTGCTAGTCAGTCTTTGTAAACAAAGCCACCTTTATTGAATTGCACTTTCCTTGTTGGTTGCTTGTTTAAAGACCAGGCTTCCTCACGGATAGCTCAGTCTGCCCTTGAACTTGCTAAGTAGCCTAGGCTAGCCTCTATCTACCTCAGGAACGTCCTGCCTCATCCTCCTGAGTAACATGATTACAGGTGTGCTCAACCATGGCAGCTACAGACTCTTCCTTCAGGTCTCTGAATCAAACTTTTGTTGAAAAGAGCTAGCATCCAAGCCACCTCAGATTTCATGCCCTCTCCTCTTCATTTCTGTCTGCTGAAAATGTAGCCAAAGAGGAGCATGGGAAGATAAAAGGTCCTCGCAGGATGACAACCAGGCAGGAAATCCAAGGTAAAGGAGCAGTCTAGATTAAATGCTGAGTTGAGAATGGGGGGTAGCCATGTTTGGATAGTGACGTCATTAGCCGTTGGCATTTAAGAAGAGGCCCTGCCATTACCAAATTCCTTACAATCTAGATGAGATCGGCTGTGACTCTCATTTCGTTTTAGTCTTCCGTAAACTGGGTCCATACCTTTCTACCATGTTGAATTCAGGGCTCCGTCTGCTGATCTAGCTCTCTCTACATGACCCCAGCATCCATTCTGTTGTGGAACGCCACGGTCCTCCTAAGGAAAAACTTGGATCCTTCCTTCTACATAAACCATTCTGTTTCTCCGTTTCTCTGTTTGTTTTGTTTGTCTCTGCCCCTCCCTTTCTCTGTGTCTTTCTTTCACACATAAAGACACGCACTTATGCACCACCCATGTACGTCCTTCTAATGCATACACACATACATCTTGTGCATTGCTTTCAAAAAAAATATGCTTTGGGAAATACAACAAATTTAATCAAAGACCAGAAAACTAAGCGTGACATCACTAAACGCCAGCCCCTGGGATGAGCGGCTGTCAGCTCTGTGCACAACGCTCCTTGGGCTTCCCCACCTCTAGCTGGGCCACCTCAGTGGCCTTTGGACATCCTTCCAGCCTGTTTCTCTTTTCCCTTGTTCTCTAGTAGCAAGGTCTCATGCACAGATATTTCTAAATCATTCAGGCACATAGACGTCTGCAAGCCCTCAAAGCAGATACTTTCCAAAAATAGCTCCCTTCCCTGGAATAACTCTAGTAGCAGATCTTTTTTAAAAAAAATTAATCTACCATCTACACTCATTTCCAATTAGTTTTTCTATGACTTGATATTTGATGGCCAGGA
Source organism: Apodemus agrarius (assembly GCA_964023405.1). Taxonomy (NCBI): domain Eukaryota; kingdom Metazoa; phylum Chordata; class Mammalia; order Rodentia; family Muridae; genus Apodemus; species Apodemus agrarius. Next base: position 25,590,678 of record OZ030011.1, on the reverse strand, counting down.
CAATAAGAATATACTGTACTCTGAATCTGGTAAATCCTGGCAACAAAAACCACTATTAAAGCAGTTTAAGGCTATTCCATCTTTACGAGCATTTCACTAATATAAAGAAGTTTGCTGGCTAGAATTGTGTTAAAACACAGGGGTCCTGTATATTCCTTGGCCTAGAACTGAAACTACCAAGAGGCGCGGCTCCTTTCAAGGATAGCTGGACATCTACCAACAACAAAATTTGAAGCCTTGAAGACAGATGTTCAATAACAAAGAGGACTGTTGGCGCGGAAGGCTCCAAGTACGGTTCTGTGTCAAAACAGAGCAGGCTGCCGAAGACTGCACAGCGGCAACTCGAGGAAGTCTTGCCAAGCAGAAGGGATTTCAAAAATAATCAGTAAGAGTGGGCATAGAGGGGACCAGCTGGGGTGTCACTTTCAAACCTCAGCTGAGCATGCCAGGAACTGAAATTGAACAGAGGAGGAGAAAAATAGAAGCAAGTTGTCCGCAGATGCAAGCTCGGAGTATCAGGTGCCATCTTCACGCGGCCCAAACATGGGGGAGGAAGGAGACAGGCAGTATCCTGAACCTAGGGCCTGACACGCTGGGCCAGCTCGGGTCAGAACACTGACGACAAAAAGCCCGTCTCCTGATGCCTCTGTTTGCCCGGGTCATCCTAAGTCCCCTCTGTCCACCTCCTGCTCACGCCATGACTGCTGTCAACACGCCGACCCACTCACTTCTTAACAAAAGACCGGCTCTGCTTCTGCTGCGTCCATGTGAAAGCAGTCAGTTTCCGACACCGCTCAGGCCCGCAGCTGAGCCACGCCTGCCCAGGGGAGAATAAAACACTGCTGTCTTAGTGAGGAGACTCCAAGATTTCACCCGTCTTACCCAAGGACACAAGACCAAAGGATAGAGAGCCAATGTGTAGGTGTATGTATAATTATGCTGTTTTAGCTTTGTCAGATTTTCAAATTGATTATAGAAACCATTCTCTCCTCCTCTTCCTCCTCCCCCCCTTTCTCCCTCTACCTCTCCCTCTATATCATAATTATAGAAAAAGAGGCTTTGAACATGAGAGGCGTTTTGGGGAGACACAGGATATACTGGACATGGGATGGGTCGGAGGGAGGCAGAAAGAGAAATTACTAAAATTAAATTAAAATTAAAAAAAAAACAAGGGGAAAGGATTTTTAAAAAATTTAAAGGAATTTTTTAAGGGAGAAAAAAGGGGGCATTGCATACATTCCAATGACACTCAGATGTGCAGCACCAGATTCCTCCATCACAGACCAGTCTCTCCAATAGCCATTCATCATCTTGACTGGGTATCTGGGCCACAGTCTGATAAGTGACAAGCAGGAGCCTTGGTCTTCTACCCCTACTCTGATCACCTCACCCTTGGTCACCCCAGGAGAAGAAAAGGCCATTCTTCCAGAGGCAGGTAAACCTTAAGGCCCTCCTTGGGCTTCGTTCTTCCTGATATGCCTGAAATCTGGACCTTCAGAAAAGCTTCTTTCATCTACCTTGTAATTATATCAGACTCCAAGCGCTACCACAATGGCTGCCGAGACCTCGGTGCCAGTCAGCATTCATTGGTATCTGGACCGTTGAAGGCACTTCCGGACTGGTCTCCGCGTTTCCGTGTTTCTGCAGCGTGCTACCCCCAAGAAAGGCACTTTCTGTCTGTCTTTCTAGCTAGGCATCCAATCGGATCATTTCGCTGCTCAGCACTTCTGGAGATTTCCATCCTGCCCAGCATGAGTTCCTACACTACCTGGCCCCCCACTATTTGTTATTCCTTTAAAATTACTAGAGCTCAACCGCAGCCCCCCACACACACCTTATACATATAGATGAGTAAACGCATCTCAAGGCACACCGCAGCGGTGTAGCATTCCCCAGAGCAGCCGCGTGCTTCTCATAGAGATCCTATTGGCCTACAGGCACGAGCGAAGGTGTGCTCTTTGACTAAACTTCAGTCACTATCCCCTCAACTATGCCACCATCAATCTGTCTCCAAGACTATTAAGCTCAAATTTGGCAAGACCTCCACTAAGTCGGTTTAATAAGACGCTTCTCGCCTTTGAGATCATTCAAATTCATCATCGAAGTATTCAGCATGCTTTGCCAAAGAATTCTATTAGGTTGCTTTAACGCAAATCTCCTTTCCTTGATAGTCGATCACATCCGCGTTCCTCTTGGGAGTTTTCTATCCCCAAGAGTCATTCTGCTACATCTGAGTGAGTAGACCCATTGCGAAATCTTTCCCCCTTACTGTAGTAACTTGAATGCGGGCGTCCTGTTGTTTTTAAACAAGCACCCAGGGCAGATTTTTCCCTTACACCATTAATTTGCAAGCTGTCCGTGGCGACATACTTAAGTGGTTCAAGGGCAGAGTTGAGTGGTTAAAACAGAATGCATAATCTTCAAAACCGAAAATATCTACTCTCTAGCCACTGAGGCCAAAGATGCTTGCTGTTGATTGTGAACACCACAAAAATATATACATATAGAAAATTTGTTAGATGCTTGGTAAATAGTGATTAAATAAATACTAAAAATGGGATAAAATTACAAAGTAGCAACCGGGTCCCTAACAAAGAATCAGGTTGGGACATCGGAGTAAATACTGCTTTACTGCCATGGTTATAATAGAACAGTAGGACACCTCTCTCTACATACGACTTTAAAGCCTCTGATGCTACAAATAGTGCCTGCTTCCGAAGGAAGGAGATGTGAACTTATTTTCAAGGAAGAGCATACTTTAATTTAGGAAAAGTATCCTGCTCAAATATAAATAGTGTCCCATCTGGTCCTATCAGAAACTGTGTCAGCTGGGCAACCAAATGCTTGCCCCTGATGCTGTCTCATTTCATAAGGCAAATTGTGTGTGTGTGTGTGTGTGTGTGTGTGTGTGTGTTGGGGGTGTTTCTGTAGAGCTGCAGGTTTTATAGTAAGGTGAAGTGAAACTACTTCTCCCTCTCTCCCTTCTCCCTCTCCCTCCTCCCTCTCCCTCTCCCTCTCCCTCCTCCCTCCTCCCTCTCCCTCTCCTTCCTCCCTCTCCCTCCTCCCTCCTCCCTCCTCCCTCCTCCCTCCTCCCTCTCCTCCCTCTCCCTCTCCCTCTCCCTCTCCCTCTCCCTCTCCCTCTCCCTCTCCCTCTCCCTCTCCCTCTCTCTCTCTCTCTCTCTCTCTCTCTCCCTCTCCCTCTCCCTCTCCCTCTCCCTCCCTCTCTCCCTCTTCCTCATGGGGGAAGCTGAGGGTAAGTATTACAGGCTCTGAGCAAAGGAGCCAAGGCTATACCAAAGTTGGATACGGAGCTGCCCGGATGGCTGGCCTGATCGAGGCAGAGAGGAAAATGGCCTTGTAGGAGCCAACGTGGGACAAGCCTAGGCCTACAGTGACCAATAAGGATTTCAAGTTTTTCTCTGTGGTTTTCTTGTCTTTAAGACGCTTCTGTGAGCTACAAGGCACGTGGCCCAGGTGAAGATGACATGGCAAGGTCCAGGTGACAGCAATGTAGAAGCAGCATGTAGGGTTTGGAGAATGACAGAAAGAACTGGTCCTGGGTCCAGTGGAGAAACGCCCTGAGTGAGCACCCCAGGATTATATCGGGAGACGGGACTTCTAAACTTAGAGTAGGTATAATGTTACCATGTGGATGCTTTGGGAGGGGGGGAATGAGATCATATTTTAAAACACAACCCACTGTCTTTTTTTCTACTTTCTAGTTCATTATGAAGAGGTTTCTTGGAGTCTTATCCCTGTAGGCAAGTTCTGTTTTAGAAAATCTAAAACAGCAAAACAAGCAAACAAACGAACAAAGAGAAAACCAGAATGCCACCCCTTCCAAAGCATTCACTAGAAACACGAGACTGCTAAGCTGACGCCGCCACACTCGAGATATGAAAGCAGCTTCACGGGCTTCCCTGAGCCCCATGCCTCTCCTCAGATCTTGTTCCACACTTTGGCAGTGTCCGAGCATGAGCAGAGGAGACCACAGATCACTACAGTTCGTTCCATGAGAGTGAGAGAGATGAGAGCGGTTCAGGCATCCTTTATGGATCTTGGAGCAATCCCTCCTGAGAGATGCTTTTCTCTATCAGGGGAGACGGACCTTTTACATCCATAAGAGGAATGATTTAACGGGGAGGCGTCCCGCTTAATTTGTATCTCCTAAACTAAGGGGAAGTGGGCCAATTGCAAACACTACACAGAGAGCTCTCGATTTTGAGGTCTCAGTTGTAAAGCGTTCCTGGAAATCTAGGGAAAGTGACTCCACTCCCTACGTGTCTATCTGTCACACCTTTTCACTTTTTATCTTTTTAATAGCTTAAGACCAAAACTTTTGTACTTTCTGGGCATACCTCAGGGGGAAAAAAAGTCACTCTTTTTCCTTAGCTAGAGTTCTCAAAGCTCTGTGACATCTCATGTGATAAAAGAAGACAACTTGGGTCTGTGAACAGTCAGAGAATACACCCACTGGGATGAGCTAAATTGCCCTCCAGATTTCAATGCGGGACCACCCGCAAGTGCGATGGAATTAGGACATGTGGCCTTTGGGGCGATAAGGTATAGATGAGTTCACAAGTATGGGTGGTGTTAGAGCTATATAAGCAAAGACACCAGAGAGCTGGCTGTCTCTCTACCTTGTATGGACACCGCAAAAGGCAGCAATTTACAAGAAAAAAGAAGAAGAAGAAGAAGAAGAAGAAGAAGAAGAAGAAGAAGAAGAAGAAGAAGAAGAAGAAGAAAGAGAACCCTCCCCACATACAAGACCTGCCAGAAACTTGACCTTGGTCTTCCAGTCTCCAGACATATGAATAACAAAGTCTATTTCCCAGTCTATGGGAACAGCTCAATATGAGATACCAAAAGCTGACAGATCAGGAAAATTAAGACATTTTAGACTACACTGGCAGAGAAGTCAGATGCAAGGAGCTGGTCCCTCCGTTTCCTGGACCAACTGCAGCACATATTCAATATTTATCAAGTTCCAGAATATGAGTTATTTGGGGATGTAGGATGGATCCAGTCCCATCTCCCCATGCCATTAGAGTGGCTACTGGTTTAAGGACAGAAATGGATCTGCAAACAAACCCTCAGACCACAGAGGCAAGACTACCAAAGGTACAACAGTTCTTTGAGAGAAGTAGGACATTCAGACGGATAATACTTGTCTTCAGTTTTTGAAGGACAGGCTACGTCAACAGGATACTATCGGAACTGAGAGGACAGTTCCATTGGTCGATCCCCCATGTCAGAAGAAAAAGCCAGGTATAGTGCCACATTTGTAAAGCTAGCACTGAAGAAGTAGAGACAAGTGGATCCTTGGAGATCACAGGCAGCCGGTCTAGCCTATGTGATGAGTCACAGTAAGTTTCTCAATAAATAAGGCGGACAGTGTCTGAGGAATTGCATGAAGTTGTCTTTTGGGACCTTGAATACACACACACACACACACACACACACACACACACACACACATGCACATATGTCCACATGTACACATACATGGTCACAGACTTCTTCACACACACACAAAAGATTCAAATCACAATATTGAAGGTTGACAAATCAAAGTTGCATTAGTCTTCCACATAGCTTTCAAAAATCGTGACAAGTATGATCTTACACCCTGAGTATCTCAGAATCCCCAAAATATTCCATCAGAGGCAATAAATACCATTTCCTAAAACTGTTCATGACACTGGCCTCTAATCTATTGTAGAGCTTAGAAGTAGAAAAAGAATCAGGCCTTCTTTGAGTTGATTCTGACCCTGAACTAGAATCAGTTGGGGAAGGTTCTACAAAGGCAGATCTACAGGATCAGAATCATTTCTAATGCCTATCAACTCCTGGAGACGTGAGGCATGTATGTGGATGAACAGAGACACCTGCACTGAACAGGTCAGGCGGAAATCACACCAGCAAAGCAGGAACTACAGAAGCGGGAGTTCAGCTAGGGTCCACCATGATCTCCAAATAACTCAACTGTTTGTTAATTCCATTGGGAAGAGAAAGCCACTCATCTAGATGCTGCATTTTTACGATGCCTATTAAACCATGTCCAGAGGGCCCAAAGGTCATTCCCAGAGGAACAGTTTGTTAGGGAGGGCCATTTAGCAAACCATCCATTGGCTGCTCAGTCCTATAGTCAAAGTTTGGGGTTCTGGCTGTGTCATCCTCAGGGGAAAGAGGATTGCTGTTTAAAAAAAAAGTGAGTCAAAAGCTATTGGGGGGGTCAGAATGATAAAGAGAAACACTTTCTTCCTTTCAAACTCCATAGCCAATGCTGCATCTGGTTGCCATGGTGACCTGAGCCGGTGCCTGCCTCCTGCTAGGACACCTCTCTACCCTGCTGAGGTACAGTGAGTTTCCAAGCTTGGAATACACTCGCTCTGCTTCCCTTCAGGGACCTCAGAGCTCTTCTCCCAGCCTTGAGTTATGTTTTGCTTTAGTCAAAAGGATTTTTAAAACAGAAGAAACTTCAAAACCTTGCCTTGTGTTCTTTAAATATATTTTAATAGCTTTGTAAAATGCACACATTATAAACAAATACATTTATATGTACACAAGTATTATAAAATACAAAGTAAAACTGCCTGAAATTGTATTTAAGGAGGATCTTTGTATGTGCCAACCACTGAAAAATGCTGTTATCTTCCTTCAAGTATACAGGAACTAAAAAGGACACATTTTACCAATTCATTTAACTCTCAAACCCCAGGCAAGTGACTTTTTAATTATCTTACTTCACAAATAGCAAAAGGATGTACTGAATTCCAATACTGCATGGATAGGAAATGGAGTAAGATTCAGCTCCTCGCTCCTGACCTCAATAAAGCCTTTGTGCACTTAATTGCCCCAGGTGCTGTGATGGCGATTCCTGGTCGCCAGCTTGACTACATCTGGAATGCACTACAATCGAGAATGTAGAGCACACCTGTGAGAGATTTTCTGCTTGGAGAGGGTGAATCCACTTCTAGTCTGGCCCTTAGAAGTGGGAAGACAGCAGGTCTTTGATCCTGATCTTAAGGCAGGAAGACACACCTTCAATCTGGGCCACACCTACTGGAAGCCTCCATAGGCACATGGAAGAAAGAAGCTTTTGCTCTTTGCCTGCTTCCCTCGTCTTGCAGGCACATCTATTCCTTCACTGGAGTTGGAGCCTACTTCCTCAGGATTCCAGCAAACACAGAAGACCAGCTGAGACACCCAGCATGGTGGGACTGAACAACTATTAGACTCTTAGACTTTCCATTCACAGCCACCCATCCTTGGATTAGCTGGTTTGTAACCTATAAATCATTCCAATTCCATATACATACATATATATATATATATATATATATATATATACACATATATATACATATATACACATATATACATATACATATGCATATACATATACATAAACATACACATATACATATACATACACACATATAGTTAAGTTATATAGTTTTATATATATACCCACATATTCATTCCACAAGTTCTGTGACTCTCTAGAAAATTCTAATATAGAAACCTTAGAGCAACAACAATTTTTCCAAAGTAGTATAATAGTGTGACATAAATGTACTATTCTTCTGCCCCCTTTTGATGGGCAATTAAAGGGTTGGCAACAATTATTGGCAATGATGTGCAACAGCAATAGACTTGCTTAGCTAGATCTGTTGTAGGTCTATGAGGTCATCTCCTTCTTCAGGAGACACCCCTGGCTGTAAGGTGAGCAAGCCAGAGGCCTCACTCTTCCATGACTTAATAAAGCAAGGTGAATAGCCCCTGAGGTATTCCAGCCATGGTTGACTTTAGGTCCCCACATGTATATATACATATACCAGCGCGCACACACACACACACACACACACACACACACACACACGCACGCACAAAGAAACTATGCAAACCTAGAAAAAATACATTCTTTACAAAATTGTCTTCCAGTCTCTTTATTCAAGTATCCTAGTACCATTACTTCTCTTCCCTTCTAGTGATGTCCCCCAGAGGCAGTGAGACTCTAGGCTTCTACGTCTCCTTGTTTTTTTGTTTTCTTATTGGTAAATGTAATAACATCTATCTTACAAGGCTTCGGAGGATTAGCTATCACACAGAGGATACAATGTTTTCTTGATTCTCTATACTTCTTGCTGTCTGGGAAGAAGAGTCATGCCCTTGCCTATTTCTAATGATAAGAATGGTTCTCTTCTGGATCTAGCATTCCCTCTGCTCTCTCTTCTGCAATGTTCCCTGAGCCTTGCAGGTATGTGTGTGTGTCTATAAACATCTTTTTTCTTTTCTTTTTTACATCTTATTGAAGGTTCAATCATCATTTGTTCTCAGTACCCTGAGCTTCTCTGCTTAAGGATAAAGAGTAGCTTCTAGCTATGGGGACAAATGTAGACGTGAAGACTTCACCTTGTCACCAACAGAAAGTCACAACGCAAAACAAATGGCATGTAAGGGATAAGGGATCTATAGGGAGAAGGCCAAGGAAACAAGAGAGATGGGAAGGAAATAAGAGAGGGTGGGGGTAGAAGCAAATAGAATGTACATGAATTAAATTGTCAAAGAACAAAAAATAGTCAATTTAAAGGGGGAATTCTGGGAAAAATGGATCTAGACTTTTATTACTTGGCAGGCTAAAAATAACGTGTAGAATTCTTCTCAATATGATCTATCACCATCTTACTGTTCATCCTGCGTGTACATTGACTTTCGCCAGCCACCTCTGCCATATCCGTTAAAAATTCACACACTTCTCCCTCCTTTTTCCATTAATACAGATAATTACATTAGCTGATTTCCTCTATTGATCTACCTTTGATCTGCTACACTGCACATCACTTGGTTATGGTGCTGTCATTTTATTCCTTGCTAGATCCTATTTGTCTGCACTTCATTTGAAATTCTCATATCAATATTCTTAGCATGAGCAACTGAAGCATTGTTCTCACCCGCCCTTACCAGGGCTGTGCTTCCAGAGATCATTACCAGTGCCCCTTCTTCCTTGCTCTGTCAAACCACCCAGGGGCTAGCTGCTCCTTAGTCAGCAGAATTGCTACACTGGAAACTGTTTCTGCCTGATGTTTTATGGCAAATGGCTCAATTTGTTCCACGATAATTGGTCATTTTCGTTTGCTTCAGTTTCTGTTCAGTTAGTTCAACTCAGATCTTTTCATAGAAAAGTACTCATTTGGGCTCATTCTGCCATTTGTTGGCAGGTCATCCGTCTCTGGACATATGGGTTATAGAAAAACTATGAAACAAACAAACAAAAAAAAAGGTTTGTTTAGTATTTATTATCTTGATTAATTAAATTGTAATTTAAGAGAACGTTCAACATTGAACACATTGCTTTCTGTGTTTCATAGGTTTTTTTTCCCTTATTGATCCTCTAAACTGGCTGAGGCTACTCTCTGAGGGTCACTGGCACACCTGCCAACAAGAGCAAAAGCCCAAGGGTAAGGAAGGGCACCGAAAGGTAAAGGGAAGAAGTGTCTTCCAGAAGAGCCTTCCTCTTCTACAGGAATGGCTCTCAGTCCTGACTGCAGATCAGAATTACAGGCAGTGCATATAAAATAAGAACCAATCTTAAACACCCTCCCCTAACCCAACCAAGCAGATTCTCTGGGACTAAAATCCAGGTATCTGAGTTACAAGTCTCTTTGGATGTGTTTAATGTGCACCCAGAGTTGATGGCAACTATACTCTACAAAAATGAAAACAGCAGGGTGGGGAGGCCTGAAAGCTTTTACAAGAATGCAACCACATTGTTTCTATTAGTATTCAGATATTAGCAGGCTTGGAAGTCTGAGGTTGGATCCTTCCTTTTATAATCTGCACATTATAAAACCAGAAACTCAAATTTTGGTCACTGATCAAAACAATGAGATCTGAGCCATATTTCTAACCCTGGGTGAAGAAAGGAAGATCCCCAAAGCTCACAAGATTACTACCAGAGACTCTCTGCTAAGGAACATAGACATACTATTTCCCCCTCACTTAACCTAAATATAGCTATCAATCACCTAGCCAGTTAAATATACCTGTTCTTGAGACTTTATAAATTAGCATAAAACAACCTTAACATGGGTAGGCACAATGGCCATCCTCCATTATCCATTCTTAGCCTTGAGATAGACTTTATAATAAATGCTGCTTGTCTTCTTTCTCCGTGTCTTGTCTGAATTAATTCCACAGAGATCACAAAGACCAGCATGTTGAGGAGATGCCAGATCTGGAGCCTAGTCACAAATTCCAGCCTACATCTCCCACTAAAAGATTTATTTGGTCCATAGATCAAACTTAACATGAATTTACTCCAGACACAAACTTATTCTCAGCACTTGAAATAGTGTACTGGCTCGTTTTGTGTGTCAACTTTACACAAGCTGGAGTTATAACAGAAAAAGGAGCCTTCCTTGAGAAAATGCCTCCATGAGATCCAGCTGTAAGGCATTTTCTCAATTAATAATCAAAGGGGGCCTAGCCCATTGTAGGTGGTGCCATCCCTGGGCTGGTAGTCTTGGGTTCTATAAGAAAGCAAGCTGAGCAAGCCAGGGGAATCAAGACAGTAAGAAACATCCCTCCATAGCTTCTGCATCAGCTCCTGCTTCCTGACCTGCTTGAGTTCCAATCCTGACTCCCTTTGGTGATGAACAGCAATGTGGAAGTATAAGCTAAATAAACCCTTTCCTTTCCAACTTGTTTCTTGGCCATGATGTTTGTGTAGGAATAGAAACCCTGACTAAGACACATAGACTTCTCGTATTAAAAAAGCTCAGGAAAACAAGCCATAAGCAAAACAAACACATGGCCAGCCTAGCTTCTTTTCTAATGGAATAGAAGGCCAATGTCAGAGGCACAGAGAGCCAGTTCTATCCTTCTATCTCCTTCAAAACCTTAAGGTTTCCTTCAAAAACTTTAGAACTATGGAAATAAATCCAATCCCAAAGGAAGTGATGTCTCCCAAGCAGTCTAGAGACAATAACCTAGTAAAAGAGTATTGTTAAGTTGAATGTATGGCTCAGAAAAGCAAAATTGCCCACACAGCTCCACCAGCCTTGCATGAGACTTGCTTTAACCTGAGACACACAGGTGAAACCCCTCTCCCAATTGCCCCCGCCTGCTGGGACCCTAGCAAGTCCAGTAGCCATGAGCTCTGGCCCATCCTGTCAAGAGTTCCATCTTCCTTCCTGTCTGCACAAACACCTGCAGTCTTACATTGGCTTACTGCACCCCACTGCAACCACACAGCTCTACCTGCCTCCCAGGTGGCTTGCTCCAACCCTGGACACTGGTCAGCCAACACCAGAAGCAACAAGATGGCAAAAGGCAAGCACAAGAACATAACCAACAGAAGCCAATGTAATACGGCACCATTAGAACTCAGCTCTACTATTACATCAAGCCCTGGATGTCCTAAAACACCTGAAGAGAAAGAATGTCACATTAAATCCCACCTCATGAAGATGATCAAGGCCCTTAAAATGGAAATAAATAATTCCCTTAAAGAAATACAGGAAAACACAAACAGGTAGGCGCCCTTAAAGAGGAAACAAATAAATACAATCAAACAGGTGAAGGAAATGAATAAACAGTCAAAGATGTAAAAATGGAGATAGACATAATAAAGAAAACGGAGGCAACCCTGGAGATGAAACACCTATGAAAGTGAACAGTAACTATAGATGCAAGCATCACCAACAGAAAACAATAGATGGAAGAGAGAATCTCAGGTGTAGAAGATACCATAGAAGAAATTGACACATCAGTTATATCAGTCAAAGAAAATACCAAGTGTAAAAAGTTGCTAACAAAATACCCAAGAAATCTGGGACACTATGAAAAGAACAAACCTAAAAATAATAGGAATAGAAGAGGGTGAAGATTCCCTGTTCAAAAGTCCAGAAAATATCTTCAACAAAATCATAGAAGAAAACTCCCCTAACCTAAAGAAAGAGATGGCCACAAACATACAAAAAGCCTACAGAACACCAAATAGATTGGAACAAAAAAGAAAATCCTTCCACCATGTAATAATCAAAATACTAAACATACAGAACAAATAAGAATATTAAAAACTACAAGGGACAAAGGCCAAATAACATATAAAGTCAAACCTATCAGGATTCCACCTGACTTCTCAACAGAGACTCTAAAAACCAGAAGATCCTAGACAGATATCTTGCAGACCATAAGGAACCACAAATGTCAGCCTAGACTACTATACCCAACAAAATTCTCAATAACCATAGTTGGAGAAACCAAGATATTGCAAGAAAAACCAAATTTAAACAATATCGTTCTACTAATTCAGCCTTACAAAGGAGACTAGAATGAAAACCCTAACACAAAGAGGGAACTACACCCAAGAAAACACAAGAAATTAACTATCTCAAAGTAAAACCAAGAGAATCACACAGTAACACCTCCAACATAAAATAACAGCAATAAGCAATCATTGGTCATTAATATCTCTCAACATCAATGGATTTGATTCACCAATAACACAGGCTAACAGAATGGATATGAAAACAGGATCCATTGTTCTGTTACATACAAGAAACATATTTCAGCAAGAAAGATAGACAATACCTCAGAGTTAAGGGCTGAATAAATGGTTTTGAAGAAAACAGGCCCAAGAAACAAGTTGGAGTAGCCATTCTAATATCTAATAAAATAAACTTTCATCCAAGGTTATCAAAAGAGATGGGAAAAGATACTACATACTCAACAAAGGAAAAATCCACCAAGATGGTGTTTCAATGCTAATGCCCCAAATGCAACAGCACACACATTCGTAAAAGAAAACATTACTAAAGCTCAAATCACACATTGAACCCTACACAATAATAGTGGGGGACTTCAACACCCCACTCTCACCTTTAGACAGGTCATCAAAACAAAAATTAAACAGAGAAACAATGAAACTTACAGAGGTTATGAATCAAATGGGGTTTAACAAATATCTACAGAACGTTTCACCCCAAAACAAAAACAACTTTTTTTTTTATTTTTTGAGACAGGGTTTCTCTGTATAGCCCTACCTGTCCTGGAACTCAGTCTGTAGACCAGGCTGGCCTCGAACTCAGAAATATGCCTGCCTCCCAAGTTATGGGATTACACCACCACTACCCATCTCACAAAAACTTTTTAATTGATCATATAAGCACAAAGGAAGCCTCAATAAATACAAGAAGATTGAAATAACCCCTTGTGCTCTATCAGAACACCACAGATTAAGGCTGGACTTAATGATCACTTGACTAGGGAAGAAATAAAGAACTTAAAGACTTTCTAGAACGCAATGAAAATGAAGGCACAACACACCCAAACTTATAACACACAATGTGCTAAAAGGAAAATTCATATCACTAAGTGCCTTCATAAAGAAATTGGGGAGATCTCATGCTAACAATTTAAAAGTAATACCTGAACGCTCTAGAATGAAAAGACACAAATATACCCAAGAGAAGGGAGTGGCAGAAAATAAACTCAGGGTTAAAATTGATCAATTGGAAAAAAAAGAGCATAAAAAGAATTAACAAAACCAAGAGCTGGTTCTTTGAGAAAATCAACAAGTTAGACAAATCCTTAGCCAAACTAATTAAAAGGCACAGAGACAGTATCCAAATTAACAAAATCAGAAGTGAAAATGGAGACAACAGAAACAGAAAATTAAAAAATGATTAGGCCTTACTTCAAAAGCCTGTACTCCACCACACTGTAAAATCTATATGAAATGAATGATTTCTTTTCTTGACAGATATCATGTATCAAAGTTAAGTAAACTATCTAAACTGTCCCATAAGGAAAGAGAAGCAGTCATTAAAAGTCTCCCAACCAAAAAAAAAAGGGGGTGGGGAGGAACAGGGCCAGATGGTTTTAGTGCAGAATTCTATCAGACTTTCAAAGAAGAGCTAATATCAATGCTCCTCAAACGATTCCATGAAATAGAAACAGAAGGAGCACTACTTAATTCATTCTATGATGCCACAGTTACCCTGGTACCTAAAAGACACAAAGACTCAACAAAGAAAGAGAACTTTAGACCAAATTTGCTTATGAACATCAATGCAAAAATACTCAATAAAATTCTCCATTTACCACCATCAAGTAGGCTTCATCCCAGGGATGCAAGAATGGTTCAATATACAAAAATCCATCAACATAAACTCATCTCATTAGATGATGAGAAAGCCTTCAACCAAATCTATATCCCCCTTTGTGGGAAAAGTCTTGGAAAGACCTGTGATTCAAGGCACATACCTAACATAATAAAAGGAATATACGGCAAGCCAAAACCAACATCAGATTAAATGGAGAGAAACTTGAAACAACCCCACTAAAATCAGGAACAAGACAAGGATGCTCACTCTCTCCCTATCTATTCAATATAGTACTTGAAGACCTAGCTAGAGCAATAATACAACAAAAGGAAATAAAGAGGATACAAATTGGAAAGGAAGAATTCAAGGTATCACTATGCAGATGATGTAATAGTATATATAAGCAATCCCAAAATTCTACCAGAGAACTCCTACAGATGACAAACTTCAGCAAAGTGTCTGGATATAAAATTAACTCAAAGAAATCAATAGTTCTCCTTTATACAAACAATAAATGGGCAGAGAAAGAAATTGGGAGAAAACACCCTTCACAATAGCCACAAGTAATATAAAATATTTTTTTTTGTTTTTTTGTTTTTTTTTTTTTCGAGACAGGGTTTCTCTGTGTAGTCCTGGCTGTCCTGGAACTCACTCTGTAGACCAGGCTGGCCTCGAACTCAGAAATCCACCTGCCTCTGCCTCCCAAGTGCTGGGATTACAGGTATGCGCCACCACGCCCGGCTCTAAAATATTATTTTATACTATATATTTATATAATATATAATTCATTTATATATTTTATAATATATGAAATTACATCCTTAGTCATCAGAGAAATGCAAATCAAAGGATCCCTGAGTTTCCATCTTACACCAATCAGAACAGCTAAGCTCAAATCTCAAGGGACAGCACATGCTGCCAGGAATACAGAACAAGGAGAATATTCTTCCATTGCTGGTGGGAATGCAAACTTGTACAACCACTGCAGAAATCAATCAGGCAGTTTCTCAGAAAACTGGAAATAGTTCTATCTGAAGATCCAGCTGTACTGCTTCTGGGCATATACCCAAAAGATGTTTCACCATACCATAAGGACACCTGCTCCAGTATGTTCATAGCAGTCTTATTTATAATAGCCAAAACTTGGAAACAACCCAAATGCCCTCAGCTGAAGGATACAGAAAATGTGGTTCATTTACACAATGGAATACTATTCATCAATTAAAACAAGGATAGCATGAATTTTCAGGCAAATGGATGGAACCTGAGAATATCATTCTGAGTGAGGTAACTCAGACCCAAAAGGACATGTTTGGTATGTACTTACTGATAAGTGGATATCAGCCCTTAAGTTTAGAATACCCATGCTACACCCCACAGACCCAAAGAAGTTAAACAAGAAGGCCCAAGCAAGGATGGTTGAAAAACACTTTGAAAAGTCAACAAAATAGTCACAGGAGGCAGAGGAACAGAGGGAACTGGGTGGGAGAGAAGAGATGGAGGAGAATGGGGAGACAAGACCAGGTATGGGGAGAGACAGTTGCAGATACCCACAGCCAAACAATGGATGGGGTTTGAAGACTCTTTTGCAAGAGTTAGGGGGAAGGATCGAAGGCCTTGAAGTGGATGGAAACCCCACAGGAAGACCAACAGAGTCATCTAACCTGGACCCCTGGAAGCTCACAGAAAACTGAGCCACCAATCAAAGAATTTACAGGGCTGGAGAGAGATCCTCAGCTCATATGTAGCAGATGTGCAGCTCAGTCTCCATGTGGGTCTCCCAACAACTGGAGTAGAGTGTCTCCTTAAAGCTGTAGCCTGACTGTGGTATCTGTTCCCCAAAAGGGTTGCCTTGTCTGGCCTCAGTGAGAGAGGATGTTCCTAACTCCGCAGAAACTTGATGTTCCAGGGTAGGGGAAACTGGGATGGGGGGGGGCGGGTGTTACCCTCTCATAGAAGAAGGGAAGGGGGTGGGGGAGGGACTGTATAATGGGAGACTGGGGGGATGCATTTGGAATATTAATTTTTTAAAAGAGCAATATCTACAAAAAGATACAATGGAAGCTTTTTTTTATTAACTTTTAATCACTTAGAATCACCCATACACCCCCAAAAGACCCAAATATCTCTAGCTAAATGCCAGCCTTTTAATTTTTTCCCATTGTTTATAAAATTAATTTTGTGCTTGATAACATGCCAAAACAGACTTTTAAATCCCCCCTATTTGGACTGGAAAATGCACTCAGCCAGTAAAGGACTTGTCATATAAAGGTGAGGTCCTGAAGTCAGACCCCCAGGCACCCATGTGAAGGTCCAAGTCCAGCAGCAGTACATACTGTAACCCCAGCACTGGAGAGGTAGAGGCATGAAGATCCCTACAGCTGCTGACAAGCCAGCCCAGACAAATCAATGAGATCCATGTTCAGAGATACTCTGTCTCAAAAAAAAAAAAAAACCAAAAAAACAAAAAAAGAAGGCCTGTTGACTTCTGACCCTCAAATGCACATGCACACATATGCATGTACAAACATATGCACACATGTGGTGCACTTGCATATACATAATTCTTCCTTTTTAAGAAGTTTTAGCCTCTCAATCTTTCTCCTTCACCTGCTTGCCTTGTGCGACTAAGCAACTGCTAGATCCTTCCATTCACAGCTACTGCTGACCATTGTTGAGGAATTGGACAACAGACTAGAGCCAGGAGACTCCCCAGCCTTCTGTACACAGCCCTCCAGAAGAGAGTGATCTCCCCAGCAGCGCTTTCACTTCTGAGCACAGAGGTGAGATCTCCACCTTCTCTCTGGAGGGGAACAGCTAGGAGCACACAGGGCATAAAATCAGTGGAGCAGCTGGGACAGAAGTCTTCTCAACACCATTTGCACCAGGGAGCCAGGAAACTCCACAGCCTTCTGTGCATAGCCGGCCAGGAGAGAGTGCTCTCCCAGCAGTGCTTTCACTTCTGAGCTCAGAGGAGTAAGGACACAGGCTTACAGGCCCACAGGAGGAACAAACTCCAGCCAGAGACAACAATACCAACTAGAGATAACCAGATGGCAAAAGGCAAGCACGAGAACCCTACCAACAGAAACCAAGGCCTCATGGCAACATTAGAACCCAGTTCTCCCACCACAGCAAGTACCAGATACCCCAACACACCAGAAAAGCAAGAGTTGGATTTAAAACCGTATCTCATGATGCTGATAGAGGGCTTCAAGAAAGACTTAAATAACTCCCTTAAAGAAATACAGGAGAACATGAGTCAACAAGTAAAAGCCCTTAAAGAATTACAGGAAAACACAAACAATCAAGTGAAGGAACTGAAAAAAAAAATCATCCAGGATCTAAAAGTGGAAGTAAAAACAATAAAGAAATCACAAAGTGAGACCACTCTGGATATAGAAAACCTTGGAAGGAATTCAGGAGTCATAGATGCAAGCATCAACAACATAATATAAGAGATAGAAGAAAGAACCTCAGGTGCTGAAGATACCATAGAAAACATTGACTCAACAGTCAAAGAAAATGCAAAATGCATAAAGCTGGCAAATCAAAACATCCAGGAACTCCAGGACACAATGAGAAGACCAAACCTAAGGATTATAGGTATAGATGAGAGCGAAGATTTCCAACTTAAAGGGCCAGTGAGAATATCTTCAACAAAATTATAGAAGAAAACTTTCCGCCGGGCGGTGGTAGTGCACGCCTGGAATCCTAGCACTCTGGGAGGCAGAGGCAGGCGGATTTTTGAGTTCGAGGCCAGCCTGGTCTGGTCTACAGAATGAGTTCCAGGACAGCCAGGGCTATACAGAGAAACCCTGTCTAGAAAAAACCAAATCCAAAAAAAAAAAACAAACAAACAAACAAACAAACAACAAAAAAAACTTTCCTAACCTAGAGAAAGAGATGCCCATGAACATACAAGAAATCTTCAGAACTCCAAACAGACTGGACCAGAACAGAAACTCCTCCCGGCACATAATAATCAAAACACCAAATGCACTAAACAAAGAAAGAATATTAAAAGCAGTAAGGGAAAAGGGGCAAGACCTATCAGAATTACACCAGACTTCTCACCAGAGATGATAAAAGCTAGAAGATCCTGGGCAGACCTCATACAGACCCTAAGAGAACACAAATGCCAGCCCAGGCTACTATACCCAGCAAAACTCTCAATCATCATAGCTGGAGAAACCAAGATATTCCATGATAAAAAGAAATTTACACAATATCTGTCCACAAATCCAGCCCTACAAAGGATAATAGATGGAAAATGCCAACACAAGGAGGGAAACTACACCCTAGAAAAAGCAAGAAAGTAATCTTCTTCCAACAAACCCAAAAGAAGATACCAACACAAACATAAATAACATCAAAAATAACAGGAAGCAACAATCACTATTCCTTAATATCTCTTAACAACAATGGACTCAACTCCCCAATAAAAAAACATAGACTAACAGAAATATTTCTCATGTAAATCTTCAATTTTATGAGAAAATGTTTGTAATTCCCCTTTTAATCAATTTAGTAATGGTTTTTATGTCTACCATTTTATCTGCATTTTTCATGATAATCTTCAATTTTAATATGTCTTTCTATATATTTCTTCTATTTTATCAAAAATATTTTCAATGTAAATCTTTGATTTTATCACAAATGTTTCTAATTCCACCTTCAATTAATTTAGAGTTTTTATATCTACCATTTTATATGTAAAATTTTCCATGAAATAGTCCATTTTAATGTGTTTGTCTATATATTTCTTGAATTTTACCAGAAATATTTTCCATGTAAATCTTCAATGTTATCTGAAAATGTTTATAATTTCACCTTCAATCAACTTAAAATTCTTTATGCCTATCATTTTATCCATATAATTCCCATGATAATCTTTTATTTTAACATGTTTTTCTATATATTTCTTCAATTTTATCAGAAATATTTTCCATGTAAATCTTCAAGTTTATCAGAAAATGTTTATAATTCCACTTTCAATCAATTTAGGAATATTTTATGTCTACCATTATTATATCTATATAAAATTTTCCATGATAATCTTCAATTCTAACATTTAAAATTTTTAACACCTAAAATTTTTCTACAATTTTATCAGAAAGTTTCCTCATTTCATGTGGTAATCAAAGGAAATTTCCCAGCTTCCCTGGTAATCTAGGGTGAGTCCAGCCGACTAATCCAGGTGCCGGCACTCTAACATGCTGTGAGTTTTATTTGCAAACATTACCTGATTTGTGAGGTTGTTACAGGTCTGAAATGACAGAACACATGGGAGTTTCTATTTAACACAGGATGTCTGCGACCTCATAAACACCCCATTTACCCATCTGTAGAGGTTTGAGTGAGAATAACCCCATAGGCTTATATATTTGAGTGTTTGATATATCTGAATGATTGCTCCCAAGTTGCCACCAACTTTTCCTTTTTTCTAAGGAAGAATTAGGAGGTATGGCCTTGTGGGAAGAAGCGCATCACTGGAGGTGTGTTCTGAGGTTTCAAAAGTCTACAGCAGGCCCGTTCTTTCTCTCTCTGCCTGGCGCATAGGTATAGATCAGATGCAAGCTCTTACCTATTGCCTTAACACCATGCCTGCTTGCCTCATGCAAGACTCACCCCCCGAAACTGTGAAGCCTCAATTAAGTGCTTTCTTTTGTATGTTGCCTAGCTGGTGGTGTCTCTTCACAATAGACTAGTAACTAAGGCACCTACCAACAGCTACTTGTTTGTTGCCTCTGCAATAATGATCAGGAGCTATGCTGGATGCTACATATATGGCTCCGCATGGAATCAAACTCAATCCCTGTTTCCGTGGACCTTACAAACGAATTCTCAATAAATACCTGCTGATAGTATTTCAAGACACTAAGAGTGGAAAGAAATCCGTTCACTGCTAAAAATAATATGAGTGGTACAGCAAGAACTTACGATCCTTTCCTTGAACATCCTGTTTCTCAAATGGGAGGGGTTTGTAAAAATTTCCTGAAAAGAAATAATGGACTCCCAAAAGGCTAGACAACTTTCTACCACTGAATAATCTGAAACAATGGAGATTGTGGCTGAGAGAGCCATGTTCCTGATCTAGAAGTCTTCCCAAACTCACTTGATTCTCCTCTTCTGGATTTGGGGAGGGGGGGAGCTTACATGCACCTAAGTTCAGGAGCCTTAAGATGTTGGAGGTATTATATCCCCTGGAACTGGAATTATAGGTGGTCATAAGCCACCTGATGTCGGTGCTGGGTACCAAACTCAGGTCATGTGCAAGATCAATAAGCACTCTTAACCTCTGAGCCATCTGTCCAGCTCCTATGACATAAATTTTAGATATTGCTATTCAGAAAGAGAAGAGCTTGGGAATATAATAATACACACCCAAGAATGGGTGTGGACTTCCCGAGAGAGGTTTTCTTGAGAAGTTATCAGACTTTTTTTTTAATGCGATATTAGAACTGATTTCTAGGATAATAGCATCTATGTTATAGATTCTCCAAGGCTGACTGGTGATTTGAATTTTTCTAACTATGAAGAGCTGGAATACTGCAGGTCTAGAATCAAACTATCTTGGGCCATCTTTACCCTTTAACTGGTTGACAACTCTGTTTGACCTTAACATCCTTGTAACCCTCAATAAGACCCTTTTGAGACTGAACAGGCCCATGGCTTCCATTGACCTAAAATCAAGAACATCATCAGCTGACAGGCTGAGACCCATAGTTGGGAACTCTCTCCTTGCTGTTACACATCTATGGATGTTGCTATCAATTCATCTTTAAAAGAACATTCATTGTTGTCTTGTTACTATAAGGCCTTCCTGAAAATGCTCCCACAGAGAAGCATGATTTTGGGATGACCTGAATGTGTGTTCCTGGGCTGGAATCATTCAGATTTTGTTCCAGAATAAACTAACATTCCCTTTCCAGTTTGTTATGCGCATATGCACTGTCGGGTTACACACGCTCTAACACATTTCAGAGATTTTAAGTGTTTAGCCCTTTGTCATTCTTGTGTCTACTCCAGAAAGTGAGTTTCCTAGCTGCCAGCTCCAGCATGCATCTCAGCAAACTTGCAGACCTTCAGGGCTGAAGTTAAACCGGCTTCAGGGAGAGCCAGGCATCAGCCTGTGAGAAAGCCCTCTGCTGTGTCCTTGATAGGCTACTGCAGCCAAGGAAGTAGTTGGTCTCTACTGATGCTTTTCTTGCCTTGGTTTTTCCTTTAGACAGGAGAGGGTGGGGATGAGGCAGTGTTTTATTGTGCAGCACAGACCGTCCTTTAATTCACGCTCAGCCTTCTGGATGTGTGAAAAGCAGACACAGACCGCCAGGCCTGGCGGATTCTTCAAATCCATTAGCGTTCTTTTACTTCTTAGTAGTTTATCTCATCTAGCTAGTTATCATCCTTTGTGTTATTTTTGTTTTGTTTTTCTGGTGTGGTTTCTGTCTTCTGTATTTTGTCTGGACCATGACTGAGAGAACTTATGAATTCTAAGATTTAAGAATCTTACAAAGTATTTGAAGAAAAAAGAAAAACAAGGAAGAGAGACCATTTCCCAGTTAATTTTAGAAGGGACCACTCACTCTGTAGCTGAAACCAGACAAAGATATACTTAAATAAAACAAGGGCAATACTGCACATGGGCATAAATGCAAATACCCTTACTCCAAAGCTTGTAACCGAGATCTGCCAATGCAGAGACAGGGTGGGGAACCCCGTTCAGCATGATATATCTATGGAACGCAGAGATATTTAATATATGGACATTAGACAATGCAATATACAACAGATAAAAGAGTAAAATAAATCCATAAACAGATAAACACAATTATCTCATCAAATGGGGGTATTTAACAAATCTAATTCCTACTTATATTTAAAAAAAAAATCTCAGAAAACTGGAACAGAGGAAACTTTCCCTAAAGGGATCTAAAGATAGTAAAGAAACAGAAGAGAAGAGGGAAAAGAAACCAGCTAGGATTTTACACTAACAGGAAAAGACATTCTTCCTAGAATGGATGCAATTGAGGACATATGCCCTTAACACTTCCCAGTGACGGACCGGAAAGCTCCAGCCAGCACAAAGGCAGAGACCTCGACACAAAGCAGACCCGCTGGGGGTAAGCAAGACCACAGATGACATAATTGTATGTGCAGAAATCTTAACCTATTCCAGACACACTGCACAGCATCGGCCACGCTAATGCTGATGGGAATGTAACATCACATGAATAGTGGTGGTTTCTTATGAAGTTAAACAAATCTTAACACAAGAGCTAGTAATCTCTCTCCCGCCATGAGTCCAGAAGAAATAAATGCAAATTTTCAAAGATTTGTATATTAGTGCTGTTATGACTTTTATTTTTAATTTCATAAAAATAGAAGATGGAAAACCAAATTGTCATACATCCATTCAATGTGGCTTCCTCAGAAATAAGGAGCAGTGTACCACTTTGGCAAAATCTTACACTGCTAGCAAATCTGACAGCATCATGCTGATGGAAAACATCCATTCAGAAGAGTACATAGCGCATTCTGTCACTTTCATGCTTTCAAAACAAACAATTTTCTGGCAACAGAGATATCACTGTTGCTTGAAATTAGGAGAGAGAGGAACTGATTGTACAGGTGTTAACAGAGAACTTTCTGGAGTGATGCAAATATTCAATAGCTTCATGGAGTGTGGGTTACAAGGGAATGCTTACATTTATCAAAACAAACTATACAGCTAAAATGGGAATGTTCTATGATATATAAATTATATGTTACTTTTCAAAAATAATTTAAACTCTAAACAGTAAATTATTTAGCCTTGGTTTCAAGTTTTCGAAAGTAATACAGACCTCACTGTGCTTCTGCCCCTGCTGGAGCACTACAAAGTCCCACGGAGCACAGTTAAGTCAATGAGTAATTTTTCCTTATAAAGAATTCCAGAATTCACTTTACCCACATGGAAAAATTGATGTGTTTCTAAGAGTTACATTAATGTTACATAAATCATACTAATGGGTAATATGCTTAACAACATTTAAATATAAACACTGGGAATATAAGTGCATCTATCTAAAAAAATCAGATGATCCAAATCTGTGAGCGAGTTAAAGCCTCAGCGGCCCCTCCTGCCACGCATTGACAGATGAAGGCATTCACTGCTGCGTTCAGGGCCCCTTGTGAGGACACACTGCAAAAGGCACAAGAAATGAACAGGGAAGTGGCTAGACTCGCCTGCAGCATTGGCTTCTATGGGGGAAATGTTCTCAAGGCAGTTATAAGGGTGATCACATTTAAAAGTTGGAAGTGAAATAGTTAAAAAGTACAAACAACCCAATTAATCTGGTTGTTTTTTTATTACTACAAAAATGGCTTTGGTATTAGTTTATTAATGAGGTCATTTCCAAATCATCCCATCATTATCTCACATAATTCCAAAAGAATCATACTGGGGGGAGGAGCCAGTGATGGGGGAGGGAGGGGAAACGAGAGGGGGAGGGAGTAGGAGAGAGATGGAGGGGAGGGAGGGAGGGCTGCATGCTGAAGTACTTGCTTCAGTGCCCAGCAGATCCTCTTAATCATCAGCATCTTCTAAGGAAGCACATCCTTAGAGCTCACCTCTGTGGTCCCAGCCATCTGCATGATCATTTACAAACAACATGGAGGGAGCTACCTCGGTATTAGTGCAAGGCTGCAAGGCTAGAACCACCGGAGCGCTCCTAAAGGATGGGACTGGCCAACAGTGGGCCTTAAGTGCTACCACAGACAGTGCCAAAGACTACCTGCATCCGCTCTGGGATCAGCTCTAAATAAATCTTTCACAGGATCCAGCAAAAAAAAGTGCCATTTCCCCTATTTACTCCTCATTATTGTTAGCCTCAAAGGCTCATATATAGATCCATCAAAATCAGAATTGGCCCTGAACCAAAATCAAAAATAGAAAATCCAAATCATGTCTCGACGCCCCTCAAGGGCCTAGCGAGCAGCTTCCACGTGAAAATTGTCGAACTGCGCAAACTCGAAGGTGTGTGTCCCGATCGCAGCCCAGCCATGCTCTGGGTATTTCACAGGGACATTCTTCCATAGGATCTTGCCGTTCAACATGCCGAAGGCGAGATAACCCTGTAGGAGAAAGAAATGTGTCTCTTGAAAACAGAAATGATGCTCTGAAGTCTATTTAAGAACACACCTCAACTACTCAGTGGATCAAATGTCTCGTCTCTCTCACCCGAGGCCTAGAACTGTATAATACAATTTCATGTGTTTCAGCAAAAGCCTAAAATAGATCATTTTTTTCTGAAAGAAGTACCTGTTTAAATAGTACCCCAAATATATGAGCTCTCGATATTTCCTGAAGTTCCATCCAAAATCAAAACAAAAAGATAAGCCCATAATATTTTATAGTATTATGAAGCTTCAGACAAAAGTCCATGAAAATCTTAGCAGTTGCACACACCGGGACTTTGGCTAAGTGGAGAGACACCTCCAGTTTGCTGGAGCCCAAACGCCTGCTGCAAACTGCTATGTCTGCAAGGTCTACTTAAGGACTATGCGCCCAGCCAGGAGAGGAATTAGCCTTTATTTCACTCTTTTTGTCACTACAGAGCCATATGGAGCAGCCACGGGTTAGACAGAGCAGTGGGGTAAAGAGCAAGGGAGAGGGAGGTGTATATGAAGTGTGATAAAGAAATCAAGCATGCCTTTCTCAGAAAGTGGCCATTACATACCCCTCACTGTCTGGCACACAGTAAAGTATAAATTTCAACTTTTATTACCACTGCTGTAGTACACTATGAGCACACACTCAAAAGTACACCAAGAATACAGCTAGCCATATAAAACAGGCTACTTTCAAAAGATAAAGACCTGGAGAGTCAAACCATCAAGCCAAAACCCAACACAAATCTTTCAGTCTCAAAATGATGATGCATTTCTCTTTAATTCTATGGATGGAGACACTGAGGCTTGGGCTGATTAAAATTCCATGTCAAAGATTTCCCAGAGGAGTCAGGAATTGAATCCAAGTCACCTAATACCCAATGTGAAGCCAGTGCCTCTGACAACACACCTGTCCAGTTGTCTCCATCTCAAAGCACTTCCTGGACATCCTCTGCCACTTCTAAGTAGTAACTGCTTGCACTGGGTCAATCAGTGGACACACACACACACAAATCATATTAAATATAGCTTGTCCCATGGGGCCACGGTGCCTCCTGAACCCACTTCCCAGGCCCCAGTCATTCATCCTGGAGCCCCAGATGCTCCCTTAACAAGGCCAGACCTACAGCCTTCTACACTCGGCATGCTCGCTGCCACACTGACATCTACACTCGGTGTGCTCGCTGCCGCACTGACATCTACACTCAAGCATCACTCACTTGGCAGACTCCTCCAAATTCCCCAATTAGAAAATCAGAGCAGCCCCTTCCAGTACGAGCCAGTGCCCCGAGCAGACCTTGGGCGCTAGCTCTGCACCCAGTCCCACAACACCCAGAGGAAGCTGGACTCCTAGGAGCTCTAACACAGCCAGGATCATAGGTGAGGAGGCCACAACATCCACCCAACTCTGGGAGTTACTGGGACCCCTGGGGATCCAGAGACACAGGAATCCCCTTCTGGCCAGTGGCATGGGTTCCTTCCAGTCCGAGCCAGTGCCCCGAGCAGACCTCGGGTGCTAGTTCCGCACCACGTCCCACAAACCCAGAGGAAGCTCGACTCCCAGATGCTCTAACACACCCAGGATCATAGGATTACAGGATCTCAGAAGCTTGGTCACACTAGGATTTCAGGATCCCAGAGGCACCTTGAATCCCAAGAACACTTACACCCAGGATCTCAGGATCAAAGGATCACACAAAGAAAGCTGGACTCTGAGGAGTTCTGACACAACCAAGATAACAGGAGGGACAGGCTCCAGTCAGAGACAGTGAGATAACCATATGGCTAGAGACAAGCGCAACAACATAAGCAACAGAAGCCAAGGTTACTTGGCCTCATCAGAACCCAGTTCTCCCAACATAGCAAGTCCTGGATAGCACATCACACCAGAAAAGCAAGATTCAGATTTAAAATCACTTCTCATGATGCTGACAGAGGATATTAAGAAGAACATAAATAACAACCTTAAAGAAATACAGGACAACACACAATAAACAGCGCTTAAAGAGGAAACATGAAAATCCCTTAAAGAATCACAAGAAAACACAACCAAACAGGTAAAGGAATTGAACAAAACAATCCAAGATATAAAAATGGAAATAGAAACAATAAAGAAATCACAAAGGGAGACTATCCTGGAGATAGAAAACCTAGGAGAGAGATCAGGAGTCATGGATGCAAGCATCAACAACAGAATACAAGAGATAGAAGAAAGAATCTCGGGTGCAAAAGATAACATAGAAAACATTGACACAACAGTCAAAGAAAATGGAAAATGCAAAAAGCTTCTAACCCAAAACATCCAGGAAATTCAGGGTGCAATGAGAAAATCAAACTTAAGAATAATAGGTCTTGCCCTTTTTCCCTTACTGCTTTTAATATTCTTTCTTTGTTTAGTGAATTTGGTGTTTTGATTATTATGTGCCGGGAGGAGTTTCTGTTCTAGTCCAAGTCTGTTAGGAGTTCTGAAGATTTCTTGTATGTTCATGGGCATCTCTTTCTTTAGGTTAGGGAAGTTTTCTTCTATAATTTTGTTGAAGATATTCTCACTGGCCCTTTAAGTTGGAAATCTTCGCAGTAAGGGAAAAAGGGCAAGACCTATCAGAATTATACCAGACTTCTCACCAGAGAAGATGAAAGCTAGAAGATCCTGGGCAGACCTCATACAGACCCTAAGAGAACACAAATGCCAGCCCAGGCTACTATACCCAGCAAAACTCTCAATCACCATAGATGGAGAAATGCCAAGATATTCCATGACAAAAACAAATTTACACAATATCTTCCCACAAATTAAACCCTACAAAGGATAATAGAAAACTTCAACACAAGGAGGGAAACTACACCCTAGAAAAAGCAAGAAAGTAATCTTCCAACAAACCCAAAAGAAGACAGCCACAGAAACACAATTCCACAATAACAAAAATAACAGGAAGCAACAATCACGTTTACTTAATATTTCTTAATATCAATGGTCCCAATTCTCCAATAAAAAGACATAGACTAGACTGGATACGCAAACAGGACCCAACATTTTGCTGCATACAGGAAACTCACAGAAGTGACAAAGACAGACACTACCTCAGGGTAAAAGGCTGGAAAACAATTTTCCAAGCAATTGGTCCCAAGAAACAAGCTGGAGTAGTCATTCTATTACTGAATAAAATCAACTTTCAAGCAAAAGTTATCAAAAACAAAATGGAAGGACACTTCATACTCAACAAAGGAAAAAGTTACCAAGATGAACTCTCAATTCTGAACAATGGTGCCCCAAATGCAAGGGCACCCACATTCATAAACAAAACTTTACTAAAGTTCAAAGCACAGACTGATCCCCACACAATAACAGAAGGAGACTTCAACACCCCACTCTCATCAACTGCACTTACACTGCAATGATTCTAAACGATGAGAAATAAGCTTCCATGACTCTACACATTCCTGTAAGTTGTATTTACACTCTTGTTTCAACAACACTAAGACCCACGATTCACTTGTTGACTTGACTAATCACTCTTCAATTTAAAAGGCAAAAACAAAGTTAAAAAAGAAACGTTGGTCTAAAAAGTGAACTCCTGGTCCCCATGAGAGTCACTGGCATGCACCTTCAAGCTCTGGATAAATGTTTGATGACTCTGTAGCAGACTCTCTCTTTTCATCATCTGTCACATCCTTCCATTTGTTTTACAACAGAAAATTCTAGAAAGTTACAAACATTTTATCTCCATTCTGTCTCATCAGCAATACCCACCTTAATGCCTAAGGTGAGCGTATACCATCGTTTAGCTGTAACGTCAGCACGTCCTGAAGCATATGTTATCCATCCACCTGTAACACGAAATGAATATATCAACTACTGACTAGTTCTGGGGATTCAGGGGAAGTCAGTTCATGTCTCTAGCTCTGCTTTGGATCAAAAACTCGGTGAGGTACGTCCTGGACGGGCAGCATCCTTACCACCTGTTACCTCTTTAATACTTTACTTACAGAGCTGGGGCAAAGAGAGAAATCTGTAGAACAGATTGGTTGGGGTGGGGAGGGGGTTCAACTAATACAGGAGTAAGTCAAGAGGCTGAAAATTAAGAAGTTACCACCTCAGGGGCTTGTGTCACACCAGCTGAAAGCTAGGTGTCTTTCAGTGTCAACCCTGCACTGGGGGCTGGTCTGCATAGGCCAGTGCTCCTGAGACATGTCCGTGAGGAAAGGCAAACTCTTTCCAAGGGTCACGTATATTAGTGAAGAGGAGGTCTCCATTTTAAGAGGCTCCACTTGATTTGACTTCTATGAGCACCAAAGTTTTAGTCCAGTGTCTCCTCAGAGTGCTCTTCTCCAGTCTCCCCTTCACCTGGTTCTTCACAAACTTTCCCCTCACAGCACTTCATGCCCTTAATGCCTTAAAGGCCTTTCTACTGCTATTTTCTCATTTACTGAGCTGCCCTGTCCTTACAAATCAAGTAGCTATGATTCTGCGTTGCCTAGTATTGCCAGCACATGTTGAAATTCATCCCAGTAGACACAGACACTTAGACAGGCTCCATGTAAGTTATGACTCACGGAAACACGTCATTTACCCAGGTCAGCTGTAACTCTGTAGGAGCCGCTGGCAAAAATCCAGAAGAAGACTCCAGTAGCACTTCTAATCAAGATACCACCTTTATTCACTCTTCCAGCAATGAATACACCGCCGCTCCGAGGGGTCTCTATATAGACGTCACACTGTATAGTCATGTTGGTCCTACAGAATCAAAGAGATTACATCACCCTCTTCAGTTACGCTATAATCCAGCACCAGCACGGAACATCATAGCAAATGCCTCCAGTCTTCAGTTGTGAGAGTGACTTGCTACATCATAGGCCTGTAGCAAGGATGGGCCTCAAGAATTCTCACTGATGACTATTCAAGTTTTACATGCTTAAATTAATCAACTTCGTTGATTCTTTGAGTGAGTTACTGGACAATATTTATAAGATGTTGTAACAGCATGTTTCTTGTCATCCCAATTGAAAGGAGACATTTATATACTGCATAAAGGTGGTTTACAGTGACTGTGAACAGAAAGGTTTACTTACATTTCCATCAGAGGGGAAGCATGCAGCCCATGAAGAGATGTCTGCAAAACTTAAGCTACTTTGAGACCACAGTATAATTTACACCTACCATGATTTAAAAATGCCTGAATAAAGGTCTTCTAAATTCTAACTCTACTATGATGGTCAGTTTGGGAACTGCAGCTAAGACTCAGCAGTTAAGAGCACTGACTGCCCTTCCAGATGACCCTGGTTTGATTCCCAGAACTCAGAGAGACTTACAACTGTCTAAAACTCCAGTTTCAGGAGATCTGATGCCTTGTATAGACTCTGCCAGGTCTGCACACACATGGCACACAGACATACATGAAGGAAAACACCCATATTCATAAAAAATAAATCTCAAAAAGTGTGAAGATAGACAGTATTTTGTACTGATTCTGCAGCAAGACCTCTGAAATATAATGGAAGGCTTGGTAACTCAGCCTAATGGTACCATCGCCAGTGCCTAATTCAGTAGGTCTGAGGTGGGCCCTTGAATATTCATATCTAAACTTCCTAGATGATATGAGGATGCTGGTCCACAAATCTCCTTTTGAGAAGCATTTTACAGGGCATAGGCTATCTGCCTGATTCTCTACAGATGCAGTAAAGCACTGTTCTTGGGTTCACTAGTCCACAGGAATGTATCAAGGGTAAGGAAAGAATCTGCCAGGCAGGAACCATCAGGGCCTTTACAGTAAGCTCTGCTTCAGGCTGCTTTCCTTTTAAAGATGCTGCCGGATACCGTAAGGTCCTTCTGAGACAATACTGTTACTCTACACTATCGGCCCTGTAAGCGACCACTTCATATTCAGCATCTAACTGCAAACAGGGAAGACATGTGCACATTGTCGATAACAAATCCTACAATGTATCTAAAGTAAGACTAAGAACTCCAAGACATCTGTTTTGGACATGAAGTAGGGAGATAATGGATCCTTGTGTGTCCTTTACATTCCTCAGAGTTTCTTAAATAAATTGTGCACAGCTGAACCTTATCACATATAGGAGGGGCAGAGGGGGGGGGAAGGGAGGGGAAGAGGGAGAAAGAGCACACACATATAATAGAGGATTAAGCTATGAACAAGAAGACATTATTTTGTGGCAATCTTTGGATCACAACCTAAGCTTACAAATGAGACAGAAATTCTTATGTGTCTCCTCAGCAAAGCCTGTCCTTCACGCTCAAATTACCATACTGGTTTCTCAG
Source organism: Apodemus agrarius (assembly GCA_964023405.1). NCBI lineage: Eukaryota > Metazoa > Chordata > Mammalia > Rodentia > Muridae > Apodemus > Apodemus agrarius. The sequence goes on along the minus strand of OZ030011.1, from coordinate 25,560,129 downwards.
CAAGATCCAGGGCTGAGGCAGGGCTCTGAGGCACAGCAGTGCTGAGACCTGACCACGTTACTAAAGCAGCCCTGCACACTCGGGTCTTTCCTGACTTCCTCTGACAGTCCGATTAAAGCAAGGCTCCTGGCATAGCCCACCGAGCCCGAGAGGCCAGGCCGCGGCTCTGCCACTTACATGAAATGGAACTGTGGGTGTTATCTTATTCCGGGACCTCGCTTTCTCAACCCACCAGTTGAGCACAGTGCATCAGCCATGAGCGGTTTACATGTGAACGTTTTACACATGCCCTTGGCTGCTTCCCTCGGCAGCCCACAGCAACAGGCATGGCCTCTGTGTGACTGAACAAATCTCACTGCCTGAATAGAGGATGTAACACTAGAAAATAAAACAGGGTAAAACCAAAATATCGACTCACATGGAAATTAGGCACCGAGGTGTGGGGCTACGTTGGTGCAGGGGAGTTTCTAATTGCTGGAGCAGAAAGCATGCTGGAAATGCCCAACAGCGGGGAGAGGACATTGCCACCTCCAGTAGAAAGACGGGGCATCAGGAGGAGGGATGGGGGTGCCATCCCACAGTCAAAAACTCTGACCCAGAACTGTTCCTGTCTAAAAGAACTACAGGTACAAAAATCGAGAAGAAACTGAGGGAAAGGAGGTTCAGCGACTGGCCCAACTTGGAATCCATCTCCAAGGTCTGACACGATTAATACTATGGTGTGCTTACAGACAGGAGCCTAGCATGGCAGCCCTCTGAGAGGCCCAACAAGCAGCTGACTGAGACAGAGGCAGATACTTACACCAAACCAATGGAATGAAGTAATGGAGCCCTGTGGTTGAATTAGGGAAAGGCTGGAAGAAGCTGAGGAGGAGGGTGACCCCATAAAGACCAACAGTCTCAACTAACCCAGACAGGCCCCTGTGACCTCTCAGACACTGAGCCACCAACCAGACAGCACACACTGGCTGGTATGAGGCCCCAGACACATATACAGCAGAGGACTGCCTGGCCTCAGTGAGAAAAGATGTGCCTAACCCTCAAGAGACTTGAGGCCCCAGGGAGTGGGGAAGTCTGGTGGGGAGAGGAGGGGGGACCATTTTCTTGGATACAAGGAGGAGGAGAAATGAGATGAGGAACTGTGGGAGAGTGGACAGGAAGGAGATAACAACTGGACTGTAAAAAAAAAAAAGTAATAATTTTTTTTTTTTTTTTAAAGTAAAGCTAGTCTAAGGAGCTTCCTTCTCTAGCTAAGGCAGTGTAATTCTACTATTTGTCCAGCAGGTGGCAACACCAGCTCAACAAATCAAGTCTGGTAAAACTAGAAGCATTCAAATCACAAGGCCTGCAAGTAAGAGTTAAAGCATAATCAGGACCAGAAATCCTGTTTTCCCATTAAAGTTAAATTTCTATGACCGTAATTATTTTCAAACTAAAATAATCTAAAGGAGGACATGGAAGCTAATTCGAGCATTTGAGGTCACATAATTATGACCCACCGCCTATTGGGTTCTTCACAGTAGAAGGTCTATTGGAACCTCTTCACTCAGAATGTACCCCAAATCACAAGCTTATACACTGAGGACATCTCTCACACACCAGTGGTAATCGCCTATAACACTGATTGTGCTGGAAGCATCTGAGGCCCAGGTAATAGGTCGCTGGTTGACGACTTGGCGCAGTGTGAAGCGGTGCTCAAGGTCTTCGTGATTCGTGTGGTACTCAAATACGCCAGTCTGATCAGCAAAGTACGGAGCTTCGCTAAAGAATGGGAACTCTGTTCAGAACACAAAAAGTCCTCCACTTAGTATCTCAGCGGCTGGTTATCAAGCCCTTACCAGAGCACTCCTTCCTGATATCTGTGATACACTGTGAAACACATGACTAATTTTTAAAACATAATACTTAGAAACAAAGTTTAGGGGTGTGTGTGTGTGTGTGTGTGTGTGTGTGTGTGTGTGTGTGATGTATTTGATGCCTGCACCAGAGCCAAAGGCCTTTTCATGCCAACCGGCTGAAAGAGCACTCCTGCCATTGAACGTGAGACCCAGCGGTGAGTGAGTCAGAGTACCCTTGTTGGGTAGAACAAGAAGTGCTGGCCCCTGCAGGAGGGTACAGGTACATCACATGCTGGCAATGCTAATCTTCTCCCTGCTGGGGGCTCTAGATACAAGCACAATGCGTGCACATGCCTACATGGTTTCCCTCGGTTACCCACCCCCCAAGGCTTTCCTAACCACATTACAGCAGATCTTCCTAAAGACCTGAGGGCTAGACTATAACCCCCAGTTGGAGCCCTCACTATAGCATAACTGTTGGGCACTCAAGCCCCTCCTACCGAGATAGAGACGTGATGTGGTTTAACCTAGACAGGAAAGAAAGATACTAGCGGCAGCCAGGATGGTGGCTATACACCGTGGGTTTCACCCAGAACAACTTAGAATTACAACTTTCATCCTCACAATGACGTCTGTATTTCTTTTGGAATTGAAAAACAGAAATCCACATCAAAGAGCTAGAAACACTAGCTACCCTTTAACCAAATAAAATGGTGAAGCAGTGCTTCTCAATCTGTGGGCCGCAACCCCTTTGGAGTTTCAAATAAACCTTTCAAGGAGGCCACACACTGGATATCCTGTATACCAGATATTTATATTATAATTCATAGCAAGAGCAAAATTACAGTTATGAAGTAGCAATGAAACTAATGTTAAGGGTGGGGTCAGCACGGCAGGAGGAACTGCACTAAAGCACTGCGACATTAGAAAGGTTGAGAGCCACTGCTCCAGGGGCTACTGCTCATCCAGCCCGACAAGAAGAAACTCTGCCCTCCCTCCACAGAAGCTGGTGCCAGCGCACGCCTGGTTAAAACCGCTTACCGACGTTGAAGTCATCCTTGTATTTGGTCGGGAAGTGCTGTGACTTGGGAGAGGGAGGGTAGCTGCCTTTGCGACCTGTGGTCAGAGTGGTGAGTGTAAATATCTCATCCTCCTCCAGTTCCAGTGTGAAACTGCCGCTGTTGTCGAGGAGCTGAAAAAGAAGACAGCCCCACGTTCAAGGCCAGGCCTGAGGAGCCATGAAAGAAATAAGTGCAATCAGTCATCCTCTTAGGACTTCCTAAACACAGGAGGAAGACCAGAAAAAGTGTAAGGATACTTTAGAATCATGTATAAATGATGTTTTATAGAAAGAACTTCTATAAAACTGGGGGGACGATGACAGGATGCCTGAAGGTCTGTCCGTCTCCCCCTCCTCCATTACACGGGAAGCTCTCTAAAGCTTGGGTGCATTCAGTCACTGTAACCAGGCAGCCTGCTCGCCTCTTTCAGAGCTCTTTCAGAGCTTAACTAAAGAAAGGAACCCACAAACCTCCACAGACAACTCCGCTGTTAAGCACAAGAAACATCTTATAATTAAGAAATAAAAATTAAAATCTGCTTATTATATGGCCAATTTAAATTTCAATTAGCAGGCTAGCTTTGTGGCACAGTTTTGATCCTAGCAAGTGAGCCTTTCTAAGTTTTCCATCTCATGAGGCTAACAACACATACATCAGAGGACTGTTCTGAGGATAAACCAGATGTTTATAAAGGCCTTGCAGAGTTCACCTCACTGTGTGGCCAGGGGGGCACTCTCTAGCGCACAGTTCCTGTAATACGCATAGCCTTCCGCAGATGTTTGAAGCCCTATTACTAATGTGGGCATTGAGCTTGACCGCCTTTGAAAGTTTAAGAAGTTTTGTCTACACTGAATTAAAGGGTTTAGCATTGTATCATTGCTTTAAGGGTAAATGGGCGCAGAACCACGTATATCATCCGATGCCACATTCCAGCTTAGGATTAACTCCAAACAATATTCCTATGTGGGAGAGCAATTTGATTATGTTATTTCTAACAAATTATTATACAGGTAGAGAGTGATCTAATGGGTATTTAACCATTGATACTGACTAGCTCATTTTAACATTAATCACTTTTAAAAATCCATCAGATTAAGCCAAGTAGATGCTGGAATGTGTTGGCTGGGGCTGCTTTGTTCTTTGAAATCTTTCCTGAGAAAGCACCAAGCACCAAGCACCGTATGCCTCTAGACTAAAAGCAAAACAAGGCAGATCCCCAATCCCAAGGTCACCGAATCGGTGGGGGAGTCGTTAGTGAGATTCACACAGTCCTACACTGGGCCCAGAGTGTAAGGCTTTCAAGAAACTGACACATGAGGTGACATCTTCACAGATATGAAGGAAACTGAGAAGTTTACTCTGTGAGGAAACACCAGCTACTAAGATAAGCATCTGGAAAGGAAATGTTTTCTACTTCATGAGAGGACAGTGAAGGCCATCTGATAGGACAGTGAGGGTCATTTAACAGGTTAGTGAGGGTCATGAGACAGGACAGTGAGGGTCATGTGGCAGGTCAGTGAGGGTCATGTGACAGGACAATGAGGGACATATGACAGGTCAGCGAGTGTCATGAGACAGGTCAGTGAGTGTTATGTGATAGGACAGTGAGGGTCATGTGACAGGTCAGTGAGGGTCATGTGACAGGACAGTAATGGTGGGGAATGTGTACCTCTGGGGAAAGCTGCTGATACCTTCCTAGGGTATTTTAGGCACACCCTCTCTAGCATTGTGATGTTTGGCCCCGAGATTCAGATGGAGTCTGCTGAGACCTGGGCCGCTTTCTGGTAAGGAGGCATAATGGAGACCAACCGGAAACAAGCAGCAGAGAGGAGGAGGAACAATAACGAGTGGGAGAAAGGCACAGAGGGCAGGACGGCCTACAGTCAGCTGCTATGGGACACCAAAGGCGGCAGCCAGGCAACGGTGGCACATGTACCAACATAAACTAGCGCCTAAGGACAGAGCAGCACAGCTACGAACATAAGGCCTCTCCCTCACACCTTCATCGGAATTTCTATTTAAGAAAAGTATGGATACATTTTTATCTCTACTGTTCTGCAGCCACAAAATCAACTTCATTTTAATCCATTAACCAAATTTGTCCCTTTTTCCGTTGTAATGTCCCAAACATAGAAATCAATTTTAAGACTACCCATAGAGTATCCAGTTGTTTAAAATGAAGTCTCTGCAGTGGTGTTCCAAGCTTGGTATACCACACCTGTAGCTCTTGTATTTCGCTCTGTGGAAAAAACACAAGGAAACATACTTGAGAGACTCATCAGTTCCTGATATTACTACCTCAAGAAAGCCATGCCCACTGTTACAGCTGCTGGAAGGACCTCCTCTAGGCTAAACAGTAACACTTCTGAGAACAGGAAGACATTGTTTAAGCAAATCTCTCACTTCCTGTGTACACCAGGAGCGAGCACCTGCATTAATGCACCTCCAGAGTCTTGTCTTCTTCTGTTTTTGTTTTAACTAAGAGACTTCAGGAACACAGAAGGAAAACCAGACGCAGTCCTGGGGACACCAGCTTGCATCAGTTCAATCATTACAGCACTGAACTGGGCATGCTCACAAGTGTCTTCCGACCATGTGCTAGGCAGGCCCAGGATGAGTCTATTCCCGTCCTTATTAAACTGCCACCTTCAACCAAGTGTGCTCGGATGTGCCTGCTCCTAACATGCTCTCTTCTAGGACTGAGAAACCTGCCATGCCTCCTTTTCGGAGGACAGTACTGTAGACCAGAAATCTCTACTCATTTAACTCACCTAATTAACCTGTTGCTTTAACACCTGAGAACACTAGCATTAAAACATGTCTTAGCGCCCTGGATTCAAAACACTGATTTGCCCTATGCAAAGGCATGTTAAACATTTAACTAGCCACTTTAAAATGTCTTTATTTATTATTATAAAATCTTAAACTGTTTTTTTCTGCCTTCTTGTATATTACTGTCATCAGATAAAATTTACCCTGTTCAAAGATTATGTTCTAATATTTTTTCTTCAAAGAATATATAATAACTGCAAAGACGTTAAGTGAATATTGATCTGATATGTTGACAGATAATAACCCAGAACTGAAGATCTTGTACAAATAACATTCTAAAAGACCGAAAATTGTTTTTCATATCTAATAATTATCATTATTATATAATCAGGATAATTTCAACTAATTCAGCAATTACGTAAGTGCCACACTGGCAATGGGAATAATTCTAGACTTATACACACACACACACACACACACACACACACACATATAGAGTCATCTTCCAAAAGATAATGAAAGGAGATAAATCTCCACATTCACAAAAGAATCTCATGAAAAGTAACACATCCACAGACTTTTAACAACTTGGGGAAACGATTCCAGGTAGCATCTTGGGCTCCGGAGCTGTCACTGCAGCTTGCACGTGTAGGTAGGTGGTCTGAACAGCTGAAGGGCCTCTGGATGTCTTTGTCACATGCTTTAGATAGATGGGAGGGGAGACTCAGTCCTGTGGGGGTTTGTTGCCTCAGCGAAGGGGGACTAGAGGAGTGAGGTGGGCATGGGGGAGTGGGGGAGCACCCTCTTAGAGGCAAAGGGGAGATGGTAGGGGATGGGGATTTGCAGAGGGGAGACTTGGAAGAGGAACAGCATTTGACATGTAAGTAAATAAAGTAACCAATAAAATAAAGCAGATAACAAGAACTTGAAACTTTAAAAAAAAAAAAAAAAAACGCAGCTTTTGGGTTGATTTTGGAGTCTGACTGCAAAAGGCTTCTTTCTATCAGTGCCTCCTTCTCAAGCCTTCCAGCTCACTGGGGTCAGATGTTTACTCAAATACAGAATAAAGCTCTTCTACTTTGTGCTTTATGACCAAATTTCCCTTCCCTGGGTGTTAATGTAACAACATTGTTTTCTGACCACAATTATTAGATGTTTTCTCTAATTTTCTTAGTAATAAATGCTGTTCTCTTAACAACTTGACACATGTATATAAGGCAACCTTGTTGGGTATCACCCGCCCAGGCTCTCCTATCTCCTCCCTCCCAGTCCTGCTGGTCCTCCAATAACATTGGCGTAAAAAACAAAACAAAACGAAACCTAATCCTTATGACACTAAGAGGCTTTTAAAATGGTGACTTCTCGGTATTTTGTTTGACTTGTCTTTATTATTTTTTGTCAGTATAAAATACTCTAAACTTCAGTGCTTCAAGACTCCTCACCAGGCGGTGGTAGCACATGCATTTGATCCCAGCATTCAGAGGCAGACACAGGCAATCTAGGAGTTAAGAGGCCAGCCTGGTCTACAGTGTGAGTTCCAGAACAGCCTAGGCTACACAGAGAAAGCCCATTTTGAAAAACAGCAACAACGACAAAAAAAAAAAAAAAATAGGAAAAAGAAAATTGCTTAGACCATGCACCTTATGCTTACCCCACCAAGGACAATCAAGCCCCAGACAGCTCTGTTAGGAATGGGATTCTGAGCCAGGCGGTGGTGGCACACACCTGTAATCCCAGCACTCTGGGAGGCAGAGGCAGGCGGATTTCTGAGTTCGCGGCCAGCCTGGTCTACAGAGTGAATTCCAGGACAACCAGGGTTACACAGAGAAACCCTGTCTCGAAAAAACAAACAACAAACAAACAAACAAAAAACAAAAAAAAAAGACAAAAAAAAAAAAAAAGGAATGGGCTTCTGCCCTATTTCATTAAGGAGGTCAGAAGAGACCTCAGTTGATAGAGGGCTTGCCTAGCATGCAAGAGAGCCGGGTTTCTTACCCCACACTCCCTGAGGCAGCCATGCTAGCACATGTCTGAAATCCCAGCACTCCTAAAGCAAAGATGGGATACTCGGAAATTCCTGGTCAACCTCCATTGTTAAATGAGGCTGCCTAGATTACATGAGACTGTGTCTTTAAAAAAAAGTCAGGAAAAACAAGGCACCAAAGCAGGTGGCCATTCATACACAAATTATTGGTAATTCTATAATACAGGACACATAAGAATTGATATAATAGAACACAAACTTTCATAACATTTAAAGATGTATTTTATTTTATTTTATTTGATAGTTGTGTTTCTGTAAGTTCACATGCATGACCTTTCAAAGCCAGAAGGCACCAGATCCTCTGTAGGTATCATTATCTGTAGCTGTGAGTGACCTGACAAGGGTGCAGGAAATCAGCTCCACTTCTTGGGGAAAGCAACAAGTGCTCTTAACCACCTAGCCATCTCTCCAACCTTAACACAAAGTTTGAAGTCAAAATAAAAGTTAAACACATGTACTTACCAAAGATCCCTTGAGAGTGAAGGTAGCCAGCTGATGTGAGACATTGTAATATGGTAGATATGGCCGTATACACATAGAATGTTGACGACTCTGAGGGGAAAGAGTCATGTAAGTTATCCAAACAATATGCAGGCTATTCTGAGGGGAAAACATAAATAATCAATGTCTGAAAAGTAGCAGGAATGGCAAACATTTATAACAAATATGAAGTTACTACAGTTTACAAAAAATAAACTGGTGGGAGGAGGAGGGAGTTGGGGGGAGGGGGGAACCTGATCTGGTATCGGGTGAGGGAAAAGGACTGAAACCTTGAGGGCCAGCAGAATGAATGGAAACAGGCAACATAGGGAGATAGGAGGTTGGGGGAACTCTCCAGAATGCACCAGAGACATGGGAGGTAGATGAAATGCCTGACAGTAGGGAGAGGGAACTTATAGAGCTGACCTCCAGCAGGAAGACAGGGCTCAAATGAGGGAGGAGAGTGCCATGGCCAAGTCACAACTCTGATCCACAATTGTTCCTGTCTGAAAGAATTACAGGGATGGAAATGGAGAGGAGCCTTCGGAAAAGAAGGTCCAGTGACTGGCCCAAAGTGGGATCTAGCTCAAGGGGAGGTCCCAAGGCCTGACACTACTACTGAGGCTATGGAGCGCTCATAGAATGGGACCTAAGCATGCACTCTGGAAGACCCAACAAGCAGCTGAAAGTCACATAGCAATTTGCATACAACTAATGGACAGAAGCAGCTGACCCCTGTGGTTGAATTAGGGAAAGCTGAGAGAAGCAGAGGAGAAGGGCGACCCTGTAGGAGGACCAGCAGTCTCAATTAATCTGGACCCCTGAGATCTCACAAATACTAGCCCACCAAACAGGCAGCATACACCAGCTGATATGAGGTCCCCAACACACATACAGTAGAGGACTGCTGGGTCTGTGTTCATTCAGAGATGATGCACCTAACCCTCAAGAAACTAGAGACCCCAGGGAGTTTAGAAGTCAGGTGGGGTGGAGGTGGGACATCCACATGGAGACAGGGGCATGGGGTGAAGGTATGGGATGTGGAACAGTCGTAGGATGGATGGGGGTGGGAGTTGTGAGAATAAAATACGGAGTGTAAAAAATAAATTAATTAAAAAAATAAAATTACTAATATAACTTTCATGAATGTATACTGTGTGGGCCTGAACAAAGCTTAGAATAAGGAAATGACCTTAATGGTAACTTAAATATATAGAAATAGATCCAAAGAACCATAACTATAAATAAAAGAAATGTAACAGAAGATATAAATATATACTGTTCTCTTTTCTTCTCATGGATTTTTTTAATTATATATGAAGTAATAATTTCACAGCATCCTGTTATCTTTCTGTTAGAGATGTAGCACCTACAATAAAATGGGAAATTTATATATATATATACACATACATGCAGAAAAACAGCATTCCTTCACTGCCCCAAGATCCAATCGGATTAAATCTGAAATGGTCCTGAGGCAGGAAGGTATGTCTGGTAAATTCTGAGACCATGGCTGAGATCTGGCTCTTTAAAGTGTAGCGGAAATATCATTAAAGGAACAGAAAGCAGTGTCAGAAAACACTCAGTCAATGTCAAAGAAAATGGCAGAGGAGGAACAGCAAACAGAAACAAAATCATGAATTGTAGAAAACAAGGATCACAAGGCAAAGATAAACCAAACCACAGCAAAGCAATGTTCACTCAACAGCCCAACCAAAAAAACACCACCAAGGCCAAGGAAAGCCAGGCCTGACTGTGCTACTGAAAGGGGACATGCATTACATTAAAAGAAAAAAAATGATCTTGGATACCACAGCTCAACCAGGGAAGCTTCCGATCTACAGAGAGCCCTGTGGTTAGACAGGGCACCGCAGTCCGACACTCTCTTGGAGAGCAAAGCTCAACCAGACGGAGCCCTGTGGACTGAGAGAGCCACCATCTAGGCTTCAGCAGTCCAGCCAGGGAAGCCCCAGTCCTGGAGAAATTCCTGTGGTTAGACAGAGCCCTGAGACCTGCCACCATCTTGGAGCTGGTAGACTAACCAGGCAAACCAGGAAGAGACCACAGGAGACCAGATAAGCACCCAGAGGCAAGCCAGGAGGAGACTTGAGTCAAGCCCAGTAGAGCTGAGGAGGTAACTCAGAGCCCAGTGGTGGAAACCTTCTGGTTTCTGCCTCGAGAGCACGGACGCCACTGAGACAGCAACACCAAATGCCAGGCTCTCAGGAGCTTTAAACACCAACCAGTAATAACAAGACCAAGTAACTCCAGAAATAAACAATGGCAAAAGGCAAATGTAGTAACATTACTAGCACATATCAAGGCAATATAGCAGTATCCGAACCCAGTTCCCTGACAGCAGTAAGTCCCGGATACCTCAAAACACCAGAAAAGCAAGATACAGATCTAAAATCACTGGTCAGAATGATGTTAGAGGAACACTTAGACAAAACTCTTAAAGAAATACAGGAGAAAATGGATCAAAAGTTAGAAGCCCTTACAAGGCAAACACAAAAATCACTTAAAGAAATTAAGGAGAATATGGGTCAAAAAATAGATGCCAATAAGGAAGAGATACAAAAATCACTTAAAGAAATACAGGAGAATGTGGGTCAACAAGTAGTAGTCATAAAAGAGGGAACACAAAAATCTCTTAAAGAATTACATGAAAACACAAACAAGCAAGCAAAAGATCTGAGCAAAACCATCCAGGATCTAAAAACAGACATAGAAACAACTAAGAAATCGCAAAGGGAGATAACTTTGGAGGTAGAAAACCTTGGGAAGAAGTCAGGGGCCATAGATGCAAATATCAACAATAGAATACAAAAAATAGAAGAAAGAATCTCAGATGCCGAAGATACAATAGGAACCATGGACTAAACAGTCAAAGAAAAGGCAAAATGCAAAAAGCTTATAACCCAAAACATCCAAGAAATCCAGGACACAATGAGAAGACCAAACCTAAGGATTATAGGTATAGATGAGAGGGAAGATTTACAACTTAAAGGGCCAGCAAATATCTTCTACAAAATTATGGAAAAAAACTTCCCCAACCTAAAGAGAGAAATGCCCATGAATATACAAGAAGCCTACAGAACTCCAAACAGACTGGACCAGAACAGAAACACCTCTCGTCACATAATAATCAAAACCCCAAATGTACTAAACAAACAAAGAATATTAAAGGCAGTAAGAGAAAAAGGCCAAGTAAGATATAAAGGAAGACCTATCAGAATTACACCAGACTTCTCACCAGAGACCATGAAAGCTAAAAGATCCTGGGTAGATATCATGCAGACTCTAAGAGAAAACAAATGTCAGCCAAAACTACTATACCCAGCAAAACTCTCAATCACCATAGATGGAGAAACCAAGGTATTCCATGACAAAACCAAATTTGCTCAATATCTTTCCACAAACCCAGCCCTACAAAGGATAATTGGGGGAAAACACCATCACAAGGAGGGAAACTACACCCCAGAAGAAGCAAGATAGAAACCTCCTCTCATCAAACCCAAAAGAAGATAACCACTCAAAGATAAAAAATAATTTAAAAAATGTCAGGAAGTAATAATTGCTATTCCTTAATATCTCTTAACATCAATGGATTCAATTCCCCAATAAAAAGACATAGACTAACAGACTGGATATGGAAACAGGACCCTACAATTTGCTGCATACAGGAAACACATCTCAGTATCAAAGACAAACACTACCTTAGAGTAAAAGGCTGGAAGACAATTTTACAAGCAAATGGTCTCAAGAAACAAGCCGGAGTAGCCACTCTAATATCAGATAGAATTGACTTTCAACCTAAAGTCATCAAAAGAGACAATGAAGGACACTTCATGCTGGTCAAGGGAAAATCCACCAAGAAGAACTCTCAATACTGAACATCTATGCTCCAAATGCAAGGGCACCTTCATTTGTGAAAGAAACTTTACTAAAGCTTAAAGCACACATTGCACCAAACACAATATTTGTAGGTGACTTCAACACTCGACTCTCCTCAATGGACTGATCAGGAAACCAGAAACTAAACAGGGACACAGTGAAACTAATTGAAGCTTTGGACCAATTGGATTTAACAGATATATATATATATATATATATATATATATATATATATATATATATATAGAGAGAGAGAGAGAGAGAGAGAGAGAGAACATTTCATCCTAAAGCAAAAGAATATACCTTTTTCTCAGCAACACATGGTACCTTATCCAAAATCGATCATATAATTGGTCACAAGACAGATGTCAACAAATACAAGAAGATCAAACTAATCCTATGCCTCATATCAGATCACTATGGAGTAAAAGTGGTCTTCAATAGCAAGAAAAACTAGAGAAAGCCCACATACACATGGAAACTGAACAATACTCTACTCAATGACACCTTAGTCAAGGAAGAAATAAAGGAAGAAATCAAAGACGTTTTAGAATTCAATGAAAATGAAGGTATAACCTACCCAAATCTATGGGACACAATGAAAGCAGTGCTAAGAGGAAAACTCATAGCCCTGAGTGCCTCCAAAAAGAAATTGGAGAGAGCATTCACTAGCAGCTTAACAGCACACCTGAAAGCCCTGGAACACAAAGAAGCTAATTCACCCAGGAGGAGTAGAAGACAGGAAATCATCAAACTCAGGGCTGAAATCAATCAAGTTGAAACAAAGAGAACCATACAAAGAATCAACAAAACGAGGAGCTGGTTCTTTGAGAAAATCAACAAGATAGATAAACCCTTGGCCAGAATAACCAAAGGGAACAGAGACAGTATCCAAATTAACAAAATTAGAAATGAAAAGAGGGATATAACAACAGAAACTGAGGAAATTCAAAAGATCATCAGATCCTACTACAAAAGTCTAAACTCAACACAACTGGAGAATCTGGAGTAAATGGACAATTTTCTAGAGAGATACCAAATACCAAAATTAAATCAGGATCAATTAGACCAGCTAAACAGTCCCATAACCCCCAAAGAAATAAAAGGGGTTATAGAAAGGCTCCCAACCAAAAAAAGTACAGGACCAGGCGGTTTTAGTATAGAATTCTAACAGACCTTCAAAGAAGACCTAACACCAACACTCTTCAAACTATTCCACTAAATAGAAACATAAGAGACACTGCCCAAGTCATTCTATGAAGCCACAATTACGCTGATACTAAAACCACACAAAGATCCAACAAAGAAAGAGAACTACAGGCCAATTTCCCTTATGAATATCAATGCAAAAATACTAAATAAAATTCGTGCCAACCGAATCCAAGAGCACATCAAAAACGATCATAAACCATGATCAAGTAGGCTTCATTCCAGGGATACAGGGATGGTTCAATATACGGAAATCCGTCAATGTAATCCACTACATAAACAAACTAAAAGAAAAAAAACCACATGCTCATCTCAATAGATGCTGAAAAAGCATTTGACAAAATTCAGCATCCTTTCATGCTAAAAGTCTTGGAAAGAACAGGAATTCAAGGCCCATACCTAAATATAGTAAAAGCAATATATAGCAAACCAGTAGCCAACATCAAACTAAATGGAGAGAAACTTGAAGCAATCCCACTAAAATCAGGGACTAGACAAGGCTGCCCTCTCTCTCCATACCTTTTCAACATAGTATTTGAAGTTCTAGTGAGAGCAATTAAAAAACATAAGGAAGTCAAAGGGATACAAATTGGAAAGGAAGCAGTCAAACTATCACTATTTGCAGATGATATGATAGTATACTTAAGCAACCCAAAAAACTCCACCAGACAACTCCTACAGCTGATAAACAACTTCAGCAAAGTGGCTGGTTATAAAATCAACTCAAGCAAATCAGTAGCCTTCCTGTTCTCAAAGGACAAGCAGGCTGAGAAAGAAGTTAGGGAAATAACACCCTTCACAATAGCCACAAACAATATAAAGTATCTTGGCATGACTCTAACCACACAAGTGAAAGATCTATATGACAGGAACTTCAAGTCCTTGAAGAAAGAAATCGAAGAAGACCTCAGGAAATGGAAAAATATTTCATGCTCTTGGATTGGGAGGATCAATATAGTAAAAATGGCCATCTTGCCAAAAGCAATCTACAGATTCAATACAATCCCCATCAAAATCCCAAATCAATTCTTCACAGATCTAGAAAGAGCAATTCTCAAATTCATCTTGAGTAACAAAAAACCCAGGATAGCTAAAACTATTCTCATCAATAAAAGGACTTCTGGGGGAATCAATATCCATGACCTCAAGCAGTACTATAGAGCAATTGTGTTAAAAAAAAAAAACAAAAAAACAAAAAACTGCATGGTATTGGTACAGCGACAGGCAAGTAGATCAATGGAAAAGAATTGAAGACCCAGAAATGAACCCACAGAGTTATGGTCACTTGATCTTTGATAAAGGTGCTACAACCATCCAGTGGAAAAAGATAGCCTTTTCAACAAATGGTGCTGGTTCAACTGGAGGTCAACATGCAGAAGAATGCAAATTGACCCACTCTTAAAACCTTGTACTAAGATCAACTTCAAGTGGATCAAGGACCTCCACATAAAACCAGACACACTGAAACTAATAGAAAAGAAACTGGGGAAGACCCTGGAGGACATGGGCACAGGGGGAAAGTTCCTGAACAGAACACCAATAGCTTATGCTCTAAGATCAAGAATTGACAAATGGGACCTCATAAAATTACAAAGTTTCTGTAAGCCAAAAGACACTGTCAGAAGGACAAAACGGCAACCAACAAATTGGGAAAAGATCTTCACCAACCCCACATCCGACAGAGGGCTAATATCCAATATATACAAAGAACTCAAGAAGTTAGACCCCAAAAAACCAAATACCCCTATCAAAAAATAGGGTACAGAGCTAAATAAAGAATTTTCACCAGAAGAAATTTGGATGGCTGAAAAGCACCTTAAGAGATGTTCAACATCATTAGTCATCAAGGAAATGCAAATCAAAACAACCCTGAGATTCTACCTCACACCAGTCAGAATGGCTAAGATTAAAAACTCAAGAGACAACAGATGTTGGCGAGGATGTGGAGAAAGAGGAACACTCCTTCACTACTGGTGGAATTGCAAGATGGTACAACCACTCTGGAAATCAGTTTGGCGGTTCCTCAAAAAATTGGGCATGACACTTCCAGAGGACCCTGGCATACAACTCCTGGGCATATACCCAGAGGATTTCCCTGCATGCAATAAAGACACGTGCTCCACTATGTTTATAGCAGCCTTATTTATAATAGCCAGAAGCTGGAAGGAGCCCAAATGTCCCTCAAAGGAGGAATGGATACAGAAAATGTGGTATATTTATACAATGGCATACTACTCAGCAATTAAACATAATGAATTCATCCAATTTGTAGGCAAATGGTTGGATCTGGAAAATATCATCCTAAGTTGAATTAACCCAATCACAAAAAAATACACATGAATTGCAATCACTGATAAGTCGATATTAATGAGCCCAGAAGCTCTGAACGCTCAAGGCACAATTAGCAAATCAAAAGATTCCCAAGAAAAAGGAAGGAGCCGACCCTGGTCCTGAAAAGACTGGATCCAGTTTTGTAGGAGAGTACAAGAACAGAGAAATGGTGGGGAGGGTTAATTTGGGAATGGGGGGGAGAGGACTTATGGGACATATGGTGAGGGGGGAACTGGGAAAGGCGAAAGCCTTTGGAATGTAAACAAAGAATATAGAAAATTAAAAAAAAAATTTAAAAAAAGGCCAATAAATCATGTCATTGGGAGAAAGTATATATACTTTCCTAGTGAAAGCAAGCATATAAACACATTATTTACATACCATTGGTAGTAATGTAGTCTGGGTTTTGTGGAAATAAGTGAAATAAGCCAGTCCAGAAAAACAAAAACAAAAAACAAAAAAACAAAAAACAAAAAAAAAACAAAAAAAAAAAGGAAAAAAAAAAACAGGTCGAAAGCAAAGGTGAGAGAAAGTATACCAACAGAAAAGTAGCAATGACAAATAGTAGCGGAGAAAATTGGTTTTAAAACAAAAGGAAAAATATAAACAGAGAAAGTTTAGTGTCAGAAGTCAATACATTAAAATATCAGAAATAAAAACAAACTCTGAAAATGCCCCCAGGGAAGGGGAATCCTAACAGGATGAGGCAGAAGTGGGCAGGTGGGTGGGTGGAGGAGCTCCCTCTCAGAAGCAAAGGGGTGGGGAGGCCAGGAAGGAGGGCAACATTTGGAATGTAAATAAAGTAAAATAATTTTTTAAAAAAGAAAGAAAACCAAACAGAACAAGGGGAAGAAAGAGAGACGATTCTGCAGTAGTTGAGATTTTATTTGAGATTTTCAGGCAGAACAAGAAATTAACACAAACAGGGATCTGAGAGACAGCCTCGTGGAAGTCCACAGGCAACACAGCAGCTATTCTCCCAGGCAGTTCTCTGTGTGGGCCACAGAGCAGCAGTGACTGCAGTCCTCTCAGAGGAACACCAGGAAGTATGCACTCCAATCAGAATGAGATTAAATAAAGCATCAATAACAACAGTTGCAAAATTCACAGAAAGACAAATATAAAAGTACCTTTCAACAAAGCAATTAAGTCGAGAAAGAAATCAGGAGAACAATAAAAAACAAACTTTGTGATCGAAATATTAAAACAAAACCTAAAACAGATAAACTACACTAAAGTACCACATATAGAGGAAGTGGAGGCTATTAATGCCTATATATTTTTAAATGTTTCCAAAGAATAACCTGGCCTTCTACTTTAAGAAGCTAGACAGTTTTCAAAAGAGTAAGCCAAATCTGTAAGCACAAACAGGAAGACAATAAATACCACTGTGAAATACTGAAATACAGAAAACAAACCAGAAAGATAAACCTTCAGAAAATCAAGGAAAAGGAAACATGATTCAGTAACTAAAGAGACTGGAAGAGGAACACCCTGCCTGCCTTGGGACTACAGGAGGGTTTCTGTGCTCAACCACACAAATCAGAAAGTCAAAAGGATAGATACACAAAATTCCAAAGCTGAAGAAAGGTACAGCATCTGACTACAGTAAGTGAAAGGACCCTTACACTGAAACTCTCATGAAGGAAAATCCTGGGGCCAGGCGACATTAAACAGCTGAAGAACATCAGACCTTCAGAAATTCTCCAAAACTGTTCCCAAGTCACTCCACGGGGCTCGTAATTACTCTGATACCAAAATCAAACAGGACATAACAAGGAAAGAAAGTTCTAAAGGATCTAGAAAGTCAAACCCAACAGCAAATACAAATGATAATGTCCACCATTGAAGAATGATTCATCTCAGGAATGCACGGGTGTTCCACAGAAACCAGTCAGCACAATGCAGAGCACTGTTAGGGTACACAAAAGGCAAACACTGCCTCAGCGTGTGCTCTGTGGAATCCAGAGCTCTGCATAAAAAGATCCAACACACTCAGTACAAAAGACAAGTTCCTCAACCTAAGCTTTAAATACTGGCAAAATCGCCACAGCTAACAAGCAGTCTACAGGGTTTCTTCTGGATCAGCATCCGGGCAGGACAACTGTGCAAACAGCAGAAACACAAGGCTGCTTGGATGGTAAGAAGAGGGCTAAAGGGTCTTACCTGAAGGTGGAATGCTCGTCTAAACAAACTTCTCAAGTAACCCACAGAAGGAGACAGTTGTGAGGCCAAGATCAATATATAAACATCAACAGCATTTCTACACATGAGAAATGAAAACACTGAAAATAACCTTGAGGTTAACCCAAAGAATAGGATAGTATTAATAAAAAGAAACATGGTTTCCACAGTATATGACAAAGTATCATAGAGAAATTAAGTAAAACATAATGCACAGAAAGATACCCCACATTTGTTGGCTGCAGGATAGAATGGTAACAGTCCTGCACATTATATACAGAGTAAGTAAAACATCAATCTTAGGTTGTTTGCTTGCAATAATTATGTTGACATCCAAAGAACTCCAAAAAGCCAGTTTTGCAAATTATCAAAGCTAGGAAACTCACACCAAACCCTCACTCAGAAGTACAGTAATTAAGATGCAAGGGCACCACAAAAGCTCGATGATTAAAAAAACTCAAATGTGTTACAGATTGCTTTTCAGTATATATGCAAAGATACTCCAAGTGAAAAACTAGACCTTTCAAAACAAAGTGGAAAACAGCTAGGTGTTGGATCAAGCATGGCTGTTTAACAGGCAGTGTAACACAGTTCCTGCCCATGAAGCATCTCTAGGTCATGGATCTTCACCCCACCCCACCCCACCCCCGCCGTGTGCTGTTAGTTACTGTGGCCCTGAAGTTCATCTTCTGACTTTTCTATTTGCTTTATTGTCATTCTCTCTTTCTGAGGAATACACTGCCCCCATTACTCAGAACTAATCACTTCGTAATCAATGAAACAGATGTGGTTCTCTGGAATGAGGAATGGAGGGGTCGTGAAGCTGTGGAGAACAAGGAATAGGCACCCTGTTTGACCTGTAGGGCCATGCGAAAGGATCTAAACAGAACCACAGAGGCCATAAAAACCTACAGGGCCCATTGTAGAAATGTCTCATGTCATGAATTGGCCAAACCTGGAATGATGATGAGACTCGCGTACCCAAGGACTGCTGCACTAATTAGCCAAGGAGAACTTGGGGATGGCAAGAATAGAGAGCTAAAGTGGTATCAAGAAGAAAAGGCATGGACAGGAAAAGAAGAAGGAAAGAAGGAGAGTATGATTTAATGGAAAAGGACTATGGGCTAGTGAATTAACATTTATAGAGATGTTGTCAATTTTGGACATGAGGCCATGGAACTGCTAGGCTAAGGAAGCAGATTAGAGAATTGAAAGATAACGTACAAGCATATAAAAAAGTTAGTACTTCGTTCTCCCACCTACTTGAAGGATTGGGACAACAATGACTAGAATGATATTGAAGAAAGCTAGCTGCTCTACATGCATAAAATTTAAAACTTTGTAAGAAATCATTTCAACCTTAGTAGTCGGTCACCTTTCTGTTCTTACATGAAAACAGCTGCTAAAGATTGTTGTCTGCTGTGCCAGGAAACCACAAGAGCTGTGCCAGCTACAGGTGAAGAGCAGGCTGTGCAGAAGCTATAAGGAAATGTGCTTTTGCTTTGTCTTCAGCTTCTGTTTTAAGGAAGTGGGGGGTGGGGGATGGGACTAAAGATCTGGGGTTGTTAGAATTTATATAAAGTAAAGGATTTCTAATGATTAGCAATGGTTAAAGCCTTGATGATGTAGCTTTAGTAAATAAAAGACTGGGTTTAGGTTCTCTGTCAAAAGAAGGAAGAAGGAAGACTGGCGTGACTGACCAGGCAGAGAGAACACCTGAACTGGCAGCTGCATCCGCCACTGACGCTGAGAAGTTACTCAGTCAGCACTGCTCCTCCTCACCTTCTCAGGACCCTCCTCGCACTGAGGCTGGACCTTGGCAGCTAGGCATACACACAAATGGAGGAAGTGGACAAAATGCCAAACAGCTCAAGAAATAACAGGATCAGAAACTTACATATAAGACTTAAAACAGCAACAATCTTACAAAAAGAAAGAAAGAAAGAAAGAAAGAAAGAAAGAAAGAAAGAAAGAAAGAATCTGTACTTCAAATCCACATGACCTTGGATTAGTCAGTGGTTTCCTATATCTGATACTAAGCATGTAGAAGAAAAAAAATCCTGAATCCGAACTTCACACAAATTTAGAGGGTTTTTTTACTTCAAAGAATACTATTAAAATGAAAGAGAGAAGTTGGGCATATTCTCCAGCATTTGGGAGGATGAGCTAGTGGGATTATGAACCTACGATCAGCCTGACCTATCCTATAAGGAGGGAGCAAATATACAAAAGCGGCATGTAACACATAGTTTCTACTACCCTGCTTTAAGCTCCAGGTGGACCGTGCTACTAGCCACTGCCCTGGTTCCCTTGGATCTGCAGATGAACCACACATACACGTGTGCGCGCATGCGCGCATGCGCGCGCGCGCACACACACACACGCACACACACACACACTAGCTTATTTTTAATATGTGCTTTAGCTCAGTGGCTGGGCACTACTAAGCCTGCAGAGGCTACCGTGCCCCTCCCTTCACTGCCAGCTCAACACCTCTGAATCCGCCCTCTGCTTGGTTGCCAGTTACCTTCTCCTTGCAAAGCACCCTAAATCTGCCCTCTGCTTGGCTGAGTTCCTATTATCTCACCTGCTACCCCAGGCCTAGTCAGGAGAGAAGCTGATGGCCACTCCATCCGAGGAGATCTTACATGGCTGGTGCTTCTCTCTCCCTCCGAAGCATGGTGAATTTTCTTTCCCCCTCCACTGTCTCCTACCCTGCCTGAAGGATCCTGGGAGTTCTGCCTCTTCTGCCCAGCCATTAACCGGTATCATCTCTGTTGATCAATCAAGAACCAGTTGGGGAACAGGACCAATTCACATGCATCAGATTCCCAATCAAAGCATCAGTACCACTCCCCTACATCTCACCTTTTTTGTCCAATTTAAAAACAAAAAACAAAACAAAAACCTCTTTTATCAGACATAAATTGAACAAAACTGTAACAATCATGTAAATTATAAAGTATGATATACAATTAGCACTATTCCTTCATATTCATCAATTGACAAAGTACTCTGCCATCATTTCTAACTTAGATAATTTTATCTTTGACTTATGTTTAGATTTTAGCTTGTAACATTTTCTGAAAACTATGTCTTTTATTTTACAGTCTCTCTCAATGCTAAACAACTTGAGTTTGATTATGAGACTATAACTACATTTAACCACACTAGAAATCTGAGAACAAATTAAATATTGTCTGAGTATGTAGGAAGTACCAAACACAGCTTTCAAAATTTATACAATTACAGAAACAGCAGACTATCTGAATAGCCTTTAAATTTTTATAAGGTTGGATTATTTGTCTTTAGCCCTTTGGCCTATAACGATCTGGCAGACCTTTTGTGAAGTAGGGAATACTGAGGACTGGTTTACTCTGTCTTGGCAGAGCTTAGAAGTTGACATAGAACTTAGTAGTCGACTATCTCACCTCTATTTGTCCTTTTCGGACAGAATATTGTCTCTGTAGATGATATAAGTAATTTTTGCTCAGTGTTTGTTTATCTTGTCATAATAAGTATTCTTACCTAGAGGTAAAGATGTTTGACTCTTTTTAAAAAAGGGAATGGGGAAGCTGTCAGGAGTAGATATGTCTCATAGTCAAAGATTTTTAATAATGAAATAGCATTAAATGTCATATTTTGTGGATTTTTTTTTATGTTTTTGAAGACTAAGCAAAGTATTTTGAACTGTTAAACCTTAACTATTCTTAGTCATTTTTATTTGAGTAAACAGAAAACATTTTATTATAATTAAATTGGAATCTAACATAACCACGAGTTTGTTATCTGGACCTTAACTTGTGTTATTTAATCATCTTAAACAATTTGTAGAGTAGTTAATAGAAGGACTGAGTCAAAGTCTTGTATTTTTAAATAAGTTGTATAGGCACAATGTCTATCTAAGAGTAACAAAATTAATTTTAAATTTTGTATCAATAGATACATTTATTATAAAGATTTATACCAATAAAAACCTTGATTTAAAAAAAAAACCTTGATTTTATATTAATATATCACTTTTGGATCAACGTAAGAAATTATAATTTTAATTTTGTATCAATTATAAAGAATTTTATCAATGTAAGATTATGGCTACATAATGTTTTGTTTAAGAATAAAATTTAGTAACCTATCTCATATATTTTTCCCTATTTAAAATTATGACCATTTTAAAATTATTTTTTAAAATGACAATCCATCTATAATTTGTAAAATAACCATTACCAGACACACAATCCCTGGGAACTGGGCTGATGACTATAACATTTTGTTGTTGTTGTTGTTGAATAGGGGTGATGAGAAATTTTTTAAATGGGTAGGGAGGAGTAGGAAAATTAGAAAAACTGGGTAGACTTAAGAACGTTGGCTTTAGTATGTAATAAGGACACATACTCCACTATGTTCATAGCAACCCTATTTATAACAGCCAGAAGCTGGAAAGAACCCCCATGTCCCTCAACGGAGGAATGGATACAGAAAATGTAGTATATTTACACTATGGTATACTACTCAGCTATTAAAAAACAATGAATTCTCTGTATCCATTCCTCCGATGAGGGACACATCTGGGTTCTTTCCAGCTTCTGGCTATTATAAATAAGGCTGCTATGAACATAGTGGAGCATGTGTCCTTATTGTATGCCAGGGAATCCTCTGGGTGTATGCCCAAGGAGTGGTATAACAGGGTCCTCAGGAAGTGTCATGCCCAACTTGTGGTATATTTACACAATAGAATACTACTCAGCAATTAAAAACAATGAATTCATGAAATTTTTAGGCAAATGGTTGGAACTGGAAAATATCATCCTAAGTGAGGTAACCCAATCACAAAAGAATACACATGGAATGCAGTCATTTATGAGTGGATATTAGCCCTGAAGCTCTGAATACTCAAGACACAATTAACATAACAAATGATTATCAAGAAGGAAGGAAGGAGAGGGCCCTGGTCCTGGAAAGGCTTGATGCAGGTTTCTAGGGGATTACCAGGACAGAGAAATGGGAGGAGGGTGATTGGGGAATGGGCAGAGGGAAGAGGGCTTATGGGACTTATGGGGAGGGGAGAACCGGGAAAGGGGAAATCATTTGGAATGTAAACAAAGAATATAGAAAAAAAAATAATGAATTCATGAAATTCTTAGGCAAGTGGGTGGAACTGGAGAATGTCATCCTGAGTGAGGTGACCCAAACACATGGTATGCACTCACTGATAAGCGGATATTAGCCCAGGAGCTCGGAATACCCATGAAACAATTCACATATCAAATGATGCCCAAGGAAGGAAGGAAGGAGAGGCCCCTGGTCCTGGAAAGGCTCAATGCAGCAGTGTAGGGGAATACCAGGACAGGGAAGCCAGGAAGGGTTGACTGGGGAACAGGGGGAAGGAAGAGGGCTTATGGAACTTTCAGGGAGGGGGGAATCCAGGAAAGGGAAAATCATTTGAAATGTAAATAAAGAATATATAATAATAATAAAAGAATGTTGGCTTTAGCATGTGTTATCTAGTCTCTGTATGTGTGGAAGGTTTAGAGCTTGACTGAAGTTCTGACTGGATCTGTCTGAAAGGTTGGATGAGGCGAGATGACCTGGAGTCAGTGGAAATCCCTGAAGCGGTTTTGGGTCCTAACCTGAAGCAGGGGGCAAACAGGTCAGTTTAGCATCTCTGAGAATGAATCTCACCAAAGCTGTACGTTTTGTAATATATGAATCTCACAACCAAAATTTTAGTATCATTAAGATATTTGTATGGATTGTGAAGAGTGTATAAATCAGCTAAGGATGAAATTTTGTGAAAGACAGCTTTCTTTTTTATGAGTTCATTTTACTAGTAACCAATTATATAAGTCCTTATTTTTGTCATGTGAAGGATCACATGATGAATCTCTACCTGTCTTGTTTGATTTTTTTTGAACCTGTTTAGTTCTTTAGGGGATCTACCCGTCATATCTGATCCACATGACCAGGATGGGGTCCAAAGCTCTCTCTCCTTTCCTGTCAAAACACAGAGCATCTCTCCCAAAATAACATGTCCTTGGTCCAGTAACCGGAAATCATTAAATGTTTAGCTTGACCTCTCTCCCAGAGGAATTTAATATAACCACCAAACTAATAATCACATTTATTTTAATAATTAAAACAATTTAAAGCAAATACAGCAATCTAAATGAATATTAACCAATAAGACAGTGTTTTTGTTGTCTTGTCCTGACCTTCATGAGATCAAGGCCTAAATTATCTATATAATGTAAACTTAAATTTTCTTTTGTTTATTGAATAAGCCTAGGCTCTCTCTTAAGGCCTAAATTTTTACTGTAGGCCTTCTACTGCCTTTGATCTAATTTTTTAAGACTGGATGTCTCAATATTTTTATTTCTCTGTATTTTACTTTAATTAAACTTCCTTTTGCTTATTGTATTACTCTCTCCTAACTTCTCTCTTCTATGGAGCTTAATATCTGTATATTTAACAACACTTAAACATTAACTATCATACTCCCTTCTATCCTTAAAAACAGTTAAATAACATTGTAACAATCAGTTCTTTGATATCTTGCTGGCTGAGACAGGCAGCTTTATTGTCTGTGGCTCCCTGCCTCCCCTTAGCATCCAGGGAACCTGACAGTCTGTCAGCACAGCAGGGGCTCCCAGCCTTTCTCTAAGCTCTCTCCACAGGTGACTGTGTTTCTTCTTTAGTTTTCACTTGTTGGAGCCACGTGACTTGGCTCAGCTCTCTGAGAAATCAATTCTCCCCTCCTTATAGATGCATCATTTGTGTGAGCAGGTGGGAGATTAGAAACACAACTAAGCTGAGGGTGGATTTAGGGTGCTGAACAAGGAGAAGGTAACCAGACAATTAAGTTGAAGGCAGATTTCGAGGTGTTGAGCTAGGACTGAAGGTAACTGAGCAACTAAGCTGAGGACAGATTTCGAGGTGTTGAGGTGGGAGTGAAGGTAAGGGCACATTAGCCGCCGAGAGGCTTACAAGTGCTCAACCACTGAGCCAAACCACATATTAAAAATAAGCTAATGTGTGTATGTCTTTCATCCACAGACCCAAGGGAACCAGGGCGACAGCTGGTAGTGCAGTCTGCCCAGAGCTAAAGCAGGGTAATAGAAACTATACACTACAGCCACCTGTGTCTTCTGAGGAGCTTTTGGATAGATTATATGAAAAACTCTTACAATTCAAGAACACTAATAATACTCTTAAATGGGCAGTGAAGATTTGAATAGACATTTTTCAAGTGAGGACATACAGATAGCCAAAAAGTATATAAAAACATAACTGTCCTCATTAGTCACTAGGAAAGGTAAAAGATCAAATGGTAATGACACCACCTCACACCCTAGAGAATGGCTACAAGTAAAGAACTGGTGGAGACCATGAGGTGACATGGAAGCCTTATGCCTCTGCTAGCAAGGAGAAGTAGGACCAGCAACTGGCAGCCATTCCCATTAGCTACTGTTTTACTTGGCTGCCCCATTCCTAGTTACAAACACAAAGGAACTGACACACGTTCGCCAGTTATCCCAATATACTGTAGAGAAAATACCATGTGTATTATATGGATGTATCACCTGTCAATTAAAAAAATCTATGGCCTATAGAAAAGGGTAGAATAGAAGGTGGGACATCCTATAGGTAGAAAGAATTCTGGGACAGAGCCAAGCAGGAGATCTTCCTAGGAAGGTGTGAGGAGATGGACACATAGTACCTGAGCACAGGTGACCAGCCACATGGCAGAATGTAGATTAGAATAAATGAGATAATTTAAGTTACAATCTAATAAGAGAAAAGCCTTGCAATATGGCCAAGGTATTTATAAATATATTTTGAGTCTGAGTCTTATTCTGGGAGCATAGGGTTGGTTAGAAGAACCAGTCCATTACTTTACACCAATATAACTTTAAAAAGAAAGATGTCTTGAAACAACAGAAGGAGGGAGGTAACCACCAGCCTTCTCCAACCTTTCTTCCAGGGAGGCAGCCATAAGCCTCTTGGAGACATGCCCTCCTATGCCCAGAAGAACACAATATCCTTCTGTCTGAGGACAAAGTTTCTGGGGAAGTATGAGATGCCACTAATTGAGTCTCAACAAAGGACAATTACCATAGTTTCAATGATGATGGTGAGGTTTCCCAAGCCATCAGTCAGAGCTACATAACTTCCTCCTTTCTCAAGATGGCCAACTGTCTTCAGGTAATACCAGCCTGGCTGAGTAAACTGAGTTGTATGAGCTACAGAAAAGAAGAAAAGGATGTGAATGAGACAACGTTGAAAGAAAACAGCTGTCTACCAATTTGTGTCTGATAGATCCTAAGGAGCTGTATTCTATTTTAAGAAAGTATCTACCAAGTTTATGCTTTCATTTTTAAATATTTCAGCTGAAAAGCATATCTGCAAGAAGGCTTTCTGAATGACTGGTAAAATTAAATGAACCTGGGAGTACAAGAGTATTAACTATACATTCATTTTCCCAAAGTGCAAAACGAGAAGACTGGTCACGCCCTTGCTCGCTTGCCCCGTTCACCTCCCAGCCTTGCCAGCATCACTACTTAGTCTATCACAACAGATCAAAGAAAGTCATTAAATTAAAAAAAAAAGCTAATAAATTACCGCACAACTACTTTATGGTCTCAAATTTACTTCTAAGTATATATGTAAATATATTTCCCAACTTCCCAAGGTCACAAAATTAGAAGAATATTACTTCACTGAGTAGAACAATTCTAACAACCAAGAGGCTATCCAACCAACACAGAAGTCTTACTTAACTTTTCCACTGTTTTGAAGAGCTACTTAAGGAATTTAGAGTAATGCCATGATTACAAATCTGAGAATAACATAAATCTACAAATGATAATTATCAAAATATGGACTTAAAATTAAAACAAATACTTAGAATTATCTTCTTTTAAAGAAATTGGTTTTAATGAAAGATGATGGTATAATTTTGAAGCAAAATAATGTTAAATATCTTACTAAGATTTTAAAGTTTAGTTATACAATCTTATTTATAGGGCTATTAGCTATTAATATGGTTATACATAATAATACATGTATTTCTTTTGATTAATTAATGATTATAATTTTTACTAGTAATATTATATACTTACTTTAGTACAATCAATAAAATGGAACTGACATAAAAGAATAATCCCAAAACTTTCAGGCACACTGAGCTGAATATAAGTATAAGTATACCCATTCCATCACTAGTATCATGATGTGGGATCACATACTTGAGCGACCACCTCTGTCTCCATCCCTAGACATCCCCAGTCTCTGCGCTGCTTGCCTTTCTCTCTTACCCCCTTTCTTAAGGGCCTAGTCTTAGAAAATACAGATAGCAATCGGGCCACCCAAAATAATATTATAAAACACTGGCAGAGTTCACTTAAAATAGTCACACACTTCAAGCACAGACAGTGTGTATCCTCCTTTGGTGCTTTCTGGTTTGTCTCTTAAAAAGAATTTGTGGGAAAGAGATAGAATGTAGACACCCATACCTGATACCCAGATAGGAGATGCTACTACATAATGTCCACTCCATGGCTCCTGGGCTGTCATCAATCCACTCCGCCCATAAGGCAATTCTTCATAGTAACTAGCCACCAAATTCCAAGCAATTGTGCTAAAACATTCGATAAGAAAAGAAAAGAAAAAAAACACCAAAATACTAAGTATTAAAAACATAACTTAAACTGAAGAAAAAGTACTCTTCATAATTACATTTAAGTAAATGAACATTAACTTTTAAGTTCACCAAACAAAATACATGTTGTCTCAGTTCACTCCGATTTTTAAAACTCCAGTTCAGTGTTCATCCAAACATTTTAATAGTTAATCAGAGAATTAAAAGTCTCTCTCTCTCTCTCTCTCTCTCTCTCTCTCTCTCTCTCTCTCTCTCACACACACACACACACACACACACACACACACACATGAATTCTGTTTAGTAGTGATAAAGCCAAAAGATGAATCATGCTTGACATGTCAAAGATTTGAAACAAGTAGGAGTAAAGCCTTTTCTATAACTGCTCTCCCAGTGACAGCTTTCCTAACACCCCAATTTCACATAGAGTTGATGAACTTGACTTGGGACCGCTGCAGTTTTAAGATAAGAACTCTTAGAGTCAGACTGTCTGGGTTCACATCAAGACTCCATGAGCTAAGCCCCTCTGACCCTGTTCCCTCACCTGTGGACAGGAGGGTGATTGTTCTGAATCAGTGGGTGGGTGGCTCAGGGGATGAAAGACATCGATACAACTCTAGCCTCTATTTCTGCCACTGACATACTGAATGGATCAGCTTGCTGCTCTGGCTTCAGACCTCTTTTCAGATGATAGACACTAATAATTTATACATGAAATGAGCTCCAGGAGCAGAGTTGGGGCCCTACAGCTTTCAGAAAATTCAAGCACAAAACCTAAGTTTCTATATCTGGCTGTTTTCCTTTCAGCTGAAAACAAACAGCACTCACAGAGATTTTCTCCTCCCTGACCAAATTTTCTCCCAACAACAAAGCGACTCTGGCACTCTTAGGCAATCTAACCCTTCTCATTACCTGATTGTAAAGTGAAAATAACAGTGCTGATTAAGCACACACAGAGACATAAGCAATGGGCATCGTAAGAGTTCTCCTGATCTGGGTCACACACCCCTGGCATCCTCTACTTTGTACACTGGTGTTTCCCAAACTTGGGCCTCACCAGAATGCCATGAGTACTGACCAGATGTACGAGTTCCAGGACTCTGGAAGTGTGAGCAGCTGCCTACACATCAGACTAACAAGTACTGCAGGACCTCTTACAACAGGGCAAAGTGAGGAAATACTTCTTTATGTGACAGAATCCGATGTCTGATAGCATCTGGAAGTGGTGGTGCATGTCTATCATTTCAGTACTGGGGAAGAGTTCAAGGCCAGCCTGAGCCATAATAGGAAGACCCTGCCTCAACAAACAAACAACAACAACAAAAAAAAAAAAAGACCAAAAAAACAGGGAAAAGGCATGAAGTAAAAATATACTTAATATGAGAGGAAAAAGTCATAACACTCTGTTAAATAAAAAGCAACTTACTCAACAGGCCATATACTAAGGTGTCAACTTCATATTTAAAAGTATATAAAAACAGGAGAATGTTTTAAGGACCGTTGTTTGGAAATGGGAAGATTACAGACAGCTTTGTCTCACTCTTTGTCCGTACCTTCCTTTTCCCAATCGTCTGAAATGAACATACATTATCTTAACACCAAACAAGCTACCACAAAAGTGTGCACACTGGCTTGTTTTTATTAGACTCATAATTATAAGGCTAATTTTGCATCTAATTTACTCCTAAGCTATCATCAAATAATTTAGGAAGTATCCCCTTTAATAACAAAAGGGATTGTATTGTTCTTTACTAACTTTGTTTTGTTAAGAGTTGGATATAAAGTTAAGGGAGTCGGACAGTCAGAGCGGAAGTCGTACCAAGAAAAGGCTACAGCCCTGGATTTTGTGATTGTTTGTTTTTTCAAATTTTTTGGGTTTTGTTTTATTTTAAAGGTAGCTATGAAAGAAGAGTGGGTAACAATTCTACATTAAAAAAGACTTTGGGACCAAAACTGCAAAATGCAATACAAGGAGATGTGCTATATCTTTCCTTACAAATGACATTTAAAAATATGAATAAAGCTGAGAATTAGAAATATTTTATATGCTCATATTTATGAAAATGATATGGTCATATGAGGAAATAGTCTTACCTTTTAGAGACACATATTAAAATATGATATAATATGACAAAATAATTAAAATATATGTAAATTATCAAAAACCATTGTACTGCCTAAGTAATCTGCACCCCAATAAACCCAACTTACGCGGTCATATTGCCATTGATGTAGTTCTGGTTCAATATGCGACCCCAACAGCCTGCGCCAACATTACTGTTGACAGTGCTAAAATCTTCAGATGACCAAAGCTTCTTCCCTGACATCTCTGCATTCCACACTGTGTAGGTTCCAGGATAGTGAGCTCTAAGAGAAAGGATACAAGTGGAGAAGTCAGAAGCACTACACTCCCATAAAGTAGATGGGTGGACTGAAATACAGCTCTTCGCCCAGGTTTGCTGTTAAAAATAAATAAATAAATAAAGTGGTTTTCAGAAGACAGTCAAGAGACAGAAAGAAGGCATGGCTCCCCACGGTTCTATCTGTAGGAACTCTACAAACGACAGCAAAAACACAACAGCAGAAGCCTGCAACCACACAATCTTGAAGCCCACAAATGGATACAAGTGCAGTGACTGGTGAAGGCCAAAGGGGCCACTTAAAGTGGAAAACAAGGTTAAAGAAAAGATTCAGCCTTTCCAGGGGAAGCTAGGACGCTTTGGAAAGGAGATAAACAGCCAGGAGACCAAACAAGATGTGTCAGGCCACCGCGCTGTCTGTGAAGAAGCAACCCTCTGACATCCCTGCCCTCTTAAGACAGAAATCTTGACATCTACTTCAAGGCAGAACACTTCAACAAATCCACAAAAGCACCATAGATATCAGTGTATCATTAATTCTTGTGTCAGAAGAATGAACTACACTAAGAAAATTAAGGTACTGTATCAAAGCCATGGGGTTTTAGCCCTGAACGGGCTAGGTAGCAATATCTAGACACTTTGTCAAGACAGCCAAAGGGCAGTGATTGAGAATCTGTTCCAGAAAATCAACTCCTTTCATTCTAGCATGTGAACAGAGTCAATCAGGAGAGGTCTACATATATACTGATTGTTGTAAGAATAAAATACTGCTCAACTGTAGACACTAATGATTACATGAATCAACACTACTAAGATAGTAAATGTAAATTAGAAAGTAGATGGTAATACAATAAGAGTGCATTCACGAACTTCAGGAATAAGAGTACATTTCCAGTTGAATTATTCACACACAAAAAAATTGAGAATAAGAGAGAGTTGTTATATCACGATTCTAACATCTGTACTTTCTTGGAGTAGTAGAACATCAGAAGAATGGCTGTAAAGACCTTTTAATCAGTATCATTTTAATCGTGGTCATGATTAGCATGACTTGCAGAGTGCCCTGACTGGGAGTTGTTTGTATCAGTAAAGACATGAGATGAGCGTCAGGGAGGACTGAGCACACAGCAGGGAGCACCACCAGAAGCACTGGACACACTGACCTCCAGCAGGAATGTTCTGAGTGCTCCAAAGAGCTGAGACAGGCCACCAGCCACCACTGCAGGCCGCCATTACAAGCATCCGAGAGCATTCTAGCTCCTGCCAGAAATTAATGAACTTACCTATTTCGCCAAACTTGAAAATATCAAACTGCTAGTCCTCAAACTACTAATGACTGCAAACCTATACGTCTAAGATATTTTTACATTTAATTCTTACACATCCCTTAACTGTGGCCATAGTGTCCAGTCTGGCACTTCTGTCAGGGATTAATTGTTAATCTATCAAAATCAGGAAAGTTTTAGGTGGCTTTCAGGAAATAATATGTCTGATCTACCTGTTGTTGTTGTTTGTTTGTTTGTTTGTTTGTTTGTTTTCTAAGACTAGGTAGGTCTCCTTCTGCTGCACAAGCTAGCCTAACAGATACTATGGAATCCCAGGCTGGCCTCACACTCAAGAGTCCCCTCACCTCAGCCTCCTGAGTGCTAGCATGAATCATGATACCTGGCTTGTCTGATGTATCTGATGAAGATACATGCATATATCTATGTTTTAAAGGAAGAAAATCCTAGAAATATTTGCTATGTGATCACTGGTTTTTAGAAGGCCATAATAGAAGTAAATTTTAACTCTGTCTTTATAAGGATCCATATCTTCCAAAAGCTTTCTACTCCTGAAATTTTATAATCTGAACTCTTTCTCTTATCATAAATATATCCCATATATTTCTCTTTGAACTTTGCTTAGATATTTTGAATTATTTAATTCAATCTGGTATATCCAAATTATCACTCAACATTTAATCAATATAAAAAAATGGTAAAGGCTGTTTTGTGGTTTTGAAAATTAACTTACAAATACCAGTCTGTTTTCCACACTTCTGACACACCTAAGTTAGACCGGCCACCTTTGCAGTGCTCCCCAGACACATGTGACCAGTGGCTTTATCAAGGTCAGCAGCAGGTAGCAAACCATCTCTGTGGGAATGGCAGAGGTTTATATGAGAATGAGATGCCAGAAACAGAATCCAAACTAAATTAGACAACCACATTTACACTGAGGGAAAGTGCACACAGTCATTAGGGGCAGTAGGGTTCAGCAGAAACCCCAGGAGGTACAGTGACTACACAACCGAAATCTGCAGCTACAGCGCATGCCACGGGCAACGTGAATGGTTCCAGGAGGTAGGCATTTCCTACAGCAGCGGGAGCCAAGGACTATCTCAGAAGACCAAAACCTAGAAAAGCCAAATAACCATGAAGAAAGGATTTAAAAATCACACCTACAAAACTGAAACAAAGTCACAAAATAGCTTAGCTAGGGTAAGCATTTTGTACTCACTGGCTTTGTCAATTCAAACTAGAGTTATCTGAAAGGAGAAAACCTTAATTGAAAATATGCTTCCATAAGAGCTGGCTGTAAGGCATTTTCTTAATTAGTGACTGATCAGGGGAAAGCTCAGCCCACTGTGAGTGCTTCCATGCCTGGCCGGGTGGTCCTGGGTTTTATAAGAAGGCTGGCTGAGCAAGCCAGTTAAGCTGTACCCTCCATGGCTTCTGCATTAGCTCTGCCTCCAGGGCCCAGCCCTGCTTAAGTTCCTGTCCTGGCTTCCTTCAATGATGGATTATGATCTGGAAATACAAGCCAAATAAACCCTTTCCTCCCCAACTTGGTTTTTGGTCATGGTGCTTTCATCACAGAAACCCGACTAAGCATTCTAGGTCACTCTGACCGAGGGAGGACTGTCTGCAGTTTAGAATGTCGTCATGAGATAACAAACAAACATAGATGTAGCAACTCAAGCCTGCAATCACATCCTGGGTTGAAGTCAAAGGATCATTTGAGATCAGATGGATCAGAAAGATCTCTTGGGCCAGAGAAAACAACAAAGAAGAAAACCCCCCATAAAGGTCTTTCCTTCTTATCTGGGATTCGTTAGTGACCAACCAAAACCAACATCCTACCAGGCCAACAATGCATCTGTCCAAACAGCTTGTTGAAATCTTGAGATCTGCTTGCTTCTGCCTTCTGACTTCAGGGGCTAAAGGTGTGCACCATTTCATAAATTAGAACAAGTTAATGTATATATGTGATCCAAAAGGCTAACATATATACATTATATGTTCATCCAAAGTTCAGAGATGACATTAAAGAGAAATGTTTCCCTTGTTTACTGATGGTGCACATGTCTGACTGATTTGCAAACCTTAAAGACAGAACATCCTTTTCCAGGATTCATTTCTTTCTGGTAAAACTATGATAAAAAGATGAGAACTGCTTTTTTTCCCCTCCTTGATAAATTTCTAAGTGTTCAGTACAGGGAAATGACATTCTCCACCATGAAAAATGCCATCTTAATAATCTTAAATAGGCAAATTGTTTGCTGGAGTTAGAGGTCAGATTAGTAGTTACAGTTTGACATAAATGTGTAGAAAGTTTTCCAACCTGACTGAGTACTTTATAGTTTCCCTGGAGATAGGTCCATATTGATGTTCACCTGTGGTAATTCACTAGCTATAGGTCTATTACTTAGAGCCAAACTATCAAAAAAGAGTAATAGCCTAGCATGAAAAATACCAACCCCAGATGCAGTCTGAGTCTTATCACCACTGTTAAAAAATAAACAACAACAACAAAGAGAATAGCAAATGAGCATAAAGCAGTTTCGCAATTTCAGCATGACTGAAATTATTGGCTTGTTGTTGTTTGGTGTTTGTTTGTTTGTTTGTTTGTTTGTTTTTTACATGGGAGAGCTGACCTGTGTATCCAGGAATATTTGCAAACAGTTCTGGCGTCCACCCACAAGATATTAAGAGCATGACTTTATCTAGCTAAGATAATTACAAACACCTCCAGACATTGCCAAATGTTTCCTAGAAGATAAAATTTTCCCCAGCTGAAACAATTAGTATCAAGCTATAAATCAGAACTGTGAACAGCAGAAACAAAAACAAGTCTTGCTAAAAAAAAAAAAAAAAAAAAAAAAAAAAAAAAAAAAAACTCCTTAAACAAGAACCAAAAAGGCAAACACCAAACACCATAGTAAAAGATTTTTGCATGAGCAGAATCATAATATAGATCATTCAATAGCAGAAAATATCCGTAACATGGAGAACACAAGCACCAGCTATATCATAAATTGTAAACATGGGGCTGAGAGATGGTTCAGTGGTTAATGGAGCTGTTGCTCCTATCACGGGGCTGCAAATCCAGTTCCCAAACACACACATCACACAACTCACAAACTCAGCTCCAGCTCCAGAGGATTCAAGACCCTCTTCTGGCCTCCAAGGGCACATATTACGTGAGGCATATAAATACACACACACACACACACACACACACACACACACATTTAAAAAGAAAATACAGCGATTTTTTTCAGAGCAAAATCTAATCCACGCAAGAAATGTATCTAAAATAAAATGATCTTGAAAATAAAAGAATTAATTAAAAGTAATAAATAAAAATGAAAGCAAGATTCTCTTAATCATATATAAAGCAAAATTCATCTTAAGAAATACTGAAATGAGTCACAGGATGGCATTTTCTATCACCAGTAGTTACAAAGCACAGAGATAAAACATTATCTATGTGCAAGTAACAGAGCACCAAGTCTCACAGACAAAACTATAGGCCTGAAGGAACTGTGGGTGTTCACAGTCAATCACACCTTACCCTATAACGTCAACCACCTTCCAGAGCTCCTGGTCAAGCAGCACGGAGGAAGAAATGGGCTCCCAGAGATTATCACTTGCTATGATTCTCACTCGCTGGAGACCTTGATAATCCAGCATTTTTCTTAATTCCTTGGGAGACATAAACAGGGCACAACAAAGGTTACAAGTGAGCCTTTAGTTACTGGGATGTGACCAAAATTGCCAGCATATCTCTCAAAATTCTACATTCTAACAATAGTGTCAGCACTGCTTCTCACAGGACTGAGTTTCTGGCAAAATGCCATAGAGGCATCTTCCTCCTGAGTTTAAAATTAAGCTAAACAACAGAAAGTATGGAGTTGGAGGTAATGGGTGTACATAAAGCTTATTAAAGAGTATTATGTAGAAATAGTGGTTATTTTTTCTTTCTGTATGTTTTCTTCCTCAAATTTTCTATGTAGACATAATGAAAAAATTGAAACATTATCTGTACATGGTCAGATATTCCAACATCATATTTTAAGCATTTCTCTTTATACTTAAAAATTCTATTATTATTGAACATATAAGTTCTTGAATGCTAATATGCCATCTTTCCTATAAATACTAAGTATCCATTTTTGCTTTCCTGTCTCCCATGCTTATAAACAGAATAGGAAATAAGATCAACTTGCATGGCCATCTGCCAACAAAACCTAAAGGCCGACACAACATTCTATCAGGAAAACAAATACTCACCAAAACACCAGAATGGATAGATTGTCTGTATGGAAGACAGGGACAGAGGAAAGGCCACCAAATTATCCAGGAGCAGAAGAAACAGACCCTATACCAGAGGTGTGTCTTAAATTGATACCATCAGCCCCACTGTAAATCTTCCCAATACTGGAAAGTCTCTGACATACATAGCAGGTGTTCAGTAATTTTTGGACAAATTAACATAAGAAAAAAATGAAGATTTTCACCAATTTTTTAATATTCTAATTTTTCTGAAATGAAATTTCCAACAAATATACTTTTAAAGAAATAAATAATAAATTCTGTGATGGAATACATGGTATACTTTACAATAGATTTTTTAAACTTATGATACTGTATAATGTCCTAGGTTAGGGCATGTAATGGCAGACAGTGACATCCTAGGAAATCCAATTTTCTATGTCATTACTCAAGCTTTTCATTATTCTTACAGAGAAAAAAGAAAAAAAAACTTAGTCAATCTGGCAATCATTTAACACTGTCAACACTTCTAGTCTTTATGAACTTACTCTTAAACAACCATCAGGAATTTGTGCATATTTTTAAATGTAGTGTAACTGAAAACATTTTTAAATGCACATAATCTGTAAGCTGTGGTTTATAAATCAGTTTCTATCTCACAGTCAGTATGATTTCAGCACTCTGTGCAGAGTTT
This sequence comes from Apodemus agrarius, assembly GCA_964023405.1. NCBI lineage: Eukaryota > Metazoa > Chordata > Mammalia > Rodentia > Muridae > Apodemus > Apodemus agrarius. The sequence goes on along the minus strand of OZ030011.1, from coordinate 25,524,061 downwards.
TATGACCTCTCAAATGTCATCTTTATTGAGCACCCCTTCCCTCCCCAAAACCACATCCACTTATCTATTTACAGGTAAAGAAGGCAGGATTGTCTGAGAGGCCTAGAGATGCACACATTCACATCTGTCTAAAACTCTTCACACACTACAAAGAGGTTTCCAGACACCATAATTACAAATTACCATGATACCAAAGTCAATCTTAAATGTAACTTCATAACAAAAAGAATCCCAAAATAAGTGATACTCATGGCAGAATACATAAATAAGCGGTATTATATATTTCATTCTTAAGAACAAACCCTTCCTCTCTTCAGAAGTCATCTCACCACACAAGAGGGACTATGTATTTGTTAAGGTCACATCAAATGAGTACCTTCTTCACCTGTAATGATTTCACTTTGCAAGAGTAATTTACACAGATCACAGAATCCAATAAACCCTCCTGCTCTAAAAATAGAAAGCATAAATTACATGCTTCTATATCCTGAGACATGTAGGAAAACCCAAGGTCAGAAGGAAAATAAATGAAGTCTGACTAATCAAAAATATTGATAGTTAATCTTAGAGCTGCAATTCGATCACTAACTTAAAAGAAAATGGAAACCAAATGTCAATTCTAATGTTCCTCCAAATGAAACAAACCCTATTACTATAGTAGGCATGCACTAACTTGGGCTTCTGTTCCTGCCTTTCTGACTCATCAAGCTCATGACCTTCCATTAATAATCTTGTGCTTTAGTTTTCTAATAGACCCACTGTGCCATCTCCCATACCCAATCCAGTCTCCAACTCTGTGAACAAGAACTCCTAGGAAGGAAGACGCAGTAGACTGATCAGAACTTTGGTTATAGGGAAAGGCTGGAACGTGCCAGGTCCGGAGCCTAAGTATAATTCACAGGCTACCTTCAGCCCCCTAACACTCCACACGTCTAACAATAAAGCATCTGGGGTGCAGTACCTAACTACTGCCTATTTACTACCAGCCAGCAGGCCCAAACTGTCATTAGTCCACATCTGACACCTACAGGTGACCTTTCTGCCCGGTTGTGACTGCCTCTTTTATGTCTCTGCTATGCATTTGACAAGTGTCTTGACTTATGACTTGCCTTGTTCTGTTACTATGGCACATCCTAAATCTGCTTCACACTGAACATGAAATTTGGTGTAAGATAAATCTGTGTTTCTAGATCATGTTACTTACATTTGTGTCCAGAATAACTACCCTTAACCTTTGCCACTGCACCGACATCGCCGTTTACCATCCTACTTCATGCCTGCAGCCTGGCACTGACACTGGGTCACCTCCCCTCAAAACCGCCACGGAGCCCCTCAAAACAATATCCTACCTCCTTCTAACAGGTACATTAAAATGCACATTACCACAGTACTTACCACAGTGTGTGTGTGTGTGTGTGTGTGTGTGTGTGTGTATGACAAGACAAATAGTGATTTAAAAAAACAAACTAGGAAACAGCTAAATCTGAAAAGTAAAACTACTGGGTTTTGCCAATGACAGGAATCACTGGAAATAGAAACCTGCAGTTTTCTATTTCCTAAAACTGACTACAAGAGCAACAGCCTCCTGGGAGGAACTTGCAGGTGCTAAAATGGCTTGAGAAAAGTAGTGCAGGATAAGATTTGTAAATACCATGTACTACCTGTTGCGTGATTTCAAACAGAACCATGTTATGTAACATCTTCTGTCCTGTCAACCTGACTCAGGCTAGAGTCACATGAGAGTCTCATTAGAGGGATTTCCCTATGGCCATGTCTGTGGGGGATTACTCTGACTGCTAACTAATACAGGAAGACCCAATCCATAATGGGCAGCACCATCCCTAGCCCATGGTCCTGGGCTGTATGAGAAAGCTAGTTAATCGTGAACCTGAGAGTGGGACAACAACCCGCAATTCTCCTAAGTTTCTGCTCCATGCTCCTTAAAGTGGCATTTGGCTCAGTAATGGACTAACTCAGAAATGTAAGCCAAATAAGTCCTTTTCTTCCCAAATAATTTATAACAGGCAAAAATGTAACTAGAACACACTCCAACAATATCATGAGTATTTCAAAGAAATTCAGAAATATGATAAAGAATAAAGCTAAATTTCTTGAGTCTTTAAAATCCAAAATAATCCACTTGTTTTAATGTTCATCAGAATTCTAAATCTAAGATCACACACATATACATGTGCTCATCTGTGCATATACATGTTTGCTTGTGGGGATCAGGACTCTCTCTCTAGCACTGTGTAGACTTCACTGTGAAGACCAGGCTGGCCTCCAAACCTCAGAGCCCTGGCTCTGCCTCCCAAGGACTAGGATTGAAGGTGTGTAGAACTATGCCTACCTAATGCTTGTGTGTTGTTGTTTCTTTTGATGCTAAAGATATAACTAGTAAGCATGAATTCCACTATTAGCCACAGCACTACCCTGCTCAAATAAAAACAAACAAACAAAAAAACAAACAAACTTCAGATATAGGCCATTTAGGACCTATGAAGAATTACATACATATCCTTCAATATCAGAATATTAAGAATTTAATTTTATGTCACATCTAGTAAATTAACTATGCTGTCAAAAAAATAAGTTTCTAATCTAACTGTCCTCCAAATTTTTTTGTATGAAAGCATAAGCAAAGAGAGAGATTAGTTTTACAGACCTTTATATAGTTGGCGTCAAATGGCCTTTCATTCCAAATCTGCAAAACAAAAATTCAAAATATCTGAAAGTTTTCATATGTGAGAAAATGAACACAATCATTAAAGTACCATGTCTCATTTACCTGATGAGCTAGTTTCCAGACTTTAAAAACTGCTGTCATAGAATTTATACTTTTATAAAGCAAATTAACTTTTAACAGTTTAAAGTTTTTAACAAATATTTAGAAAATATTTTTCAAAAAGTCCTAGATGGGGCTGAGAGACAGCACGACATGAAGAGACTTAGTGCTCGCTCAGAGGGCCAAAGTCATTTCCCAGCACACTGTAGTAGCTGGCCAACGACATCTTTGGCTACAGTTCCAGGGGATCCAGGGCCCTCTCCTGGCCTCCGTGCACAGCAGGCACACATGTGGTGCACATCCATATACACAGCCAAACATTCATATACATAAAATCTTTTTTTTCAAAATAAGGCAGAGATTTCCATCAATAGTATACATTCATGCAAAAACTATTAGAATTCTAATGTGTACAAAGCCTACATTGGACATTGGAGAACAAACAGGTGTGAGAATCACGGAAATAATTCTAATATACAGACATAGTAAAAAGCAAATTATTTACCAGGGAATGGTTAGAAGGAATTTGGAAGGAATGTGTTTATGCAGAGCAATGTACTGATCTGCAAGAACACAAGGGCAGGCTCTTAGTGAGGAAGTGGGAAAAGAAACACACTGTGCTCTTAGGCTCAGAATCTTGAGGGTGTGGTTTCAGAGCAGAAAGGGAACTTCTGGGCCTTCAGTCCAGTAGTCTAGAGATGAGTCTAGGTGTGATAAAGAACTTAGCTGAAAAGTGCCTCCCCACCGCATGTGACTAACCAGAGGCTAAAATGACAGTTAGCCATCATTCACAGGAAACAGTTTGTGACTAGGTACCATCTCAGAAATCTGAGAGACCCATCTGCAGCTAATCACACTAATGGGTTAAATATGCCAACATGTAAAAATGAAAAGTTCCCAGATACAAACGGTCAGCTGTACTCTGGAAAAGGAGAGCGGAAGCGGGATGTCCTGGCCGCCTTCCTGTCGCTGTGGCTCATCCTCTTGGACGATCGTGATCTGCAGCAGAGTCGTCTCTCACTGACAGGAGCTTACGTCGCTGCTACAACACGACAGCCACTGTTCTACCACACAGCAGAAGCTCAGGACACACTTGCTGATAACTGATACTGTGAGTGCATGAAAACTTCCAATACAATATCAGCTTTAGTCAACTATGTATTAAAACACAAATGTTTACGGAGAGCCATGACGGTTATGTGTGGGACTTTTGGGGTACAGTTTGAAGTATGTGGCTAGCCTCCAACAGTCAAACTCAGTAAAGCTGCAATATGATATTTTAAACTTTTTAACACATTAAAACACTTTAAATAACAGGTTAGGGCAGAAAAGGCAGATTTCTAGCAGCCTGAAAAATCTTGTCTGTCACCTGTGTTTTCAAGGTTTAAGAGTGAAAAACAGCTTCAGTTTGAAACGGTCCCACTGTAAATGCTTGTGTATGTTACTATTGCCAATGACCTATTAATGCCAATTTAATATTTATGCACTAGCTCTTTATAAAAGAAAACAGGAACAAAGAGAACCATACAAAGAATCAACAAGACCAGGAGCTGGTTCTTTGAGAAAATCAACAAGATAGATAAACCCTTAGCCAGACTAACCAAAGGACACAGAGACAGTATACAAATTAACAAAATTAGAAATGAAAAGGGAGACATAACAACAGAAACTGAGGAAATTCAAAACATCATCAGATCCTACTACAAAGGTCTATACTCAAAACAACTGGAGAACCTGGAGGAAATGGACAATTTCCTAGACAGATATCAAATACCAAAATTAAATCAGCATCAAGTAGATCAGCTAAATAGTCCCATAACCCCTAAAGAAATAGAAGGGGTTATAGAAAGTCTCCCAACCAAAAAAAGTACGGGACCAGATGGTTTTAGTGCAGAATTCTACCAGACCTTCAAAGAAGACTTAACACCAATACTCTCCAAACTATTCCACAAAATAGAGACAGAAGGGACACTGCCCAACTCATTCTTCGAAGCCACAATTACGCTAATACCTAAACCACAAAAAGATCCAACAAAGAAAGAGAACTACAGGCCAATTTCTCTTATGAATATAGATGCAAAAATACTAAATAAAATTCTTGCTAACCGAATCCAAGAGCACATCAAAACGATCATCCACCATGATCAAGTAGGCTTCATCCCAGGGATGCAGGGATGGTTCAATATACGGAAATCCATCAATGTAATCCACTACATAAACAAACTGAAAGAAAAAAACCACATGGTCATCTCATTAGATGCTGAAAAAGCATTCGACAAAATTCAGCATCCTTTCATGCTAAAAGTCTTGGAAAGAGCAGGAATTCAAGGCCCATACCTAAACATAGTAAAAGCAATCTACAGCAAACCAGTAGCCAACATCAAACTAAATGGAGAGAAACTTGAAGCATTCCCACTAAAATCAGGGACTAGACAAGGCTGCCCTCTCTCTCCATATCTTTTCAATATAGTACTTGAAGTTCTAGCAAGAGCAATTAGACAACATAAGGAAGTCAAAGGGATACAAATTGGAAAGGAAGAAGTGAAACTATCATTATATGCAGACGATATGATAGTTTACCTAAGCGACCCAAAAAACTCCACCAGAGAACTTCTACAGCTGATAAACAACTTCAGCAAAGTGGCAGGTTATAAAATTAACTCAAGCAAGTCAGTGGCCTTCTTGTACTCAAAGGACAAGCAGGCAGAGAAAGAAATTAGGGAAATAACACCCTTCACAATAGCCACAAACAACATAAAGTATCTTGGCGTAACTCTAACTAAACAAGCGAAAGATCTGTACAACAGGAACTTCAAGTCCTTGAAGAAAGAAATCGAAGAAGACTTCAGAAGATGGAAAAATATTTCTTGCTCCTGGATTGGCAGGATCAATATAGTAAAAATGGCCATCTTGCCAAAAGCAATATACAGATTCAATGCAATCCCCATCAAAATCCCAACTCAATTCTTCATAGATCTAGAAAGAGCAATTCTCAAATTCATCTGGAGCAACAAAAAACCCAGGATAGCTAAAACTATTCTCAACAATAAAAGGACTTCTGGGGGAATCAATATCCCTGACCTCAAGCAGTACTACAGAGCGATTGTGTTAAAAACTGCATGGTATTGGTATAGCAACAGGCAAGCAGATCAATGGAACAGGATTGAAGACCCAGAGGTTAACCCACAGACTTATGGTCACTTGATCTTTGATAAAGGAGCCACAACCATCCGGTGGAATAAAGATAGCCTTTTTAACAAATGGTGCTGGTTCAACTGGAAGTCAACATGCAGAAAAATGCGAATTGATCCAATCTTATCTCTTTGCACTAAGATCAACTCCAAGTGGATCAAGGACCTCCACATAAAACCAGACACACTGAAACTATTAGAAAAGAAACTTGGGAAGACCCTGGAGGACTTGGGCACAGGGGAAAAGTTCCTGAACAGAACACCAATAGCTTATGCTCTAAGATCAAGAATCGACAAATGGGACCTCATAAAATTACAAAGTTTCTGCAAAGCAAAGGACACTGTCAGAAGGACAAAACGGCAACCAACAAAGTGGGAAAAGATCTTCACCAACTCCACATCCGACAGAGGGCTAATATCCAATATATACAAAGAACTCAAGAAGTTAGACCGCAAAGAAACAAATAACCCTATCAAAAAATGGAGCACAGAGCTAAACAAAGAATTTTCACCAGAAGAAATTCGGATGGCCGAGAAACACCTTAAAAGATGTTCAACATCATTAGTCATCAGGGAAATGCAAATCAAAACAACCCTGAGATTCCACCTCACACCAGTCAGAATGGCTAAGATTAAAAACTCAAGAGACAACAAGTGCTGGCGAGGATGTGGAGAAAGAGGAACACTCCTCCACTGTTGGTGGGATTGCAAAATGGTAAAACCGCTCTGGAAATCAGTTTGGCGGTTCCTCAGAAAATTGGGCATGTTACTTCCAGAGGACCCTGGCATACCACTCCTGGGCATATACCCAGAGGATTCCCCTGCATGCAATAAGGACACATGCTCCACTATGTTTATAGCAGCCTTGTTTATAATAGCCAGAAATTGGAAGGAGCCCAAATATCCCTCAAAGGAGGAATGGATACAGAAAATGTGGTATATTTATACAATGGAATACTACTCAGCAATTAAAAATAATGAATTCATGCAATTTGTAGGTAAATGGTTAGACCTGGAAAATATCATCCTGAGTGAATTAACCCAATCACAAAAGAATGCACATGAATTGCAATCACTGATAAGTGGATATTAATGAGCCCAGAAGCCCTAAATACTCAAGACACAAATAGCAAGTCAAATGATTCCCAAGAAGAAAGGAGAGGACCCTGGGCCTGTAAAGATTGCTTCCAGTTTAGTAAAGAAACCGAGGGGGGAGGGGGAATTATTGGGGAACAGATGGGGGGGGAGAGGAACTATGGGAACTATGGTGGGTGGGAACTGGGAAAGGGGAAAGCCTTTGGAATGTAAACATAGAATATAGAAAATAAAATTAAAAAAAATAAAAAAATAAAAAAAATAAAAAAATAAAAAAATAAAAAAATAAAAAAAAAAGAAAACAGGTAATCCCTGGTTTAGGGCACAAACAGAAAACTCACCAAATTGAGAATAAATTTTAAAGTATAAAGGAACTACATTATTGTTTTAAAACTAGATAAAAAGCTTTGAAGGAGAGCCAGGCAGCAGTAGCACACACCCCAGCACTAAGCAGGCAGAAGTAGGTGGATCTCTGTGAGTTCAAGATCAACAAGCTAGTTCTAGGACAGTCAAGTCTAGGCACAAAAACTGTCTTAGAAAACAAAAACAAACCAGAAAAAAAGAAGCAAAACAAACCACCACCAACAACAACAACAACAAAAACAAAGGCTTTGAAGGAGAATTTGAATTGGATTGGTACCCAAAAAAAAGCCAATCAAAATGCAGACTTGTGGAGTCCCACCCCAATGGATAGATCTATAAAACACTCCCAGACACACCTCAGGCTCAGACAACACACCAAGTTGGGCAGTAAAAGCTAGAGAGTCAGGGAGTTTGCTGTGAGATTATGACTCCCAGGAATGTCACAAATGACACCATCATGACTGGGCTAACGTGAGCTGAACAAGGACACCACCAGCAGACATGCTGAAGGGCAGGGGGAAGCCATGAGGCCTCAAAGAACTGCAGGCAACTGAGGAAAGCTGTGAGGGGGAGGGGTGGTCCTCCCCAGAGACCAGCACACCAGTCAGTTGTCTAAGGCCAAATGGTCAGCCCTGAAAACATACATACGAGTACATTATACGGACTGAACAGTCTATATGGAGGAATATATATGTATGCATACACATACATGCTTGTAAGAACAGTTAGTGAAGAAAGGGGGCAGTGAATGAGACGTAGAGGCAGGAGTGGTGTGGAAGAAGGCTTGGAGGGAGGCAAGGGAAGAGGGCGATGTGATTATAATCCCCAAAGTAAAAGTAGGAAAAGAAAACTTGCCAATTAAAAACATTTTACTGGGGCAGGAGAGATGGCTCAGAGGTTAAGAAAGAGCACCACTGCTCTTCTGAAGGTCCTGAGTCCAAATCCCAGCACCCACAGGGTGCTTCACCACAAGATCTGATGCCCTCTTCTGGAGTGTCTGAAGACAGCAACAGTGTACTTACATATAATAAATGAATAAATCTTTAAAAAAATAAGAAATAAAGATAAAAATGTTTTACTGTGAAAAAATTAAAAGTAGAAGAAAATATTCAGTACTGTTCAAAGGCAAGAATAACTTAGATTGGCAAAGAATAGCAGCAAGAGGTCAGCTGCAGGTCATTTGCAACATTATTAGACACCAAAATAATAAATCAGTCTCATGATACAAAAGGATTACTCAACACAGAGCCGCAGTGTCAAGCATTAGGTAGGAGGAGGAAGGAGGAGGAAGGACTGAGTTTTTTTTTTTTTTCTTTTTAGTTTCAACTCCATCGTAGGTGATTTGACTTGGTTTTTCTCGTGGTAGATATATGAGCTCAACTCTCTTGAAATAACAAGAACCATTTATGCATTCCCCCAAAAAAGGCAACATGGGTTTTATTTTGTTTTGAGGCAATGATATAAAATTTGGGCTTCCTTTCAACCCAGGACTAGAAATTAAATAAAACTAGTCCCCTAAACACATTTTTCCTATTGATCAATTTAGTAAAAGGTGCTTTTTAAAATCTGGTCTGAGTATTGTATCCTAAAGAATGTCCCTTTCTTTCTTCTTAAAACTCTAACAAGGGGCTGAGAGATGACTCAGCAGTTAAGAGCACTGGCTGCTCTTCAGAGAACCTTGGTTCAGTTCCCAGCACCCACAATCAGGTTCCCAACCATCTGTAACTCCCAGTTCCAGGAGACCTGATGTCCTCTACTGGCCTATGGGGACACTTCATGCACATGGTGCACAGACATACATGCAAGCAAAGCACCATACACATAAATAATAATTAAAAAATAAAACCTGTCTCAAAACACCCTGTTATGGTGTTATACAATATGTAAAGTGTATTTCTATACCTAAAATATGGTTGTAAATCTTTCTCATGGATCAAAATTCTAATTACTTTCTAAACTTATACATACACAAAAAATAAAATTAAGAATAAAGTATGTTAAACTATGTTACTAACCCCAATATAATCAATGTCCAGGTCATGATAATGCTTGGCACCCAAAATCCATCTCACAACATAGTAGGCAGTGAGCTGAAGATTGACATAAGGCCAGCTGAACCCTTTGCCCAGCCATCCCGGGAATGACCACGGCAACCCTGCAGGGAGAACAAAGGCAGAGAGGAGCGTGTGAAACCGTGCTGGTGCCTGAGGCAGCTGAGAACCAGTGCACTAGGCCAAGGCCAACGTAAAGATGACTCAAAGGGGAGACTCCACCACACGCAAATGCAAAACTAATTTCTACTCAACAGAAACCAAGATTTCTTACTGATCCTGACAGCTATGTCCTATACTCCCAACTGTCCTTTCAAGAAAATGAAATAATAATTAAGAAAAACAGCAACAACTCCCTCACAGCATTTTCTAACAGAAAGAAACGCATGTTTTAACATCTGTTTTCTATAGGGATGTTCAATATTACACTCTCGTTCTCTGTGGTCAAACTGAGAAGCCCTGAAAGGCATATTACAAAACAACCCTCACATGATCAGTGTCACATAAAGTTAAGTTCTCACTCACAAGGATATTGTCTTACAAACCAAGGTTAATCATCAGTACACCAGGCAACCAAGCTCAGCAAACCTGCCTCACCCGTTAAGTAAACACAAAAATGTCAATATGTCAACAGGGAAGAGCTACTGGGTGGGGGATTGCCAGTGTGTGCATGACCTCAGGAAGTTAGGAGCGAGAACTGAAAGGCACTGGTTATAATTCCCACTTCAACTACAGTATTTGAAAAATAAGCTCAGCAGCTCATTTCCACAAATATATGACAAGCCTAGTTTGCTGCTAAAAATATCGAAGTCAACCTGACACAATATTTTTTCTAAGCTAATTTCACTACATAAAAAGTCTGACACAGAAACAACAGAACCTTTAAAGACAATGCACTGCTAAGTACAGCGAAGGGCCCCATGTGAGTCTTTGCTGGGCTGAGGTTTAGCACGCTGAACATCTACATTAGCATGAGGTCTCTCCTTGGAAATGGGACAGTGGGGAGCACGTGCTCAAGTCAACGATGCGTATACTGCTTCAAACATTTCTGGAATCTCTCATAAAAAAAAAAATTTGGAGGAATACATTCTTCAGTGCTCTTTTAATTTGGAAAGTAATACTCTTTTCCTTTAATTATCAAGGGAATTAATTTTCAGTAACTTACAGTATTTAAAATAGACTATAATTCTATCTAACTCAGTCTGAATATAATCAAAATAGCAAATTTACTTCAAGTGATAAAAGCCCTATGCGCTGGCTATTTAAAAGGTTCCCTCTGCTACACAACTGTGAAATGAATTCAGGCCAGCTTGATCAACTATCCAGTTGTGACAAATGCTAATAGCTAAGACCAATATGGGCAGAAACTAGATACAGAATTTGTTTAGAATCCTTAGTCTCTGGTAATCTTAACATCACCAAGAGTTCTAGACAGTTTTATGCTAACTTGGCACAAGCTAAAGTCATCAGAGAGGAGGAGAGTTTGATTAAGAAAAAGCCTAGACAAGATCCGGCTGCACTTAAGCCTGCAGGGCATTTTCTTAAAGTACCATCCCTGGGCTGTTGGTTTTCAGTTCCATACAAAAGGAGGCTGAGCGAGTCCTGATGAGCAAGCTTGTAAGTAGCATCCTTCCATGACCTCTGCATCAGCTCCTGCCTCCAAGTTCCTGCCCTGTGTGAGTTCCTGTCCTGACTTCCTTCAATGATATATAGTGATCCAGAAGTATAAGGCAAGAAAGAAAACAAAAAACAAAAAAAACAAACCCGCTCCTCCCCAGCTTGCATTGTCTGTCATTGTATTTCATCACAGCAATAGAAACTCTAAGGCACCAAGGGTTAAAAATAACAAGCCAGGCAGGATGGGAAGTCTACAACCCAGAGACTTCACTTCAGAAACAGCAGGAGAATGAGGTAGAGGTCAGACTGGGCTAACAGCAAGTTCCAGGCTACCCTAGGTCACAAAGGGAGACTCTGCCTCAAAAATCAATCAATCAATCAAGGCATGGACATACAACATAATATACAGTGACAATGAAATTTCATTCCTGGTATGTTTCATACCTCGTAGTAGTAAAGGGGTCATACCCAAAAGTTAGAACTTGAGTATTAAAAGAGACTTCACAAGCATGATTCCAAGAGTTAAAGAGTTAAAGGAAAAGAGAGTCCTACGCACTTTACCTTACCCATAAGTATAATATTTGGGTTCCTCTTCTTAGCTTCCTTCATTAGCCACCACTCATAGCCTCGGAAATAATTCTCATCTAGCTCATAGTGCATGTGGGAGGGCTCAGTGCCATCTGAATAGGGAGAGCAAAAGGAAGGACATGACCCAGGGTTGTGATTTCCAGAGCCTCTTAAGTACACACACACACACACCCATGCACACACACATACTCACATTCATATTCACACACAGACACATATGCACACTTACCTGCACACACATACTCACATTCATTTTCACACACACATATATGCACACTCACCTGCACACACACATACATTCATATTTACACACACACATATGCACACTCACATGCATACACACATACTCACATTCATATTCACACACACACTTGCAAGCAAACACACACTAAAACATTTTTTTTGTTTGTTTTGGTTTTTTGAGACAGGGTTTCTCTGTATAGCCCTGGCTGTCCTGAAACTCACTCTGCCTGGCCTCAAACTCAGAAATCCACCTGCCTCTGCCTCCCAAGGGCTGGGATTTAGTGTGCCACCACTGCCTGGCAACAATTTTTTAATGTTGTACTGTTCTTGTATCTAGTTCTGGTTCAGAAGTTGTGCAGATGAGAATTATGTAAGAAGGTGGCTTTGCAAAGTATCTTATTTCATATTTTTCATTATCTTAAACAATGTAAGGTTCTTAAACAATAAAGCTACAGTGTCACTTTAAAAGTAATACCCAGACAGATGCTATCACATTTTACTACAGAACAACCCCAGGACTAAGCTCTGCTGAGCTTTCAACCGCAGGTTTCCCACCCTCAAGCCCACATCCCTCAGCAATCTCCCTCCCAACCTTGGCTGTGATGCCCTGAACTCCTGAGGCCCAGCCCTTCTATCCCACAACGTAACAGTCATGAGACAGCAAGCACCGAGAAAAGGTGAATGAATGCGCATGCGCATGCCTACCACAATGACAGCTAAGTCCTACTCAGAGCCAGCAGAGGAAACATCAAGGCCAGAGGTCAATGTCCTCCTCTGCGCTCGGGGGTCACAGACACCAGTCTCTGCTAAGTGGGGCCTCATGGGGATGATGATCCTGGCCCATTGCCTCCTTGATGTCAGCATGAGAACTCCAAGAGCTGCCCTGATAGGTCGCTATCTCTAACTTAGCTTCAGCAAATGCACCGCAACAGCATTAGCTCCCTGTCTAAAAGGTCTTAACACTAAGACATCCTCCTGCCTGAGGAAAGCTTCGGATGGGGGGGGGGGTCCCTCCAGCTTTGACTTTCACTTTTTGTCTTTCAGCATACATTAATTATGAATACCGAAGCATTCAGGGCCCAGTAACTGACCTACCTCCCTCTCATTTTCTCCCTCTCTGACTTCATTTGGTCTCCTTAGCTGTTTTCCTTCTGAGGTCTCCTAAATTGGGCTGCCCCGCAGTTACCTTGGATTCTAAGAGCAACAGTTCCGATCCACAAATGCCTTTATCACAACAGATTAAAACCACCCCTAAGAGAGCCACAAGCCTCCCACTGGCTAGGAAGGGAATCAAGCTGCCCTCTCAGGGGAGAAGACTTCTCAGGACCATCTCAGAAGCAGCCTCGAGAAGGAGCAAGCAGACCACAGCCAGGCCAAGGTTATCTGCTCTGCCAACAATGCATAACTCTAGCTAACCAAACCACAGATAAAGCCTTCTTCCCCTTTTCAATTAAGCCTCAAAGTCCTCGTGGGCCCTTCAAAGAAAAGGCATGGATGGGTCACTAGACCTTCTTCTTATCACTCAGAGTGGTCTGGAAGATAAGAGGAACTTCCTATCCTCACCAAGGCCATGTCCCTGGTAAGTGGCCAAACCTAGATTATTACACTGGAAGCCAGGGCTTTTGTCCTCAAGCTCCAGTAAGAGCACATAGAGACTCGGCAGTAAAGGCTGTCTTCACAGGCTTGGTTCCCAGCACCCATCAGATGACTTACAACTATTGGAAATTTCAGTTTCTGGAAGTTTAATACTCTCTTCTGGCCTCTGCAGGCACTAAGTATGCTTATGGTACACATATTCCCATAGATAAAACATTCATATTCATAACATAAAAATAAACCACTTTAAAAAAAAATACCTTGAAATCACTAGCAGGAAGACAATATACAGAAAATGCTCTCAAGTAATATTAATGGACTTTGCCTATAAGCACTAAGTATATCTAATTACTGAGAGAAGTACTTTAAAATTTGGTTATGAAGGTTGTATCTTTATTTAAATTGTTTTTTTAAAGCTATATCTATATCTCTAAAATACATGTATTTTACAATAATTTTTTAAAGTTAATAACATCTTACATATTCTATAATTACATTTTTCTGATAACTTTCCATAAAATTCCAAATGTGCAAAAAACTGGATTTTTTTTCTCTAAGGATTATTCAATGAGCAATTTAAAGTTCCAATACTATTTTGAAAATTTTACATTTAACATGATTCTTAAAAATAAGAAAAGCCAGACCAGCAAAGCAATGCCACCCAGCCCAATGTGCACATGTGCACACACCTGAAAAATGTAAAAGGAGGAAAGAGAAGCCCCATCTGCTGAAGAGCAATCTCCTCACATGAGGCAGGCGACCTTCCCTCTGCCCCACACATTTAAGTATAGGTGAAATGTCAGGGAAAGCCTGAGTCCCAAATCCACCTACCTGTTGTTTGTCCATCACCACCTATCTCCACTTTTAGAATATGCAAAGAGGCACCAAAGTTTGGCTGTGGAAAAAAAATAACGGTGTTATTAGTGCGTTCTGTCATGTAAAACCTCGCAGAGGCCTTGGGCAGTACAGTGAGGGAACAGCCAAACTTGTATCCGAAAGATGAGAAATTCTAAGGCTGAATTTCACCATGTACTTTCAAAACATCACAGGCCCATTAGGTAATTATTCTTCCTTACCTTAAAAAGATAATCCAGTATTTCAGAACGATAGGGCTCTGGATAATTTACTAGAAGCCGGGAGGTTGCCTGGGAAGAAAAAAATGTTTTTAAAAATATGAAGAAAACAAGTATGATCATACATACATACATCATATAGTACAGACACACACACACACACATACACACACATACACACACCAGCATGAGCAAATGGAGCTGTAGAGGCATTTGCCAGGCTATTAGGTCTGCAACCAATCACTGGGTGCCCAGGCCTGTTGTTTTTCTGGGAGCTAAGAGGGTTTTTTGTGATGGTGTAAGAGTTGGTGGAGAAATAAGCTTGCAAAGGCTATTATTACACTGTGATCATTAACATTATCAACTTGACAGGATAGAGTATCACTGGGGAGGCAATCTTCTGGGTGTGTCTGTGAAGGAGCTTCTAGAGTTAAGTGAAGTAGGAAGGCCCACCCTGAATGTGCATAGAAACATGTCATGGGCTGACCCCTCAAACCGTATACAATCAAGAAGGCTGCCTGAGCGCTGGCAATCATCTGTGTGCTGACTGCAGATACGGTGTGACCAGCTGCCGTATCCTTCTTTCCTACCATGCTGGACCAAACCCTCAAACCGGGAACCAAAATAAATCCTTTCTCCCTTAAATTGTGTTTGAATATTTTGTCATATCAATGAGAAAAATAGCTAATATAAACATGATTCCAAATGTATCTTGAAACTGAAATATTCTATCCTAAGAGCACTCATTGATACCTGGGGCCTATGATAAAGAAGATGAATCTCAGACAGTTTTACCCATCGATATCTTACAGCTATGTAAGAGCTATGCTGAGAAAACAAAGTAGTCCCCCCTCATCTTTATAAATTCAATCTGCTATTGTTAAGATTGACCTCACAATGGTCCCCAAGGCAAGACTGTATGAAACAAACCTCACATAAGACTGATAACAGATGAACAGAAAGGATATATATATACGTATGTATATATATATATATATACGTACATATGTATATATATATACATACGTATATATATGTATGTATATATATATGTGTATGTGTATGTGTGTATGTGTATATATATATATATATATATATATATATATATATATATATACACACACATAAAGTACTGGCACTCAATGAGCATCAGAAGCAACCAAAGTCTGGAATGGCCAGGAACAGGTTCTCCCATGAACCTTTGCAGCGAGTACATCCTTACCAACGCTTTCACCTAGACTTCTGGCCCCTAACACTTTGAGTAAACAAACTTGTGTTATCTTAAAAGAAAAGACAAAAGATAGTACAAGCACTAACTAGATTTAGCCATACCTAGAGCCAGATGAAAGAAATTATAAAACCAACAGTGACTCAAAGACCTGAACTTTGGGAGGCCCTATCAAGGTCAGATACAAGGCACCGTGTGAGATATAAGGCAACCAGGGAAAAGTGCAGCTGTGTCTCTAGTTCAGCAGCAGGGAAGACATGATAGGACAAGGACTCATGAACGAACGGCTTGTGTCTTGGTCACTGTGTCTCTTGATGCCCCTTCTGTGGGTCCGAGCAGTGTTGAAGCTGCATTTCTGTACTAGAAGCCAGGGTATCAGGACACGTTCCCAACATCCTGCCACGAAATCGGAAAGCAACTCCCTCCTCCACAATCCTTAAGACGCAACAAGAATCGCAATTGGATAATCACGCCTGTCCTCACAATGCTACCCCAGTCACTTTGTTCCCTCAGGAGGGAAACTTAAGCTCAGGGAAATGAACGAACTTGTCAAAACCAGAACGGCTCCAGCAACCTCTGAAGCCGCCATGTCAACCACTGAAGCAAAATGCTTTCCCTAAATATGTGAAAGTCAAGAGAGGGCAATCTAAGTACTGCTACAACTGTGTGGGTAGCATGTTTTACACACACACACACACACACACACACACACACACACACGTTTAAACTGGTGTGTAAATAAAATGTTCATCCATCTTCATTCATTATTGTTCTCCTAAACTGACTAACGCGTAACGCAGTATAGAGACATTACTAATTGACTATTTTCTAGATTTACCTGCTCTGGAGGCTGGAGAGATGGTAACTCACAGTGACCTGCTCCTGACCTCTATAAGCACCTGCACTCACATGTACAAACACTCCCACCATACACACACACACATCACACTAAGGCTTACTCCATCAGGTTACTAGGTTAGGAAATTATTTCAATAGTTTCAAATTGAGTAAGTCAAGAAAAACTAGAAATTTCGATTTAAAAAAAGAAAAAGTCTTAAGATTTACTATCACAAAGATACCGAAAGGAGAACATAAGGTTGTATAAAAAATATTGGCTGTTTTAAATTTAAACAGTACTGACTGAGAACAGATTAGTTGATTAGTACACATACACGCTGGGGTATATGAGAACATTTTACTGTATTCCTGGCTTTTCTGTAGACCTAAAATTACTCTTAAGATTTCAGTTTAAAAGCAAAACCACTTCTCAGTCCTGAGATCTTTGAATCAACAAGAAATCTCTCTCAAGACCTCATCTTTAGAGAATTAACATATTTATTACAGAATGGGAGAGGAAGACAACTTAAATTTTAACCAATACACCCAATGATTCTTATTGCGCCCTAGGAGAGCCAAACATTCCCTTACACACACACACAAACACACACACACACACACACACACACACACACACACACACACACACGAGGGGCACGGGGTGCTATTCACTGCTCACGGAGGGTCCCCAAACCCTGCCTACGTCTTCCGACTCACGGCTCCACCAACTAACTCCCTGGGAAGGAGGAGAACCACTAAAGCGCTCCCTCGCGGTCCCTCCCTGGCTTCTCCGAGCCGACCCTTCCAGCGCGGCAAGGACAGCCCTGGCGGGCGGCCCAGAACGGGGGCTCCCTCGAGCCCTGGCCACTTGACTGCAGCAGACACCGGTCCCCTCGAGACCTCCGGCTCCCCATTCCAACCTAACGGCCAGCCCGGGTTCGTCTGAACCCGGCGCGCGGGCGGCGGCGTCTGCTCGCCCGGCAACGCCGCGGGGGCTTGTGGGAGGGGGCGGCCCCCGCATCCCCCGCGCCCCCACCCCCCGCCTCCCGCCAGCCCGCGCTCACCCCGCCGCCGCTGACTGCGCCGATGCCATCGAACTCCCGGCCCAGCCCGTCGGAGTCGTCTAGCACGTAGGCGCCGCCGCAGGGCCCTAGCATCGCACACAACAACAGGGGCACCGCGACACGGCTCGCCGAGCCCGCGGCGGCCGTCATGACTTTTGCTTGGCGTTGCCGGGAAGCCTTAGGTTGGCTGTTAGCCATTGTGCGGGTCACGCGACTGTGGCGCCCGAAGAGGCGGGCCCGATCGCCTCCCAGAGGAAGAAGAGCGGGCGGCTGAGGAAGCTTTCGCCATCTTAAGTGAGGGCTGCGGGCTGTCCGCGCAGCCGCTGTAGCGTTGAGCAGGGAGAGGTCGAGCGAGCTTTGCCTTGTCACTTCTGTGTCAAAGAGGCGGGACCGGTCTCTGCGTGTAATTACTTAGTGACCACTCTTCCTACCTCACCTGATGGATCATCTTAGTGAACGGGAAGTGAATGGTCCACAACTGGCAAAAGAAGAGGGCTGTGAGTGGTCCTACCCGAGTCGGTCATTCTCAGGAGGAAACAGCTCTGGCTTGAAGCCCCCAAACTAAGCCCCCAGTTAAGCGGTCATCTTGGTTGAGTCGCTTGGCTTGAGGACCCTGAATTTCTCTAAACCACTGGGAGACAAGAACAGCAAGTCAGGGAACTCCGGATAAAATAAGATAAAAGTAAGATAATAGGCACTCGGGAAATCTTAGTTGGGTACACTTATACACTTAGCAAATGATAGCTGGCAAAGCTTTCTGTTCGATTGAGTAGTCTGCTATATCCAGGTCTTTTGGCCTTAAAAGAATTACTATGATTACTCGTCCAACATGTTGCTATAGCATAGTGACTCGGATTAAGAGACCTAAAAAATACAATAGGTCCGAGTATCTCGGACCTTTATTCTGTTTCTTAAAGGACTTTGAAAATCACTTATGAAAGATGCTCTGACTAAAATATAGGAAGTGGTAATGTCTGCCAACTCTTGTGACAGTAACTCCTTCCTTCCTATTCACTTCTCTATCCAGTTAAATAGCCTAGCAGGGGCATCCAGCCTGTGCCCGCGGGCCATATGGAGCAGATGACAGCTCTGAAAGTGGCCCACCCCAAAATTATATATAAACTTAAAACATGGTGAGACTTTTTATGATTAAAAAATAAAAAGAAGAAGAGACCACTCGGTTGTGCAGATCTCAAGTGTGAAACCTATAGTTGACCCCGTAATAGCCCGCTAAGAGAAGGTTGGACATGCCTGCTGGCACATTTTACAACTTAAACTATTCCTGATCGGATTCAGCACATACAGTCATTAACCTGGTTTTTTTTGGGGGGGGGGGTCTTCATTTTCTTAGGGTGTGCCTGTGCCCTGTAACTTAAATCTGTATGCTTTGTCCATCTAGTCTGTCACAGTAGTTTAATTCTTAGGGCCCAAAGATGACAAAGGGGAAATTATGCTTCCTTTAAACTATCATAAGCTAACTTGCACTGTCAGTAAACTGATGTGCTAGGAAAGTGAACTGAGGATTTCGATTCCCCTAATATTGTAGAAAGCTCTCTCTCTCTCTCTCTCTCTCTCTCTCTCTCTCTCTCTCTCTCTCTCTCTCTCTCGAGTTCCCACCCAAGCCCCTGAGACACCAGAGTGGCAAGGAAAAGACACACACACTGGCACACTGGGGCTTAAGGGAGCATAGGCCGTTGCATAATTATCTTTGGAATAAGTTGTGCTTTGCCTTAAAAACAACCCTAAATCTGTGTTTCAGGACTGCTGTCTCCAGTACTTTTCTCGTTGCTGTAACAAAATTTGTGATAAAGGACTTAAAGATGGAAGGGTTTATCTTGGCCTTCAGTTGGAAGGCACAACCCTCCTTGGCAGGAGAGTCATGACAGCAGTGCCTGGAGAGACCTGGTGGTGTGTGGCATCTTCAGTCAGGAGAGCCAAAAGAGGTGACGTGCTGGCACTCGGCTTCCTTCCTTCTTTTTGTTCCGTCCAGTACACAAGTCCTCTTTCCCCTTCAGATAAGCCTTTCAGGGAAGACCTTCACAGACACACTTAGAGGTGTGTTTTGTGGTGATTCTAAATTCAGTCACATTGATAATGAAGATTATCCACCACAAACACAAATATGGGAAATTATATGAAGAGATAAACTCAAACCATTGTCTTTCTGAACAATACAATGCCTTTGTTCATTCTTCTTCTTTAGAGGTGTGAGTGTGTGTGTGTGTGTGTGTGTGTGTGTGTGTGTGTATACCAGCTGTTCAAAGCAAGTGGCTTCCTCCCTCTCTTCACTTACTTAATTTGTGTATGTGTGTGAGTGTATGTGTTTCATACATATTTTGAGATGTGCACATGAGTTCTGGAAAAGGCCAGAGCAGGTACTCGGGTGTCTGGCTCTATCACTTTCTACCTTATTCCCTTGAGACAAGATTTCTTACTGAACAGCAAGGTCCAGTTATCTATCAGTCTCCTTCACCCTCCAAAGCACTGGGATTACAGTTGCCTGCCAACGGTAATGTGCCCCAGGCATGTGCAGTAAGCATTCTTACCTACTGAATCATTTCCCCAACTCGTCTCGTCATTTTTTGAGGCAGGGTCTCTCGCCAGACCTGGAATGCACACCACTCTCATGAAAACAGGAAGCTTGAAGCCAACATACAGCATATGCCATCCTGTAGCATGCCGTTCCAACTTTCAATTGGCAGACAGGTGACAGATTTTGTGCATGTGTGAACGACACAGAATAGGAAACAGAAACCCTTAGCAAAATTGGTACCCACCCCGGAAGCACCACAGTTTATATACCAAAGTACACAGCTCTTGTTTCCAATTTCTAATCTATACTCAGGAAGCAAACATGAAATATTTCTGTTTAAACAAAGTCATGTATGCAGACTGAAGAAGAAAATTCACCAGTGTGTAAGATAAAGAGAAATCACAGCTATCAGAGGAGCAATCGTGTTCATAGTTTCTCTTAAATGTATGGATTCAGGAACAATGACATAAGACTAGGAGAAGAAGGTCCCAGGTCTCATGTTTCAAATGTGTTCTTTTAAACTGTTTTAGATTAGAAGTGTTTCTGGGTAACCTATTTATGTTCCTCTAAACAACTTCTTTCTGTAAGTTAAAATAAGAGAAAAATCATATTTTTTTTTTTGAGAAAGATGAGCAGCCTTGCCTTTTAAGCACGAGTGCTGATGAAGGTTCATAAAACCCGTCATATCTGCTCTATCACAATGTATATGCATGTGCACTTCTCAGCAGTGTCCGACTCATACACATACTCAGTGTATAATTCTTAAACTTAAAAATAAGCAACTGGTCACATGAGGCATTAAGGTAAAACAATTACTCACTAAAAGAGTTAGAAACATTCCTTTGAGTGTGAAACACATCCCAGAAGTATGAAAGGATACGAAGGTATATCTCCTTACAGACACCCTGTTAATGTCTGCTTGTGATTCTGAGCTTTCAACTCTGAATAGAGTTATTTGATTGCAGTTGTTTCTGATGGCAACTTAGGAATCAACTTCCGTCAAAAGGATATGTGATTGTGGGGCTGGTGATATGGCTCAGGGTTAAGAGCACTACATGCAGAGGCAGGAGCACTAGAGTTTGGATCTTAAGATCCTAGAGATTTCCAAGTCTGGCATCAGCAAACACCTTTAACTCCTCCTGTGCCTACTCAGTCAACACCCTAGTCTGGCTGCCCTGCCTCTATCTACAAACACACACACACACATTCATACACATTACATAAACATGTAATATAAAACATGTATTACATATATTACACATACAATGTGTAAAATGTGTTAATATATAATATTACAAATTATATATGTGTGTGTGTATATATATGTATATGACACACATAATGAGTATCAGAGAGACAGCTAGGGATTAAGGGCAATGACTACTCTTCAAGATGACCCGCATTTGATTCTCAGTAGCCATATGGCGGAGCACAACCATCTGCAACCCCAGTCTCAAGGGATTTGATACTTTCTTCTGGCATCTATGGACACTGTGTGATACACAGACATACATGCACCCATATACATAAAATAAAAATTCAAAATACATAATAGAGTTCTGTTACCTCATAGCCTTAGATAGCAATACAAATGGTTCAGAGGAAAGGATCCACCATGTGGAGTAAGTTGTACACTGTTTACTGGGCTTTCCTTAAGAGTACATACATATAAAACCATGACTGACTGTGGTAACAGTATCGGCTCTTAATCTCCAGACAGCTTGGCCTCCAATCTCTCTCTCCAAACCTAATTGGCAGAGATTATGGACAAGGCACTGAGCCCCTTCGGACTTGAGTTTCCCCTCTACAAACTGCTGCCGCAGTGCACCAGTAGGAGACTCAGTCACGTCAATATTCACACTGCACTCAAAGAGGGATCAGCACATTATATTACAACGTGCTACATAAATGATTTACAAGTTTATCAACAGTGTGTTCTGAGTGTACCTTTTTTCCCCCACATCTCAGCAAATCCAGGGAAAATAGATTTCTATTTTTGTATTGGCTTGGATTCATTACAGAATGCAGACTGAGTGCCCTTTTATGTTTTGTTTTTGTGTTCTTGTTTTAAGGCTTTTTAATCTTTTTTTCTCCTTTTAGGAGATCTTTGTGTATTTGGGGGGGGGGGTGGCACTCAGGACACTGCTCACCCGTGGAGGTCAGAGGTTCTCTCCTACCACATGGCTCCCAGGGTTTAAACGTCGGTCAGCCACCTTGGTGATGGGCACCTTCACCCATAATCCAGGCCTATCACTGCTTCCCAACGCTAAGCGTGTTGGGAGGCAGAATTAGACTGCCTTCGAGAATTAGAAGATTCAGCGCAGGCTCTGACGGTAACCAGACCCTTCAGTCAGTTCCTCGAAGCTGTACTTTGACCTCGGAAGGGTGAGCAGATGTTTGAGGATGTCACACTGAAACCCTGGACTGCCACAGAGACTCCAGCTAAAGTGTCCTCAAGGGCCCAGCACCGTGGGGGCAGCAGTGCCATCCTAACCTGAATGCCCAGGTGGTGTGACCTGGTTTTCTGTTCTCTATCTCTAACCATTTTTATAAGCCTCATCCTCGGGGCTCTGCATAGCTCATGGACCATATCCTGACAGCTTTCCAAGTCACTTTTTGTGCCAGGTGACCACAGATTCTGTTGTTTGCAGCAGAGAGCGATGGCTGAATATAATCCTTGGCGAATGTGATCGTGACAGGGAATTCCCCCACTGTGAAAATTGCCTCCTCTACCTGTAGCTCGTTTGTCAGGGATGTTTACTGCAAAGATTTGTTCGAGTAATAGAAAGCCAAGAGGTTTCAGTCCCATGCTGCCATGGAAGTCTGCTTTGTCTCCTTTCAACTGTCAACATCAACTGTCAAGAGAGGAGTTTTAGAGTCTCCTGAGCTCCCGAGGCTGAAGGAAAAGGACAGATTATGTTAACTACCCTTATTTTCTATTTTTTCTGTCACTGTAACCAAATAACTGGCAAGAAGCAACTTGAGGGAGAAAGGGTTTGTCTTAGCGTTGAAGAGGTATAATTCATCACGGCAGGGATACCAGGGCATCACGTGTCATGGGCCTGGTCACCTTGTATCCACAACCAGGAAATGGACAGCGACAAGAAGTGGGGACAGACTATGACAAAACCAAGGCCCATTTGTACTGGCCTTTAAGGGTTCCACAACCTTCCTTCAAACAGAACTGCCAATGGGGACCAAGCATTCACGCATAGGTTCTGCGAGGCATTTCATGCCCAAACCACAAAAACAGTCCAACAGATTATTTCAACATCCAGCACAAAGCTGCCCGAGAGAGAAAAACATCCAACACAGACAGCGCTCCAACTTTCTATTAGCCATACTGACGTAAAGGCAGAATATTAACCTTGATAGTTCATTTTACTTAACCCCAGATATTACCCTCACCATATTTAATTAATAGAAAAATCTATATTATTGTCTTCATACTTAATTTTCTAACAGCCCTCACTTTATGCATTGCTCACATCTAAATTTGGACATCAACAGGAATTCCCCCAAGCAAGGAGCCCAGAACCCCAGCCTTCCCATTCCTCTCAGTCGCCCCTTTCGAAACTAAACGCAAAGCTTGTTCCACTCTCACTTTCCGCCAAGAACCTTTCCTCATTAGGCCACCAACACGTGGCTCATTAAAGGTATGAAAAGAATTAAAAACAGTAACATAGCAAGGTGTCAGAACTTGATCCCGCCCTATTTGCTCGCTGCTTTTAATCTCAGAAGTTGCCCCAGACAAGCAATGCAGCTTAAAAAGGAGAAAGGGGGGAAATGCCCTTCATCAGCAGAATAACTGCCCACACTGTCTGCCGCACGGAGAAGCTGTCACCCAGACAGTCCACAATCATCTGCCCCGTTCCCCATTTTAAGCCCGGGTGTGCCGCCTCTGGGTAATGTTGGGTGCCCACTGTGATCTCAGAAGTTCAGAAAACTGACAGGCCACCAGTTCTGATCCCCATAAAGCCAATGTTCTGAATAATTGTTTATCGATTTGGCCTTTATATTGTCAAAATGCCTCCGTGTCTCTGGGCTCTGAAATTTCTCCAACTATTCATTTAAATGCCACTGTGATTAAATAGGGTACCAGGGCAGTTTTAACTCAACAAGATGCACAATCCATACAAGTTGGCGTCTCCTCGTGTGAAGTAAGCAAGTTTTGCTCATTGACATTTTTTTCCTTCTTTAAACAAAAGTAAAGTTTGTATTTCTCATGTTCTCTAACTACATCCTCTTTTTCTCAGCGTTTGAAGAGTAAAGTGCATAGATATTTGATATGAATGTGAAAAAAAACTCTCTAAAGAAAGCAGAAGTATGGTCTATCTAGGTAAAATTAGATGTTGTGCAAATCATGAACTACCCATGAAATAGAAACAACGGCTAGGCACATGTGCAAACCAAGCAAAAAAGAGACACGGGGATTGTCGCCATGGGCAGACAAATTATTTTCATTTTGGCAGATTTTTAATTCCCTTGTTTCTGTATGTGTGTATGTGCATTAAGTGTGCAGATCCGTGTGTGTGTGTGTGTGTGTGTGTGTGTGTGTGTGCGCGCGCGCGCGCATGCACAAATGTGTGTGTCAGCCTGAGGGCCACCTTGGGACTTATTCCTCAGGCTTCATCATTCTCTTCTTTTCTTTCCTTTGGATTAAAGACAAGTCTCTACCTTCCCAGTAGTGGGATCACAATCATAGATCACCGCACTTACCTTTTCTGACCTTGCTGCTGAGGCTTGGACTCAGATCTCCACGGTTGGCAGGGAAACCCTGCATAAATCGAACCCCCAACCTCCACTGTTTTCACATTTTCCTTGATTTTCCATCATCTCAGTGACAATATATCCTGAAGTTTTCAGTTACTACATGTTAATTACAGATTCTTGAATACTTCACAAATTCATAATTTTTATAATTCTTTTTTCATTATTGTTTGTTTTTTAGACAGAGTGTACCCTTACTATCCTGGATATCACTGGTAGACAAGGGAGATCCTCAGAGATCCGACAGTTCCTGCTTCCCTGATGTTGGGATTAAAGGTGTGTGCCACCACAGCCAGGCATGTTTTTATGATTCATAAGGACATGTTAAAAAAGTTTCAAAGGCCTTTACATTCTCCTTATATACCTTCATTAACTCCAGGAAGAAATAGCTCAACTATATCATAAGAGCACATGTCATTTTTTTCTACACAGACTTAGCATATCCTGAGTAGAGCCTAAAATTAAGTTAGAATTTTCCACTCTAAATT
This sequence comes from Apodemus agrarius, assembly GCA_964023405.1. Taxonomy (NCBI): domain Eukaryota; kingdom Metazoa; phylum Chordata; class Mammalia; order Rodentia; family Muridae; genus Apodemus; species Apodemus agrarius. The sequence continues at coordinate 25,498,539 of OZ030011.1, read as the reverse complement.
GTTTTCATACTTATAAAATAATATCCTTGCCTTAATTTCTAACCAGTTTATTACGATACAGTTTAAAGATGTCTAACTCTTCTTTTCTCAAAAGTAGGATGTTCTAGAAACTAATTTCACTCTGCATTAAACTAGTTATAGTTTTACCTTGTTAAAGTACTGCATTAGCGTTTTAAAATAATAATCTATAGCACTCACAAACACATTTTCACATTTCATGATCATCTATGTGGCTGATCCAGTCCCATCAGCTGCTTTTAAGAATCACTGTTTTCTATTCCCAGGGGAGTACTAGAAGAGAAAATGATTCTATAATCAAATACTATACATCGAATCCTATTAGTCCCCCCCCAGAACAATAGGAAAAAATGTTCTCCCAACTGTGGCTCTCGGGACCTACTCAAATCTTGTGACCCCACCTATTTTTGCTGTCAAACCACAGTAATCACCAAACCCATTCTACCTCTCCTGCTTTACCCTTCATGAACCAACTCACCCCAAACTAGTCTGCAGTATCCTCTCCATCCTCACATCCAGATCAGTCATCCTACCTCATCCACGCACGTCTAGAAGTGTTTACCTCTGCTTCTGTGGCATCCAGGGTGTCAGCGAGTGACCCTCTCTTACATGGGGGGAAGGCTCATTTCCACGGAATAGTCAGGACCTGTGGAGACGCCTGCCCAGTCAACCTTATGGCAGATGCAGTGACAGGATGAGGGGGGCATGAAGGATTGAATGTCTGCAACGCATCCCATTAAGAAAAGCCTCAATGTCAGAGGGTGGAGAGATGAATCACTGGGGAGAGTGCTCGCAGCACAGTCTGAGGACCTGAGCTGGGATCCTAGCGCTCAAGCTGACAGCCGTGCGTGCTCGTAGCCCCAACACAGTGGACAAGCTAAGACAGGAAGACTGCTGGAGCCTGTTAGCCTCCAGTGCAGCCCCAGGATCAGTAAGAAGCCCTGTGCAAAGGCGTTAGGCAGAGCAAGGCAAACAGGACACTTTTCCTGGTTTCCAAGAGTGTGCATACTGTAACACAGCCACACACATGTGTGCATACATCAGACACATACATGTGCATGAAAGAGGCATGGGTACAAGTATTTGTTTATAATTAAGACACGAAGAGAATGGGTTATGAAAACCAACAAGACAATAAATGGCCCAAACATCACTTAAAGTACAGAAGGATCCTTTTGTTTGAACTCAGATAAAGTAAGCCTTCTCATTAAAAGGCTGCTTCCTCATTGGCTTATGACAAAATACGAGCGCAATTTCCTGTCCCCACAACACTGCTGGTTTCTCTTCTTGATACAGGCAGATTTGCCCGCCTCGTCAGTCAAGAGAAGCATCCCTCCACAAACAGGGGTGAGTATGAGATTAAAAACTAGAACAAGATTTCAAAGTAGATAGTATACCGATAGGCATACCGATCAGCAATGTAACATTTCATCTGGTTTGGGCTTTGTGAGTGTAACAAGACCAAGCTTTGTGAGAGAGATGCAAATGAGGAAGACACATGGTCTCTTGTACTTTGAGTAATGATGTGTGTGTGTGTGTGTGTGTGTGTGTGTGTGTGTTTTGGGGCAATATGTCAGATCTCAAACTTAGAACCGGTTAGGTGACAATATAGGTGTAGCAAAGGGGATCATGTGTGCTTAGCACTCTCTTCAGGATGCAGCATACTGGCAAACTGATGGTTTAGGAAGGCTCTCTGCCATCCTGGGCAGGAAAGCTACCTGCTGTTATCTCCTCACCAGCGCATGGGTCTAGGACTAGCTTTAACATTCATCGGAAATCATGTGAAGATAGAAAACTATGTTTCCAGCATCATTAAGCATCTGATGTAACTCTGTGTTAATAAATAACTGTCACAGTACCAGAGCCATGTGGAGAGCTGACAGGCAGCAAGAATGCTTTAGACGAGAGCGTTTCAGTAATGCTGTATGCAAGCAATTTGCTCTTAGCTATTGTTATCAATTATTCATATTACTTTTAGAGCTCCGCAATAGATTGTCTTTTTATCACTCCATAAAATTTAAACTTAGATCGTTCGTATTCTCAGGGAGGGTGGCAAAAATTCTCAAAATTTCACCAAAGTGTCCTAAATAATATTTGGAAAGATACAGGAATAGTAGGTTCTGTGTGTTCCTTTTAGACGTACTTTCATTGACTCAGCTAGAGTTATCTGCAGTGCGGGCTTGTCATCACAGGTACCAAGCCCCTAGGCTAGCCTGAGATGCGCCTATCCGACAGCCAAGAATGAAATCTGTGGGGCAGCAGAAGGGAACGCAGGACATTGCTGACATTAACATATGGTGAGGGCTTTCCCTGTGCTTGGCTCTTGGCCCCACAGGACATCTCTTTTAACTCTCGTATACAGGCAACCCTGTGGCCTGAGCACTAACTTACACGAGAGGAAACAAACCTAGAAGAACCACAGATTCCCCCAAGAACTTTGAGAACCTTTCCAAAAGCAACCACAAGCACATACTGCCCCTGTTGCTCAAGAGACAAGATACTATCTGCTTCATCAAGCTACCCCGGCTGGCGGCTGGCTGCTCTCAGCGAGGCAGGAAGTGCTTTTATAGCTAAGGAAATTTATTCTGTTCAGAACTCTAAAACCTCACCAAAATAATTTTCTCCGTCTTCACTTTTGTAGAAACAAACATACACTCTCCTAGTAACACGAAAAGGAAGACACCACTGCCCTCTCTTCCATTCTTGGTCCTGTCCCAAGAGAGGAGACCTTTATAGCTTAGGTGTTTCCCCTGGGGTGCAGTAGCCTACCCAAGGGTGTGATGCTGACAGTCATCAGAGCCCCCTCCTTAGCAGTATGGAGGTCCTTCCCCTCTTGCGGTTCAGACCATAGAGTTTCATTTTCTGTCTTCACCAAGAACCTTTAAAGGTTTCTTCAAGAACTGGAAGAGTCAATTTTCTGAGTGGCAGTTACCAGTAAATGCTAGGTTTTGCTCTGTTTCTTGAAATCCGATTATAGGATGACAGCCATTTTCTTGGAATACAGAAACGTGAACAGTCTGTCATCTCGTGTCTGTGGCTGCCACTGAGAAGCCCTCTGTCAGCCTGAAATGTGTCCTTTGTACATAATCCATCTTTCTTCTCTGGCGCTCTCCCCCACACCCCCTTAGTTTTTGGTCTCTGCAGTTTGATCACTAAGTACAGACCTTTCACTTTGTCACATCTGACACTAAGCTTCATAATTCAGGGGGCTTCGTGTCCCTCATAATAAGTTCTGGAAGTCAGTCAGCTGTTGTATTTGTGCACCTTGCTCTCGCTGACCTCCGGGTCTTCCCTTCTGGGGCTCTAGTTACACGTGTACTTGGCAGATCTCCGTTTCTTCCCTTGTGGGCCTCCAGTTGCACGTGTACTGATCATTTTGGCTCGCTCTCCTTGTATCTTTCCTGTTTCCCTTTACTGATCTTTTTTTTTTTCTGATTTCCTTAGTTTCCTGTACTAAAATTCTCCTCTGAGCAATTTTTACTATTACATTTTATTCAACAAAGTCTAAATTTTAGAGACAAATACGGCTTTTCAGTTTTGACATTCCCTCTCTCCTCACTCCTCCCTCTCCTTTTTCTGAGGCTTGCTTTGGTTCCACCGCCCAGGCCCCTTGTCGATCCACCCTGATTTCCTGAGCTGCAGCTCCCCAGACTCTGGGATTACAGGCAGGAGCTATCACACACAGCAGTCTTTCTTTCTCTTCATTCATCACGTGTTCTGATCCCATCTTTTATTTCTTTAAGCTGATTAAATACACACGATTTGTGTTACATGGGTATTCCTTTATCTCGAAAGCCTTTGTGCACCTGGTTCTCTTAGAGTTCCCCTGCCCCCACTGCCTGCCTCTCTCTCAGGTATTTTTTTTTAATCTTTATTGTTTTATTTATTTCCATTTGAAAAGTTGCTGAGTTCGTCACCCCATGCCCCATCCTCCCCCACCCCCCAGCTCTGAGAGGGCTCTCCCCAACTGGCTCACCCACTCCTACCTCATCCCCACCATCATCGCCCCACCCCCCCACCCCCCACCCCACCCCCGCATCTCATTCCCACAGGATTAAGCTCATTCTCTCCCTCTGAGGTCATACAAGGTAGTCTTTTGCTACACAGGCGCCCTGGACCATGAACCAGCCCGTGTGTGCTCCTTGGTTTTTGGTTTAGCCTCTGGGAGCTCTGAGGGGTCCAGGTTAGCTGACACTACTGTTGGGTTGCTGTCCCTTCAGCTCCTTCAGTCCTTCCTCTAACTTTTCTGTATCGCCCCTGACCTCAATCCAAAGGTTGGCTGTAAGTATCTGCATTTGCCTCAGTCAGTTGCTGGTAGAGCCTCTCCGAGGACAGCCATGCCAGGCTCCTGTCTGCAGGCACTATCAGGCCTCAGTAATAGTGTCAGGATGTCGTGTGCACACATGGGCCAGCTGGGCCAGTTGGGCTAGTTCCTGCGTGGTCTTTCAGTCTCTGCTATTTTTGTCCCTGCATTAACTTTAGACAGGAACAATTCTGGGCTAAAAATTTTGAAGATGGGTAGGTAGCCCTCTGCCTCAACTGGGGCCCAGAGTCCTAGTAACCTCTCACATCCCAGGTCTCTGGGACTTTCTAGTCTTTCCCCCTGCCCCCAACCCCTACTGCTGCATGTTCGTTCATTCTCCTGGCCCTCTGGGCATCCCTCCTGTCCCTCCCCATACCAGATCCTGCCCCTCCCACCCAATTTCCTCCCTCCCTCTGCCTCCCATGATCATCTTGTTCCCCTTTTAAGTGGATTTCAAGTATCCACAGCCCTCCTTCTTGTTAAGGTTCTTACAGTCTGAGAGTTGTCTCATGGGTATTCTGAACTTTTTGGCTAATATCCCCTTATCAGTGAGTACATACCATGCATGTCCTCCTGTGTCTGGGTTACCTCACTCAGGATGAAATTTTCCAGTTCCATCCATTTGCCTGCAAAATCCACGTTGTGATCATATCTCTGGGGCCCTCTGCAGCCCTGGTTGAAGAAACCTTTCTTTATAAGAAAATTCTATGTTCATTTCTTCTAGATGCCTAAAACCTACTTTTCCTTTAATAAACCCTTTTCCTCTCTGTGAATCTTTCCATGATGGTTTAAATTAGCTTTTTATTGATTTTCATGTAAGAAAAAAGAAGCGAACCGTATTTCATAGGAAGGGTTACACGTCAAACATGTTGTCAAGATGTTTCTCTAGCCTGTCACCACAGCCTGTTGATTCCACCATTTAACATCCCAAACAGACCGCTTAATCAGCTTTTACAAACTGAACCCGTTCAAGGTGTGCGGCTTGATAATTTTACAAGTTGTGCGTGCTCAGTCAACCAGCACCCACATTAAGAAACGGAATGCTGTTGAATACTCAGAAGCCCCCCTTCCCACCTTCTTTCCGTGTTACCTGACCCTGTCAAAGGCAACATTGTCCTGATTCAGCATAAACTTTGGCTGGCTTTTATCCAATGATTATGTCCTCCAAGCATTGAGATAGAGACGATGGTGATGACGATGGTGATGATGATGATGATGATGATGATGACGACGACGACGATATACCATGCATGCTATCTAGACTACTGCTAATGGGCATTCTAGTTGGTGTATACTGCAGTCAGCGCTACTGTAAACCTTCTAATCTTCGTGCCTGCTGCAAAGGAAATATGTGTGTACTCACCCAGCAACAAGATTACCAAATCATGTTACATGTGTTTGTTTCCAGCCTAGTGTATATATGGGTTCAGGTATTGTACATCGTCACCAAACTCAGTATTTTCCACCATGCAGTTTATTCTGGCAAGCGTGTTAGTGGTGTCTCACTGAGGCTTCCATGCATTTTCCCTTGGAGGCTAATGAAACTGAACCGTGTAAGTAGGTCGTGTGAACCAAACTAATGGTGCGGACTCAGATGCTTTCTAAGGGAGCACCTGCTAGATTCTATGAGCACTTGGAAGTTTGTTTGTTTTAATTTAGCTCCTTGCATAAACCAGGCCAAAGTAAAGAAACTTGCCAGCTTTTCTCTGATGTCTGTAAATGTCTCTGGAACTTGATAATCTCTTTCCTTTCCTGATTTGCCCTCTCTCAGAAGCCAGAGCCTCCTAGGTGCCGGTGCGCGCGGATTTGGGGGGAAGAGCGCCACTGCCTTCCTGGTGTGAGTTCCGTGCCCCTGTATCTCTGACCTGGTGTCCTCCCACCCACATCCAGCTCAAGCTCAGCTACAGTTTCTGGTTTACCTCCCTCTCCCCAGCTCTGATTTCTGTTCCCATCACAAACATTTTGCTATCGCTTTAACAGTCTGCTCTGTTATTCATATCTTTAAGTGCGATGAAAACCAGACAGCTAGGGAGTTTTACTTTTCCTCTTTAAGAGTGAGACGCATCCCACATGTGACTTTTTTCCCAGTCGCAGAATCGAGCCTTGTGATAGAAAACCCCTCTGTGCTCTGAACTCATCTGCACTTGGAAAGAGAATGACCGTGATGGGCAGCTTGCTGTACAGGTCCCACCATGTAAACCATCAGAACCATGAGGGCCCGCCAGCAAAGGGATGGGGAGCCCCTCTCTAGGACAGGGTCACTTTACAAAGGAATGAACCTCAGGAATAAACAGGATGGAAGTTGATAAACACAACATTTTCACAGAATAGAGACGATTCTGCCTCCCATTTATGGAATGAGTGAGACACAGTAAGATGCATTCGTAAGAAAAAAAACAAACAGAAGAGGGAGGACTGACTGTGCATTATCACTCAACAAATTATATTCAAAATCTACTTAATCACGTCATGAAAATATTCTCTTAATGATGTGACTTTTGAAATGCCTTATACTGATAATTGCATATTAAGTTGAAATTTATAAATTGTGTAGCCATGTACTTTACACTCCAAAGCAATAGAATAAAGTAGTATCTTCTCATCACAACTAAATAATTAAAATTTCTAATTTTTAGCCACCGAAGTGGTTTTAAAAAGCTTTGGTTATGGTTATGGGGCATCTTCTGGTGAGAAATATCACTCTCTACAAGCTAGCATCCTTTAAGCAATTCTTATTCGAAATAGAAAAAAAATCTCTGATTTTATTTGCTAAAGTTTGTTGATTTTGTTAGATAGCATTTTGTAATTTGAGATATTTCTTATTTTCAATAAATGAAAGAAAACAGCTTTAAAGTCATGATTGGAATGAGATTATATACCTTATAATTATCTAACCTGTTCTAGTTCATCTTTCATTACAGAAACATGACACTTTTAAAAGAACGCCAAAGGGTGTGAAAATAAAACTGGAGTATTCACCACTGCACCAATCTCCAATCTCCTGAAAGATTCAAAGGGACAAATGAGAGGCAGTGGCCGTTCACGAAAGCCAAAGTCCCATGCTATCGAACGTGAAGACTTCTGATGGTTAAATCCCACTAACTGCTTTAAGACACCCCCAGGAACTCAATCCCAACTTCCAGCAGTAATAGTCTGTGTAAAAGAAATTTGATCTACAACCATTCTGTAAATGCAAGGATGAATTGATCAGAACGTCAAAAAAACCAAGGAAACCCTAAGAGAAAAGTGTCCTAATAAAGAGAATTTAACATTGAAACCTTACAAGGCAAGGTTCCTTTTCCTGTTGACAGCCTAAGAAGTCATGTGATTGCCACCGTAAAAGGAAAATGACGATGAACAGCACGTGTGTCGAAGACCAGCACGACCTGGACCACTACCTGTTCCCAGCGGTCTACATAATCGTGTTTATCGTCAGTGTTCCAGCCAACATCGGATCTTTATGCGTATCCTTTCTGCAAGCGAAGAAGGAAAATGAGCTGGGAATTTACCTCTTCAGTCTGTCACTGTCAGACCTGCTGTACGCGCTGACCCTGCCCCTCTGGATCAATTACACTTGGAATAAAGACAACTGGACTTTCTCTCCCGCCTTGTGCAAAGGGAGTGTGTTCTTCACCTACATGAACTTTTACAGCAGCACAGCCTTCCTCACTTGCATCGCCCTGGACCGCTACTTAGCAGTTGTCTACCCTCTGAAGTTTTCTTTTCTAAGAACAAGAAGATTCGCGTTCGTCACCAGCCTGTCTATCTGGCTCCTGGAATCCATCTTTAACTCCATCCTTCTGTGGGAAGACGAAACGAGCGTTGAGTACTGTGATGCAGACAAATCGAATTTCACCCTCTGCTATGACAAATACCCTCTGGAGAAATGGCAGATAAACCTCAACCTGTTCAGGACGTGCATGGGCTACGCAATGCCCTTGATCGTCATCATGGCCTGCAACCATAAAGTCTACCGAGCCGTGCAGCACAACCAAGCCACCGAAAACAGCGAAAAGAGGAGGATCATAAAGCTGCTCGCTAGCATCACGCTGACGTTCGTCTTATGCTTTACCCCCTTCCACGTGATGGTGCTCATCCGCTGCATTCTGGAGCGCAATGTGAACCTCAACGACAAGTCTGGAAAGCAGACTTTTACGGTGTACAGAATCACAGTGGCACTGACGAGTCTCAACTGCGTCGCCGACCCAATTCTGTACTGCTTTGTGACTGAAACAGGGAGGGCTGATATGTGGAACATGTTAAAATCATGTACTAGGAAGCGCAGCAGATACCAAGGACAAAAAAGGGACACACTTTCTGTGTCTGCAAGAGAGATGATAGAACTAGAGATTATAGAATAAAAGGAGGAGGCGGGCTAAGTTACATGGTGTTATATAATAAAAATTACATTTTTGGAAAAGAAATCTGGCACAGGAGAACCAAGTGTGAATACTTTAATCTACCCCAGTGGAAATATTTTGAAGGTACATTGTGTGACTCCTATGTTGGCTTTATTAAGTAAAGTGTGGAATGTATTATCTTGTATGTATTCTAGTGACTAGGCATCATCGTTTTAGTCCCAATTCTGTCCCTATGCTATAACATACCCTAAGAAGCACGTAGGACTGTTAGTCTTTAAGTCAGCGGCCATTCTATCTGATGATTATGATTTGTTTGTCGTTGTGATGCTTTGGCCATTCTATCTTATGATTTTGATTTGTTTGTTGTTGTTAAGCTTTGGGTTTTCAGTCTGTCTGCACCAGTTTTCTCATCTGTATACACCTGTCCTCAATAGACTATTAAATACTTCTCCTAATCACATTCACTAACAAGTATTTGAAACCACTCTGTGTACTGGGATTTCCCACTCAGTACTTACTGGGGTCATAAAAGAAATCTTCTCATGAACTTTCATGACATTTACATACATTTGGGGATCCGGTCACCGAGTCACATAAAGTAAAAGTAAATGGATTTTGTGTTTTGGTCTTAGTTTCTTTACATTTATAGCTGAGTACATAAGACAGTGTATATGGACGGCAGTTTCCATCCAGAGAAATAGATCTTTATGGGCAATCGCATATTCTCTCAGAGCAGGGGCAGTGATGGGAAAATCGGGAGGTTACTCATATGGTGAGCAATCTAGACAAGACTGAACTCAATCAGCATTGAAAGGTTAGCCCTTAGATCTTTAAAAAACTTCCAGAGTTCCTCTTTAAGATTCTCCCATTAAACTGAAAATCTTTCTGGAAGGGAAAAGAACTTCTAGCTGTTCTTACCGAGTGATATATATATATCAAGTGATTGATATATATATCAATTTATATATATAAAGAATCTAACCTGGAAGGCCATTTCCTTCACTTACCCACTGTCCTCAATGTTTTCTCCAACGCTTACTTCCTACAAAATGTAGTAGAAACGGCGGCGTTGGCTCGTGCTCTCAAGGTTTATTTATTTTTATCTTATGTGGGCGGATGTTTTGCCTGCAGGTATGTCTGTGCTCCGTGATAGCATCTGCTTTTAACCAATAGTCAGGAGAGCAAAGTGCACAGCCGCGAGCTGTCTGCGTATGGCTAGTAGTTACGCCTGTCTGCGTCAGGACTGTGGACAGCTACCCAGGAAGCAGTAAGCCTCCAGAAGCACCCCAGGAGTAGATTACAGCACGAAGAGCCTGTTAGAACTGGCTACGGGACACGGTGTCATACTTACACTCTCCAGATGGCCAACCACTGGCCTTTAAGGAGATTCAAGGTTCTTCATGTTTTCTGGGTCTGTGGGAAATTCTCACTACTGCCGGCTCCTGGGCATTCCCCACTCGCAGAGGATATACTAAATGTGTCCACATACAGATGATATTCGTTTTAGTTTGCACATATGACTTTTGTTTTCTTATTCAGGCTGATTTTTTTTAAAGTACATTTTTGGATAGTCAAAGAAGAGACTACATGCAGGTTGTTGTTTAATTTTGCTTCTACCTCTCCCTGCCTTATTTAGGGAATTTTTTTGGGTGAAAAGATTATATATATATACACATATTATACACATATAGATAATTATATATATATATATATATATATATATATATATATATATATATAAAATTCCTTGTGACATCCAAGTTATATGTCATCCCACTAAGAACATCTGCAGGAAATCTTTTTGTACAAAGTGATGTATTTCTTCTCCTTCTCTCAACCACCAAGCTAACAGAAGGCTTCCACGGACGCTACTGTCTATTCTTTAGAGCAATGATAAAATAAATCACTGCTTACCAGTTACCTCTGTTGACTTTGTGTAGCTGATTTATTTATTTTTAGTTAGGTGAGTTCGATTTCAAACTGGGGAATCCACGATACAGAGCACATAGGGACCTCTTTATCTTTATCAACTCTATGATTTTGTTTTTCAAACCCCAGTTCCATCATTCTCTTATCCACACATGGGGCCCTGTTCTCTCCTAGCTAAACCCATCCCCAGTTGCTATGGGAACGGTTGCTACTATAGAGATGCTGGCCCAAGAAGGCTTTGTGATGAGTAGATTTATCTATACTGGGAACCCCTCATGAAATCAAAAGAATTCTTGAAACAGAGATAGGAATACAAATGCATAGACACAACCAACAAACCTGCTCTCTCTCACACACACAAAAAAGAGAGAGAAAAAGATCCTTGTAACCTTTTAACAGGACTTTGTGCTCTTTTGTATAATGTCTAATGCCAACTAACAAAGTGAGTCATCTCTTTAACATCTGAAGTAATGCACCATTTGAGTTCAATTGGTTTCATCATTTACCAATCAGCAGCTGAGGGTAACATTTCAAATCTTTTCCTTCCCTAGTCCGTCTTTCTTTTCTTTCTCCCCAAAAGTGGCTGATAAGGGTGTGTTTGTTTTATTTCCCAGGACCCCCCATATTTTATTTTCTATTCAGCATAGTAAACAAAATACAGTGTATACATTAGGATGCTTTCAGCCACAGACATTTTTAGCCCCTCAAGATACGAGATTTTATTTTATAATAAGTACACTTACAACATTCTATTTTTTCTTCTATATTTTATTCTTCTCTCATACAATACACTCTGATAGCAACTTTTCCTCCTTACAGTTTTTCCCATCCTCCAGATGAGGGGTTGTTTTAAGAAATCGTCTATCCTTGTTTTTTGTTTGTTTTTGTTTTTGTTTTTTGTTTTCCTTGTATGATTCTAGAAAATGTAGTCCTAAGTAAGTTTATATGCACTACCTAGATACACACCTTGGGAAGGAGGTAATCAATATTTCATGAATAAAAAAGCAAGCTCTATTTTCAAAGTATTCTTTATTCCTAGCATAAACCCAATTCAATTCGAATAAAAGAAAAACAAAACGGAAGCATTTGAGTACCATACTTTTTCTTTTCTTTTTTTTTAAATTTTTGTCCTCCTACTATATTAAAGATGGAGCTCACTGAGGTAAGCTATGTTTTGGTTACATTAGCTGAGTGCATGTGATCTTAAGGATAGGAATCACAAAAGTAGGCCAGATACTGAGTAAAGTAGCAATGATATGGCAGTTAAGATTCATATATACACAATGGCGTACTATTCAGCCATTAGAAACAATAAATTCATGAACGTCTTAGACAAATGGATGGAGCTGGAGAACATCATCCTAAGTGAGGTAACTCAATCTCAAAAGAACACTCATGGTAGGCACTCACTGATAAACGGATATTAGCCTAGAAGACTGGAATACCTAAGACACAATCCACTTATCAAATGATGTCCAAGAAGAAGGAAGGAAGGGCCCCTGACTCTGGAAAGGCTTAATGCAGCAGTGTAGGGAAATACCAGAACAGGGAAGAGGGAAGGGTTGAATGGGGGAACAGGGGGAGGGAAGAGGGCTTATGGGACTTGCGGGGAGGGGGGAGCCTGGAAAGAGGGAAATCATATGAAATGTAAATAATATATCTAATTAAAAAAAAAGATTGCTCTTTTCTCTCTCATTTGGCGATGAGCAGGGCTAGTGCTGATCGTGACCACTAGAGGTCAATCATGTTCTAGCGCAGAATTTTGCAGGTCCATGTTCTCTACAGCTCACAAAGTGACCTAAGATGTGTTTTCTTATCCAAGCAAACAACAACATCTTCTGTAACCTGGAAATAAAAGAGAAAACACACCCATATTCCGTTCTCCTCTCTCTGAGAGGCTGGGTTACGGACTTGGAGAGCCGGCTTAGTGGTTAGAGCACTTGTTGTTCTAGCAGAGGTCCTGAGTTCGGTTTCCAGGTATTCACATAGCAGTTCCCAAGTATCCATTCTCCATAGGATTTCAGAGAATCCTATACCTGCATATGAACTCCAAGGGCACCAGACACACATACATGCAGAAAAAAACCCCACTCATAACACATAAAGTGAATAAATCCAAGATTATAGGTCTAGCCACCTTTGAGTGTATGTGCATTTATAAGATACTTCAACTGTAGGCAGTTTTCATGTAAACCTGCTATTATGAAATTATCATACTAAACTTAAGATGCAATTCAATATATTTGCAGTTTTAAATTTTTAATCATTGTTAGATCACAGCGCATACAAATTGGCATCTGTTATTTTGAATTGCTTAAATCCGTCCTCCCACAAAGCACAGTAATGTCACCATGTTCTAATTTAACAGCCTTTGCATCTAATTAAGCATATAATAATAGCCTGTGATCTGTTTTTCATCTGCTTATCATTTTCAAACACCTTTCATAAAACTCCAGTGGCTATTTGCACATTCAAAGTAGGTTACAGTTCCTCAAATGATGTTGCAATTAGGTGTTCAACAGGCAAACCAGGAGCTATAGAAACAGCATTGTAGGGGATTACCGAGACAGAGAAGTAGGAGGGGGTTGATTGGAGAACGGGCGGAGGGAAGACGGCTTATGGGACTTATGGGGAGAGGGGAACTGGGAAAGGGAAAATCATTTGGATGTAAACAAAGAATATAGAAAAAAAAAGAAAGAAAGAAATGGCATGAATTAACAGCCTTTGCCGTACAACTCAGAAGACCTGAGTTTGGATCCTAACACCCATGTTACGTGTCAAGTGTGGTTACGCATGTGCCTGTAATGCTGGTGTTGCAGGCAATGTAGAAACAAGGGGGCCACTGAGGCTTGCTGAAACACACAGGCTCCAGATGCAGGGAGACCGTGCTTTAAAGGGATAAAGCAGAAAGTGATAGAAGAGGATCCCAGTGTGTTCTGGCTTCTTTGCACATGTGCTCAGACACATACTCTTACATATGCCACACAAATATCTACACACACACACACACACACACACACACACACACACTAGCAAACCATAGGTACACTAGAAATTGATGAATGAACTAGAGCAGCCATATTGTTCAATTTCAACTCTCAAATAAAAATATACACTTCATTAATTAGGGGATGTGGGGGCTATTTCAAACTCAACATAACCAAGAAAATTTTCTAACTTTACCATGCCATGAAAATATTTCCAGATCTGAACTTGTAAATATCCTTCTAAAAGAATTCATTTTAGAATCATCCTAAAATTTCTGGTCCTGTCTCCAAGACCTGTTGCTACTAAGAAATGGCTGATAGCAACTGAAAGCCATGGTTGGAAAATTCTCAACAGCTCCTACCTTCACCCGGATGCTCTCATCAGTTGTTAAAATTATTGTAACAAGTATGTTAACTCATGGAATGGAGCAAGCTTGTTGAAGTTTCAGTAGTAGCACTCTCTCTCTCTCTCTCTCTCTCTCTCTCTCTCTCTCTCTCTCTGTGTGTGTGTGTGTGTGTGTATGTGTGTGTGTGTGTGTGTGTGTGTGTGTGTGTGTGTGTGATTCCAAAAGCCCTCATGGATATTTGCGTTTGACCTGAAAGTTTTTTGTTCTGTTTTTGTTTTGTTTTGTTTTTTTAGGAAAATATCTTTATTGTTTTTTAGGAAAATATCTTTATTGTTTTTTAAATGTCCTGCCACTTGATTTTAAAAAAAATCATGATAGTGGCTTTTTCACAAGCTTTACAAATAATAGGAAAAAAAATGTTTTTCTCCTTCTCTGTGGACATTTCATTCCCAATAGGCAGGGTTCTTTCGCGGTTGAAGCCTGGCAGAAAGGAGAGAATAAACAACAGGAAGAATGACTGGGACTCTGCTTCCAACTCAAGCTCAGGCTCCTCTGAGGGAGACTCAGCCCATGTAGCTCCGTGGACCACTGAGGCAGGCCTCTGCCCGGAAGGCCACCGGGCCCCTGAAAGCCCGGAGTGTTGTGTATCGAGGCCGCTTTGTGGGAAAGAGGACCCTAGAGAGCCTGTGGCTTGGCCCCTTATTGAGTTGAAAGGTTTAAAGATCTCAAGGAAAATGAGTTTGAAATAATTTTCTCTTTAGAAGACCTCTGTGTCTTTACCACCTGTTGGAGGAAAGCAGTAGACACATGTCCCTGATGAGTCCTTCCTTCCTCTGGCTTTTGGAATAGTGGGCGTGCTCAATGAGGATTCCCAGCCATCAGCCTGATCCATGAAAAATGTCTTCCGTGCAGTTTCCTCACCAAGGCATATTCATTAAAAAAATGTTTTTTCCTTTGCCTCCACATACATGTCTGCATTACATGTGGGCCTGGTGCCTGAGTAGAGTCAGATCCCCCTGGAATTAGACTTACAAATGGTTGTGAGCTGAGAAACGAGCCCTCTGGAAGAACAGCCAGTGCTCTTAAATCTGTGAACCATTCCTCTGACACCCCCTCCCAACTTTTAATAATTCACACACCTACTAAATTCACTGTAGTCTACACGGTGGCATCGGTCTCTGTTGGAGCACACACACACACACACACACACACACACACACACACAGAGAGAGAGAGAGAGAGAGAGAGAGAGAGAGAGAGAGAGAGACTGGCATTATCTTTGTCAGCTACAGCTCCCAGACCACATGCTGACCTATGGGAAATTCCACTTGAGTCATTACTGAACTTGTCTCTTCCTCTTTGAGGTTGACACCAGAGTAAGCGAGATTTACAAGATGCTAAATAAAAACGAAGAAGGGGCCTTTGATTTGTTCCCTCCTGTCCTATCACTGTGACAGTGCGTTTTAGTATTCGGCGACCCTGTACGCATCACTGGTACCTCCTTATCTCCCTGAATATCAGGGCAAGGGGTTCATTGGCAAGACTGGGTAGGAACCAGGGAACAGACACATTCCTGGGAATGGTGTAGATGTGTTTTCCAAATAAGATGTCCTCCAGAGATGCCTCTTTTGGGGGATGACTAACTAGCACAAGCCACACGGTGTGAGCTCGAGGGATGGAACGTGTAGTTCGCAGCTACATCAGTCAGCGTAGGCTCCCGGCTGCAGCGAGTGAGTCAGTGGTGGGTGTGTGACTTGAGTTGCTCACATGCTCTAAAGGCCCTTTCTTTGCCTCCCGATGATGACGTAATGTGCTACTCAGACGCCTGAAATGTTCATGGCCATTTCATGATCAGGAAAATTGCAACAAGTAGAAGAAAAGAAAGCTTAAAGAACCCAACACCTGACACTGGATCCTAGTGATGTGGTGAGTCTCAGCATAGGATAGGTGTGTGGCCCAAATAGACCTCTTCATTGAATCCGATCTGAGTCATATTTTCTTTCTTGTGCCCCAAAAGTTCCTAGTGGGAATTGGAACATGGAGGTGAGGTCTTGTTACAAATGCCTCGTTGAATGAGCAGGGCAGGTGAGGTCCAAATGAGAGGAAAACAAGGACATCTCTAGCTCATAATGTTAGCAGCCCTCATTATGACCTCGCAAGAGCCCTTACTAACCCTTTGCCTTTGATATCCTGGATATTATGGTTTGAATGTGGAACCATCTCCCACGGGCTCGGGTGTTTGAGCACAGTGGTGGTGTTACTTTGGTCGTTTGTGGAACTATTGGGATAGAAGCTCCTCAGCTAATGGCTCTGTTCTTGGAGCCTGCATTCCTTCCTCCCATTCTTTCCTGAGAGTCTCCAGGCTCCATCCATGGTGTGTAGGTGTGTGCTCCTGATCTGAGATGCTGAGAACCCCTGTTCGTTCATTTATGCACGAGGTGACCGTTCCCTAGGTCTGCATGAATCGGGAACGTGAGCTGAGCTCAAACACAAAGGTGCGCATCGCTTTCTTCTTCGGGGTGAAGAAGTAAGATAACCAGCTACTTCAAGCCAGTATTGCACCGGTGGGGGTGTCTTGCCAGGCCGGTCATTATTGTAGCCCTTAGGGTTAACTGCTGGGTGAGACTTAGTCTTCTCCAGGAACTTCCACAGCACCTACCAACACTGGGAAAGCCAGCTTCCAGGTGGGTACTGGCTTGATTTCTCTATGTTCTCGGACTCAAGAATGTGGCATCATCAGCAGGAGAGCCTTAGCATCAAATTCTGGAATGTTTTGGGGTCTATAGGACCTCACCGACCAATGACTTCAAGAGAGAGAACCCATTTATGATGGCAAACTTTTTATTTGGGTAGACTGTGATGTTTAGTAGGTTCCTTGTAACCCATTATAGGGTAAATCCGTTCAAATTCTCTTCATATGTGCATGTGTATGTATTTTTTTTGAAATGTCTTCAGTAATAAATGACCTTTTTTTTTTTTTAGAAAGGTCTCTAGTGTTAGTGATTCCAATCCATCTATTCCAGTGGTTCTCAACCCCACAGGGGTGACATATCAGATATCCTGCATATCAGACACTCACCATACCATTTATAACAGTAGCAAACCACAGTTATGAAGTAGCAACAAAATAATGTTACAGTTGGGGGGAATCACTACAACATAAGGAACTGTATTAAAGGGTCGCAGTGTTAGGAAGGTTGAGACACGTGGGGTCTGTTTCCTCCTCTACTCTGCCCTCCCTAACCCACCCCAATTTAACCCTGCTTATTACATTACTCCCTTTAACCTTTAGATCACCTCCCCTGTTATATTTCACCTCCCCTGAAATCTTTTACTAATTTCCTGATTCTATGGATATTTCAAATAAAGCATACATATCTGAATATTCCAAGTTAACATCTACAGCTAGGAAAAAAAAATGTCTGGACACTATTACTCTGTTGGATGAATATTTGGTAAATCTTCCAGTTCTATAGACTGACTCTCCACTCAGTGCTTTTGATCTCTCTCTGTCTCTGTCTCTGTCTCTGCTATCTTTCTGTCTCTGTCTCTATCTGTCTGTCTCTCTGTCTGTCTGTCTCTCTGTCTCTGTCTCTGTCTCTGTCTCTCTCTCTCTGTGTGTGTGTGTGTGTGTGTGTGTGTGTGTGTGTGATAAAGAAGATTTTTTTGGACTCACAAGATTCCAACAAAAATCCTTTTCTGGGTTTTGATTTTGTTTTAAGTCTTCTTATGCCAAAGAAAATTCTGCAGACCACTCTTGACTCATTCCACAAAAGCCAGTATTTTTCAGTGTTGGGAAATGAACTGCAAATTAGCCTCCAGTTTATCCCCAGCATTACATTAAGGAAATGGTTTACTATGATTCTGCTTAGTGTCGGAAGAAAGCCAAAGCAATCCAGTTTTCCGTGTGACAAGCAGATCAGTGTGACCATTGTCTGTTTATGAGGAGGCGAGAGCACTGTGCAGCCCTGTGCAGCCAGTGACTTACGATTGCCTCCCAAGAGCAGGGCATCGCCCATCCATCTCCCTGCCCGTTCACCCCAGTGGCTTCCTGTCCTGCCTGTTCACCCCGGTGGCTTCCTGTGAGTGTTCTTCACGATAACACTGGGTGTATCATGATTAATTTCTGCTTTTCTGGCTCCTAGCCTAGAGTTTTGAACCCCAGTTTGGAAGCAAGAGCTTAATTAAAAAGTACACTGAAAAGGGGGGCATGCATATGCACTCCCCTCTCATCTCTCCCTGGCTCCTTGGTCCCCAGGATTCCATGAACTTTCAAGCTCCTCAGGTCCTTTAATCAGATGTCTTCCTCCTTGTCTTAGGTTTTTAAGGAATCACTCAGTGATAGGTGTCATGCCTAGCACCCCACATCTTATATTGCTCCTCCAGCCTCTGAACACTGATGGTGTTTTTCTTCTACTCTATCTGTAGAGACTGCAGCTTAGAGATTTAAAACAGGATGAGAACTGGACCCCACATTCCTGAGTTGAAACTCTGCCCAGGTACTGTTACCCCTTGATTTCAGCGGGGCTTGTCTTTCTTCACAGACACCTGGCCATTTAAAGATGTAGATTTCAATTAAGGTCCAGAATTTTTGTCTGTGTAGGTTAAAGAGATCCCAAGCACACATATGCTACTGGAAATACATGGTACTTCATTGAAAAGAGGGCTGAAAATATCCCAGGAAAACCCCATTTTAATATCCAAGTTGGCAAACAGCCTTGGCTGTTTATCTGCCATTATGAAGTATAAATTATAATTTTATGATGTCGCATAATAGTCAGGACCGTGAGTGATAAGAAGAAATCATGCACTGACTTGTGATAGGTCACACAAAGACAACACAAGCTTTTTAAAATATAAAAAAAAATTTGAAATGTAAGAAATGGTTATGAATCTACATGTAGAACTCAGCTTATTTTTTTTATAAAGTTTCAGACTGCCAAGATTTGGAAAATATCTCCAAAGATTGAAATGAGTTAAAGATTGTTCTCTTCAATTCAAAACAATGATGGTATGTAATATTTAGGAAGTGGAGTCCATAGAAGACATAGGTTAGTGGGGCTCAAACCGTTGGGATGGATTAATGTCATGTCTTCAGAGTGGTTCAGCTCTTAGAGAAATTGATTGTAACCCATGAGAATGGGCTATTATAAAAAAAGAACGAGCAGCAGGAGCCTCCTGTTCTCTCAATTCTCATTTGCTCATTTTTCATGAGACTGGTCCCCTTCCATCCTTCCTATTTGTCAAGATGTTAGCTCACAAGCTGCCAGGATGCTGAAGCCCTTTATCAGTTGCTCAGACTCAGGTATTTTGTGATGGCAACATGAAACAGTCTACAACACTGCTTGTTGGAAGTTAAGCTCAATGATTTTTTAAACTCTCTTGGCTAAAGATCCTATTCAATTTCATGTTGTTTATATTCCATGGCATCTTATTTGAGTCCATTGGAGAGAAACATGGAGTAAAATATGATTAGCTTTTAAATGATACTATAAAATATGATGAACAGTTTACTTGAAAGTAAAGAAAAAGCCTAACTCATTAATTTGGTTTGGTTTGGTTTTTACTGGACACCAGGCATATTGGGAGAATGTACTCCAGTGGGGAAATGCAAAGATAGACAATACAACATAGCGAGGGTATGGTAAGAGTTAAATGAGGGAGGGAGAAAAAAGATGACTAACCCTAGCTTGTTCTTCAGAGGTCCGGGAAAATGTTTCAGGAAACTTGTTGTTGCTTCTCAGGTCTCAAGGCAGAGTGGGATTTAATGAAGTGGAGAGGGATCTCAGAGCCAGATCATGCAACAGCATGACTCCATATTTAAGGAAACGAAAGTAGTTCGTTGTTATTGACACTTACAGTAAGAGAGGCAGTAGAAAATAATAAAATCTGGGTCAAAGTGGAAGTTGTGTTAGAGAGTCTTATAGCTAAGATTCATAATTTGGACTTTTATATTAAAGTCAATACATGGATATGAAAAGTTTTCATCAGTGAATGAACTAAATTTGTCTTTTACCAAGATAACTCTTGGCTTACTGCCCACAATACATGGAGGAGGACAAGTTTAAAGGCAGCACTGTCTGCTATTGGAAAGAAAGGTTTGATGACCAAAAGAAATTGAATGTGGGCTGGAGTTGAGCAGGTGGCACCCGGGGAGCAAGAAGTAGGCAGATATTAAGGG
The DNA here is from genome assembly GCA_964023405.1 of Apodemus agrarius. Classification (NCBI taxonomy): domain Eukaryota; kingdom Metazoa; phylum Chordata; class Mammalia; order Rodentia; family Muridae; genus Apodemus; species Apodemus agrarius. Next base: position 25,478,413 of record OZ030011.1, on the reverse strand, counting down.
TATTTAGAAGGACAGCGGCCCTTCCAGTAGAAAACCCTACATTTAGAAGAAGCAGGAAAATATCCTTAAACCAAGAATTTGATTTCTACAGGTTCTGATGCTGGCAGGTTGGGCATTCAAAAGAGAGCATTAACTGGATCAGAAGGAGCCCTCACAAGTCTCTGCCCTTTTGATATTATCACCTTTCTCTTTTACCCATTAATGGTCCAATAAGAGACCAGCTGACATATATGTTCAGTGAACCTTTTCCTCTGATTATTCTCTGATAGAAGTAATTAGGTTTATGCACTATAGTTCAACTTTCCCTGATCAAGAAGAATGTGTTCCCAAGATTAATAACCATATGTGTAGGGCAGAAAGTGTGTCAGTCTACTCCATTAAGGGCACCATTGTTTTGCATGTAAATTCCAACGGCAACTAGCACCTCTTACATTTAGAGTACTGTATTTATTGTTTGTCAGGGTCCAGCTGCTTTTTTCCAGATCCGCACAGGTCAACTCAATAGGGATAAAATAAGACCACCACCTCTGCATACCTTAGATCTCTAATGAGAGTAGAACTCTCTGTTTGTCCTGGGATGCATTTTTTCACTTATTATATTGGGCAGGAATGTAGATACAGGTTGTATATGTTTTGCCTAGGGAGTGCCACTATAAAAAAGTGTAGCCTTGTTGGAGTTGGTGTGTCACTGTGTGTGTGGGCTTTAAGACCCTCACCCTAGTTGCATGGAAACAAGTCTTCTCCTAGCAGCCATCAGATGAAGATGTAGAACTCTCAGCTCTTCCTGCACCATGCCTGCCTGGACGCTGTCATGTTCCTGCCTTGATAATAATGGACTGAACCTCTGAACCTGTAAGCCTGCCCCAATTAAATGTTGTCCTTACAAGAGTTGCCATGGTCATGGTGTCTGTTTGCAGCAGCAAAACCCTAAGACACATATATGTACATCAGTAGGAGGAATTATAGAAGTTTCTGAGGATTCGTATATGGCCATTCTCAGTGCAATAGGGCAAATACTGTGAAGACTTTTCCAGTTGCCTAAGATAACTGTATAGATGGACACTAAGGACATAGATAAACTTCAGTGTATCACCCAGCCTCCATTTATCATCCAGACAACCACTACTCTACCTGGAGTCCTTGACAAAGCTTTGAGTGCACCAGCATCAGAAGGGTCAGATACACATTTAACATTCTCACAAACTCTTTGTACTCCCCCTACCCCTTCTTCTGTGAAATGAGCTCACTGTGGAGAAGGAGTAGGAGGGATGCTCTATATCTGTGTACCTATTTTAGATGTCATTACAAGGTTATTTTTCCTATAGTACTTGGTCTATCTTTTCATAAGCTTTACTCTAAATATTGAGCCTGGAGGAAGGGCCTCAAATTTTCCACTGTGGTAACTGATACCACACTTCTGCTCACTTCTAGATATTCAGAAATAGAATAAGACAAGTCATCAACCTGAGTCAGCAGTCTCGCTGTCTCATGTCCAGAAAGTCTTGCCTGATAGGAAAGAATCCTGTTAAGATCTTTAGAATGATACTCTGACCTGGACATTAGAGGCATTCTATCAACAACAGTTCTTCTAGTTAAATGACTGGAGTCCCAGGCTCTGCTAATCCTATCACTCTTAGTAACAATGCAGACTCTGGTTTTATGGCAGTCCTTTTCACAAAGAAAGCTGCTTCGATCAAACTTCTAAACAACTCTCAGTGCCCCTGTGATCAGCAAGTACCTTGCAGCCTTGATTAAAAAAAGTGTCCTCTCAGTTCGTTCAGTGACACAGCAGTTGAAAGGATCCCACACCATACATAATAACTAAACCCAAGCCCTAGTGTCATTATCCTTCTCATCCTTTTATCAGCACCATACAGCCCAACAACCCTAACTCATTTACTGACAGCCATCATTCTCTCAAGTCTTTTAAGGACTCATTCCAGATCCTAAGGTCAACACAGGTTGACCTTAGACTCACCCCGAGTTTTAAGATCGTGTTGAGATGTTTCCTGACATTGAAAACCAAGTTAAAATGAATTATTCTTGTATGTAAATAGCCCCCCCATCCAACTCCCTATCCACCTTCTCAATCCCAGGTCATTGTGCTTCAGATCTATCCCTCAGAGCCCTGCACATCTTTTAAGATTATTACCCATGTAGCAGAGGTTGGACCTCTGCCCTGACTGTGTGCCAAGACTGGGGGATGGCTTGGGGGTAGAAAAAAGTAGATCTTAATATGAACCAATACTATAGTGAATAGTGCCTTAGCTGATCCCACTTATCTACCTCTGGGGAAGGGGAGCTGCTCCCAGAGGGGGAGAGTTTGTTTCAGTCATCCTGGCACAGTCAGGGGACTTTAAGGTTCCCAATTACTAAGATAAGTTCCTCGGATATACTCAGCACAAACCACAGGATCCCACTATCTTTGCATCATGGTAGTAACTGTGGCTGAGGTGTCCTACTAAAGCTGTGGAAAGCTTTCCTACCTAAAGCTACATTCTGGACTTATTTTTTAATTACACCTTTCAGGAAACGAATCTCCTTTCAACTACTACAGAATAAACCAAAATGCTTAAGTCCAGCTCAAAATACCCAACCTTCTACCTGAACATCACTTCAATTAATCTCAAGTGAAAGTCTTAGTAACATCATCTAACACTACGCCATTGCAGGCCAAGGATGACCACTATTCCACCTGCTATGGGATGTGCAGTGCTTGGGTTCTGCTATTATGTGACTGGGTAAACCAGCTTGAAAATCTCACCCAGAAGGCTTGATTTTTCGAGCCAGTCCTGATACCAATTGTTTTCAGCCTGGCCTCCTTACAGAAGCACAGCTTACAACAAGGGGCTTGCATATAATTCCTGGGATCAGGAACGAATGACAAAGGGGGAAATGAGATACGAGAAAACAATGTGAGGCTTTTGCTCATACACAGGGTACTTCTAGATATGACTGATTGCTCAAGGCTGTGCACCCAGTCTTGCCAAGTCATTAAAAGAAAAACACTTTGCATCTCAGCATCATCTATTGGTCAGGAAATGGAAGCAGACCTTGGTTATAGTCTGATTAGTCAAGAGAGGGCAAAGAGAGGTTTGAATTGGAAAGGCAATAAAAGCCAAATGGCTAGGTGTTCAATGGAGCTCAGTCCTTTAGAATATGTTGACCCCTAGATAGGTTTTGTTTGGCAGGTATTGAATTTAAATATCTGTATGCAGATGATGAGCTTTTCACTTGTAGCCATCCCTACTAACCACCACTATATCACACCCAGCATACTCCACACATTTTCTTTCTCTTTCTTACTCTTAAATGCATTTTGACTCAAAACCTTTGAGTCTTGGACTATCTTCTGATAACAAGGCAGGGTGTTGTCAGCAACTGCAAGCTTTCCAGATGACCAGTTCTCAGAAGGGAACAGACCAGAGTGACTCATGCCTGGAAAAAGTAGGCAAAGGCTCTCTGCATTCCTGTGAGACTTCCAGCAGAGGGGAGCAGAGAAGCAATAAGATTCATGGATTCATAGAACACTGGGCACATGGTAGAAAGGCAGGCACTCTTATAACAATATAAATTTAAATTTATATTATAATGTCCAGAAATTACTGTTTTTCAGAAGATTAAGATAAGGCATTAGATATGTTTAAGCAGCTTGTTCAGTAAAGATGTTTCATCATTGATCCTATTGCCTATAATGATGCTGTGCCTGGCTCTATTCCCTACCATTTCTCTTGCTCAGAAGTGGCTTCCAACTCAGCAGTCATTTCCTCTCTATTCCAAAGGCAACATAAGAACATAAGAACTGTATCATCAAAGCTGAGCTTTGAGGTTATTATCCACATAGTGATAATAACGTCATGCTGTTAAGCGAACTGTATTTGTAAAGGATATTGAATTTCTTAAGCTCATTTCCAGGCAGACAATGGATATCTTCAGACATCTTCTTATGAAATTTATATCATAGACCTTTCTGAGACTCACTTAATGTCAAGTCATTGCATCAAGCTCTCTTGATGAAAGAACTAAGATCTGAGCACTGGCACATGGTGCTGGGACTCTAGAAAGAAAGCATTTGATGTCCTGATATGTTGACCTCAACAAAGAAATGGCATTTATTCTGAATCCAGAAGATAGCTTGTTCCTGACACAGAAGGGATGAGATGGGATGACAATTTAGAGCAGTGAGTCAAAGAAAGACAATATGTGGGATTCCTTGTCCCATGTAATATCTCCGCCTCCATAGCACTTGCCAACCATCTCCTTTAAGATGCTACAGCACCTTCACTAACAGCCCATAAACTCTGTCTGCCTTCCCACACATCAGACAGGCACATTGTAGTTCATGCCTGTAAGTAGCAAGCTTGATTGTGCCCTGTATTAGGTGCATGGGAACTGATTGACTATTGTCTTACTTAGGGTTACTATTACTATAGTGAAACACCATGGCCAAAAGCAAGTTGAGGAGGAAAGAGTTTATTGGCTTACACATCCACGTGGCTGTTCATCATTGAAAGAAGTAAGGACAAGAATTCAAGCAGGGTAGGGTCTTGGAGCCCAGGAACTGATGCAGAGGCCATGAAGGGAGCAAGACATACTTACTGGTTTGCTCACTATGGCTTGCTCAGCCTGCTCTCTTATAGAACCTAGGACCACCAGTCCAAGGACAGCAGCACACACAAAAGGCCTGGGCCCTCACCCAACAATCACATATTATTAAGAAATGCCTTGTGGCCAGATCATATGGAGGCATAGTTTTCAATTGAGGTTCCTCCTTTCAGATAACTTTACCTTGAGTCAAGTTGACATAAAACTAGCCAGCACAAATATCTATCTCTGGATATGAATTCCTAAGTAGAGCATTCCACTTTTAACACCTATCAACAGAGTGACTACATGCCCTAGATCTATTTTCACATTTACCCAGGCTAGGATTTCAATGGTTAGGAGCAAAACTTCTCCGAATGTGTGGAAGAAAAATTGTATTTGAAGAGTGTTAGATGACTAGATGAATAACTGCTTCTGGTGACAAGGTACATATTCTTCCTGGTGACAAGGTATATTCTTCCTGGTGGAGTATGTAAGAGTTCCTGCTTGAGCTGATTTCATAACTGATGACATTTTCCACTTTCCCTGACCCTATGTTGTAAATAAGTGATTCTTTAGTCTGATGTGCACAATGGAATTAACTAAATATTTACAAATTGATGCCTGTACTCTGCAGCTTAAATCAGACTTCCTAAAGTTGGCCTGTAGTTTGTGAACTCCTTAGAAGGTGGCACGGTGCAGTCAGAGTTGATTGCACACTTCCAGAAAAACAGAGAAAGGGGAAATAAAACTTACATTCTGCCACACCGACCCCAGTAGAATCTGTGTGACAAGTTCCACAGACTGAGGCATTAGACTTCAAAAGAAGGAGGTCTCCTGGAACTGGCTGTGGAACTCTCAGCCAGAGAAAACAATTGAGCCGTAGTTCTCATGGCAATTTTTTTTTGTTCTCTTTCATTCCTTTTCTTACCTACAGGTTCCTGGTAGCCTAAACCATGATCTTAAGCAAGAATAATGGGTACGAAACCATCCCTTGAGAAGGGTCACTAACATGACCTTATCTCCAGGGAAACCAACACCTTACTTTTCAAATTGTTTACAAAATTATTATCACAGATAAAACTTTTTCAACAAATAAAATTTCATATGGCTGCACGTGTGTCATCGAAAGTGGATTTTGGTATATGGTAAAGAAAGTCTTAATTAGAAAGAATTAAAATAGTTTAAATTTATGCTTTGAAGACTTATAAAAAAATCAGGTATTAGTTGTTAAGCAATAATTAACTATGGGGGCTGGAAAGTTAGCTCAACAGTTAAGAGCACTGACCATAAAGATTTATAAACCTGTTCCTGGAAATAGTCCACTAGCCTTGAATGATCGTCCTATTGAATATATTCTTTCAGAATTGTTATATTTTTATGATGACATTACCTGTTCTGATTGTGATTCACTGAATACATAGTTTCAGAGTTGTGATGCTTGGTTGATTTTTGTATTTTACTGTGCCAAGTGATTCTTGTTGGTATTCACAATTGTTTTGTTGGATATGGTTTCTAAGACTTGTGTCATGTTTGGTTTTATGTATAAAATCCCCTGCTTGAGAGCTGCAAAATACACTCAGATTTGAACTGCCTCTGTGTTTGTTTCTGTACCCACCTGGACTTCGAGAACCCTCATCTCAGGGACCCCCATACAGCTGGAGTGGCCTGGGGCAATATTCAGTGAGCATGACCCCTTACTAGCATCTTTCATGGTGTTTGTGTGTGTATGTGTGGGTATGTTCTGTGTGTCTCCATGTGTGTCTGCATTTCTGTGTGTGTCTGTGGGTTTATATGTATGTGTTACTATGTCTGTGTGTGCTTAATAAGAATTGTATGGGAACTTGCAGTGGAAATTACTTTTAGAGGTGAAACATTCTACTAATGTGTATGAAATGTTTTAATAAACTGCTTAAGAGATGAGTCCTCCCAAACACAAGGATAAGAAACAAAGTTATATTACACACATAAAATAAGGAAACAGCTTTGCATGAATGAGATAATGCAAAAATAGCAGGAAATAAAGAGCCAAGCAATGAGGCTGCAAATCTCCCAATCCCTCCAGTCCTGAATTCCTAGAGCCTGAGGAAAGCATTCCTGTTACTCAGAATGTGAGAGATTCCTCCCTGAGTGATGTGGGAGTTCAGGAATCGGGGATGGGAACAGCAGAAATGCCTCTGTGATGTCTGACACACCCATGGCAACAGGGGATACTGTGATGCCTGATGCATCCATGGCAACAGGTGGTACTGATGGAGAGGACATGAGCCACTCTGAAGGGTCAGCTTGCTCTGGGGAACCCTGTCTCTACTTTCTGAGGCTGAAATGACACCATTGACCACTATACCCTCCTAATATTTACATGGACACTGGGGATTGGAGCTGTGTTTCTCATACACCTGCTTAACCCCTGAGCCCTCACCACAGCCTCAAAGTAACCTTCTAAAATAATGGAAATTTATCTTTTAAAAGCATGGAAGACACCGTCCCATGGAGACAGATGAGAATTTGTGGATGCCAAGAGAGATGGCTTTAGCCACAGGACCCACACACAGAAAGACAAGGGTCCACAGATAGCCCCTGTGACTCCATGCACTAAGTTCCTGGAGAGTGATTACAAAGTAGGAGTCACATAGGATGTTCTGCAGAAGGTGAGTTCTAACAAGTGTTAAGTGGAAATTACTAACACTGGTCTCAGGATCAGAGAGCCTCGGGAAGTGCAGTAAACAGGAACCCTGCCAAAGCACTTACGTGTGTGGTGAAATTCTCCGCAAATACACCAAAGAGCCAGAATCCCTGAGACTCACTGTGGGAAGCACTATTGCTGATCTAAATGACAAAGTGATAACACCTGGAATTATTGCAAGAAATGACCAAAAGATAGATAGATAGATAGATAGATAGATAGATAGATAGATAGATAGATAGAGATATAGAGATATAGGTTAGATATAGATATCTAGATATATCTTTTAATTTTTTTCTATTTTTGTCTATTTTTCTTTAAAAATAAATCTTTTCATTTTGAACACTCTTTCGGAGGAAGAATTCTCCGATAAATTTGAAGCTGTGGTGATGGCTCAGTGCCTACGCAGGTGCCAGCCATCTATGAGGAACACAGTTCAAATCCCCAGAATCCACATACATAGTAGGTGGACATAGTGGCCCATGTGTAATTTCAGCCACTAGTGAGCCTAGTCATATCAATGAGCTGGACGTTTGATTGTTTCATTGAATAATGTTCTCAGAAAAAAATAAATAAGGATATTTCTTAACATCACTCTGATGTCCACATGTCCACTTATGTGCGTGCGTGCACACACACACACACACACACACACACACACTGGAAAATGATAAAAAATTAAAAAGTTAAAACAAGCTTTTGAAGCTGCCCATACAATCAAACAATTTGTGGGTATTTCACTCATGAGCATGGTTAACATGATGTAATAGCTCTTCCAGATAGCACTTGACTAAGATCCCTGGAGAGTTGGGATAACATTCATGGGACTGTAGGGAGCTTGTAGATTAGGGATTCATCCTGCTGTACTTCAACACTACAATCATGTGACTGTAGACTGACGGCAAACTCAGAAGCCTTTGCTATTACACAGCAGGAAGTTAGAAGGGAGCATGCTTGTTGCTAAGCTTTGAGTTTCCTTTATTGATGTAGAAGAATGTGCTGGTGTAGCCAAAGAGTAGACACTCAGAGACTTGAATTCGAATTCCAGAGCTATCACCCTCTATATGATCTCGATCAAACTCCAATCATCTTAACTACGAAGTGAGGATTTGGTTCTACTAAAGACCCCATCTAGATTGAATGGCTGTGTATCTAGCTAACTGCACAATCATAAATGTAAAACAAATCACTAGAAAAAATCTTGCAGAACTCAGAACCTGCAAAAAGGGTCTCTCTGAGAACTCCAGGATTTCTATTGCTGTGATTCTCAATGAGGTAGTTGTAGGAAGAGAGTGTAGTTTCCTTTAAGAAAGTTGTCCCACCCCGTGAATCACACATACACCTTCCCTTTCACCAGCAACCACACAAAGCTTTGGAGTTGCATTATTTCTGGGGGAAAAAACTGAAGTTTCAAGGCCAGAGGATGTTGTGGAGGGAGGGCTCTTGATTCCAGTGTCCAGTTCTGAGGCCTGTGCACTCAGCTTATAGCAGAGCAAGCTGTGGTCCTTCATGCCTGCTTAGTTTCTCTAGCACTTTGCCAGATGCCCCTGGCTTGGTGTTTTGACAGCTGCTTTCCTTCTACCCTCTATGACTTGTATGCCATGGATTCCTGGAAAGTACACAATGAAGAAAACATTTTTATTTTAGTTTGGGAAGAGTTCATTTATTATCCATGTCAAAATCTTCCTCACAACCCCCAATGATGATAAGCATGCCCCTTCTTAAAAATAGCAAGCTGACACAATGGTTGGATTGCCAAAGTCTCACCTTGTTTTGTTCAACGGCTGGATTAGATAATTGGCAAATCTGGGTGTTTATAATTTGAATAAAGCTCTCCTAAAAATTCTGGTATTTTCTCCATCTCTCTCTTATGGTAAGTTTGGGGCTTGTTCTTTCCTTCATTTCACACCTTACTTCTCCTTTCCACATCAAAGAAAGTGCTTGCTATTCAGTGTGAACCCCCCCACCCCCATTTTGCTTTCCTCAATTATAAGCCATGATGTGGATGATTACACTACCTCATTAGGTTGGGGATAACTACTCAAGGTACAATCTGAGACTTAGTTTGATGAGTAGTGTAATAACCAAATTTCTCTCTCTCTCTCTCTCTCTCTCTCTCTCTCTCTCTCTCTCTGTGTGTGTGTGTGTGTGTGTGTGTGTGTGTGTGTGTGTATACATATAAAATTTGGGATACTATTCATCAAATAGTACTCATCAAGTATTCTCCCTTTGCTGTGGAGCAATACTTCTTCCATATTTCCCAATTCTGCCTACAGGCCTTGCCTATTCCAGGAGAGGACTTTCCCACTGAGTTACACCCCTGCTAGTTTTTACTCTTAAACCATTAGCACGCTGTGTTTATTTTTCTACAACATTATGATAAATCTATGTGGTGTAAGGAAGGCACCCCCTTGGGTCTTATTAGCTTTCCATAGTGAAAATTACTCTTGTTATTCTTGGCTTTCTGCACTCGGTAGAATTTTAGGATCAATTTATAAGTTTATAATAAAAATTGTAATGTGTAATTGTTGTGTGCTCTGTTATTATAACAATGATTATAACTAACATATGTTAGTTGCCTTTCTGTTGTAGTGTTAAAAGGGTAAGACCAAGGTGACTTATAGAAGAAAGACTTTATTTGGGTTTATGTTCCTGGGAGGGGCAGGACTTGGAGTCCATGATGGTGGAGCAGGGTGAGAGGCAGGAGGTGTCAAACATGGCTCATGAGCAGAAGCTAGGGGTTCATATCTTTAAACACCAGCACAAAGCATAGAGAGTGAACTATAAGTGGAGTCTAGACTCCTGCCCCCACTCCCAAGGTAATTGTGGAAGTGATATACTTCTTCCAACAAGGCCATACTTTGTAAACCAATACAAACAGCATCACCCACTGGGGCCCAAGCACCCAAACATGTATCATGACCAGGAGAGGCATTCCTATCCAAACCAACACAGATGGGAGGAGAACACATTGGACATACACAAATATTCTAACAATTTTCTCAGCAGTCTGATGGGGCAATCAATATTGCTGGTAGTATGATGAGGCGACCATTGTATATGCAACAAAGAATAAAGCAGTAAGTAGCCATGTCTTATTCTGTAGTTCACCACCATCTTGAGAGCCATAATCTTTAGTATGAAAGAAAAAAGAAGCAATTAAGCTTGAGAAGGTTTAAGTGAAACAGTTGCCTTGAAGTTAAATTAAATGTGTTTATCATTCAGTTATATCTGTGTGTAAGTATGCATGTTCTTGTGGGTATTTAAGTAGCCCTCATTTTAAGATCTATATGTTAAAGATATGTCTAGGTTGGTTCTCCATATGTTCAGTGAAATTTTTGGAATTGCAAACATGCCTAGCACCCAGAATAGTGTATAAAATGAAGGCTTCTCAGAGGTGTGACTAAGTTTTGTACAAGGACAAAAAACACACGAGATGATTCTAGAATGTTTTGTCTTAACTAAAGTATAATGCCAAAATGAATCAACCTGAGGATGCTTCCTATGACCAAAAAGAGGCGATTAAATATATTTGTATATGTATTTGTCATAATTCTAACTGTCCATGTGTCACAATTGGATTCTGCTGTCAACTTGACACAAACCTAAAGTCACCTGGAAAGTCACAAACCTGGAAAGAAGGAGCCTCAGTTGACAAATTGGGCCCATTAGATTGGCCTGTTTGGTATGTATGTGGGCCTTTTCTTGATTTCTGATTGATGTGGGAAGTCCAGCCCACTGTCGGTAGCACATTCCCAGGCCAGGGGGTCTGGATCATATGAGAACCCTGGCTGAACACAGCGTTCCTCCGTGGTCTCTGCTTCAGTCCCTGCTTCCTGCGTGCTACCAGACGTGTGAGTTCTCAGGTTCCAGCTCTAGCTGCCACACCTGCCCCTTGCTGCTAAACTCCCCACCATGATAGACCTTATTGCTCTGGAACCAAAAGAAATTCATTCTTTTGTAAATCGCCTTGGTCATGGGTGTTTTATCACAGCAACAGAAAAGTAGCCAATACAGTCTCCTACTGTGTTTTAGGAGGGAAAACTAGCTCAAATCACACAGTTAAATAATCCTTCTTAACACTACTTTTCTATATCTTGCTGTGTCACTAAAAGGAGATTGTCTGTCCCATTTCTGGATATGAAGACTATTTTTTTGTTCCTTCCCTAAAATTATTGGCATTGAGATTATCCATTCCCTCTGTGCAATCCAAAACCAAGACACACACATACAGACCGCGGAGCTGCATTCAAACACTCAGGACAAAGACAGACAAGACAGACATCGCCGGCACACACACTTCAGAGGGGTCCCCTTTACCTCCAAGTTGGTTCTCGAGTGTGTGAGGTGACCTCACTTCCCGGCCCATGCACCAACTGTAAGACCCGAAAGAAAACAGGGGGGGCACCCCAGCACCCCACGCCTCAGAAGCCGGAACCCCAATCACTCACAAGAAACAGTCTTGATGCAAATAGCAAGAGGTATTTTAATTTCCAGAGCTCTGGGGGTCATACCACGCACAGGGTCGTGCCAGGGTTACACAGCATCAATACATAATTCCCATTACACATTTCCTGTTACAGGGCCAGGAATATGTATTCAAAGCCCACCTTCCCCCACTAGCAGCAGGTGTTGGGGACCCGAATGTCCCCAGGTATGAGCCCCGCAGACCCCGCAGTGATCCTGCCAGCCCCAGCCGTGCTCGTCCTTGCCACAGCCACTCAGCGGATGCGAGACGGGAAAAGATGCCAGGGACACTCCCAGCCCGAGGCTTGCAGCCGGACTCTGGAGGAAAGAATGGGCCAAACCTCTGCTCCTTTGGGGTCACCCAAGACTCAGGCACGGGGGATTCCTAGTTTGCAACCTTATCCTTTCAATGACTGATTTTTTGTACCCATGTTCTCCCTTCAGCCTCCTGAGGTGATTGCTGGTGAGTGGATGTGCATTCTGAGGATGAAAAGTAGATATGACTAATTTTTATATAAAAGTTTAGATTTGTGATTCTCCTAAGAGTCTTACAAGACTACTACTTAAGATCAATAATAAGACAATTGATGCTTTCTTTGTAACTGCTAATTGCACCTATCAGTATGAAAGATTGGCTGAGAAAACTACCTTGCTTGATCATACTTTGTTAATCTAGAGCAAGTAGCTTAGTTATGAATGTACATGGGTTCTTGGGAATTTGTTTTCTTTACCTGTACTATATAATGTTTTTTCATGTGAAGATATTGAAGAACATACTGTGTTTTTTATAATCCTTCACTAAAAGAAAATTGGAATGTAGTTACATTGTAATTCTATACTGCTTGAAAGATTTTGCTGGGATATATAAACTATGGAAGAAAAAATCAAGTATGGCTTAGAGCTTGCTACACCCACTAGCTGTATGTTTATATGCTTGTATATATGTACATATGTGCATGTGTGCATGTGCATATGCACATATGTAAATATGTGTGTATGTGTGTACATGTATATAGGGAAAATGGCGGGCAGGCCCGCATACCTGTATAGGGATGGTGGGTGCCCATGTATCTGCTGAGAGGAGCTGTCCGGCTAGCGGGGAAGGTCCTTGATCAGAAGGCAGGGCCTTTCTGGCATGGGTGCTGGGTACCTGTAGAGGAAGCCTGGCTGGGCAGAAGGGTCTTGGTTCCTTTCCAGTGGCTGGAGACACTGAGGCCTGTTTCACGGCTCCTACATGGCAGGTTTTGATAAGAAGTGACAGCTCATAGTTTCAAATGTTTATTACAGAGAAATGGGAGAAGAAAAGACATAGAGAAGTAAAGAGAAAAAGAAAAGATAGGAGGGTGAGATCTGGCCATGACCACATGGAAAGAGGGGAGAAGAATGGGGAGAGAGGGGGAACAGAGGGACAAGAATGGAAGGACAATAGAAAAAAGCAAGAGAGCTAGGAGGGGCCTGCATCCCCTTTCATAGTGTGGACTGGGTTACCTGGCTGTTGCCAGGTAACTGTGGGGAGGGAAAGCCTGGCTTTAGCCAGGTGACTGTGGGGCTGAAGTCCAGCCAGAACACTAGGGGCCTGGCCCTACATGTGACTGATGGCCACAGGATTATGGAGTTGAGGAGTCAGGAATATGGAGTTGGTGTCAGGACCCTGAGTATCTGGGAGTATGGTTCACTCATTCCAGCCCTTGTAGAATATTCTACTGGGTCTCTGGAGTAAGCCTTACTCAATAGTCTGCCTTTCACGATTCCCATACATGTGTATATGTGTATATGTGTATATGTGTATATGTGTGTATATATATATACATATATATATATGTGTGTGTATGTATATGTGCATATATGTGCATATGTAAATATGTTTAAGTGTACATGTGCACTTATGTTTATATGCATATATGTATATATGCATATGTAAATATGTATAAATGTATATGTGTGTATATGTATATATGTGCATATGCATATATGTATATGGGTATGTGAGTATATATGTACATATGTATATGTATTCACATATATATGTATAGGTATGCATATGTATATGTGTATATGTATATTGTATTCTTGTCCATGTGTGAAATACTTGGAGCCTGCTCATTGGAACTTGGCTCCATCTCTTCAGTGTGTGAATGTGTATATGTCGTCTGTCTGTCTGTCTGTAGGTTTATATATATGCATGTATGTATATGTATGAAGTTATTGGAGCCTGCTTTTGTTTCTGTGTATATATGAATTTTCTCTTTCCTTTTCTTTCTCACTACTCCCTAAAGAAATAGAAGAGTTCAGGCTGTCTTGCTGGCTACAGATGAGCCAGGCCAAAGGAATCAAGCTTTGCTCGCTTAGAGGGAAGTCTGCAGGATGATTTCTTTAGTCGCTGGCTGCCAGCAGCAGCAGCCATTGTCTTGCTATCAGCATCAACCTCTGTCGGCTGCTTTCAGCATGGACCCTGACTGCCAGCGCCATATCTCACTGCCTGCCTCAGTCTAACCTGTGATGTCAAAGATGGCCTTTGACATTTTTGACAAGTTATGAAGTAGCAACAAAAATAATTTTATGATTGGGGCTCATCACAACATAAGGAACTGAATTAAAGAGTGACAGCATTAGGAAGGTTTATTAGGGCTTGGAGTTCTTTACGATCAAAACCATCTGTCCTATTTTTGCTTCTGTGTTGTTGGGCTAAAATGCTAACAACTTGGGAGAAGTACATGGCTTATTTGGCTTATGGCTTACAGTCCATCATCGAGGGAAACAAAGCAGAAGAGGCTCAAGGCAGAAAGATGGAGGCAGGACCTGAAGCAGAGACCCTGGAGGAATGGGACTTACTGGATTTCACTCTCTCTGGGTTACTCTACTATCTTTCTAATCCAGGTCAGGCCCACCTGCCTAGGGGATATCACACCCACAGTGGGCTAGGATCTCCTGAATCAATTAGAAATTAAGAAAATTCCTCAGAGATGTTGCCACAAGCCAGACCAATGGAAGCAATTATTTTTTTTTTGAGATTAGTTGAGATTTAATTGATATTCTCTCTTCCCAGGTATTTTTAGTCTGTGTCAGGTTGACAAAAGCAAACCAACACACGTCACCAACAGAATTCACTGTGGAGTAGGGACTATTTTCAGATTCTGTTGTGGGATCTCGTCTATTTCTTTAATGGGTAAACCTCGATAACTTATCTTTTAGTTCAAAATATGTTAGACCTTGAAGAACAATATCTGGACCTTATGAAAAGTTCTAAGCACCATCTAGAGAACCAAGATTTTTATATCAATACAATAATGAAGAAAGGGGCATCAAAACTCCTTCCCTAAGGAATTTGTGCATATTTGAGGTAGGAAATGAAACCATCCATGAAATGCTAGCTGCCCACCAAATATCCATCTTTTTCTTCAGAGACACAGACCTTATTTCTCAGCTTTTCAGGTAGGAGAATGACTAAGATTTCATCAATAGAATATGATCACATGCCACTTTACCCTTGATCCATGAAAGCCTCTCACTTTCCCCCCAATATGTCCTTATCGGCTGACTGAAATTGTAAGGCCTTGAATGCACTAGACGACAGATGTTGGAGAGAGCACCGTTATTTCCTGAGCCCTTAGATGGCCATGGAAGAAAGAAGAATCCCCATCAGTCCAGATCTTCTCATAATGACTTCTTGTCAGAAATTTGAGATTTTTAACTTCAGTTTTGCACATTCTAATGTGTCATATTAAGAGGTAACAAAGTCTGGGTTTGTGGTAGTTTCGAACCTTTTCAATAAACACCAGAACTGATGCACAGACTCCAAGGTCTCTAGAGCATCCTCGATAGCATCCCTGCCACCCAGGCTTGATCGCACAGTCCCTTCTTATGAGTCTTTAATTAACACAATCTTAGTCCTTATTCTCCCACTCCTTCCTTCTTTCTTTTCTCTCTTCTCCCGCGCCCCTCTGTTGTCCTCCCCTGACAAAACTCCAGCTCTGGTTTCATCCAGTTCTGCTTCCTCCCACACTGGCAGACTCCTGTGGCGAAGCTTCCACTTTCAATTCAAGTCTCCCGATATAAAATAAGATCATAGTACAACCCCGGGAACCGCACTGCAGTTTCACAGTGCATCCGCTCGCCTAGTCTCTCACATGGCTATGTCATCCTTTCTCTTCTCTGAAGATGTTCCAACTCCTCCCCCTCCCTCCCTCCTCCTTCCCCCTCCTCCCTCCCCCCCCCCTCTGCTGATGAGTTTAAATTCCACTTAAATAAGAAAATAGACAGGATCAGGGGAGAATTTCCATTAGCTCCCTCTGCCTCCTGCGCTGCCCACCTGCACCTGTTCCTGTGCCGTTCGCCTCCCCTCCTGGGTGGATTGTCTGTGCTCCTTTCTAAAGCCAAAACCTCCATATGTGCACTGGGCACCATTTCCTCACATCTACTTAAGGCTCTTCCTCCAACCACCCTGTCCCTCTCTCCTACACCATCACAATTTCTCTCTATAACAGAGCTTTCTCATCATGGCACGGAACATCTCTCAACATATCTTGCTTTAAAATAAAGAGTAAAAAAAATTTATTCACTCGAATATACATTATTCCCCAACTTCCATCCATTTGATGGAATTTTTTTAGGTATATTCTTTTATCTTCCTTCCTGTAATTTATTCTTTCTTGAGCCTACCCCAGGCACTTCCCCGTGGTATCCCTGAGGCAGCAAGTATCAAGATCACCAACAATTTCACATTATCAAATCCAGATGACCATGTATCTATTCCTCTCTTATCCCTCTCATCAGCTTCACTTGATTATAGTATATTATTCATTCTATTCTGTGATATTTTATTCTCTATTCTCTTACAGACGTCTGTTTCATAGTTTTCTGCCCCCCCTTTTTTTTGCAGATCATTCCTTCCTGTCATAAAGTGACCTTGAAAATGTTGGTGTACTCCAGACCTTGCCCTTCATATCTGTACTTTGCAAACCAAATTCATTCTCTAGATGTTTGTCAGAGTTCATAGCTTTTTACAAATGTCTGTACAGATGGAGCCCAAATTTCTGTTTCTAAGCCAGGCATCTCTGTTATCTCCAGGCTTGCCTAGCCAACTACCTCCTTGACATCCCTACTTAGATGTCTCGTAGTTATTTCAAAGTTGGCATTCTAAAATATAAAGCCACTGACTGCTTTCACACTCAAGCCAGCTCAATACAAGTGGCTCATTTTAATAATGTAAGCAACAATATTCATTAGGCTTCCCTACCACCCCCAGCCCTTTCTAAAGCCCTACAGCCAGTGTATCAGAACATCCTGGCCCATTTGCATCATGCTACGTTCAGAATCTGACCACCTCTCACCACCTTCATCATCACAGTCTCTCATCTCATTGTCCTGTGGTCCAAACTGCTCATCCTTCCCCAATCTCCTAAATTTCTGTCTTTCACATGAGAGTAAGCTTTCTTTGGGATATCCGGTCCCCAGATGCAGTGCTTCTTCACACTTCTTGCAGCTCAGTACAGTCTTTTGGGATTTCTAGAGTCTCCCTTAGAAGATAGTTTGGAGGGACCACTTTCCTTGCTGTTCAACTGTATTTCCTCCCCGCCCCATTCTCCATCACCAAGGCAACTTCTTAGGCCATCAGGACTTTCTTGTGTCAACTCTTTTCTGTCCGCATTTGTGTGAGTATTGAGTTGGAAAGGTTTTGAGTCCTCAGGGCCCTTCGTAAAACACAGCTTCCACCCATTTCTGGTGTACAGACACTGTCAGTTGGGCTGCACTAGCACTGCTGAAGTTTGAGGAAGCCAAAAGGCTTTCTAACTTGTCTTTACTTAGCTTTTGCTATTATGCCCATAGCATCAACCAAAGGGACCCCCTGATTCTTTGTTTCTCGGTTGGAATAATTTTTACTTATTAATTTTTATGAGTAAATGTTTCATTTGTATCAATGAATCTTTTATTTACAATTTTTAATCTGAACACTTAAATACTTGGGTCTCTGTCCTCAGTGTCTTAATTAGGGTTTTATTGCTTTGAACAGACACCATGACCAAGGCAACTCTTATAAAGACAACATTTAATTCGGGTGGCATATAGGTAGAGATGGTTCAGTACATTGTCATCAAAGTGGGAGCATGGCAGCATCCAGGCAGGCACAGTGCAGGAGGAGCTGAGAGTTCTACATCTTCATCTGAAGGCTTCTAGCAGAATACTGGCTTCTAGGCAGCTAGAATAAGGGTTTTAAAGTCCATGCCCACAGTAATACACCTACTGAAACAAGGCCATGCCTTCTAATAGTGCCACTCCCTGGGCTGAGCATAGACAAACCATCATGCTTAGAGTCCTTTTTTTCCCTGGGCTGAGCATAGACAAACCATCATGCTTAGAGTCCTTTTTTCCCTGGGCTGAGCATAGACAAACCATCATGCTTAGAGTCCTTTTTTCCCTGGGCTGAGCATAGACAAACCATCATGCTTAGAGTCCTTTTTTCCCTCTTCTTGCTGTTCCGATTGTGTTCCCATCCCAAGCGTCCATCCTGTCTTTCTTCCTCAAGTCTCACCTCTGCCTACTCTCCATCACATTCTTTCCATTCTGGATGGCACAACTCACTTCTCATCGGTCAAGCTCTACTGCTTAAAAGACTCTTAGCTTCGTTATCTCTAACTCATCCTCTCCCTTGTTTAAGATGGGCATACATCATCTTATCCACCAGGCCCATTCTAACTACTTTGTAGAAACTAGGATTATTACTTTTCCTTTAAGAAAGCAATTCCTTGACCTATACTGGGCCCAGAAACTCACTGAGTCATGGTGGATGTAAGCCAGAGATTTAAGACACAAAGTTTGGCTAAGGGGTTCTCTAAGCCCATATGATTTACACGAAGACTCTAAGTCTGTTCCAGACGTCCACAGTGGATATTATCCTTGGGTAATGTAAAATTAGTTTCAAAACCAATGTTTCTAGCTCCTTTCTGCCTACCCACTTCCACCCACCACCCAGCTCCATGATCTTCCTTCTAAACAAAGAGGATAATGCCTCTACCCACAAGACACCAGACAGCACAGATCACAGTCCCCCAACTCTACTGTCATATACTCTCGCTTTTCATATTAACCTAGATCTGGAGGGAAAAAAGTTTGCTAAGTGGCTTAGGGTATTTTGTTCTCCCAAATTTAGAAAGAAATACTTAAAAGATAAGGAGGCACTTTGAGGGCCCCAAAATGAGTTTTTACTATGGCATCTGGGGCATCAGGGAAATTCATTTCCCTTAGTAATTTTTCATATCTACAGCCGCTCATCTCCACCAGATGACTCTATGAAGCCATATGACTCATTCCAGGAGAGCTGTTTGCTTTGGATCCAAATCCAAGTCTGTTTTCTTTTAAAATGTCTATACAGGACAAGCGGGTCTTGAAGATATACAGAGATGACTACAGACAAATGAATCATTACAAGGAAAGGATCTAACTGGTGCCAAGGAACAACTATTGGAAGGTTAATCACATTATTTAGTCTGCAAATGCACTATTTGCAAGTCACTAATGGCATTGATCTGGACCATTGTCAGTTCCCATTCTTCAAGGTGACCAGTTCATAAAATATTTGTGTAGCGTTCAGTAGTGCCTGTTACATATTTATATTCTATCCTTATTAGAAAATACTCTTGTTCCCACTTTGACTTCCTATTGTTTTATGATTGCTTCCAAAACCAAGTTTTGGAAAAACACTAATATAAGACACTTTGAATGGGACTCCAGGGCTTTCTTCTGATCAGTGGATCTGAGATTAATGTGAAATTGTTCCATTTGCTTGCTCGTTTATATTGTGCATGTGTACATGTTCATACGCATGTGTGCATGCCAGTGTGGGTGCGTATACTATACGTGTGTGTATGCACACAGGGAGAGGCCAGCCATTCACACAGAGTGTCTTGTCCTCACTCACTCACTAAATATTTTTAAAACCATAGTCTCTTCTTCAACCTGGAGTTTGCCTAATGGCTAGATTGGTTGGTTGGCCAGTAATATGGAGGGAGCTTGCTGTCTCTGCCACCTTTCCAGCAAGGGGAGTATAAGCACACGGTCTGGATTTTTCCGTGAGTGCTGGGAGTCTAGTCCTCTGGTCCCCATGCTCCCTTGGCAATCACTTTACCAACAAAGTCCTCGCCCCAGATCCCATCTTGTTTTATATCCAACAGTATCTTAGAGCACATATTTAACTAGCAATAGCAGTCATTTTACTAGGCATTACATTTAAAATGGGAGTGGGAGGAGAGAGAGAGGAGGTGCACTAGGGCTTCATTTTTGTGTTCTGAATCACAGAAGGAAAGTGTAAAAAGAAAATGAAGGCGCTCTCTTCACATCTGTATCAGCAGCATGTGAAGTTTAATGAGACGAAGGGACTGATGGCTGCAGGAACCTGAGGATTAATCAGCAGGACCGCTTGCTCTGTAGCTATAGCGATGGTGTAGTACATGGGTGTGTATATCTTAGCTCAATCTCCCCCGAAAATGCTTGCCTTATGCTGTGGTGGCTAAAGACATCTGAACAAGGGAAATAAATGTTTTGAGACGCAGGTCCTTTCTTTGATTTCTGCACTCTAATATGTTGGAAATGTTGTAAAACTAGGAGCGTGCACACACATGCACACACCCACGCGTGCACGTGCATATGCCCACACCCTGAAGAGTTTGATATTTTCCTGTATCTAAAGCACATCAGAGATCTGCTCTGAGAGCAAGGATGCCTTGTTGAGCCTGCAAGATGAAACGTTTTCTGTAAAGGGTCCACATGCTCTTATGAGATGGGGTTCCTCTTAGCTTCTTTAGAAAACCAGAGAGGGAATAACCATTGACTTGAGCCCCCTTTTATTTTCCTGGGGTTAGTTTGTCCACTAGTGGGTGATTTCTAACTGCCACAGTGTGTTGACTCAGAACTTTGTACTTGTAGTGCTGTGCTGTACTGGCAGAATTTTGTCAGGTCTGCTCTCTCTCTCTCTCTCTCTCTCTCTCTCTCTCTCTCTCTCTCTCTCGTCTGGAGTTCAGAAATATACATGCCCAAAGGCTAACCCTAATGCCTTTCTGATAGTCATGAAACAGTCATGTCCTGAGCATTGTCTGGAGACTCTGACAAGGACATTCCAGACCATAGTCATCTTCTTGATCGCCAGAGGATGTGGTTGCCAGCTCAGGTCACAACAGGGCGGCGGGTAAAATGCTGAGCACAGGACTGTAGTGACCTAGTTCATAATAAAAGATTCTCATAGACAGGACAGAGTTGTAACCTCAGCAAAGCTGGTCATAGATCTGCGGCACTGCCCTGCCGTGGTTACCCTTCATATCCCTTCTTCTTCACATTTAAAAATTATATCCTCGTGGCCGGGCGTGGTGGCGCACGCCTGTAATCCCAGCACTTGGGAGGCAGAGGCAGGTGGATTTCTGAGTTCGAGGCCAGCCTGGTCTGCAGAGTGAGTTCCAGGACAGCCAGGACTACACAGAGAAACCCTGTCTTGAAAAACCAAAAAAATAAAATAAAATAAAATTATATCCTCTTTGGGTCTGTGGGCTGTATCATGAGTATTCTGTACTTTACGGCTAATATCCTCAGTGAGTACGTAGCATGCTTGTTCTTTGGGGGCTGGGTTACCTCGCTCAGGATGATATTTTCTAGTTCCCTCCATTTCCCTGCAAAATTTATGATGGCCTTGTTTCTAATAACTGCATAGTATTCCATTGTGTAAAATAACCACATTTTCTGGAGGGAACTGGGTGGGAGAGGGAGGGGGAAGGGAATGAGGAGTGCCAGGGAGAGATAGGAGAGAGGCCCAAAGAGCCAGGAGGATAAATGGAAATCTACAGCTGCAGGGGCTTGGGGGGAAGGGAGAAACACTTGGAAGTCCCAGAGACCTGGGATTGGGGGAGGCTCCCAGGTGTCAATGTGGATGACTTTACCTGAGATGCCTAATAGTATGGAATAGAATATGGAACTTAAAAAGGCTACCTCTCAAAGCCAGGCAGGAGCTCCAGTGGAGGGGTAAGGACATCAGCCCACCCACACAGCTTTCAACCTCAAATTTGCCCTGTCTAAGAGAAATGCAGGGATGGAGCAGAGACGGAAGGAAAGGCCAACCAATACCCAGCCCAACTCGGAACGCATCCCATGAGCAAGCATCAATCCCTGATACTATTAATGAGACTGTGTTATGCTTGTGGACAGGAGCCTAGCATAACTGTCCTCTGAGAGGCTCTACCCTGCAGCTGATGGAAACAGATGCAGAGACCCACAGCCAAACATCAGATGGAGGTCAGGGATTCTAATGGAAGAGTTGAGGGAAGGATTGATTGAAGGCCCTGAAGGTGATAGGAACTCCACAGGAAGACCAACAGAATCACCTCATCTGGACGCCTGGGAGCTCTCAGAGAATGAGCCACCAACATACATGAACTGGAACGAAGCCCCTGACACATATGTAGCAAACAGGCAGATCAGTCTTCATGGCTGCCTTGTCTGGCAGTGGGAAAGGATGAGCCTAATCTGGCAGAGATTTGATGGGCCAGAGCAGGGGATATTGGGGGAGGGTACCCTCTTAGAAGAAAAGGGGAGAGGGAGTATGAGGGAGGGACCCTGTGAGGGAAGGACCACGAGGAGAGCAGCACTCAGAATGTAAATAAATAAATATTATAGTCTCAGTTCCTCTAGGTCATGTGTCTGAAGTCTATGCTATCTTCAGCAATAAGGACTTACATCCTTCTCTGGGGGCTAGGACACAACCAATGACAAAAACAATAGCGTATAATGTTTTGGGAATCTCTTGGATAACACTCATGAACTCCAAAAAGGGCTTTTTGTACCTAATGTTGGAGTTTTTGTAAGATAGTGTATGGCCCTTGGTGGTGTCATTGTCAGTGCAGAGGGCAAAATTCATATACATATTATATATAATTTGTATATATACTATATAAATACTTATATACATACATACATATATATACCAACTACTTAAAAATACCTATTATGTGTAATAGCTTTTAATTATAATATATAATAAAATATGTATTATATTATTTTATATATTTACATATATTTATATACTATATATTTTATTCTATATAATAGTAATTTAGGTAGATAGTTAATAATATGTTTTCATATGACTTTTCCAGACATCCTAGAAAAGACATACTGTTATTGTACCAACTTCTGCCCTTCTTCTGTATTTATTTCCTTCTTCCTTCCATAATTTAAGCCCCCCTGCTTAAATTTTCCTAATTTTCCTCTTAAGATCACCTGCACCCAGCGGGGCAGTGGTGGTGCATGCCTGTAATCACAGCACTCTGGGAGGCAGAGGCAGGCGGATTTCTGAGTTCGAGGCCAGCCTGGTCTACAGAGTGAGTTCCAGGACAGCCAGGGCTATACAGAGAAACCCTGTCTCGAAAAAAAAAAAAAAACAAATCCAAAAACAAAAAGAGCACCTGCACCCTATTATTCATCCGTCCCCATTGTTCCATCCTACCACCCACACTGGTCTCTTTTTACTTTCCTGTTTCTATAGTTACTCCAGGTTATATACTCACATCTGAAGAACCTCATATGAGAAAGACCATGTGAAGAACATGTGATATTTTTCTTTCTGTGTCTGGGTTACCTCACTTAATATGATCTTCTCTAGTTCTATTTACCTACAACTTTCACGATTTCACTTTTCTTTATAGCTCAAGAGTATTCCACCACATATATGTGCCACATTTTCATCATCCATTCATCAGTTTGAAGGATATTTAATTTCCTTTATTTTTTTGCAATTGTGAATGGAGTAGCAATGAACATGGCTGAGTAAGTCTCTGTGGAGTGGGATGTAAGGAGTAATATATCTAGGTCACAGAATAGGTTTAGTTTTTAGCTCTTTGAGAATTCTCCACACTTATATTCAGAGTGGCTGAGCTCTAATACTGAATGGGAGTTCTCTTTTCCCCCACATACTCACCAGCATTTATTGGGTCTGACCTAAAAGCTGTCTCCATGATTAATAGCTTTCATGGTACCAGAATATGCCACCAAGGTTCCAAAGGAGAGAAGCAACTAATAGTGACAGCATGACACTATAACCTAAGCATGTAGTAGTGGCACACATACCTTGGCAGTAACCAATAGCTTTTCTATTGGACTTAAGGCCCAGTCAACGAGAGGAAAATTGTGTCTGGTACTAGAAACCAAACCAACTGCTTGGGGCTAGTGAAGACATGGATCTTGGAGTAGAACCTACAACCAACACTTTACTAAACCAGCACAATTCCTAGCTAAATTCTGAACACTTATTCTTATACCTACAGATGAGTACAGTAGTCCTCACCCCTTATGAAAGAAAACTCTGTGCGACAGACACACTGAGATCATTAGAGAAAACTACAACCAATCAAAATGCAGACTTGTAGAACTCACTTTCAATGGATACATCTACAACACAATTGTGTGCCCGCACCTCAGGGATCATTGTAGAAGAGGGACCAGAAAGAATTGTAAGAGCCAGAGGGATGGGAATTTTGCTGTGTAGATGTGTCTCCTAGAAATGTCAGGGCAGCTTAACCCATGAGATCTAATCAACATGACTGCCTAAACATGGCCTGGACAAGAAAGTCAGCGATAGACAAACTAATGAGGAAGGGGAAATCTCATGAATTCTCAACCCTAGACAAAAGAACTACAGGCAATTAAGTAATGCTAAGGGCTGGAGAAATAGTCTTATCCAAGAAAGAGCACACAAAATGGTCAATTCTGTTAAACCTACAAGTAAGATCCTATGGGCTGAGCAGCTTTTGTTTATGTGTTTAGGAATATATGAGACCATAAATTTGAAAGAGAGCAGGAATTTTCATAGCAGGGGGCGGACGGATAGAAGAAAAGAAATGATGTAACATATTATAGTATAAAATATATAGTTAAAATTAATCTCTATTCCATGAGGGCTTGCTATAAAAACAATCCTGATTGGATTCTTTTTAATAGATCCCTTATGTTTAGAGTTATGTTTTATTCTTTTAAAAGGTTAATTTATTCTTTCAAATTTTCAGATATATAATGCTCTGTCTCTTGTTTCCTCTCCCTACCCTCATTATCATCTTTTATCCTCTTGTTCTTATTTTTAAAAAAGGCATGAAAGTTAAAACATTGTGTGTAGGGGTTCTGGGTACTGTACCCCTCTGCCTACCCAAAAAGGTTTTCCTAAAGATTGCGATTTAGAACATCTACCCCTTTGGGGACTCCATTCTTTACATGCAAATGCCTTATTTCCTCTGACCTGGCCAGACTATCTGACTATCACCAATTTGGAAGGATGTAGTCAGCAGGCTGACTTCCCACCTCTGCTACCTCACTACCAGCTTCTGTTACTGGTACTCTACTGAAGCTGATCCCATAAACTGGTCAGTATCCTCTAGCATTCATGAACAATGGTGACACCCGCTGTCTTGCTTGTCACTGCTCTTCACTTGCCTGGGTTTTACGGAGTGCCCACAGAGTTTTAGATTTGTCGCTTTCAAGTAGGTAGACAGCCAGGCTTCCGAGCCACAGAGGGCTTTTTGCCTACTAGGGGAGACAGATAAATAGCGAATATGATACGTTTGGAGATATTTGAGGAGCACAGAAATCCTTTGTTTGAATTTGAGACATCAAGAGATACTTCCTGAAGCAAGTACCACTTAACCTAATGCTTGAAATGTGAAAAGAAGTTAGCTTGGTGAGGGAAGAGTGCCCCCAAAGGAAGGAAGTAGATTGCAAGGGCAAAAGCATCATGAACAGGGTTAGTGCCTATACTAAGAACTGAGGACACGTGAAATCTTTCGTTAAATTAAATGATGCGTATACCAGGAGATCGCTTTCTGCTACAGAATTCTTAGATAGATGATGGAGCTGTCTTAGTGAGGGTTTCTATTCCTGCACAAACATCACGACCAAGAAACAAGTTGGGGAGGAAAGGGTTTATTCAGCTTACACTTCCACATTGCTGTTCATCACTAAAGGAAGTCAGGACTGGAACTCAAACAGGCCAGGAAGCAGGAGCTGATGCAGAGACCATGGAGGGATGTTACTTACTGGCTTGTTTCCCCTGGCTTGCTCAGCCTGATCTCTTATAGAACTCAGGACTACCAGCCCAGAGATGGCACCACCCACAAGGGGCCCTCCCCCCTTGATCACTAATTGAGAAAATGCTCCATAGATGGATCTCATGGAGGCATTTCCTCTCCTGAAGCTCCTTTCTCTGTGATAACTCCAGCTTGACACACAAAACCAGTCAGCGCTCTCTCTCTTCCCACCTCCCCTTCTCTCCCTCTCTCTATCCTCCCCCATCTCTCTCTCTCACACACACCTTCCTTAAAATTTTGGCTAGAGAATAGTGCTGAGTGTGTGGATTATTTTAATTGGATTTCTGGTGTCAGGATCTATTCTTTTACAACTGTTCTTCCTCTGGACCACAGCATCCACCAGCCAGCCCCTGTGCCACGCCCTCTGCCATATGCAACACTCCCATTTTCCTTCACACCAGGAGCCCCTGAGCAGCCGCTTCCTAATATTACATAAAAGCAGAAAACACAAGAGTTTGATGTGAAGTCTCTGTACTGGAAATCAGGTGGACTTTCTTCAAACAAAGGATACAACTACACAGCAGAAAATATCCAGCAGTACCTGAGTTAAGATCTACTTACTGGTCTCACCCCAGAACATGCCATCAAACTGATGGGATAGCCCTTTAAATGTACAGCTGACGTACCAGCTTGGATCTGACACTCTGAAGGAATGAGTGTCATCCTCTAGGATATGGTATGCTACCCTAAATCAATGGCCATTGAGTGGCATCACATCCCAGTCACAAGAATACACAGATTTATGCAGTAAGAAAAAGAAGTAGGGTTGGGCTTGCTTACCACACACTAATTCTTTAGCACTCAGTGGTTGACAGTGCAATATCCAATACCCTCTGGCAAGTCTGTGCTGTGCAGTCTCAGTTCCCAGACAAGGACTCACTCCCTCATGTTTCCTGTCTTCCTTCCTCTGGGTCATTTCCTAGTCTCCTATACATCATAAACTCCCTCAACCTGATCTTTTTGTCTTGAGGTATTTGGGAGAGGGCCTAAAATAAGAAGCCAGAGTAACTCTAACACATATCTCACAAGAGTGATAGGAGAACGGGGGTGAGATAATTTACCAGGACGTCTGATTGAGAATAAGCATTCAATAAATGCCAGCCATCGTCGTCTTTGTCAACATTGTCTTCCTGCAAACAGCCAAGGCAGGGCTGTTTCAAAGTCCTAAGAGGGCTACTATTAACACACTACATTACCGCTTCCATTGATTCCCTCTACAAAGCAAATTGTTAGACTATTAACGTCTGCAAATTCCTGCTTACTTTGCAGCTGAATACTGGGATACTCTCCATGTAGGCATTATTTTAGTGCAATGTAGTCTTCCCGACCTTGACAGATTACAATAATTAGAAGCGTAATTATAATCCTAATAATTACAGGCAACATATGTTTGTAGAGAACAGAGGGCTGAATGGGTCAATTTGTGTTTAGACAATATGGAGCTGGTACAGCTATGCGGCATGGGCTGGACATCAATCAAAGGGCTGAGAGTCAGCACAAAATGATGGATGTCCTAGGAACCTTAAAGCATTGCTAAAATCTGGTATATTACAATTCTTTGTAGAATGCTAGTTTTATATGGGTCATGTATAAACAAGGCCTAGAAGTCAGGGGCCTTGGTCTGAGCCTTTGTCAGCTTCTGTCTGTGGATCTGTCCATAGGTTTATGTGCCAATCTCCATGTGGCCTATGTGCTGATCTGTATGTGTGCCTATAGCTACCTGTGTGCAGCCTGTATGTGTCTGGGTATTGCCATCATAGACCTGCTCCATGGCCTTGACTTGAAGGGGATAAAATGTGTCTGATTTGCCCATTGCTCATTGCAATCTCTTCATCTTCCCAGACCGTGGCTACCCACACCCTACATTTTCTGGCATCAAAACTTGAACTTTCCGATGTTGAGCTATTTCTACAGACTAGGAGAGTCTACTGAGTTCTTTTGCATGTTTATAGTAATGAAGACTGTGTCTGTTTTATAGCTGAGAGAATGGGCTCAGAGATCGTGAGTTACCATTGGCTACCCGGGGAGCTTTATCCATCCACCAGACCAGTCTTCTTGCCACGGCTTTTATTTCTCTAGATGGAACTGTATGACTTTTATTCTTCAGAATAATAAAGCACTGTCCTTCAGGGGAGCAGAAAAGTATCATCTGTTCAAAGAAGTTCATAGGAAACCCAACCCTGAGACAATAGTTTTAAGGAACAAGAAGACATGAGATACGATCTAAAATAGAAAGAGTAAAAAGCATAGATTTCTGCTTATGCCAAAGCATTCTCTGTTATTTAAACAGATGCAGGGACTTGGTTTCAACCAGAGTGGTTATGGAAAAGGGAAGTTCTGATAAAAGCTGAACTGTAGACAGGAAGAAAAAAAAAAGAAATAATAACTTGGACACTCCAAAGTAAGTGTATTTAATGAACAATCGAAACATAGATGTGTCTGGGTTTTTTGTTTTTGTTTTTGTTTGTTTTTTCCAAAAACAGGGCTTCTCTGTATAGCCCTGGCTGTCCTGGTACTCACTCTGTAGATCAGGTTAGCCTAGAACTCAGAAATCTGCCTGCCTCTGCATCCCAAATGCTGGGATTAAAGACATGTACCACTACTGCCTGGCTAAATGAGTCTGTTCAATAATTACCTTCATAATTCATGCTTGGATGTTTTATATGCCATCATTTATGCTGATGTGGAATTACTCAGAAAACTAATTTTTGATCTTATAAGACAATCCATTGATATGTGCAAGTTGAGACAAGCTCACCAGACCAGATCCTTCTTACTGTCTTCAGTAACATTCAGAAAATGGAGTCACTTTGTTAGCACTTAGACTGTAGGAAAACTAACTTTAGAGATTTTTAGATTCCTCGGTGCTATTTGCAATCATCATTATAACGAATATTTTTAACAACTGTTTTTTTCCTTGAGCAGAGCTAAGGAATTTTTACTTTTTAGTTCTCATATCAACACTAAGAGGAAAATATTATTATTAGTGTCTTTGTGTGGAGGGAAACTGCATCAAAGAGGTTGAAAGCTTGCACAGTAGTACTTAACTACCGATGAGGAGAACCAACACACACACAGTATGTCATAGTGGGGAAGTCTAAGCTTTCAGGTATGAGGCTCGAGGGGACACTGTGACAGCATGTACTTCTAGGTAAGAGTGTGGAGGGGACATGGAGGAGATAGCAGGCCCACATGGCAGAGTGGGAGGCCCTGTCTCCTAGGCTTCGGTGAAAAGAGAGAGGGGAGGAATGGAAAGCATCCCACTCTCAGTCTGTAGCTACTAGGCTGTGTGTTTCAAAGGTGGGGAAGTCAAGAATCTAGAGAAATAAGTCTCTTTGCTTCTAGGGACCAAATTACTGTAGATCATGACCAAATTACTGCTTAACCCAAAGGGGGAGCTTTACAAGAGGGCACAGACATGGCTATCCCTCCAAACTTTTGTCTGTATTAGGAAAAAAGGGGGACATGGTCATTTTCATGACTCTTTCCTGCTGGACAAGGCCAGGGTGGATGGGAAGGGTCTTGTGTTGTGGATAGCCCTGGTCTTGTATTCTGATGCTAATTCTGCTCTCCTGGGAGGGGCTGCTCAGGAGAAGTGAATCAGGAGTGAATCACAGGTGCCTTATGAGCCTTCTCCCCACCTTTACTTTGCAAATAAAGGCTAGAGCCGGAGTTTGGGCAGCAGAAGGGAAGGTGGAGCGGAAAAGTTTGAGGGAGAAGGGAGAGAGGAGGAGAGAGAACTATGGAGGAGGCAGTGGAAGGAGACCAGAGCAGAAGCACGTGGCTTGGAGAAACCACAAGTTATATGGGATCTCATAGATGGGAATAGAGTAGTGCAGTGGTCGAACTGCCCAATCTAGGCACGTAGCTTGTATTCCAAATAATTGCTTTGTGATCTCTTTAACTGGGCCTTTTTTGGGTTGGAGATTTTCTGCAACAATCTTGGCATGGGCTCTGGTATCAGAAATTTGGAGAAAGAGGTTGTCAACGTGTCTTTGAGGGAGGGTCTTGTGTAAAGGAGTTCTCGATGATAGTAACTGGTTAAGCAGCTGAGAAGACAAGATGCAAAGCTCAGAAGGGTGAAGAAATCTCAGGAAGGAAGACGGTCAGGCCATCATCCTCAAGAGGCAGAATATCAGTGGAGTTCAGATATTGAGATTCAGATATTCAGATTTTCCTTGCTGCATCTTGGATGAATTTGGACTGGTTTATATAGCAGTATCCTATAGAAAATGGTGAACATCTCTTTTCTCAGCAGCAATGGGGTCCAGAACTCTGTTGTTTTGGAAAAGGACACCTGTGAGCAAGTCTGTTTGGGTTTGGAAGGTTGTGACTGAGGTGGAATTTCTCCTATAGCCTCTGAAAGAGCCTGAGAAGGCTGTAGGAAAAAATAGGGGCTTGAAAAAGTGGTATGCTTATACCAAGGGTGGAAGAGCTGCCCAGGCTCCCGAAAGAGGGAGAGTAGGTTGAGGACTCTCTTAGAGTAAGGTGAGACCAAGGAGCAAAATGAGGAACAGTTGCTGTTTGGTTATTTGGAACAAGTTCAGTCTCTGGGTTTTGAAAGACAAGGGTACAGGCATCGAAACAAAATACAAATTGACCATGAGATGGATGAAGGATGGAAGTTTCAGGAAGAAAGCTGAGAGGTTGGGAAGTTAAGACACTGCGAGAAAGTGTTTGGAGTGGCACCCCAGTGTTCAGGTTGGTGAAAGGAAAGACAGGGAAGGAGAGGCACAACTTCAGCAACAGAACAGATTCAACGCCAGAAGAGGAAGTGGGAAGGAAGGCTCTAGATCGAGAGCAGGGAGCTCACCATTAGCAAACAAACCAGAGAAAGTTACAGGAGGAAAGGCTTGGAGAGAAGATGGATGTCTGAGAACTTCCCTTGTGGCTAGACATTATCAGAGGTCAGTGGTGTGGGTTTGTCAGTAATCTAGGAAGATAAGTAACTTTAGTAACGAGGAGGCTAATTATTATGGTTTCGGGAAATCCCCACAATTTAATTGAAATGGAGGTGATTTAGATGGTATAGCCAAGTCTAACATAATTGATTGGTATTCTTCCTGTGTAAAGCAAACAGCTAAGCTCGGAAATGGCTGACATCAGGAGAGGTACATTGACTCAAAGATAATTTCTGAACATAAAGATTAGATGTCTTTCTACAAGTGACCTCTGAATAATCTATTCTGAAAACTGGCTCCATTCATTATAGTCATCGACAATTGCCTCCTGCCTGAATGTGAAAACAGGCTTAAAAAAAGTGTTCTTGTCCAGAAACAGTGGGGATTTACCCCTCAGTCAAGAAGTTATAAATATCCTGTGCCATCCAGCAACTGGATGTACTACACCCAGCCAATATAGTGAGTGATCAAAGGTGGTTCTAGACTGATAGAAGTCAAGGCAATGTCTATACCCAAGACCACCCCATTCCTGATCCACCTGAGATCTATAGAGACTAGTAATGGCTGTTTCAGGTCAACTGATAAAAACATAAGGAAGTGACGGTACAAGTTATATCCACACAAGTACTACCAATAAAGATTTTCAATCCAACTTGTCCTTTCTTTTATTTTATTAAATATTTGCTTTATTTACACTGCAAATGGTATCCCCTTTCCTTGTTACCCCTCCAAAGCCCCCTATCCCCTCTGCCCCTCCCCCTGCTTACCAACACCCTCCCTCCCCCACTCTCCTGACCTGGCATTCCCCTGCACTGGGGCATCTAACATTCATAGGACCAATGGCCTCTCTTCTCATCTCATTGATGTCTGAAATGGCCATCCTCTGCTACATATGAAGCTGGAGCATGGGTTCCTCCATGTGTACTCTTTGGTTGGTGGTTTAGTCTCTAGGAGCTCTGGGGGGGGGGATACACACAAAAGAACACACATGGTATGCACTCGCTGATAAGTGGATATTAGCCCAAAAACTCGGAATACCCAAGATACAAGTCACAGACCACATGAAGCTCAAGAAGAAGGAAGACCAAAGGGTGGATACTTTGATCCTTCTTAAAAGGTGGATCAAAATAACCATGGCTCACAGCCAACTAATAGACTAAGCATAGGGTCCCCAGTGGAGCAGCTAGAGAAAGGACCCAAGGAGCTGAAGAGCTTTGCAGCCCCATAGGAGGAACAATCATATGTACCAGCTTGTTCTTAAGAGCTCGACTGCATTCTGTACTTAACAAATTTGCCTTTCCTAGAAATTTCTCATTTGTAGATTCGGGAGTCTTCCACTAGAGGGCTTCTACTTACATGTTTTGGAGTCACCACATAGACATCCCCCAAAGCTGCGGGGAGCCTTATGCTTTCTAAAGTTGTCAAATTCCACTTAAATTTTTTTCACTACCTACTTCCCTCTAAAAACAGTAACAAAAGCTATCACAATAGTTCTATGGGTTTTTGAATGAAGTTTGTTAAGAAGGTTAGACTGTGACCTATAGTGAGTGATAAGAGTAGTTTGCCCATTTGAAAAGCACAGGTATCTGCCTATTGAGGTTCTGTTAACTCTTACATGCTGTCTACAAGGTCAAGCATTGAACACTTGGGCCCCAGCTGGTGGCACTATTTTAGGAAGTGGTGGCAATGACGTGATGTCTAGCTGGAGAAACTGGGTCAATGGAAGAACGGGATTGAGGATTATAACTGGCTATGATTCCCTTTCTATTAGTCTAGTATTGTCTGTGATGAGAGTCTCCACACACTCCTGGAACTACTATGTTCTTCCCGAGTTCATGGAGCCAAGCCACCATGGACCAAACACTATGATGCTGTGAGATTTCTTACCACCCCATTCAGAATGGCTATCACCAAGAAAACAAAAAACTAAAGGTAAGGATTTACATGTTAGGGTGTGCAATATCTTAGATTCACAATATCTAAGAACTGGAATCAGCCTGATGACCATCAACAGATGAATACATAATGAAAAGGTGGTCCATACACACAAAGGAATTTTATTTGGCTGTAAGAATTAAACAAAATTATCAGGTGATTAGACAGAACTGGGGGAAAGTATACTGAATAAGTTACCCTAGGTCCAGCAAACAAATACTCCATGTTTTCTCTCATGGATCCAAACTCTGAGTCTTTAAATTTCTGTATTTAACCTGGAACATCTGAAAAGCTAGGAAACTACAATAAAGTCAAAAGATGTAGCATTAAATAATGAAGGTATTATAAAACTGGAAGGCAGAAAATACTGGAGATGGGAAGGTTTAAGCAAGTGTATGGGAGACTAGGTAGTTGAAGGGGGAGAAAAGGAGGGTTAGTGAAAATAAACAATTAATTAAAAAGACATATAGAAGCCTACTACTCTATAAGCCATACATATACATACACACACACACACACACACACACACACACACACACACATATATATATTAGGGTTGGTGAAGATCCTTTCCCAATATACAATTTTAAAGGGCTTAAAAGGGAGATGCATGTCATGGCTGGATAACACTGCTCCTAGAAGCTATTGTTTATTTTTTAAAAATCCTAGTGCTGGGTGTGGATTGCTTCCTATGAGTTTCTGGTCAGAGAAGCTTAGATGTCCCCAAAACAATACAGTCTCATGCAATTTAGATAAGAGTCTATTGCTGAAATATCACACAACTTGAGAAATCAATTAGAACCAAGCTGGATGCTTCCTCATTGTTGGTTTGTTTTTATAGTGTTGGGAGGTGCTGGACAGACTGCTGGAGGAGACTGGCATGAATGGCCTAACCCAGATGTGAATGCTACAATGCAGCGTGCAAACCAAGATGTGTGCACTGGTCCAATACTGGCCATAGTCTGACATACACCAATAAATAGGAATTTCTCGAGCTGAATGAGAAAAGACTATAAACAGATGTTAGTATCAACGTGCCACAGATAAGCCTGATAAAGATTATAATTCAGTCATCATAAAAAAAATGGGTAAATGAAAATGCATACTACAAAGGAAAAAGAATGTCTCATCAGAAAGATGAAGATATTGAGGGGATAAATCAAAGAGTTTGAAACCAAAAAGAATAGAAAATATAAGAAACCCAATATGAAAATACCATATGTGGCTTAAAATAATGGAGAAAACAGAGGGGAGGGTAGACTATAAGACACAGAAAATAAAGGAAATTAAAGAGAACCTCAAAGGTACAAGGGATTATACTGAATCTCTAAAAGGAGGAAAAGAAAGTGGGGCCTGAAAAAATATTCAAAGAATGACAGATGAAATTTTTCCAAAGTGTGGCAACTAGACATAAGACTTGAGAAACCAAATAAACCCCAAACAGGATAAATATAGAGAGAGCCACACCAGGACACATTACGGTCCAACTTCTTAAGGCTAAATACAAAGAAAGCATCTCTGGAGATGAAAACAAGGCATTATCAACAAGGGGGAAAGCAATCGGACCTCCTGAGAGGCTTCACCCAGCAGCAGATGGAGGCGGATGCAGGATTCCACAGTCAAACACCAGGTGGAGCTTGTGGAGTCCTGCAGAAGAGTAGGGGGATAAAAGGGAGCAGGCCAGAGGGGTCGAGGACACAACAAGAAAACCTATAAAGTCAACTAACCTGGGACCATTGGGGCTCACAGAGCCTGGGACACCAACCAAGGAGCATGCAGGAGCTGGACCTAGACCTCCTACACATTTGTGGCAAATGTGCAAATTGGTCTTCATGCAGGCCCCCTAAAAAGTGGAGCAGGGGCAGTCTCAGTCTCTTTTCCCTGCCACTGGGTCCCCTTCCCTCCACCTGGACTGCCTGCTTGGGCCTCAATGGGTGATGATGTGCCTAGTCCTGCTGGGGACTAGATGTCCCAGGGTGGGGTGGTACTCTGCTTCTCTGAGAAAAAAGGGAGGGGCAATGGGGGTAAGGGTGGGACTGGGAAGAGAGGAGGAGGGGCTGAAATCAAGATATAAAGTGAACAAAAAATAAATTATTGGAAGAAAAAACTATAAAAACTGCTTAAATAAATGAAAAATGGGGGAAAATATTTTATTGACACAACCAATAAACCACAATTTCCTTGTCTTGATAGCTTCAACTAAATTTTGTATGTAAATTCATTTGCATATAAGGTGACATTTCCTGTGATTCTAGAAATCAGAAAAAAAAGTGCAAACTTGGCATCTGCCATACCCAGACCAGAAAATAGCCCAAGCGCTGACCTAGAGATCCAGAAGTGGTCTTTTAGATTTCAAACCAAGTTAGCAAATCTGAGATCATCTTAGCACTTGAGTTGCTTTGTCCTTTGTGTAACACACACACACACACACACACACACACACATATATATACACAGAGAGAGAGAGAGAGACAGAGAGACAGAGAGACTGAGGTTTGCCTAGATCAAAGTAATAATTCTAATTCTGATTGTGACATATGCATAGGATATGCATCCTTAAGATGAGATATCATCTTAAGGTCGAGATAGGAGACCATTTCTAACAGTGATGGAGTAGGGATCTGCATGCAAAGACCATCAGAGTTTTCCCAGATCTCCCTAAAGAGCTTGGTTCTGTCATGGCTACAGGATGGTGAAGCCAGGGAAAGAAGAGGAGTCAGACTGTTGAGCTGGTTTCCAAGGCATCTCTGTACTTTCTACAGATGTTAGGACTACTGATCAGATTGGGTTCATATTTGTGCTTGAACATTTTTAAGGACTGGGTTAACTTGCTTCCAGTTGGGAGAGGGGGTGGGGACATCCACGTGGGGACAGGGGAGTGGGGAGGAGGTATGGGATATGGAACAATGGGAGGGTGGATGGGGCAAGATAAAATATAGAGTATAAAAAACTAAATAAATTTAAAAAAGAATTCAATATTGGTAATTAAAAAAAACTCTCAGTAAAGAAAGGTATAGAGACAATGGTGAACAGCTGGGTAGACCTCAGACTCAATTGTTGTCGGGACTAGCTATTGACTGTGTCGCACTGATGTCTCAGACGAGCCGAGAGACAACAGATAGTTCAAATCAAATGTATTTCCTTAGGACATTATTCCTCCTCAAAATTCAACGAACTAAAGAGTATTAGATCGGGATTGTCATGTAATGGATTCCTAATGATCTTAATTAAGCACTTAATCCCTGTCTAGCATCTCCATCTGGGGAACCGGCAGTGCTTCTCCTGGCTCTACATATCAAGACTGGAAAGCCTTCCTTGTATCAAAGGCTAGTGACAATGAAGAGTCTGAACATAGTAGACTTTCTTTTCTCTTCTCTTTTATTCCTCCCAATGGTCTGTTAGGAGAGAATGCCCAGGGGCCTTAGCACGAAATGGACAAGCCTTTAGTAGTTCAAGGCTTGTCGATATTGGAAGGCATCATTTCCTATATCAATAATCGGTGAGAGATATTACTTTAAGATTATCTAGGTGCACTTGTAACTTTCTGGCTTTAATAGATAGTATCTCTGGCTTACATCCTTTCTCTTGAACATTTTTGGGCAAGTTTTCTTGACAGTAAGTCATAAGGCAGTGCAAGGATAGATGATTGGAAAGTCTTTAATGATGGATTTCTATGAATGGCGATGACAGATAATCATGTTCCTGTTTTATGGTTTTAGCTGTAGATGTAATTATGATGGGGGATTAATGATGCTTATAAAATATATTTGAAAGTCAGTGAAGAAAAATGACGTTCGTAACGCGTAGAAGTGACTAGAATGTCTGTCTCACTAAAATGTGCTATCTACATCTTCTTATATTTACTTCAGATACATATTAACCAAACCCCAAACTTTGTATTTTTATTCAGGAATAAAAGTCAGTAGGTTTTTGTTTTAAGGAAGAAATGCAGTGCCACAATAACTCAGAGCAAGTATATCAGGGTTAGAAAGGATGACCCACAGTGGCAATATCAGCGGGAGAAAAGAGGAAGGCACTAGTACAATGTTCAAAGCAATAATAACGAGAAACTCCCCAATCTAATGTCAGACATGCAGTCAGAGGATGAGAATAAAGATGAATGTAAAACAAGACAAAATGCACATAGGAAAAGCTAAAATGCTCCCAAAGTAAACCAAATGAGTTAACACTAAAGCATTATATTTTCACAGTTGACAAAATCAAGGACTAAGAATATATCTTGAAAATTTTCAGAAGATAAGTCAGCTTTCATCTGATGGAATGAAACAATAGTTATATCAAACTTCTAAAAAGCCATGCATGCGAGAAAGGTAAAGTATTTTAAACGGTGAGAGAAAATCTGAGGTTAATGAAATCACCAATCTAGAATTCCATTCCTCATTAAATTATTCTTCAAAAAGAAAAGATAAACACAGACCTTATTAGAGGAAAGTTTAGAGAAGTCACCCCCAGCAGGATTGCTTATCAATGGTTTTTGGAGAGAATTAAAACTGACATATGTCAAAAACTCAGATCTATGTTTAGAAAAAGAGCAGGAGAGAAGGAGTAAGTTAAAATAAAATCAACACTTTCCTGCTTCTTATTCTTAACCGATACAACAGATTTATTCATTCAAAAATAAAATAGTGACATTTTTGGCTATATATAGTTGTATATGTATGTGTATAAATTACTGTGTGTGTGTGTGTGTGTGTGTGTGTGTGTGTGACATTAGCGACAGCAAAGATGGAGGGGACAGGACAAAGTAATGTGCAATGGTTTATTGCTGTGATGGTTTGTATATGATTGGCCCAGGAAGTGACCCTATTAGGAGTTGTGGCCTTGTTGGAGTAGGTGTGCCACTGTGGGTGTGGGCGTAAGACCCTCACCCTGGCTGCCTGGAAGTCAGTCTTCCACTAGCAGCCTTCAGATGAAGATGTAGAACTCTCAGCTCCTTCTGCACCATATCTGCCTGGACGCTGCCATGTTACTGCCTTGATGACAATGGACTGAACCTCTGAGCCTGTAAGCCAGCCCCAATTAAATGTTGTCTTTTATAAAACTTGCATTGGTCATGGTGTCTGTTCACAGCAGTGAAACTCTAACTAAGACAATTGCTATCATAAATCAGTTGCAATATCTATTAAAGGGTATAGTATTATTTAAAGACATGCCCAGTCTGGATAGGGCTATATCTATTAAAAATGGAATCAACATGTCATCTACCTCAGCAGAAGGCACCAGAGATAGACAGTTCGCTAGTGGATGTATAACAAGTATTTAAGGAAGAAGTTACACTGATTGCCTACAGTATCCTCCAAAATATGGAAGCAAACAGTCAATGTTATCCAAATACCCAAACCAAAGATATTACAATGTGCTAACAGAGTGATTTTATCTAACTTATGAACAGAAATGTAAAAATAACAATATGTTAGCAAATCACATTTTAAAAAAAGATTGAAAAGAATTACATATCACTACCAAGTGGAACTTATTCTGAGACTGCCAAACAGGTTCAACATTTGAAAACGAACTAATATGATCAATCACACCATCTGCCTAAAGAAGCAAATGAAGATATCAATAAGTACAGAAAAAGCACTTGAAAGAACCCAACAGGTGCTCATCCTGAAGACTCTCACCAAGCTGGGACCAGAGGGAAACCTTTTTCACCCCAGTAAAACACACCAAATAGCATACAACCAGCGTGATCATTGGTAGTGAAATATTCAAAGCTTTCCAGGCAAAGGTCTGATCAAGGCACATGATGACTTTCAAAATGAACCTCTGGAAACCCTAGAGGCTGTGAAGAGAAGGAGATGTCAGAGAATGCTGGGATCCCCGCCGGAAGCCCTGCTGGTAACTAAGCTATCCAGGAAGAGGTGAGAAGAAAAACTCAATTCAGTTTGACTTAGATAAGATGAAACCTCTAGGGTCTGATGCCAAGCATATTTAAACATGGTATACTTGGAAAAATAAAGTTTCCAGGCAAGACTCATTTCAATTCCAAGTGTACTATAAAGCTTGAGGTATGAAAGTCCTCTGCAATGCACATGTGACCATGAAGATAGTTTCTATAGCTTAAAGGTATAAAATCCCCTGTGGTGTCTAACTGAGGTGGGATAGTGGTCAGAAGGCTATCTGACCTGATAGAATGGGTTCTATTACCTGGGAGCAAAAGATAAATGACTAGGGGGGGGGAGTCTGGGATAGCAATTCTAGCAGAATTGGTTGAGGTCTGCATTTACAGATAGCAAAAGGTCACAAGGTCATTAACAGCATCCACATCCAGCTTTCTGGCAGGGACGCAGGTTTTTATTTCCTCCACTGAGGAGACACCCATGGACGTTTAGCATTCCTGGCTCCCCTAGTGTGTGTGTGTGTGTGTGTGTGTGTGTGTGTGTGTGTGTGTATTGTGTGTGTGTGTGTGTGTGTGTGTGTGTGTGTATTGTGTGCGTGTGAGCACTTGTGCAGGTAGGTGCCCATGGAAGGCAGAAGAGGGGATCAAATCTCCCAGGACTGGAGTCCCACGAAGTTATGAGCTGCCTGACGCAGGTGCTGGGAAGCAAACTCTGGTCCTCTGCACGAGCAGTGAGGATCCTTTACCACTGAGCCATCGCTCCAGAAACAACTCTTTACTCAAAGGTGAGATGATTAACCATGTAGAGAATATGAATTGACATAAAGCAACTGCAGCAAGACTTCAAACTTAAAGCATTTTTTTAAGACAGAGAGTAAGCAAAATGAGATATTAAGAATATAACACTAGACATGTGGATATCTAAAAACTGAAATATATGGATGCAAATTATCTAACAAAAACATAAGAATTGGAGAGATTTCTCATTAGTAAAAAGCCTTAGTTTGGTTCCCAGTATTTATATGGCAGTTCCAGGAGATCTGTTACCCTCTTCTGGCCACGGGCAATGCATGATATGTACATTCCCACACACAGATGCACACACACAAAATTGAAAATCAAAATAAGTCTTTCAAAAAACATACAAGATCTCAGTGAAAACAAATGGTTAAATTCTGCTGGAAAACATTCACTAAGTAAATAAATGAAGATCGATTCTATGTCCAATGAAAGGAACACTTAATACTGGTCAATGTCTCTCTTTTTTATTTTTTTGCTAATTTGATGTGTAAATCCCACTAGCAATAATTACAACCTCAACTATTTGCCTTATGACTATCAATAAAGTTATTCTAAACATTTGAAAAGACAAATAGCCAATTTTACACTGAAAGAGGACATAGCCAGGCTATACACAATTTCTCGACTTACTATAACCAAACTGTGTGTACTTATTAAAGAAAACTTAATGAACAATTGAACAAAAAGATAAAAGAAAAATAGGCCCATATAGAGTCAGATCATCTTTAGACAAGAGCAAATGCAACAAAGTAGACACACACAAAAACCCAAAATTTTAACAAATAGTGTTAGAAAAATTTGAACATCCATGTACAAAAACCTAAATCTATGCACAGT
This sequence comes from Apodemus agrarius, assembly GCA_964023405.1. Lineage (NCBI taxonomy): Eukaryota > Metazoa > Chordata > Mammalia > Rodentia > Muridae > Apodemus > Apodemus agrarius. Next base: position 25,438,231 of record OZ030011.1, on the reverse strand, counting down.
GCTGATGTTGGTATGACTGATTCCTATGATTCCTGTTTTGTGTATGTGCATGTGTGTGTGGGTATGTACATATTATGCATTGCCCGTGGCCAGAAGAGGCTGGAAGATCTCCTGGAGCTGCCATGTAAATACTGGGAACCAAACTAAGGCTTTTTACTAATAAGAAATCTCTCCAATTCTTATGTTTTTGTTAGATCATTTGCATCTATATATTTCAAGTTCAATTTTGTTCTCATTGTGAGTATTACAAAGGCAGAAATTTAAACTCCGGTCTTTAGAAATGGAGTTAGAGGAAGGTGGTTGGGATGAACTTAGGTAATCAGGATGGAGGCCTTGTGACTGAATCCTGGGAGCTTTATGGATACAGTGGCCAGGATACATACTATCATCTATTTGATGATAGTATCACCATCATCACCATTGGGTACAAGTGATTAACTTGGTATTCTAGATTGAATGTAAAATGCCCTCACAGGCTCATGTGTTTGAACAGTTTGTCCCCATATGTTTTGGAAGGTGGTGGAAACTTCAGGAAGTGGCATCTTACTGAAAGACAGAGTTGGGATTGGGAGGATCAATCTTGAAGTCTGACAGCCTGGCCCCGTTTCCTGTCTGCTCTCTGCTTCCTGACTCTTAAGGCAATATGACCAGAAGCCTAAACTAACTTATTAGAAGGTCTAGGCCATCAGAGGTGTAGAAACGTTTTTTAATATACAACACCAAAGTGATGACTCGTGAAAGAAATAACCGACTCTCCAGATGTCATAGTAATTAAAAAACTTGTACTCCATAAAAGACCACACAAGGAACTCTCAAAAGTGAGGAACAAACACTTGGTTTAAACACATGCACAAGAGGATGGAGAGAGCCTCAGAAGTTCAGAGTCCATGCTGTACAATCACAAGGACCAGAATTCAGAACCCAAATCCACACAGTGAGCTGTGTGTCCAGCATGCACTCACCTGTAACACCAGCTCTGACGAAGACAGAGACAGGGGCATTGCTGAGGGGTTCTGGCTTCTGGTCTGGCATAGAAAATGTGAGGAGCTCCAGGTTCAGAGAAAGACCCTGCCTCAAAGAAATGGACACACACACATACACACACACACACACACACACACACAGAGAGAGAGAGAGAGAGAGAGAGAGAGAGAGAGAGAGAGAGAGAACACTTGACCCCCCCTCTTCTGGTCTTTCCACTCATCACAGTCAGCCATACCAACAGGTACATGTGAGCATACAGTCAGACATGTATGCAAATAAATAATAAATAAATGAACCTTCATAAATATGTAAACGGAGTTACACATACACTAAACATACAAAAAGATATTCAATGGTATAATTTACTAGAGAGTTACAAATAACAAGATACTACTAAACATTTATTAGAATGGCCAAATCTGAATGATTGAAACCAAATGCAGGCGAAGATATGGAACAGCAAGAATTTCCAGTTATAAACGATGGAAATTCAAAATGATACACCTGCTTTAGAAGACAGCTTGGCAAATTTGCTAAAAAGTAAACATTTTACCATAGAATGCAACTATTGCATTTATTTCTCGCACTGTTTAAGAGCTTAATTCCACATCAAACCTCGAACATGGATGTTTACAGCAATGGCGTACATATTGTTCAAACCTTAAGAGCAGCAAGATGTCTTTCCACTGCTCATCCGTTTGCCCAGTGAGCAGATAGGGAATCATCAAACAGCTTGTAGCTGGCTGCCACATCATTTACTGCATCAGCAACGGATCAAAGGCACAGGTCAAAAGCAAAGATACCAAGGAGGCACCAAGACTCCGGGCGTGGAAACCTGGGTAGAGAGAGGAGAACTGATTGGAAATGTGGTTTGGAGCTATAACCATGGTCCTTGCCTTCGAAGACTGAACACCTGAGCAGGCTACTGGAAGAGTGGCCATTGAAAGACTATCAGAGTTTAGAATTATAAATCCACCACAGCCTTACCTTAGCTGAGTCGTCCAGTCGAATCTCTTCCATGACCAACCGCTTTCATCTGTCAATACTGTGTTTTTACTGTTCTAGGTGAACTCATGGGTTGGAAGCAAATGAGAATATGAAACTATGTTGGAAAATCCTGTGTAATAAGGTAGGAGTTCTGCAACTTTCAATTGAGTGGATACAATGTCTCCCAATAGGAAACTCACCGGAAGCTTGCAAAGAAGATATAAACAGCACTTACCAAAAGCCACCGTGAGGTTTTCAGGTCTAACAGCCAAGGCACCCTGCCAATGTTTTTGTTTGAATCCAGGATTCCCTTTCCACCCTGCCTTTACCTTCTTTTCTGAGCGTAATTCCCGCTTTCTTTTAACCTAAATAAAAGTGTATCAAATCAGAGAAAGGTCTACCTATTGACTCACCTGCAGATTTTACTTCTTGGAAAAAAAAGAAACCCAGAGAGAGTGCAAGGATGACCTTCATTACTTAAGTGGCGGGAGGGGGAGGGCTATTGAAGCCGAGTCTGCAAAGGGATGTACAGAGAGAAGAGAATGGATAAGCGCCATGATGGGGTTAGACTCCACTCTGCTGCCTTAGGGACGATCGGGAAAGGAGAGATACCTCTAATGATGGGGTTGGGGCAGGGATCTGCACACTTACGAAGTCTTCAGTGACATCTACACTGTTCATGCACGCAGCTTAACAAAGTCTGCATCCGGCATGAACACAAACGGGAATAACTCCACTTCTCCCCTTCCATTTCTGTACCCTCTGACAACAGTCCAGACAGATCCACTGGTCCTCTATTCCTGCTATTCACCACGAACAGTTCCCCTCCTTTTTGGCTACTTTATTTTTTCCAGTCTCAAACAAAACCTCAACCTCGTTTCTGAAAGGGAAGATGCTTCTCTTCCCTTCTGCCCCCTTGCTGCCTCGACTGCCTTGCTCCCCCTTTTAGTCCTCCTTGGGCCTTGCTGCAGATGCTGACCATGAATTTTCCATACTTTCTTCCTGTTCTATTGGCCCACTGCCTGGACTAGAGAGAGTAGAGCAAGTGGTAGAAGGCTTGTTTTCTTTTGGTGTATTTCTCTCCTGGCACCACACAGCCACTTCTCTGTGTCCCCCAACTCAAGTGCTGTCTTCTTAAGAGACAAATGTGTAAGTCCTTTAAAGACATGGTGGAGCCACAGTATTGTTTAGCCTCCCTATGGAGAGTGGTGTGACATCTCAGCTCCAGTCTCCCATGGAAATGCTACAGCGGGTCTCGTTATCATGTGTGATACCCTCTTGAGAAGATTTACTCAAATCGCTCAATTCTAGTACCATCTTCACTTTAAGTAGGATGTTGAGGGTGTGTCATCAGGTGACAACAGACTACTGGGTGCAGAGGACACATATAACAGTCACGTAAAAACAACTATAACCAGTTTCTGAGACACTCTGCATCAGGTGTGCAAACATTTACAAGGCAGATTGCATAATGAGATTCAGCAAAGACTAGCAAAGACCCCCAAATGTTTCTGGGCATTGTGACAGGTGCTAGAAGTCAACAGAACCCAAAAAGGTTGGGAGGAATCCTTTACAAAGCACCGTTGAGTCATCTAAAGGTTAACTGCAAGCAAACACAATTTCCAATCATACTCTTTCCTAAACAGATTTGTAATTGCATTCACTGGGAACAGATTGCAATACCGATAACTGCAGCATAATAGAGTTCTATCGCATTTTCCAGGGAACTTCTCCGGTTTTTTCCAATAAATGATGAATCATGTTTATTTGGAGGCCAATTTCACCCCCATCCACCATCCACAGGAAGATGGGTACTGATCCAAGAGAATCAATTATCCCCTCCCACTTTCCAGCACTAGTCTGGAGAAAGTGTCAAGCACCATACATCACCACCTCAGAATCATGGCTAATTTCTCACAGTGTTTAGAAACTCATGCATCTTTAAAGATGCATCCAATTAGAAGGGGAAGGTGAATAATATACCGGAGACAGGATGCCATCAGCGCAACCAGGAAGCATTTCCTCTTCCTAACTCTTCAGTCACTGTGCTTCCTGCCATCCCGTTTCCCCATATGAGCACATGCCGTTTGCTTGAAGAACACTGGGAGTGCAAACCTGAAGACTTAAGTTCAGATACCCAGTACCCATGTAAAAGTGGGAGGGGGCACACGTCTGTAATCCCAGAATGGGGCGTGCTGGGACAGGTGAAACCCTGAAGTGTGCTTGGCTGCCAGTCCAGCCAAATCAGTGAGCTCTGGGGTCAAATAAAAAAGTAGACCACAGCTGAATAAGACATCCGATGGTGCCAGGCGGCGGTGGTGGCGCACGCCTGTAATCCCAGCACTTGGGAGGCAGAGGCAGGCAGATTTCTGAGATCAAGGCCAGCCTGGTCTACAAAGTGAGTTCCAGGACAGCCAGGGCTACACCAAGAAACCCTGTCCTGAAAAACCAATAAATAAATAAATAAATAAATAAATAAATAAATAAGAATTAAAAAAAAAAGACATCCGATGGTGACAGATGCGTTCTCTCTCTCCCTCTCCATTTCTCTCTGTCTCTCTTTGTCTCTCTGCTCTCTCTCCCCTCTTCCTATCTCTGCATGTGTATCTCTCTGTCTCTCTGCCCCCTACTCACTCTCTCTCTCTGTTTCTCTCTCTCTCTCTCTCTCTCTCTCTCTCTCTCTCTTCTCTCTCTCTCTCTCTCTCTCTCTCTCTCTCTCTCTCTTTCTGTGTGTGTGTGTGTGTGTGTGTGTGTGTGTGTGTGTGTGTGTGTGTGAGAGAGAGAGAGAGAGAGAGAGAGAGAGAGAGATTTTTCTTTTTAGGCACTGTCCCCATGTATTAAAATGCTATAAAAACAAAACAAAACAAAACAAAAATAGGTAATGCTGCCCCTGTTTAATAAATAAAAAGTGAATGGTAACCAGAAAATATGCCAAAATATATACAATTCACAAATATACAGAGAGAATTTCAAGCTAGATTTTTCCTTTTTCTTTCTTTTTACATATATATATATATATATATATATATATATATGAATGAAAGTAAGACATCATTTCATGTGCCTCTGCTAAAGAAGTCAGCAACTGCAGGTCCCTGGTTCTGGTTAAGGTCTGTTACATGACAAGCACTCAGTTCTTTTGTATAAAGTTCCAAGAGGAGTACACAATAATGAATTGTCCTGAATTGTTGCTGTCCTGATGCCCAAAGATCCCAACGCTATCCAGACTCTGAGACTACAGAGCTCCTCAGCGGTTCCTGCATCCTCCACCGGATGAGAAGCCGGGATGGGAGCTCACCGACTTCCGTCTGTACAGCTCAGCCACACGCACTTCCTTGCTCTGAGTATAGACACATGGTCTGTAGTTTCCCCTCATGTTCCCGCCATTTGGGACTCAGAATAATTTTAATCCATCTTTTCTACAACAGCCTGTCATAGATTTAAAGACAACCCTCACATTCTCGGCCGAGACAGATAAGTACATCCTGGAATTATAAATTACACGAATGACATAATTTTACATGTTTTTTTTTTCTTTACATCATTTTTCTAGAGAACCTCGACTCCGTTCTCGGCTCATCTTCTAGTCACAGCCTGGCCGGTTCCAGCAGCTTTTTGACTGGTGTGCTCACACCACCCATAAACTATACTCTAGACTCCACCCACTATCTGGGATATTCCTTTTAAGTATGAATACAGTCATGTTTCCTTCTCACTCAAAATCGCCTGACAATCTCCTATCGAGAACACTCTTTTTAATCCCTTACCTCACTGTCCCAGACATTTACTCTCTAAGTCTCAGAAAATGATAGACACCTGACCAGAAATTAATGTTATTGCTGCTGGGAAAATGTTGAAAGTGCTCTGTTTCTGTTCACATTTAGATTAATGGTCGCGTTAACCACACCCAGAACAGATTCAAAGCTGTTGATTGGTATGGTGCAGTTAGAATCCTCAGCCGCTGACACCATGTCTCATGAACTTTCCAGCCCTTTGTAGATCTGGCTCTGCTGATCCGAACTATGTCTTTCATTATTTTAACACATAAAATGTGAATGGGCTGTCCAAGCTTTTCCTCAAAGACGTTCATCCTCTAGTCATCATAGATAAATTCAAAGTAGTATGGCCACACATAAAAGTGTAATTCTGGTTCATGCTATGTCATAAACCAGCAGTTGTTTTGAAATCCATATGTTTTAAAACGAGAGGGTAGAGGGAGAGAAGGCCAGAGAATCAACACAGAGCATGCATGCAATCAGGAGTACCTGTCTTTGAGGGGTTCAATCCAGTCTTGGTGACATATTAAGTCAGCAGCCATAGAGACATGAAATTACTAATGCTATGAAAGAAAAATACAAAGGAACTTAATCTAATGGCAGGTCGGCCATTTTAAAGGTGACCAGAGTAATGTGATGCTTCAGCCGAGATGTAAAACATGAAAAGTAATTAACTGGCAACTACTTTCCTTACGCCTCTATGTTTCTTACAGCGGGTTTCCAGAAGACTTCCTAAAGGGCGGACGCAGCACAAGAGCTTTTCCCTGGAGATCACTTCCACCATTTCCTTTCCTTTTGGTACCAGTATGTCACTCCATTATCTAGGAAGATTTTAGAGTGGCCTTAGATTTCCTTGAAGAACAAGATGTAGCCGAATGTTGCTACATGGAAGAGACCTGAGGGAGTTGATCCTTGAGAGATGGGGCCACCTTGGGTGTCCAGTACAGGTGAACTTTCTTATGACCTCAGCTCTTCAGCTGTCTAAATAGTAATTGTGTGAAAGATCTTGTCAGAAATTACTAACTTAAGGCTTAATACCCAGAGAGACAGGACAGATGATGATGATGATGATGATGATGATGGTGGTGGTGGTGGTGGTGGTGGTGGTGGTGGTGATGATGATGATGAAGCTGAGGGTGATAGTAATTATGATAGCAATGATAATAGTGTATGTTTAAGCCAGTGTGCTTTTAGGGCATTTGTTATACAGCACTGGGTAACCAGAAGGCTTGCCAATGATCAAATTAAGCCTATGTTAAAGATTTAGCCTAAGGAACTGTGTTATATCAAGTGACAAGATACCCTGCAAACATTAAATTGCCTCTGTTTCCTGTGATGACAGGAAATCAAAGCCGGGTCCTTCTAATAAATCAGAGGTTACCTGCTCACAAATCAAACTTCTCCTTATTCTTAAGATGAAGAATGAATTTGAATGTCCCTAATGAGACCCATATCTTGGATCAACTCTTTTCAGAAACTCTAGCTCCAGACATCTCACAACAAATAATAATTATTATCAGTTTCTTCTGCTTTTTGAATCCAGTACCAATTGGAGAAATGTTGCTATTTTGTTTCCAACCCAGTTCCCAGGTAAAAGAAAGCTCAACTCAGATAACAAAACAAGCTACAAGCCTAGATTGGGTAGGCCTCCCACTCCACTACTCTATTTCCATCTATATTATCCCATATAACTTGCGGTTTCTCCAGGCCCCCAGCTTCTCTCCCTGCCACCTCTCCATTGATCTCCCGTAGCTCCTCCCCTTCCTCTATTTTCCATAGCTCCTCCCCTAGACTCTCAGCTCCTCCCACTTCCTCCTGCCCAATCATTGGCTCAAGCCTTTATTTGAAAATTTAAGGTGGGGAGAAGGTTCACAAGGCAACTCCTCATCTGCAGTCCCTCTGAGGAGTGGAATTAACATCAAAATACAAGCCCAGGGCTATCCACAACAGAGAAGGACCACCTTCCTCTCCTCTTTTGTCCTTTGTATGAGTTCAGAGTAAGAGATGAGAAAGAGGAAATGAAAACATGTGCCTTGACTTTGGGAAGTGTTTTTGTTTTTAACATCATGCATTATCAATACTCATAGTAGCATAATTAGCTGTCTTTACAAGCTTACACACATAGCACGATGTTTATGCCTCTAGTTCCTAGCTCAACCACAGGCAAAGCCATCCAGTGCCCTGAAAGCTGACCGCACGCACGTAGTTCTGAATACAGTAGGGCAATGCTTGCCCAGAAGAGTGGGATATATAAGCTTTAATGGCTGCTAAAAATATATCCACTAGAAGAATCATACTCTGTCTGTCAGGAGTGGATAAGAGTATCCACAGATTCAGCTCCCTCAAGAAAGGCTCCTCAGAACAAGGGAAAAGGCAGAAAAATAGGAATGGATACAATTTATTAGTTAGGGAAAGATAGCCAATACAGGACAATACTGCTTTTCTTTGTTCCAATAATTGGCAGTCCATTTTACTTGGATAATGATTATTGCCTTACAATGTGATTTCAGACCCGCAAAGCAGTTCAATTTAAGTCCTGTGTTGGTGTCACGCTTTCTTGAGCATCCTGGAGTAATTCAACATTCTTTACAATAGCACAGGCTATTAAGGAAAGCTGAAAGAAAGTTTCCAGCCAGGATAATGGATCCTTTGTATCATCTTATTGTATGCACAAGTCAGTGACCTAGGCTCAGATTTCCACCAGCTGTTGATTTCTAACTCAGAGATATTCATTAAAAAATCTATTTTTGCTTTGTTAGAAATGACTCAGTGTTAGAAGAAAGCACACACACGAGAGTGTGTGATAGGACTTTTCATCCATCTTTCCACAAGGATACCGGCCTGGCATCCAGCAGGAGGTAGAAATTCTGGTCAAATCATACTCTCATCCAGTACTAAAGACAGTGCTTATTATGTGCTGAACAAATACTCTTAGTGTTAATTCACTTAATTTTTTTAATTCAAATGGAATATATGCTATCACTGTTCCCATTTGATAGATTAGGAACCTGAGGCATAGGGTTCTATAAAATCACATAAGGTCCTGGAATTAGCAATGGTCAAAGCACAATTTTAGAACTCATCAATCCAGCATAGACATCTGTGCATTCAACTAATCAACTGCACTGTGGTGCCTCCCAATTGAAAGAAATATTTTTTATATATTTACCTAATTTTCAACCTCATTTCACCCCTAAAGCAAAGCACCAGTGGCTTTTCAGCATACAGAGCCTTTACATATCTCTCCCATCTTCACATCTCTTATCAGCTCTTAGAAGTAAGAACATCACCATCTTTCATTCCAATCCACAGATAAAGTGACTGAGCGATCAACTTCTTTACATTTATAACAAAAGGAAGACCATGCATAGAAACAAATGGCTACAAGTAAATACTAAACTAACAACTCAGTTAATCCCGGGCAAAGCTGCAAACAGACCTGTCACAGAAGCGCATGGCTAGCAAACCTAGAAAGACGTGTTTAAAATGTTCACTGAAATGACAGAGAAATGCAAATTAAGGCCAGAATAGGGTACCAATTTTCATGCTTTTTATAGGCAAAAAAATGTAAAAATATATCTATGCCAAGCGTTACAGATAAAATAGAGACAGGATCTATGTGCTGCTGATGGAAATGTGAATTTGGAAAGGTTTGACATTCTGTACTTAAGTTAAATTCATATATTCTATGACCCAAAAATTTCATTCCTACATATATTCCCAAAATAAATCTTATCCACCTACAGGAGACATATATAAAAGTGTCCATATCAGCATTTTTTACAATAGCAAAAAAATCCAGAAACAATGCAAGCATCTATTAACATGAGACTGGATAAATATATCTTATAAGCATTCAGTGAACTCTCAAATAGCAGTTAAAATGAACAGGGTATAAAGCACCTATCAGTACAGACAAATGGGAAAAACACACATGCAAATTGACCAGTAGGGAAATATCAAGATAAATATACTTAGAGATAATGAGAAAATGAGAAGGGAGAGATTTAGGGGGAAGAGGGCGGGTTGCATTGGTTATTGGAAGTCCATGAAGGTGGACTGGCAGAAGGACTTCTAAAATGAGTCGCAGTGGATCACACTTAGATAATCCATCACCTGGGGATGGGGCCTTGATTCTATCTAATACAGCAAAGTGGGTGGGCTGTCAAACTTGTGTTGGTGTTATATATTATGACAAAGACAGGGAGTTTTTAACTGGGGGCGGGGAGATGGAGGTTGGAGAGATGGTTCAGCAGTTAGAGATAGTTCACTCCCTGCTCTTGTTGAAGACCTGAGTTCTTTTCCTAGTGCTTACCTCAGGGAGCTCCCAACCACCCGTAACTCCAGTTACAGAGGGATTGATTCACTGCTTCAGGCCTCCATGAGCACCTGCACTTTTGTGTACACACTCACAGGCAAGGGCACACACACACATACACACACACACACACACACACACACAAATACACACAATTTAAAATAATAAGACAAATTTATTTTAAAGGGAATTAAGGTCCCCAACAATAGAATGGAAATAAAAGAAAGACTTTCCCGGGAGGGCACCATGCTATCAGCTGGGCCCTTAAAGACTGAGAAGCCAGACTTAAAACAGATTCCTGCACTCTCTTGCTTCTTTGTATTCCACAGCTTCAAGGAAGCAAGTGGACCACCTGCAGGAGCTTTCCTTGCTGCGTCAAACACCATGGGTTTAAACTTTGAGCCCTGCACAGTGAAAGACATAGTTAAGTCGCAGCTGGGTTCCATCCCCAGCACCCATGAGAGGACTAAGAACAATCTGTAACTCTCTGTCCAAGGGATACACGCCCTCTTCTGGCCACCATGGGAACTGCGTGGACACAGTGCTTAGACACACAGTCAAAACACCCATACACCTAAAATAAAAACAAATCTCAAAAAACAGTAACTAATGTGAGATTTTTCATGATGCAATACTATAATTAATCCATTTATGTGCACCTGTAATAAAAATGAAGAGAATTTTATAAGTGAAAAAAAAAAATGGTTTGCCCTTTCCATGAGCCAGAAGCACAAATGAGAATTTCCAGCCCAATGTGCTATCCTTTCTCTTAATATTTTTTAATGTATTACGTTACATAGAAAAGTTCAGTAATTTTATATGTTTATGGTGTACCGTGGTCAAATTTAACCAACATTCCTATTTTGTTAAACATGATCTGCTTCTAATAACTCTGTGTCAAACCCAATCCTTGTGGACATGCAACACTTTGTGTGATGAGTTAAAATGTTTCAGTCTTAAGTGACAGGTCATCCCACATTATAGAGACTTCAACAAGCTAAAAGTTGTCTCTCCCAATAAGAAAAATCTCAAGTCTGCAGTCCAAGAATAGAGTGATCTTTTCAGGGCCATGGGCTCCTCACAGATGATTTGCAATCATTAAAATTAAGAATTCCATTTCATGTCCTCAAATGGAGGAAGAAAATGAGGACAAAAACTCAGACCTCCTTTTCCTTTGTTCTCAAAGCAGAGAGCAGTTCTTGCTGTTGTCCTCTGTAACAAAGTCACAGTGTAGCGGAAAGGAGGCATGGAGACACAGTCTCTACTCTGGAGAGCCACTCTACTCTGATAAATTGTGAAAGGGAACACCTAAAGAAGAGGATACAGTATTGAATTGACAATTTGCAGTCTCTGCCACAGTGGGGTTATACAGAGATACTGAACATGCTTAATTAGTCTGCTTGCTAGGAAACAAGCTGACCCCAGTCTCATGGGACTGGATAGGTCTGGCCAATTCCAGCTTTCGGTACTAGAAAGCCTCCTTAGCTATAGCTATAAGCCACATTCTCTAATACCATCTGTGCCGCCAACAAAGATAATGTATTTCTCTCCATCTGCTGGTCACCTTTGTCTTCTTTGCAGCCATTTCAGAATGCACATGAAGAAAAGGGGCTGGCGTGATTGAGAGCCCTCAAGGTTCTCCGTGTAACTCAGAAAGGAAATCTTCATAGAATACCTCGGCACACGAGAGTTACACAGAACTGCCCGTGATCCTTTATGAAGCCGTGTCACAGAGACAATCCAAGACTCATCTCTCTGCTCGTTTAGCTATTATACCTCCAAGCTTAGATCTTATTTGGTTGCTAAATAGATACAGATCTAGCTGTTTAGACAGTGTCTCTGGATAGCTTCTGTTCTGAAATGGTTTGATTCCGCGTGGCAGCCAAGGCTGTAATGTTTATCCCTTAGCAGAGTGGGGTTTCCCCCTTTGGGATCAAAACTGACTATTCTCTAACATGCACGGTTTTTAACATTTATAGAGTGTCCATTTTTAGAAAAACCGCAGCTGTGTGACTACAGCATGTCGGTGCGGAGGAGGACCACATGGCGAGTCGCTGTAAAGGGAAGGAAAGCACTGCCTTGGAGATCTGGGTAAGACTTAGATTGTTGAGCAACCTCCTCCCACTGTGGATGAGAAAAACGGAGCCTAGAAGTGGACAGTAACATGTCCCGGGTCACCCAGCACTGCACGTAAGTTCAGCAATTGCCGGACCAGTACACTTCCAAATACATGACAACAGACACAATTCTCCTGTCTCCCACCGCCCACTTAAAATCAAGAAAACTAAAAAAAAAAGGGGGGGGGTCAACGTCCACCTGGCATACTTGAGGATCTCTTTCAAGCGCGCCCAGAAGTCATTTCTACAGAAAATGTTTGTAGACTTCCCCCCCCCAGCCTGCCTTAGCCAAGGGTTAACAGCTTGCCTCTTAACATCTCATATTTGTGCTCGCAGGTTCTAAACTAAAAAAAAAAAAAAAAGGATGCATTATTTAGCATTCTATGCCTTCCTATTCCATATGTAAATGATAACATGTCTCCCAAGATCGCTAAGACTGAATTAGACAATTATGATATCCTAATACAATCAAGATAAGTGCACATCAGTGTGAGTGCTCATTAACATTTCTTACAAAGGAAAGGTTCTACGTAAAATGTTTAAAGTAGGAAGAATAAAGCGCCTGAGATGCCCTCATCCTGACACGGGTGCCTTCGCTCATCCATCCATGCAGTTGAGATTAAGGAGCAGCCACTGAACTGATCATGGCCAAGAGTTTTTCTGAGCGTGACATATGAACAGGTAAATGTTCACATGATACATTAAAGACAAGAGCGGAACCTGCGAGCACAAATATGAGATGTTAAGGGGCAAGCTGTTAACCCTTGGCTAAGGCCGGCTGGGGGGGGAAGTCTACAAACATTTTCTGTAGAAATGACTTCTAGGCGCTCTTGAAAGCGATCCTCAAGTATGCCAGGTGGAAGTTGACCCCTTCAAATACAGAACTGCGTATGGAAAGTCACAGAAGCAGTAAGGCACAAGGGAGACAGACACTGAGGTACGCGGGGTAGAAGCCTAGACCATCTGAATGTAAGATCTGCCCAGCTCATCCCTTCCGGTGATGTTTTCTGCTGTCGGCGAGGAACATTGTGAACGCTTTTGAGCAGTAAGAAACATGGGTAGGACCTATTTGGTTTGCATTGAGAAAAAGGGGGCATGAAAAAGCCAGAAGGCGGGACATGAGCAGATGAAGACATGACTTCAGGCCATTCACAGACATTGTTTTGTTCTTCCATAAAGACGGAGACTTTATTAATTTACTACTTGACAACTTCATGCTAGACTGTGCACACACTCATCCCTCTGCCCTCTCTCGACCTCTTTCCACGCTCCATCCTTCCTCCAATTTCTTCCCATCCCACTTTCATGATGAGTTTATGGTTTTGCTTTTTGACCCACTGGGTTTAGCCAGGGTCACTTGTATGGGTGTGAAGCTGTCCACTAGAAGTGTGAACTGCTCACCAAAGGCTACAGCACTGTAGACAATGACTTCCTTTCCCCCCAGCTGTTCTTGGCTGTCATTAGCAGCAGGGCCCTGTGAACTCCTCTTCTGCCTGCGTCTGCTGAACTGGCACCATCTTGTCCAGACCTTCATCACGTGACTGCAGATGTTGTGAGCTCATCAGTGTCACGATCATGTCTGCCCTAACCTTATGCTCTGACCCTCTTCCCAGCCTCTCTCCCACGGTGTTCCCTGCAGATTTACAAGGGTGATATGGGCATTCTGATTAATTGTGAATACTTGGTAGTTCCTTTCTCTTAGCACCTTAACCATGAGTGAGTTAACCACCACTCACAGGGAAGGAAATCTTCTTGGATCATGGTTGAGGACAGCATCAATCTATAGGTATAAATATTTAAGAGGCAGTTTGATGATATGTGCATTTAACAAAATAAAAGTGGTAGGTTCACCCCTAGTGTTTATGACTTCCCTAACTATGGCCTTTGACCAGGTCCCTAATACCAGGCATGAACTCTCTCCTATGGAGAAGAGAGGGCCTCGGATCACGTCAGAAATCAGTAGACTTCCCCATCAAGGTCATCCCACTATTGTACCAGTAAGCACCTATGCCTGGCAAATGGGTATTTTAAAGCTGGAGTGAACTTTGGGGATGGTTCTCCTCCACCTGCCTGCATAGCAGCTCCAGCCCTGTAATGGGTAGCAAGCATGGAGGTTGCTTCCGGTTCACTTCAGCAATGTTTTCCTGACCTCACACCATCAAAATGTGAGTAGTGTCTTCAGCAGTAGGGCCTTACCATCAAGTTCTTGTGGGCAACCAATAGCAATAGTCATAATCCACATAGTTTGGGAAGTTTCTGGAGGTCTTCCTGACTATCAGCTCCAAGGCATGTGTCACACACACCTGGCATTTGAATTTAAGTTTAATAACTGATGACTTCTGGGATTGCAATTATCCACCCACACATGGCACCTCCATTCAAGGTCTTTTCCATTGTTACAAAATTATGGCCTGGACCCAAGGCTTCATAGGATGCAGGATATTCTTTATTGAGGTGAGCTTCCCACTTTGTACCAGCCATCCTTGCATTGAAGTGGGGGCTGTATGACGAACATGCCTACTGGGATGGACCTGTGGGATGTCTGAGTTACCTGCTTACAGGAAACAGGAGTAGACCGCATTGCTTCTCTCTTTCCTCTTCCTGGCAGGCATGATCAAGCCATGTTTGAGCATATGGATGGGAGACACACCTGAATGTGCTGAATCGATGCATCAGGAGACTGAGCTCCTGAGGAGCAAGAGGCCTGGGTCCTTATGTCCAGACAGGCAGACACATGTCTGCCGATCTGTATCGTAAGCCAGGGTTACTTTGAGACTCTGTTGCACTCAGACAAACCTAAACTGTTGCAAATCTGTGAGGCTGCCTGGCTGAAAGGAAATTGTATAGGGGGGGGCAAATGAAATGAACAGGGGTCCCAGAGGTGAGAAAAGGTGGCTGTTGGCAGGAGGTGGGGTTGAAAACGAGAGGAGGAAAGTGTTGGCAGTGCTCAGCGCACTGATGCTTGAAAAGCGGGTGGATGGATGGAGAAGGAACGGAATAAGAAAGATAGAAGAGGAAACAAACTACTCTTGTATGCTTTAAATCAGAGGTCTCTTCAACTTGTTCACGCCCCTGTAATAACCTAGGGAAGGTCTGTTTTCAGTTTATTCACTTATCCATTCAAAAGCCCTTTGAGGAACTGTTACCTTGTATAAGTAACAAAAGAATTTTTGGAGAGTGATTCATTTATTACAGATTTTAGGGGCTTTATCTTTGTGTTTGGTTTTCTGGGTTTGGTTTTGAAAAGATGGGCAGGGGTTAGGGAGATGGTTTAATGTGTAAGGGTGCTTGCTGTGTATTCGAGGGCTTGAGTTCAAGTTTCAAACACCCACAAAAATCCAGGAATAGCCGGATGTGCCTGGAACTCTGGAATTGGGGAGTGTAGACAGGCAGAGAGAGATCCAAGAGCTTGCTGGATGGACAGCCTGGCCAAAATAGCGAGCTTCTGGTTCAGTGATGTGGATGAGGAGACATGAAATTGGGGCTGAGGAGATGAGGCCGCGGGTACCTCACTTGCTCTGCAAGCCTAAGAGTGCTGGTTTAATTCCCAGAACCCCTGTAAGAGAAAAAGCCAGGCTTGGTGACCATGCTCCTAATCCCAGTGCCAAGGAGGCAGAGACAGGTGGATTCCTGTAGTTCACTGGTCATCCAGGCTAGCCTAATCATGGCGTTCCAGAATGGTGAGTGACAGGCTGGTCCCAGAAATAAATTCTAGGTGGGAAGCACCTGAGAAACAGTGCAGATTGACTTCTGGCCTCCATACATGTAGCTACACACACACACACACACACACACACACACACACACGAGAGAGAGAGAGAGAGAGAGAGAGAGAGAGAGAGAGAGACAGACACAGACACAGACACACAGACACACAGACACACAGAGACAGAGAGGGAATAAATACAGAATACATAATTTTCTAGCTGGCATGCTGATGCGGACCCTCTGCTACTGAACTGATAGCAGAATATCACCCCCTCCCCCCTCTGGCTTTAGTGTTTTTCTAATTTTGCATGTGGACCTAGCATAAGTGTATGAAACATACTTCTTACATGGTCTGCACTTAACGTGACATAAGAACGGCTCCTCGAGCAAGGAAAACTGCACATAGCTATTTGTGGACTTGGGCACCAGTAGCAGATACACTCAGGAAATAAAGTTCTCAGGATAAAAAAATGTGCACGTGGGGGCTGCAGTGAGGGCTCTGGTGAAAAACACTGGCAGCTCTTGCGGAAGACCTGGGTTCAGTTCCCACACCGACAGGACAGCTAACAACGGGCTGTAACTCCAGTTCCAGAAGATCTGATACCCTTTGCTGGCCTCTGTGAGCACTTCCTACATATGGTGCAGAGACATAAGTGCAGGGGAAAGCCCATATACATAGCAGAAAAATAATCTTTTTAAAAATATGTATACATACATTTCAAGCATTTCTCAACACAGCTGTTTGTAATCTCTCTCTCTCTCTCTCTCTCTCTCTCTCTCTCTCTGTGTGTGTGTGTGTGTGTGTGTGTGTGCGCACTTTCTCAGTAGACTTCTTATTCTCCTACATTAATAGCTTAGGTTACTGCCACACAGCCCATTCTGAACTTCCTGAGTAGAATAGCTGCTATTACTCAAAGTATTACTATAAATTATAAAATCCGATTAATATTCATGCTGATATACATAAAGGTTATACTGTCTCAAACATTTCCATATATATTTCATATATATGTATATATATGTATATATACATATATATGAAAATCAAATTACTTTGCCCATCTTTGGTAAGTTTCTTAGTGATTCCCCATTGCTGGTGAGATGAACGTATTTCTTACAATGAAATAGCATAGGCATAATTGATGAGCATGCAATGGGACTCCAGGGGGTTATTGCTTGAATTTTTACCATGTACTACATCTTGCCCAAGACTTATGGAGGTGCAGAAGAAAATAAAACATGTTTCTCTGACACAGATAAAAACCAAACTACTGGGAACTTAGGAGAAGAGATGAATTCGTTTTGAATTTTGAGAAATTAAAAACAACAGTAACAGTAGAAAGAAACATTCCCTAGGGTGGTTTTTTCACCTGACCTTGGAAAATAAGAAAACGCTGGTCTGCTAAGAAGACAGTTGAGAGATTCCAGGTACAATGGACTAGTCTCTGTACAGGAACACTGCAGGCAGAGTAGACTAGTTTTCTGTGTTTTGGAAGAAAAACAGAGTCCAGTGGGGATTGGCTGTAAGATGAAATGAAGTGTGCTCACAGCCTCAAAACATGGTCCTCAACCCACGGATCGGAGTCAGAGCCCCAGTATCTCACAGGGAGACCATAGGTGGGGAACATATTTTTCAAACGTTTTATTGATTCTTTGTGCACTTCCCATCATGCACCCTGTCCTGCTCGTCTTCCCATCCCCTCATATCTGCTCTTTGCCTTTGCAAACCCCCAAAAATAAAAACCACAAAAAATAGCAAAAGAAAAAGGTATAGAAAAATCTTGTCATGGGAGCTGTAGTATGTCCCAGAGTGTCCCACAGTACGCCCCTCTGTCTACACATCCTCACTTGCAAATGCTCATTGCAGTGAGTCACACTGCTCTGGTTCAACATCTCTGGCTTCTGCTACACCATCGATAGTGGATCCTCATCAGGCCTCCTCCCAATTATTCTGCTGTTGCCCTGTGTCGTGGAGATCCTGCAGTTTCGGATCAGCAGGGCTGCCCTTTCACACATCTCAGCCATTTGCAGATGATATAGATTTTGAAACTGGCCATCTGAGAGCCGTGGATCTGGGCCTGGGGATAGCAGAGCTGGCCAGCCCACTGGCTCTCCCTTATCTCAACTACCAGGGTGCACACACCAGCACTGCTCTGGCTAGACCACCCAATGCTGCTACCCCGGCAGGAGCTAGTCTGATCTCCTGTTCTCATGTCCTCAGGCCGGCCAGCACCGCCCTATCCTAAGGCAGCTCCACTGTGCTGCAGGCTGGGAGGGGCTGCTGCTCGCACACCCTTGGGGCTGGATCACCTTGTGCCTTTGCCATTAAGGTCAGCTCCACAGTGTTACTCCACAGGTGAGGTGCAGGATAGACAGGGTTCTCCTGACTATTATAGGCGGTGGGGGAGGGGGGAGGGGGAGAGAGCATCACCCCCTCAGCCACACCACCTCACATCGGACAAATGGGCAGAGCCAGCTATGATCTCGCCCTTCAGGGGGAGGGGTCTGCTCACCTGTGCAGCACAGGCAAGGTACAGGGCCCGCTTGCTGTCCCAAGTGCTGCAGCTGGCAAGGGGCAGAGCCAGCTCACTGGCTCTTACAACTCCAGGGCCAGCTCTCCCAACTGCTATAGGTGGTGGTGGGTGGGGAGCAGCATGCACACACCTATGCCACCTCACAGCAGATGAGTGGTAGGGCCAACTTGCTCTTGTCCTTAGGGATGGCTCACCTATGCCCCTTGACCAGGGCCAGCCCCATTGTGCCTCCCTGGAGAGGAGTAATACCCACTGTGCTGAGAGATACAGCCGATGAGGGGCAGGGGCAGCTTACCCACCCTCACGACTCCAGGGCTAGCTCTCCCGACTGCCACAGATGGTGATGGGCAAGAAGCAGGAGGGAATCACTCACAGGTGTGCACTTACACACACACACACACACACACACACACACACACACACCCCACGCACGCACGCAGTGCCACCTCACAGACTAGGTAGTGGGGCCAGCCCTCTTGCACTCTTGCTCTCTTGCCCTTGCCCTCAGGGCTGGCTCACCTGAGGCCCCACCAGTAGAGTCAGCTTGGCTTTGCTATCTAGGGTAGGGATAGCTTTCCTAGGCTCATGACACTGTGAGCAGCTTTTCCATCGGCCAGATGCACCCATGTCACCTCACAGCAAAAAAAGTGGTGGGGTCAGCTCTTCCACACTCACATCCTTGGGGCCAATTCGCCCACAGCCCTGCCATCAGGACCATTTCTACTGTGCTGCCTGGGCAAGGCTCAGGACCTGCTCTCCTGAGTGCTGCCAGGGGTGAGAGATGGAGGCAGCTCATGGAGAAGGTTTGTTTAAAGACTTCATTAAGATTAAGTGAGATCAGCCGGGCGTGGTGGCGCACGCCTGTAATCCCAGCACTTGGGAGGCAGAGGCAGGCAGATTTCTGAGTTGGAGGCCAGCCTGGTCTACAGAGTGAGTTCCAGGACAGCCAGGACTACACAGAGAAACCCTGTCTCGAAAAAAAGAAAGAAAGAAAGAAAGAAAGAAAGAAAGAAAGAAAGAAAGAAAGAAAGAAAGAAAACAAAAAGATTAAGTGAGATCATCTAGGAATATCCAAATCCAAGGCGACTGGACTCCTTAAGACACATGGAAAGATATCAAAGGGGAAAACCATGTAAAGATATAGGCTACATCAATCTACATACCAAGAAGAAAGATCTCAAAGAGATAGCCCTGTCTACACTTTGAGTCCAGGTTTCTAGTTTCCAAAATGGAAAAACTAAACCACCCACCTGGTCACATTTTCATGGCCCCCACCAAACAAAGACAAGTTATAAACTGTGAACATATGTGAAGGACCATCAAAGACACTACTTCTACTCCCTATATTTGCTGGGCGCATTTAAACTCTGAGGCATGGCCATCTTGCCAAAAGCAATCTACAGATTCAATGCAATCCCCATCAAAATTCCAACTCAATTCTTCATAGAGTTAGAAAGAGCAATTCTCAAATTCATATGGAATAATAAAAAAAAAACCCAGGATAGCAAAAACCATTCTCAACAGTAAAAGAACATCTGGGGCAATCACCATCCCTCAAGCTGTACTACAAAGGAATAGTAATAAAAACTGCATGATACTGATACAGAGATAGGCAGGTAGATCAGCAGAATAGAATTGAAGACCCAGAAATGAACCCACACACCTATAGTCACTTGATTTGACAAAGGAGCTAAAAAACCATCCAGTGGGAAAAAAGATAGCCTTTTCAACAAATGGTGCTGGTTCAACTGGTGGTTAGCATGCAAAAGAATGCAAATTGATCCATTCTTATCTCCTTGTACAAAACTCAAGTCCAAGTGGATCAAGAACCTCCACACAAAACCAAACACTGAAACTAATAGAAAAGAAAGTGGGGAAAAGCCTCAAGCACATGGACATAGGGGAAATTTTCCTGAACAGAACACCAGTAGCTTATGCTCTAAGGTCAAGAATTAACAAATGAGACCTCATAAAATTACAAAGTTTCTGTAAGACAAAGGACACTGTCAATGGGACAAAACAGTAACCAACAATTTGGGAAAAGATCTTTACCAACCCTACATCCGACAGAGGGCTAATATCCAATATATACAAAGAACTCAAGAAGTTTGACTCCAGAGAACCAAATAACCCTATTAAAAATAGGGTACAGAGCTAAACAAAGAATTTTCAATTGAGGAATATTGAATGGTTGAGAAGTACCTAAAGAAATGTTCAACATCCTTAGTCATCGGGGAAATGCAAATCAAAACAACCCTGAGATTTCACCTCACACCAGTCAGAATGGCTAAGATCAAACACTCAGGTGACAGCAGGTGCTGGAAAGGATGTGGAGAAAGAAGAACACTCCTCCACTGCTGGTGGGATTGCAAGCTGGTATGACCACTCTGGAAATCAGTTTGGTGGTTCCTCAGAAAATTGGGCATAATATTGCTGGAGGACCCTGATATACCACTCCTGAGCATATACACAGAGGATTCTCCAGCATGTAATAAGGATACATGCTCCACTATGTTCATAGCAGCCTTATTTATAATAGCCAGAAGCTGGAAAGAACCCATATGTCCCTCAACAGAGGAATGGATATAGAATATATGGTACATTTACACAATGGAATACTAATCAGCTATTAAAAACAATAAATTCATGAGGCAAATGGAACTAGAAAATACCATCCTGAGTGAGGTAACCCAATCACAAAAGAACACACATGGTATGCACTCACTGATAAATGGATATCAGTCCAGAAGTTTGGAATACCGAAGACACAATTCATATATCAAATGAATCTCAAGAAGAAGGAAGAACAAAATATGGATATTCTGGTCCTTCTTTCTTAGAAGGGGGAACAAAATACCCACATGAGGAGATACAGAGACAAAGTGTGGAACAGAGTCTGAGGAAAAGACCATCCAGAGACTAACCCGCCTAGGGATCCTTCCCATATACAGTTACAAAACCCAGACACTATTGTGGATGCCCACAAGTGCTTGCTGACCAGAGCCTGATATAGCTTTCACCTGAGAGACTCTGCCAGTGCATGACAAATGCAGACAGGGAAACTCTCAGTCAGCCATTGAACTGAACACAGGGTCTCCAGGGGAGGAACTAGAGAAAGGACCCAAGGATCTGAATGGGTTTACAGCACCATAGGAGGAACAACAATATGAACCACCCAGTACCCCCAGAGCTCCCAGGGACTAAACCATCAACCATAGGGTATACATGGATGGACCCATGGCTCCAGATGCATAGGCAGCAGAGGATGACCTTGTTGGACATCAAAGGGAGGAAAGGCCCTTGGTCCTGAGAAGGCTCCATGCAGCAGTATGGGGGAATGCCAGGACAAGGAAGCAGGAGTGGGTTGATCGGTGAACAGGGGGAGAGGGGTGGGTTAGGGGATTTTGAAGGGGGAGGGGAACCAGGAAAGGGGACAACATTTGAAATGTGAATAAAGAATATATCTAATAAAAAAAAGACTCTGAGGCTCAGAGTGTTGTGCTCAAAGTCCACATCTGAAGGAAGTGGAGAGAGGCAGGGCTGAGAGGGAGGTAAAATGTCTTTATGGGCTGTTTTCAGCTAATTACCTCTTACAGGGATCTCCCACATCACTAAGAACCTGAATCTGCCATCTCAGCTCCCTGTCATGAGTTGAAATCCACTGCCTGTGGAATCTCTTTTAGACAAAAGCATCTTGGAAGACCAAGAATGAATAATGTGTTAGAATTTCCAAGAAATCGAGTGTTCATCTGAGATACCCAAACATTGTAACAGGCAAGAACGTATCTGCAGTCTGTTCTGGATGCTGGAAGAGGCCGTTTAAGCCTTTTGGACTGGATGTCCTGGGCACGGGGAGAGCTTTCTCACCTTTGTTGACCCCAGGAATTATGAAGGACTGACAGGAGAGCTGCTCAGTCCCTTGCGTCTGACAACGTAAAGGTGAAATGTCAGCACTCACCCCAGAATGTCCTGATGGAGGAAGAGAATGTAAACAGCTCATTTCACTGTTCAGGAAACATCAGCGACGATTTCTATGGTTGGGAAAAGAAAAACAATCTATTCTTTACATAGGTTATTCACTATAGTCTTTGTAACAACTTTTAGGATTACTTGGGTGATCACCTCAAGATAATAAGTCTAATAAATGCATATGATTTGGCACGGTGGACTTCAAAGTGGGATAGTAGTCACCCTGGGGACTTAAGAGGGAGAATTTGAAAGAGTTGTAGGCCACTCACCTGAATGCTGCCACAGCATTTATCCTGTTTATCTGGAACACCATCAAGTCTTAAGCACACAGTATAGAGAACATAGATTTACACTGAGGCCTTCGATTAGAATCCCAGATCCTGCATTTATTGGTTATTTGACCTAAGATATAAGCAGTGAAGGTGCTACTGTTGAGAATATACTGAGCTCTTTCTGAAAGGTTGCATGGCAACCTATGGAAGGCGCCTGGACCACAGTCAAGACACTCTAAGTGGAAACTTGTATTAAACTTAGAAGCTGTCGTTAGTCCTCTAGGAGGCCTGTGACAGAGCTACAGAGCCCATGACAATGCTCGTTTATTGTTCAAAGTCCTTGAGGTTAGAAAGCCGAGTTCAAGTTCCTCAGCAGGTTGGTTCTTCCTATGAGTGACACTTGTGGGTCTTTTATACTCTGATGATAGCTAGAAATCCAGTGTTCCCAGCTTATGGATGCAACACACACACACACACACACACACACACACACACACACACACACATACACACACACACTCCCCAGTCTCTACTCTCCTATTCTTTTTTTTTTTTTTTTTTTTTTTTTTTGGTTTTTCGAGACAGGGTTTCTCTGTGTAGTCCTGGCTGTCCTGGAACTCACTCTGTAGACCAGGCTGGCCTCGAACTCAGAAATCCGCCTGCCTCTGCCTCCCAAGTGCTGGGATTAAAGGCGTGCGCCACCACCGCCCGGCTTCTACTCTCCTATTCTTATGGCTTCATTCTTAAATCTCTCTGCTTCCTCCTCTTCCTCCTCCTCTTCCTCCTCCTCCCTCCCCCTCCCCTCCCCTCCTCTCCTCTTCCCCCTTCCCCTCCCCATTCCTCTTCCTCCTCCTCGCCTTCTCCTCTTTCTCCTCCTTCTCCTTCTTCTCTTTCTTCTTCTTCCACCATCCATACACCAGTATGACACTACTTTAATTACATTTGTAAGACTTTCCTAAAGGTCTTATGATGAGGTGCCAAGAATTACCATGTGGGCATGTCTTCATCTGGGAGTTGAGGGAGACGCACGGTTTGTGTTCAGCTTCTTCTCCCAGTTCTGTTACAGCCAGCCAAGTGAAAGAGGCACCGCCTCTGAGCCCCACTGTCTAAGGCACCGCCTCTGACCCCCACTGTCTAAGGCACCGCCTCTGAGCCCCACTGTCTAAGGCACCGCCTCTGACCCCCACTGTCTAAGGCACCGCCTCTGACCCCCACTGTCTAAGGCACCGCCTCTGACTCTCACTGTATCTGTTGTTTTTGACATTGCTGTGACCAAGTACATGATCAGAAGCAGTTTAAGAAAGAGTTTGCTCTGGCTTAGTTTAAGGAGATACAGCGCATCATGGTAGAGGGTGTCCTATTGGGAGTAAGCGATGCCCTGTCACATTTCATATGTGATCATGAAGCAGAGAGAGAGCAAGCGGGATGGGGCCATAAACCCTGAAGGCCTGCCCCAGACAGTCACCTCACTTTCTCCAGTGAGTCGCTGCCCCCTAAAGGTTCCACAACCTTCCCAAACAGCGCCATCCCCTGGGGACACACAAACCACAACACTCAGGGCCTTCCCTCACATGCTTCTACATGGAGATAAGATGCTTTCTTATTCAACTGTCCTCAGGATCAAGGCAGACTGCTTTGTGTGCGATACTTATGTAATCCCACTAACCATGCACATCTCCTCTGGTGGCTGAGACACAGTATTCCGATGCTTGTCCTAATCCTAGCAGTCCTGCGTTCCAATGCCCGAAGTCCTCTCGTATGCCACAATTCCTCCCCTGCCTTCAACAAAACTAAATAGGACACTTTATTATTCATTCCTTCTGTTAACTCTGAGTGAACTGAATTATGCCTGCAAATAATTGGGCCTCGGCAATTGAATTGGGCCTCACAATTGCCAGGTAAGTCATCGTCATAATATAATGCAATATGGCAGCTTTTTCCTGCAGTAGTTTCTAAATCTGATTATTCTGAGTAAGAAAATATTCATCAGGAGAGCCATGAAAACTACGCAAGGCCTGTTTAGTGTCTGAACATAAAAGTCAGATGGCAGCAGTGAGGGCTGAGAAGCCGTCCTCCACCATCCGTCATTCTTCTAGACTGCTGAACTGGGCACAGCCAAGTGTGCCTGGTTCTATCTCCTTGTGTGGAATTAGCACACAAGCCACGAAGCCCACTGTTCGTCATAAATGGGAGGGGAGGGTCAGTACTGGTTTCTGAAAACAATTTAAATTGGCACTTTCACAGACTTGGTATGTCAGAAATGTGAAAGAGCTTCATCTGAGCTCTTCCTTCTGTTGGTAATTAGGACATGGTGCCAAGATGTATCATCTTTCTCTGTATAGCCCTGGCTGTGCTGGAACTCACTCTGTAGACCAGGCTGGCCTCAAACTCAGAAATCTGCCTGCCTCTGCCTCCCAAGTGCTGGGATTAAAAGCATGCACCACCACCGCCCGGCTATATATCATCTTAATAAATGATTTAAAATAGTACAGTGCATATAGTCATTTGTTGAGTTCTTATTCACTTCTGTACTGGAAAATGTAATGTCTCCTTTTCTGTTTCCCTGGGATACTTTGCGCTATAAAACATTACCCATTTCATGCATGTCATCTGCGAGCGCTTTCAACCATAAACATTAAGTAAGCCAAGGTTTCATTGGACTGGAATGACAGTTAACCATTGAGAAAACAAAAATCTAGAAATGATTTCGGAGCTACCTCGAATGCTCCTCCCAGGACGCTAATCAAGACAGCAGTGGCAGTGCTGAACATCCTTTCTTATATGTGGCATTTGTCGCTTTGCCATTTATTTCCCATCCTGCACCCTGTAGGCGCACTTAGACATCTTTCAGATGCTTTTCTAAATCTGTGAGACGCTCAGAGGTTTAGAGAATATAATGAAACCTTGTATCAGAGAGGAGGCGGGATGTCCAGAGCCCCGCCACTGTCTGACCTGAGCAACTGGTCATAGTTTTCCGCATCTAAAAGAATACTGAGTAATTATAGCCAAGAACTCAGATGTGTGATAGTATACCACTGCTGTGTGTTAGTAAGGGATGTCTAGAGAAAAAAGAACTGATACAATAAATGTATATATTCATATATATATGTATATGTATATATATACACACATTAGTCGTTATATATAACATACTACACATAGAATATGTCTATATGTATATAATATATTGTATGCTATATACATAAGCATATATAATAAAGATACATAAATCATTCAAATAAATCATTATATAATGATTTATATATTATATATACTTATGTATATAACACATTGACAACACAATAAACATATATTTATACATGATATATATATACACATGTATATATGTATATATACATATAGATAATTTGTGTGTGTATGTGTGTATGTGTGTGTGTGTGTATATATATATATATATATATATATATATATATACACACACACATACACACATATATATTGAATACCCTAAAGATTCAGGTAGTCTAACAATGGCTGGCTGTCTCCTGACTCAGGAAATCCAAGAATCAAATAATTGTTTCAGCCACTGGGATAAATATCTCAGCTTGTCTTCAATATACATCACAATTCACAAGAAGTAGGTGTCAATACCAGTGAAGGAATAAACTTGCCAGTAAGAGTAAGGGCAAGCAGGAAAAAAGCAACAGCTTCCTTCTTCCGTGTTCTTTATGTAGGCCACTAGAATGACTGACCCAGATTTCAGTGGGTCTTTTGACCTTGGATGATCCCATCAAAGGAAAACCCTCCTGGGTGTGCCCACATGCTTGGGTTTTGGTTAATTCCAGATGTCATCAGGCTGATGACCAAGAAGAGCCATCCTAGCGTGTATTGATTGTTCTGTTAAAACAGTGCTGAGCACAGCAGAGTCGACAGGAAGCACTCACTTTCATAGTTCTCTGCAATCCCAAATCATTCTGAGCTGTCCAGCTCTCCTGAGGCATTGCTGCAGGTCTATTGCACATGCGTCAACCTAGAGGAGCTTGCTGGAAGGGAGGGAGCATCTCACACAGGACCACTGTGGTGGTTTGAATATGCTTGGCCCAGGGAGTGGCACTATTTGGAGGTGTGGCCTTGTTGGAGTAGACGTGTCTCTGTGGGCATGGGCTTTAAGACCCTCATCCTAATTACCTAGAAGCCAGTCTTCTCCTAGTGGTCTTTAGATGAAGAAGTAGAACTCTCGGTGCCTCCTGCACCAGGCCTGCCTGGACACTGCCGTGTTCCCACCTTGATGATAATGGTTTGAACCTCTGAACACGTAAGCCAAGCCCAATAAAATGTTGACCTTATAGGAGTTGCCTTAGTCACGGTGTCTGTTCACAGCAGTAAAACCCTAACTAAGTCAGCCAAGAGAAAGCAGGGCATGCTCATCTGCTGCATCTGTGCCTCCCCACAACCCAGGGTCTGTCAGGGTCCGAACCTGCACCATCTCTCTACTGACCACAACTGGCTTTTGAAAGGGTCCCAGGGATGGGCAAACGACCTCTATCTGTGACAGATCAATGTGCTTACCTATTCTTGGGGAGTAATGGGCAACTCCTATGATGAGCTTGGTCCTCTTTCCCTGTGTCTCTCTGTCTCCATGTTTGTCTGTCTCCATGTCTGTGCACTGACTCCTCTGTATTCTTGGGAACTACAGGAACCAAAGGACATGTAGTTCCAGCATTTTCTTAGACCCAAGTACACGGCACAAAGCAGGGACCAACAGATCTGCAATTCAGTGGGCTCTGACTCTCGATGTATGGTGCTCACCTTCAGTAATCATGGCTATCCCATTAGAGAAGTGATCGAGGTATTTTCTCTGTTTTTAATCCCCTGGCTGTAGGCTTTAAAGATGCGGTTCTCGACCTGATGTACCCTTCAGGGTACATCAACCCTTTCACAGGGGTCACATATCAAGATATCCTTCATATCAGATATTTACAGTTCATAACAGTAGCAAGGTTACAGTTATAAGGTCACAACAAAAATAATTTTATGGTTGGGGTTCACCACCACATGAGCAATTGTATTAAAGGGTCGCACCATTAGGAAGGTTGAGAAACACTGCTTTAAAGCCTTCCAGAAGTTCACTAGCACATGTGGTTTTTTTGTCAGTCTTTTCCCAAAAGAACTCCAGCTCTACACAAATATTACATTTGCCTTCAAGAGATCTCTGGCAGGCCCCTTTATCTGATTTACATTTTCTGTATCCTTCTTAGCCATATTATCACCTTAATAACCCATTTATTTTTCAGCCTAAGACACATAATCCCACCAGCGCCCCTACTACTTCAAGGTTTATGACAAAACCTGGCAAAACTACAAGATCTCTGTATCAGCACTCAAGTCCTGGCTGAATTAGCCTTCTCTGTGATTCTCCCTAAGTGAACACGGTCCTTTCTTGCACCCTAAGCTGGTAACGTAGCTACTTTTCTATTGCTGTTAATAGACACCTGACCTGACCGAGGCGATTTCTAGAAGAGTTTATTGATGACTTTACAGTTTGGGAGGGTTAGAGCTCATGGGCATCTTTGTGGAGAACATGGTAACAGGCAGACAGCCATGGTATTAGAGCAGGAGCTAAGAGATTACATCTTGATCCACAAATAGGCAGAAATAGGGAATGACACCAGCATTTGAAACCTAAAAGCCTTTCTCCAGCGACACACTTTCTCTAATGAGACCATAGTTCTTAATTCTTCCTGAATAGTATCACCAACTAGGGACCAAGTATTACAGCCTATGAACTTATGGGGGCGCTATTCTCATTCAAACCACAGCCGGCCACCAATCACTTCTTGTGTCAGGTTCCCTCACTCCTGTTTCTGTCTCATTGCTGTCCAGTGATTCCCATGTGTTCAAGGATTTTTTTTTATTCTAAGAATAAATTTCTATCCCAGTTACAATCAACAGCAGGACAGCACCATCATCTCCACCTCTCTGGTAGTCAGTCTACCTTGTCTAAATGAGAGACTAACATGGGAGACGGTTTCCACGTCACAGCTTTTCTATTGCACTGTCTCCGTGAAGAGTGCAAGTTCTTTCTGTGTGGGGCGCAGACACAGCCTTAGTTCCATGTCTTGTGAGGGTGGCGTGCATGCGTGGACATGCTGTATGTGTACAGATGCAATTTGTCTGTGTGTGAACTTGTAGAAGCTAGAGGTGGGTTTGGGCATATTTCTCTTTTGCTATAATTCTTATTTTTTGAGCCTGGAGCCTGCCACTTCAGCTAGCCTAAGCTCCCAGGTGAGCCCCTGAGATCCACCCGACCCTGCCAGTCACAGAATTTGCGTTGCAGGCATACCCCATGGTGCCTGACAATTCTGCGTTTGTGAGAATCCAAACTTAAGTCTGCACACTTGTCTGGCAAGCATTTCATCCCCAGAAGCCATTCCCCCCCTCCTCCTCCCCTCTCCCCTCCCCCGGTTTTATGCCTTATCACTCCTTGCAAAGTCCCATCCCATCACACAGAGGTTACTTTCAGGGTCTGAAACACAGTATCTGGTTCATTAGCAGCTTGAGGGACGCCTGTGTGCTCATATGATAGACGCCATTCATCACGGAGGCATGCCATTCTACACCACACTGGGGAGGAAGGCCACATCAGGATTGCATCCACAGATGTCCTGTCCTCTGCTGGCTTGAGTTACACACATCTTATCACCCATAGGCGGAGCGAGCGACACGGCAGCTCCTCCCGTTTGGTTCTGAGATGCTGCTGCTCAGGCACAGATGCGTTTTTTAAATGCTGTGTGTGTGCACACGCGCATGTGTAGTGTGATCGTTTATTTTAAAGTTGTCTTCTTAAAGGGTTTTCAAACGAAGAAGACTCTTGTACATCTGCCCCTGTAGTTACCAATTTTGGCATCTGCTATTTGTGAGGTCCAAACTGTCTGTTATCTTTTCTTTTTGCCTGAAGATGTTTTTATAATCCTCTTGAACTGGTGGTTTGCCAGTGGTGAATTTTCCAAACTCTATTTTTCCATGAAAACGTTATTTTTTTTTCTATTTTGAAAGTTATTATGTGCCTTTGGATAGTTGGTCATAGTGTGTTTGCTTTGTTCTCACCCACCACCTTCTGGTGAGGTAAAAATGTCGCTCAATTTTCCTTCTGTTGATCACAGTCCCTCTTGAGAAGTCTGGTGCCGGTCTCATCTTGCTTTGAGCTGCGTGTTTTTCTTTGGTTTCTTGTTAGGTTTTCTCTCTACCATGATTTTCTCAAACTTTTAGACTGTCTTTACATTCTTTAAATTTATACTTATTAAATTTATTAGGTACTTATTGATCGCCTTAGGCTTGAAGTTTCAGCATTTATGAAAAATATCCTTTACTCATTGCTCAGAGGTGTGTTTTGTCCCCCGCCCCTCCCCCTCCACTCCCCCATCCCTCCACCACACACACACACACACACACACACACACACACACACACCAGACCCCGCTGAGTGCTCGCCTGCAATGTTGCTCTCACGGTCTAGGTCTGTCTTTGTGACATTTTCAATCACTTACCTTTCTTCTTCTATGCTATCATAATTCCTTTCACTAATAGGAAGAGTCTCTCATTTCTAGCTTTGCTCTTCTCAGCACCGTAAATTCTCTGCTCTCCTTTATCACTTATCATTATCTCCTGAGTGTGCTCACAAAGCACTTTCTTCATCTTTCTTAAGCATATTACTGTGCTATGTTTCTAAAAGTCACTTTAATTTTCTTATGTTAATTTTAGACTCCATAATCTGGGAGCCTGTTTTGTTCCCTTCACTCTATATTACAGGCCAGAATTTTGTGCCTCTTGAAATGCCTGATAATTTTTAATTGACAGGCAGACGTTATTTTATGCCTCAAAGCACGCGACTTCAAAGCATCCTTTTCAAATTGCGTTGGACTTTATTCTAGTAATTTGCTTATTATAAGTCATTTCGGTCTTCTCAAAACATTAAGCTTGCTTTTAATTCTACCACAATACTAACTTTCTATATGTAACTGTTACAGCTCTAAGAGGAAAGGTTCCCCCCAATAGAAGTGTTACTGCTCCAAAGCAAAAGGTGTCCTGGTAGCCAGGAGCCGAGGAATGCCACAGGGTCACGCTGCACAGCACACCTCACGCAAGAGATTCACTGGGAGAGACACAAGTGGGTGACTGCCTCTGCTCGGTCGGGTGAGAGACACTATAAAACTGAGTGGGTAAACAAAGAATATGGAAAATAAAATTAAACAAAAAACTGAGTGGGAAACCAGCTTATATATGATTTCTTGAGGGCAGAGCTGTCCGGGATGGAGATTTCCAGGGTGGGAATCAGCAGGACTTCAAGCCCTGAGCATGGGTTGAGCTCAGGGATTAGAGGGATTTCCAGGCCAGGCACTGGTGGGTTTCTGAGCTCAGGGACTGGTTGATTTCCAAGTTCTGGAACTGATGCATTTTCAATACCCAGAAGTTAGCTCAGACCTTTGACCTTATAATTTCCTTTTCAGAACTGAAACAAAACCTTACTTCTGAGGATGCCCCGCGTAACGCTCATAACAATGGGCCTTCGTTTGTCCCGAGTGGATTGTGCAAGTTTAGTGTTTAGTGTTGTCTGGCATTTCTTTACATAGTTCAGGGTAGCTTCCTCTCACTGGTATGAAGATTGGTCCACAACCTATACATCAGATGTCTTCTCGCCAAGGAGCTGACTGCCTGTCTCCCCTGTCTCCAAATTCTAGCCACACTGGCTTTTCATAATTCATTCCTATATCCTTTTCTCAGCAGGGCTGCCAAGCTATGTTGGGGATCCTCTTTCCTGTACTGAGATCTCTCTGCATAGAACATGGGGACTGCTTAATTTCTCTCAGAGCTCACAGGCCAGTACTGCTTGTGGATATATATTGTGTATATGATATCTTATCAGATATATATGATATATATCAATTGCTTATGCAATACTTTGCATATACATTACTTTGTATTGATGTGGGAGGGTAAATTCAGCCCCTATTACCTCATCTTTACTAAAAGCAAATAAACTTTTCCTAAAAATAATTTTGAACCTCATAAAAAGAGCTATCTACAATATATATTCTCTTGCCTTAAGATTTCTTTGCTAAATGCTGTAGTAGCCATGTTTTTCAAGTTCCACTAATTTATTCATTTTCATTACTGGTTCATAGTCATAGCTTATCAACTCTTTCCTTGCTATGGGTTCTAGAAACTGCCAAGTTCAAAGAATACAATTCTGTTAGATCTTGTAAAACTCATATTCTCTAGAAGTACATAGTCTACTCTTGAATAGCAATTTCCTCCAGGTTAAAAAAAAATCCACCATGAAAGGAAACTTGTTAGGATTCAGGAAGTTTTAAAAAGGGACCCACTAAGCATCTAGAGGCAAAGAACTCAGGAAGTCCCTGAAACTGACAAGATGCACAAGGCCTCTTCCTCCCCGGTCTTATATATAACAATAAAGACTACTGAAGAAAGATCAGCTGAGATATCCAGAAGAGACTTGCTGTCTCAAAGTTGTACAGTGAGCCTTCTGACCTGTCACCATGCCAACGTAGGTTTTCAGTATTGTAGCTGAGTTTCTGTCACCCCTGTTCTTGTGACCTCTCACCCATATCACTCCTGTTAACAACCCCCATAGAAACTCATTACTACAACAAATTGTACTTCAGTGATATCCCTTATGTTGTTCTGCCATGAGTCCACTGTCTGGGGCAATAAGACATTTGTCCTGTCTCCCAAGAAGAGTGTCATACAATATCTAGAATAATTCAACAAAATATAGCTCATTGACCAGATGTGACCCAATTCTTGTTAAAGCTTTCTTAGAATGTGTCCAAATCCACTAACTTACATATTAGCTAAGGGTATTTATTTGCTCCCATAACAGATAATTGGGACAGAACCATATGGGCCACAGACATGTACTAACTTCCATTTTACATTAAATTGTTATTCTCCTGTAATAGAAAATATCAGCACCTTGTAGTGGAGACCAGTTGTGCATGCTATGGCTTAGAAAAAAAATGATTGGAGCAAAATTGTTTATAACTTAAAGCTGTATCTATTTGTGTGCATGTAGATGTTTAACTGTCTATCTTTCACACTATTGGTTCTGTATTGTTTTACTATTATAATTTACACAGAATATATGCCACAATTTGGAGATAAATTAATGGTATTTTAAATAGATCTATAACTCTGTGCTAGAAGGGAAGCTAGCCAGGCGAGCATGGCTCTGGCAGGCCTGTCCCCTCCCACCTCCCCTATTTCCCTTCTACCTTGCTAAAACCTCTTAGATTGCATTCCTAAAGCTGGCCACCGCCCTCTAGGTCTGTTCCCTTATTGGGTCACTTCCTCCTGAGACTGACTGCTAAGGTCCAACAATCAAAAGACGCCTTTCACTCAACTAATTAATATGCCCAATTACAATTAAACCCCTCATCCTAACACAGGGTCTTACCTTTCACCTTTATAAATCACCGTTTTCCTATGGACCACAAATGTCTCCTCTCTATCCAGAGTCAGGCTTTGGTCCCCTGGGGCAAATAACCCTGCCCCCTCTCCCTTGTTCCCTTCCTCTTTGTCCTCATCCTCCATCTCCCGGTCTTTGTCTCTTATTCCCTGCCCTTTGTTCCTCTGGGGGCAATAAATCTCCTTTGTGCTGAGAACCTGATGGGGGTCCTGAACCAATCACTTCAATGCTATGTGAATGTTCTACACTCATCAGGTTCCCTGGATCTGTAGTGGAATTATAGGATGAGAATGAGTTTTTGACTCTTGGTGATTATACGATTTCCTTTCAAAAAACTGAAGAGTTTCTAAAATTAGATTTATGTTGACAGTTTCACAACTGTGAATATACTGAATAAAATAGACTTAGATAATTTTTCTGTAACTATAGATTTGTTTATTTCAGATAATTTACATAAATGATATAAAAGGATAGGTAATCTTTGTTACAGCTAATGCCTATGGCATGTTCCATAAAGGAAATTCATATAAATGCTTCCCTTTATTTCTGCTGATTTTTAATTGTTTTATTGAATATATTCTTCATTTACATTTCAACTGCTAAAACCTTCCCTGGTTTCCCCCCCTCCCTGAAAACCCCCAATTCCTCCTCCCACCCCCTGCCTCCAAGTATATGCCCCTCCACCCTACCCACTCCTACCTCCCCCCTCAATTTCCCTTGGTTGGGGATGCTGAACTTTTTGTATTTATAACTAATGATTATGATTGATTGCAATTGCAATCTTAATTTTTCTGAAAATACTTACATATTTTAGAGTGAATGAGATAACAAAGTTCTGTGTGAGAACTTAAGCTAGTGAATCAGTAATGTGAACAACTCTGTTGTTGAAGGGAAAATGAGTGTTTGAACACTAAAAGATGTTTTCTCAATATTTTGTGTCATTCAAAATGTAATAGTGAGCTCTCAGTGAATCCCCTGCCTCAGCTCTATATCTTACTGATTTCACTACTGCTTTCTGAAGATCTCTTATGGTTAAGCCACCTCTTCACAATGGTCAAATGTGCCTCAGTGCCTTTGGCCTCAGTTCACAATTCATCCTGGCATTCAGAGTCCTTTCAGATGTGATTGCAATATACCTTGCCCAGGAATTTGTTAAACTTCATGGGGCTAGAGATGTTGCTAGGCAATGAAGTCCCCGCTGCTCTTGTGGAACATCAGAGTTCAACCCCAGCCTCCACATCAGGCAGCTTACAACCACCCGAGACTCCAGCTCCAAGGGATTTGACACCCTCTTTGACTTCTGTAGGTGTACACACACACACACACACACACACACACACACATCTTAAAGAAAACCTAATTTCAAGCACTCAACATGCTATCCATTCTGCCTCACTGCCCAGTGTCGATGAGATCCTACTCCACAGGCCATGTGAAGACTTAAGGTTTGCCTGGAGCCTGCCCAGGCTCACTGGAAGGAAGCTGAGGTGGGACGCAGCCTTGGAGCACAGCATTGGACAAGGGCCAAGACTGATAATGCCCTGCCTTTTCACTCTCTCTGGATGCTGAAGCTGATGGCTTTCTTGCTTATTCGGTGGCTAAAAACCAATGGTTTCTTTTTAACTCTCTGTGCTTTATTAAACCTTAAAGTTCTCTGCTTTATTTAACCCTTTATTGGCACTCCCTTCTCTGGCAAGCCAGCCAAGAGCCTCTTACTGGCCAGGCTTTGTGAACTGAAGAGAAAAGGAAATAAACTCATTTACATAAATAATGCACAAGACACATATACATACATACACATACACATATGTATATGCATATGCATGCATATAATAGACATATACATACACATATACATATATGTACACATACACGTATACATTGGCTGGGCTCAGTCACCTGTTTAATCTACTCCATAAGTATTCAGGCATACTTACACATAGACAACCATATACATTTGATGGATGGATGAGGGAGAGTGCCCCCTAAGACAACAACTTTATTTCTTTTCTCTAGCCTTTTTATACCTTCTTTAGGAAATACTTCATAGATAAAATGTTACATAAAATAGGAGTTACAGAAGGATGTTGATATTAAAAGCAGTGTGTCATTTTATATGCTCATTATAAGTTCAAAGTAGCAGTCTCACATGGCCTTGTCTTATCATAGTGCACACCTGTGGCTTCATCCACAGACCTGAATGCCTTTCCTTGAACATAGATTTGTCTCAAGCCTATATCTCTTTGTAGTGATGAATTCTCATTGTATTCCTTATTATGCAGCCTTCATTTACCATTCTATGAGGAGGGGGCACATTCTAATCTTGATTCTGCCTTCATTTTATCTTCCTGTCAAAACAACTAAAACCATCTCTTAAAACTTTCTTCCTAGTATTTCAGTCAAATCAACAATTCTATAAAATCATTAATTCACTTAAACTTCATGAAAGTTTATCTTTACGTTGAGCTGCAGGAAGTCTGTTCAATAGGGTGGGCTGCTGCTCGGGAATCCTTAGGCTATGCAAGAGTGACAGGAAAGGCATATCAGCTGCAAGAAGCGTTCCTGAGATGAAGTCTCTCGGGACCTTGCCTCTCCAGAGCTCACCCATCTTAGGCCATGCACAAAGGCGAGCCACCTCCAGGGCGGCTGCCTACTAGCCTCAACCCTTTCTGGATGGTTCCCGACAGGTTTCTCTACCCTATTTGCTCAACTGTCTTCTAAAGTGTGGCTTTCTATCTGCTCAGATATCCCACGTATGCAAAACTTACATGGTCTCGGGGCTGCCTCCCAACAGGAGACAAATGAGAACCTGAAACAAGGAACTTCCTGCAACACAATTGACACAGAAACGGTCCCAGTGTCTCCTTGGATTGGTCTTATTCAGATGCTCATCTCTAAATTCCAAGAAAGCTGGTAAAGGTAACCACCCCCACCCCTCGGGAGTTCAATACTCTTCTAAAATTCAAAACTGAGAGGGTAGTGCAGTGTCCTATGTATAAAGGGGGTAATAAAAGTGTTGAAGGTGTAAAACTTAAGCTGTGAATCTGAAATATACAATTTCACTTAATTCTCTGTCTCTTGTGTCACCATGGATACTCATCTCAGCTGTGTCTCTAATGGTAGTTTAATAAGTGAAAATTCCCCTGCATTTTTTATCAAACTAGTAAATACTTTTGGTTGGAAACCATAGTGAACATTGCAATAGAGGATAATGATTTTTGTCAAAGGATTAATGTCGCACAGAATAAATACATCTCAGTGATAACAGTGCATTCAGTTTTCTGAATACACACATAAACTCACCTTCTGCCAGCATCTGGTTCCTTTTCTGTGATATAACAGAAAGTATTAGTCCACAACAATAGCTCATTTGCTCATAATTAATTGTGCTTCCTGGATTCCGTGATGTGAGGTGTTAGACTCCATCCTCTGTTACAATAGACCGGAAATCTGGGGACTCCAACACGCAGCTTCAGTGAGGCCACTGCTGGGGTAAGACTTTGCAATGGTGCTGCTGTATGAGGGTCACCCATGCCCTTGTAAGTCACCCTGCACCCACGCACGCTCTGTAAGTTGGCCCTGGTGAGAAGAAACAGTGCTCTGCCCCAAGGACAAGACCCCAATCTCATCTACAGGTTTTGGTAAACTAGCACTTCTTCTGGCATATAGTTCAGCAGTGGAGGGAAAGACCTTTTGGTCACTATGACTTGGACACCACCTCAAATATTTCTTTAAAACTTAGCTCCCTTGGGGCACTGAGAACAAGAGACACCCCCCCCCATATGTACGTGCGGCAGTGAGGCAGAACTGCATAGCACACTGGGCACGTGAAATTAGGGTTTCTTTCACTCTTCTCACCTCTAAGATGAAAGTCTGCTGGGCAAGTGGGAAGACTTGATGCTGACAAGTTAAAAAGGGCAGACAGCAGGAGGCTTAGCTCAGGCAGGAACCACCCTTGGCGGCTGCAAACAGACTGAATTAATCTGGGTCTGATATTCCTGAGCTTAAGGTCAGCAAGTAGATCTGCATCTGGAAGTCCCTGTCTGCTATCACAGGATTCTATAGAATCCAAGAGCTATAAGCCCCAGTGGGCTCCTTGACCTCTACACCCAGAAGGGTGATCAGTGCTCAGTGGGTTTTGAAAACACTGAGACAGGGCTTCAGCCCCTACAGATCTCAGTGCTGTGTTTGCTTTCTCTAGTCCCGGAGCGGCAAAATCTGGGGAAATCTTGCTAAGTGGGAATACCAGCCCAATCCATAGGCTGGAAAGCTAAATGTGACCATCTGGCCTCTGGGACACACAGGAAAAACAGCTCTAGTAAACACCAAACATCTCCAGTACAGGCTCAACACCAGCGTAAATCATAGGAAAGACAAAGAGTACCCAGGTTTATCTGAACCTCTACGCCTCTTGTGCATATAACTGGCAGGATCCAATTTTCAAAGGTCCATAAAGAAGCCACACTAACCCCAGTGCTATTTCTGTTGTGATTTTTTCTTGTAACTGCACTCCCAGAACTGTTTTTACTTGATATTTCTCTTTGTATGTTCATCTTTACAAGTATTACATATTTGTATTATTTGAGAGTTTTGTACATGCTAAGATCATATTCACATTTACCCTTCCCCAAGCTTATCCCAGATTCACTTCCCCATTCCCTACCAATCCTATGTTACATCTTATGTTAATCCTACAAGACCAATTTGTAGTGACCAAATATTCTTGGGTGTCTGTCCTTCCCCTGGAGAGTGGTCCACTCGCCAGGGGTTACACCATTTGAAAAAAAAAAATGTCTCTCCTTCTTGCCACTAGCAATTGCCTGTAGCTCTACAGCTAGGGATGGAATGGTGTTCCCAACTCTCCATGCTGGGATTTGGTCTGGCTTAGATTTGCACTGGTTTTGTGCACTCGGTTCCAACTGCTGTACATTCGTATATGTAACAGCCGTGCTGTGTCTTGAGTGTGTTTTCTTGCAGTCATCCATCACCTTTGGCTCTGCACTCTTTTTGTCCCCTCTTCTGCAATGCTCCCTCAGCCTTTGGAAGAGAGAGAGAGAGAGAGAGAGAGAGAGAGAGAGAGAGAGAGAGAGACAGAGAGACAGAGAGAACATATATATGTGTATATATATGTATACATATATACATATACATACACATACACATATACATACACATACACATACACATACACATACACATACACATACACATACACATACACATACACATACACATATACATATACATATACATATACATATGTTCCTTTTAGAGATGATAATTTCAGTTTTTTTTCCTCTGCAGCTTGGCTAGCTGTGTGTCACTGTGTTAAATATATAATTAGGGAACCTTTATTTCCCCTTTTTATTGCTTAATATGTTCTAATTTTGTGCAGTGTGGTTTTGGTCATAGTCACAGCTTGCTTCCACCTCTTCCCAGATCTACTCTTCCCTCGCCGCTCAGTTTTGTGTTCTTTTCTAAATTGATCATTACCAATTTGTACTGTCCAAATATTTTTGGATTTGTGGCTACATTGGAATGTAGCCAACTTAGAAGGAGCTGTTCTCAGATCCTCTTCCTGCAGCTGTCAACTGCAAAGAGCTCCTCGGCTAGAAGTGGGACGCCATGCCCAGTTCCCCTCTCCAAACAGGGCTTGATCTCTCTTGGGCTTGTGTCAGTCTTATGTGTGTCACAACCACTGTGAGCTCATGGTGCAGCTGCCCTGCTGTGTTTAAGACAGTTTCCTTTTCCCATACAGTCATCTCCTGCTTCTGCCTCTGGCACTTTCTACCTCCTCTTCCAAAATGAACCCTGAGCTTTGGGAGGAGGCAGTGCTGCATACATGTTCTCTTTAGGGCTAAACATTCTACAGTCTCTTGTTCCCTACAGCCTGCCCAGTTATGTGTGCCATAACTTCTCTGTGCCAATCACCATCCACAGCAAATAAAAGTTCCTCTGATGGGAATTAAGAGATGCATTAATCTATGAGTATGACGACAATTAGGAGTTGGCTTAATATGTCCACTTAGCAGAGTAACAGTAATAGGTTCCTCCTAGGAACTATGATCTGCCTACCCATAGGTTCCTGGCCTGATAATCAAGCCAGGTGTGGGCTTCTCCTTGTAGAGTGGGGCTTCAAGCCAATTGCAAAGTAGTTACTCCCATGATGTTCGTGGCACTATTACACTGGCATCGACCTTTAAAGGGGGAATTATAGAACAGGTAGTGTTAAATTGAGATGGCAAGGGGGTGTCAGGGTAGAAGGACTACAAAGAAGGGTAAACACTAGCAGAGTATTCAGAAACTCACTGCCATAAAATCTCTCTCTCTCTCTCTCTCTCTCTCTCTCTCTCTCTCTCTCTCCACACACACACACACACACACACACACACACACACACACAGACACAGTTAAAATGGAGTTACCATAGAACAACATATCAGTGCCCTGTCTAGACAACAAGATTACCAAATAGAAAGCCCAGTGCCAGGAATGGGTTCCTTCTTTTGTAGTTAGCTGCTGGCCAGTGAGGTCTACAGGCCCCTGAACATTATAGGTAACTGTCAACGCTCTTCACCACTTGATGGCAAGACACTATCGTTGAACATATCACTATGATTCCGGTACTCATACGGAAGCTGTATCCCTAGTAGCTTTCATGGTGCTGGAAGGTACTGTGCACACTCCCAGAGAAAAGGAAGCATCCATCTTATCCAGCCATGAACCTGTGAGCTACAATAACGAGCCTAACAAGACATGCCCAGTGGTGTAAATAGGTTACTTTTTATTTAAAATTTGACCTGTGTTTCCCCCTTTAAATTTATGAACATTTAGCAATATTTTCGAATCTTAGTGGGTTTTAAAGAATCTTTTAGGACCCTTAGAATTCTCCCTCAAATTGTTATATATGTTTTAGTTTTTTCCCTTTTCCTCTATACCATTCCTCTCTACCCCTCTTCCCTTTTTCTGTCTTTCATTAGCCAGCCTTCTTCTTCGCCCATCTTCCCTTTACGTATTGGTTTTGTATGTGTCCTAAATAAATTTGACCTTCATTGCACTCTACATTCATTTTGTCCTTTTCTGTTTTATGGTCAGATGCTGACTTATTCAGCTTGAGTTCATCTAAAGCATGTTTCTATATCTTGCAGTTTATTGTCATTACAGCCACAACAGCTTGCTCTGTCCTTTCTAATAGGTACCAGGGAATAACTCTGAACAATAGACTGCCCCATGAGAACTTTCCGAAGTAAAACTGCCCAAATAGTAAGTCACCACACAGAATATTACAAAGGTAGCTCTAGTGTTAAAATCCATCAAGAAGCTGAGTAGGGAGACCCTGTAAGAGGACCAGCAGTCCCAACAAACCTGGATCCCTGAGATCTCCCAGACACTGGGTGTACTGGCTGGTTTTGTGTGTCAACTTGTCACAGGTTGGAGTTATCACAGAGAAAGGAGCTTCAGGAGAGGAAATGCCTCCATGAGATCCAGCGGTGGGGCATTTTCCCAATTAGTGATCAAGCAGGGAGGAACCCTTGTGGATGGTGCCATTCCTGACTGGTAGTCTTGGGTTCTATAAGAGAGAGGCTGAGTAAGCCAGGGGAAGCAAGACAGAAACATCCCTCCATGGCCTCTGCATCAGCTCCTGCTTCCTGGCCTGTTTGAGTTCCAGTCCTGACCTCCCTTAATTATGAACAGCAATGTGGAAATGTAAGCTGAATAAACCCTTTTCTCCCCAACTTGCTTCTTGGTCTCGATATTTGTGCAGGAATAGAAACCCTAAGACACTGGGCCACCAACCAGGCAGCATACACCAGCCAGTACGAGGCCCCCAACACATATCCAGCAGAGTACTGTAGGGTATGGA
The DNA here is from genome assembly GCA_964023405.1 of Apodemus agrarius. NCBI lineage: Eukaryota > Metazoa > Chordata > Mammalia > Rodentia > Muridae > Apodemus > Apodemus agrarius. The sequence goes on along the minus strand of OZ030011.1, from coordinate 25,397,255 downwards.
CTCAGAGAAGATTCACCTAACTCTCAAGAGACTTGAGGCCCCAGAGAGTTTAAAGATCTGGTGGGGTGGAGGGGTCAGGGGTAGGGACGACATTCTCATGGAGACTGGGGGAGGAGGTATGGGATGTGAAATAGTCAGTGGACTGGGAGGAGGATAAAATATGGACTGTATAAAAAGTTTAAAATTAATCAAAAAAAAATAAAAACTTTAATGACATTTACCATAGAACTAGGGGGAAATCCTAAGCCGTGTATGGGAGCACAAGAGTCTGAATGGGCCTGGTAGTGGTGGCACACGCCTTTAATCCCAGCACTTGGGAGGCAGAGGCAGGTGGATTTCTGAGTTCAGGGCCAGCCTGGTCTACAGAGTGAGTTCCAGGACAGCCGGGAAAACACAGAGAGACCCTGTCTCGGAAAAAAAAAAAAGGAGTCTGAATGGAGAAGGTCAGAAGGAGACCCTTAGAAGAGAAATACTAGAGATATTCAAAACCTTGGTATCAAATTATGTTTCTAAACTACAGAAACTAAACATGTGCTGCTAACTTTGACATTTTGATAATTATATATATATATGTGTGTGTGTGTGTGTGTGTGTGTGTGTATGTGTGTGTGTGTATCTGTGAGTATACATTTAAAAAGTAGTACTACATATAGTTCATTTCAGTTTATTAAAAAAATCCATTTAGTGAGCAAAGACATGACGTCATTAAATCAGACTATCAGAAAAGAATGACTTAACATTTTAGCCAAATAAGTATATTTATTATAGAATATGATGACAAAGTTCGGAATCATTGTGTTGTTTACAAAACCTTAGCCTAAATTACTAAAAGCTGTCAAGATTGCACACATGAAATTATAAACCATTACCATTACATAATTAGTGAATTTTATGTTGTACAACTGAGGATAAATTTGATATTTTCCAGATTCTCCCTTCTAACAGTATAAAATTCTGTATTGGAAATAAACAGATATCCTTTTTATCAGGCCAAAGTTGGGATAATTTCTTTGCTAGGTAGGCGTGCAAGGCTAGCTGCTACTCACCATTTGGAGACAAAGTATTTCCCACGCCCCTTCCAAGTTCATGGCTCCAGCCTGTGGCATTAAGAGGCTCCCGACGCTTTAGAAGGTGGAGCCCAGCTGTAGGATAAAATCACTGGGGCTATATTCTTGGGAGCTGCGTCTGGCCCTGTCCCCCGCGCCACCCTCTCTCACTTCCCCGACGCTGTAAGGTAATCAGGGTACCCCTTCTCCAAAACTTTCACCTTAGCCACAATGAAATGGAGCCAGCTAACCAAATATTGAAAACTCCAAAACAATAAGCAACATGACCTCTCCCCTCGCTGAAGTTTGGCCATGTATTTTATCATAGCCAAACAAAGGTCTCATGCCGTATCTCAAAGATCATGGAACAGAAAGGCTCAACAACCAAATGAAAACATTTCAGTTACACCTGTTACCAATTTTAAACAAAGCAAAAAGGTAAGCAAATGGGGTATTAAGTGAATACATTCAAGTATTACATCCAAGTCAGTTTTAAACAGACAAAACTAGGATCAGTTTGCCTGTTTAGGACCAACAGATACCAGGCCCACATACTTTCAGGAGCACATACAATTCCTTAAACTAAGAAAATAGACGTAATTTGGCCTGGTTGCATTTGCTTTGCTTTGAGTATTTCTTTTTAATGGAAAGGCAGGCACTGGGAAGGCTGAAGTGCACTAGGTGAGAGGCAGAAGAAATGTCCATGCTATCCAACCTTTGGGTCACATGGTGTCCACACGGTGACTTATCCTGGGTGGTGAGTGTGACAGTTCAACTTGAAGTCATTTCGAATGCAAGCGTCAGGGGGCTCCCGTGGAGGATTTTCCCGATCGCACCGTCTGAGGCAGGGACAGCTCCCCTTAACGTGGCTGTTGCAGCAGTCTGTCACCAATATTAGAGAGGACGTCTTAGGGATTCCAGTGTAGACTCAAGACCAGAAGCTATCCAGGAATCCTATAGTCTTTCAAAGCCGGACTGGGACTCTTGAGACAGTTGCTGTGAGGACTAACAACCACCGGATTCTCAGTCTCTCCTCTCTCTTCATGTTGAACAATGCAGAACAAGTCCTGAAAATAACTACAGGGCTTCCTAATGTGGAAGGTGTTTGAGAGGAGGGTGGGGCCATTTATTAGATTTCATTAATTCTTATCAATACTCTGTTTTATCTCCATTAGATGATTCACTAGACAAATCTAATAAACTCCCTTTTATTGTATACATCTCTCTTCCATCAGTCCTGTTCCTTTAAAGAGCCCTGACTAACGCAGATCGATCATAAAGTCCAGAGAAGAAGCAAGGACATGAGTGAGAAAACACAAACTATGTGGGATCAGAGCAGGCACTGGCGCCCTCTAGAGGACTGGAGCGGAGGCTGCCCCGCCATGGCCATCACTTGGCAATCAGTCTGTTTGACAGCTGCAGGGGTCGACTGAATTTCTCAGTCAGAGGACATGTGGGACATTGACAGGACAGCACTGGGTGTCACCAATGGATGACCAGTTTAATGGTGACAGTTGTCAGCTCAGAGACATAGCATCACCATGCTTCTTTACAACTTGCTCTCTGCATTCTTTATGCTAGCAACCCTCGCCCTCGCTCCAGCCAGTGCTCCACTTACCCCAGCTCCTCCTCCTTCAGCACGTCCTACAAGCTGTATTATCTTTCTTTCACTGTTTTAGGAATTCTGTCTGGTGAGCTATTTATTTGTGCAGAATCTATCTTTTAAACTGTCCTGGTAATGGGGCCTGTCTCAAGTCAGCTTTCTAACTACTACTTCTGAGTTTTGTGCACCCCATTCATTTTCCTGACAATTACATAAGAACTACATTGTCTGACACAGAGAATGCCAATTACAGGAAATGTAAAAGCAGTGTATGCTGTTGGAAAACACAGCCACTAGTTCCATTAGAGACTGTGACTGCACTTGGTGTATACGGTTACATCCAGGAGAACCGAATGGTACTCAGATTCCCAACTTTTGTCCTAAGTGTTTAACCTTACAACAGAAGATAGAAAATAGTGGACATTTTTTTTTTACAGAGCAGAACAGAGTGAGCCCCGTAAAACATATTTACATTTATAATATAAAATCTACCAAAACTAAAGGAAACCATAAAGAACCCATCCATAAATTTTACTCAGTGTAACTTGAAATAGTCTCTTTACAGTTTTAGGGTTAACATTGACTGACCTTTTCTACTTGAGTCATTCCCAGGTGCTTCTCTTTTCGGTAGGTGACTTATCTTGGGGGAACGGAATGTCACACAAAATAACCAGCGGGCTCACTTAAGTGGAACACATTGGAAAGGATGGTACAAAGCGATGGGACCATTGTTAGACTTCACTGTTTCATCAGTACTCTGCCTCACCTTCATTTAACTCTGAAGATCTATGCGTGTCTTGTTAAGAGCAAAGGGCAGAAGAACAAATCGTTAAGACGATGACCTGACGTTAGTAATCTTCCGAACTACAGAAAACACACAACGAAAATCAAAGAGTGCCGTTTCTCAAACTAAGCTTCACCTGTTACAGAAGAGAGGAGGAATAGACACTTGACGGGGTTCTTGGCTCTCGCAGTTAAAGATTTCCAGTCAATCCCAGGGAGCGTGAGAGCACAAGGCAATGAGTAAGAACTAGAAAGGGAGACCTGTTTGTCTTTCTTAGATAAAGTGGAGAGAGCACAACTAAGAAAAGGAGAAGATTAGGAGGGACTGTTATGTAATGCCAGGAGAGACACAGATCTAAGCGCTGAGGGCATTTTGGAGACAACGTTCTATAGCAGCCAAAGGAAAGCTTTTCTATAGATGCCATCACAAAACGTGTCATCTGTATTTTAACATGCGTGCATTCAAGAGCCACTTCTTTCACTCCATGCTTCCCATGTGCTGGGCACCCTCTCATACCCGTTACACGCCCACTCATCCGTTCATTTACCAAGGACCTAAGCTGCTGCTGTCATTTGCTCTGTAATAGGCACCGCACCATCAATGGAAGATAAATAACAAAACTAATTCCTTGACAAGTTAATTGATTACCTAGAACATCTGTATTATATAGCTATAGAATATATACTTTATATATAATAATTAAGAATACATACCTATCAGGAAGGAGCCTTTTCAGTTTATTCTTACTCTGGGCTTATAAGCTCCATTCCCAGCACCTCCTGCTCAGCATAGTTACATTGGCATGATAAATGATTTCAGATTTTACAAATGAAACATAAGCAAATTGCATTTTTTTTCTTTTATGGAACACATTTTGCTTTTTCCTGCCGTTAATGCTTAGTTCTTTTCTAATTCAAACTTTCTAGGTTGTTTTTTTCTTATGACACCCACTCCTCCAGGCATAGCTGTGCGTGCTGTAATCCCAGCATTTAGGAGGGAAAGGGGAAACGAGGAGGAGGTTAAGGCAGGGCAGCCTCCACTACACAGTTAGGCTGAGGCTACATGAAACTTTTATCAAAACAAAATCATTCCTTCAAATCATAGATCATCATCTCCCAGTTTAGGGGAATGCCGGCAGCACTTTTAGATCTGGCTTGCTCTAAATCAGTGGCCCTGAAACCCTTGCCATCTGGGGAAGTTATGTGTCTTGAGAACCAATTCCATTATTATACAAGTCTCAGAGTAAGTGGTTTCTAGTGGCACAGCCCTTCAAACTCTCATCTTTCAAGACTTTGTACAATACATTTTCATCTCTCATGTTGTTGTCACTTGTGGCTGCCACTGGTACAGTGCCTATGTGCCTTATTCTTTCACTAAGCCAAACAGGCATCTCCAAAGCTTTCTACGTAGGGAAGGAGGAGCAGGGGGATGCTGTCCATTCTCAAGGGAAATGGTTCACGTTCTACTCCCACTTCCTCTGAACTCAGTCATAAAAGCTCATCATGCTAGCTAGTGACAATGGAGCTGCTGTTTCGCTGCATACTAAGGAGAAGAAATTGTAGGAGGAAACACCATTTCTGTCAAGACTGCCTATTGGACCATCAAACAGTCTTGTCCACTGGGTACACAGAAAGACAACCCAGGGTCCACATAATTAGGCGGTACTCGTTACGAGGTTCTCCCTCTCCACATTCGACCACCTATAAAGAATGAAAACTATTCACTTGCACAGCCCTAAAGTAGAGTACAGCTTAGGGACAACTCTTCAAAAGCTGAAGAGTATAAAATACCTCGACAAAGTTATGCCCTGTAGCAAAATTCTGAAGTCCCACTGGATTCTGGAGAGCAGCGGTAGTTCCTAGATTGACTCCAGTTCTTGCTTCTGGAGCTTTTTGATTAGATCTAAAATGTCCCCCAGAGGCTCACATATTTGAACATCTGTTCTCCAGCTGGCGGCTCTGGTTTGGAAGGTTATGGGACCCGGATGATGGAGGTAGAAGACAGAGGATTTGTTTCCACATCTGCCCAGGCATATCAATCCATCGCTAGGTCTCCATCACCTCACAATGAGCCAGCTTCTCCAAGCACAAAGCTTTTCTTCTCTCTCTGATGCAACTTTTCCCTCAGGAACCACGAACTTAAATCTTTCCCCCTTTAAGTTGCCTTGGTCAGGCATTTGGGCACAGCAACATCTCATGGGTCGTCGATCACGCCAAATTGGGAGGAAGCCTTTGGAAGCCCTAGAAACCTTGACTCAGAGTTGGGTCATGACCACTGTTCTCAAAGAATTTGAAGTCATCTTGGCCAGATTTATGGTTTCTTCAGCAGGACCATTCTTTTAGAACCCAGGGTTCTGTAGATAAGTTGATGTGTCGCAACTACACCCAACGTGCTTTTACTTTCCATACAGACTGCCCCCATTACTAACTCCTCCTCGTGGTGCATCTTCCTCCCAATTGGTGGCAACCGCATAAGGGCCGCTGGAATTGGGCATCCCACTCAAGTTACATTATCTCACTGAGATGCTTTGTGTAAGCTTTATACTTCTTCTCTCTTGTGGCTTGTAAGCATGTCTAGGCTCAAATGTTAGTGCACTATTTCTTCTTGCAGACCAACCAGTTATTTTCTAGGGTCATCTCTTTTTTTCTAACAAGGTACCAAATAGCACCAGGAATATCCGATCTTCACAAATCCTTGCCTGAAGCTAATTCCTGGGCCACTGGTCCCCACACCATAGTTATAGTTTTGTTCAGTTTTTGCCACGTGACTACTTGGGCTCTGTCTTTCTAATTTCTGAATCTTGGTTCTTCTGTACCACTACTCACTGAGTCAAGCTCCTGTGCCCTTGACACCAAAGTACTGATTGCTATCCTAAGCAAATTCCCAAATAAGGATTTCATTTAATAATTATTTCTCCATCTTGTCTCAGAGGTCGGATGGCTCTTCATCTCAGAGTAACTAGTTACCCTGAAGGATATACCAGACACGGAGAAGTTGTTATGACCTGACCATGGTAATTCCAACATGACTCCAAGGGTCAATGGGGTGAAGTTCTCTGATACTCGATATCTTCTCTTTCTTTTTTAATGGTACATAACTTCCAGCAGCTTCTTGGAAATAGTTTTGTCTAGGTAAAATCTTGAATCCTCACAGGTCTCATTTTTTTTTTCTGTGTCTTGCATTCATTAAATACATGTCTAAGATTCCAACTGGAGAATATGACAGCCTTCAGAATTCTGGAGCCATTGCTATAACATCTTCTAACTTCTTGTGTCTCCGTGTTTGTTCCTTTGTGTGTCCTTTTCAATTGTGTACATGTGTGTTTCCATTTCTTCTTTTCCTAGAATTCTTCTTTGTGGTATGGGAATTCTCCTTATGTTGGTAAGTTTTGTAGCGTGAGAACTCATGTCTTTCCATGTGGAATAAGCTCTCCCTTCCAGCACGGTAACTGCAGCTACTGTCCTTTCCCAATGCTTGCTATTTACGTACTGGAGCATCAGAACTACATTTTTTTTAAATGCTACTTCCTCTTTGTATTTTGATAAATTTCTTAAGAGATTTCTTCCATTATACATTCTAATATTTCTTTAGATTTTTTTTTTTGATATCAAGTGTTCTTAAGAGCTACATTATGGCCTCAGCATCTGTCCTTATATGCCATCATCTTGTCCACAGGTGATATTTTTTGAAAGTGTCTTGGAATTTTTGTTGTTGGTATTGGTGTGTGTGTGTGTGTGTGTGTGTGTGTGTGTTTTAGGACATTTGTTTTTTCCTCTGGAGCTTTTTGTTTTATTTTATTTTTTATTCTTACACACACACTGGAAAGCTCTGTCTTGTTGCTTTCCTTCTGAAAATCCTTATTTAGATCATTCTTAATGTTCAGCTGAGTACTCTCACGAGACATTGAAAAGACGGTTGGGCTCTCTTAATTGGATGAAGGGAGCCTGCTGACTCAGAAGAAATCCAAAGTTTCTGCCTTGGTGTCACGATTCTTCAGTAGACTACTAGAAGAGAGTAGATCTGTCGTTTCGACGTTCCGTGGATGTGTTTGGGTGGAGCCCCTCATGTAGATTAGGCCCAGCTCCTTCATTCATGCTCTGCATGGTGTTTCAGACTCTCGTCCTTTTCTCTTTTTCCTTTTTTTTTTTTTTTCTTTTTCAAGTCATAAGCTTAATTTCATGCCTGGCTGGGAGAAGTGGATGCACAGTAGGACTGCAGAGGATCCTCCCAACCCATTGTTTTAGAGATCATCCTTTCTAGAAGCTCCGGAGCCTGCATTCTTTTCATTTTATCTCTGGAGTTTTGTGAAGTCTTTGTGGGATAAACATGGTCAGTTCTTCCTTTCCTGCGTTTGAGAAGTTAGCCGGTTTTTTGTCTCCTGTATCAATTCCTGTTTAATCTCTTTGCTTTCCAGTTTCAGGCATCGTTATTCTAGGCTTCCAGTTCACCCCATTAGTGTCGTCCCGGATTTGGATTGGGAGTGAGGCTGCACGCTGCGCCTTTCCCTCCTCCCAAGAGTCACAGATTTCTTGGATCAAGGGCTGCACTTGACCAATGTCCTCATCATCCCCCAGAACAGCACTATAGTTGTACAGCTTCCCCCAGACTCCCTTTTCCAAGCTGACTTCAGCCCTTGCGGTGCCTTCAAGTACTGCCAGCACTGCTTCCTGCATCAGAGCAACAGTCTGCGTTGCCAGTGTGTACACACCCTGGGCCTCGAGCAAGCGGTAGAAAGGGCTAAGTTGTGCATGTGCCGAGGTGGGGGTGGCGGAGGGGGTCTGTTCAGGAGATTGTACCATCATCTCTTCTTATGGCAAGTCACAGCTTTAACTGAAATGGACTTAACTTTGAAGCTGTATTCGCGGTTGTTACTCCCTATCAGCTGGAGCAAAGAATCACATCATTTCCCTTTGCCTTGTGGGAGAATATTTGTCCAGGTAGAAGGATATACTGTAACAGCTTGTTAGCTTAATTTGTAACTTTCAAATATTATGCCTTTGCTCAGAAGTACTGCAAATGTTAGGCCTGGTCTATCCCTACCTTTATAGATTTATAAAATAAATTTACTGTGTTTCAAGAGGGACCAAGGACAGACCTGTGCATTTGTTTGCTACCCTGTACTGCTGCCTTGTTCTCCATTCAAGATGGCTGCAGGCTATGAGATGTCTTACATCTGAAATGATGCTTCACTTCCCTTTTTGTTAATTGTTTTAAGCTCATGGTGCCACTTCTGATCACTGAGGCATGTCCTAAGAATTTTTTTTTTTTTTTGAGGAATGTTTATTCTCGTGATTTTTGCACGAGAGTATTCCTGCAAGTTTCCCTCTTAGACATAATTATTTTCCTAGAAAATTCATTTCTTCTGAAAGCTTTAACGTTGTCTCCCTTCTTTTCACAGTATCCTATTCACACTGCCTAAATAGGACATGATTTAGCACAACTGCTTGCCCATTGGAAGAGCCCAGGAAGCACTGGGGAAGCGCCATAGTGAGCGGTTTAGCTACACTACGCTGCGCTGAGCCCTAACAGCCTTACATCTGTTGCTACTACAGATACCCAGACAGTCATTTTGGCATGCTTCCTTCCACATGAGCAGCCTACGAGATCTAAGCTGAGGATCATGGAGTGTCACCTCAAAATCGCACAAGTGCACGAGCTAAATCTCTGCCTCTTCACGTGCTTGGTTTCCTAACAGGAAATGTGCTAGTGTCCTCAAACAAATTCTCTTCCAGACATGTCTTTCTTAGTGTCTCTTATTGGTCTAATGGAAGTGATGTCAACTAATACTCTACAGTTTGTGTTGAAAGCTAGAGTCAGGACAGAGAAGAAGCTGACGCTCTGAGAGGCGACACTCGGGAGTCTAAAGCGTAAAAGCCAGCGCACCCCTTAGCCAACAGCAGTCCACAAAAAAAAAAAAAACAAAAAAAAAAAAAAACATGTTAAATCCAGGAACTATTTCAGCAGTATTTATTCTCAGAGCAGAGCTGTTGGGCCTGCAGGCCCTGGTGTGCCCCCCTTCTTGGGAACAATCGTAAAAAGGAAGTTCTAAGAGAGCATTACAATGAGAATTCAGTAAGAGAGCAGTGTTTTCTGAATCACCTATTAACCCAGAAATGAGGTACGTCAACCAGCATTTAAGACACATTGCACACCTGTCCATTCTCCAGAAGGATAAAAATTTATCCAAGAAAGCAATATATTATCCAGGAAACCTGCAGGCCCCATGTGACATGCTGGTCCCAGCAAAGAGTCAGTAAAGTCGCCATGGCTGTAGGCTGCTCTCTGCCTTCCTAGACCTTGGTTTCACTTTATCCATATTCAGAGGTACCTGTTCAAGAGGCTGACTTCCCTCAGTACACAGGCATCCATCCCTTCTCTCACCCTTTAACGTATTGGAAACCTATCCAATACCCCTGGGCTTTAAAATTAAAGAGGATCTGTGAATGCGAGCTGGACAGGAGACCTACAATGAAACTACCCATCTGTAGTTGAGTTCTTGGCTCAATGAGAGAAATGCAGGCAGGATTTTGGTCAAGAAACCCCAGTCTTATGGGGCTGACAATATAATACAGTGGGAGGGCACTTAGTCTAGCCAGTCTCCGGCCCTACGTTTGAAAGCTCATACTTTAAGAAGACAAACAAGCAGAACTTTTTTTTTTTTAATTCTACTTTTTTTAAACTTAAAGTGATTTACATGGATTTCACCCAATGCTTTCGATGAGACTAGGCGATGCCCCACCAATCTATCGTCATCCTCTTGTATTTTCCGGGCACTGGTTTGTACAGTTTCTACTTTTGAGGATGGGGAACATGTCCGCAGGCTCTTCTCATACCATCCAAACTGGGTGAAAGTTTGACTCAAACTAAAAAGCAGTTTCAAATATCCGATTAGCAATGAGAAATCTGGCTAACTCCGGGAGAAAAAGTGAACGGACAAATTTTAGAGCTCATGGTTTCAATTAAGGGGGAAGAGACCATATTGGCTAGAGTCCAGCATTAGGAGTTAAACTTTTCCTGAGACAAAAGAGAGTGTGAACTTCAATTCCAGAAAGGCTCGGGACGCCATAAAGCAGCTCCCTTTGCCTTTAACTTAGTCAGCCATGTTTTCAGAGTTGAGCCTTGGGCTTCATTTAACATTCCTGGTTGGTGAGGCAGAAGGACAAATCAGGATTCTGCATTTCTGAAACCAGGTGCCCCCCCTCCCCGCTTTGCTGTCTCCCCCGGGGCCTGCCTCAGGCCCTCTGATTGTGTCTGTCCTGCCTCTCTGACTTTGCCAAGAGAAAGCACGACTCAGGCAAGACTGTAATCTACAAGTGAAAGGATGATCAAAGAAGAGCCAGGGAATCGAGTAGGCATCAAAAATGCCTTACTAGTCTCAGGGAAGTTCCCCTGTGACATTTAAGATAGAGCCAGCATAAAACCAAAGCAAAAATCATCTTCAGGGTTAGCTGTGGTCACTTAAAGCTATTCGTGGGAGAGGAAGAGACTCAATCAGAACCATAGGCATAAATGACTATTGACCTTTCATTCACAAAGGAAGCTGGTAGGCCGTCCTTGTTTCTTTTTGTCTGCGTCTGATACTAACTCGCCCAATGAGAACTCTGAGAAAAAAGAAAATGCTTCTGGAGCAGATGAAGCAAACTCCTGGCTGCTTTTTCTTCTTAGTATGAATACAGATACAGAGACACAGATTCCGGAATGTTCCCAAAGGGATAAATAGCTTATGGATGCCCGTGTTTCTACCAAGAGCTCGACTCATCCTTCCAGGGCCTTTCTGATATTGCAAGCTCAGCCAAAATTGGTTTTGTTACCAAAGAACTGGAAAAAGGAAAACACCAAGAAAAACACCACCATCACCACCACCACCACCAGTCTTTGGGTGGAGAAACCTTAAGTTAAACACCTGTCGGACTTACACTTTTTCATTCTCCTCCACCCTCCCACTCCCACCCCACCCACCCCCCCCCAAGAAATCAGAAGAAAGGTTAAAAGAACTTCTAAAGCAGAACAGAGTGGGGAAAGCTAGGGCACCTCACACAGGCAGGCGTGTCTGAGCCCGGAGAAGAACACAGAACTAGTTGCCTCGTGTTCATTGAGGATTTCACTGCAGGTTTACATTGGAAAGAGGCAAACACAGGCTTCTACTAAAAAACTAGGCTTGACTATGAAATCCGGGCTCCTGTCTTTGGGTCTTTGGGGTCAACAAACAGCCAGCCATATGCTATTACTCTTAGTTTAAATGCATGGCCAGTGGGGAGCTGTTCGGGTAGCCGAGCATCTGAGTGTGTGTGAGAAAGAGGAAACAGGTAACTGCACCTCCTGTTGTTGGTTTCCCTTTTCATTTTGAGCTAGCTGACTATTGGCTCACCTGGCCATCACCATCCCAAGGCTTCTCTGTTGGTACGATTGGTTTGTTGGTTTGTTTGTGTGTTTTTAACCTAACTAGTGGCAAGCAATGTGACCGTTTCTGGAGAAAAATGGTATGTATTCACTTAGAAGTGGATATTAGCTGAAAAGAAAAGATGAACCATGCTATAGTCCACAGAAGCAAGGTGGTCTCCAGGGGCAGGGAAGTGCATGGATCTCCCTGGGAAGTGGACATAGATTTTACGTGTGGCCTGGAGGATGGTAGGAATGGACACAGGAGGGATCAGATCGAGGAGAGGATGGTGGGGGTGGAAGGGCTGGCGGAGAGGACTGGATTGGGGGCAACATTTACAGGGTAAAAACCTAATGTAATGGAAACTCTAAGAAACTTATAAGAGTGACCCTAGCTAAGACTCCTAGCCATGGAGATCATGGGTCCTGCACTCAGCATCTTCGGTGACCAGGCAAGGCTTCCCCTGGAGGGACTAGGACACCAACCCAGCCACAGAACCTTTGACCTATAATTTGTCCTGCCAGCAAGAAGTGAAAGAGATGCTAACTTGTAGGAGTGGCCAAGCAATGACTGGTCCAACTTGTGACACATCCCATGAGAGGGAACCCACGCCTGACACTGCCTGGGTAGCCAGAAACCAGAGACTGGATAGCCCAGAGACCTAGGATAGAACCAAACATGACTGACAAAAGTTGTTGTTTTTTTTTTAAGTCATTTCTGAAGGGCATTTTCTCTTGTTTCCTCTCTGAGAATCTTGCTCTGTCTACAACTCCCAACTCCCTGTCTACCCCACTTGATTGATCATCCTTAATAGAGAAGGGTCTGCTGCATTGCGTAAGTCTGTGGGAAAGGAACATTAATTATCCCAGAGGAAAAAAATCACATCAGAGTCTAAAGAGTCTTCTCCTGGTTTTGGAGGGGAACAGTGTGTGTGTGTGTGTGTGTGTGTGTGTGTGTGTGTGTACACACACATATATGTATATATATATATATATACATATATATATATATATATATACACTATATATATATAAGTGTGTGTGTGTGTGTGTGTGTGTGTGTGTGTGATCTTCAGTGAGGCTCTTGCTGTGGAGGACATGCCTCAAGTGAATTCTTGCCTATGCTTGGGTAAAGTGTTGACAGAGATGTCTCTGTCTCAAGCTGCCACTATCTCGGTAGGTCCTCAGAACAAAACCAGCACATGACATAAGCAAGCTGCTCTCATAAGCTTTGGAGGCAGAGTGAAGTTAGGTTGAGACAGAATTTAACCATGTGGGGCAGGATCAGAAAGTGGTTTTGGTTTTGGTTTCCTCTCACCCAATGCCTGCAACAGAGTCTGTCCCTTTGGTATTTTTTTTAGTATATATACACACACACACACACACTCACACACGTTTGTCTTCAGGTTTGAAAAAAAATCTAACCCTGGCCATTTTCAAATCAAAACTTGAAACTTGTACCCAGCCAGCCAATTAAAATGCCTTTCTCTACCCTGTCCAGTCTAGTTTCAGATTTGGGAATCTGCCCCATGGGGAGGAGCCACTGTTCCCAACATACTGTCTAGTTTCTCAGGAACAAGAGGAATGGGGTGAGGGGGGGCAGAGAATGAAAGAAATGTTACTTAGATGATTTCTCTGGGCCTCGGGCAGGCAAATACTGGCTTTAAGGAGGGCAGTTATTATCTGAAGACCATCTAAGGGACCTCTGGTAACAGTCTCTAAAGAAAACAGTGCTTTCCTTGACTGAGTCCCTATGATTCCAGATCTGACAGCTCCTCTTACCTGTATATATGTGTGTGTGTGTGTGTGTGTGTGTGTGTGTGTGTGTGTGTGTCTTTCTAGATAGCTTGATCCTGGATCCTTCCCACAGTTGCCTGGTACCTTAGAGGATGCTCTTGTATCTCTTAAGATGAGACACATGCAGATGTATTCTTCAGCCTTGATCTTTGCCTCAGCCAGTCTCTCAACATCTTTGACTCTGCCCAAGGGGATACCTGTCAACTTTTCTAATGAACTCTATGTTCTTACAGTAACACAAGGCAAGCCAATGAATTTCTAAACCCCAGAAAACATTCATCTAGAGTATTTAAACTATTCCCTGCCTTTGAAAAGATGATTCAGTCCATAAGACTTTACTGCCATGATGACTGCGCCAGCTTTATCTGACTAACAAATGAAAGTAAAAAAAAAAAAAAAAGAGGCAAGAGGATCCTCCTTGGTTCAATTCCCCCTTCCCAACTTCCCAGGCAGCTCGGGGTGGAGGGGGACGCATAAAATACATAGCTGGTTTTCCTCCTACAAATCTCTTCAAAATAATTAGCCTAATGAATTGCAATCTCATAGATTTTAAAACGGGGCACAATTGTTCCAAACCCAAATCTGTCCTAGAAATGAATGCCAAGCTCTGTTTTACTGATTGCCCACCACTTCAGGGATTCAGTAACAGTTACTGTGCTGGAAGTTTCTTTCCGCATGCTATTGCAGATTCTGCCTCTGTGGATACCCAGTGGGGGTAGGAAGACTGCAAGACTTAGGTACTGGGGTTAAGTATCTGCTTCTACAGTTTCTTCCTCTTCTCTAGTGGGATTCCTCTCAGGTAATGTGAGAAGCCATTCCACTCACAGTGATGTGTCTTTCTCTGGGACAGATACCCTGATCCTTCTACAGGAGGTGGGGGTATCATTTCCCCAAAGGACCACCAGCTAATTGTCAAGAGACAGACCACCTTTAGCCTCCACATTCACAAGTCTCTAAGAAGCCAATTATAGCAATTAGCTACATGCACGTTACAAATTAAAAATCTTTAACCAGCAGTTCATTAAACATTAAACTGTTTCTCCTAATACCAGAAACTATCAGAAGCAATCAAGAGATAAGGAGGCTATGTGGAACTTTATAAAGAAAAGCCACTTTCCATTAGCCCCCTGTGATTTATGGGAAAGAAAAGCATTCAACACAGTCAACTATAGCTTAGGCCCAGCCAGCTCAGTAGCCTCTCATAGTGATGTATGATAGATAATAAGATGGGCAGTTAATCTTCTCAAAAAAAAAAAGGGCCCAAAGGAAAATCTTAAAGCCAAATGCCTGTCCTTTCTAGGAAGCCTGTCATGTATTCTGTCACGACAGAGTAAGACTATGTTTTATGTTTTGATAGGGCATAAACAAAGCATCATCCATATGCTTTTTCTCACACACCACACAGCTATTGAAAGCTGAAGGGATAACCAGATAACAGCAACCACAGAATAAGGTGAACTTGCCCTTTCCCTTTTTTGGTGTTCTCAGTACTGACAAGAAGAAAGCATAGAGAAGCTGTCAAAACAGGGTACATTTTTAATATGGCAACAGGCCAGGAAGCCATAAGAAGGGATTTAATATAAGCAGAGAGAAATGTCGCAAGTCTGAGCCAGAGTTTACCATGAGACAGTGTCCATTCTGTGTCAGCCCTCCGTTGGGAATGTGTCCAAAGAGTAGGTAGAAAAACAGCAAAGAAGATAGAATACGTGGGCTGTGCTAACCGGCACCCTCTGTCTGTCTCCTTGGTGGGCAGCCGCAGTCGCCACCTCCTTGGTGGGCAGCCACAGCGGCGTATTCACCTTTCAGCTCGGTTTATCGTGTTCGCTCACGCATCCCCCGGACTTACAGCCCCACATTTCCATCAGCTTCTAAACCCTGCCTTCATCACACTCTTGAGCCCACTCCCATCTCCTGCACTTAACATGTTACTGTGTTTGTCACACCTGACCTTTTGGTGGCCAGTTTGTGCTGTCCGGACAATCCCTCCCTCCTATTGACTGCTGTCAGAACTCAGACTTTTCCTATGTGTGTTCGACATAACCCTGTGATCATCATGGCTACCTGTTCACATCCCTCAAAGTGCTACCATTCTCCCAGGTCTATTATAGTCTAGGTAGAGCTGATGTTCAAAATATTTAACAACTAGTACGACATAGGCACTAACGAATAGAGCAACTTTCCATAGGAAACCATCAGCATCAAGGGCAGATGCTCATTTGCTCAATATGAAACCTGAAGAAAACATGAAATGATCGACCTCTGTATTTGAAATCGTTGATTTCTGTGGTTAGACTTGGTGCCCACCCTTCAAGTGACTTCCAACTCTCTCCAAGTACAGCTTGTTTATTTGAGCCTGCTAGTCCCCAAGGGCAAATGTATCCTTTTTCTTTCTTTTTATTGAAAAAGTAAAAACATTTTGTGATAAAATTGAAGATTTACACAGAAAACATTTCTGATAAATTGAAGAAATATCTAGGAAAACATGTTAAAATTGACAATTTTCATGGAAAGTCCTTTAGTAATAAACATTCCAGGTACGTGCTTAGATTTCAAGGCAGGTTGGGTTTGTTTTCTTTTAAAATAGTTAAGTAACCCTCATAAGTATGTACTCCACATTTTGACCTTTCAGTTTCACCTGAATACTTTGTCTGCATGGTGCTTCTTCCAAACAAACCCATTCCTGACTGTCATCCAAGCACAAAGCAACCAAGAAGTTCCAAAGCAATCCATTGTTCTGAGCTGGGAACTTCTTCTGCATCACAATTATCAGGAAAAACTAAATCAGTCCCCTGGAATTGTTCTACCATCTCCATATAAGCTTATTTAATATTTAAGGTATGAAATCTCCTCCCCCAAAGGTCCTTAGATCCTGAGGGCATGGCCCCAGCCTCTTTCACTATTGGGACTTGATGCAACCTTAGGAGGCAGGGCTGGTGAAAAGATGTAAGATCCCTGGGGTGTGACCTTCGATGGGACACTAGGACCCTGACCTCTTCTCTTTCCGTTTGCTTCCTGGCCACCATGAGATTAGCAGCTTTGTTCTGCCACGTACTTCCTGCCATGATGTCCTGACTCACCACAGGTCTAAAGTGAAAGGAGGTCATGTGACCAAGAATGAAAACTTCTGAGATTAGGAATCAAAAATTTTTTAGAAAGAGATGGTGTCAGAGATTTTTGTCGCAGTGACACAAAGCTGATTAGCACAGAAAACTGGAACTGAGAAAGGTAGCTGGCCATTGATGGCGTGGTTTAGAAGCCAGTAGAACCTATTTGTGAAGGAATTCGGAAAAGTTAAGAGAACTAGTGAAAGCTGGGAAAGTTGTAAGCTCAGTGATCTGACTGGAGTCTAGGAAACTGTGTGGCTAGGGGTATAGGGTGAAGAGACTGGGCGCTTGTAAGGTTTTAGGTGGGAGCAGGGACTGTGGAAATTGAAAGCAATTCTGACAAATGACTTGTCTACATTTTTCCATGTCTTGAGACTTTTGTGGGTGGTTGAGTTTAAGCCCGAAAGACTACTTAAATCAAATGGAGGAAACTTCAAAGCACACAACATCCAGGCTATAGCATGGGTATCCTGGCCCCCTTTAGATTAATCGTGCTTGGCAAAGCAGCTAAGCAGGAAAATAAACACATGTAAAGTTGCAGACAAAGAAAGTCTGATTCCAAAAGACTTAGTACCAATTAAAAGGAGCCAAGCACTTTGCACCAGAAATCATAGGAAAGATGGCTTGATTACATCTCAGGTGTCAACAGAAACGCATCACAAAGAGATTTCGACTTGAGATGAAAACTCCTGGGTGCCCTGTTCACACAGGGTAACTAACAGAGTTATTTCCCTGAGTTGTGTTTCCAACACCGGAGTCTTCGGTATTCCATTTGCAGCCATGGACTAGGGAAGCCCAGCTACTTCTCAAACCAGGAGCAGAACTTGGCATCATCCATGTGACACTGGTTTTTTTTTGCAAGGATACAGATGCAAGAGTTATAGGCTCATGCAAACTTCAGAGAATATCTTGGGAGTCTATGAATTCTGTGAAGGGGATCGGGCTTCTAGAGAGCAGCCCTTGACCAAGCAATATATGATGCCGTAAGAGTCAAGCCAAAGATGCAATGGAGACCCCAGAAAGTCAGAGATGTCAGAACAGTGAAATACCTGCTGGGAGAAGTTGTAAGCAGCAAGCAAAGATGACCAAGAGAGTGGCCGTGGGGATTGCAGCCAGCAAGGCAGGAGACCCGTGGGAGCTCCTACCATGGCCCTGGATCCTGGACATGAGGCTATTGTATTTACTAAAACCTATGTTCGGTTTAGACTTCCTTTGGTCTACTTTTCATATCCGTCTACCTATTTCCCTCTTTGTGAATGGTAATGCTCACCCTATGCCTTGCATATTGGAAGCATGTAACTTTTAGATATTTATAGGTCTCACCACCAAATTTTTGCCTTGAGTCTCACAGGAGACTATGAATTAGGATCTTTGAGTAGTGCTGGAACTATTTATCCTTTGGGAACACTCGGGAATATACTAAATGTTTTTTTTTTTTCCCCTTCATTATTAAATGACCCTTTTCAAGGACTTAAATGCAAAATGCTGCATTTTAGATTTGAAGTATCCTGCAAAGGCCCATGTGTTAAAAGCTTGGTCACCAGCCTGGTTTGTTACTAGGAGGGAGTGAAACTTTTAGGAAATGGGGCCTAGTAGAAGGGAGTGAGGTCACTATGGGTATGCCTTTTAGAAGGTGATGAAACTCTGTGCCCCACTCTGTTTCCTGGCTGCCATGATATAAGAAATTTTGCTCTGCCCCAAATTCCCCACCAAGTTGTGTGCCTTACCACAAGCTCAAAAGCAATGAAACCAACTGGCCATGGGTTAAAACCACTGAAACTGTGAGTCAAAATAAACCTTTCTTCCTTCTGAGTTGATTCCCTCAGTTTTCTCAGTTACACAAAGTTAGAAAGTTCTAACACTGTAATCTCCTGCCTCTCAAGTGTCATTGAGGGTTGGTGGGTCTAGGGGTAGGGTGGA
The DNA here is from genome assembly GCA_964023405.1 of Apodemus agrarius. NCBI lineage: Eukaryota > Metazoa > Chordata > Mammalia > Rodentia > Muridae > Apodemus > Apodemus agrarius. Next base: position 25,378,622 of record OZ030011.1, on the reverse strand, counting down.
AGGCACCTTTAAATAAAGACTTCCAGATAGAACTCCTATTTTAGGAGTCAAAGTCAGTTCATTTAAGTTGTTGTCATGGTTAAGACATTCAGCCATTTCTGGCAAGTGAAACCCACCAGAAACCCACCAGAGGTGTTTGGAAGCCCAAAGCGACGTTACCATCAGCTGTTAAAGTGCTTCCCCCAACCAACTCTGTCACAGCCTAGGCTATGGTTTGCTATCTTTCCTCACACACCCCAGGGCCAACAGCTTCAGACAAAGATGCAACCGTACCCTGCATCACAGGGTATCCACAGAGGCAGAAAGGAAGCGGTCATTTATCCTACCTGCATGGACACCATTATTTTAAAACACCAATATCCTTTCCTTCCAGAAATGTATGAGTTCCTTGACAATCTTTACTAGACCATTGGCTTTATAGCATATGTGTTAACCAAGGCACTGAAGTTAATTATAAGGCTTCAATTGACATTTTTACCATGTACTGCCTTATTGGAAGTTCCAGACTGAGCTATATGAATACACCTTTGTATTTAGTACAACTGGTTAAGTAACACAAAAGACCAGAGGCTGAAAATAGAAATATTCTCTAGAGGAATGAAATGGTTTATTGAAAGATGAGGACCTTGCTCACTTAATTTGGAAATCTTTGGGACTCTCGGATCTGAAAGAAAAGTCACTGGACCAATTAAGAAAGGTCAGAATAACACCCATTAAGAATCTTGGGCTCAAGTTTGAATTTTGTAAATATATATACAGATACATAACCTGAACGTAGCAAGGAATTAGTAGTCATGCGCAAAAGGAGGTAAGAATGAAGATACTGGAGTCTACAAACAGGAGAGTCATTTCATACTAGTTCTGTGTTAACCAATGGGCCAAATTTTACAGACTAGAAGACCCTGACATCTCTATTAACAGGATGCTTTGCCTTTATTCCTAGAAAATGCAGTCTGCTTTTATTTATATATGCAAGAAACACTGTGACCCCAAGTCTTAAATTTCATACCAAGGGAATTATTCTCAGGCTCTCCCTTTATCAGTAGGTACTCTTGTGTAAATGAGACCAGGAATCGGTGTCTTGCTCTAGACAGTGACTTGATGTTGGCACTGAGACATAAGTAAAGTTAAGACCAAACACAGCTCAGGTTAGAGGTCAGTTTGGCAAAGCTGGCTTCCAGGATTAACTGACGTGTTGGGCATTTGGGCATTCAGAAATGGATTAAAGAGCAGGCATTATTGGAAATAAGGACTCAAAGGCTTAATTCTCTTATGGCAGAGAGCCAGGACCAGAATACAGAGAACATAAGTGCAGATAGAAAGAGACTGACTGAACTGCGTAGGTTGAGGTGGGGAACCAAGACAAAAGAGCAGACTCAAAGATAGCCTGCTAGCTTCCATCATCTCCCAGGAGATGTCTTGAAGACAAGTGACACGCAGCAAGGGCTGGGAACACTCTGGTATAGTAATACTGAGGACTCAGGCTGATTGGGTGAATCTTGGGAAGTCTTCCTTTCTCTCTGGCTCAACTTTATTATTGGTCTTCACAAAAACACTGATTCCCATGTGACATATTTGCCACAGCCCAACTACAGCCAGAAAGGTCCCAGCTTTCCAAAACACTACTGTAAAGAATTTCTCAGTACATCCACACCCCCACATCCCATGGTCATCCTCACCAGGTCCCTCTCACCTGGGCCTCTCAGAGGCCAGCACCTCACACCATGTCTAGCTCTAAACCAAGCTTGGTTTTCTTCCACTTTGCCTCCTGTCTCCCTCCTCTGAACTTACCAGAAGGCTTAGCTTTAAGACCCATGTTTAAACCCTAACAGGGGTGGTATCTGGACTCCATCATTGTGGGGGGGTGTGTGCAGAGACATTGAGCTTCTGTCTGTTCCTTGGAGAAGGGTGCAGTTTACTGCCTCCCTATGCCCATGTGTAGCTCCTGCACCCTGAAGTGTCCCACACTAATAGTCTCTATTGACCCAAGTCATAGAATTGGGTATATATATACAGCATTACAAGGTCCTGTTCCAAAGTATGGTTTTTCCCTGCCCCTCCCCCTCCATTCAGGGATTGTATAGGGCCATACAGCACATTGGTGGCATCCTCTGCCAACAAGTCTGTCTCCATTCCCTTCTGTCTGCATTCCCTGGGGCCAGGTGCAGATCTGGAGCGAAAACAACCCTTGGGTATAGCTTTCTTAAATCTCCCAAGCAGAGAAAGGTCTCTCAATAAGGGGTTACCGAGGCCCCTATGCCATGTTACCAACAGTTTCCCTTTTAAATTCTCCTACAATTCTGTTTTGACCCGGATTGCCTTCTCTAGCACAGCAAAGATCAAGTTTTGACCATTCCTATAGTAATGCAAATACTGTGTCTAACACAGAAGAGAAACAAAATTCAAGAATTTAGGAAGGTTAGGCTTTCATATCAATAATAGTCATTCAGCTCAGACTTCTTGGCACCCACTGCCCTCGGTGAAACCTCGTGATGAGAGGCCCTGCCTGCACGCAGGCCCTTCCAGGAGCACAGCTGTGCTAGCTGAGCCTGCCGCCCTTCCATTCCCCAATGGGAAACTGCTGCTCAGTTGAGCGAGTTGCCGTCTACTCCACCTTACTGGTGATGCTAGTGGGAGGATGCAGCGGGCCATCCTGGACCTGCTGATCACTGCCGACCATGGTCATGTATCAGCAAGAGTGCATTGATCGTGATGCCAAAGTCTGATTTTAAGTAACGTTGAGAGTAACTATTGAAAGAGATGACTTAGGCAGGCACCATTTTACCAAGCTTATTCGAACAGCAGCTGATTCATTTACAGAAACAAGAAGTGCATAAACTATGGAAGAGAATGAAGAGCAAAGAGGGGCATTTATAAACTATTGGTGGTGTGCTGAGGACGGAGCCCCTGGGCCTCACGAATGTTCCACCACTGAACCACATACATCCTTAGACACCTGCTTAAAATGGAATCACTGAACACTCATCCAACCACGCCTTAGCCAGACATGGGTGTATCTTAGTATATTTGTCTCAGTACATCCTATAACTTGCAGAGTAATGATGAGGACACTTTGTTGAGGCGACTCCATTCCTTCAACCTGAAGGTCTTTGGAAAGGCACCTGAATCATGATGTACGATCTCATCTTTGTGGTGGAATTTCCAGAACAGTGCTGATTTCAAATATTTCGTCCTGTTGTCTAAGGAAATAATATTTTCACACTTTTTTCATCCAAACTCCATCATCTGATCACCTCTCCCTCTCTCCCTCCCTTTCTCCTTCCCCCCCTCTCACAGTGGGAGTCCATTTGCCCAGGTGCAAAGATTTTAGAAGAAAAAAAATCTGGTGTCCACCAGAAGAAAGATCCTTGACTTAGGGGCTCCACGGCCACAGTTTCACACTCCATACAAAGCCCTGAGACCTGTAGGGAATGAGGAACCATGAGAACAGAGGAAAGCACTCACATCCTGGGTGGTAGACAGAATCTGAACAGCCGGACAAGGGGAAAGGATGCTTGAAAAGACTGGGACAACAGGCAATGTGAAGTCACACCTCCGAAGAGACAGTATTCTAGGACCATGACAATCCTCAATTTAAAAATTAGCCTCTACTTATTATTAGGATGTAACCATCGCCTCCAAATTGATTCCTCCAGATATGCATGACTTTAAGGGAACAGTGCAAACTGGCTCTTCCTTTACTGATCGGTTCGTGCCAGTCCCTGATATCGGCATTATCAAAAGACACAAAGCAGCCCATCTTTCCAAGGGCTTTCTTTTGATACTTTTCTTTTTCTGAGACTAAGTCTAACTATATTGGTGGGGGGCATTCTTCTCAGCTTTGCAGCCTCCCCTACTTCACGCAGCAGCCATGTGGCCAGGTAAAAGATAAAAGGCATCCCACGTCCACACCATTTCTGTAGTTTACCCTGCTGGTTGAGGTCACACTGGTCCCTGCCACTTAGCTTTAAGGAAACCTCTCCAATCCTATGTATGTCATTTTGTAGAAGAATCAGAGACATCCATTTTCTTTGAGACACAGTGCAGACATAACAGGTTGTGGCACATATTCCAGGAAAAATAACATGACCTCTTGTTATTTTATAAACATGAACTCTGCACATATGTGGACTTTAAACACAGGGTTTCTGCAACCAGAACATTCCTTCTGACATCAGCTCTGTGACATCTCAGGCGCTCCGATCAACACTTTGGCAGCTGGTTGATACCTTATGGGATTCTTAAACATCCTCTGGTGTGGGGGAAGGGGGTGAAGTCAGAGATTCAAGTCAGGACCCATGGGAAAGCATTAAGAAGTTCATAAATACAGCAAAATTGTGTTTTTTTTTTTTTTTTTCTTGCAAAAACCAATCTGTGGTTTCTATCTATGCTCATGAGAATGATCAAACTGTTGTTAACCTCCATTGTTTAAGGCATAATCATTGTGGAGAAACTAGAGTTATCCTCTGGCACTGTAGGGAAAATTGGGCACGCCATTTTCCTGTGCGCAAAACGGAAGACCATTATCAGAAGCCAGCCATTCGATGTAGCCAATGACCTTCAAGATTTGTCAACCTTGCTTCAGAGGCATTTTTTTCCTCTTCCCCTATAGCCATCAATGCCAGATCCCAACAGTCCTTGGCTCACTACATACAAACTCTGCTGACCTAGCTTTGGTTTCCAAACTCACCATGGAGCAACAGCTCCATGCAAACTATCACCAATGCTGCCGCCTACTTCTACCAGGAAGACACTATGCCGGAACAGTTTCTGGCAGCCTCTTTTCTCGCTTTCAAAATACCCTCCCACTGGGGAATCCTGGAGGAGCAGCCTGATGTGATCAACATATAAAAGGAAACCCAAAAGTTACTGGGGGTTAAGAACCCACCTTGTCTCTACATATATAAATAGAGAGAAGTGTACCTAGACAGCCCACCTCAAAGTGCATATTGGAGAACATTACAGACAAGTAGTTCCTGCTAGTGTAGACTACCCTCTTAATAATGTTTGCCTAGTCACTTTCTCCTTTCTGTGGCCCTTAACGTCATGCCATGAACTCACTCTAGTCACCTCCTTTGGCTCAACAACTCACTCAGCGCTTGCCCTCATGTCCTATCCAGCCAGGGCCCTCGGGAGGACTTTTCTAACCATAAAGGAACTGTCCTTACCCAGGCCAGTTAGACACCCTTGCCTTCTGCCACCTACCACCACAGATCTGCTTCTGGAGGTTCATGGAAAAGTGGTCATAAGATTTTCAGGTATTTGAACTATAATTTGGGGGAAAAGAAATCTCAAGATTTATTATAGAGTAAAAAAAAAAATGTGTCCATATTTCACAATTTGAAATTTATGAAACTCAAACTGCACGTCATATTGAAGCACATTTTTTTTTCTTTTTTTGTGACAGTGGGGAAGGTGGATGTGCAGATACAGTCTTTCAGCCCCATGTGGTGCCTTATCAGGAGGAAGGCCTCACTCTTTCATTCTGCATTCTCAGACTGCCTGGTGGGCCAAACCTCATCCCAATAGTCAACTCTTCCTCAGACAGCCCTGGTTGCTTGAGGTGACCAGTGTGATGTCTGTGGAAAGATATTTTCTCAGCCCATGTGTACCATCACCTCCCTCAAACACCTGCTCCAACCAAGGAGCCGGCAGACTCCCGTGGGACTCAGAGCTACCCTCTGGTCCTGATCTGTGTATTTTCCCTGAGGCATGCCTGTATTCCACAACTTCCTGGAAATCATTCAAGATGAGATCTCTGAAACTGATTACTCAGATTCACTCACAAATATTAATTGGCAAGCGGGCAGGAAAGTTACACTTTGAGCGTTTTCTGTCCCTCGAGCAAAGAGATTGCCCCAACAAAATGTAGAATCCTTGGAATTGATGTTGAGTCCTAACTGCCAGGCTTTCCTGCTGAGGAAGAAATGGAAAAGGAGAGAGCAATGAGGGCCGTGCCAATGAGTCCCTTGGGGGCCCCCCACTTTTATTACTATAGCACCCACCAACTCCTGCCTTCCTTCTTAATTTGTAACTCAGTTTTACTTTTCGCACTGTAGGAGGGTTCCAGGTGGCCTGGCTTTTTGAGGAGGCGGAAATGGGACAGAGGAACATGAAAGAAGCAGAGGTTGGGTCTCATGTTTGTGCATCTTGACTGATGAAACTCAAGATTCTCATCATAATCTTGAACCTGACGAAAACGGCAATAACAAAAGAAGCTCCCAGACCTATCACAATGCCAATAGAATTAAAACTTGTCAAATATCTGATAGGACATGTTCCAGAACTCTGGCTAGGTTTCCACGGGTAGCACATAGAAATCATCACCAAAAATGCCAAGGGACAAAGGGGCCTTTCAACTCAAGATCATTAGAAATCCATGTAGCCTTTCCTAGGACCTACTCTGAGATGGTTTTCGTTGCTCTAAATAAACCCAAATGCTTATAAACAACTAAAAAATTAATAAACAATTACTGGGTGGCTCGCCGGGTATGGTGGTCCTTGGTGGGACATCCTACATGGTGTAGTAAGGACGGGATATTGCATAGGACTAAGACTTTCTAGAGACTTTCCCTCTCACAACAAGGGTGCATGTAACCACTCTGACCACCTTGCCTTTTCCTGGTCAGAAGCACAGTAGACTTCTGAACAGGGGATCTCTCCATCTTTATGGCCTGAATATGTTACTAATATTGAATATGTTTCTAGAAAGATGTACCAAGGCAGCGGTCCAATAGTTGCAAAAACAGTAGTGACCCATCTAAGCTTTAAACGGCCAGGGAATTTAAAACGTCAGGAAGGAACGAAGTATATAGGTCAATGAACCAACACCGAACAAGCAATTAGTTCTTATAAAAACAGTGGGTTAAGGAAAATGCTAGCAATCCTGGATTTTGATTTTGATGTGATATGTCATTGTGTTGTTATTTGTTCTGCAAAAGTGTGTGGGTCCACACACACGGTCACTTGATATTTGACGAAGGAGCCAAAAACATCCAGTGGAAAAAGGGCAGCATTTTTTAACCAATGGTGCTAGATCAACTGGAGATCTGCATGCAGAAAAAATGCAAATCGGCCCATTCTTATCTCCTTGTACAAAACTCAAGTCCAAGTGGATCAAGGATCTACACATAAAACCAGACAGACTGAAGCTTATAGAGGAGAAAGTGGGGACGAATCTTGAACACACGGGCACAGGGGAAAAGTTCCTGAATGGAACACCAATGGCTTATGCTCTAAGAACAAAAATGGACAAATGAGACCTCATAAAGCTACAAAGCTTCTGTAAGGCAAAGGACACAGTCAATAAGACAAAACGACAACCAACAAATTGGGAAAAGATCTTTACTAACCCTACATCCAATAGAGGGATAATATCCAATGTATACAAAGAACTCAAGAAGTTAGTCTCCAGAGAGTCAAATAACCCTATTAAAAAATGGGGTACAGAATTAAACAGGAAATTCTCAACTGAGGAAACGTGAATGACCCTAAAGCACCTAAAGAAATGTTTAGCATCCTTAGTTATTAGGGAAATGCAAATCAAAACAACATTGAGAGTCCACCTTACACCAGTCAGAATTGCTAAGATGAAAAACTCAGGGGACAGCAGATACTGGAGAGGATGTGGGGGAAAGGGAACAATTCTCCATTGTTGGTGGGATTGCAGGCTGGTAAAACCATTCTGGAAATCAGTTTGGCAATTTCTCAGAAAATTAGACATAGTACTACCTGAGGACCCAGCTCTACCACTCCTTGGCACATACCCAGAAGATGCTCCTAAAGTAATAAGGACACATGCTCCACTATGTTCATAGCTGTCTTATTTATAATAGCCAGAAGCTGGAAAGAACCCAGATGTCCCTCACCAGAGGAATGGATACAGAAACTGTGGTGTATATATACACAATGGAGTACTATTCAGCTATTAAAAACAATGAATTTATGAAATTCTTAGGCAAATGGATGGAACTAGAAAGTGTCATCCTGAGTGAGGCAACCCAATCACAAAAGATCACACATGCTATGCTCTCACTAATAAGCGGAAGTTAGCCCAAAAGCTCAAAATAAACAAGTTACAATTCACCCAGCACAGGAAGCTCAAGAAGGAGGAGAACTGAAGTAAGGGTGCTTTGGTTCCTCTAAGAAAGGGAACAAAATACTCACAGGAGCAATAAGGGTGACAATGTGTGAATCAGGGGCTGAAGTAAAGGCCACCCAGAGATTGCCCTACCTGGGGATTCATCCTATAAACAATCAACAAACCCCGACACTACTAAAGACGACAAGAAGTGTATACCAAAAGGAGCATGCAATGGTTGTCTCCAGAGGGTCCCTGCAAGAGCCTTACAAATACTAGCTAGCAACCAACTATTGGACTGGGCATGGGGTCCCCAATGGAGGAGCTGGAGGGAGGTCCAGAAGAGCTGAAGGGGCTTACAGCCCCATGGGAAGAACAATGATTTCAGCCACCCAGACACCCCAAGGGACTCCCAGGGACTGAACCACCAACCAAGGGGCACACGTGGTTCCAGCCAAAAATGTGGCAGAGGCAGGCCTTGTTGGGCATCAGTGGGAGGAATGGTCCTTGGTCAGGTAAAGGCTCAACAGAAGCCCCAACAAAGGGAAACCAAGGGGGAGGTGGGAGTGTGTGGGCTGGAGGGGCTTATATGTGGAGGCAGGGGGAGGGAGGAGGGGTTGGGGATCTTTGGGGAGGGGTGAAATTGGGAAAGGTTTTACTATGGCAATGTAAATGAAAATGATATTCAATTAAAAAAAAAGTGTGTAGGTCTACCACAAACTCTGGTTTCTCTCAGTGCTTTCACCAATCCTCCCACAACAAGAACACATGTAAGCACCCTGTCCACACTGTCTCTTCCTGGTCAGAAGTATGGTAGACTTCTGAGTGGGGCATTTCTCCGACTTTAAGGGCTGAAAATGTTACTAAACCACAAAAGAGGAGAGCCCTGGGTGTCCAGAAAAGTAGCCCATTGATGCTGGAAGGCTGATGGTGAGAGATCAAACTCTCTGTGGCATGTCAGAAATAGGAGAGAAAAATTAAGCCAAGTGACAGATTCAGAGCAAGAGGAGGCCACAAAATAATAATCCCTGGAGACCTATAAAGTGCCCTTCCACTTATTAGCTTCTGTTGACTAACTTGGGAAAGACATTATCATCTGTGTGCCCTGCACTGAGGCCCCACACACCCAGGACACACCCTATATGTATATCTGTGAGAAGACATTTTGGCATCTAGCCACCAAGCAATGCACAGGAAGCAAGAAGCAGAGAATGGTCAGGTATAACGTCATACAACCCAGAACCCCAAGAATGAACAGTGCCTCGCGCAATGATGGTCACACTCCCAAAGCTAAAGCCACTGAACAAAACGGGCAATTTACTGGACATTGGGACATACTTTCATAACCCTTTATTCCTTTTCCTCTGTTATGTACACTGACTATATTTAGGGTGGAGAAGGAAAACATGTTACTTAAAAACACTACTTTGTCTTTAAAGGGAATGGCATGGTCCATCTCTGGGTAGGTAGATGGAGTACCACATGTGGATTAAGCCTAATAGTGGCAATTTTTTCATTGTTTAGTAAGGCAACCAGAAATTTGCAGGGATGAGGGTGGGGCATACAATTGGGATCTCAGAAAAGGTAGAAGAAATGGGCAACAGACAGGCAACAGCAATGAGAGATCCAAAGAGAGGTGTCACCCACAACAAAGTCTTTGTAGCTCAGAAAAATTGTTACCTATTCTCTTCAGCTCTAAAGTCTCTCCCATTAGCTTCAAATTTTCATCTCTATGAAGACAATTTCAAATTGAAGTGACAAGGGGGAAAAGAGATTGGGAGAAACAACACAGCTTAATAATGCTCAACCCTTGAAGTTTATGGGAAATGCTTTAAAGCATTTGGGAGAAACACAGTCTCCCAGCATGCAACGCTGGGATTCAGAACCAGGTGACGTGTTGCTAACGGGAAGCATCTCTCGTCTCATTATCATCATCATAACGTCACCTCTGTTCCCATTAGGTCAATGCTCTTCGGGCTTTGGCAGAAAGCCAGTTGGTTCACTACGGTTCTCTAACAGTTTGCTTCACGTACCCTCCCTAGAACTTCCTTTTATCTTTTTAAAAATCTAGACGCTGTCACATCTTCATGCCTCTAGAGGACACCCGCCACCACCATCACCACTGTGACCCCCTGCTCCTGGCTTCTTTTGTACTTGACTCTCTGGTTCACTTAAGAACACACTATTTTCACTGCCTTCTTTGGTAGATTCCACGCTGGCACAACTAATGAGAGTCAGAACACTGAGTCTCCATGTCTCTTGCTATATGGCTTTCCTATCCAATGAAATTCCATTAGTCAGACTTTGTAACATGAAACCCATGGGTTCCTACAGACTGATGAAACGCAAAAGACAGGCTAATGCTTTCTTTTAGAGTTTATAGGGAAAGTGCCCGAGACAACCATCCATCTTAATTCTTCTCCAACTGTTCCTGGAGCATCCAATTCTTAGGCTGTCTAGTGACTTGACATGGCTCCTGGGGGTAAAGGTCACCAATTCAAAGCAATACTTCCTGTTTTCTGCAGGAAATTGACATCTTTATTTCTGAATTCTTAATGTGCATTTTAACCAGTATATCACCAGCCCTTCCCCCCCCCATGATATTCTGCATGATATCTTTAAAGAAACCATTTCTAAATATTCTGATCCATTTAAGCAAGACCACACAGGACGCAGGGCAGAAAATGTGTTGATAACTTCCAGAAGACATACTGAAAACCTAGTCTTGCTCTGCAATCGTTTCTTTTAAGGGCCCATTAGCTTCCCCAACTCCACTTCACACTAGTTTTTATTGTTTTAGCCATTATGCAAAAACAGCCCAAGGTTGTGAAATGGTGTATTTCTGGGGTCAGACAGACCAGGATACTGCCACTTACTGGCCATGCTTACTGTAGGCAAGTGTTTATCCATCTCTTAGCATCAGTTTCCATATGGTTAAAATGAAAATAAATATTCAACTTGGCAACATTTTCCACCCAGTGTTAGCTTTTATTTTCCCCAGTTACTTTTAGCTGGGGAAACCATAATGTGACTTTTTAGTATATTTATATATAGTGAAGTAGCTATTAAAATCAAGAAAAACAATCTGCTCAACATTTACTCAGTTAATATTGTGATTTAGATCTTAAATATTCACCCAAATGACCAATTGGCAGAAGCTTTGTTTCCAATGCAGTCCAGTTTAAAGGTGGAAACTGTGTGTTTGGGCCTCTGACCTCATCATCAATGGATTAATCCATTTATGGGTGCATGGTTTAATGTGTTTTGGGAGAAAAGCTTTGTTATAAGGTGAGCAATCTCTATTTCCTGGGCAATGCAAAGTGAACACATCCATGTAGATGTTTAATCTAGCCTGTTCTTGTCTCCACATTATTCCCTCACTTCACCATAGGCCCAAAGTGACAAGGCAAGCTGCCACGGACCAAAACCTCTCAAATGGTAAGCCAAAATAGATCTTTCCTCCTTTTGTTTGTCTCAGCTATTTTAACACTGCAACAAAAACTTGCACGCGCACACACACACACACACACACACACACACACATCTATGGACATGTGTCTCTACCTGACCATGTAGTTCAGAAGCCTTTTGAACTGATGATAAGCTTGCAAAGTTTGGAGCTTAGAAGGTTAAATAAAGGGGGGGGGCTTAGTTTAGGTTGTTGTAAACGGAGATGACTGAGCACTGCCGGTGGGAGCTCAGAAGACCACACTGCTCATACAAGGGCTGACAGCAGTGTGCTGGCGATGGAAAGGGTGGGTTTTTTATGATGGAAATGATGGCTGGCTGGCGATTGGAGGCCACCGGCGCGACGACGTTCTGCCAAATAGCTTGTTTACACTTTGTCCACATCCTATGAACTTGATGGGCTGTGAGTTTAAAGGTGACAGACAAAGCCGGCAGGCAGCACAGGACTCAGGCTGTGGTATGGTTATTACTGGAAGCTCTTGGTCAGTTACAGTAATAATTATGGATTAAAAAAAAAAAAACCAAGATTTGAAAAACCTGTTGCTTGATATTTAAAGCATATTTTTGGTATTTGGACAACACAAAGTTGTGTCCAAAGAGAGCATGGTTTGCTGAGGAAACCAGTGTCACGAAAAAGGTGGCTGATTTATACTAGGTTAGCAAGAAGGGTGGTTTTACAAAATCTTAAGCTTGGCAAGACCCGCCCCATCACCTGTCCAAAGGGTGTAAAAGTATAAACTTAGTCAAAAGACTGTTTTAAGGCCTAGGGCTATCCACACAGGGCATTTTAGGGAACTGTTTGGCCCAGATTAATGTTCTTAGCTATTCTGCTGGTAACCGACCATGGCATTGTACATGGCACAGTTTTAGAGGCATACAACTGCAAGAGTTATGAGATCATGGAGACTTCCACCAAGATCTCGAAGAAGAGCCCCACGGAGGAGGCGATGGGGGTGTGGAGGCCATGCAGCGTACGGCAAGGTCAGAACATGCAGCCAGCCCTGAAGGGCAATACAGGAAACTGTGAGAGTAGAGACAAAGCGTCACCTGACACCCAAGAAGTTAGAGATGCCAGAGATGGGTTACCTGCCAAGGGAGGTTGTAGGAGATAAACAGAGGCAGACTACAAGAGAGACTATGTATATGGGCTCTGATACATTTTTAGTGTTACAAAACTGTTTGTGACTTTGGTTTATTCTTAGGGCAGTTTTTACAACACACGTCCTGTAGGAATCATTATGGGAGGAGGAAATGCTAAGTACTTGCCTTTAGAAAGTATCACAGGACTAAGAAGATGATGGTCAATTCTAAGCCTAGCTAATGGAGAAGCATTAGTGGAGTTTACTAAATACTCCTGGTCCAAGGCCTGTCTCATAGTGCACTTCTATTGAAGCCTTTATAATATTTTGATGCGGCACAGAAATTACAAGAGAAACTTGTTTTGTCCTGGAAACATACAACCTTCGAAATAAGAACATGGTGAGCCAACTGACCAAGGTTCACACCCTTTCCCCTGGGGATTTCTACTAACCAGACTGCCATGCCTTTACCCCTAGACGTGAAAATAACTTAGAGGAGAAAATGATCAGAAAGCAAACATCCTTTATCCCTCTCCCAAAACATCATATTTATCTTTGGAGAGAAACTTCCTATAAGGAGATGGTTTTAAGTCCTCTAAGACACTCAGTAGTCACTGCCAAACAGTCTAATCTTTTTACATATGAGAAATCTGGCAATCTTTCTCCAGCAATCCTGTCACCAGCACTGGAGCAGCGGCGATCGAATGCCCTGTCCTCAGAACTCCCTGGCTTTGTTCTGCCATGGCGCTTGCATCTAAATTCTTCTCCTAGAAGGAAAGCAAGCTAGCCAAAACTCCAATCATTTGACCTTGGACAGGTGGGCCTTCTAAGAGGCAGAGAAGGAGCACAACTCTAGACTCCTGTGTTGTCCCAGGAATTTAAAAGCTGGTAAAAATTGAAAAAGGCGAAGTTATGAGTATAATTAAACAATCAAATGAGAAATCAGACAAATGAGAAATCAGACGGATTTTTTTTTCTAGACAAATATATCATAAGCTTGCACAAGCCCAAACTGAAGGAAGCATTCTTTGAAGGAGCCTAATAGGCAAATTCAACAAGCATTTATTGAGTGCCTGCTTTTTACTTTGGCTTTAGGGAATGTGGAGGGGTAAACTAAACAAGGTTCATCTCCTCATGGCATTTGGAGACTTTGAGGAAAACAAATGTGTCAACAAATAGTGATAGTGACAGAAAATACATTCATTGAACAGCAAAACAGAGAATTGCGGGGAGGGGTGATCTGAGAAAGTTTCAAGTTCAGCCATACCGTCTGCCCCATTTAAAAAAATAAATAAAATAAGAAGCGTCACAAGCAGAAACAAGTCATTTCAACAAAAACAAGGGAGGGTGACATCCCCAGTGGATAAAGCAGCAGTTCACATTTGTGAAGCGTAAAGAGCTCCCACACAAGAAGACCAGGAGCAAGAGGGACCAGCAAGAACACAGACGGCTGGCTCCTCAGACTGGCGTGAGGCATTCTCTCGCACCTGTGCCCAAGACAAAAGATCTGGTGCCACAGGCGATGGAGAGCCACCCATGAATGCAGACTGTGCCTTTCATGGCTTCAGAAGTAGATCCGTCCATACTGAGTCTGCTTGTTCTGTGACCTTCAGGAAATAAGGGCTCTGTTCTGCCACTGACTTAATCTGGAAGAGTTGTCAGAAAAGAGCCCAGAAGGGAGGAATATGATGTATACTCAAACTGAAGTTTTGATACAGTAGCTTTCAAACTAATATCTGCATAGTTCAAATGAGGCTTAGGTTAGCGTATTATTCATCTACCTGTTCTTCAAGGCAATGTGAATTCAAAGAAATCCACCAAGGTAACACTTGTCTCAGTGTGTTTGAGCAATGAAGTTAAGAGACCTGCCCTGGCCCCTCAGATAAACCATCACAGAACCTAAATGCAGAGGAGTCAGTGAGGACCTCTAAGATTGGAAGAATGGACCAGAGAAATAGAGCGCACTCTGGTTGACAGTTTGTCATCTGCATGCACGCAGAGAAACCAGAGTGATGTCAAGTTCCCAGGAACGGTCCGTCCCTCTCATTCAGAAAGGCTAAGAAATGGGGGGTGGGGCTTGAAAAGAGAGAGGAATCCAAGTGTTTTGCCTACAAAGAGGGTTTCCAGAAAGAGGCTTGTATATAGGTGTGCAGAACCCCAGCTGAGAGCGCCAATGCCACCACATTCACTGATTTTACATTGACAAGAGTTTGAGATCATTAGTTATTGGAAATCAGAAAAGAATTTCTCTCCCTCTGATCCCAAAGGCTATTTTAGCTCCTTTGGGTTTCTCTAATACCATCTAGGGAAACGGTTCCGTGCTTCCCACAATAATCCCTATCACTTTTCAGATAAAGGAGGCCCCAAGGGTCCATTCACATCTGACAATGCTTCTTGTGCAGAGCTATTCCCATATAACCCACCACAAGGTAGCACATACTGGGGTTTAACATCCCTGTGTCTGTGATGAAGCCTGTGTTGGCCAGGACTTTCACTGAATTGACCATTGACCTCAAGTCTTCTGTCTCAAAGAAAGTAAACCGTCCTTATGGAAATAGCATGACCTTAGGTGAGATTAAAGATTAACCTTGGCAAGACATGAGGATTTAATTATCCCAGTAGTTTGCTAGAAACAAGTTCCCTCGGACCCTGTGGCTCTGGGTATCTATACTTCATGGGGCAGTACACATGTGTAAGGATTTAGTTGAAGGAATTGCTGGGAACAAAAAAAGACATAGCCTTGTTGTTATTAGATATTTGTCATATCTACGGACGCTCTTTGCATTATGAACTGCACAAAAGAAAGTTTCACAAACTGTTCTCAAGAGCATTGAGTATAATTTAAAGGCTGTGTGAATTTATGGATTAGCTAAGCAGATATGAAGCAGATTTAAGCAGATGAAGCCCAAGTGGAGAGAAAGAGGATGGGAAAGGGGGATAAAGAAAAAGACTCCTGATTCCCCACGTTTATCTTCTAGATTCTTCATCGCCTCCCATTATTTCTGTGTTTAATGTGTTTCTACCTCCATCAATAAGAGCCCAAGAATTACTATATTTGATCATTTTTGAGTCCTCCAGGTAAAACAAAAAACATGCTTCTGTGAGAACATAATACAGGCTTTCTAATGTGTTCTGGTATTAGCCATGGCTTATACAAGAAATTTAAAGACCATGTCAAAGCCAAATTATAAGGCTCCTAATCTGTTGACAAAAAAAAAGAAATTGAAACTATTTTCTATAGCTTTTTCATCTTCATTTTGGCCTGAGTATGAAAAGACTTGCTGCTTGAGGGGGGGGGTGCATTTATACACACAGGCATATAGTCAAGTCAATGTACATGGACTGGGAAATGTCCACTTGTGGCAGTGAGCATTTTGAGCTAGGAATCTGGAAACCTGCTCTTCTGCATGGAGAAGCTGAATCTTAAGGATGGATGGGATTTACAACTGGAAGACAGAAGAAAGTTGCCCCTTTTGGAAGAGAAATTCTGCAAAAAATTTCTGTCGAGTTAGAGGAGTATCCTCAGAGATGTGAATGGATGAATTTGGAATGAAAGATAAATGTGGGCTGGTACCATGAGGTACAGGTGGACTGGGATGATGGGAGCCATGGTATGTAGAGCCAAATCTCAAGTTTCTCATGTGGGGAGCTTGTAGTCATACCATGTTCACCAAGGGCACCTAACTGCAGCCACACTTCTGAAAGGTATCTAGCATACCTGACAGTCTCTCAGTCCCAAACTTCAGAATCACTTAGAGACTTGTGTCCAACGTGAGTACAGAAATAAGAGGTCAGTTAATTTTAACAAACCAAGATCAGAAAGAAAGCAAAGTACTTGTCTTCAGCAAATTGTTTCACCCCCTCCTCTGCATCGATGTGCATCAGACAGACTTTGCACGGGCCTTTTTGCACTAGGTACTTCTAGAGACAGAGGGAGAACAGGAGGTTGAGAAATCTGAGAGTCTTGGAACAATACAATTACCAGAATCCCAGATCCTGTTTTAAACTGATGAGTGGAATCTCTTAAGAGGCGATAATTAATGATTCCATGATAACATTTAAGAGGTGAGTTGGGGCATTCCATGTGCAAGACAGGAAGACAAGAAACCAGTCCGATGACTCCCCAGTGGAGACAAAATGAGTCTAGTGAATTTGGTTGTTCCTGGGGTTCTTGCTCATATTTCCCATCTTGAGTTGAACCGTGTCTGGTAATCTACCTTTCTCAGAGGATCTGAAATGCATAGGCTGTGAGCCATTGAAATCATGTTGCAAATGGCATTATTAGTCTGAGAAAATGTACACAGTGCAATGCCAATGTAGGAAAGTCTTTTATGGAAATAACTATATTCCCATCTTCTTCATTTGGATGAAGAAGTGCAATGTGAGTATTTTAGGAAAGCATAACTACAGGTGACTTTTTCATTACTCTTTTCTCCTTTAGTGCTCATGTTCAATATTGAACAGGCAATACTGAATTTTTAAAAATGGTATATTTGTTTGTTTTACCTGCATAAGAATTGGGGATGAGACAAGACCCAGAGATTATACCTCTCATCACCAGATATTCCCAAGCTCTTTGCCCTAGTCCTAAACAATGTATCAACAGAAAGTCAAAAGAAAATGCTTAAAAGGTTAACACTGGTTACCAGCCCTCTAGTGACGGCCAACACAAGTATCTTGTAGGGAATCTCCCAGAGCATAACAAATACAAATATCTCCCCCCCCCAAGTGATTAAATTCATTCACCTAGAGCCAGAGGGAGAATGATGAGTACCCATGAATGAGAAGACTCTCATTCTAAAAAGACCAATGTTAATTTCAAATATTTAATAGAGTCTTTCCATGCTCATACATGGTCGCTTGTAAGTTCTGTGTTCATGGCTGCTGGAGTGATGTGGAACTCATGCGAAGACTAGATCCCATTTTCTCATCGCCCAAGTCACCACCAGCATCAAAATCCACTCTACTTCAGAGAAATGCAAAGGCAAAGGCATCCTGGGGAGATATGTGGGCATTTGTCCTAATTCCAAGCAGAGTCATCAACCCTAATCCTTGGCAGAAACCACAGGTAAGGTCCTGCTTGCCAGCAAAATGCCACAGAAACTCACACTATTTGTATTTTAATGGCTATCAATGTTTCACAGTTACAAAAGCTTCTAGAAAAACATACCACTTCTCACTGGAATTACCATCTTTGGGGCTACATTTCTATTCTTCATTTTATACAATTACATCACCCCCCCTTCCTCTTCTGACCTCTTCTGTTCTCCTCCATACCCTCCAGTTCCAATTCAATTTTGTATCACCCTTTTTAAGTATTCTTATTATATATATAATGAATAAATATATAAATACAACCTATTGAGTTCCTTTTAGTGTTGCTTGTATGTATATGATTTCAGGACTGACTGTTTGGATAACAGATTAGGGGAACCATCCCTGAGGAAGATGGATTCCCTCTTCTCTGAGGACTCACTTGTTTTATCTCGATATACTTTGCAGATTCAGTGTTAGGATGGAAACTAGAGCTGTCAATCACATTTGCCTATTCATCTACATGCTTCTCTTTCCTGTATGGAACCAGCGGTTGGAAATCGGCAGCTGGCCATGCAGCAGGGATGCTAAGACAGTGGGGACAAAGCCTCACCGTGTCACTACCTCCAGGCCTCTTTGGTCCTCAAATAACTGAATAGAATCCACTCCCTTCCCCCTTCTGAATTATTTTCTTAAAGAGCACAAAAACCTCTGAGACAATTCACTCCCCCTCCTCTGTACACTCTTAGCATAATATCTGACTTGTGTTTTTCAAACTTTTAATGTGCATGAGATGTACTGGGATCCAGTGAAAAGGAAACCCTCTGGTCCTGGGTTGGGCCCTAGGATGTAGGGATTCTATGCCCCTCATGATACTGCAATGACACTTGTTCCATAATCCAACTCTAGGAACCAAGAACCTTGTCCTTTCCAACCTTGGCACCCCATCATTGGAGGAACTTCATTCAAACCACTTGTGCCTGATGTCATCAACCCAAGGTAAAGAAAATATAAGCTGCTGGCAAAGAGCTTACCCCACACCAGTAAATACCATGAAAGCAAACAAAGCCCTCTGTAGCCTGAGCATTTGACAACAAAAGGGAAAGGAAGAGAGAACCTGAGAGTCAGGGAAGGAAAAGCATATCCAAATTCACTCTAAAAATTCAAGCTGAAAATAAATAGGGGGAGGGGAATGTTCTTCAGTGAAGCCCAAAGAAAAGCATCTCCCAACACCGCCCCTCCCCAATATAGAAAGCAAATAAAACTAAAAGAGCTGTTTATTTCCTTAACTATTTTCTCCTGAAATCCAAAACATTGAAGGGAAGCAGAAGGATTTTTCCAGAAAGTGGGATCATGTTGCCCCTGCCTCTGTCTACCAAAGGCATTGGGCAGCTAGGGACAAATGAGGTTGATTCTGCATTCTACAACACTGAAAGGTACAAATGGGTGAGCTAAAGAAACCATGGTCCTTTCAAATTTCCAAGGCTGTGTGAGCACAGAAATTATGACTGGTGAGATCAGTTTACTTCCTTCCTATATGAAGTACTTGCACCTAGCTTTCCCTGACTCTGTGGTCAAAGATGTGCATACCTCTCCAGTTTCTGTTTACATGAAATGTATAAGCATGTGTGTGCATCACCTCAGGAGACCCTCAGATCCACAGAGTGAAGCCCAAAGTCACGTATCTAAATCCAGTTCCCAATTAGAAGGACAACTCCTCCAGATCAGCAATGAAGAGTCCTTTTATGGAAGGATTTCAGAGGCCCCGTGCAGTCTAAACATGTGGGTTCAGCTTGGCCCAGTCAGAGTGTGTTTTCACCCCTTTCCCTTCCTCATTGTAGGGTCCACAGAAATAGCCAAAGCCCAGAAAAAGAAAATTGACCAGATTATGTGTTCCTCTTTCTTCAATAACTGCTTATAGAAAATAGCAGATTCCCTGAAAGAGGCACAAAACCTTAGAATCCAGGTATGTATTTCAATTCCAGGGGCAGAATGAGGAGCTTAATCAAGAACCAAGCAAGCACAGCTCTATGACAGCTGAGAGGCCTACTTCCGGCACCTGTGTGGAAGATTGTCCTTTCGCTTTAAGGATCGTCTTTCTTGTTCCAAATCTCTAAAGTCCCAAACCAAAAGGAGATGGAACTGCCTAGCCTGGCAGCCTCCTACAAAAGCAGAAGGAAATGTTACCGGATTGTTTAAGGTCTGTAACTCCCTCTAGTAATATGGATGACCTCTTTGAAAAACTTGAAAATGAAGAGGGGGCAAAGGGATGGGGAGCTAGGATCCTTAAATATGAGGGGGAAGTACTTTGGTACCTTCATCTGTCCTATCAATGACACCGTGGCAATGTGGGTTTCTTACAGTGTCAAGACGCAAGGACATGCGGCTCCAGTTACTTGAACAGTAAAAACCTGCTGGAGAAGCCTACGCCCCGACAGCCAGACCCCTCCCTAAAACCATCTTTGAAATGTTAGACTCCCAAGACCTCGTGTGGTCACGATCTGATATTTTTGCCTAACACCAGATCTCCAGCATCACCGATCCTGAACTCCCCAGCCCTCACTCCCTACCAGTCTCCTGTCTCGGCTTTCCTTCCCATGGTAGCAGGATTCAGGGTGAGCGAGTCCCTTTTATATTCCTCCTGACATGAATCGTGCCACAAGCTTCTCTCTTCTGACTCTAAATGACCAACCTTGGCTTGGTCATTGGTCCAAACATCCTCCCTGTCCTGTGCATCTAGCCCTGCGCTGCTGAGCGCTGCTTGAGAAAGCCACTAGACTAGGGGTCTCCGGCTTCCTAGGTCGTAGTATTCCATAACCTTCTCGCCCATCCTATGCCACAGCTGTCTAAAACCCACACAAGCTCTACCAAATCATCTAATCCCTGATTCTTGCCCTTGGGAAGGTGACCTCACTTCTTGAGAGAAATGAAGCCTCCAAAAAGATCAGGCACAATTCTCTATGCTTATGAATTAATCTAACTTTATGTCTACCCTTACCCCGTCTCTTTCCAAGTACACCATCCTTCTCGGCTCCACCATCCTCCTTGGCTCCACCAAAAACCCAGCCGGGTTCCTAGTCTCTGTCCCTGCATTCTCAACTCCAGCCTATCAAGCTATCTCTGTGTGGCTTAGAAATGTGCCCAAGGTCCTGCCGCACTTATGAAAAAAAACAAAGGGTCTCCCCTTGATCTTTTGTCTTCTCTACCAATTAATTTTTCTTGCTGACCAAGCCAAGCTTGCCAGAGGGATTGATTCTACTCCTCTCTGAAATGTCTTCTTCAACTCGTCCCAACCAAAGTTCACGCTTCTTCGCTAATAATATTCTGACAGAGTGCACAGGGTGCCTCTTCTATAGCAAAAGCAGGCTCAGCAGATGCCTTTGGGCATATTTGCCCTTTGAGAATATACTCTGCTATTCTTTCTTAAATTCTGCATCTTTTCAAGCCCAGACTTCAAGCTGCTGACACCATTCTCCTGGTTTTTTTCTCCCCTCTGTTTCTTTAGCTCCCCCTAGCTTCCCTTTGCTGCTTTTTTTTTCTCTTTGGCATACCCAGGGTTCTAATCTTTTAAATCTACATGCCCAAGTAGAAGATTCTTCCTCATTTTTATAATTCTTGGATAAAATTGTGATCCCAGAGTAGTCAAAACTATCTCATGAAGAACTGCTTCTGGGACCCATTCTTCCTTTGGCACAACTCCAAGTCATAGGGAGGAACCCATTGAGTTTGAGTACGTTCTTATAGGAAAGGCTTCAAGAATAGAAAGGCTGAAAAGGAGAGAGGAGGTCTGAAGAAAATCAGGAATAAGCAGCATTGTGGGTTCTCTTTAAGAGTATAGCTTTGATTTTTTTAAAAAAAAAAAAAAAGGTTTTCAGCTCTTCTGAGGAGGAAACAGTGATTTGTAATGAGTTGCTGGCACTTGGTGTTTTTAGTAGCCTGGTAATACTTAATCTCTTCCTTAATGGTGGGGATGATTGTCATTTCACAGAAGTGGGAATGCATGCAGATCAAGGCTAATCTGCTTCATGGTCACAAAGCTGGTAAGTCCCCAAATCAAAAAACAAGAAGATTCAAAAACCAAGTGAGCTCTCTCCAAACGCAGGTTCCTGAAGAGGAGGAGATGGGAAATGACAAAATTTAACAATCTTATGAAGACAAAGAGGACAGTACCACAAGACATAACAAGAACAAAAAAAGCCTGGGCAATATTCTTCTCTACCCAGTTTTCTCCTGTGGCAGTCACCATAAAGTCCAGTCAGTCACCTGCCTTAATATTTTCCTTTCAAACAGTTTTTTTTAAATAGATAGGTTTACTCTCATCTCTAACTTTTCCTTATCTTATTGAGCTTTTAAAAGGAGAGAAATAGAAAACATTTGGTGACATTTGACTAATTTTGTTCATCTGTCTCCACCCCCTTTGCCATCCCTACTACTGAGAATTGTATGTGTTGAAATCCCGCTGCCACAAACAGGTGACACTCAGGACAGCTCGTTTCTGGGGTTTTGGATACATTTACCTGAGGACTGCAGTAGCTTCTCGCTGATTTTCCTATCAAACCAGAATAATAATCTATTCTTCTATTCAGCTTTTTAAAGTAAAGACTAGCAAGAAGTACACTGGCTGGTCCTGAGGTGGCTTATGGTGTGTGTGTGTGTGTGTGTGTGTGTGTGTGTGTGTGTGTATGTGTGTATACATCTCCAGAAAAGTTACCTTTAAGACAATCAAAAACTAAGAAGGCAGGTATTTTCTTTGTTATATTAACGAAAACAAGGCAAATCTGGCCAATAATAAAAAAAAAATCACAAATGTTAGTTCAATTGCTGAAAATGCATTGATAAATTTATTTCCTGTTATTTATTCAATAAAGGACTCTGTGGTGTAAGAATGGTTCAAAAATATTTTAAACAATGCCATAGTAACATTTTACTGCATAAGCTTTTCTAAAAAATTCATGCCTCTGTTACAATCTCTCAAGACTTGAGACCACTGGGTGACCAATACGATCCTGGACCCCTCCAGGCCTTGCTCACTACCAACGTGATTCCTAGAAAGCCTAGTCTTAAACCAACTTCCTACTCAAGTTTGTGAGAAGACAGGCTACCTGTCTCCTGGGATACCTTTGGCACTAAACTCTTAGGAGATTCACAAAGAATGATGTAGAAAACCCCATAAAAACCACATGCAGAGAAAAAAAATGACAAGAGATTTGAAGGAATTCAGTATTGACTTTGAGATCTGAGGTATCACCAGACACATGCAGAGGAGCTGACTCTGTGCCTCTGAGGGGATGTGACCTCAAGGAGCAGCCCACGTGGCAGTTTAACAGAATAGAACTTTGGCTGAGGCGAGTTGCCGTAGTGACCCCACCCCCACCCCAGCTTGGTGAGGGCTTTGGGGGTTCCTGGACTCAAACTGTCAATTGCTCTCATATCCTGAGGGAGCGCTGACTCTCACAGTCCTGACTCATTCCACAACTTGATTCCAGCCGACTTATTCATTAGTGTAGCCCCCTCTGTCTAGCACACAGGAGACTTCCCAGTGACTATAGAAGCAAAGAAAGAAAATGGAAAGGCTGTGGATAGGGCGAGAAGACAGAGAGGAAAGACAGGGACAGAGTAAGCTTTAAAATGGGCAGCAAACCCTGCCTCGGGCAGACAACTAAAAGATGTATCCCCCTGAAAGATGTAGAACTCTTGGAAAATTCAGTGGGCACAGCAGTCATGTGGAACCAATATATTGGTGTGTTCAAGGCACACGGGATACATTGAAGATGGACAAACAGGACACTTGAAAAGTGTGTCTGATGGATGTGAAGGTTTATCTTTAAGGCCCTTTCCAGTCTGATGTGACTGCCTTTTGGACCTTCTATGGCAGGGAAATTTTCTCACTCCCCTGCATGGTCCTGATGAAACGAAATATAAAGCCCTGCTTTAGAGGCCAGAGAGAGGTAGACATGAGGAGTTGACTCTGAGAAGGAGCTTGCTGTTCCAGTTGAGGATATTTACAGATAACTTCTGACTAAACTGATGTTTTCTCTGTAATGGACCATTCTGCTAATGAATGGTAGTGGATGCTGTATAGAGAGAAGACGAGATTCAGCGTCTAGTTCCCAGCTAATCTGCACCGCTCTGCTGCTCGCTCTACTTCTCTGCACACTCCGGGTTTGCTCTGGAGTTCTCCCTAACCGAAGACAACGAGCACGCGTTCTCACGCATATTTGTGTTTTTTCCCGTTCTCTTCTCTCATTGATCTGACAAAGATCTGCTTGGTTGGCCTCATTCAAAAGGATGAAGGATGTAGGAAGACTTTCCTATGTCTGAACTAAAAGGCGCATAGGTCAGGGGTCCTCACGATGAGAAAGATAAGATGGGCTTGTGTTTTTCTGCTATTAAATGAATGAATGTTCAATTTATATGGAAGAGAGGAAGGGGGGCGGGGACATGAGGCAGGGGAGCCAAGGCTGAATTCAGGCGGGGAAGGACAAAAGGAAAAGGTGAGAAAAGTGAGAGGAGAGCAGAAGGAAGGAGAGATAAAGGGGAAGGATGGGGGACTAGTCGGGGCATAACTAATTATCACATATACAGCTAGAGATGAAATGCAAACTGAAACGGCTTACATCTCCAATCCACCACATAATATCTCAGAAGTTCTTGTGGAATTATTTTCTAAGAAGAAGCACTGAGGTAACGTTTTCAATAACCAAGTTCAGGTCTCGGGCGAACAAGGTCCCTTTCACTGGGTTGTCAGATGTCCTTTCTCCTGACCGGATTGGAAGCACATGCCTCCTTCTCGCTGCCTCTTAAGGTGGTTCTGGGTTTGGACTCATAGGCTAAGTCTTGCGTGGGACTCCCCTCTGTGTCCCAGTCTTCCTCGTAAATCTTCAGTGCTTCTCTATGATCCGGGGGCGTTCCTTCAACAGTGTATGTAAGGAGGCCAGATGACCTGACGTCTCCCACGTGTCCTCTTAGTTTTCCTTTCTAGGAATCACGAGGCGCCTCACCCCCTTGAGGCCCGGCTCATGGCATCTCTGTAGTTTAGCTAGCTCGTAATACTGCTCTGCCTGGAACTCTCACTTATCCCCACACCCCCAAACAAATGCATCCATGGCTCCTTCCTCAAAGCTCTTCACGTGGGCACCCTCACCCACACAGCCAGACAGATTCCTCTGTCATCCCAACAGCCACAATCTGTGACATTGTGCAGCTCCCCGGCTTTTCAGCCTATCTATAGACCATGGTTCCTTTAGGTAGAGAAAAGTGTCTTTCCTCCACTTTGCAACACCATGCTTGACACACAGTAGGCACTCAATAAATGTTTGTTGGGTAAAGGAGTCGGTGAACAGCCGGTTGCCTTCTCCCTCGCCACGCTTGAAACCCAGCTGTCTGTTACAAGGCTGCTCACTAAGTTTGAAACCACTTTGAGTGTCACTGCCCACCTCCAGCCTCTTGACAGATGCATATTCTGTGCCCTTTTCTCCTCCTACCCTCTCTCCTTTCTCTCTTATTCCCCTTTGTCACTTTAAGAGCACACTAACCCCTGAGCATTGGACGATGGTGGAAACCTAGCTACACCAATGTCACAAAAAAAAAAAAAAAAAAAAAAAAAAAGATAACCACCCGTCCTCCCAGCCCCAAGCTGGCCTTGGGTTAGCCGGGAGGTATGGGAAATACAGATCTTTAGGAAAATGTCTTCCTGAAAGGAGGTTAGGTTGGGACAGCCCAACTCCTGGAGAAGTATATAAATAACAGTGGGCACACTATGTACTGTGACGATGACAGAGGCAGTTTGGGGTCCTTGGAGGAGGTTTGCAAAGGTAGCCCCAGGGTCCTCTGCCTTTTTTATTGGCAAGTGCTCGTCTCTGAGTTAAAAACTTGGAGAACCTGCAATGAGTCCCGCCTGTTGAGTCAGACAGTATTATCACACACACACACCCTTCCGTCCCTTCTCAGTCTACACTAAAAAGGATTAAAACTTCTATATACCTTCCTCCAGACTTGCCTTAGGAAAGAACAGAGATTTCTCTCTCTGCTTCTTCCGAGGTCCAGCCTGTGGACCCAAAGAGAACATTCGTTACAGTTATAAAAGACCAAAGCTTAAATGACGAGGGGCCTCTTCCAGATCTGTATGTACTTGGGCATGAAGCACCTGGCACGCTATCTGAGAAGGCGGACAAGACAGAAGCAGGCTTTGTGGCAGTGCTTTTGAGGCCTGGCTTAGGCACACACACACACCCCTGGACTTTGACTTGGATGTCCATCCTAGGCCATCCGCACCACGTGGCTGGCTGCTGATGGCCACCCTGGAGGCCTCCCAGAGCCATCATCCCAGAAGAGGAAAGGAAAGAGAGACATTGTTGAGTGCTGCATGAGAGAGTCCGTCATTCTAACGGGAGGCTCTGGACTGTGCCCGCAGAGCATCAGGGCACCAGGACCAGGCGGAGCGTGTTTGTTCTCTCCGCATAGTTTTGCCACCGTCAGAATTGGCCTGGTTACAATGGCTAACTCTTGAGAGTTATGAGAAAGGGTGAAGGGACCTTCCTTGAAAGACAGGCCAAAAAGATGCAGGCGGTAGCGAGAGCAGATGCCCGCAACAAGAGATGCAGGCCTCGCAAGGAGAAGCCCTCACAGGCACCAGGAGGGAAAGGACCTGGCACTTGGCAGTGGCAAAGGGGGACACGGCCCTGCCGATGAGGCAGGACAACTAAACATCAACTTGGTTGTTTTGATAACTGTCCAGTAGCTATCAGACACAGGTTTGCTTTGCCCATGGAGGAATCTATGAAATAGTCCCTATTGGTACTGTACCTGGCCTGGGGGGGGGGTAAGGCAGCAGTGGTTTTCTATATCAGAAGGGGACCGACCTAGGATGGAAGGGCACACCGTGTGGGGTCCCTTGCCCTGCCCACTGGTGGCTTGCATGCCTCACCACTGCACCCACCCTTCCCAGATTCCTCAAGGCTTATGAGAGGCACCCTTAAAAAGAAACACTGAAAACTTTCTCACAGAGTGAGTTCTAAAGCACGCACAAACCACAACAGTGCAATCTATTCAAGATACTCTAAATACAATCCCCATCTTCCAAATCTCATACCGGCCTTCACTCTGCTAAGACCAGCTAAGAAGGAACTCTTCCCATGAGCACTGATCAGTGAGAATTGGCGATGCATGTTTTCTAAACAGACCTACACGTGGCTTAAAGGGGCTCTCCGGAAGTGCCCAAAGAAGACACGGCAATACCATCTGTGGCTGAGTTCTCCTGAGGTACAAGAGAGAAGCCCTGGGATTGAGGCTAATCCCTTCCTATGCAGGGAAGACCTGGACCCAGAGCTGGAGCATGCAAGAAAAGAGAGCGAGGGAGCTGAGGAGTGGGTTAAGGAGTCCCTCCCTAGCTCTGCTGCACTACAGAGAGAACCCATCCAGAGTACAAAGCTGCTCTGCTTCTTGGGATGTGATTGAACCTCCCTCCTTGTAACACCCCCCCCGCGCGCCCCCGGGCACTCCTTTGCCCTTAACTGCTTCTGAGAAGACAAAACCTAGGAAGAAAAATA
Source organism: Apodemus agrarius (assembly GCA_964023405.1). Lineage (NCBI taxonomy): Eukaryota > Metazoa > Chordata > Mammalia > Rodentia > Muridae > Apodemus > Apodemus agrarius. The sequence continues at coordinate 25,351,413 of OZ030011.1, read as the reverse complement.
AAAAGATCACCTTACCTTTTTCCCTCTAAGTACCCTCTGCCTATTTGGGACTACCCACACCCTAGCTAATGCGTAAGCAACTAGCTAGGCAGTTTCCAGACTCTGTCTCCCCTGAGAGGTGATTCTCCTTCAGCACCTGGGCAAGCAGCCCCTGAGGTGGGGCGGGCTTCCACGGGGAGCAGCCAGGCTGGGCACTGCTTGCTTCCTCGTCCTTGCATAGGCAAACTCCTCAGTTTAGCCTCACTTCAAATTCAGTGTTGAGCTGAGGCCCAGGAAAGACATAAACTTGGAGTTGCTCACAGGCAGGTGCTTGTCTTTCAGGTGAAGGAAAGGGTCTCCAAATGCCAGGGCTCAGCAGCCTACTCATCCATAGGGGAAATAAATGATCCACATGACCTGGGGGTGGGGGATGGGTGGGTGGGGGTGACGGCAGGGACAGAGGGACAGCACCTGCTGAAGGAAGCCCTCATTGCCTCTGAGATGTTTTGGCGTTGATGGCTGTTGTATGGGGGACAAGTCACAGAAGAGTGACGGGAGGAATGTAAGAGATGGGGCTAAGCCCAGGCGGAATCGTCCTACCCGGACCTAACCTCACAGCTGATACGTGCCATGTCTGGCAAGTCACGGTCCCTCAGAAGGTAATACTGCAATTTGGTTTGATTCACCAGAGAGAGACCTGGTCAAGCTTTAGCTTCTCAGTTGGCTTGATAAGTCAGCAAACGCTAGAAGACTCTTGTAAGGTTGAAAGACGAATGGAAAAGGTTTTATTATTATTATTTTAAATATTTTCTCTCTGTTTTCTGTCTCCGTGTCTGGCCTCGTCTTCAAAGATGGCCAAGTAAAAGCCAAGTAGACTTTACACAGGTTTTTTGAATGTTTATAATGGCCAAATGTTAGTTTGTAGCATGTTTATATTTTTCCATTGTATCACATATACATTATCACAAAGGATAAAAATAACTAGAGTGGAAACATATAAATGCCTACCATTAACATTTAATCTTAATCGTTAATATTGTGCATATATGTAACTAGTACATACTCAGGGGCTTTATATACACTGCTTCTTGGAGATTTAGCCCAGGAAGTTCTGTCTGAATCTTGTAAAAATTCCTTTTAGGAGGCCACCTATTTCTCTCTAATTGCCTTTATGACGTCTTGGGAGGGGCTCTCTAGTGTTAGAAAATACCCAGAAGTCTAGGTTTAAAGATGCAAACAATGGGAGGAAACTCTCACCACTGTAAGAATTTAGTGGCAAGTCACATTGTACTCTACTGACCCATTATCTTTCAGTTCCCTTCAGGACATAACACATGAAACTGCCACCAGGACAGGCACACAGGCGAGGGACCTGCTTTGTAACTTGGACAAAGTCACGAAGCATTCCTCTGAATTTGCCTTCCTATTTGGTAATTGCAAACAAATGTGGTTGCCTCGCTTCTGACAGATGGAAGCTGTTTGTGTGGAAGTGCCGCGTATGACATATTTCTTGGGTTTAGCATATAACTTAGTGCTGCTGATGGTGTCTGTCCCTGGGCTGCCTTGAAACAGCTTGTGATAGATAACTTGAGTTGAAACCAAATAGAAGATACATATGGTATCTGGCCTCCAACCTTCTAGATCCTCTAGTAAAGAGTCAAGCAGGCTTCCCACCGGCTTTCCAAAATTGCTGGGTAGGCTGCGCTCTCTCAGACCCCAGGAAGGGCTGATACTGTTGAAGCCATCTCCTTGTGGAGCACAGCTGGAAACCCGGCAGAAGACAGAGGTCATGGTACCTCTGTGCCCATTTTCTCCTCCTTGAAGGTGCTCCTTAATCTCTTCAACTAAGTTCCCTTTGGGTCCTTTCAACTGAATGTGATTTGACACGGGCAGGGGGAGGGGGTTAGCAGTGGCGAGCCTTCTCACTTTAGAATCTAAATATGAAGCTTTAGTGGCTGGCTGCTACCTTTTGTTCATGGTACTGGCCACCAGTGTGGAGTCTGGAGGTCTTGAGTCTGTCAGCTTTGCTTCTGAAATAGTTGGGACCCTTGCCCGCTGAGCTCCAGCGGACGCTTGCTGTCAAAATGCCATGCTTGGGTTGTTTTTTTTTTTTTTCAGCTTTATAGATTTAGCCGTTAGAATTCACAACAAATAGCACATTGTGATTTCTCAATTCTTGTTGAAATTATTGAGGTAAAACCATACTGTAAAAAAAACCCTCGCTATGTTTTCTTAATGTTCTTCTCTACGTGATTCATTGTCATGAGTTAGTTTTTCTAATGAAAATAATACAATAGCTTTAATAACGCAAAAGATGCCTTATGGCATAATTGGGTTAATGCAGTTTATTAAAGTTTCCTATGATTTACTGTTCTCTTTTTTTAACATACCTGTTACTATCACAAGGGGGCAGTAATCACATCGACCACATAAAAAGACCAATCAGCATCCAAATTTAAGTTTCTATGGTACAGGTTGTTTTTTTGGTTTTTTTTTTTTTTTTTTTTTTTTTTTTCAGTAGTTGATTTTTCAGTCCTTGGTTTTACATTTACCCAAGAATTCTGATTTATGAAGTGTTGTTTTACTTCCAATACTGCTGCTTTCAACCCAGTAGTTGCTCTCTGTGCATGCTTCTGCTCCTCATAAGTACGTCACATACACCTCCTCAATTTATTCAGGGTTTATGTGATGGGTTTGCCGAGATGATGTCAACACACGGGGTACTCATCCACGCGCGCGGTTGGAGGGGGGGGATCCGCCTGGAGACAGACAGAGGAGCAGTGTCTTGGTTCCTAAGACCATCAGAAAACACTTCTGATGTTTTCCCGTGTTTTCCGATAATCTTAGGTGACCCCTGTGAACGTGCGGGCGCGGCTGTTTGACACCACTCCACCCCCAGAAGGGGCCGCTACTCCCAGGTTGAGAAGCACTGCTTTAGATTGTTTCTGAAGTCATCTTTCCCAAACTTCTTAACTGCTCAGAACCTGCCTCTGTGGAGGCTTAGGGAGGCCGCTTTTTGACATGTCTTCTTTGTGCCTGGGTCAGGACAAAGCAAGCCATATTCCTATCCTCCTTGTTACCCGGAGGCTTCTGCCTTCCACTCTTAGGTCCTGCCCCTACCCAGATTTCTCTGACCTCATGCCTTCTCTTTTCTGGATCCCGCCTTTTCCCTCTTTGCTTCTGTTATTTCTATCTGTCAAGTAAGGGAAAAAATTTTTTGGTTCCCAACATCTTATTCCTTTGCCTTCTTGTAGATGTTTTTACCTGTATCTTTTTTTTTTTCTTTTACTTTTATGTTACTAGGATTCCCCCACAAGGATGCAGGCGCCTGAGAGAATAAAGAGACAGAATTCTGTTAGACGGTTTCTGCTTTCCTCCTATCTGCAACCATTTCCCTTCCCTTGCATGAGTTAGGAACAGCAGGTAGCAAACTGTTGTGGGGGTGGGGGCTGTCCAAGGGGTAAGGGGTCTTATTTTATGCCTTGCCATATTGCCAGGCTCAATCAAACTGTTCAGCCAAAGTATTGTGACTTCCTTAGAGGTAATTTCTTCCAGGAGTTTCTTGTAGGTCTGGGGAGAGGAGAGGAGGGAGGAAAGGAGGGAACTAGGGTTTCTCTATCCCTTCCCTCAATGCACACAGGCCTGTTTATTGAGGCCCCCCCGCCACATAAGACAGAGAGTTGGCCCTGCCTGCCTGCCCTGGTTCTTGCAGAGGTGAACTGGGGAAGGGAACTCACACGAGAGTGAAAACGGATATGTAGCTGGCTTCCCAGAGAGTAGCCAGGCCTGCTGGACATGAGGTCAGGATCTTCAACCTGGTTTGGCTATGCATCTGACTGGGTCTCTTTCCCATCAAGGCAATCCCCAAATTCTGGCCCCTTCCCCAAGTTCTGCTCAGTCTCTGGGAAGTATTCTCCTCTGCGCCCTCATAACTACCCACCAAGGCAGAAAGGTATAAGACAGTAAGAGTTTATTGTGGGTGTTCTCGGTGCCCACTTATAGTAGACTGCCTTGCAAATCTTTTGAAAAGAGGTTTTTAGCTGCTGAAATGGCACACATATTCATAGTGTCCCAGCGTGGCAATCCTCTCTTGCTTCTGCCTCAGAAACACTGGGCTACAGATACAGGCCAGGAGGAACCCTTTAGCACAGAAAAGAGAAAGTGAAAAGGGCTGAGCGTGTACGCAGAAAGAGAAACGCCCTTCCTGTAAATCACCCTAATGCCAGTTTCCAGACCCATCCTTCCCTCAGTGACGGGAGATCGTATGTGGACAGAATGGTGGTTGGGGCTAGAATCAAAGTTGATCAGCTGGTAGCCGTGACCCGCGTGGCCACCTGCACAAGCTGATGATGCATTTTCTCGCTTCATGGCACTGCACAAAGGGCAGGGGCCACATTCTCTGGGCCCTGCCCTCCAACCTGGGGAAAGACTTGTTTCTCCCAGCGTTGTGTTCCAAGTCTGCTGGCAATCACGGGGATTCCTCTGAGTATCTGACACAAAGAGCCAGGATGACTCCAGCCACCATATTCCTTTTTGGAGGAAATGAAGACAGAACATGGTATTCTCCTTTGCCGGAGATGGAAGAAGGGCATGGGGGGAGGGGCATGCAGAGAGAAGAAACACTAAGGTTTGCACGTTAGTCAATTGCACGCGCTTTCAGAAGGAGTTAGAGTTCCCGTTGTAACCCATGGCCAGCGGTGCTGGTCTTCTTTGTCTTTTCACTTTGGTTTAGCTTCTGTGGCACATTCAGTCACTTTCAAGCAACCCCGCCCCTTTCACAGGAAACATCTTAATAGCAACGGAGGATACATTTGCAGTATTTGTTGTGTTCTCGGCACGTTATTTTTTTAAATTACACAGGATCATATCTTGGAACTATTCAAGTTCCTCTGTTCCAATACAGGTCCTGCACCTGCCTCAGGAGACTTCCTCTTCCAGGAAGCTTGCTTTGACTGCCTTGGTGCAGTCAGTCTTGAAGGGGCACATCAGGTAGCTAAGATGTCCCTGTCCCTCTCTCTAGGCCTCAAACAGAATCGGGCTCCATAAATGTTCCAGTAACTAACTCCTGAAACTTGAACCAGTGGCCACTGCTGTTAGTTCTCTTCTTCCCACCCTGGAAAGTGAATAGAGAACTTGTTTTGGGTTTTTAATCCACTCACGGACATAAGGAGGTGGCTCGTTACTTTCCTCCTTCAGTGGACCCCGAGAGAGCAACATTTAAAGACACAAGAACAGGATATGCTTGGAGGCACAGGGGAATGTTCTAGATAAAACATTGAAACGTTAATAACAATTCATGAAAAAAAAAAGCCATGGCTTTGAAGGAGCACAAGGAAAGGTATATGGAGGCTTTTCAGAGAGGAAAGGGAGAAATGTTGTGATTATAACGTCAAAGACAAAAGTACTACAAATGTAGAGCTGTAAACTATACTGGCATTCTGTGCCGTCATGTCTGCCCCTGCTCCATCTACAGCTGAGGTTGGATGTTCGTATTCTCCAAAGTTCCCCTCTATGGAGTGAGTTCACTGATTTCAAAGGTCTTGCTATTGTTTTCTGCGTAAAACATTTGCAACTACTTCAAAGGCTGTCTACCAATGTAGGCGACTGGTAAAAATACAGGTGACTGTACCAGCCAGGATCGAAATTTTAGCACATTAAAAGTGAAGGAAGATTCTTACCCAGAATGACCCAAACTCATTTAGTAAGCATGACTGTTACATTGATTATGTGGGGGGAAAAACATGCTGTAAAAAAAGGAGTGGGCACTTTTGGTGCCTTTCTATAGGTCAGAACAAAAATGGCTTCAAATAACGGAAATTTGAATCATTTTGCAGAAAGGCATTCAAAGAATGCTCACGTGTCTGCCTTTTCAAATTCAAAAACTCTGGGGGAAAAGAGTGTAATGAGTTTTGTTTTTTTTTTAATTCACACACTTGGGTATGTTTTAGCATTTTTAAACTAGTATTTTTGTTCCAGGTACGTTACACTATTTGACTCCCACTGCTGTAACAAGTTCATAACTGTGGTCAGGGTACCCATATATCATGGTGGTCAGTATTCTAACTCTAGAAATCATCCGACGACTGTCTTATTTGCCTGGAGCACAGAGAGCCCTTTGTCCCAGACTCCTCGTGTATGGCACCCTGCCCTCTGTTTCAGACAAATCGAAGCTCTCTTCTGCTGGGACTATGCTGACTCCTTTTGCTCAATGCTGTGGTTTATGGCAGACATCTTTTAAACTCTTCTCCTGTGTCCTGAAAACAGAGAAAGAGAGCTAGTTCCCTCTAGGAATTAACTATATATGGGAAACGATGAAGGTGGGGAAGGGGCTGTTGTAACCAAGGTATCACCAGGAAGGCTGTCTAATCTCTTTTAGGAGTACCAGAAAAGCATCTAGAAAGTTTCTTCCAGTAGCTTACACAGTAGCCGATAGAGGGCCTTGAATTTTTCCCAGGAACAGCTGGGGAAGGCCCGGAAGAGCACATCTGTAGCCACAGCTGAAGTCCATTACTCTTAAGAGGCAAGCAGGAAGCCCTTTTTAATGGAATTATTACATCTCACACTTTTTTTTTCCTGTTTCTTATTTTGGGGATTATAATATAATTACAACATTTCTCTTTTTCTTCCCTCCAAACTCTTCTATATAACTACCTACCCCACTGTCCCCCCCCTTACAAAGTCCCTCCCCTTCCCCCCTCCTTTTCTCCTCTGAGAAGGTGGAGGCACCTCTGGTTATCCCATGACCCTGGCACGTCAAGTCTCTGCAGGGCTAGGCACATCCTCTCCCACTGAGGCCAGACGAGGCAGCCCAGTTAGGGGAACATAGTCCACAGACAGGCAACAGCTTTAGGGTTAGACCCTGCTCCAATTATTAGGGAACCCATAAGAAGACTGAGCTGCACATTTGCTACATATATTGGGGGAGCTAGGTCCAGCCCATGTAATGCTCTTCGGTTGGTGGGTCAGTCTCTGAGAGGACCCTAGGGGATAGAAACTGCACAGGAAGACCGACAGTCAACATCTGACACTTTATTTTATGCTCTAAGAAATGCAAGCCCATTTGCTGTCATTTTTGGAAAACAATTATGCTCATCAGAAGGTACCAGATTAAAAATAAAATAAGAGAAAAGAAAAGAAAAGAAAAGAAAAGAAGGAAAGGAAAGGAAAGGAAAGGAAAGGAAAGGAAAGGAAAGGAAAGGAAAGGAAAAAGTTTACCTTGCCCTTGTGCTAGTAGGTACTGTTGCAAGTCACCTGTTGTAAAGTGTCTTCTCCCGGGGGAGGGGGGAGGGGGAGGGGGAGGGGGCGGGAAATGAGAATGAACAAGAGGCAAACACTTTCTTTATACTGTTCTGGAAATAGTTCAGACATCTAGAAACCCCTGAAGGCTTCTCAAAGACATGCAAGGGTTACAATAGCATAGTTTGGAGAAACACTACCTGAGACTATAATCTTAAAATGGATTCTAAGAATTCACCCAGATTAACAGGGAAAGGAAGAAAACGTGTGGTTGATGAGAACAAAGGCACAGGCGTGAGCGTGGCGGCGGATATCTCCAGAAAACATAACATCTAATTTTCTGGGTACACAGGAGTTCCAAATGTCTCTATAGTAATATTGTCTTTTAAGTGGACATTGCCAGTATCCAAAGATGGAGATGAGAACTGGTCTTCAGGGTAGTCATCTTTCTGGCCTAATTATTTCAGTCACTGCCAGTGATTAAAATTCTGGAATTATGTATCCTTTTTGTTTTTGTTTTTGTTTTTGTTTTTGTTTTTTCCTATTTGGTTTTGTGAGACAGGGTTTCTCTGTGTAACTCTGGCTATCCTGGAACTTATTCTGTAGACCCAGGCTGGTCTTGAACTTGAGATCTGCCTGCCTCTACCTCCTGAGTGCTGGGATTAAAGGTGTTCACCACCACTGCCTGGCTTTGGAATAACATTTAAAGCATGTATCTTATTTCTTTATAGATGAACTTGGCTTTGCCAAAATGATATTAAGTAGCTGAGGGAGACTTGAACTATCAGTCTTGACTCCAGGTGGCCTTCCAATTTGTGAAAACCTACATCCTCTTTGAAGGATGAAACTGTGCTCAGCAATAATAATTTAAACGGATTCTCTCTCTTCAATGTCTGTATTAACTACCTTGTTCAGTGCTGAAGATGAGAATGACAGACTGCGCCTCTAGCCCAAGAGCGAGCATATCATGTAATGAAACCCGCAAGGGGACCATCAGTTAAAACCCAGTCTAGTAAATGTCCAGTTGAGGGGCGGTCAGGTTGCGTTGAAGGCGGGTGACTTGCTGTAAGGTGTTGGGGAAGGTTAATTAACAATTTCTTGGGGACACCTCTTGTACTTCATCCAAGGGACTCAAATTTGCCAGATCGGACTGGCACACAGGACTCAAGTAAAGACAATTCCTAGAAGGACCCTGGGTATCAAACGTTGGAGTGAGAAAATGAGAAAATGGAGCAGGCCATTTGAGGAGCTTGAAAGTAATTCATAATGGAGGCAGAAGAGATTGCTTTGTAATGACATATGACATCGTGCAGGGTCTGGTAGACCATATTTTTGGTTTTTTTCCTAAAAGCCAAGGAGGTCAACTGGCCTATTTGTGCTGCATTTTTTTAAAAGAAATCAGAGCATGTATTATAATACATGTCAGCAGAGCACATGACCCCAGCCTAGAGGTATAGGGAAGTATGTATTATGCACTGTGGCAGGCCCAGAAAAACAATGGAAATGTGAACCAGACCCTGTCCCTGACCAGCAACGACCAGCAGACCTAAACTTGATTTTGACTTCAACTAACATGGAAGCCAGTTAGTTGGTCTTACTCCAGTTCTAACAGCTTATACCTCTGACAGCATAGAATCCCTTCCTCACCAGGAGGAAAGAGAGGGAGGACAGGTGGATCTGAAATAATCATGCCACCTTTACTGAAAAATAAAAGTGCATGTTTCATGCACTACTCAGGCTAGAGAGACTCAGGCTGATGGCTCAGTGTTGGTTGGAGGCTGCTTGGTTCCTATCTCAGAGGCTCAAAGCGTCACCCATGAAATGTTGATACTTTTCTCCTCTGGAAAGCTAAGTGGGATGCTTGTCAACTGCTAGTAGACAACCTAGCATGTGACAGCTGTCCAAAATTGGTGACCATCTATTGCCACCCGTCAAGGGAGACACGTGTAGCATATCAATGTCGTCTTGGGATGCCTACAACAGAGAAGTTGTACCTTTCACAGTCACAGACCTCTTATGATGTCCAAAAGTAGTTTTGCCGCATACAAAATGTGGTTTAACCCGCTGCCCAACCCCCAGCACCATGCAACTGAAATGAGATAAAAGGTAGAAAAATGAACGTAAGAACACAGCCCAAAGGTTGGCTTATTAGATTCCTTTCCTTGAGGGGTTCCGGACTCCTCCTATGTCCCCTGGGCTCTGTGCTCATGAACACAGCACAGCATATGCTGGCGAATGAGGTACAGAACCTCTCCGGTGGTCCTGAACATAGTGCCCAGTTCAGCCACCGTGAGCCACACACATCCCCTAAAAGAAAGGACAGACATGAGATTGGATCTTCCAGAAGGTCTTTGTTGCAATATTCTCCATCATTGGAAACAAAATTACATCTTCAAATAAGGGCAATAGCAGCACAGCTTATTGAAAAATGTTACAAGCAAATTCCCACGTCTCCTTCTAAGAACAATATGAAATGCCCCCCCCAACACGTTAGCTGTAAAATGCCTTTAAAAAAAAAAAGCACCATGAAATCCTACCAAAAAAAAAAAAAAATAGGCAAAAACACATGGGTTTATGGTTGGTCATCACTGGGTCCCTTGCCTGCAGCTCTGAGTCAGAAAGGAAACGGAGGTTAGCATTCGGGGGAGTCTGCATATCCCATCTAAACCTCTTCCTTCCAGCTAGAGGCCCACACGGGGGACAGAGCACGAAGCAGCATCTATGGCACAAGTGTACTGAGCAGATGGACTGGAGGTTTCTCACGGGGGCGGGGGGGGGTCTTTTATAATGCACAGGGCAGAGAACTTAAGGACAAAGAACATAAAGGGGGGTCTCCAATCTCCTGTACCCGTGAAAACGATAGCCACACCCAGTAAGTCAGAGACAACCTCACACTTCCCTATACCTCTAGGCTGGGGTCATGTGCTCTGCTGACATGGAAGGAAGGACTAAGAAGCACACGGAGCAGGGAAGGAGTCGCAGTGTGGTGCAACATGGCTACCACACCAGGACAGGGTGCAGGACTTTCACAGAGAGCCCCTGTAGCTGCACACCATATGCAGACTCAATAGCACTCGAAATACCAAATGAAAGTGGCCTTTGTTTTAGAGCTCAGTTGTATGTCCTTTTGAGGCCGTTATTAATAAACTAGTTCTTATGCTTATGTCAGCAGAGGCTTCCCACGCCCGCACTCAGCCTCTTGTCTTTGCATACAGAGCTGTATCCTAAAGGAGAGAAAGACCCCCATCATGAATTGGCAAGATGAAGAAAGCCAAAAGGCAAGAAGACGGTGGGACTCCTTTTCTTTTCTGTGCACGCTTGTTTTGCTTCTCTTCCTTTCGGTGTCTTTGATGTTGAAAGCTCTCTGTACACTGACTGGGTGGTTAGCATCATTCCCCGGTCCAGAGAGCAGCAAGTGCTTCAACCAGAACCCTGGTCCCGGACCGAGCATGTAAGTAGGTACACAGCAGCTTTGGCTCCCCAGGAAATGCCTCAGAACTGGGGAGGGGTTGTTTGCTAATGCTCTGCACAACTAGAACTTCCTACATGAAACTGTCCCCACAGAACCAGAGAAGGCATTTCCTTTGAGTACCAACCAGGAGGGGGGAGCGGGGAAGGACATGAATTCATAATGCAGTCAAGGGAATGTCTAGTACAACTGAGTGCAGATAGCAATGGCTTACAACTTTTGACTAGCCTTAACCCCAGTGCCCTGGTGACCCCACCCCCACCCCACCCCGCAAAACAAAAGAAGCATTGTGTGCTGAGCAGAGCAGCAACTCGCTAAGAGATAGGACAGTGGTGGGTAGACCCTACATAGGGTGTGTTCCTAATTTGGACACCAGTCTCTCAAATACATCTGGTCTCCATCAACCATGCAGAAAACAAACACCGAGGGTGGGAGTGGGGCCATTAATCAATACGCAGAAACCCAACGCAATAACCTTCTGATGAACTCACAGACTAAGGACTGTTTCCTCAGAGAACTGTCCAATTGGAAAAGTGGTTTGGTAATAATCTGTGCTCTATCCCCTTGGTGTGCAGATGAGGTACAGCGAAAACAGTGTGCCTGTGAGCACAGGCTGTAGGGTGGGAGAGCACAAGGACTGGTGCTTCCAGATACCTGAATTCTAGGCCAGGGCCCCTTTCATACCACATACACCACACACATACACACTGCAAGGACTGATAGCCAAGCTGAAAACTGCTAGAGTGAATAACTACTGAGTTAGGTCTGGGAATATTATATATATAATAGAATTATATATTATATATTATATAATATATAATATAAATTATATATTATATAAATATATATAATATCCTCTCCCAACTATCCCTTGGCTCTCACTAGTAAACCTCCAGAAAAAAAAATTCTGTACTCCTCTGCCAAACAAAACACAAAACCACCCACCTAAGATACCAAACATGTGTTCTTACCATGTCTAACATCCATACATTTATTCTGGGCTTAAGAGGGGCAAGGGTTACTGAGGGGAAAGAATAGGCTGGGCTGACGTTTGTATGTAACATGTAGCAGCTGTCTTATCATGCATGTTCTGCATTCTGTTGCTCCCCTGCTTACAGGGGTAACATTCGAGTAATTTCCAAACGACAAACGCCTTCCGGCTTAGTGAGCATGTCTACATGAGACAAAGCCTCTTGGGCTCCCATCAGCTTCTCCCTTGGAGAGTGCTTTCTAGTTTTTGGGACACTTTGTCTACACACGCAGTTTTCACTGAGGGTCTTCTTGGACCTCATTCAGAACCGTTAGCCCCAAACACCCTGGGAACAGCTACACACACGCGATCCGAGGTTATGTTTGAGTCTCACGCATACATCTATGCACACACTGATTCATATACCTGTTCCATTTGGTTGGCAATGCGTCTAAGACTTCTGAGCTGTCTAGTTCCTGCTGTATGAAGAGTTCCTGCAAGAAAATCAAGTAAAGTGCAAAGGTGTGTTTTGGAGGGGCATTTCTAGCAATACAGAAAAGGTGCTGTCTACAGCATCCCCAAGCCAAAAACAGGCAGTAGACAACTTCAGGGGCAACTGTTGAGGCCAGCTTTACCCCCCAAATTATATTCCCTCTTAGGGGCTTTAAAAAAAATCTGTCTTCCCCTCACCTGTGTCACCTGTACTCATGAAGCTTGTAAGATGTGTGCACACATGCAATCACACACACGAACACACGCACTCTCACTCACAAGGGTGCATGTTGTGGACATGGTAGCAAAACTGAAAGCAGATGCTTACCGTGTTCTTGCTGTGCACTACTGGTAAGCCGCTTAGCTTCCCTGATTCTCTGTGCCCTCTTCTACACAAAGAGTTTGTAAATACTTCCCATTTGACAGGGTGAGGTTTCAGGGAGTGCGGTAAAATGCCCAATCTAGCACCAAGTCCATGAACAGCACAGAGCAAGTGGCAGGCAAGCTTCTCTGCCAGATGGTGAGCCAGTGCCTACAGTGTTAACCCAACCACAAAGATGTACACAACGGAAAATGGGTGAGATCCATGTGCAGTTTCATCAGGAGACTTGTTAGAACAGAGAAGTCCCACTTATCCACCTGTTCCTTAAAACACACTGAGCCAGGCTGGACCCTTCCTGTAGTAAAAACTCAGCACCCACACCTGCATACACATCATAATTCTCCGTCTACAGCACTCTGTGGTGAGCCAGGCCCGTGTTCTGCTGTGATGGACTGATCCCAGACAAACCCTTGGCAGAAAAGGCTTCGCCATAGTGATTCCTATTTGACTTCTCAAATATTTAACAAGATCCTGAAGGTTTCCCTGAGAGCTGGGAAACAGGGGCTTCTGTGCTCCGAGAAGGGGACAGCTGGAAACAGTACATTTCAGGGAAATGGGCAGGAGACGCGAGTCTTCCATGGTACCATCGAGACAGTGGACATAATTTCCCCCTCGGTTAGAAAATGGTAGACAGATTCTGGAAGTCTCCACTTGTGCTGTAATCTCTTCTTAAATATGCTTTGTTAATTATTTATAGGAAAACTCCATGAAAATCCCCCCAAAGTGGTACTGAGTCTTGAAGACCCATAGCCAGCAGTTTCCTCATGATAGAGGATTCAAATGTTTAAGGGCAGGGGGGCCCTAGCTGAACCAACATGCAGCCAAATCTGATTAAAGCTGACACATTCACAGGTGAGATAAGGCCTACTATGAATTTCTCCTTTCTGATAAAAAACAAAATCCATTAAATCAGCCTCCCAAACCCTACAACTCACTCTGCCCTACAATGGTCCTTCACTGAACATTGTAAAAGGCTAAACAATCATAGCAATCACATGTCGATCATTGCTTCCCTAGAAATAACGGTGAGGGAGCTACCATTTTAGTGAATAACAGGTGTGGGGTGATTAGGTAAGGAAGGATATGTTCCCATAATAAAGGATAAAGAAACAGTCATACAATGAACTTGATAAAGGCATCACGAAACACAGAACAAAATGAAATCTTTTAAACATTCCTTTTCAGTATATGTTTTAAATGCATTAATGGCATTTAAGCTGCAAATAACTTAGACCATTTCAATCTTACAAGGGTTTGGTGAGAGAGTCCTTTTCCTTTTGTACAGAAATAGCAAGATCAAGTCTCATAGCTAAGTCTACTCTAAGACACCCAAAAGGACAGGAAGCCCTGAGATGGAAAGATGCCGTGATCCTCCTCAGTGTGTCTCACGAATGCAAAGATGTCTATTTTTACCTTTTATTTAAAAAAAAATAGGATCAGCTAGACAGAACAGCAAGTCACTGGTATCATGCAAAGGCAATAATTTTGGTATTTCCTCCCTCCTATCAAAACAAGTTATAATTGAAGTTCCCGTAGAAAAGTGAGTATGAATGTTCCAAAATCAGGGTTTTTGTTTTTTATTTTTTTGTTTTTTGTTTTTTTTACCTTCACACCCACTGAAGAAAAATGCATGATCTGCCTTCCAACAAGGCAGCGGCTGAGGCGGTGTATTCATCAGTGCTTGCAAGCCTGCCTGTGCTACCTATCCCATGAGAAGGATAAAGTTCAGTGGACCTCTGTCATTGGTTAAGGAGATATCCACAGTAGGATGTGTCTGTGGTTTGTTTTTTATGAGAAAGCAATTGCACCTTATAAAATGTGTGTGCTCTGATCTGTTTTCCAGCAAACTGCAGGTACTCTTGGGTCCCAAGGACATTCATTTTGGAGTAGGTGTTCTGCACTGTGGCCTGTCAAAATGGCCACTCGAACCCTTGCTAGTGTCACCAGGTACCTCACGAGCAGCCGCCCCTTTCTGTGCACCACCTATCACTAAGGGCTGGTTGGGGAAAAGGAGACTCAATTCAAAAGACAAGCCTGTCCTCTCAGAGGCTGGTCTGAGGGAAAGCTCCTCTTGCCTGTGTGCCAGGGTGGCACTGTGTGAGGACTCTAGCACTGCCGCTGGAACTCCCTCACGGGGACAGCTGACACCTGCTACCTGTGCAAATGCTCCCACCTGTCCTGCCGCCACTATCTGAAACGAAGCTCTTGTTTGATTCATTTTGGCAGAGCAAGCTTTCAGTTGTGTATGGCACAGTGAAATATATTCTTCAATGCTATGTAATTTTGGACTAACAAGTCTATTTAAGGCACGTGTCTCAGTGTGAATATTAAAACCAAAACAAGACAAAAAAAACAAAACAAAACAACAAATACAAGACAACACGTAGTCCAACTTCAGTGTCTTTAACATTTAGTTTCTGTCTTCAAGTAAAGAATTGTTCTCCAGCCCCTGGTCTTTGGTGTCCGTGGGTACCATTCCGTTCTCCATCTCAGCTTGCTGCTGTATGCACTCTGTCAGCATGGCTGTGCTAGAGTTGTCTGAGTTACACATCTTTTCTGTCTCATCCTCTTTCTTCTCTTCATCCAGAGAGTAGTTCCGGAAGGTTTTGTAGATCTTCTGGACGTCCTCGGGTAAGGTCTTTTTGAGATCTTTGTTTTTCCTCTTTGTGAGTTTGGAGGTGGATCCAAACTTGTTGATGATGTTGTCCTCAGACGCGCCCTGCCCATGTTTGTTGAGCTGCTCTGGCCCCTTAAGGCGTAGGTTGTTGGGTCTGTTGTTGATGCTCTCCTGAGATGAGGCCTTGAAACGGCCTGTATCCAGGGATGCAAAGACGGAACGCTTCTCAGGGGACAGCATGTCCAGCGAGTGGGCCCGCTGGTCCAAGCCCAGCCTCCGGCGCTCCATACTTCGGATGGTGGCTGCCCGTTGGAGCTTGTCGTGGATCTCAACGCTGAGCCGTCTTCTTGTCTCCCGGAACTCGGCAGTGACATTAGCCTTCCACTCAGCTGCGTGGGCTTTGATCTCACCAACCTAGACAAGACAGAAGAGCAAAACAAACTAAAAAAAAATTCCTCTCCTCTTAGACATTCTCAGACACCACAGCCCTCATGAGGGAGGCCGTCTCTGGGGGAGCCTAGGGGGAGATCATCTCCCAGGGAAAGAGACAAAGCACTACATCTTCTCTGGTGCTTTCTACAACCCAATTATACACCCATGTCAGGCTGGGTAGTGACTTGACTGATGGAGTAGGGAGAGCTTGGAAACATCTGGGGTTGAGAAATTAGAGCTGAAAAGAAACAGATGATATTTGGAGGTGAGATCTGGATTCTGGTTCAGTGTGTGTGTATGTATGTGTGTGTGTGTGTGTGTGTGTGTGTGTGTGTGTGTGTGTGTGTCACTGTATGACCCCATTCTTCTCACATGAAGTCTCATGGAGCTTCTATAATTGCATAACGTTAAAGACCACGCCTAACTCAATTGTGGCCATAAAGTCTATGCTCAACAAACCTTTGTCTTTTTCTGTCTTTCCAATACTTCTGTCCAAGCATTAAGGATAGAACTCAATGGCCGAGCACCTGCCTCGAATGTTCAGGGCCCCAGGGCTCAATCTCTGAGGTACTGAGAAAGAAAAATGTCCCGTGGACCAAGGAAATCCCTTAGGTCCTGGGAAAGCTGGGATGGTTAGTTACCCTTTGTTGGAGCTATTCTGCAACCGTGAGGAAGGCCCAAGATACCTGATAATCATGTTTTCCTGGTTAAGGTGCAGGAAAAGGACATTTGCTGCCAAAGTCCACCTAAAATACTTTCGTAGGAAGTGAAGTCTCGCTGGGGATTCATCACCAAACCTTTTGGTTGCTTATGCCCCCCCCATTCCGCTTCCCCATAGAGGCAAATGACTCAAAGTTTAGCATTTAGAAAAGTCTGTTTCTGTCGTCCGTTCCTCTTTTGTTAAAGCCAACATTCAGCACGTCAGTCTCTGGGGAAATCAACCTGGAAATGGCATTGGGAATGTTTACGCACGCCAGGAACATTGATTTGTAAGCTCAGGACCTGAAGATGTGGGGGAGGGGTCACTCAGCAACGGCCTCCTATGTCCCTCCATACCAAATGAACTGCGCAGCTGCCCTTAAATGGACCGTGTGTCCCTCTCTTGTCAAGTTATCTCCCTGTTTCTTTACTCTTTCTCCTCCTACTTACATTCCCCTCTTTGCAGAATGACATTTTGAATGCCCTATGTGTCTTCCCTCCTGTCTTCCTTCTCTTGCCTTTGAGTTTCAAATACACTTCTAGGAGTAAAGACTGCAGGTATCTGGCAGCAGGAATAAAAGTCTGAGGATCTGACAATAGGGGTGGTGTACATGGGGGCAATATATACAGGGACATGGGGGTACATGCAGGAAGGACGACCCCTGAGCCTGTTTCCCCATGACTGGGCACTGTTCAATGACTTTCATCTAGTGGTGTCCAACAGGCCACCCCCATCCTAACCCCGAGACCTGGAGGGCCGGCCAGCTCCCCCAGGCTCCCCACGAGGCCTTCAAGCCTCCCACACACGGTTGCTCACACAAGCAACCACATTCTCTCTGAAGCCACCCACCCCCCTCGCTTGCCATCCCTATTTTTTCCTTTACATTTTTAAAGTGGTTATTTACCAAGATATCTAGAAATATTTACTCAACTTAGCTTCTAAATCAACAGAAAAAGAAGCCATGCACTCCTTTGATGGAGTCAGAAACGGACATTTCTCAATGAAAAGTGTCAAGGACATCTGTGGGGTTTGGAAGGGGTCCTACCTCTTCTTTTGTCTTTTTAGATAAAACCCGCAGCCAGTCTCCAATCATACTGAGGACAGCTGCAAAGTAGGCCAGGCCAACAAGGATCCAAAACCACACCAGCGGCTTATACCACTCTCGGTAATTGATGCCAGCGTTTCCCCCTGAAAACAAGCAAACGGTACTTTAGCGTGGTCAGCAGTTGGTCTTCCGCAGAGTAAACTCCAGTCCATGGAAGGAAACGTCATTTCCACATATAGTTCTAGGCCATTAGGCTTGCCGGAAACAAGACCCAACAGAAACTGGAGTCTGGCTTGTTGCTTAATTTCTTCGATTCTTAACAACTCAAAATAACCCTTCATTCTGGAACAGAAAAATGCCAGGGGGCCACCTTGAGTCATCTACTCCCACTGACAAAAGAATTAACTTCACAGGAAAAGTATTTTCAGATCCTGGCCTCCCCGCCACCTATTATTTTGTTTTTTTCAAACTTCTCTGAAGTCTCCTCATTAACACTCAGGTTCAACACTGCGAGGGCTTGCACACGCTGATAATCTATCTCATCGCCCAAGAAGCAAAGGCCGCAGGATCCACTCTTAAGTTCAAGGCCAGCCTGAGCCACACAGGGAGTTCAGGGTGAGCCAGAGCTACATGGTAAGAATTTGGCTCCGAAAAGGAGAGAGGAAGATGAGTGGCGGGGGGGGGGGGAGGGGGAGAAGATTACAATGACTGATGATGACGATGATGACCACAGACAGATAGGCAGATGAACAGACAGACAGACAGACAGACAGACAGACAAAGTGGAAAGGTGTAGGAGGAGGAAGAAGGGGAGAGGGGAGAGAAGAAGAAACCAGGAGGAAGGGAGGAGTTGGGAAAGGAGAAGGAAAATGAAAAGAGAAGAAATACACACACACACACACACACACACACACACACACACTATACCAAATGATTTCAAATACTTGAAGTTATTTCCTTCTAAAGTTCACATGCATTAGAGATGAGTGCATGTGCAGAAGTAAAACTAAGTGTTAACAGCATTACTGAGACTTCGCTCCATGAAATAGTGATCTGATGCCGAGTGAGGGGTGCTGTTTACATGATGCTCACCCAGGGGGGTCAGTTAGGCCAGGCAATTAGAATTACCATGGCTGAGAGCTAAACCATACCTGTGAGAGCACCTAATTCAATCCCATCACTTTATGAATAAAGATTACAGTAAAAAAAATCCATCAAACCAAATTGGCCAGTTGCCTAATGGTATTGACTAGCTGTTCCATTAATAGAAATGGCCATTTATTCCAAATAATTAGCCTACGTATTCCAGCCTCACTGTTAGCACTGCTGACGGCACCCTTCGCTCACACAGAGACAACTCATGGGTGCTGTACTAACAAGACACCGGGTGACGAAATTTTCCTGGCCTTGCCCACTGGGTTGTGGTTGTCACCGTATCCACCACCACTGAAGCCCTATAGCAACAATGGCTTGGAAAGTTTGATAGAACCCAGGGCTGGGACCTATGGCTCTTAATAAAATCAACACTAATCTGCAGCACAGCCCATGAATTCCACTGCAGTAGGAACAGGGCTAGAGATAAAGGCACTTGGAGCTCTTGCAGAGGACCTACATGGTGGCTGTAACTCACATTGCGGGGACTTGACATTGTCTTCTCTGGCTTCAAAGGGCATTGGGCACACTTGTGATGAACAAACATATGTTTAGAAAAAATTTATACACATACAAAATATAAGAAGTAAAAATTAATGATTCCAAGGTGTCAGGTCCTCCTTTGTTCTGGTTCATTCTCCCCTGTAGTCAACTGTTTATACGGGGTTGTGTACTAAGCCCATTTCCTGAAGTATTCTTTTCCCTTTAGGCTAAGTAAATATTTACCTTTGCAAATCCCTAGCACTCAGCCAAGGCTGTCACTGGTGTGTGGTAGCCAACAACACAGAACATGTCCCTCTGTGTAGACTTTCATCCAACTTGGCCAGCATTGTAAGTTCTGCGTGTTCACAGTCAGGGTTGTGAAATACTGCAGCATCGTTAGGCTGTCCCAAAGTGGGTCAGCCATAAAAGAAAGCTTCAGTCCATCCTGAGTGGTTCTCTCCCACCCTCAGTTGAATTTCTAGTAGAGCTGATAACCTATCAGATCACAGTGACCGTCAACTCTTGGTTATTTAAATGGTCCAGCAACCTTCCCTATCACACAAAGTACTAATTAAACCACATAACACAGGCTGTCTGCGTGGATTCAACCAGAGGTGGACCAAAATTACTCAAAACAAAATAAAACATTATGTCAGTATCAGACGTGTGCATGATTTTTTATTCTTACTACTCCCTAAACAATAAATACAGTAGGATGACTATTTGTGTAGCATTTTCTTTCCATTGAGTATTATATGTCATCTGCATACAAATGGTTGAACATGCACAGGAGGATGTGCATACATTCTATGTAAAAGTTGTGTTGTTTTTATGAGGGACTTTGAGCATCTGTTACTTCTGGTATCTTCGGAGGTCCCAGAGCCTCCTCTGGAGCTCTAAGAGAGGTCTATGTACAAATACACAGGCGAACTCCCAGAGTGCATTTTCCAGGCACACACAGGCCTGTTTGATCCGGGTGAGCTCTGAAAACTAGAGAAACAGCTCAGCAGTTAAAAACACTTACTGCACAATCACAAGGACCAGAGTTTGAATACCAGCACCTACCTAAGAAGCCAGACATCTCACAAATGCCTGTTATCCCGGCTCCAAGCAGGGCAGAGATAGAAAAAAAATCACTGGGGTTTGCTGGCTTCTGGTCTAAGCAAGGAAACAGGAGCCCCCTATCATGTGTGTGTGCGTGCATGTATACACACACACACACACACACACACACACACACTTGTATATGTATAAATAAAATAAGAACCTGGTCCATTTCAGTTAGCATTGTGCAGGTTAAGACACCCTAGGTTATGGAGGCCTCTTTGTAAAGGAAAGAGGATTTTGTAACCACTCATAAGAAAGACCCAAACAGTACAGATCCAAGAACAGTGTAGTTCACCCTCTCTGGTGTAATGAAATTTAAAGCACCAGAATGTAGAGAGAGCTCAATCAACAAGGAGTAGTAATAAAAGACTAAAACACAGAAACAGGCTTTGGGCCTTCCCCTGAGCTCACCAGGTCACTCCCATGCCCAGAAGGGCTTTCTCTTTCAATTCTCAGAATCAGAGCTCTGTGCTTCTTCTTCATCCTAATCAACAGATTGGGCAAAGCTCTTGCTTAGAGGGCAGGGTCCACCCCAAGTGCTCAGACTGTTCATAGATAGCCCAGCAGTTGTCAACACTCCCCCTTATAAATTGCTCTGTTAAGTGTCTAAAGGTGGTGGGAAGCAGCTCTTTTGCTCCTCTGATCTCACAGGTATCTACTTTAGACCAGAACCCCAGCCATCTTTCTGTAGGGTCCATCGCCTATGGGTGACTGCCAAGGGATGGCCTAAACAGGCTTACGAAAAGTTGCGCCTCATAGCTCAGTTTCTCTCCCAGGCTTTAGGATTCCATCCAGACCGTAGCGGTTGAGTACTGTGCAAAAGGAAAGACTGGGAGTGCGGGGGTGTCTTAAATCTGGGTAGCAGAGACTCTTACTTCAGCATTAGGAACTTTACCTCCTGGCCACTGCAGTCAGCAGTGCCACTGTTCCTGAGTCTGATATTTGCCTTTGGCTAATTGTGGTCTTTATCAATTGACTTAAGGAGCCTTAATACAGTTGAGAAGTCCAGGTTCAATGAAAACTTCACGTCATCCTTACATAATGCATTCAGTGATGCTAACACTAAGTCAGCATCCTAAGGAACAGGGGCCTAGCTTTTTTCTCAGGGAGGAAAATGATAGGTAGATAGATAGATAGATAGATAGATAGATAGATAGATAGATAACTTGATAGTGCTTATATCACAGAATTGACAAATATTGAGCCATTTTGTTTACTTCTTCTGAAAATACCTGTTACCGTGATTTTGAGTCTTTCTTTTGGTCTGGATCCAGGGCCTTGGGATTTCTGGCCAAGCACATTAGAACTGAGCTAAATCCCCAACCCAGGGCATCATGATTTCGAAAAGGACATGCAACAGATCGTTTTCCCCCAGGAAGGCCCAAGTGACTTGGGTACACCCAGGTTGCTTACCTGCCACAAAATCACCAAAGCCCACTGTGGTCAGAGTGACTACCACAAAGTAGATTGACTCCAAGGTGGTCCACCCCTCGATGTATTTAAAGATGACAGCAGGGATTGTCACAAACACGACGCAGCCAGCCAAGATGAAGAGAATCGTTGAGATGACACGGATCTTGGTCTGACTCACTTGCTTTTTCTGGGGAGAGCAAAGGAATAAGATGAACAGGCAAGTCAGAGGCAGTATCCTGGATTCAGAGGACCAGGTACCCAGAGGTGGGTGCTAGCTATGTCCGTGGTTTTCAACCTTCTCCAGTCAGAAGCAGCTGTGTAGAAATCTGATAACACCTGTGGACTCCTGGCTAGGGAAAGGCATACACAGAAACTTTCAGGTGGTCTAGGAAGACCTCAGATTTGAAGATGAACCCTGCTTGCACTTTGAATATCTCCAGCATGAATTTCTTAATATGGCCCAATTGTGATCTGAGTCACTAGTGTGACTGTAATTATTTCCTGAGAAGAGCTAGCTTGCTGACACTTTTTATATGCTACTGATCTATTGGGGATCTGACAGTCAGGGCTGTTCACACACTGCCAGTGTCAAAAATGATTGGTTATGGGAGGGAGAAGTAGCATTGGATTGTGAGAGGAAGGAGGATCATTGCCCATATTCTTCATGCCTCCCAATAGAAGGAGAGAAGACAAAAGAAAACGGAATCATAACAACAAAGATCCACCGTCGCTCGTTTGTGGTGGGCTCCAGCCAAGTTTAGTCTGTCGCTTTATCTATTGTGGAATGTGCACATCTCTAAGTACATGTTGAATTAGTGCTGTGGTCATTGTGTGTGTGTTGATTGCATCCCATACATCATAGGAGAGGAGTCAGAATGACAAGGTCCCTTTCTAAAAGATCAATTGGTACTGATACAAATGAATCGCACCAGCCTTGGCCAAGGTAGATGTGCTGAGCCCTTCATATGCCCTACCATCTAACCTGTCCTTGCCTCTAATGGGATGGTCTAAATCGTCTCCAGACTCCCCGAACTGGTGCTAGAGAAGATGACTCTGGAATCAGGGGACTTCAATATCAATTAATGGTGTAAATATATGAGTTGGGTATTTAACACCAGACTGCATGGCCTGTCTACATTGCCAGGTTGATTTTGTCGAAACTACATAGCACTTTGGGGACTACATATAAAATCCACTTCCCATTCATTGTTCCTGATCTCTCCAAAGTCAAAGAATCTCAGAACATGGAGAGACCAACTGCATTCATATTTCTCATTTCACTGATATAAAACAGACACCAAGAGGGGCCAAGGGACTTGTACAAAATGATGCTGTTAATGAGGGCCAAAGCCAAGATTAGAATTCTAATGAGATTAATGCTCAGCCCTGGGCTCAGTGAAGGAAACAGCTCTCCAGGTTATTCAACAATTGTTCTGCTCAACGAAAATTGCCAAGTAAAGTTGGCCCTCTCTAACACAAGACATCAAAAGCAATCCTTCTGAGAAACAGGTCATCTTGTGTCCATTATAAGAAGACTGGGAATAAAAAGTGGTCATTGTGTAAACTCTGAGAAAAGCTAAGGAAATTCAGAGTAAGTTGCTCCCCCTGACTTCTTAGAAGGCAGTTAGCATGTAAAGTGGGAGCAGGGAAAAACAACTTAACCCGTACACCTGTCTCCTCATATACTCAGGAAGGCTTTCTGAAAAAAAAATGTATCTAATATTATTGATATAGCATGAAAGTATCTTTTCCTAGCAGTGTCACAATAGAAATTGGTTACCTGAGAACCATGGGGATATTGTATCTATTTTATGAATTCCTGCTATGTTGAATGGAAGAGCCTTGGGGAAAAGCAGCTTAGCTCTTTGGCAAGCCAGGGACTTACTAGTCTGGTTTAGTTCATAGACATGCAGGAAAAGTGCAGAGCCCAAGAGCGGATCCCACAGTGGATTGTTATGTTCATCTAACTGCTGGCAAGGGGACTCTCATTCCCCCTTTCTACAAATCGCCCTCCTCAAATGCATAATGAAATTCAAGTGGATTAAATGTTTGTGTGGTGTTAAGTTCTACATTAGGATGTGCACACAACCCTCATCTAAATGAGGAAGTGGTTGGCAAAGAAGGGTGATCTACCCAGCCTCCTGAGATGGGTGCAGGTGGGTTTGCTTGATGGAGGAGGAGGCAAGCATATAGCAAAGGCTGGGTGCTACTGTCCTCACGGAAGCGTCTATTAGAGGCTTCTCTAGCAAGGTAAACATTTCTCTTTCCACTTCCCGCCCACACTGACCAGAACATTCCTGAATTCCCAGGAATGATGTTTGAAACATTTCATTATTTGAGGAATTTAAGGGACTTGAGAAATATTTTTCATGACTATGTATAGGTGTATGAAATAATGCATATATCCATGCTTGATTATAAAAATGAGGTGTGAGCCCCCAAGTTGTAGCAATATCTGGGCATGTGTACTTTTGCTATGCACCAGATAACAGCAAACAAGACAACTGCCTTCATTAACTTTCACCACACGTGGAGCCTCAGCCCCTATCATGTGTTGAACTCCAGGCATTGGCTCTGCAAGCATGCGCTCCTACTACAGAAGGACTTTTAGGGACACAGTCTTAAGGACAGACTACCCGAGACACATTCTGTTCCAACTGAGTAACCTCAAACTTCTCAACTCCAATAAAATGGAAACAAGAAAGCCCACCTTGTGGGTGTGGTTTAGAAGATGAAATGTGTATAAAGGTCTTGGCAGGGATTACCAAGTGGTCAGTGGTTGACTGGTGCCTTCGGTGTAAAGGCTTAAGTCTTTCCTTTACTGAGAGTAATGTCAGATTTATTATTTCTCTTTTTGAGTGAAGAAATGTCACCTCCTACCTTAAGATAATTTTCACTCCAAGGAGGAGGAAATCATCCCTTGTCCCTCTCTAAAAATATTACCCCATATAATCACATTTTCAATTTAGGAAAAAAAAATCTTCCTCTTCCTTTGATACTTCTGTGCTAATCTTGGTTGAGGCTCTCAGACACTCCTGGCTCGAAGTGTTGGCAGGGTTTCTGGTTGATGGGTTGGTTGGTTGATTGGTTGATGGGTTGGTTGGTTGGTTGATTGGTTGATGGGTTGGTTGATTGGTTGGTTGATGGGTTGGTTGGTTGGTTGATTGGTTGATGGGTTGGTTGGTTGGTTGGTTGGTTGGTTGTTGGTTGGTTGGTTTGGTTGGTTGGTTGGTTGGTTGGTTGATTGGTTGGTTGGTTGGTTGGTTGGTTGATGGGTTGGTTGGTTGATTGGTTGATGGGTTGGTTGGTTGATTGGTTGATGGGTTGGTTGGTTGATTGGTTGATGGGTTGGTTGGTTGGTTGATTGGTTTGGTTTGGTGTTTTTCTCTCTCATTTGCCTGTCCATTCATTTCCTCCTGATCCCATCAACTTTCTGAAATTGCAAGGGCTGCCATTAGCATCTGTGATATATGGACTAAGCTACAGAGGAGAACTGAGAGACCCAAGCCTCATCCTGTCTGTCTGTTTAAGCCCTGTGCCTCACACCAGTTACAGAATGGGACTGTATTTCCCTGGTTCTGACCCTAGGCAAAGTGATATGATTGATGGACCAGTGGTTTGTCTGGCTGGATGTGGTGTTTGAGCAGACATGATGAGGCTGTTTTGTGTTTCTAACCCAGTCTTGCTTCCTTTGCTCTGTAGTTAGGACAGAGGACTTGGTCTTCAACTCCATCAACAGATACTGTTATGAAATACCTAGGAGACACTATTAGAAAAAAACTAGTTCATATATATCCAGCCAATGCTGACTATAGGAATTCTTAAAGAACTCAAAATCTATCTCTGTCTGTGCAGTTCTGCCAAGGAAGGACTGGAGCTTCATAAGTAGGAGGAAGAGGAATGTGAAGAGCTTGGAGAGGAATGTGTGTAAGCTGCTCATTCTATTGACCTCCTTCAGACATTGAGAGCAAACTCCGTGTCCAATTACTGTGAACGCAGCCTCTCACTTGTTTTTCCATTTACAGAAACAAGGTTGTCTTAGTAAGCTTGAAGATATTTTTGTTCATTGGCTGCTTTGTTGTTGTTGTTGTTGTTGTTGTTGTTGTTAACTTGATTTTCACTCCTTTGTAATAATACCTGCACTACTTCCAGTTTCTATGTGATTTCTTAGAATTCTGACATACATTATCCAGATTGTTTTGTCTGCCTTAGGAGTATTTTTAGTGTGCATATTCAGCCTGGACATTGGAGATTTTATTCAAAGACATTGCGACAGAAATGCTAGAGATAGGAGCTAGATGCACAGAACTCTCTTATGGTGTAGTTGGGCTTTGTTGAAATTCAAACATGTCATCATGGGAACACAAACGGAGGATGACTTCTCCCAGTGAAAGGAGAGTAGGCACCATTTTGCTAAAGGATGGATTTTTTGTTTTCTTTTTGTGTTTTCTGCCAAAATTTCTTCTAAAAGGTCTACATATAACTAATAATTTCAACATTATAACAAACAGCCACAAAGCACTCTAGAAACTTTAAAAAAGGTGTTTGAACACCAATATCTATGATCTCCATGGTAGAGACACTCTAAGCACGCTACTGAGAACATGTAGAAAACTCTTCATGGACACAGCACATACAAGAAACACCTAGAGTTCAAATATACAAATTGTGTGTGTGTGTGTGTGTGTGTGTGTGTATACTCATATATATGAAAAATATATATATTTATTTAACCAGCCTGGCTTAACCAGTCTGACACGTCATTGGTTGATCAATTCAATACACTGAGGTTTTGCCATGCAAAGCTTTTTCATAGATGAAATGATAGTTTTTATCACTGGGGGCTAATGAAAACTCTGTGATAAAGAAAAATTTGCATTCATAAATGATAATATTCTTAACTTATTCCACAACAGTAAGACCATTTTAAATACATTTATTAGGTCAAAAGGCAGGGTAAAGAGACCATGAGTGTTTCAATAAATTATGGAAGTTCTGTTGTCTTCCATCATTAACATATCTCATTGTGACCTAACCTGAATCAGTTAACTGAACAGATCAGTAATGAAACAATACTGGTATCCAAGTGTTGGAACCCACAGGGAAATAATAAAACAAACCCTCCTCGAAGACTTCCAGGATTCCTACCAAATGCTGTGGATTTGAAATTGGCATCTCCTGGCTTCTTCTTTTTTTTTTTAAAGTTCTGTTGGGTCCCAAACTCTTTTAGATTTCCAACAGATGGGACCTAGGGGGCTGACTTTGCCCAAGATGCTAACTCCAAATCTGGCCATCTGCATCTCCACACGTTTTGCATGGTCTCTGCTAAACTATCATAGGCTCACATGACCATTTATGTTTTGTAATTTCTCTGGATGGTTGCTAGAAGCACTCTGATTTCTTAGAAAAATCTTGCACTGTCCTTTTGGAGATAATGGGGTTGCATATTTAAATTCTGGTGACATCATTAAAGCAATTGGGTCATCTCTTAACTCAGCTGCTTTTAAAAAGCACATTAATCAGAACATCCACATCAAATTCTCTGGGCCTTAAATTTCTATGGGAAATACATTTCCCATTTTCATGTTCACTGGCACCCCCTTTTCTGTCATATTTCAGAGAGGTTTTTTTTTTCTTTAAAAAATTCTTAACTCAACTCCTTTCATTCATTTTTTCTTTTTTTCCTCACACCAAACATGGCAGAGGGTATGTTTCTCAATACATTTGTTGTGTGACATTTCCTAGGGAGGCAAACATCTATTTGCCCCAGAGAAGGCACCAACAAGAGACCAAAATAAAAGACCCCATATCCTTACATGTCTTGCTTGATAAACCAGTGAAGAATATAGGTGAGGGATTGCTTTTAGGACCAGGGATGACCCCCAAAAGCAGCTCCATCACCAAAAAGCCTGCCCTGGCATGGCTGACAGTTCACAAAAGGTGCCAAGCTAGAACAATCTGCAAAATGCTTCTCCAATTGTGAATGCTCCGATAGCCTCATGGAGAAGCTTTGTGAATCTTGTAAGTTTCTGGAGCTTCCTGTGCCTTCCAAGTTTCCTCAACACCCTGATAGATTTGAATTACTTGGAGAGTCTTAGGAACTTCCCTCCTCCTTCCAGCAGGGAATGTTTCAATTCAGAGGAAATAGCTACACGATATTATTTTATAAAAATTTCCTTCTCCTCTTCAGACAAGTTTTTCAGCATTGGATTTTTCCTGCTTGATTTTTGGGATGTTTTGGGGGTTTTTTTTGTTGTTGTAGTTTTTGTTTTTGTAATTCTAACACGGAATTGTCAAGCTTTTGCAGTTGTCTGTACATCTTCGCATTATTTCCACACAGCCTATATTACGTCCATACCTCTTCCAACTGGACATCAAAGTTATAATCATCCTCTTTTGAAGGACGTAGGACCGGGATCACCAACACAGAGCTTATTGGAAAGTTTGTTTTATTTACAGGTTGCATGTGTGTTTGCTTCTTTATAAATTAAAATTTGGCTATCTTCCATCTGCTCATTACAAATTAATGTCATTGTTTTTTCTATCCATAGTTGTATGGTATGCTAGCAGTTTGACAGTCATTAAGGCTTTCACTACGAACATGTTGGAGAGTGGGGTCGCCACTGGCATCCGTGACATTTGAATCTGCACCATGTTCTAACAGAATAGACGCCTGTTCTTGCTGATACGTAGCCTCACTATGAGCAATGTGGTTGTGACAGCAATATCAATGCCACACACTTCATTTCTATTGAAAGCACACTATTCTAGGTATCTGTGTGGAATAATGCCAAATAGTTCTTTCTTCATCCTGACCATTTCACTCCGACTGCAACCATGATGTTTCACTTGCAGAGGACCGCCAGCTGGCAAACTGGCCTTCTCAAGCATTGCTTCTTTGTGCTGGGATATAAAACACAGATCCCTCAGGGATCCGCCTCTCAGCTTCCTTTTTCTTTACTTCCTTCATATACAAGGCAGGACTCTGATCATGGGTCTTCGGCACCCTTTTTTTTTTTTTTTTTTTTTGTGGAAACAGCCCAGAGCAACAGTGCAGTAGGGGCTTTCTTCTAAGTCCTACCCACTGCTTTTGTTTGTTTGTTTGTTTGTTTGTTTGTTTTTGTTGACATTGGATGTGTCCTAATAGCAGATCAACACTTTTGATGGATGAAGCTAAAACCTCTGAGGCAGGCTTCCACCTCTGAACGAGACGACCCAGGACTTCCCAAGCACACTCAGTTCCGTCCCTTCTGAGAGTGGTCTGAGACTCTAGACAGGGTAGCCCCCGCTGGAGTCCCAGTGACCTAGGTTAGGGTTTCAGTGAAGGGGAGAAAGAGAAGACAGGGGCCAGAAGAGGCCAGAGGAGCACATTCCGGCAGGGGAAAGTGCAGCTGGCCCTCCAGAAAGACTTTAATTAAAAATTTCAAAAGTTAGTGTCTGCTAACCTTTGGAAATAAATGGTTATTGGAACGGATGGTCTGTATTGGAAATTCAATCTTTTTGAAACCTAATTCTGAGTCCTTTTCTATACCGTGGGCTGTGAAAGATGTGGCAAAAGTGGGGGTGGGGGAAGGGAGGTTGGAGGGAGGAGGAGCTGGCAGAGGGGAGCAGAGAGTGGTAAGAGGAGGAGAGCAGAAGAGAGGGGGGGCGGGACAGAAAAAGAAGGGGAAACAAGGGGAGAGGAGGGAGGGAAGAAGGGTTAAAGGAATACAAGGGAGAGAAAGAAGAAAAGGAAGAGGAGGAAAGGAAGACAAACCGGAAGTGGGAGGAAGAAGGGTCCAAAAGAGGAGGGGGAGGGGAAGGGAGGGAGTCGGGGAAAGTCGAGTTATTCTTCCTTTAGATATACATCCTCTATTGGTCCCAGGTCAGAAGCACTTGAATGTGACCGAGACCTTTAAAGGTGCCATAAGAATCCATGGTATCTTGCCTTAGTGTTTACTGCAGGTGAAATTTCAGTGCCTAAGAACCCAGCAGAGAAAATGGAGAAAGGAGAGCGTGACGGGCAGCAGGGGTGCTGCTCTTGATGTCCTCTGAAGTGTGTCACCTGCGGTGGGTGCGCTTTACATCTCCGTGGGCCCAGACGCCAGAGCCCTCCACAGGCAGCACCAATACAGGGAAGTGAACTTGGACCCCACCTCAGTGGGAGAATGGCCATTTTCTCTAGTAGAGGGATGAAAAGGAAGACCCATGTCTGCTGTTACCCAGCAATCCGAACTGATTGTTACCTATCCTCCAATATTTACCTGTCCAAATTCTAAAGTTATTCTATACACGTTTTGGCAGCAGGATGCCCCTCCCCCAAATAATGTACACCAATGCCACAACAACAACGACCCAGGAAGCTAACAGAATTTAAGACTAGACTCCTTTGCCAAGCACTGTACTGTAGATAGGGCCCATGAACACAGAAGAATGGGTACCCATTTTCCACAGAGGCTGCAAGGTGTTCCAGACACTACAACACACGTGGCCACTGTGCCCTTACCCTGGCCCAGGAACTGTAGTGCGGCTTTTCTTTTCAATTTGGGAACAAGATTTCCCCCAAGAAGATCTCTCAACTAACTCTGGCTTTATATTAGGAAACCCATCTGTTCATGGAGAAATCCTGTTCAACAATATTGAGAGGCTACATTAAGCTTCAATTTTTTTTTAAAAGATTTGTGTATTTAAATATATGGGCGTTTGTTCAGTCTACCCTTGTTGGTTCGTATTTGGAGTGACAAAGAAGGAACAGGATTTATTTGGTTCTTTCAGAAACCCAAATCACCCTAACTCTCCTCTACCAGCACTCTCTGGTGGAGACACAGTTTTTGGTTTGGTTGGGTTTGGTTTGATTTGGTTTGGTTTGGTTTTTGGAAACACGCTTATATTCAGCTCTTGACTTAGAGTCACCTTGCAACTTAAAGTTGATTGGCCAACTTGGCACTCTCTTGGTTTAACAGTACAAAGTTTTATTTAAAGAGTTTGGGGCTTGAGAGATGACACAGTGGGGAAAGTGCACCGGCTGTTCCTCCAGAGGATCCAGGTTTAACTCCCAGCATCCCTGTGGCAGGTCACAAAGCATCAGCAACTTCAATTCCAGAGGATCTAACACCTCCTTCTGGTCTTCATGGACTCTAGGCCGCACGTAGTACACAGACATACACACATGCAAAACACTCCTCCACATTAAAATTTAAAGGAGAGCTTGGATTATCCTATGAAAGAGGAAAGAAGTTGGAACATCTAGCATGCCGTGAGGTTCATCTTCCTAAAGGGAAGTGACTTCCGCTCTTGGAATTGTGGATGATCACCGAAAAGAAACCATGATTGTCATCAAGTCTGTTGTGAATGAGGTTGTGCCAGAGCTCCTGATAAGGTGGGAACTGAGAAAGTCCTGAGCCCTGGCAGAGCCCCCTTGTCTGGGGGCTGGGACAGAGTACAGAGCAGTGACTGTGACCCTAAAGCAGGCGTAGCCCTTACTGGGTAAAGTCAGACACCCACTCATACAGCGGTGAGTTATCTAAGGGCAGTTTACCTTCCCCTTGTCCATCTCTTAATGACCGATTGCCAGAACCACCGAGAGCGTTCAGCACACGAGAGGTCAGCACCTTAGTCAGCATCCACACGAGACTCAGCCCATGCTGAGGTGTGGAGGGAGGTTATGTCTGAGATTTCCAGTGGGCGGCCTGGAACACCCATCTACTACATGTTCAAGAATTTAAGGTAAGTGAGAAACTTGTCTACTGGAAGATTTTGGGGGAAGTTTCTAGCATCAGCCAGATTGAGAAAAACCAAAACAAAACGAGAAAATAATGCCTTAGTGTCATCAGTAGACGAGGGTCCCTCCACCCAATTGCTCCTTCCCACTCTTCCTTTCCCTTGACCTCCTCTGATTTTCTTCTTGAATCTGCTCTAGTTTCTTGCTTTCGGGACAATGATTCTTAGTTCTGAGCACAGGACGCTGCTTGGGAACATACAATTACTCTCTTGTTTAACCACTTCTTTGCAAAGGATTAGAAAAAGAGACCCTAAAGACAAGAAAAAAAAAAGAAGAAAAAACCCCACCAGGCTTGTGATGCTCACCTCATATGAGAACAACCCCAGCCTTCAGTTGACCCAGTGGCCACCACTGATGCGGTTCTAATCCACTAAGCCCAGTGAGTCCCAGATTGTGGCTGAGCGGAGTCAGTGGGTCTTTTAGTTGTTTTGTTGTTTTGACCCTTTGTTCGCATTTCCTTCCTTAGTCTGGTGAATGAGATCCCCACGCGGTACAGAAACTGAAAAGGACTTGGAGCTGTGAAAGGACTCGCCCAGGAATCAGTGAGGAGCGCGTAGGGGCTTCCATGGTAGGGAGGGTTGGGTGGCGGCCCTTCGCACATCATTTGATGTTAGGTAAGAAGATCATCGACCACATGACTTATTACTTCCTGGGGCTGGTGGCCAGAGCAGCACTGTCATGTCCCATTTCAGGGGAATCACCACAGTGCTTCTAACCAGCAACAGCAGCAACACCACCACCACAATCATCACCATCACCTTCATCACCACCATCACCTCCATCACCTCCATCACCTCCATCACCTCCATTGAAGGGCTCTTGGCTTGCCCCTTCCCTCTCCCTTGCTAAGCCATTAGATTACATGACTAAAGCTAGCTCCCAAGGTCCAGCAATCAAAACTCAATGTTTGGTTGCCCTGGCTACCCTATCCAATGAAGACTTACCAACTCCCCCTTTACCCTTAAAAAAACATCGCTCAGCAGAAACACCTGCTGTCACTTTAGTTGAATCTAGAGGCAGCCCCACCCCACCCCCACTTGCCCCTCTGGGGTAACAAATCTCCTTTGTACAGAGAATTTGTAGTCTGGGTGTGTTTTGTGCTGACTCCAAAGGACCCTGCCACAACTAACATTGCCACCAGCAGAAGCAGCTGTGGCTACACTGTCTTGCTGAACAGACCCAGCTCTGGCTTGTGCTGGTACCCACAGGAACCACTCTTCTGGTCTGAGTCCCTTCCATTTGGTTCTCCAGGCTTCCTGGGACTTGATTGGTACCTAAGACCTCTGCTCAAAGTGCTTTTCTCCTCTGTGGAACATGCCTGCCTGTTATTCCCCTATCAGCAGGAAAGAACTCACCAGGGATACAATAATATCAGGATGTCTCCAAAGACAAACTGACCGGTTTGTGGATTACATGGGAATGTCGCATTAAGACACTAGGAGGAGGTTTCCTCAAAAAAAGCCATTTTCTGATTAACATGCCCAGGCCCAGACATCTTCCAAAAAAACCAAACACTTGGTCATTGTCCTCAGGCAGCCCGAGTTTCAAGAAACCAATGTTATAGAATTTCTAACACCTACTTTCTTTTCAATTAAACTTTTTCCTGGAGGAAAGTTTTTTTTTTATCTTCTGTTTAAATTACCCTTGTTTTAAACTAAGCTACTTACCTTAACTGCCACTTCTGGAGGTTAAGGGGGAAGCTAGCTTCTGTCATTTGGAGGCAGACCAACGACACAGCCCTATTAGATCCCTCCCCACAGGCACTCCCACAGTTCTGCACTCTGAGAACAGCTGGAGCTGCCAGCAGATGTGGTATCACCTCAGTGGGTATCACACCCCTGTGCATTTCTGACTCTAAGGATGGCACAGTTAAGAGACACAGTTGATCTCAGCCGTTTTGTGCCAGGCTTGTACCCTTTTGAGACCTAGGGTTGTGGGAGGAGCAGTGTCCTTCTCTTAAGGCCAGCAGGGAGGTCACACCACCTGCTGAGACCCAGGGGTCTGGCTATCTGTGGAGTCCAAATGCTAGCATTGTCTAGAAAGGTCAGTGGGCAGAGCAGAGCTAGGCCAGCCAGAAGGAGATGCTGGCCTAAGGAGTGGAAAGGCATACACACTGACCAATCCAGAGGCTGGTGGGATATGTAAGCAAGTGTGAAAAGGGGGTAGGTGCCTGTTTCCTGGTGCTGGTGGAATCCCTGCCCCTGGGCCACTTGTAGATGCAAGGAAAAAAAAACCGACTTCCCCACATAATAGTGGCAGCTCTCTTAGAACAAACTATGTCCCTGTAGCTTCTTTCACCTTGGCACCGCTCTCTATATTTTCTCTTTCTAACCTTTGTATTTGAAAGAAGAGGAGTGAGCAAAAGGCCCATCGGGCAGGACAGGGCCAGGGGTAGAGAAGGGAAAGAAGGCGGCATGCTCAGGACCTGGAGTGTTTCTCCAGAAACAACACAGAAGTGCCATCCACAGTCACACACACACTGTCTCCTATAGAGGAGGCGATGGCCGTACCCTTGAGGGAAGACTAGAAGAAATGTGTGCTTCCTGCAGTACAGTGAGAAAGACGATCCCTGCCTGGGCCTTCAGAATCCTAGGAACATTTGCCAAGGGCGGCGACGGAAGACCATGGGTACCTGGTCTTCTTCCAAGGCAGTAATTGCTTCCTGCCTGCTCTTCTGGGTCATCTCCTCTTCCTGCAGATGGGTAGCACCTCCTCCTGTGCAAAGCTGATGGGGGAGCCCTGTGGCTTATGCACACCTACAGGGTTTCTCCGCACCCCAATCTGTAACCGCAGCAACTCTGCCCTCTGCTCTCTGGGCGGATGCACTGTTCGTTGATACCCAAATACCATGCCAGTGTGGGGGTTTGTACCTTATGTTCTCCACATCTTTTTTTTTTTTTAATGTAGTAGACTTAGGTTTGTGGAAAAAGTGAGGAAAGAAGCATATTTCTCTCCATGCCTCCACACAAACCAAGCCTCTCCCAATATCCCTACCAGAGTGGAAAGTCCCCTACAACTGACTGTTCTATAGTGACCTATCAGTTACACAGTGGTCATCACCTACAGCAAGGATCACTCCTGCCCGGGTGTTGTGTAGTGTGCAGACGTGGATAATGGCGTGCATGTGTCCACCATTATGGTATCACACAGATACTGCCTCCTTGTCTCCCCCCACCCCAAGACGCACATGCACGTGCACACACTGGTCTTGTGCCAGCTTTCACTTGGTCACAAGCACGCGCATCTCTTGCATGTCTTGTTGCAGCTTCGTAGCGTTGTGGGTTTTGCTGTTTTTTGTTTTGCTTTGGTGGTCCGGCCTCTTAAAGATGATGCTCCAGCTGCGGGACATTTTTAACGGTTATCAGAACAGACGTGTGCTGTTCATTCCTAAAAGCACAAGTCCAGCCTTACCTCCTGCAGGAAGGGCGTGCCATTACCCTGTTGGTAAAGCTAGCATTTCCTCCTCTGGTTTGTTCTGTGAGGTTCCCTGTCAGTGGAGTCCTGGGTCTATTTTTATGCTTATTGTACTGGCTAGTTCAATGTCAACTTGACACAATCCCAAGGAGCAAGCCAGTAAGCAGCACTCCCTCATGGCCTCTGCATCAGCTCCTGCCTCCGGGTTCCTGCCCTGACCGCTCTCCACGATGGACTACATACAATCTTCATGTGAAATAAAACCTTTCCTCCCCAAGTTGCTTTTGGTCGTGGTGTTTTATCACAGCAATAAGAAACCCTAATAAGACATTTATTTCCCCTTCCTTTTAGTTCCCGGAGAAAATGTGGGCATACTCTGCATCCAATAAGAGACACGCTGTGAAGACTTTCTCATATGGAATTCTAGCTAAGCATATTTGGTGGAAAAGCATAGGCCTGTGGGTGCACACGTACATTGTGCCTCTCTGAGTGACACTCGAGTGAGAGATGCACCAAGGGGAGGGGCTTAGCCCTCTGACCCCAGCTGTTCACTGGACAGACATGTACGTACATTCCCAGAAGTCACTGAAGGGCTTTCTGGAAGCCTGGAACACTCTAAGGGGTGGCTTGTAAATCTGGTGGACTATTGTGGTTGTTGCAACTGTGTCACACTCTGCCACAAATTATAACTTTTCCACGTTCCGTAGAAGTTCCGAGCATGCCACTGAGCCAAGGACCTCATTCTCTTTTATCTGCAAATATTTACAAACATCTGTATTCGATGAAGAATACACTTTTACAAGAATATCAATAACGTAAATTTTGTATTTGTGCATGTCTATTCACATGTGTTACACAAGTGCACTTTGCACATGTGTGTGGAGACCAGAGGACAACCTCTGGAGTCGTTCGTCTGACAGCTTTGTGTGGGGTTGGTGGTCTCTCACTCTCCCTCAGTGTCCTGGAGCCCACCGTGTAGGGCAGGCTTGGTGGACAATGAGTCCCAAGGGACCCGACTGGGTCTGCTTCCCCAGCGTTCAGATTGAAGTGCCCGCCGCCACGCCCAGATTTTCCCTGAACTCAGGTCAGCAAATGCTTTACCAGCCCAGCCAACTCCCCAACCTTGAACAAGGTAAGTTCTGACAAGGTTGGATTGTAATCGATTTGACCTGGCTGAGAGTTGTTCTCTGTTTTGGAAAAACTCATCACTAGGCAGAAAATAATCCCTGGTGACTTCCAAGTCACCAGTCCAACCCACCTGAGGCAGTCTGCCTTGGAGCTGATGTGTTTGGAGGTTCACTAGCTCAGCTGCTTACCTGGCATTTCATGACCAAGCATTTTTACTGAAACAGTTTCTATTATGTTACTTTCATTTTGCCTTCACGTTATAACTAGGAAAAAATCATGAGTTGTATGTGTGTGTGTGTGTGTGTGTGTGTGTGTGTGTGTGTATACATATCTACAGTGGATTGGATTATCTACAGTGTTCATTTCAATGTAATAAAAATGCCCTAGCGTTTTCTGAAAGGGGGATATTACGTGTTTCTAAACTACCAAGTGAAAACAAATTATACATTTTAAGGAAGTTGACAGGTTTGCAGAGTTACACTTCTTGGTGTCACAGGATGCGATGAAA
This sequence comes from Apodemus agrarius, assembly GCA_964023405.1. Lineage (NCBI taxonomy): Eukaryota > Metazoa > Chordata > Mammalia > Rodentia > Muridae > Apodemus > Apodemus agrarius. Next base: position 25,315,126 of record OZ030011.1, on the reverse strand, counting down.
GACTAGCACATAAATACAGTTTGTAACAAGCATTACGGGGTGGGAGTTGGCGCTCCTGGTAGATCAGCCTCTCTCTGTAACAGCTATACTTCAAAAGTTAAGATCTCTCTCCCTCTACTGGCATTTATTTGCATATGACATCATTTTCTATATCAAGATATGTGTGGTAGATCTAATATTCTTTTTTTTTTTAACATCTACCCAATTGTGGATTAATAGTTCTTTGTGTAGCCAGCTTTGAGGCAGCTCCTATAAACAGTACGGCAAACCAGGGGTGGGGTGCGCAGAGGGGAAAGTGGTGCCTGCCATCACACAGCTCTTAGGCTGACAGGGATACCAGGTGTCAATTACACAACTCCAGGAGGGTCACACAAATATGCTGTTCCTGTAGGCAGGCTGTAATGGGAGTCTGGGGTTGCTGAAGAACTGACACACAGTAGGAGACAGGTGGGGCGGGGTGTGCATCTTAAATATCACATAAGTCCCAAGACAGAGCCAGGAGATACCCACTGTAAACCCCAAGGCTCATTGAACTTTCTGTGGTCAAGCAGCGCTCTCCCCACAGTACACAGGGTTCTTCCTCTGGAAAAGAGGTTTCACTGTGAAAAAGCTTCTTAAAATATTTATTCATGGGATTCTGAGAGATGGCTCAGCAGTTAAGAGAACTCATTACTCTTTGATTCACCACGGCTCCAACACAACAGCTCACAGTCATCTTAAACTCCAGTTCCAGGGCATCTAATGGCCCCAGGGGACACCAGGCAGGCAGATGTGAGTCAATGTGAACTTTACGTGAAATCTGGCTGGTGTGGTTCTCTGCTGCTTAATCATGAGACTTAGTCATTTGAAGCTAAGACATTGCTAGAAACATAAAAGCCAAGGATGTGTGACCGATCACTGCAGGATAGAGAAAATGAGGGGAAGGGGAGATGCTGAGGCAGGAGGATAATAAGGAAGGAGTTCCCGAGATGAACGGAGGAAAGGGTCCCGCAACTGGAGGAGCAGACACACTCGCGCTTCACATCAAGCGGCTTTTCTACAGCCATGATAAAACGCTATGACCAGCCGGGCTGTGGTGGCGCACACCTTTAATCTCAGCACTTGGGAGGCAGAGGCAGGTGGATTTCTGAGTTTGAGGCCAGCTTGGTCTACAGAGTGAGTTCCAGGACAGCCAGGACTACACAGAGAAACCCTGTCTCGCAAAAACAAAACAAAACAAAAAACCCGCTGTGACCAAGGCAACTTGAGGGAAGAATCTACGTCAGCTTACAGTTATAGAGGGATGAAAGTCCATCGTAGAGGGATGGGATGGCAGCAACTGGCAGGAGTAAGAACCCAGGAGCTCAGCTCTTCACCAAACACTCAAAGCCCAGTGAGCTAACTGCAAGTGATACTGAGGCTTTGCAGAAGCATCTCAGGGGACAGGGGCACACTCCCTCCAGCAAATCTTGCCCACAGTGTGTCGCCAGCTGGGGACCAAGTGTGCAAACCCCTGAGACTCCCAGTTATATTTCTCATCCAAGACACCAAAGGCTTCGTTCAAGCAAGGGAGCATGCCCCCCCCAAAGTCTGCAAACCTGCGAGAGCCGAGTACTAACTTAAGAAGCCATAAAAGATCACTGTGGGCCCAGCCTCACCCCTTTGCCCCTTAGCCCTCTTAGCACCAGGCCACAGGATACAACACACCTCCAGGCTCCTCTGATCTCCCTCTCCCTCTCCTGTCACCCGTGTCTCCACAAAAGTCATTTTAAAGAGGCACAGCTTGGAGATTGTGTGTGTGTGTGTGTGTGTGTGTGTGTGTGACATTTCTTGGCTTAGAGCTTGGAGATAAGAAAGTACCATAACAGAGTTAATACTTAAGCATGGGCTACTGATGTTTCCACATTTAAAGAGGAAGCTCTGGCCCCTGCCCTCTAGACTCAGACTTGTGGCTGCAGCAATGGGATCAGGAAAGGATCCCTGCACCCCAGATCTAGACTGAATCACCAGCTATGGTGTGAAGGTTGCCTGCACAGAGACAATATTCCTTTTTTAAAAAAAAATACATTTCCTGATAAGAATGTGGAAACATCAATAGTCCATGCTTAAGTGTCAACTCTGGTATGGTACTTTCTTATTTCCAAGATCTAAGCCAAGAAATCTCTCTCTCTCTCTCTCTCTCTCTCTCTCTCTCTCTCTCTCTCTCTCTCACACACACACACACACACACACACACACACACACACAGTAAAAAACATATCTTTACCTCCTTGTACAACCCTCAAGACCCCATGGTTTTATCAGACTTTAATCTTATCCAAGACATTTCCGGAGTCACATTTTTTTTTTTTTTTACATATACACTCTGGCACATAAATACAGTTTGTAACAAGCATCGTGGGCTTAACTTTAGAGGAAACAAAAGTGCATGCACAATACTTCTAAGACACTTCAATGTGATTCCCTTGAGCAGATCACATCCACACTTTAGTGTGCGCTCTCTCTTCCATGGGTGCCTGGTTACTACCGTGCTTAAAAGCTGTACTAACATCTCCTCTTCATAAACCCCACTCTGCTTTATGTGAACTCTTCCTAGAATTCTTTTCTGTAGAAAGGTTAAGAATCCCAGCTTTACTTCAGCTTAGGACTCTGAAAAGAATTCATCAGGATGCCTCAGTCCCCACCAAGCTGCCATCTCTGTGAACATTAAAGAAAGAAAGTAGGCAGGAAGGGACGCACGCCCGTTTTCTAGACAGGAGACAATCCCATCAATTCCCAAAAAACATCTGACAGCAGCTCATGGAAGCAGGTGCCCCATATTTATGTGGCCATCTGGACAGGTCTGCTTCCCCCCCTTCCTTGAGGAAAAGGTTGACGACCCTCCCAAGGGTTAGCAGGCAAGAGACCCACTCCAGTCTCATGGCAGAGTCAGTGGGCAAAGAGAGATTGAGACTGGACTAGAGAGCGTCAGAGGCGAGAGGCTAGAAGCCCCGGCGGGATGCGTGCCAAGAAAGTGGCGCTAGCCCTGCGAGCGCGCCATATGGCGCTCATACACCGTGCACTTCGCTCGAAGTGTTCGTGTTTGCTTTCCTCTCCACTCCCGGTGCCAGCTCTGTTACGGTACTTAGTAAAACTCATTTTTCAAGAAAGCGCACCAAAGCTTCTTGCACCCTATTTTTAAAAATCACACAGACGTTCCTTTTTCTTTTTTTAAAGCGGGCGATGCATATCCCTGCTTCTAATTGTCTGAACTAATCAACAAAGCAACAGCAACTCTAGAAGGGACAGGCCTACGAAATGCAAACACACACACACACACACACACACACACACACACACACACACACACTTATTTGTGCCTAGTCAGCAGATCCAGGGGCAGCTTGACACCTATAGTAGCGACTCCCTATCGGTTCTAACCACTGCCTAGGCTCACACAGAGGGATGGTGGCTACTGCTCGCAGCCAAACTCCTTTCTGCCTCAGAATGTGAAAAGAGGCAAATGGAACATCACTAAGTAGAGAAATGGCGGAGATTGCGAGGGAACCCTGGGAATGCAGCATTTGACCTCAGCAAAATCCGTTCTCCGGGGTCCTTGCCGCGATGGGAAGAATCGGCTATCTTTCAGAAGAAATTTAATTCCTCCTTTGGTGTATCTCTTGGTACTATTTTTAAATAGTTTACAAAATTGCAAAGTGGCCTGTATTTAAGGCACAGAGAAGCTGAGAGGCAATCGGCCGGTGGTTAAAGTAAATTTCTATGATTCTCTCCCCCCCTCAGAATCTCTTTAGGTAGTAGGGTTTCTGCAGTGGAGGACAGGTATGTTTGCAGAATGCAAGGGCAGGGGATGGAGCGCCGGAGAAGCCAAGCAACTCTACCAACCAGCCAGCTGTACCCTTCCTTCCCTACTTAACTTCCCAATGAGTTCTCTGAGTCAAGGCTCACGCAGTTCCTCCCCCCCCCCCAGAGCAATGGCTGACAACTGCAATTTTGTCCAAGGCATAAATAAGCCCTGCTGCCCGCCAATCTATTTCCTTGTGTCCCTGTCCCCTCTGTGGCTCCCTCTACAACCTTCCTAACACTGTGACCCTTTAATACAGTTCCTCGTGTTGTGGTGACCCCCGACCATAGAGTTACTTGCGTCGCCACTTCATAACTGTAATTTTGCTCCTGCTATCAACTGTGGTGTATATACCTGTGTTTTCGGAGGGTCTTAGGTTAGGAGGCCCCTCCCCCCCCCCCCCCCCCCCCAGGGCTCATGATCCGCAAGTTGAGAACTGCTGTTCTACATGCCTACATCAAGACACACTCCTAAGAAGGGCAGCCCGGTAGGATGGCCACGCAAACTCCTCTTCTCCGTTTAATCTGTCAGGAAAAGTCTGTAGCCGACATGCCCTGGGTATAGCATAAGGAATCTGGCTCATTTCTTTTTTTTTGTTCTCAGTCAATTTGGTCTGTATTCATTGAGCACCTCTGTCTACACTGTGAACTCACCCTGTTCACACCTCTAAACACACTGTGCTTGGCACTAAAGCAGGCACTGCCGGACACCAGCCAAACTTGGTACAGCACAAAGCTCTCTGAGAGCCCTGTGCTCTGAGGACCATAGTCTGTTAGCCAGGTACGACAGACACAACCCAGTGCTCAGCCTGAAAGCCAGAGTTCACAAAATTTCCTTCCGGTCTAGCTCAGCTAGCAGAGGCTGCTTCTGGCCTCCGTGGACACCAAATGCATATGGCGCACAGACATACACACAGGCAAGCACGCATACAGATAAAAGTAAAAGAATAGCTATTCTTTAAAGGATAGAGCAGCTGTCAGGGCCTGGAGGAAGGAAGAAGAAATAGTAAATTATTGCCTAATGACTACAGCTTGATTTGGGAAAGGTGAAGTTTTAGAAATGGATACTGATAACCATTGTACAACAATGGGAACGTAATTACTACCACTGAACGGGACACTTGAGAATGGTTGGGGTAGATTACCACAAGCTGTGTTACATCACTACAGTAAAAAGGATAAAGTACAGTAGATATTTTCACGATTAATTTTTATTTTTAATTATGTGTCTGCATGTGGGTACATGCACGTGAATGCAGTGCCTGTGGAGGCCAGAAGAGGGTGCCAGATCCCCTCCAGCTGGAGTTCACAGCTGGTTCTGGGTCACTCACAGAAGCTGGCAACTGACTTCCTTCAGCCAGGCCCTCGGCAAAGGCAGTGTGTGCTCCTCACCAGGGAGCCACCCTCAGCAAAGCTCCCCTCCCAGGATGATTTTGTTGGAAAAGAAAACCTCAGCCTAAGGGTTACTATGGCCAAACAAATGGGGCTATGCAGCCAGCAAGGTGATAAAGGCGCTTTCCACCAAGCCTGACCTCCCGAGTTCTACCCTCAAGACTTACACGGGTGAAGGGGGACAAAACAACACTGCAGATTATCCTCTTACCTCCATGTGAGCATGTGCAGGAGCTCACACACACACACACACACACACACACACACACACCTAATATAATTTTAAAGTGTTAACATTATAAGGAAAAAAATACCAGAATGAAACAAAAACAGAGTACTGGTTTTAAAAGACAGTGTACTCAGCTTTTACAGTATGAAAATCCCTTCTGAATGTTAAAAAAAAAAAAAAAAACATAGATCCCCACAAAATGGTTCAACTGGAGGTCAACATGCAGAAGAATTCGAATCAACCCACTCTTATCTCCTTGTACTAAGATCAACTCCAAGTGGATCAAGGACCTCCACATAAAACCAGACACACTGAAACTATTAGAAAAGAAACTTGGGAAGACCCTGGAGGACATGGGCACAGGGGGAAAGTTCCTGAATAGAACACCAATAGCTTACGCACTAAGATCAAGAATTGACAAATGGGACCTCATAAAATTACAAAGTTTCTGTAAGGCAAAGGACACTGTCAGAAGGACAAAACGGCAACCAACAAAGTGGGAAAAGATCTTCACCAACCCCACAACCGACAGAGGGCTAATATCCAATATATACAAAGAACTCAAGAAGTTAGACCCCAAAGAACCAAATAATCCCATCAAAAAATGGGGTACAGAGCTAAACAAAGAATTTTCACCAGAAGAAATTCAGATGGCCGAGAAACACCTTAAGAGATGTTCAACATCATTAGTCATCAGGGAAATGCAAATCAAAACAGCCCTGAGATTCCACCTCACACCAGTCAGAATGGCTAAGATTAAAAACTCGAGAGACAACAAGTGCTAGCGAGGATGTGGAGAAAGAGGAACACTCCTCCACTGTTGGTGGGATTGCAAAATGGTAAAACCGCTCTGGAAATCAGTGTGGCGGTTCCTCAGAAAATTGGGCATGCCACTTCCAGAGGACCCTGGCATACCACTCCTGGGCATATACCCAGAGGATTCCCCTGCATGCAATAAAGACACATGCTCCACTATGTTTATAGCAGCCTTGTTTATAATAGCCAGAAATTGGAAGGAGCCCAAATATCCCTCAAAGGAGGAATGGATACAGAAAATGTGGTATATTTATACAATGGAATACTACTCAGCAATTAAAAATAATGAATTCATGCAATTTGTAGCTAAATGGTTAGATCTGGAAAATATCATCCTAAGTGAGTTAACCCAATCACAAAAGAATACACATGAAATGCAATCACTGATAAGTGGATATTAATGAGCCCAGAAGCCCTAAATACTCAAGGCACAATTAGCAAGTCAAATGATTCCCAAGAAGAAGAAAGGAGAGAACCCTGGGCCTGAAAGGACTGGATCCAGTTTAGTAGGAGAGTACCAGAATAGAGCAGAGAAATGGTGGGGTGGTGATTGGGGAATAGGCGGGGGGGGGGGGGTAAGAGGACATATGGGACATATGGTGAGGGGGGAACGGGGAAGGGGAAAAGCCTTTGGAATGTAAACAAAGAATATAGAAAATTTAAAAAAATTGTATAAAAAAAAGACAGTGTACTCAGCTTTTACAGTATGAAAATCCCTTCTGAATATTAAAAAAAAAAACATAGATCCCCACAAAATGTAAGTTTTGATACCAACCGATGACATGCTTTTAAGTGATACTGATGAGTGTTCTGTTTATAATTGAAAAGAGGCCATACAGTGCAAAGGAGATTGTCTTAGTCAGGGTTTCTATTCCTGCACAAACATCATGACCAAGAAGCAAGTTGGGGAGGAAAGGGTTTATTGAGCTTACACTTCCACACAGCTGTTCATTACCAAAGGAAGTCAGGACTGGAACTCAAGCAGGTCAGGAAGCAGGAGCTGATGCAGAGACCATGGAGGGATGTTACTTACTGGCTTGCTTCCCCTGGCTTGCTCAGCCTGCTCTCTTATAGAACCTAAGAATACCAGCCCAGAGATGGCACCACCCACAAGGGGCTCTCCCCCACTTGATCACTAATTGAGAAAATGCCCCACAGCTGTATCTCATAGAGGCACTTCCCCAAGTGAAGCTCCTTTTCCTATGATAACTCCAGCATGTGTCAAGTTGACACACCAAACTAGCCAGTACAGAGATGTTGTTTACCAGGCAATGTTTGGTGCACAAGAGAACTCTAGTTATTGAAAAACAGCAACCCGGGCCCCTGGGGACCCACCACACATAAAGTTGAGAACCTCAGCTTCATGCCAACAAGAGCCTACGCCTCAGCGAAGCTCTCCGAGGCACAGCCACAGCCACTAGGTAAAGCACTCTGGGGTGCACAGATGCAGCCCTTCCCAGGACGTCAGAGCAGAGCATTGCCCCAGAAATACAAAGTGCTTCCTCCACGGGATGTTCATGTCCCAGGCTGGACTCGGTTCAAGTGAACAGAACTCCAGGGCTGAGGGAGATGGTCGAGAAAGAGCTTGCTCAGCAGCCTGGGGGCTTGAGCTTAGATCCCTAGCACCCACATAAAAGCAGAGTGTGGGAGGGCACACCTGTAACCCCAATGCTTAGGAGGCAAAGGCAGGAGGAAAGGAGAATCCCTGGGTCTTGCTGGCCAACCAAATGGACAAACTCTAGGTGCTAGAGAACCAGTTCCAAAAAAATTAAAGGAGGGGATGACTGTGAGAGAAACCAAAGATGACTTCTGACCTCCACACATTTGCGATCACATGTACTAGTGCATGCCTGCCTGTGTCAATGCTCGCACGTGCACCCACACATGCACAGACACACAGAAGCATAAACATGCATATACATGAAAATATTTAAAATGAGGGTGAAAGTAGTCTACTGGCAGCCCTGCGCTATGCTAAGCCCTCGGAGCCGCTCATGGGTGTGACTGGATATGCCTGTCATGACATCACCTCCCAAGGGAGCAGCAGCTCAGACCATCGGGACATCTCTCCATAATCATGTACATGCTCAATACTTTTCCTTCCCTAAGGTAAAAGAAAAAAAATGTCCTAAAGCTATCCAGAATTTCTTCGCAGTTCTTCCACACTAGAGCCACTTAGAAACTGCCCGAAGTGCCACCCTGTTGAAAACACGTAGATCCACTACAGGCAGCCGCAGTAGCCGCATGCCGATTTGTAGCCTACACCAGTGAAATGTAACTTCCTCGGCACACAGAAGTCCCTGTGACAAAATGCCTGAGAAGAAGAAAGAAGAAAAAGCTTATCCTGGCTCCCACTTCCAGTCAGCCAGTGCTATTTCTTGGGGTCAGGGGTGGGCAGTGCCTCATGGCAGGTATGAGGAGAAAGGGGGTCGCTCACCCTATGATACTAATGAGGCAATAACAGGAGGGAAAGGGAGCCAAGAGGGTCAGGACGAGCTCTCCAAAGCCATATCCCCAGGACCTCCTTCCTTAACCAGGCCCTACTTCTTAACATTTCATTGAGCTGTGAATCCATCAATGAATTAATCCATCAATGATGTTCAAGCCCTAATAATCCCATCCATCGTCCCTGAATACTGCTGTATAGGAGAGCAAGTCTTAAATTCATGAGCATCTAGAGAATGTGCCAGACCCAAGCCATACCAATTAGAGGTTAAATGTTAAAATACACAAGGAAAGGAAACAGAAGAAGGAAGGGGGTTATTTTTTTTTGGGGGGGGAGGCGAGGGCTCAGGCTGTAGAGGGCTTGCTGAGCACACATGAGGAGCTGAGTTCATATCCCAACGCCCACCCCCACGGGAAGCCAGGCATAGCAGTGGACGCCTGGAATTCTAGAACCTGAGAAGCGGAAACAGGGCTATCCCTGGGGGCTCAACTGGCCAGCCGGGCCAGCCAAATTGACAAGTGACAAGCTCTGGGTTCAATGAAAGGTGCACCCCAAAAATCTAACGTAAGATTCATTGAGGATGGATGGATAGATAGATAGATAGATAGATAGATAGATAAAGAGAATTTTTCACGCCAACAAATGCAATCTAAAACAAACAATGAGTTCTTCGGAGGAGCTAAGGATTATTACTCTATTAAGTAGGTGCCTCTCAGAATACCAAACTAGCCCATGAAAATTGGTGATAAAGAGAGACCATAAAGTTCATCTACCTGTTAGGCTGATTTTTATGACACCAGTAAAAATGTGATCCCTAATAAAACTCTCTCGTTACATTCATAACTCAAGAGTTGCTGTTAATTTTAGATACAGGTTACCATGGGGCAGAAATAATACATCCCTGGATTTTAAATAGCCCCAAATTGGGAAGATATAAAACATTTTAATTAATAAGACTCCTGGGGTTCTAAGAAACAAACCGTCTCATAGGTGGGCAGGACGTAAGAGAGAGTGGATCCCCTAACAGTTTTCTAGATGGGTCCCTCTGCTGGATGATGCTTTGGGTTAAATTTGAACAAGTTTCCCTAGGGAGCAGCAAACAGAAAAGGTTCACTCAATTCTTTTTTTTTAGACTTTAAAACTTAAGGGCTTTAAGACAAGACCTGGAGGGAAGTGAAATCAGTCCAAAATTGAACGTAGAGTAGATGGTACCAAGCAGAGCAATGGACCATAGGACCAAAGTATAGGATATTGCCATCCATGAAGTGTTGTGGAAGCAGATCAAAACCAACCAGGCATTAGGACTTCAGAGTCTGCACTTCTCTAAATGTGGGTTACATGGCTGAGTGCAGCAGGAGCAAGGACTGTATCAAACTTCACAACAGAGGAGATGAGCGAAGAGATACTCACTAAATGTTAACTGCTTAGTGTGATACAGCAGGTCCTTGAAGAGAAACAGAGGCTGCGATCCAGTTCAACATAATGAGAGAATGAATTGAAGGTGGACAGAGGCAGGGCCAATATCAACTTGCTCTCAAGCGTCCACGTTTATCCGTCCCCAGATCTCACTAACCATTCAGGCTCTTCTGAGCTGTCAGATACTAAAGACCCTTACAAGAAAAAGAAAGAAAGGATGGCTGAGGCTATGCATGTGCTCAAGGGTAAGGGCACCTGGGCCAGCATCTTTTCTCTGTCAGTTCTTGGCTGTGTAGACCTTGGGTAGGTCACCGAATAGGGCAAAATATTCTTATCTCATTAAATTAGCGAGTTAATGATGCTGTCTTTGAGACACATAGTTTATTCTGGGTAGAGCCAGCAGCCCAGAGCCTAGCACACCCTCAAAACAGATGAGTAATACTGGCATCAGTACTGAGGCACCACAATACTCAATCTGACCTCAGCCAAACTCTATTAGGCAAAGACAAACCCTAGGCTCTACATGGACAGATTCACCAGTGATTTTCTAACCTGAAAAACAGTCAGATCTCCCAGTTACATGCAACCAAAGTTTGCCAGAAAGAGAGACAATGTTAAAGTTACCTTTAAAACATTTAACAGTTGAGGCTGGGGAAATAACTCAGTAAATTACTTAACCTCGCAAGCATGAGGACCTGAGCTGGAATTCCCCAGAACCCACATAAAGAGCAGATGAGGTAGCACATTACTGTAATCTCAGCTCTGTGGAAACTGAGACAGGAAGATCCCTGGGGCTCAGTGGTCTAGCCTTAACCAGTGAGGAGCCCCAGATCCTCAAAAAATAAGGTGGGTTGCTCCAAAGGGAAGACACCCAAAGTCGGCATCTGATCTCCACATATACCCCTGAATGTGAAGATGTGAAGATAATCTCTCTCTCTCTCTCTCTCTCTCTCTCTCTCTCTCTCTCTCTCTCTCTCTCTCTCTGTGTGTGTGTGTGTGTGTGTGTGTGTGTGTGTGTGTGTGTGTGTGTTAATAGCTGGCCGCTATCTAGAAAGTGTTTACTTAGTTATTTTTTTCTGTGCAATGTTGATAACTTTGCTCTTTACAAAAGAGGAAAGATACATTTTAAATACATTTTTAAAAAAATTCTGAAGTGATATCAGACAGCAACAGGAAATGCCAAGGGGACACTGGCCAGTTATTAAGGATAGACTGAGAACGTGGAAGAATATTACCTTAAGTTAGTCCCCATCAGCTAAAGGGGATGCTAAGATGTTTGCCTGCTGAAGACTCAGAGCTGAACCATCCTGCTTTCTCTAACTTACTCCTCAGAGTCAAGCCTTGGGCATTTTCCTTTCTCAGTAAAAAATGTCCTCATTCCCATAGTCCTTGTCAATGTTTTCTTTAAGGACCCAACTGGGACAGAAGGGGTTTGGTAGCACTAGTGCTGACATCAAAGAAATGAGTAGCACCGTTGACTTAGACACTAGAGCAGATGTGGAAATTCTGTCACGGGCTAGGATATGCACTTCGTCGGTGGTGAAGCAAATGGCCCTGGCCCCTTTGTCTCCACTGGAGCCTCAGCTCTTAACTGGGGTGAATTTACCTTAATATGGCTGTCTTAGTTAGGGTTTTACTGCTGTGAACAGACACCATGACCAAAGCAAGTCTTATAAGGATAACATTTAGTTCGGGGCAGCTTACAGGTTCAGAAAGTCAGTCCATTATCATCAAGGGGGGGAACATCTAGGCAGCATCTAGGCAGACATGGTACAAGAGGAGCTGAGAGTTCTACATCTTCATCTGAAGGCTGCTAGTGGAAGACTGACTTCCAGGCAGCTAGGGTGAGGGTCTTAAGCCCACACCCACAGTGACACACCTATTCTAACAAGGCCACACCTCCAAATAGTGCCACTCCCTGGGCCAAGGATATTCAAACCATGACAATAGTTATTACTGTGTCTGGAGACATTGGAATTGATGTAACTGTGGAGAGGGATGAAATGAAGAAACGGAGCCACCCAGTGAGGCACAGGGAAACCCTATGCCAAGCAATTACACAGACCAATGTCAATCATATTAAGATAAAGGTAGCATCAGCAGCAAGGAAGGAAAGACACCTGGATCCATGTGAGGGGTCCCCATGATCCATTAGAAATCTCCACACATCTACACACACACACACACACACACACACACACACACAAGATTTTATAAAAAAGAGTTACAGTTTATTAAAAGACACTTTTCACATTGGTTTTTAGTATGAGAATTTTGAGAAAGAGGCACTCAGAAAGAAAGACATACCAAGAAGTAGGTCTGATATACAAATACACACACATGTATATATATACATATATACACCCACATACATATATATATATATATGTATACATATGTGTATATGTCTATACATTTCTATTTGTTGGCTCTCAATATACATCTTAAAGGGTTAAAAAATTTCTTTCTACATGTCTCAGTCTCTCTGTGTCTGTCTGTCTCTCTGTCTCTGTCTTTTTTCTCTATATATATCTCTCTGTTTCTCTGTCTATCTCTAATTCTCTGTCTCTGTTTCTGTATGTGTCTCTGTCTCTGTCTCTTTTTGTTTCTCTTTCCCTCTGTCTCTCTCTATGTGTCTCTCTGTTGTTGTCTGTCTCTGTCTCTTTCCCTTTCTTTGTCTCTCTGTGTGTCTCTGTCTCTCTGTGTCTCTTTTCCTCTGTCTCTCTCTGTCTCTGTCTTTCTGTCTCTGTCTCTGTCTCTGTCTCTGTCTCTCTCTCTCTCTCTCTCTCTCTCTCTCTCTCTCTCAATTGTGCAATGCGTTTCTGGTGAGATTTCTAGAAAATCACAGACCTATGGTGAAGCAGAGGCCTTAAGCAGGCATTACTTGAGTGCAATTCTTGGTTCTTGGCTGGTAAGGGTCCTCAACCAGACCCCAGGATGGGCGCTCCTTTTCCCTCTCCTGTCCCTGTAAGTTTCCTGCCTTCCTGTGGTGCCTCATAAGCAGCTCTGCACTAGAAAAAGAGGAAGAGCTATCCATGAGAAAACTGTCATGGGCAATCCTTAAGAGAAACTGTGGAGTCTGCTTTATGGTTGTCATTTATGTAGGCCACTCCTAATGTACATTTGGGGATGGCTATTAATGCTAGATAATATCCCTAAACTAATTTGGAAGAGATCTGGTTGATAAGGCTTTAAAATTATTTGTCTCTTCTTTTTTCATTTTAAAACAATTATCTCCTACCTCCTTCTAGCCCCTCAGGCAAAGTAAGCTGTTTATATTTACACCAGAATCATCTCCCTAATTAAAAAAAAAACAAACCTCACACCATATAACATTAATCCTACATGTGTACTTGCTATGAATTTATAAAGTATTCTATGCACTAGAATAGGTGTGTGTTATAGACACCAAAACACACACACACACACACACACACACACACACAGGCCTTCTCACACCAAGTTATAAACTGGAGTTCACTAATATTACATCTTTTCTATGCTACTAAATGTCAGTCTTACAATCCACATATCAAATGATGTCCAAGAAGAAGGAAGGAGTGGCTCCTGGTTCTAGAAAGGCTCAGTGCAGCAGTGTAGGGGAATACCAGAACAGGGAAGTGGGAAGGGGTTGATGGGGGAACAGGGGAAGGGAAGAGGGTTTATGGGACTTTTGGGGAGGGGGGATCCAGGAAAGGGGAAATCATTTGAAATGTAAATAAAGAATATATCAAATAAAAAAATAAATGCCAGTCTTTTCTTAGACTGAAAACTCAGCCCACCACCTTGCCTTCATCCTCTGTCTATTTAGGTATAATACTGGCACATGTGGAATTGTCACCGCTAACTGGAACTAGACACTGTAGCTGAACCTACAGAGCTGAAAATAGCACTGATTCTAAACCATGGGTTTTCATTTGCTTTAGACAATAATCCTTGTAAGTTAATTCTTTTGTTGCTGGGTGTGTCCTCAAGAGACAGAAGGCCCCTGCTGAGTGTGTTCTCCTAAGCTGTCTCTTGATTTGTGCCCCAGCCAGTGATAGAACTTTCTAGAACTCTGCCTCCCTCCCACCTGTCCTTTCCTGCAAACTACAGTGATGATAACAGATCTGGGGCCATGGATCATTTGTAAGCTGTACACAGATTCCTTTGCCTCAAAAGACAAACATTTTGTTTCCCACCTTGTAGGGTGGGAAGGTATAGTGGCTGGTTTTGTGTGTCAACTTGAGACACACAAACTTGGAGTAATCACAGAGAAAGGAGCCCCAAGTGAGGAAATGCCTCCATGAGATCCAGCTGTAAGGCATTTTTCTCAATTAGTGATCAAGGGGGAAGGGCCAATCCCATTGTGGGTGGGGCCATCTCTGGGCTGGCGTCCCGGGTTCTACAAGAAAGCAAGCTGCGCAAGGCAGGGTAGCAAGCCAATGAGCAGCACCCTCCACAGTCTCTGCATCAGTTCCTGCCTCCAAGTTCCTGCCCTGTGTGAGTTCCTGTCCTGACTTCCTTCGGTGATGAATAACAATATGGAAGTGTAAGCTGAACAAACCCTTTCCTCCCCAACATGCTTCTTGGACAAGCAGTGTTTTGTACAGGAATACAAACTCTGACTAAGACTGCAGGCTAAGGAAGAAAATGTGTGTCCCTCAGTTTTAGGAGAAATATCAGAAAACTTGTTGCTCAGTTGATGAAAAGAGGTAGCTGCCTTCTCCCAGAGGCCAAAACAAGACAATGGGACCTGATCCAAAAGTGAATCAGCTTCCCTAAAGCATCTCCTCACACTGTGACCAGCCTTCCTGGCAGAGCCAGTCCACAGCAGGGGCGAGGAGGCTGCTAACTTTGAGACCCTGTTTTGGGATCTGGGCCTGGGCCTGCTTAATCTCAAATAATTGTTCTTCCTTGCTAACAGATTCCCCACTTTGCAATGGAAGGGGAAACTATTTTTACTTAACAAGCAAGATGTGCTAAAAGATTTCAAACTCATACCATTGGCTTCATGGTATAGTTTAAAACAATCTGACAGTAAATACTTTTGGCTCAACTAGCAGAGGCCTGACGGGATACATGGCTGAGATCTAGGAAGTGCCACTAACTTAACCCATGGCTTCAGGCTGGAGGCTTCATGAATGATGGGCTCCATTTTCCTGGATGGGGAAAGAGACTCACAATAATTGTGTTTCTCAAAAGAAACAAATGCCCAGGCCATCTAAATTCCCAGGATGTTTGTCATCCTAAAGGAGTCCAGTAGAGCAAACCAAGAGATATGCTAATAGCGCTTTTGATATTCACAAATTTTCCTATCACCCTTGGAAATCAAACAGGGCATCAGCTTTTAGGGTTGAGGGACTAGTTCAGGACGATGACCTCTCCCTTTCCCTGGATACCCAAACTCTTAAAAGCCAGTGTTAAACGTCCAGCTTGTCTCCTATCATGGCAAACTCAATAGCATGGGCATTTGTCTAGGCTTCGAGCCTGCACAGGTGGAAGTAAGCCAGAATGGTTTGTTACTAAAGCATATGCCAGCCTGTCGCAACTGATTCAAGGATCAATTTATGCCAATCATGGGGAGAGGGACAGTTTCCTGAAGAGTGATTTATATGGCTTCCAGTTGACTGACACCAATAGACCCCAACACTTGCGTGCCCCCACCTTCTCTGCTCCTCTAATTCCATTCATTAAAGCAATGTGTGCAACCCCCAGGGATGATAAATGATCTCCCTATCCCTAGGGCTTTCAAAATTCGATGAGCATCAGAGTCACCCAAAGAGCTTGGTAAGCACAAATCACTGGGCCCCAAACCCTCAAAGCATAATCGTGTCTAACAGGTTTCAGAGGGCACTGATACAGGCTGCTGAGAGAGCAAAGATCACAGGTCAGTGTCAATCCAGTTGCCCTTTGTTAGATGCTTGCCTTCCTAACCTCTCTTACAGCTGGGAATAGTCAAGCAATCCGTCTCCAGTTGATGAGACAGAAAAAGAAAAGAATTCATCCATGCATGGGCATGCATACACACCTGAATACCCATATGAATACTCAGTATACACACATGTAATACACACACACATACACACACATACACACACACACATATACACACACAGGGTAGCATCTGAGAGAGACAGAAAGAATCTCCTTCAACTTGATACCCAATGATTTAAAAAAAAATGAAGAGCTGATGTCAGTTGACTTCAAGACTTAGTACAAAGCCACACTAATCAAGAGAATGGAGTCTTTGTGAAAGAAGAGACCAATCCTGTACAGGATAGGGAGACTAGAAATAGACACATGAGATAACCAATTTATCTTTGACAACAATGGAGGTGAGATGGTCCTCTTAACAAATGAGACTGAGGCAACCAGACGACCACAAACAAAAATTAATTAACTGATTGATTGACTGATTGATTGATTAAATGGACTAAGGGCTAGGAAGACGGCTCAGTTGGTAAAGAGCTTTCCATGCAAGCATGAGGATATGTGTGGGGACCCTGCCCATATAAAAAACAGGACGCAAAATCACAGGTCTAAACCCCAGTGTTGAGGAGACAGGGCGGCAGAAGGGCCTTGCTGGCCAATGAGTCGGGCATAATTAGCAAATACAAGGTTTGGTGGGAGATCCTGCCTCAAACATAAGGTGGAAATCAGTAAAGAAAAACCCTTGACATCAAACTCTGAACATACACCCATGTACGTGCTTATGTGTACACCTGAATACACATATATGCACAGTACACACACACACACACACACACACACACACACACACACGATACACATGAACATCTCTAAACCTGTAGTAGACAGTCAAGGCTATGCAGAGAAACCCTGTCTCAAAACCATCACCACTACCACCAAAAAGGAGGAAAAGAAAAAAGAAGAGAAATGGACCAACAACATTAATAGAGATCTATTAACTGTCAAATAAGCATAGGAGAATATATCCCATGTAATATGTCATTTGGGAACTGCAAATAAAAATAGGGAGCTACCACAGTAGCTGGAATGTATGCAGACAACACCGAATGCTGTCAAGAAACTGAGGCAACAGGAAGAGTGAGCCCTCACTTATTCTTTCTGGAAGTGGAGAATGGTACATTGCCTTGGGAACACGGGGAAAGTGGCTTCTTAACACTAGGGGTGCTCACAAACCCACTGATCATGTCTCTTGGTGTTTACCCAAAGGAGTTGACAGGTGGCTCCATCAGCTTTATTCATATTGCCCGAAGTAGGAAGCAAGGAAGCTGTCTTTCAATAGGCAAATGGATTAATAAGCCAGATAACCACTCCTCCCCCCCCCCAAAAAAAAGTCATTCAGCACTGAAGAGAAATGAACTATTAAGCCAAGAGAGTTCAGGAAAATACCTATTTAGACAGCAAATGATTGTTTATCACTAACTGAAGGAGGCCATGAAAGGACTCTGTGTTTGTATGCCTCCTGCTCTGTAGCATTCTGGAAAACGCAGAAGATAAGGTCGGCGTTTGTCAGGCTTTAAGCGACAGAAAGAGGTGAACAGGCTGAAGAGACTGGGCAGCTGGAGGGTGGCAAGCCTGGCTCTGGCAGGCCTGGCCCGTCTCTCCCACTCCCTCTGCCTTCCTAAAAACCATGGGATTAAATTTCTAAAGCCAGCCACCAAGGTCTATTCCCTTATTTGACTTCCTCCTGAAGCTAACCACCAAGGTCCAGCAATCAAAAGTCCCCTTTGGCTCACCTAATTAGCATGCCCGATTAAAAATTAAATACCCCATCCCAACATGAGGTTTTCCCTTTTACATCTGTACACTGCCGTTGTCCTACGTGTCACGTCTGTCTGCTCTCTATCCAGAGGCAGTCCTTTGTCCAGTTCTCCTCGGGGACATATGCCCCTCCCCCTCTCCCCCTTCCCCTTCCCCTCCCCCTCCCTTGTTCCATTCGCCTTCTCCTCATCCTCTTTCTCCAGTCTTTGTCTCTTATTCCCTGCCCTCTACCCCTCTGGGGCAAATAAATCTCCTTTGTGTTGAGAATTTGTCTTGGAGACCCTGAGCAGAGACTTTTCCTTTCAAGTGCAGTGAATGTGCTCTCCATGGCTCTGTAAAGGTGGGTCCATGTCATTGAATGCTTGACCATAAAATGTACAGCATTACGAGAGAACCGTGATATAAATTACAACCAAGAAGCAATTATGCCCCAATGCAGGTTCATCAAATGAAACAAAAATGTGCCACTCGGTTGGCCATATGGAGTTAGTGTGTGTGTGGGCACAGGTGCACATGAGTATCTATGTGTGTGTATTATACATATATATGTGCACATATAAATGCGAATATATGTACATATAAATAGGAATGTATGTATATAATTGAGAATACATATATATTAAATCTATATGCTTTCCTCAATTTTGCTAGAAATCTAAAGCTGCTATAATAAAGTCTTTGACAGAAATAAAAGAATAAACAGATACAATAACATATTTTTCCTTTTTTTAATTCTCTATATTCTTTGTTTACATTCCTAATGATTTTCCCTGTCCCAGTTCCCCCCTCCCCCTAAGTCCCATAAGTCCTCTTCCCTCCGCCAGTTCCCCAATCAACCCCCTCCCACTTCTCTGACCTGGTAATCCCCTACAATGCTACATCAAGCCTTTCTAGGACCAGGGCCCTCTCCTTCCTTCTTCTTGGGAATGATTTGATATGTGAGTTGTGTCTTGGGTATTCAGAGCTTCTGGGCTAATATCCACTTATTAGTGACTGCATTCCATGAGTATTCTTTTGTGAATGGGTTACCTCACTTAGGACGATATTTTCCAGATCCAACCATTTGCCTAAGAATTTCATGAATTCATTGTTTTTAATTGGTGAGTAGTATTCCATTGTGTAAATATACCACATTTTTTTCTGTATCCATTCCTCCATTGAGGGACATCTGGGTTCTTTCCAACTTCGGACTATTATAAATAAGTCTACTATGAACATAGTGGAGCATGTGTCCTTATTTTTAAGAGTCTCTTTTATCTTGCTTTAATTGTGGTCTTATGAAACCATAATATCTGTTCCTATGGTAACCTCCTTGTAACCACGAGGTATCAAGCCTATGGATGAGAAGCTGACATGCCAAGAAAAACAAACAAAACTTAGGATAGGTTTGACACTGCGTTGTGGCTCATGGACCCCACTGAAAACAAGCTGCCCCCCAGGCTTCTTGCTATACAAGATAAATAAGTGTCCAAATTCTCAGCCACCATTTCTCAGTGATGGGGGGTGCCTGTTTTCCTGGCTTCACAAGGTTGCAGGACATGCTCTGAGCCTCTCTCCTCACTTTCTAACTAGACAAGGGACTTAACCTGATCCACCTGAAGACCTTCCTCTCCAGCCCTTCTTTTGCTGTTTGCGATCATCTTGATGTAACGAGATGAATTCAGTTTAACTCCCCAGGATGTAGCTAAGGTCAGTGAGGCAGATTGTCCTCGTGGAGAAGGTCTATACCACCAATGATCGCACAGCTCCAAGTGTGTTAAAGGGAGAATGTCCATGATGCCTTCAGAAGACGAATTACTCTGACCCCCAGCCGCTGTAGCACAGTGACCTAGTGACCTATCACTGCCACAATGATGTGATACAATGTGGCTGACCTTTAAGGTAGATAGATTATCCCCCACAGACTTGATCTAATCTCAGGGCCATCAAAAGCAGAGAGTTTTCCCCTGGCTGGACCAGAGTGGAAGTCAAGGAGATCTGATGTGTGAAGAGAACCCAGCATCCTGGGTTTGAAGCTGAAGGGACACATGTAGCAAAGCATTTGGGTAAAACAGAAAACTGCTCCAATTCTGCGAGGCAATGTGCCTCCTCCATCCTACAACCACAGAGAGCTATGTTTGCAGCTGCTTTTTCCAGATAGAAACACTGCCTTGCAGAGGAAGCAGAGGGGATCACAAGCCTCTCGAAACTCCCAATAGGTGTGCGGACCCTACTAAGGTTTCCTAAGCAGTAAGCAACTCCCAGGAAGGAGACTCTTCAGGAGTCCAGCTCTCTGCAAGCCATGTGGGGAGCTCTACCATGCGCGCTGAGCTATTCACCTTTAGTAGGATAGCGGGTTTGGTCATGCAGCTACCCGAGTCCCATTTCTTCTGTAAGCTTCCCCTCACACACTCTCCTGTAAGCAACCTCAAAAACATTCATCAGTTCACTTAGGTGTAGATGGAATTATTACTTTGGTTCAGCACTGCTCTATCTACAGTAACAAGAAAGAGAACCCACCCCAGGAAAAGTAATACAGTGAGGACTGTTTGTTTGTTTGTTTCCCATGAGTGAATTTGGTTGGAAGCAGGTTCTTCCTCAGACTTGGAGGCTCAGACATTTGGCCAACATTTTGACTTTGGCCCCGAGTGATACCCAGAACCTGTTATCAGCTGAATCCACCAGACCTGTGACCTCCAGAGCAATGACTGAACAAGTAGGTGCTGCTTCCATTGCTGTGCCGTGATGTGTTTGCCATGATGTATCACCCCTCAAGAGAAAACTAAGTCCTTTTGGCAACATAGCTAACTCTACATCTTCTGGTCAGCTCATCAGTAAACAACACTAGCATTGTGACATGACCACAGATAAAGGTGTTTTTACTCTATCCAAATGTCAATAGCCTGGCTTTTTCTTGTTTTGTAGCCCAAACTCATTCCTAAGCATCACAGCAGCTCTACCAAATGAGAGTCCAACCAGGTATGTTTAAATGACCCCTAGAAGAGTCACCTCAGAATGCATGCATCTAGAAGACTGATACACACACACACACACACACACACACACACTACACTACACTACACTACACTACACTACACTGCACCTTCTCTTCCTAAGAGCTGAAAGACATCAGATGAAAGAACTTTATTAAATGAAATTTTCCCTGAGACAACTGAAAACTTATGCCCAAAGACTTGTGGGTGAATACAATTGCCTTTCCTCAAATAATCATCTAGGAGTAACTGGTCCTTTAAATGTTGTCTATGTGGATAGCCAAGGAGGTGGAGGGCTTTTCCACCACAACGTTACACACAGCAAGCTGCTGTACAGTGAGTTGTTTGCATACTGAGGAAATGTGCTTAGATTCCTCCTGGAATTCCACCACTCCATAGCCTTTGACAGTTGGCAAATGCATCCCCTTTATGTCACCTGTTCAACGAGACATATCTGCCTTGCCTTCCTGGATGCCTCCCTGTCTTTGATAGTGCTGCATATTAGGATTCTGTCTAAGTTCCACCCCACAGTTACCTGGAAACAGCCAGGTATGCCCCTCCCCACAGTTACCTGACAACAGCCCATTATAAAAGGGGCTTCTTGGCCCCTCCTCTCTCTCTTATTCTCACACTCTCCTAGGCTCTCTCTTGCCCCCTCCCCTCCTCCCCTCTCTCCACATGGTCATGGCTGGCCTCTGCTTCTCTACTCTCTCCTTCTCTCTGACTTTCTCTGCCTCTACTACCCCCTTAACTCCCTTCCCCATGCCCTGAATAAAGTCTATTCTATACTATACCATCATGTGTCTGGTCACTCAAGAGGAAGGGATGCCTCGGTATAGGTCCACTGAGGCGCCCTCTTCTCCCACACCGCTGTAGAACATATTCTCTCGCCTCTTTCTCTCTTTATGGTCACCACACTTCAAGGACCTGAGTCGGCCATCAGCATGAAAGTGAAGTGTGCCAATGCTCAGGCATGGCCCAAGAGTCTACTGGAGGACCTTCTGGAAGCTTCGCAAAGGAGGCAAATAGCACGCTCCACTGCAGTGCGATCTGCGTTCCAGCAGGGTGCACACACTCCCAACTTGGTTAGGCATGCAGTAAAATGACTGCAATCTCTCCCCTCCTGTGGAACACAGTAGCTAACTCTGCTGAGGGAGATTTGAAAAACTGCAATCCAAGTCTTTCTTCTAAGACCAAAGAAACTGAAACCAAGAGGAGCTGCCCAAAAGAGGGGGAGGGGTGTGTGTCAAATCTGTCATTTCTCCATGGGAACGCGCTAAAGAGTACGCGGGTTTCTTCGGAGGGCTCAATCACCACAGCCTTTCTTTCCTAACTCAAAGGGCTGTGCGGACAGCTAGGAAGCACCTCCAAGGAGTTCAGACAGCTCTTTGGAGACAAAGCTGCTGCTGGGTCTGAGTTAAGAAGACCTAAACATCTGAGAAGCTGAGGTCCATGGTTTCCATGGTGACCACTGGGGAAACAGGTGCACATTCTAATGAGGTTGGCTAGGCAGCCAGCACCCAGGGAGCAAAGGGTGTGGGGCATTTGCAGAAAAGCTCACACATGCACAAAACCCGCGTTAGTGGCTAGCCTGCCAGCAAATTCTCCTTTTAGGAGAGACAGCAGATCTGAGTTCTGTGTTTCTGGCTCTGGGCCAAGGTTTTGCCAACCCATTATTTTATTTAGCCAGCACCAAAACTTCCTAAAGTTGATTTGCACTCTGCCTCCTTTTGCCGATGAAGAAATGCAGGCAGCTTCCCAGAACTGCCGGGTTTATGAATATGACTATGACCCAGCTATGCATCTGGTTCTTCTCATATGCTAATGAATCATTAGCCCCTCTGAGGAGCTCCCCTGCATCAGCTAAAGAGAAACAGAATCTAGGATCTGAGGAACAATCTGAAAGATCTTAGCTCTGAGGACATAGGGTGACTGATTTAAAGCTCACCACTCTCATTCATCGTTAGAGATTCTGAAAAACTTCTCAAAACATCCTTTTGAAAAATTTTATCATCAGAGGATTGGGAGATGGTACAGTCAGTCTATAAGGTGCTTGGCACACATGTATAAAGAGCTAAGTTCTATCTCCAGCACCCATGTAGAAAGCTGACATAGGAACACACACACACACACACACACATACACACACACACACACACAGATACAGATATAGATATAGATACAGATACAGATATAGATATAGATATATAATCCCAGTACTGAGAAGGCAAAGATAAGAGGGTCCCTGGAACTTCCTGGCTGACCTACACAATTAAATTGGTTAGCTCTGGGTTCTGTGAGAGACACTGACTAAAAAGATGAAAAGGTAGGGAAGGTAGGAATCAATCAGGGCTGACACCCGACATTGATGTCTGGCCCCCACATACACATATGGGGACGCATGCACACACACACACACACACACACACACACACACACACACACACAGAGTTAAGTTACTGTAAGAAATCCATGAAGAAGAACAGACTTGAGGATTACATCACTACTAAGCAGGAACTAAGATAACAATTTCTGTGAACAGTACTAGCAATCTTAGCCACTCACATCCATACCCGCCACAGACCTCAAACATATCAACTTTTGGAAATAAACTCAAGTTGAGACTTCTGTCCCTTTTTAAGGGTAGATGTTCTTAATAGGAAAATACATCCTAAGGTAATAACAGTGCCCAGTGACTCAACATGAAGTAGAGCACTGGTGTCCTGTCGCAGAGGGGATGCTGGGAGGCAGAGCGAGGAAGAGCCAGGAAAAAGACACGGAGCACAGCACAGAGGACAGAGAAATTCCATTTCTACAAGGATCTAGGATCAACCTGAAGACATTATGCAGAAATCGAACAAGTGAAGGCGCTCTAATAATGAAGCAGATGGGTCTATATTTCTCTACAACACTTTAAAAACAGCAAGGAAACGATCTTCCATCTTTTTCATTTGGGGGTGTATGTGACACACACAAGACAGAGAGAGAGAGAGAGAGAGAGAGAGAGAGAGAGAGAGAGAGAGAGAGAGAGAGAACGCATGTATGCACATGAGCATATCGTAGCTCATACATGATTTGTAAGAGTCAGTTCTCTCCTTCCACCATGTGGGTCCTAGAGACTGAACTTGAATTAGCAGGAGATGCTCTCACTTACTGAAATGTCTAGCCTGCTTACTATCTTCCCTAAGGGGAGCTAAGCCATGGTTTAAAATGTGGCGGGCGTTAGTTAAGGTGATCATATTAAAAGCCAGGGCCTTTAAAGGGGGGGTTAGTCATGAGGGCTTCTCCTTCACCAATAGGGTTAAAGCCCTCTTAACAGGCAGCATGCAATGTCGAGATGCTCTTCCTTTCCCGTCGATCAACCACATGTTGCCTTAGCACTTCTCTCCCCCACCAGGCATCTGAACCTTCATCCTATACATCCAGTCTCCATCCTGTGGGGAATAAGTTCCAGCTGTTTCTATGCCATCCTGCCTCAGGCATTTCATTATAGCAGCATTAACAGACTAAGACAGTGAGTGAGTGGGCCTTACATCTTCAGGAAATTTGTGTTGGGAATCCATTCTTAACCTGCTTTGATCCTGTAAGTACCACAAGGCAGGACGTTATTCAAGAAAAAGATATTTAGGAATGGTCTTTTGTCCACATCCGCGAAAAGAGAAAACACAATCGTAGCATTCAACTATTTTATTCCGTCAGAGCCCTTGAAGCTGCCTTCTAACCCCTATTAGGCTAAAGCCAATGAATCCAGTAAGGAGGGTTTAAATTGGTACAGTACTCACTCGGAAAACCTTTTCCACTCTTGCAATGCTTTTGCCAAAGATGGTTCCAAGTTGGTCTCCAATTCCGGCCAATAAGAAACCAAAAAGCGGGATCCCAAAGATGGCATATAAAATGCAAAAGATTTTGCCTCCTTCAGTGCTCGGAGCAATATTCCCATACCCTGGGGAGAGAGAGAGGAGAGGGGAAAGGAAGCAGTGAGATGACTGAGAGAGAAGAGCATTGAGCAAAGAATCCGCAGACTTTCGTATTCTCCAAAACCCTTTGCAATACAAAACAGAGTCCTCTGGCCTCTCTCCCTATGAATAGTCTCAGTGTTTCAAAGCTCTGAATACATTTTAAGACGTGTGTGTGGTCAGCCAGAGTTGTGTTTCTGGTGGAAAACATTACTTTACTCTTAAGAAACATCTTATGTATCATGGACGCCATTGAATGGCACAAGAAGTTTCCCCTTTGCCTCTGTAGGCAAAGCCTCCGCATACATTACTGCTCGACCGGCATCCTTGCCTGGACTCGCTGCATTCAACATCTGCTTTCACAGAGTAATAGGCCACAAACTCGGAAGAGACAAAGGACTTGTCCTTCCCTACCCCGGGTAGACCATCCTGGTAACGGAAAAAATGAGTAAGCAAAGACTCTGCCTCTTCACCCTACTGACAGTGGAGCCAAGCTGTGCCCGGCTCTCTTTACTGGGAATGGCACCCAATCTGCCTCTGGTGTCTCTGCTCTTGCAGGGCATTACCCTTGCACCCAGAGCAATCAGTGCTAAATAAGTGTTTATTGATGGAATAGAGGTTTGGACATAAAAGATTCCATCTATACATAAGGTCAATTGAAATGAGTTTCGTATAGTTGTTTGAAAACATGAACATCTGCATTCTTAAGAGTTTTGCAATTATGACAGTAATTCGTGTATAGTGAGTATTGGGATTATTTTGTATAAATGGGGCTAGCAATAGTATTATTGGGAGAAAGAAGCTTATAATATTAGCACAACTTACATAGGGTGGGAGCTTCGAGTAATTGGTAGTCATTTTCCTGTCAATTATCATTACAGTCTTACAACAGTGACTTAACAGTCTCTCCAATTCAGGTGGTTCAAATGGGGTCTGTTTCTGAATCCAGGCAATGGGTGAGGTATTGCTCCATAGCAAGAGACATAGTTGAGAACATAGCCCAGAGAGGAACAATGCTCTTAGCATGGCCAGAAAAACAAAGCCTGTTCTTGGACATCACCCCTGCTCCTGCGGGCCTGGAGCGCTCGCTGTAATATTCTGCCTTGAGGATGAGTCACTTGGTTATTCCTTAACAATCGCGTGCTCAGAATCACTCAAACCTCGTGCCACAAATTATTTAAATTGCAGTTTCCGTTTCTTAGATGAGTATCCAGGCAAGACTTCCTAATCTTGTTTTCTTTTGCTCACTATCTTGTTGATTTAAACGTGCGACCAAGCTCCTGGGACTTCTTGGATGCTTTCAGGATCTTGGACAAAATGATGTTGCCAGGCATACCCACCCAGAAGAATCTGATTTACACTGACTTATTCAGTTAGAAAAAAAAAACAAGCATGACTCCGCAGCTTCGTATTACACAGGTGAGTCTGGGAAATAGTCTAGAAACTGGTAGAGGCACGGACTCGACTTCGGCTTGACTGTCTCATGACAGCTTTCTTTCAGGCAACACAGATTTTTCTGTTAGTTCATCTGAGAAAGATATTACAGACCAAACTGAAGCCCTAGGCCTGCTGAGTACACACTTATTAATCTAGACAAGCTCTGCACATGTCTTCTGGTCCGCTCACACGGCAGGCTGGCGTCACCCAAAAGAACCAGAGAAAAACTTAGACCCATGTAATCTTTCCAAATCTTAGGGTATCAGAGACAGTCAAGAAAAATGTGAACAAAAAAAGTATTTGGTGGTAGCAGTAGTAGAATTGGTTGACATTTCACAGATCAGAATACTACAGTGAAAAAATCTGGGTTCTCTAGTAAAGTGGCTAATAAGGTAATATTCAAATATGTCATGAGTGCACATATGTATGTATACAGTTGACACAGTGTGTGCGTGTGTGAACAATTTTAGCTCAATGACTTAAGTGGACCCATGGTGCCCGGGTGGTAAACATGGTAGCTATTGGGGAGCCAAACACCATGGAGACTGAGAAATAGAGGAGACAGCTCCCCTGCTATGTGAGCAACTTCTCACAAAGAACTGAACTAGCACCATGGATATATGGAAAGCAAAGGGAGTCCAGAAATCCCTCTACCAATCAGCTGCTGCACAGCCTCAGTGGAGAGCTGGCCAGCCCAGCAAGGACTCAGAAACAAAGAGGTTATTACAGAAGAGGGCCATATGGGTGTTGGTTTTCTTTGGCCCCTAAGTAGAAAGCACCTCAGAGTTCTTGAAGAGAAAGCTAGTTTTTTAAAATGACTTCGTCCTGAGACACAAAGGGCTTTCCACATACGTCGCATGTGCCGAAATCAAATCTTTGCCAGTCTTGCCTTTCAGGTGTACACTGCGGAACCAACCTGTCTATACTTGCATAATCTGCATAAGCTGTGCAAGTCCCACAGGAGCTCATACTCAGAAAGGGCCTATGTCAAGGGCAAAAAAAATAGTTCTTGTGCACACAAACACTGGAGAAGTCAGGAAAAGTCAAGCGCACAGCTTATCGTTTCGATAGAATGAGGTGCTGAGCTGTTCCTCTTACAATGCTGGGAATAAATGCAGTTTACGACCTAGAGATCCTCTGCTGCCCGAAGAGCCAGGCTCCGCCCATGTCTCCCCCAGTGCATGCTTTACCTAGCCCAAACCTTTTTTCGTTTAAATCTTTTTTTGCAAGTGTAGTGAGCATTTCTTTTTTTCTATATTCTTTGTTTACATTCCAAAGGCTTTCCCTTTTCCCAGTTCCCCCCCCACCATATGTCCCATAAGTCCTCTCCCCTCCAACTATTCCCCAATCACCCCACACACACACACCATTTCTCGTTTAAATCTTAAACATTACTTCTAGGCCACAAAACTCATCCTTGTGAATGATGTTCTTGTGCTTTATGACTAAGTATGTTTGTTATCTCTTAGGGCCAGGCCAATCCTGATACCCACTGGCATTATGTCTACCGCAGTCACTCTAGAGCCTAAATCTTGGGTACTATCTATCTCTGAGTCAACAGTACCCATCTTAGTACCCAACAGTACTTTATAAAGAATCACAATGTGAACCTGTCTTGAATTTGTTGTGCACGGGAGACTAGGTTCACTATTTTCAGAAAACATTTTCCTACCAAAAATTGTGCTGTGCTTAAATACGGCTGAAGTAAATGACTGGTGTCATACTCTCGGCGTCTTGGCCCGGCACTTGTTACATAAAACCTGCTAAACCGAGTCTCACTCCTCCCTCACCTGTATCATTTCCCTGCTGGCTGTGAACCCCCTGGGGGGGGAGGGGAGGGGCTTCCAGAGTCCTGTGTCTGGTTAAATGTTCTGACACTTCCATGTTGATATTCATAATCACTTTTTAATCATAAACCATGCATTTTCAGATTGCACCAAGCCCTGCTGACCTCAGTAACTGACACTAGGATCCACTGCTTACTTACTGTGACATAATGGATAAATTGTTTAACTTTTCCAGTTCTCACTCCTGCCGTAGATAAATGGGGCTAATCCCTACTCCTTGTGGGTATTACAAGTTTGAAAGAAGAACATGTGTGTGGACCGTGCTACCCTATATCAGTGTTAGGTACAATGGTTGCTATGTGGGTGGACTCAACATCCAATCAAAATATTTAATAAGTTCAAGCAGCTGCTTCAGTACCTTTTCTGGTCCAACCCTTTGTTGATGCTACGAGACAAGAAACACAGTCACCAGCTACCTCCTGACACTTGACCGAGAGGTAAATGATCCTGAAAATGTTGCAAAGACTAAAATCTAATTTTATTTCATAGCCATTGCTAATGATGTGGATTCAAGCAGGGCTGGAACCTGGAGGCAGAAACTGATACAGAGGCCATGGGGAGGAGGGGGTCGTAGTTGCTTACTGGCTTTCTCTGCCTGTGTTCTTATAGAACCCAGGAGCGCCAGCCCAGGGATGGCACCACCCACAATGAGCTGGGCCCTCCCACTTAATCACTAACTGAGAAAATGCTTTACAGCTGGATCTCATGGAGGCATTTCCTCAAGGGAGGCTCCTTTCTCTGTGACGACTCTAGCCTGTGTTAAGTTGACACACAAAGCCAGATCATTCCAGCTGTTAAACATCGTTGTATAAGGGATGATGGAGTAGAAAAACAGTCTACTATGCATACACTTTTGTTTTGAATATTTTCAATCTATAATTTGTTTGAGCCTATGATACGAAAGCACAGATACAGAAGGCCAATGGTTTATGCATAATCTCTATATATCAGCACATAAAAGGCTTTTTTCAAAAGGCAGATTGACACTGAACGGGTCCTACTGCTTTGCGGAAAAGGCCCTACCTAACACACGTGACTTCATGCTACATGTGGGAGTCTTCCTGGAGAATGATTTGGCAAGCCCTTAAAAGCTCCGTGCCCTTTGACAGAGCAATCTCTGCGGACCTTTTCCAAAGAAACAACCAACATCCTGCATGAAGGTTTTCACCATGGTGTTAAGGGGGTCACAAAAGTAGATTCATCTTAATCCCTCCACATGTGGCGGCAGTACGGATACTGAGCCCCCAGAGGGACGTCTGTGATGAGTGTTGCAAAGGGCTCTGAAGCTCTAACATTGCTCATAGTAGAGAGAAATGTGAACAACATCAACTTGCAAACTCTCTAACCTAGAGCTAGCAGAACAGGCTCTGAGCGGCACAGTTAATAAGATAGCACTTCCCCTCCACCCCATGATAACTGCTCCACTTCCCTGACTCCTAGATAGTGGAAAATTTCTTAGGAATGGCTGAAAAAATGACCAAGCCCTGAGACTACTTGTAAACCTTTGCATAAGCCTTGCAGTAAACTTACCACAAGTACTTAGCAATTAGTTTCGCATCTCATTACTTCTTACATTGTATTAAGCTAGTTACTCTTTAACTTCTCTAACTGTATGGCTTTATAACGGCCCTCTGGAATTAAATTTTCCTCAGCTAAATAGTATTCAACTTACAATTCATTATGTTTCAGGTAAGAGAAAGAGAGGAAAAGTAATATTTTTTTAAGTTGCATAGAACAGGAACCCAGGCTGCTATGGGCTTTGGGTGGTGGGTTATAGGTTTTTGTCTGCACGGTTGTTTTGTGGTGGTTGCCTGTTGGTAGACAGCATCTTCATAATCTGGAATAAAGGTCCTGATCCTGCACAATTGGTTGAACAGTAGCAAGCCTCTTTCTGAAGAGGAAACAGCCTCTCAAACAGCCAAGACAAAGAAACGTGAACCC
Organism: Apodemus agrarius; assembly: GCA_964023405.1. NCBI lineage: Eukaryota > Metazoa > Chordata > Mammalia > Rodentia > Muridae > Apodemus > Apodemus agrarius. The sequence continues at coordinate 25,285,124 of OZ030011.1, read as the reverse complement.
AGAGGCTTATCCAACAGGGAAGCTCCCGTCTAAGACTTGAATGAGGATCACAAGGCCCAAAGGAATCATGCAATGATCACCAAGTCAAAGGATATTTCTGGATCTACTCTGAGCTCTCTTCCACTGTTCACATTGGTTTGGGATGTCTAGATTATAGAAAATCCAAGCCTAAAATCCCACTGGCTCTAAAACAATAGAAAACTTAAGATGTTTCTTACTATTATGCAAGTGGCTCCAAGGGTTCATAAGATCTGAGCAGGGTCGGCTTGCAACTAGCCCTTTCCTTACTCTAGGAGTGGCAGCTCAACTCTAGACAGAGAAACCTACTGAGAGAAGACGACGGGGAGGGGGGCAGGGGCTTGGCTCTTTCTTCTCCAGGCTTACCATCAGTAAGAAAGTAAGGAAGCCATGCCTTCCAAAGTTCAAGCAAAATCTCAAGAAGTTCTTGGCAGCCATTTTAAACTGCTAACTCTAGCCACAGACTGGATTTCTTAATATAGATAATATTCTTTTGCAGAGCCTTGGGGTCATGAGTGGAAAAGGAAGATCGGATATACTGTTGTTAGGAGTAAGGCGAATTTTAAAAAAGGATGTATGTGTAGGTGGCTGAGAAAAAAAGCAAAGTAAAGATCAGTAAATACCATTAGTGCTTTACTGAAAATCAGAGCAATACTTCAGCAGAGTTCTTTCAACGCATCAGACAAAACCCTGATTTAACAATTTCATACCACAAAGAAATTTTTTTTTTTCTGTTATATGTAGTATCCTCTAATAGCTCACGGATCCAATGCTGGCACTCGGGAGATTTTTCCAACGTACAATTTTTGAAATGGCCAAGACTTTCTCAACTTTGATTAGTTTATAAGTCCTCTTAAAATGCATGATGCCTTTCTTCATCCTCATAACCACACTGTCAAACACATTGTAACATGACTCTATGCTTATCTAAGGGATGACAGGATGTTCTTGGGTTGGCTGAGGTCCCTAGTGCCACAGACGCGTAGGCCACATGCTTTCTCTGTTGGGTGCAGTGAGTCTGTAGAGTCCAAGAGCCCGACCTGATCTGGAGCTCACAGGGACTTCTGAATGCAAAACTACATGCTTAGTGGATGCTTGGAACTCTGGCAATAACAGCTGGTGTTAATGAATTTAAGAACTGCAAATGTAAAATAGACCATCATCTAATTGCATTAAGAAAGTTGGTGCTTAATTTTAGGTGTTTACCCAAATGGGTTATGAATACCTAGAAAACTGATAAAGCATTATTATTGGATGTGTTTGTAAAAAAAAAAATGTTCCTAGATGTTTCCACAGGACAAGGTCATGTGAGTTACTGGACTAAATATAGTAGATCCAGCATCAGTGTAGGCAGGACCATGATTGGCTGAGGACTTGGATAGAACAAAAAACTGTTCTCTCTCTCTCTCTCTCTCTCTCTCTCTCTCTCTCTCTCTCTCTCCCTCCCTCCCTCCCTCCCTCCCTCCCTCTCCCTCTCCCTCCTCCCTCTCCCCTCTCCCCCTCCCCCTTCCCCTCCCCCTCCCTCTCAATTCCCTTCTCTCGCTCTCTTTCTCTCTTGCCCCCCACATCCCTCTGTCCTTCCCTCTTTCTCTTTCTTCGTCCCTCCCTCCCTCCCACACTGGTATATATACAGGTGAGTCACATTCTTCTTTTCCTACCCTTGGGCATCAGAACTCCAGCCTCCCTGGCCTGTAGTCATCAGGATCTATATCACTGGTCTCGTGGACTTTTCAGAGTTTTGGAGTCCATCTAAGAATTATGCCATCAGCACCATGGATCTGAAAACTTTGAACCTGGACTAAACCATCCAAAGGTATCCCCTGAGTTCCCAAGCAAGTAGCTTGCCAAGCAACTGCTTGGGCCCATAACTGCAGAAGCCAACTCTTGGGCCCCACGTCTATGGACATATAATCTCCCTTCTGCTTCTCTGAAGACCTCAACTGATACAATTCTCAGTAAGAATGACAATTCTCTTTCATGCTGTTTGTTTGTGTCACATATAATTTTCTTGATTTCACCAGTGTAGAAGAACATAGACCTCACGAGTAGGTGTTAAAACAGAAATGTATGCCTCTAAAGCCTGCGCCCATAAGAAGTTGACTGTCCGTACTATAAACTAAAGTTAAAAGCTTCTCAAAAGGAATAACTGGACCTCACAGGGAATTGGAGCAGAAAGTTCCTCACAGGAAGATTAAAGCCATGTCCCTGTGAGGGAGATTTCCAGCCAAACAAGCAATGGTGAAGGGGACTATCTGAGAGGCGAGACACACCAGCACTGACTCGGGTTTAACACAGGGCAAGCGTGGCGATGAGAGTGAGCAGCGAACAGAATATAAGGCATGAGCTCTTGTCTCATGTGTAGAGTGGGTGGTGCTCACAACGTGATGCAGAAGGAAATTGAGGTGCTGGACGAGCTTCCTGTCTGAACTCCGTGGAGTAGCTAAAAACTCACAGTTAGTACTTAAAGCTGACAAGTAACGCTAATTGTTTTAAGGCAAACATTGTAAAGGTGACATCAGCTAAAATTGTGTGGTAGAGAAAGACAGGAAAACGAGATGTCGTCATTCATGATCAGGATCTAGGCATACTGCCTAGTGACTGGAATACTGAGGGTATTATGCTGTTATAATTACAAAGTAACCCCAAAGGAAAACAACCCCCAAAACTTGAGTATCAGAAAACATACAGATAAATAGGTGAGGTCAGCACCATTGAGGGAAAGCAGCAGTGACAGCTGACCTGAGGCTCGGCTGCAGAGAGCATGTGAAGAGTCAGCCTCACGGGAACACCGGGGTTCTAGGTAATGAGACTATCCTAGGAAGACAGGGACACGGGAAGTGGAACTCTCAGCAAGTGAAATGAGAAGGAAGAGAGACCAGTGTTTCCACCTGCACAGGGGGAAGCCGAGAAACAACCCCTAAAATGGAAAATTCTAGACGTAGCCATACTGGTTTGATATTTAAAGCTGCACAGATGGATACTAAAAACACCAGACCAAAGGAATGAAAATTAGTTTCTTGGGAACAATTTAAAAAAAAAAAAAACTGGAGAGTGGCAGAGGGTCTTTTCCCTCCACACCCAACTTTGCAGAACATCTTCATACCACTGTCTATGTAATTCTACCAAGAACAGTCTTTAAAACAGAATCTGAGTGCAACAGAACCACCCAAGTTCAACTGACCAATAATCCCTGCATTCTACTCCTGCCCTGACATTGGTTTCCTTCACTGAACTCTCTCTAGCTTTCCATTCTGAAGTCTTCACCATGCTTTGCTCCTTACTGAAAGCAGCCACAGGGCTGCATTCACCTGACCAATTAGGGAGAACCTGGTCTCTACTCTGTCTACCCATTCCTCAGGGGGGCCTTCAAAGGAAGAGATGTTAGTAAACGAGTAAGTACCTATGGTCGTAATGACCGTCCCGGCAAAGAAGAAGGCACTTCCAAGGTCCCAGTGACTGCTGCTGTTGGAAGAGTTTCCTACCGGGCTGACACCCGCATTATCAGCATCGAGCGCATGCTGCAGAGAGAGGAGAAAGCATACGAATGGGTTAGAAGGATATTTTTAATCTTCCAATAAATCACTATACTGTTCAAGAACCTGCAACAATCTAGATGTCACCAGTAAAGCAGAAAAAGGTACACACGCGCCCTCACACACAGCTTCAACGTTTTTTATTACGTTGTTGAAATTTTATTGGGGGGGAGGGGTGTGCAGGTGCCACAGTGCACATGTGGAGGGCAGCGAACAGCCTGGGGAATCAGTTCTCTCCGTCCACCGTGCGGGTTCTGGTAAGGGAATTCAGATCGTCAGGATTGACAGGAAGCCCCTTTTACCCAAGAACTACCTCACCAGTCCTGATCTCTGTTTTCAATCAGCCTGAATGACTCCTCCTTCAGGGACACTGGGATCCCATCCCACACTCTTTTCAATACAGTCACTATATTGCTCCCAGTGGTGTCCCAGTCCCATCTCTCAGCCACTGAAATGTCTCCACTCCATGGAAGAGAACTCTCACGCCCTTGTGCCTTTGATCACACTGTCTCGCAAACTGTGCCCATCCTCCAGGTCTAACCCAGGCCTCTCTTTTCCCTCCAAAGCCTCAATCTACACATGGCAGTTCCACAATTGCCCCCCTCTACAGCTTATGCATGTGCACCAGTTCCATTTAACCCTAACTTCAGCCTGAGCAGAGGAAGATAAAGCCCCTCAGGGCCTTTCCTGCGCCGGCCTTGCCATTCTGCCTCAGGTAGGGTGCAGGGGTTGCTATCCTGACTCTCAGACGCATGCAGCCCACAGTTGTGAGAGGTAATGATGAGACCTGGGGGCTTCATGGAGGAGATGACCCAGGCATGAGCTACTCAGAAGGACTGAGACTCCAGAGCCTACGCAAAGCTGGATATACCCAATGTAGAGAGCGCATGGCAGAAATGACAAAACGTTTTTATTTGTTCTCAATATTCCTGTTTACACTTGGTTCAAACAGGCACATAGTGGTTGTCACAAATCAGAGGACAGCAGGACAATCCTCATTCTCTTCAAAGTAGAGATCACTCTACTGAGATCACTCAAGCCTTCTAGGGCAGGGATAAATGACCTGATCTATAAATTGCCATACGGTGAATATTTGACTTAGCCTCTTAGGTTACATGGAGTTTCTGATGCCTGTTGGGTTTTTTTTTTTCTTTCCGTTCTTTTAGAAATAACTGCTTCAATATGCAAAAAATATCTTTTCTATTTCAGAGGTGATACAAAAACAAGCTGTAGAACAGATTTTGCATGCAAATAAGACTGGCGAGGGGACAGGACAATGACGCGTTCTATTTAAGTCTCCAGTCTACTCCTCCTTGCCTCTAGGAGCATGAGGTGTGATGATCAAGCTACCTACAGTTTCTAACATATGCTCTGGCACTCCAGAATTTAACATCAACTGCATGGGATGTGTGGATATTTTTTTGCCAACAGTTTAAATCAACATTGAGTAACAGGATTGCCCATTAACGAGGAGCTACATTCTGATCTGCTGTGAGTTTGCACATATATGTGTGGGGTGCATGTATGGGTGTACATGCATGTGTGGAGGGCAAATGTCAACAATGGGTGTCTTCCTCTGTCACTTGCCAACTTATTTTCGGAGACAAGATCTCTCAGTGAACCTGGAGCTCACCAACTGTCTAGACCGGCTGGTAAGCAAGCCCTGAGATCCCCCTGTACCCCCTTCCCCAATACTGACATCACATATGCTCGCCATCCCGCTGCCTTTTATATGGATGCCCTGGTCCTCACCCTTGCACAGCGAACACTTCGCCAGCTCGGCCATCTCCAGGCCTCTACTCTGCTTTTGAGGGAGGCAGGTGGGGAGTCCTTTCCAATGCTAAAACCTCATTTTCGTTTGTGCTATGTGAGGGCCATCCAACCCTGTCGCAAACTTAGGTTTATATCCTCATGACCTACCCAATCCTGATGGCTCCACTCACCCGTTATACTTCCAGGTTCAGTCACTCGGGCATCAGATCCCACCACCAATACCTAATCATTTCTATCTTCCATCAAACTTGAAAGAGAGAGCTTAGGTTCAGCCAACGCTCACTGTGCTGAGAATTTCACACAAACATTGTAAATAAACCCAGCGTCTCACATAGAATACAGATTTATAAGAAAGACAAAACGGGAATGGTTGCTGCTAAGGCCAAAAAGACCTGAAGTAAGATGCCTTTTCAAGTTCCGTTTCTCTTGAATAGTGCAAGTAATAAATATTTAATGGTTTTTTTTTGCATGTAACCCTCAAAGGAAGTGTTTATCGACTGAAAGGGAAGGAAACAGACACTCCAAGCACCTGCATGGAGCCAGGTACTTTAGAAGTACCGCTTCAGTTTATCCTTTCCCCAGATCCCGAGAGCGAAGGTGGTATCATTCCCACTTGAGCAACACTGTGACAGGCAAGGGAGAGTTGAATAACACCTGTAATCGCATGTGAAGCCACAAAGACAGAAAGTAGAGGCTCAGATCCTGTCTACCACAATGTGGATAGTTTCGTGCGATTCTCTACACACACAGTACCCAGAATGCACTGCACTTCTCCTACTTCCATCCCTGTAGCCACGTGAAGATGAAACATGGCCATTGTCCTAGGATGCAGGCAGGACCCACAGCACAGGGATCGTGCATGCCTGTGGAGGCCCCAAGCTTCATTTGGCTGTTGAAAATTGTAATAGTTTATTCTGCATCAAAACAAAATTGGAATCTGGGGGGATGACTCAAACAATAAAACGTTTACCTCAAAAGCATTAGGATGTCACTTTGATCCCCAAAACCCACACTAAAAAAAAAAAAGCCAGGCATAGTGGTTCATGTATGTAATCCCAGCACTGAGAAGGTAAGAGACGGGAGCCTCCTGGGTCTCTCATGGCTGCTACCCTACCCTAACAGATGAGGAGTAAACCAATGACAGACTCTGTCTCAAAGAAAGCAAGTGATGCTCCTGAAGATAACATCCTAAGTTGTCTTCTGGTCTCCACATGTACTCCAGAACACACAGGCGCGTGTGCACACAGACACACACACACACACACACACACACACACACACACACAAAAATGAATGAATGAATGAATGAATGAATGAATGAATGAACTTTAAATGTATTAAAATGGGAGGAAAGAGTTATTTGGTCCTGTAGAAGGAAAAGAGTGAAAAAGAGAACCAGGATCTATTGTGCCAGCCTTTTATCCCAGCATTTGGGAGGCAGAAGCATGTAGATCTCTGTTGGTTTGAGGGCCAATGTGGTCTACAAAGCAAGTTCTAGGACAGCCTAGGCTACACAGAAAAACCTGCCTCAAAAAAAAAAAAAAAACCAAAACACACACAATAAATAGATATATAAAAATAAAATGCCCAGCAAACCTGGTTATAGCTGTTAGCATTTGAATGTTGAGGATCATTTCTTGTAATTGTAACTGATAAAAAAAAAAACATTATGTTTCTTTGAGGTACCAAGTAATGTGTTTAGCATATATTATACATTGTGTAATATTCAAATACAGTAAATAATTAACACTTACTTATAGTGAAACTACTTAAAATGGATCTAGCTTTTAAAAATTATATACAATAGAAACATTCTTTTAGCTAAATAGCAGTAATTCTAAGTGAGTCAGTAGTTTTAACATTAATTACTATTTAAAATTAACTTTATTTTTAAAGTATTGCTCAATGTTTTTAACGACTTGAGTTCAAAACATTTTATAATTAAATGACTTTTCTTTGATGCTTCTATTATCTTTGTATTCATGGCACAAAAGTCAAGCAAAGCTGGGTATGGGGAGATGCACCTTTAATCCCAGAATTTGGGAAACTGAGGCAGGAAGATCAGGAGTTCAAGGCTACATATGGCATTCTAGGACAAAACCTGAGCTTCATGAATTATCTCAAGACACAAAAGAGGGGGTGGAGATCAGCAAGCAGCCAGGATAATCGTGAACATTTGGGCATATGGGTAATGTAATGATTTGACTAAACTGGGTACAGTTGCATTTAAAAGATGCTATTTGGGGCTTGGGAGATGTCTCTGAGGTAAAGCACTTACCTAGCTATCATTATTAGCTCTAGCTAGGTTCCATCTTCAGCATTTCAAAAAGCATTAAGGTTGTTACATGGTGAAAATTCAACTGGCATTGACACCAATTTGAGTCACAATCTCTCACTCAGTGAGCGGCATCTGCTCGCCTACAAAGGCAACCACGATAAAGTCCACGGAGCTCTCATAAGCAGACAGGTGACAAATGATGGATAGATAGGTAACAGAGGACTGGTAAGTGGGGTGTTGATAGATGAGAGAGAGACACGTCTTGGTGATGGGTAGGTGATAGTTACATTACTGATAGATGATTCTTAGAAAAATAGATACATAGATAAGTATAGATACATATATACATAGATGACACATACATACATACATATATACATACATATAAGAAGACATTACTTTATATGCTAATTCTACCCCTTATTAAAATTTTCTGTTTGACCCTTTAGTTAGCATTTCTAACACCAAGCCAGCTGGCTAATAAATGACTCAATGACTCCAGAGGACCCGCTAGGGCGAGTACTTAATTGAACAAACAAGTTAAGGTAATAGAGGTAAGCACACGATCTTTCCAGAGGGGGGATAGGAAAACACTTCTACTTCTTAATATGTGAAATAATCATAAAAACAACAACCACCACTCCACAAATACATGTGTGGTCAGATAAAACGATCTTTAAAAATAAGAAGGGGGCAACTGACTTGGAGGAAGGCAGCATCTGAAAGCATCTGTGCCCCGCTTTTCTATCTCCCTCCACCCCTATACCGCACACCATGCTTTCAGACCTCTCTGAAAGTGTAAGAGAGAAGCCATAGCCTCGCAGAATACGCCTACTGTGGGGGGGGGGTGTACATGAACGGGGAGTGGGGTGGGGGAAGAGAGGGTGACTCTCCCCTTCAGGATGCCCAGCGGGGATCCTCTGTTAAGGATGCTGGGGCTGTGTAAATCACACTTCCATACAGCACAAGATGTCATCGTGAGTGTTCGTGCTACACAGGGGTAAGTGATGGCCCACGGGGGACCAATAACTGTCGGGGGCTTTTCTCCTATGATCTGTGTACTCGGTGAGATCATCTGTTTCTCTCTTCCCTCATGAGGCATCATGAAGACAAACAACCAAAGACATATAATCATCTGCTTGTCTCCGATTAGCTGAAGAAACCAATAGTCTTGTGCCACACACATGGACACAGAGAGCAGGATTTATTGTCCAAACCAGAATATTTCCAGAATGAAGACTGGATCTGTTTAAAAAAAAAATTAAGTTGGAGCCACAGCTCAGGTATGACCCAGGTCACAGACATTTTGCTAATAGCTTACATACCATAGAACAAAAAGAAAGGGTCATATATGAGGGTGCACCCCCATAGCACTGGGTCCCCAAGGTTCTTCATTCCTGCAGGGCTCCATCAGCAAAGGAACTGATGAACTGGATATTTAGTCAGAGAAGAAGTGATATGGTGTGTGAATATTGGGGATGGCTTCATATGCAAACTTAAAGTGAGCATGTGTTCGGCTCTGAATGGACAGAAGGAAAGCCCATGAGCTCCTCCGTGAGAAAGGTTCTGCAAACCACAGGCATTACAGCCCCCAGACACCCTCAGTGATGCAAAACCCCCGCCCAGTGGGGTGGTAACTCACCCACACTCTTCTAGGAGAGAGGACTGAGGAGCCTCAGGTGAGAAGCAGAGAGAAGATATTAATTTGTTTGCAACAATCTTTCCTCCTTTCTCCTGCTTCAAAAGTACTTAGCACATAAATATTTCATTGACTCAGTGGGAGGTGCGCTGGCCTGGGGCTCGGGGAGCAGTGGAACTTAGCTGCTTCAGAATATCAAACAACAGGGAGGGAGAGGAAGTCTGAAGCCCTACTCAACTAGACACACTGCCTATGGTCAAAGGCCATAGGCGCCTCAGTCAGACAGGGAGAGAGTGTCATAGATATTACGCCTGCAAATACAAATAAAGCCGCAAATATTTGGACTGTGCAAAGTCACCCAGGTTTCTGAACCTGTTTTCCCATCTATAAAATGAGGAAAGGCTATCTCTCTTGCAAAGTTGTTATGAAGGTGTTTTTAAAATGTATGCAACAGCTCAGCTAGTGAATTCTCATTCTATACTAATAATACTAGGAATCCCTTTTGAGTTCCTATAAGTGCACTTATTAACCTAGCCGTCACAATGACTGACAGCCCTCACTACTGTCCCCACGGGCCATGAGAGGCTGAGAATAATAAGATACGTTGGCCACAGCGCGAATCTACTGGATGGCAAATCCAGCCAATGATGCTGTTCCATCCTCAACAGGGAGATCAACAATCCACACTCTGGAAAAATAGATCTGTCTGTCCTGAGTTTGAGGTTTTGTTTTTTGTTTGGTTGGTTGGTTGGTTTTGGTTTTGGTTTTTGCTATCTCGGACATTCAATTCACCCCATCTGTCATACCAAGGCTGAGACATCACAACTGCCTTGTGAGAGGATTGGGAAAATGGAAAGGAAGCTTTGGTCTCCTTCCACACAGGCAGATGGGTCAGTAAGACATCAGGCCTGTGCTGACCTGGGAGGATTTGCTATAATCCAGAGGCCACCCTAACTATATGACTTCAAAGCCCTCAATAACAACAACTCACAGTCTTCCCTGCAAAGAGATAGTCTCAGAAAGACAAAGGGAGAAGTGCCTCTAGGCTAAGGTGAAGATCACCATATCACCATGGTGTTTGTTTCCTGCTGCTTTGAATATTCAATTATGTGCAAATATTAGCCTTTCCTAGGATCCCAAGAGGCAGGTAACAGGCTTTCATCAGGACTTTATATCCTGGCTATAAATCTAAAGTGAAAGCCACCTGCAGAAGGGACAGATGAGCAGAGGATCTATTTATAGAATTAGAGAAACGAGCCAGCATGCACGTCCCTAGCCCACGGTCTAAAGCAACCTAGACTGTCTCATGATCCCAAGTTAATCCTTTGAACAAGGTGGGAGTGGGTTCAAAAACTCAAGTCATTAACACCTGAATAGAATGGCTAATTTTAGCTAAATATTGTCATTGTGAAGCAATTCCATTTGGGAAGCTTATTTAACTTCTTTCCAAGTTGTGCTATATGATATAATAAAAATTCTCCCCACCTGAGGGATGACTGATAATAGAAAGAAAGAAAGAAAGAAAGAAAGAAAGAAAGAAAGAAAGAAAGAAAGAAAGATGATAGATAGATAGATAGATAGATAGATAGATAGATAGACAGACAGACAGATAGACAGATAGGCAAGATGGCTCAGCAGATTTAGGGTCACATGCTGCTAAACCTGACTGCCTGTATCTGACCCCTGGAGTCCATAGAGTGGAAAGACAGCTGACTCCTGGAAGTTGTCACTCTGCCATTCACATGGGCACAGTGCAATGCACACCCCCTTCCACCAAAACTCATTACAGAAATAAATGTAATTAGGAAAGTAGCAAAAATAGATTAAAGAAATAATAAAATCACTTACTAGTCTGCAAAGGCAGCTATAGAAGTTCCAGATCATTGCAGTGTGAACTTATAGAAAGTATTAGAGAGGGTCTAAACTTAATAGATGATTAAAACATTGCTCAAAGGGGTCCCGTTGGCTTCCCTGTACTTGACTCAATTTGCTTGATCCTTTATTGTTCAACTTTAACCCCAAACTCATGTTACGCCCCAAGCCCAGGAAAGAATGAGTCCATGCATACTACCAGCATATCTCTGATAAGTATGGTTTGATTAAGGTGGAAACAAGGAAGTTGGGACAATCAGAAACACTCGGAAGAAAGTTCTAGAAACTTACTTTTAAAAATAGCAATAGTAGCCATTGGTTCTCACCAAAATCCTGGGTCATAGGTGGAACTATTCTCAATGAGAATATTCTCAAATGAGATAACAAAAGACAGAAGTGATTTGTTTGGACTTACAGTAATTGATAAGTGGTAGACCGAAGACAGCATAAAGCCTTTAACTAGCCTTTGCCTGTCTTCTGTTCTTTCACTGTCCACGCCGACACAGACAATTCAGAACTTACATGACTGCCCCCATTTTAAAGGCGTCTAAAAACGGCCTTCACTTGCTCAATGGTCATCCTGAACCCACATGGTTTGCACCTCTTCTCCCCATTTCCATTAAGTGAAAATAAATGTTCTCAACACAGACTGAAAAGCTATTCTTAATGGTAGTGTTTGTTCCCCGGCTTTTAAACAGAACACACAGGCCTAGTCCTAACACCTGTGTTCAGACACAAAGCCCTATTCCTGGGGAAGCTGGCTAGCAACCAATCAATTACTGACTCATAGGTATGTGACCCCCATCTCAGAGGCCCTGAAAGTCGAGTTTAAGACTCTCTCTCTCTCTCCATGAATGGGAGTCTGCGTGCTTCCTAGTCTTTTGAACCAATCACTTTGGACTTCATCCAAGCCAAGCCTGTCTCCTCAACTCGAGAATAAGAGGATTGTGGTTTTTTTTTTTAAAAAGGCAAGGTTTCTGGGGCCACACAGTCTGCATCTCAGTTCTGCCTTTGGCCAACGTCTGAGCAACTCTCTAGCCCCTGCTTGCTCACCTCTGGGGAAGGTCATGGAGGGAAGACGAGGCACACTCCCACAGCTGTGGAGCAGCGAGCGCGAGACCTCCGGGAGCTGACCGTCGTCTGTACCTGCTGAAGGTGCTCAGAGGGCAGGCCATTCGCCTCACACTCTCACTTCATACGGCTTTTAGAATTGCTAAAGCCTAACATGGTACCAGCTTCGTGCCAAGTAGCCAAGTATCAATTATCAAAGGAATAGCACGGGTTAGAAATAAGAACTGCACAAACCACCATCAAAACGTCATTATCCCACAATTTATTATACAGCAACGCTTTAAAAGAAAGCCAACACAGGCACATTTGGGTAGAAGTGCAGATTCGCTAGCATTTATTTCTGGGTTCCAACATTGTTTCTCTGAGAGTCTGGGGGTTTTGTTTTTGGAGTGCCGAATCCTTGTGTGCTAATTCATTTCCCAAGGCCTTGCCAGTTTCCATTAGCTCTTTCATATCTGCCTTAGAAGCTTGAGTTTCTTTTCCCAAAACAGTGACAGAACCCACAGCCCTGGGGTGGGGGAAGCAGTAATAATAACAAGGTGGACGCTGCAGAGGCAGGCCACGGGCTGCAGGCCTGATCTCGCACATGTTGAACAATCTTCCACGTGACTGCATTGCTGACAAAAGGCCAACCCTTCTCACGGCCCCTCACCAGCCAGGAGGAATGATGTCATCCCTCAGAGCTATGTCCTTGGGTACTAAGAACCCAAACGTCACTTTCAAAGTTCACCTGCTGACAGGACTGATGGATGAAGAACAGCCTAGGGGAAAGACTATAGAATCACTGCCTGATATATGACTATTTCAGAAGCCATGTGGGTGGTGGTTTGGGAAAAAAATGGCCCCTGTAGGCTCATAGGGAGTGGCCCTAGTAGGATGTATGGCCTGGTTGGAGTTGCTATGGCCATATTGGAGGAAGTGTGTCACTGGGAGGTAGGCTTTGAGGTTTCAGGTGCTCAAGCCAGGCCCAGTGTCACTCTCTCTTCCTGCTGCCTGATAGGCTCCTTCTGCATCGTTGTGTCTGCCTGCATGCCACCATGCTTCCCAATATGATGAGAACGAGCCAAACTTCTAACTATAAGCCAGCCCTGGGTAAATGCTCTCTCTCATAAGAGTTGCCGTAATCATGGCGTCTCTTCATGGCTGTAGAAATCCTTAACAAAGACATCATGCTTTCCTTACTGTGGTTCCTGAACACGTGGAGACACAGGGGACTGCCGAGACTGAGGGACTCTGTTCACACACAGACAGGACAGGAACATAGATGGGAGAAGCAGCATTGACAACTAGGCCAGAAGGATCTGTAGTTCCTAGCAACCAAAGAATATTCTGGAGCCAGGGACTCACGTTTAGTAAGAAAATGCTTCCTGGTCTGTTCAAGGCCTTAAATAAAATACAGGTGCAAAAAAATATAAAATTTTAAAACAAGGGGCTTTGGGCCAGGTATGGTAGGTAGCTCATGTTTATAGTCGCTGCCCTTGGGAGATAGAGGGCCTTGGTTTCCTCTTTCATCCTCATTTAACTTACAAATATTTACATGATAATAAGGCTTGCCTTTCCCTTTATCTACAAATAGAACATGTTTAAAGACAGGACACCTTGAAAGGGGTGAATAACAGTCAAGAAATTCCACAGAAGCACAGAATGGGTAAGGTAGGTCATCTTACTTATAAACCCCAAACACGCAAAGACCTCACATATCTCTGATTCACTGTCCAAGCCTCGGGATCTGGGATTGTGTCTGGCACACAATGGACCATCAACACAGTCACTAAATAGATGAGTCAGTGAGTGGCTAAGGTGTTAGCAGGAGAAAATGATAACCCCCCACAGCCTTAAAAAATGATCGAGGACCATGCAGTTACCCCACATTGATTCTGAAAGGAAGGCTGTGTCGCCTCTACCTCATCCTACCTTCGGAATAGCAGCTACAGTCACCGGGACCAAACTGTCCACACCCAGCACACAGCCTAGAATCTGGTTCCCTCATGCAGCTGCCCACATCTTAAAGTCAATGCTCTTGGTCTAAAGCATGGTGGAATCAAGCCCAAGAAACATAATTAATATCAGAGATCAACAGGGCAGCCCCAGATCCTTGTCATAGACACTGTGGTCAGGAAGGTTACAAAACACGAGGAAGGAAGGAGACAGTTGCACATGTCCAACGGCAAGCACCAAGTCTCACAAAGTGTCCACGTGAGAGCCACTGAGGACATCCGAAGCCACAAAACACCCAACAACTCAAACCCTGATAAACGGCGGAAACAAATCATCACCCGCGCAGCGGAAGCATCTTTCCTTCCCCTGTCAGTCACTGAAGCCTCCTATGATTTTATGCTCCCTGGATTGCAGAAGACGGATGTTTTATGGCTTTCACTGAGATTAGTCAGCGCAGACGTGTCTGGTGCAATTGCACTGGGAACAGGGTGATAAGCAATTATGACACCCGAGAGCATGAGGGGTAAAGACATTCTGGGGACAAAGTGACTATCATATCACGTCTACAGAAACTGGAGTTCAAAAGCACGTTTAAGTTACCTCACTCCACGGCAAAAGGAAGACATGAGTGTGGGTGACTTTGTTCATGTCATTACAGTCCTTGCAGGTCACAGTGGAGAAGCAAGACGGACAGTTGGTCAGGTCAGGGACAGCAGATCCTGAGAGTCAATAGCATTCAGGTTCTCTACCAGGCATTTGTCACATCCACCATTCTCTAGGATCCCTGTGAAGACTGACTACTCCCTTGACAATGAGGAGGAGTCTTAGGTCAAATCCACCCACTTCTAACCCTCCTACCCTTTCCCCTCCTTTACATGATACATGATGTTCTAAGAGCTCCCTACTGGCCTCCCAACTTCTCCGTTCTCCAACTCTTCTTCCTCTTTGGTAAAAGGTCGGTTTTTCTAGCTACCCTGCCCCCACTTCCTATAGTAGAAAACCCAAACTCCTCTGCAAATCTGAGAGGGGCCAATCCAGCTCACCCCATTCTCCCTAACTCGTCTCCGCTCACCTCCTCCCATCCATTTCCGTTCAAACAGCTGACCACTGTAGCACTCTCTCAAACCACTGAGAGGCTCTTCAGAGTCTACCATACGGCCTACCTAATGAACCTCCCCACTGGTGGAGGGCATGAGATAATGTCAGAAAACTGCCTGGCAACAGACCCTGCATCTCTCGCTTGCTACCCGCACCTTGAGCATATCTTCACCCCCTGGTGTCCTGTTTCCTCATCTATATGGGAGCCCCAAAGATAACCTTGCTGGGATAGATAGTTGTGATGGTGAAGGGAGATAAATATCCATAAATCATGCCTAGATATATGATTCCCTAGCCTCTTTGGGAACATTTTTCAAATAGCTCCAATCCAGAGAATCCAAATTATCGATTACGTACTTCTGCCTTTGTGGCTTTCCAATGTATTTGTCGTTAAACTAGACTGTCCCTGATGAGATATTATGAAGGTATTTAGTGGTCTCCCTGGCCTCTACCCACTAGATATCTATAGAACCTCTGCTGTGTGGTAACCAAAAAATGTCTCCACATACAGTTAAATGTTACCACAGAGGCAACTTCCACACCTCCATCCCTCCTTTGGGAAACACTGTTTTAGCTTAGAGATACAGCCCAGTGCCATGTGGATCCTGGGTTCAATCAATTCAATCTATCAATTATCTGCCCCATAAAGGAACGACTGCGTGAAGTTACAAGAGAGAAACACAGCTGCACCTGTCAACTAGCCACTTACAAGCTCTCATCGTGCTCCACGGTCTACACCCTTCCTGCTGGGTTGTTACTTTTAGTTTTCTAGCACCCGAAGGCCAGATTTTTATATTTTGCTGACAATAAAAAATTGGAGCACAGAGAGGGCTAGGGACTTAACTCAAGTTGTGTCTTAGTCTCATCCTGTGTAACTCCAGCCCCTAACTCATAGCCTGTCTGCGGAGGAGATTTGTAGCAATTCCAAGGCTGGGCGTACAGAGATGGGCGTGTGAATTGATGGAGTGATAGAGGAGCCATCTCCTCCATCACAGATAATGTCTTCTGCCTCTAGAGGACAGTGAACTGTCAGTCGGTCAGGGGTCCCACACTATCGAGGTGATTCAATTTATCGGAAAATCCATCTCCGCCTTTGGTTCTTCCGAGCTATCTGGGCATTTTTGTCAGAATGGCGCTGTTTTGAGAATTCTGTATTTGATCCTAACTACACCTTCCATCTTTGTTTCATGACAGTTTCACACAATCTGCCCAGGAAATCTAATTTTCTCTCCACTGGTCACTCGTTCTGGACTATAGTGAGATGCAATAATATTGTTTTGCCAACATATCACAACTCACAGAAAACCCTTCCTAAAGGAAAGCCACTTTTAAATACAACACTTGTTAGAAGCCCTGTCTCTGGTGCTGTGTGGAGACAGTGTACAGCTACTGCCCTTCTCCACAGCGTGGATACTTGCATGCACACGAAGCATCAATACCTGAAGGACAAACAGAATCTCCTGGTGCTTGACTGGCGCCTACGTAGTGATTTAAACTACTTAACATGCATTCTGATAACAACTGACTGCACATAGACATGAGAATAAACACCTAAGTCATAGCAGACAGATGTCAGAAAATACCCCAGGTCTAAGTAATACTCAGTGAATGCAGAGAGAAGAAACAGAAAATACTTTCTGTTAGATGCAAGGCACTCCGGTAGTTATTTTCTTTCTAAATGACTGAATGATTGCATGCATAAAGATATTTGATAGAGAGAATCAAGTTCACCATAGAACAAGATTGTGGGTTCAATGAGTGAGGCGTGTTAATACCCATGACTTTGGGTCCCAAACGACTCTGACACCTTAGAACTTAGGAAGTTACTCGGTCTCTCTTATAATATGTTTTTTCATTTAACAAGTGAGGATAATAACTTAGAATACTGTGCTTCGTCAGCATGAAAAGTACCTGTGGGAGTTACCTTAAAAGAAAAAAAATGTTATTTTTGTCACAGTGGTGGGGGGGTGGGGGGAGGGGACTAGCCATGGTTGCACGGTCCCATTATTGGGGACATGTACTAAGGCAGAACACCATGAGAAGAAGCATGGAGGGGAGTGAAGCTGCCCATCTTCTGGTTGCTAGGAAACTGGAAGGCAAGCCATCAAGAGCTCCCCAAGACATGCAGGCCTCAACCAACCTGCTCCCTCAGACTGGTTCTTGTCCCTTAGTTTCCACCACCTCCTGATAAAGCCACCAAGGTATGAATCCATCAATGGATCCAGCCACTGATGAGATTAGGTCCTGACTGTGCAGTCTCTTTGAAAAGAAGCTCTCCAGGTGTCAACCACACCTTCAACTCTGAGGATTCGTCATCTAAACCAAAGCAAACATCATTCAGAAGATTAAGTGATATAATACATGCAAAGAGCCCACTTGTCTACAGCACTTTGTCAATGGTTATTACGTGATCTTAGGTGTGTACACCTCTCATGCAACAGAGGATCCATAGAGGTAAGCAATCTCATTCATACATAGAATATAAGAGTTGGTCTCGGGGGTGGGAGAATAGCTTGGTTGGGAAAATGAGTTCCACACCCAGAATCCATGAAAAAAAAAAACAATCAAACAAACAAACCAGGCCTGGTGGTATTCACTTGTAATCTCAGCCCTGAGGAACAGAGATAAGAAAGATCCCTGGGCTCACTGGGCAGCCAGCCACACCCACTTCGATAGTTCCAGTCTAATGAAAGAGCTCAAAAACCGCCAAAGTATGCAGCACCTGAAAAATGACACCCAGTATTGACCTCTGGCTTCTAAATGTGTGTGCATGAATGCACACACAGAAATCACACACACACACACACACACACACACACACACACACACACATTGATCCCATAGAAATTGAACTAAGTAGTTATGAACTCAGTTGAACTGTGGTAGCTATCAGAGGCTTGGAAACTGAGAGAGGAATTGTGAGGAGAAAACTTAGCCAAGAGTACTTAGTTCTAGTGAGACCAGAAAAGAATTCCCCAGCATTGCAATACAGTAGAGCAAGACTACATAAGGACCATGATGTTGGTAGAAAGCTAGAAGAAAGAATTTGGAGGCTGGTGAGATGGCTCAGTGGGGAGGGGTATTTGTGGTCAAGCCCGATGATCTGATTTCAATTCCCAGGACAATATGTGAAGGAGCAAACTGAGCCTTGTGGCTTGTCCTATGATGGCCACGAGTGTACTGGGGGGACACACAACCACCGCCATGAGACACACATTAAATAATGTAATGTAAAATAATTTTGAATCTTTTCTACGTAAACAATGATAAATATATAAGGCGATAAATACATTTATCCTGATTTGTACATTCTGCAAAATATTGTTGGGTAACCTGTATACAGTTTTGTAGACCACTTAAAGTAAATAAATATAAGAAACAAAATAAAACTGAGTATGTTCGGTAAAGACACAGACTAATGGCACCATCAGAATGAAGACCCACTTGCTCGTTCATATCAACCCTCATTTGTGCCTCTGAGTCCTTTCATAAAGTAGAGGGTCAAAGCCTGGGCAATAAAACAATACTTAATTATTGGCCAGTGTCTGAAGAAGCTCCGCTATCCTTTGACGTCACCAATGCTCCAGATGTGCTTCAATATTTCCCAAAGTATTTAGCTATGAGGAAATAATCAGACACAAAGCAACATATAGATCATGTACAAGCACAGCAAGCCATGCTCTCTTTCTTCATGGTCTCACTGTCTAAAGAAGAAACGTAACATGATTTAGAGTCTAAATTTTAGACCCAAGACAGATCATCTTCCAGGCATTGACATTCACTGCAATTAAAGATGAGATCCCCACCACATACCACAGCATGGATAAATATAGTATACTCTTACTTACAAATATTTCAGTTATTTCTCTCATTTTACCTGGTATAGGTGGTCTCTGATTCTACATTAATCTGTACAACATGCTTCTAACACAGATTTGGCAGCTTTTTTTTTCTTCACAAAAGGCAGAGTAAAAAGTCAAAGACATCCAAAGAATTGAATTATTATAAAAAGAGTGGCTTAAAACACTGCCCTTGAACTTTTATTTTTCTTTAATAAAAACTGAAGAAAGGCAGTATGGTCATATTTATTCACAGAGGAGGGAGCTTGATTTCTAACTCATTTAAGAAGGAAGTCAAGACACTGTCAAGACAAGAAGTTAAAGGCTGGTTACCCTGAGGACACCAACTCCTATATAGCATCTGAACTCTCTTGCTCTATCCGTATCAGTTGAAATAAATGAATTGGCCAGCCCAACTTTCTCAATACTATGCAATCCTGAGATGTTGTGTCATCTATTAGAGCCAGAGGGGATTGTGCAAGCCATCTTTTGTATCCCTCTCCTTCCAGATCTTAGAAACTCAGAAACATGGGGATGGAAGACTCCTCCTTGTGTCCCTGAGTATTACTACCTTCCCCTCAGTCTTCCTAGCTCAAGAGGCTGCCTGAGGAGGAGCCCTAAGGTCAGCTTCTGAGGCATCTCACCTCCTTCACTTCCAAGGTAGGAGTCCTACAGTGGGCTCTGGACCACTCCCCTCTCCTCCTCCAGCCTAGTCTTTTGCTATCCCGTTCACCTGTGATACGCCCACCTCTTCCTCTCTTGATGCAGGCTGGCTTCCTCTGGCTGCATCCCACGTTCTCTACCTCCATCTTCTCATGGCTCTCTCTTCCACTGATATCCAGAGAACACAAAGGCCTGAATGCAGTTTCTGACGTGTGGTGTTTTAAAACAACCAGTCTGGTGACTACTGTTACTGTGATATTTATTATTTCTTCCCCATAAACGCACTCAGCAACTCTCTCAGGGATCCATAAATTCCTTCTTCATCTACATATCTGCAGACTGTTTCTCTCTTTCTCATATTCCTCGACACCGAATTGCTTAATACATGCATGCTTAGTCACACATCTTCCTCCCTCTGTTTTGGGGCACCCTGCTGTCCCAGCTCTCTCCTAGAGACCCCAGACCAGAGTTCATCAACATGTATTGGTGTTCTTGGATCTGAAAAATCTAAAATCCTTTTTTGCCCACCGCACCTCTGTCCACCAGATCTGAAAACATGAATATATAACGAGCTCATGGCCCCTCTTCTCCCACATTGGCACACCCCTCACTTGCTGGCTTCTGTGAAGTATCACACAGGTGACCTTTCCAGAGAAGACTTCCCTGATCACCAAAGACAAAACTCAGGGACCCACAACAGCGACACCAACCCCATAATCCCTCCTCAAAGGTTGTTGCATGCTCGACACACTCCCCACTCACCTGGATCAGTGTCTCCAGTTCCTGGGGACTCACACAGATGTGATCTCTCAAGAATTCTGCCTTCTCCAAGGCGATCGTGTTCTTCTGACTGCTCTCAAAGGGCTGTTCCAATGCCCGGAAGACAAGGCCACCAGTGACGAGGTAGACCACGACCACCACAAAGATGGCAACCACTGTTTTCCACTTCATAACTGTTTGCAGGCCTCCCTGGGAGGCGCCTTCCATCCTGGCTACCACCGTGGCTCGGGAGGAAATGGAGAGCCGAGGAACAGGATGGTGCCCGTTAGTGGCACTCTTGGGCTGGCACACTGGTGGGGCTGCTGCAGGCACGGCCACTGAGGACGCAGGTGGAGGAGAGGAGAGAAGAGAAGAATTCATTTGTAAAAACGAAAACACCAAACTCATCAGAAACAAAGAACAGATGTCTTCCTTCAGCCGCCTTTCCAAATGTGAGGATGAAAAGCTGGTTCACCAAGCCTGCAGCTGGGAAATTTTATTAGTTGTTAAGTATCTGATTTTTGTTGTTGTTGTTGTTGTTTTAATGAGTCCTTAAAAGGGAGCATCAGGAGTCCTAATTCTACAGGAAAGAGTGTCAGTTGAGTTTAAAACACTTATATTTCCCTACAAGGATCCAAACTGTAAAGCTCCCCATAGTTATTTATACCTCATCTTTTCCCTCAGCTCCCATGTTCCAACAGGTACAAACCATCATTTTTTAAAAACAAGCATATCATTCAAACCAGAGGAAAAGAAACAGAAGAGGGACACACCGCTATTCTGTCCCAGTACAGAAGCAAAGAACGGATGGACATTAAATGCCCATCTTGGAGACTGGGGAGAGGTGCACCAGCCCACATCTATGACCCTAACACTGGGGGTCATAGGGGGTTGAGGGGGTGGAGACAAGAAGATGCCTGGGGTTTGTTGGTCAACAAAAAAAAGGGGGAATTGTTGAGGTTTGATATTTTGATATGTATTGTAATGATAAGTACTGGCCCCCAAAGTCTGGCTGCTCCCAGGGGCCAGAGTCTGAGAGTACCTAAGTATAACTATGTATCTATGCAACAAGTACCCAAGTATAACTATGTTATCTATGCAACAAGTACCCAAGAATAACTATGTAACTATATAAGAAGTACCCAGGTATAACTATGTAACCTTGCCCCCCTGATTGGTGAAGATAAGATAGAGAGGGTCCTGGGTGTCCTGGCTTGATGGTTGGAGGAATCAGGAGGAGGGAGAAGGTAAAGAGATGAAAAGGAGCCATGGGTTAGGAGGCAAGAAAGCAAGGCCACGCTGGCTGGCCAATTGGAGTTAAGAGCAGCCCAGAGGAAACACAGCAAGTAAATGGGTCTAATGAAGGCTTATTATAAATATAAAGGCTATGTGTGTGTTTCATAAGAGAACTAAATGGTCAAAGGCAGGGTAGAAACCCCAGATTGGGATTAAATTTTTCTACAACCCTGTCTCCAAAACCTGAGGTGGAGAATGGTAGGAAATACCTGACTCTGACCTCTGACCTCCACATACTCAAGCACACACTTAGGCACTGGCATACACACACGCACACACACACACACACACACACACACACACACATGCAAACAGATCTACATACAAACAGATACACAAACATACACTCCCCACCCCACAGCTACACAAACACAGAGAAAGGGGATGCAGAATTAAAAGCCTGTCACAAAACAAAGCAAAGAATCTGGTCTCTTGATAAGGCAGAAGAGTCAAAGGTCAGACACGCTAGAGAGGTTCGGAACATCAGGAGAGAGGTAGCTATAATTGGAGAAGGAAGCCAGAGTGATGGCTTATGTCAATTAGCCCTCTTGCCTGGAAAAATAATAAGGATAAAATAGATCCCAAGTGTATTGCCTAATAGAAAATGCAATGGCTTTGGTGTAACCACTCCTGAGCTATTAGCAACTGAATTTTTTTTTCCGATTGTCATCCAATAAGAAGCCACTGGAACTGAATTTTCCCCCCACCCCGGTGCTCAGAACACAGAATTCGTTAAGATTCCCTAGTTTTCTATAAAGGCAATTTCATTACCTTAGAAATAAATACATTAAGCTGGCAATTCTTCTGCCAGAACAGGAGATTGGAGGTAATGCCATGTACTGCAGATATCTGTCTTGTGCATCGATGAGCGATCAAGGTGCTTGGATCTGTTCTTGCCTTTGTTATCCTGATTCTCATTATGTCTGTGCTTGGGCAGTACCGTGGCTGTGGTGTAAATACAGTCTTAGCACACACACGGGGCTAACCATCCTGCCCCAGTGAGGCTAAGCTGCCCCGTCTCTGTACTGGGGTTGTCGAGGGAGATTTTGTCATGTCGTTCTTCCTTGAAAACAGGCCTGATCTTGACCACACCTGGCTAGAGGAGTAGCACTTAGAAAAAAACCTGTTTATAAATATATGTTCTTCTGGGCCCTAGAAATCCGTTTTTCTCTTTGAAATCAGGCTAACCATCCACCTTTTACTATACATTACTGTTCAAAGGTTATTCAATATTAAATTCGTCTTAGACTTAACATGAATACAAAGTTCTGTGTAGTCTCCAAACAGTCTATAAATTAGAATCATTCAATCCTATTAGGCGTTATGTTCTTTGATGTAAAGAAATTAAGCTCAGTTTCTCCATTGCCCTTGTAGACACTGAGGAGAGTCTTTTTTTGTCTAGGACAGCTTTTCTTTAGCACTGCCTGACCTTCTCATCCATTCCATCTCTACATCCAGGGCCACCAGACTCATCCAGATGTCATCATGTCTTGTCTAGACCAACCTAGCAGACTCCTATTTCCACTTCTACCCAGTTCTGGCCAATTAATCTCGAGTTAAATCTTACCTCTGGAAGTATCTCTTCCCATTCCCAAGGTTGGCAGAAAAAAAAAAAAAACAAAAGCCTCCAAAGATACCCACATCTTAGCTCCAGCACCTGTCAAAACATTACCTTCCATAGCAAGATGTGATTAAAGATCCTAAGATAAGGAGGTTATCCAAGACTGTGGGTGACATCACAAGACCACGTGACACTAATTCAGGTAGAGATCCTAGAATTGTGTCACTGTGGGTCGAGCAATATGGTCCCACTAGAAAATGGTTCTCCCCTTAAGCTTCCAAGAGAAACTAGTTAATTATAAATTGCTGTT
Source organism: Apodemus agrarius (assembly GCA_964023405.1). Taxonomy (NCBI): domain Eukaryota; kingdom Metazoa; phylum Chordata; class Mammalia; order Rodentia; family Muridae; genus Apodemus; species Apodemus agrarius. Next base: position 25,261,476 of record OZ030011.1, on the reverse strand, counting down.
CGAGGCCAATATGTTTGTGATCATTAGCAGGTTCTAAAGGCCCTGTAACATCATATGAACAGTTTAAAGGTCAAATATAATGTACAGTATACAGGTAAATTGTCGCGTGCAACCTAAGCTTGTGGAAAGCATCAAGAGCCTGTGGCGAGACAGATCACAGGCCCTAAGGACGAAAACTTCCACTATTATTCTGCTAAATAGACAGTGTGTTAAATTTACTCCTGAAGACTGTTATACCACAGATTAGGACGCCTCTCAACCCTCATCAGAGAAGCTTCTTTTGCCGTAGATGTCATTAACACAGGGATCCACAACTTGTCAAGATACAGAGAATAAAAGAGCACAGAATACTCGGCCCTGAATGGGACAGTCGCATCACGCCCCTCTTCCCAAGGCTCGGGGGTCATTGTGCGGGAAGAAGCCTGAGAGTGTACAGGCAGCACAAAGGGAACGCGACAGACTTTAAAGGGGGTGAGGGGGGACATAAGAGGTGGGTGGGGAGGGAAGAGGGGTAGACCTTGGAGGAACTGGGGGAGGGGACTGAATATTATCAAAATTCATTAAATGTGAAGTTCTTAAAAATGAAGAAGGAAGGTGCCGGGCGTGGTGGCGCACACCTGTAATCCCAGCACTTGGGAGGCAGAGGCAGGTGGATTTCTGAGTTCGAGGCCAGCCTGGTCTACAGAGTGAGTTCCAGGACAGCCAGGGCTACACAGAGAAACCCTGTCTCGAAAAACCAAAAAAAAAAAAAAATGAAGAAGGAAGAAGAGGATAAAGAAGAAGAGGAGGAGGAAGAAGGAAGAGAAAGACGAGGAGGATGAGGAGGACAACTACTCTGGGAGCAAAGAGGTCCTGTCTTGTATCCTCCAGCTCTCCCTTGTATTCTCCAGGGAAGGCTGGCTTCTTAACTCTGTACCAAAGAGGAAGGAAGCAGCAAATAGCTAAGGGCATTAACAACACGTCTGTGTCACAGCAAGAAGGCGAACTGTGAGGTTATCATTCATCCCATGGGGTAGACACGCTGACAGTCACAGGAAGCCAGAGCTCATCATACGGAGGATGCAGAAGATCCTCTGCCCAGAGCTCTGTCCATCAGGACTCCAGCTGACCGCCCGAGCTTCTTCCTTGCTTGTTTCTGGTGTTTTCAGGGGCCTTGGAGTGATGTCTATCTCTTACTATTTGCTCATTCACTCAGAAGCCTCACAAGGAAGGTCACTTGGCTCTTCGGGGGACTCTCCCTGGGAAACCCAGTCAGCTGCCTCACAGGGACTTCCCCCAGTCAATTTCTGCTGAATGTTTGTAGCCCCTCCCCCAATTTGATAACGCTACTCCAGTCATAGATACTGGAGTCCTGAGCACCCAATCTGACGTCCTCTCACTATCTAACTACTTGTTTGTTTGTTTTTTATCTGCTATGCTATATCGATTCTTTTACTTCTGTTTGCTATAGACTTGCAAACCATTGTAGGTAGATCTTTTCCCAGTACAGAACAGATGGTTCCAGAAATCTCAGCACTCCCAGCGCTAGGTGGAACTGGCCTTGGGAAAGTTCTTTTAGGCTTTAGGCCAGTTCTTTGTACCAGTTTGCTAAGGACTGTCTCCAGGAACAGAGTCTGAATCAAATCTGATAATGCCTTAGTTTGCAAAGCACTGGAGCAAAAAAAAAAAAAAAAAAGATCAGTTTTATCCCCAAACCATCATCCACTAGGTGACCTTGAAACGGTGGCTTAGCTTCTCTGTTTGCTTCCCTGGGAAAAGTGAATAATAACTCCGCGTCTTTGTGCCCTCACAGGGCTTTCAGGAACAGCAAATGGGCTGCCCTGGTTTGCTGATTAGAGTATATTTGCAGATGTCAGGAGTCCTGGCAGGGACTTCAGAACGGTACAAAACCTTTTGTGCATTTGACTAAAAATGGAGTGAGTTGGGCAGCTTTAGCAAATATGAGTGCACGTTTCAGCAGCTAGAAATGGACTTGGAGTCGGCTTCCCTCGAGGTTGACTACATCTTCAGAGGGGGTTTTCATTACTCTGTTTATTCTCAAAAAACTAGAGCTGCTCTCGCTCTAACAGAAAATTGCCTAGTGACCTGGGATGAGTCATAATGGTCTCTATCTTTTGCAAACAACCCTGAAACTGTATAAATTAGTGGTGGTGGCGGTGGCGGTGGTGGTAGCGGTGGTGGCAAGGGCAGGGGCGGGGGGGGGGCGGGGGCGGGGAGGCGGGGGGGGGCGGGGGGCGGGGGGCGGGGGGGGGGGGCAGGGGAGGCACAGCGTGGCGGCGGCAGTGGTGGTAACAGTGACAGGGTTGACACCACTGCATCGATCCTCACTCTGTCTTTTATCATACTCTACGTTTCCAGATTCTCGCAGAAGCGATGCCACAAGGGTGCTAAATGTGGTCATTTTTTTACTAAGGGAAATGCAAATGGGAAAAGCAATGAGGGAGTTGCAGGGAGGTGAAGCAGCCAGACACTCTGTTAGTCTGCCCTTGCTTGACCAATTGAGTGGAGAGGGAGGGATGGAAGCGCTCCGGACCACCCACGGTCTAAGAAAGGTCTGGAAAACCTGTCGAGGAGTCCTTGAGCCAAAGTCAGCCCTCTGGGACGTTTCTGGGTCTCCAGTGAACAATTCCACCACGTCAGCCTTGCAAGTTCGAATCTGGCTGAGAATAGCTCCCGGGAGACGCACCCCTGCTCTATAACTGAGGTAACAGATTTCGCAGACACTCCCTTGGCTCTGGGTAAACTGCTCGCCCCACAACTGGAGGCCTGCGAGGGCCTGCGCACAGCCATCACACCATCACACCGCCACAGAGAGAAAGAAAATGAGACCCAGGCAAGTTAGATGACGAAGCCAAGGTCAAGTGGCCCGATTGCGAGCCAGGGTTAAAAGTAGAAGAAATCTAACTTGGAAATCACTTCCGCAGCGGAGCACAGGGAAGGGACGGTTAAGGGGCAAGGCCATTTCAGGCAGAGAGGCCCTTCTGCTAAAACTCAAAGGAAGACTGGCATGAAAATGGTTTCTGATCTGTGGGGGAAACTCCTATTTCCTAGCAGCGATGGGGTTTTTCCCACATAGCGTATCAATAATGCACAGAGCCCATAACATAATGGGCTATCACACGTTACAGCTCCCACAGAAAGGCATTTCGTAATAGAAGCACTGCGGAGAGCTTGTATAAAAGGAGATGTTGGGTGAAGGGTGGAAATGGTCAAAATATATTTAATACATGCATGAAATTCTCAAAGAATACTTTTTAAAGATTTGTTTTTCATGTAAATACACTGTCACTGTCTTCAGAAACACCAGAAGAGGGCATTGGATTCCATTATAAATGGTTTTCAGCCACCACATGGATGCTGGGAATTGAACTTAGGACCTCTGGAAGAGCAGTCTGTGCTCTTAACCACTGAGCCATCTCTCCAACCCCATCAAAGAAAAAATTTTTTAAAAAAATTAAATAATATGTTGGAAGGAAATTTCCCTTCCGTTCATGTTCATTGATAAATGATTTCTCACGAGTGTCCAGAGCATTTATTTCATCATTTCCTGTGGGGGGGATGAAAACAGGAACCCGTGTGGAAGTCAGACTGTCGGTGGTTGAGTACCTCTCTAGTAACTTTGTATTATGTGGTTTTCTCATGTCCTGTAGACTTTCCTGTATCATTCTTTCCTAAATGCAATCAACAAACATTTGAGCTTGTCTTGTTCCATGCCTGGTACAGGGGTAAATGAATAAATAAGACACGTCCCTGCCTTCAGGGCTAGCAGTAGAACTGGCACAAGCCCAGGCACACATGAGTCCATCTTAGCTTCGCAAGGCCCTTTATGGAGGGCAGTGACTCTCGCCTGTCTCCTCCTCACAGATATGGGAGCTAAGGCCAGACAGAAGAGCTCCAGTAACCTTCTAAGGAAACAGTCGTGGGCTTGACTCTGTCTTCAGACGCCTACCCTTGACTGCCTCCACTCCATCACACTACTGAAAGCAAAGGGTATCTAAAGGACCAAAGAGCTCTTGAAAGCCTGAAACACAGCCTCCTCGGACCTGCCATTACCATCCAGCAACGAGAGTCTTCCTGATAACCCAGGCAAAGGACAGCCACGGCTGGGTGCACCCTCTGGAAATGGCAGTCCACTCCCTCCCTCCTCCCTACGACACTTCCCACGTATGACCGTGACCTAAAATCCTTCCCAAGACACTTGCATATCAGCCTCAGAGAATGCTGCAATCCCTGGACTAAAGCTCACTCAGATTCCCTAAAGTGCTGCCCCAGGCCTAGGTGGGATCCACGTTCTACCTAGAGGGGTCAAGGGTTAGGATGAAGACAGGAGAGGTGAAAGGTCAACCGAGCCGTCCATACCTCCAGTGCTCCAACCATACCCGCCTGTAAGGCAGCCAGCCATTAGAAGGGAATGTGCCTCCCTTGGATTCCAGATACCCCATTAGCCAAGTCCTGTTTCCATGTAACTGCTCTGGGTGAAGGTTCCTCACTGTAGAGGCAATCAAGCTAGTCCTTTTAAGAAAGGAAATACAGCCCAGTCTATAGACACTAATGAGCAAGCCCCAGAGTACCCCTGTGACGGCATCTATACCTCTGAGAGGCATTGCTTTCCCTCTCCATCCTCCCCAAAGCTTCAGCAGATTACTACAGCTCCATTCACAGTCACTAGGCTATAGAAGCAACCTAGGTGTCCATCAGCAGAGGGATGGGTAGGAAAACATGGGCTATGCACACATGGATTTGCTTCCGGCCATAAAGAATGAAATTGCGAGCCAGGCAGTGGCGGCACACGCATTTAATCCCAGCACTTGAAAGGAAGAGGCAGGCAGATCTCTGTGAGTTCAAGGCCAGCCTGATCCACAGAACAAGTTTCAGAACAGCCAAGGATGTTATACAGAGAAACTCTGTCTCAGAAAAACAAAACAAAACAAAAATGAAATTATGTCACTGCAGGAAAATATATGGCTGGACATAATTACATTAAGCTAAGTCAGCCTCAGGAAGACCAATGTTACACGTTTTCTCTCATTTGTGGGCCCTAGATTTTACAAAGACATATATAAAATTGTGAACATACAGATTACAGGCGAGTAGAAGTGACACTGTATAGGGGAAAGGGGGGGGAAATTAATGGGAGGCAGGTGGGGAAGGGAGATAATGGGGCACAGTGAAAGTACATTACAAAATGGTAGGAAAATGGCCTGATGGATTTCAACATAATGAACTTTAAAGGATTTTTGAACTCCAACCTACCGACCCCTCCTGAGGATCTATAAGCCCCCAATAGTTGCTGGAGGAGGGAACATCCTTTACAGTGCTGTGGCCACTGGTAAGTTGTCTGTGCTCCTGTAAATCACCCCTTCTGTCAATGCCTCCATGAAATTCATTGAGTCACAGCGAAATAAGAAAGACAAACAAATGAAGGGAGCTAGATGACATGAGAACAGGGGTCATCAGGAATGGGGGCGAGTAAAACCCAAGGTGATACCAAACATGAGACAGACCGTAATGTATAATTAATAGGCAATAATACAGACCTTAAAAAGTAAGCTCCGAGATAGGACAGACCAAGGTCCAACCCCCTCAAGAGCCAATGGAAAGAGGAAGAGGTGGCTGAGAACAGCCTGGCCCCTGCCTCACACCTGCCCTCTCCCACCTCAACAAGATGGTCATTTTCTCTCACCTGAGTCGCTGCCTCAGCTCCTGGTCCCCTCTCCCCTACATCCATCCTGCACATCACGGCTGCCCGGAGTGCTCTGAGCTGTCGGGCAAAGCAGATCTACTGCAGGGAACACATGTCCAGGGTAAGGAGCAGACTCCCTGTGGCTTTTCCCAAGACTCCCATCCGGGACTTGGCACTCAGCTATCTCCCCGTCCCACCCACTTCCACACCCCTACAAACAACCTTTGCTCCAACCAAACCCAAGCCTGCCAACACTGAGCCACCTTAGTTATGCCAATGTCCTGGAGGAACAGGGCTTTGGGTCCCCTCATTTCCTGCTTCTCCTTACTCCATTTTTTGACAAATTCTGGCAACTCGCATGTGTCGCCACCACCGAGAAATCCTCCTTGATCTACCAAACTCTGCCTCAAGGTGGAATTTATGAGTGCTTATAAGTGGGAGGCTCCGAACTAGAGTTTGTTCCACTCCTGAATTTAATCCATCCATCCATACCACACTTAACATAACCTGCAGCAAAGAAGAGCCCATGTTGGTAAATCAGCATGCAGAAGCGCTCCTGCTGCTGTTGCATGTTTTCAGAGGCAGACGTCCAGACTCAAGTGTTAAAGTCCTCAGAAGACAAAATGATCTGAGCACCGTTGGGGTGAGAGGCTTATGGAAAGGATAAAGAGGGAGACACCGCGCTGTCTTCTCAACACTCGGGTCTGGGTTCTCTTGTCCTCTTAAGGGAGTGCTTAAAAGTCATTTTTATTCATCTACATAAAATAGTTTTTAGGTCAAAGAGAAATGGCTCTTAGTGAGTCGTCGCTCATCCTAAAGAGACAAACTTCCCCTCTAGTCTGCCTCTCTTCTGACTGAGAGCAAACCTGGAGTTGAAGATCCCCGAGGTTTTGAGGCTTTTCTTGCCATGCTCCATTACTGCACACCCCACGCTGGAAGAGGATAAATGAGAAGGTTCATTTGAGGCTTAATGAACCAACTCCATTTGGAGGACGAGTGTGTACATAGTTCCTCCTGATCGTCCCAAGATCCTCTGCATCTATAAAGCAAGGGCGTAGCCAAAAGACTGGCAATAAAGGGGTGAGAAGGAGCCCAGAGAAGAAGGCTTTTAGGACTTTGGGAAATGGTCATCCAGTCGACTCCCTGCCATGAGTCTACAAGCCAATACAACGTACAACTCCACAGTTCATAAGAAGCATTAGGCAAGGTAGAAAACAGGCATCCTGGAGAAAGAGGATGAGGTGGTTTGATTAGGTTTGGGACACCCCCCCCCATGGATTCATGTGTTTCAATGCTTGGCCGTAGGGAGTGGCACTATTAGGAGGTGTGGCCTTAATGGAGCATGTGTGGCCTTGTTGGAGGAAGTGTGCCACCGTGGGCGTGGACTTTCAGGTCTCTTCAAGCTCCACCCAGAATGTGATCACAGCCTCCTCCTGGCTGCCTGCCAATCAAGATGGAAAACTCTCAGCTCCTACTTCAGTGCCACATCTACCTGCACAGTACCATACTTCCCCCACCATAATGATAATGTATTAAACCTCTGAAACTGTAAGCCAGCCCCATTTAAATGTTCGCCATTATAAGAGTTGCCTTGGTCGAGGTATCTCTTCACTGGCAATGACATCCTGAGACAGAGAGGGCTTAGTTCCCCCATTCTCTTCTTGTCCTGGCTCTACTCCAAGCATGTCCCCTCCCCCAACACAGAAAGACAAGGACGTAGAATGCTATTCCGTAGGATACATGCAATAAGACAGGACATGTTGCCCCATGGTTAGTTCTAAGCAAGTGCTCCATGAACATGAGCTTTCCGAATCATTCAGACTGGAGGATTGTGGGAGCCGTGAGGTAAACGCAGCAAGTGTGCAGTGGCCATGCTGGGCAGAGGTGTGAGGGTCCTGAGACCCAAGAGGCTTCAGAGAGAGGGCGCCTGGTGATAAAGGAAGAGGACCAGGAGTTTGCCGTAGAGCAAGGGGAGGCAGAGAGGAAGGAGACCCAGCCACAGGCGCCACAAGTACAAACACACTGAATGGTGAACCAAGCTGGGATGTTTAAAACGTAATCAGGTCTGTCAGTCGGGATACAGGTTTTAACAAAGCTAGAAATGTTACAGTAGGCATAGTGGAATGTAAGTCTTGCTAGTGAGCATGGGAAGCCAAGACCAACACAACAAGAAGAGTCACGGATTCAAATGTGGGGTGAGCAAGCTGAGTCTGGCAACAGTATGGAAGAGCCTGTGATGGGAGAGACTAAAGGGAGAGAATATGGGCGGATGGAGGCTGGTGGGACATCTGTGGGACAGCAGCTGGAGGGACGGCTGTAAGAGCTCATCAGGCCCCAGCATGCGTGTAAAAGCTGTGTGCGGTCCCCTTGCATGTCTGTAACAGCAACTGTAACTGAAGGCAGCAGAGACAGGAGGATGGTGGGGCTGGCTAGCTGACAGCCTAGGCAAAACGCACAAGCAGGAGACCCTCTCCCAAAGTAACAAAGTATAGGGTGATAGAGGAAGATACTTAATGTCCTCTCCTGGTCTCTGTGCCAGGCACGCATAGCTATGCACGTGTCTGCACATACACCACACTCAAGTGGAAAAAAGGACGTTTACCGGGCTACATTCTGCCCTTAATTTGGGCAGAAGACAAAGAAGACAGCTGAGCCACAGGTCCTTTTCTGAAGAGAAACAGAGGGGGGTGGGGAACTGTGGTCCTGGTGTAAAATAAATAAAATTTAGTTTTAAAAAAAAAAGAAAGAAAGTAAAACCCACAGGTCCTTACGATCAACAAGAAGTCAGAAGTGTTGGAGGGGGAGGGGTTACAGAGCACAGTGTTCTGGATGGCAGAAAATGCAGGAGACTTGGGTATCTGGTCCCACTACACATCCAAAGGAGCTATCCCGGAGACACGGAGCACAGGGTCCCAGAGCTCAGGTGGGGGGAGGGGAACCTGTCTGGACTCCTGGGTACGAGTGTGATGAGGATCTGAGTGGTACTGAAGCCTCAGGACTGAATGAAGTGGCCCAGAGGGAGTTGTAAAGTGAGAAGGAAGTAAAAGAGGAGCTCAAGGGAGCAGCATTTAAGGGACCATGAATGAGCAAACCGCACAAAGGAGTCTGGGAAGGAACAGAGAGGAAGTGGGGAGGGGGGGCAACCTCGATGCAACTTCTCAGACAGAGTGACAATGGATCGTCTATCCGTGGCCCTCCCGGAATCATTCCTGTTCCTGGTGCACAGGAGTGGGTGGGTGGGTACCAGATGAAGTCTGGCTGTCCTATAGAATCTCTGGTTTGTTTTAACTGCACCCTTCCTGTTCTTGATTACAGCAAACCCCTCTTCAATAGACAGCCCTGTTCTAGAACTCACCAGTTTGATAGCGCTCTCAAGAGCTGACAGGGTTGAATTTGTTGTCCCCCCTAATAAAGTATACCCTCCCTCAACAGCTCAGGACCAAAAAGCCCAGGACCCAGAGTGACCCCTGTATTTTCTAGACTGGGGATCCAGATTACCTGTTGTTCTCCCCTTTTTCCTGATCCCCAAGTCAGAACTGTAGAGGTGAACAGCCACCACCAGGGTTCTTGTGGTCGAGTCCAAAATGCTTCCGTAACGTATTTTGATTTATGCCCTATTTTTTTCCTCCACAATTTGAATTGACTAGAACATTTGAACAGGGAAACATCATTCCCCATCCTTTAGGATCAAAAAATAATGTATGCAATTGCACCTTTCAAAACACCTTCTCTCCCCTGGGACCAAGTGTTTGGAATCCAAGTTTGAATGCCATTGGCGGGGCCTTTCTTTAAGTTAGGGGTCTGCCTTTCCCAGGAGTGTTGTCAAAAGCTGCTACCTTTCTTCACTGGAGTCCCTTCTAGCTAGGCTCCAAGCAACAGCCAGGAAGTCCTGGTAAAATCCCTACATTGTTCTTACACTTTCAAGGCTTTGCAGACAGGGCTCCTGTCACCCCTCCAGCCTTCCTCTCCCTCCACACGCTGTGCTCTCTGCAAAGCCTTCTTCAGTCATACTCCTTAAGTAGGTGTTCTGACAGCGCCATCATCCTTAAAGACCCATAGTGGGAGGCGAAACCAAATAAAATTGTATTTCAAGCTATTAGGAAGAAAGATCCTACAACTTCAGCACTTAACTCCTTCTCTTGACAGGAACTCTGTTCATCTCGCCTCAGCTGATCACACTGACATGAGTAGCTAGAAGGCATCAATAAATTCTAGGGCAAAATACCCTTAAAGACTGAGATGCACTAGTATTTATAATGACCTAGAAACTCAACGTATTCGGAGTTTGTCATTCGATCAGTGACTGTCCTCTCTAAACCAATAAAGCTACCTAATCCCCTGTCTCCAAGCCGCCATTTATTAGGAGACTACAAAAACCATTCTTCTGAGAAGTCCAAGACCAAATGTAACAAAAAGAGTAGGTATCTATGGACCTAGAGTTATGAAGGTGTTGTTGTTGCTGCTGCTGGTGGTGGTGGTGGTGGTGTTGCTGTTGTTTGCCTCTCTAAATAGCCCTGCCTGTCCTTAAACTCACTGTGTAGACTAGGCTGGCCTCAAACTCACAGAGCCCTGCCTGCTTCTGCCTCCTGAGTGTTGGGGTTAAAGGTGTGCACCACTACACCCAGGTGACCCTAGAGTTTCAGTCTTTCACCTGCTTTTAGCTTCCTCTCCACTGATCCACCTTCCAGTTGACCCATCCCAGACCCAAGCCTCTGGTCAGAACCTTGACTACTTCGCCATCCTGGTGCACTAACCTGCACATCTTCCAAGGGCCCACTATACTATACTCTACACATGGCTTTCCAGTAATACACACACACACACACACACACACACACACACACACATATCCACAATTGCAGGGCCATGCTGCCTCCACCCCACCCCCCAAAACCTCTACTGCACACATGTCAAAACCACTGTTCCTCTCAGACTCAGTCCTTCTGTCTTCTCCATTCCTGATCTCCCCTGTGGACATTAATAGTAGAACTGAGGGGGTTAGAGAGATGGCTCAGCGGTTAAGAGCACTGGCTGCTCTTCCAGAGGTCTTGAATTCAATTCCCAGCAACCATGTGGTGTCTCATAAGCATCTGTAATGAGACCTGGTGCCATCTTCTGGCCTGCAGGCAGGATGCTGTATACATAATAAATAAATAAATCTCTTAAACAATAGTAGACCTGAATTCTCTTCTTGATTCTCCAAATCCTTCCATTGAGACCCCTCTCCTGTCAGTAACTCTCAGACAAACTACCCAATACCCAAGCCTCTCACTGCCACTAGTTCTAACCAGCACCATCATTACCTTCCAATTTCAACCAGGGGCTTATAGTGGATCCCCAAAACTGATCTGCTTGTGATTTAGTACAACTTGACTTACTGAGAAGAGGCCCATAACGAGGGTGAGAGAATCAGAGAACCCAGAGAAGTAAGGACACTAGCCCAAGCAAAGTCCCACCCAGTCTTTGCCTGAGCCTGTGGGGGGACTCTGGAACCTGAATTCCTTCTCCGTATCTGTCCAACTCTGAATCCCAGGAGCTGAGCTCTCACCCACTTACTCAGTCGGCCGCTATGTATTGAAAACCCTGGGAGATAAGGACTCCTAGAGACATCAAGAAAGAGGTCCCTGTGTGCCAAAGAAAGCTATCAGCCCAAGCCAGAGAGAAAGGCACTGGGAAGATGACGTACAGGGAAGAGCAGATCTGAGAGACAACTGCATCTATATGTGGATGCAAGAAGAAGGCAGTCCTCTAGGAAGCACAGGAGAGGCCCTCACAGGACACTCAGGTTGTCTTGACAGGACTTCTGAGACCCACGAGAAATAAGTATCTCTCCTTTCGGAGTCCATGGTATTTTGTTACAGTAGCCCAAGCTAACTGAGACACCAACTTGGGCACCCTCTCCCTCAGCTCTCTCCCTAATTGCTCTCCAATCACATTCTGCTTCTGCTCGCCCCTCCGCAAGTCCTCGCTGCTCCCCTTAACACTTCCGCCTCCAGCTCAGATTTCACGGTCAACACTTCCCTTCAGCCAAGGGACTCAGCGTTCTTTCCATTATCCTCTCCTATGTGACCATTAACCTTCATTGTCATCTTAACTGGATTTAGAATCCCCGTAGAAACACGCCCTTGTCTTCAAGGGTATTTTCATAACAGTTTAAGAAAACTAAAAAATCCCCACCCTGTGCGTGGGAAGTCCGGGGCCTGAACTGAATAAGTGGAAAAGAAACTGAGCACTGGGCATTTGTCTTTCGGCTTCCCGACTGTGGATACAATGTCAGCTGCCAACCTCAAGCTCCTGGTGCCTCGACCTCCCTTGGGAACTGTGGGCCAGGATAACACCTTCCTTATTTAAACTGCTTCTGTTGGGTAATCGTTGCAGCCTATGAGAAAATACATATATAGTTAATATATCCGGGGACCCCTACGAGTGCTCCTCTCTACGAGTGCTCCCCTCAGAAGTGCTCTTCCTCTCTGTTCTTCCTCTACAGGTGGGATGCTGGATATTTCTGGGAAAGTGGAATTGCCTTGGGGGACTGCTGTCATTCTCAATCCACAGTATCCTTCCCCATCCGGCCCTGTCCCGTTTCCCTGTCTGTCACAATAAATGTTATGAAGACACTAAAGCTAGCCTCGCTCTCAGGAGATGCGATATAGACATAGACACTCTACAAGATACATATATTTACAAAGGAATTCTCTGCAGAAAGTGTCAAACAGTACACCTAAACTGGACTTGGCTTCCATCTAGATATTTTAAGGAATAAGCTATGTTGAACAAGGTACGCCTTGCCCGTTGCCCTTATTCCAAGTCACTGAGATGGAGACACACACACACACACACACACACACACACACACACACACACCTGCTTTGCACGCAGTCCTGGCTAACCCCGTTTGCCAGCCTGACTCACTGCAGCCACCGAAACCGCCTTCAGAAAAACTTTTTTGATAGGAAAAAAAAAAAAAGAAGAAGTATTTAGACACCTCTTCCCTCGCTGTGCCTACTAGCTGCAAAAATAAACAAAATCTGTCGTAGGGAGAAGACAGTTTGGAAAAAACATCCTACAAGGCCTCTTTGCACTTGCGCATCACCCTCTGGGTAATCTCCCCTACCAAAAAAAAAAAAAAAAGGTTCCTCTAAACGCGCCTCTGCACTGCTGACATCAGCACCGCCGCCATCTCTGTGACTTACTGCTAATGCAGCTATCAGAGCCGAGGGGTGGGTGTGAGTTGCAGGAAGAGTATGACTAGAAGAGTGCTTGCCTGCGGTATTACTCACGAGGCTGAGGAGACAGGGACTTTGGGGGCGTACAAATCCATTCATCTGAAGAGTTCTAAGATAATAATAGATCTGATTAGAGACGTCTTCAAGGAATCAAGAGGCTTATTGAAAACATGGACTAGATTCCCTGTCGTAAGACAGAGCTGTGGATTCCCAGTAGCACCCAGGTCTGGAGGATAAGCCGGCGTCTGCTTGAAGGCAAGAGTCAGCGCTGCCTGGGAGATCTTGGGGCTGAACCAGCTCCTAGGGAATTTTCCACACCAGCTGCTGAACACCTCATCCCGTCCCCAAAATATCCTCTTACTAGCAATCCTTTCTGCCAGAGAGTAAACTCCTTAGGAGTGGGCCCTTGACAGCGGGCCCTTTCATCTCTGACTGGGTCTTGCATAATCCCAACCTCAATGCACACGCTATAAATGCCGGGGTTAAAGTCCACAGAAGAAATTCAACATACGCTGACCAATCGTCCCGTGGAATGGAGGCACCGGGTGCACAGAGACAAGCAGCGGAGTCCCCCTGCTGCCCAGGAGCTGAGCTACTGGAAGAGAAGTAATTGCATGTAGGGAGCAGAGGACGGAACCTTCACCTTCACCCCCACCCCCACGTGACCCAGCACTCATTCTCAGGCTCAGAGGTTACACACGCTGTCACACGTGACTTCTCTAGAAAGCCGCCAAACTTCCTGCAGCTCCTCATGCTCTCTAAGGGTGGGATGTCCAAAAGCAAGGGTGAACAGACGTTTGCTCCGGTGACATTTCCAAGAGCCAAATCCTTTCTCACCATAGAGCCTTAGACTCAAGAGTTAACCAGGGGAACCCTCTATGACTGGTCAGATGCAACTGAGCAGAAACCAGAAGCATATTTACCTCCAAGGAACCAGGAGATTTATTATTTGAAAATCTAAACCGAATTAGATATGTAATCGTAGCATATAGTAGCATTAAACCCTTGACAGAGAATCAAAGAATTCCTGTCAGCTTCGGTGAATGTTAACTGCTGGTGTGTGCGAGCCTTCTAAATAACACAGCCAGGGGAAACCACAAGACGGGGGAAAAAAAAGGGGGCCATTTTCATAGAAAGTAAAATCTCATCTTCAGCTTCTCAGGTTTGAGCCAAGGGATAGAATATTTACAGAAAAGCCTAGCTCATGTTTAATTCATCAGATATTGTTAATTCAACGGGTGCTTTCATTTCCTTGAAGCTGCCTCTAAAGGGGTCACCTGAAATAGTCTTGCGGTCATGGCTCCTCTGTCTCATAGAGAAGAGAGGACAGAGAGGCACAGAGACTGCCGTAAGCGAGTAAAAGAGCCAATGACCCACCCAGGCGCTGGTGGAATTTGTGGGCATATCCCAGAGTTCCTTGCCACTTAGAGATCTTTGATGGCCCCTCAGAGGCCAGTTACACTTATGACCATCATAGTGAGGAGGCGCTCCAATCAACAGACATTTGCACCATGGGCAAGAGGGTTTAATCCCACAAATTCCAACATGGCTCACCACTAACTCACCGACGACTTCCACTTGAGGCCCATTTCTCAAGTTTCCCACTACAAGCACAGGGTGGGTGGTTCCTCTCAACTATCGTCTTCATAGGACATAGCCACGTGATGCGATTTTTTTTCTTTCCCTTTTTTATCTCTCTCTTTTTTTCTACTCCCTCCCCCTTTTTCTAAAGGATGTGGTCTCAAACCACTAATAGCCAAGGATGAGCTTGAATGTTTCATCTGCTTTGCAGGCCTGTGCTGCTACCCACGGGTGTGTGGTAGTGCAGATCTAACCAAGGCCTTCTTAGGAGCTACCCACAGTCTCTACAGCTTCAACCCATAATGCAATTTCTCCGTACCTGGCATTTGATGAGAATCTACTATGTACTTGGTAAATGCATCATTTTCACCAGAGCTGGTGGCTAAAATTCACCATTTTAACCATTCTAAAGTGACCATTCAAGGTGAGCTTCCATATACAGCAAGCAAAAACTGCAGGGCAACCAGTTAAATTTGTGTTTTAGATAAATAATCCCATCGAAAGTTTAAGTATATGCCCGTTACTATCTGAAACAGACGTTCCCGAATTTTCTTTTGCAATTCAAATTTCACTGGCTGGCTGGTATGTTGTCTGCCAAGCCTAAGTTAAGGACCAGAGAGAAGCACAGCTATTAATTAACCACCCAACACACAAGCCAAAACTGATCCTAGAAGTACTAGGCACAGCCCTATGGTTTGAATGTGTCCTCAGAGTCTGCGTGCTGGAAACCTGGTGGCCAATGTGTCAGTGCCGAAAAGTGGGACCACTAAAGGGTGGTGGAATGGGGAAAGTGACTCGGTTTGCAGGCCATGTGCTTAGCATGTGTGAAGCTCTAAATTCAGTGCCCACAGCAAACCCCCAAAAGTAGTCCAACCACGCAAGCGCTGCCCTCGTGAGTGGGCTAACTTCGTAGGCTTATTTCTCAAAATGGGTTTGCGGTAAGAGCAGGTTTGGTTGAATTGACAGAGTCAAACAAATGTCATTGGACCATTATAATGTTAAGTATAGAGTGCTGCTATTGAGTAAATCGATTCTTCTACAGTAAATGGGACTCTTCTAATGACTAATAAAGAAACAGTGCTCATTGGAGTTATTAGCAGCCAATACACTGTCTCAAGTGCCCAACCTCTTAGTCATCCTTGGCTTATTTGCATAAGCATGAGTTGGCTAAAATGCAATGACTACCTCTTTAAAAGCCATGAGTAAAGGTAAATGGCTAAGTTCTCCCTCTCCTCCCCCTCCCCCTTCCCTTCCCCCTCCCTCTTCCTCTCTCCATCCCCCTCCCCCTCCCTCTCTTCCTCTTCCTCCCCTCTCCCTCTTCTCCTTCCCTCCACCTTCTTCTCCCCCTCCGTCTCTCCCTCTCCCTCTTCCCCTTCTTCTCCCCCTCCCCCTCTCCCTCTCTTCTACCCTTCTCCCTCTCCCTCTCTCACTCTTCCTCTCTCTCTCCCTCCTTCCTTCCCTTTCATATTCCATTACGAATGACACAGCAGGAAGAGCCCGATTCCAACATCATCTCATTTCTTGTTAGAAATGGGTTTTTTTTTTCATATACTATATTTTGATTATGGACCCCCCCTCCCCTGACCTGTCCCAGATCCTTACCCACTCAAATCCACACCCTTTCTCTCTCTCTCTCTCTCTCTCTCTCTCTCTCTCTCTCTCTCTCAGTCTCCCCCATTAGAATTCAAACAGGCTTCCAAGATAATAATAGTAATAATAAGATAAAAAAAAGACAAACAAACCAGAATAGGACAATACAAACAAACAGGAAATAAAACAGGTCAAAGAAAAAGCATAAGAAACATGTATAGACACACACACTGGTCTTGATTTTAGACTTCTTGGCTTTCATGACTGTGAGAAATAAATTTCTTCTTTGTAATAAAAAAAATGAGTGTGGTATTTTGTTATAGCAGCAGAAAATGTACTAAGACATTGAGTGCTAATCATAAAAATGTAAAAGAATGAGTAAGCGTCGACCAGGCCTGCTTTTATCAAAATATCCAAGACCTCCATGTTACCCAATCCCAGGGCCCCGACCATGACCACTCATGACTTCGCCTCCCAGTTATGTCCACAAGAAGCCATCTAGAACAAAATGCCTTCCTCTTGCTGGGTTGTGATGGCACAAACCTTTAGTCACAGCACTAGGGAGGCAGAGGCAGATAGATCTCTGTGAGTTCGTGTGTAGTCTGGTCTACAGACCTAGTTCCAGGACTATCAGGACTAAACAGGAAAACCCTGTCTCAATAAATAAAAACACAAAAGCAAAAAACGTGGCCCTTATCATGACTCCAAAGTCTGAAAATGGGGCGTCCGTCTTCTTTTCTCATCTTCTCCCCCACCCCAACTCTCCATCTTTCCCTCTGTGCCCCAGGCTTTGTTCAATTTATAATCTCTTCTGTCTGGGAAGGGTCCCCGCCCCCCAGCCATTTGTGAATAGCTCCTTCCTTCCTTTTGGGTCTCCATTTAAATGTTGCCACATCAGAGAGGTCCTTTCTAGCCACTTTAAATGACTGCATTAATGTTG
Organism: Apodemus agrarius; assembly: GCA_964023405.1. NCBI lineage: Eukaryota > Metazoa > Chordata > Mammalia > Rodentia > Muridae > Apodemus > Apodemus agrarius. Next base: position 25,244,456 of record OZ030011.1, on the reverse strand, counting down.
TGTTAACTTGACTGGGTCAGTTCATCCTCCCTGATATGGCAGCCCTCATCTGGTCAGTTGGAGGACTGAATAGGACCAGCTGGCTGAGTTCTCTTAAGGAAGAGAGGCGTCTCCCTGCCTTCAGGGTCTTCAGACGTGAACGAAACCATTGGCTCTCCTGCTGGGTCTACAGCTAGCTGACTCATTCTGTAGCTCCCAAGTCCTGCTCACCTCCGCAGTCACACAGGCCAAATCCTTATAATAAAAATATGGATATATACATCCCTGACAGGCTCTGTCTATCTGAAGGACCTTGGGCTCCTCATTTTTCTTTATCACAGCGAAGTTCATAACTGTAAGATTATGATTTGATGCTCATCTGTTAAATATGCCTTTATCCCCAGAACCTTTCTCCACTAAACTACAAGCCCCTGTGGGAAGAGAGTTTGCTCATTTAGTTCACTTACATGGTAAATGTAGTTAGCATAAGTGAGCACTTAATACATACTACAATGAATAAACAATACCCAAGTAAGTTTGTAGTGAAACAATTATATCAAAAACCATAATATAGTACTGCATCTACTTAAAGGGCCATTTTGGATAGCAGCTAACTCAGTGTCTTCAACCAGAAGGATCTAAGCAATTTGCCCAAGTCAAATGCTAGAGCCCAGATAGAAGGCTGGCATCTACCCAGTTCTCACGTGCAAGCTCTATCGAGATATCTCACTGCCTAGGAGTTCTGTTGCAAGAAATTCTATGAAAGACTTTGCTCAAGCCACTCTGTCACATGTATTTAGAAACTTGGCTTGAGTTTCTCAGTTTGGCACTAATACTTCCTTCAGTCACGTCAGTCTTTGAGCTTTGGTATCCAGGGTTACATTTAGCTCTACTCGAGCAAAAGCAAACTAGCCAGACAATCCCTCAAACTCCAAACTCTAAAGCCCCAAGGATGCTATGTTGTACACTATACCAAAACAACACTTTTATTCCTAGGAAACCACTCACGAGTTCAAAGAAACACCCTAAAGGAAATGTCCATGGAGGAACAACCTTGGAAATGACAGAATATAAGATCTTTTTATTCCTATAACCTTGAAGCTTGGCATCAAGCCTTCCATGCTGAAGAATGGATGGTGGCTGGAATCCACCAGAGTGGATTGTCCTGCCAGATGGCATAAAGGGTCATTCACAGACCCACGGTACACAATTGGTTCAGCCATATGTAGTACGCTGACCTAAAGGTGTGATTCAACCCCACGTCAAGCTTATTTGGGATTCCATTAAAAATATCCTTGCATCCAAATATTTACACTTACTTTAATCCCAAATGAAGAATTGCTGAATGTGTCTATAGAACTCCACTGCTTGCTATTGTGTGTTTGTGTGTATATGCGTGTGGTGGATGTGTGTGTGTTTATGTATAGGTGGTGTGTGTGTGTGTGTGTGTGTGTGTGTGTGCTATACAGACATGGTTGTCAGTTGTTCTCATTACTTTCCACTTAATTTGTTTGCTTGTTTGTTTGTTGACAAAGGATTTCATTGAATCTGCAATTCACAGATTCTGCTAGTCTTGTTTGCCAACAAGACTCAAGGATCCACCTGACTCCCTCATCCACTCCAGTACCGCTGGGCTAGATGTGTATCACCACGCATGTATATATGGTGATTAGATTCTGAAAGTGGGTGTGTGTAGCTGGCACTTAACCAACGGAGCCATCTCCCTACCCCCCTCAAATTCCCAGTCATATGCATGTCTGGTGCCCTGGAAGGCCATAAGAGAGGATCTGATCCCTGGAAGTGGATCATTTCAAACTATCACATGGGTTCTGGGAGCCAAACCCAGGTCTTCTATAAGAAGTACTAAGTGTTCTTAACCACTAAGCTCTCTCTCCAGACTCTCAAATTGAATTCTCTTTTTTTTAAAGACTTATTTATTGTTATATCTAAGTACACTGTAGCTGTCTTCAGACACTACAGAAGAGGGCATCAGATCTCATTACAGATGGTTGTGAGCCACCATGTGGTTGCTGGGATTTGAACTTAGGACCTTTGGAAGAGCAGTCCGTTCTTTTAACCCCTGAGCCATCTCTCCAGCCTCTCAAATTGAATTCTTAAAACCTGGAGTAAGTTCTCCTTCTTCTACAGCATTCAATTTTATAGTTGTATGTGCATTTTGAAGGTTATTTCAGGTGGTGATGTGGGCTCAGTCAGTAACAAAGGCTAGCTGTTAGGGACTGAGACTTTGGACTTAAATTTAGAATAACAGCACAGATAATGCTTACAGCCAAATCCTTCAACTAAAAGTATTCAAAAATACTATGAAACAAATCAGAAGTGTTTAAACTTTTGAAACAAAACCCTTCCATCAAAATAAGCTAAAATTTGAACTGTAAGGGGAAATTCAATTGAATAAAATTCAAATAAATATGAAATTTCATTTAAGGGAGTTTTGTTTCAATGTCTGAACAGGTTTTGCTGTTCTGTTTCTCTTGGATGTATAAATTAAAATATATTTAAGATATATATTTTATATGTTATGTTATGTTATGTTATGTTATGTTATGTTATGTTATGTTATGTTATGTTATGTTATACTGCGGATCAAATATAGCTCAAAGCAGACTTCATGGTAGGAATGTAGCTCTCCTTGAAACCCAGAAGAGCATTTCTCTATGGTTGAGATATCAGTCATCTTACATCCCTCCCTCCTCAACCTTGTGATGCTTCATGAGGCTGGAGGGAAAACATATCCCACACCCTCCCCCCAAAAATATCTAGAGCTTGGATTTTCATCCAAGCTTTGAATTAGCTAGTCTGAAATAAACAGAAGGGACAAATGCTTGTGCCTAAGAGCTTCCGCATGCCTCTCTCATCTGCAAATGCAAACAATAAAACAGAGTTTAGATATCTAAGGTTGCCAGGGTACTTGGTCTAGTGAGTGGCTAGAGTAAAGCACTTAAGGATCGGTAGCTGTGATTATGATTAATGAATAGGCAGTACATATAGAACGGAAGATGTGCGCTGAGCAGGGGCTACCATGGCAACTAAAAAGTTTACATTAAACTCATTTCCCATCTTGTTTTGACTAGTTTTTAACTATCATTAGTGATCGTCAGCAGCCTCTATCTTTCCAGAGACCACTTAATTGAAAGCCACAGTATTCGTCGTCTTCACCTGTTGGCACACTGACTCCTGGTAACATCTCAGTAAACCCCTACAGCAATTAGCACAGACGCTTGCGCAGTTCAGAATCCATACAGTTGTGCTCAGTGTTCATTAAGTGAATGAACACCCACCGGTTGGAATGACTCGGCCCCTGAATTCTGAAAGGATTTAGATTAAGAGCACTCAAGACCTTTTAATTCATAAAAGACCACATCCTGATCTGCAGAAGACACCCTGATCTCAGAGCATGGCCAGAATTTAGAAGTCTATTGAGTTCTTTTTCTTAATATACTTTTATTAACTCTTTGGGAATTTCATACAATAGATAGGTTTTGACCATTCTCACTTCCCTCCACCGGCTCCTCCCAGATCAGCCCCCACCACATTACTTTGTGATCTGTCTTTATATGAACACATATAGTCCAATTGTATTGCCCAATTACTCTTGGGTGTGGGGCCTGTCCTGGGGTGCTGTCAACCTCCTAGGAGTCCTAGCCTTTAACAAAATCGACTTTTAGTCTCCCGGCAGGAACCATATGCCAATAGGTCCTCAACCGCAGATGGGCCTCATGCCCACCTCTTCCGACTCTTCCACCCTGGGCATCGCCTGGCTGAAGTTGTAAAGATTTTTATACACTCTGTCACAGTCACCCTGAGTTCATATGTGCAAATGTCCCGTTAGGTCTGGAAAACTTTGTTTCCTTGGTATTTGGAGGCCATTCCTATAGTTCATGTATTGGATTCCCTAGGTCAGGTCATTTTATAAATGACCTCCTGGATAAGCTTCTTGACCCAGTACAGTTTTTCCAAAGCAAACTGACCACAGCCATTTATTCCAGTCTACACTTTTTATGTAAATGAATAATCTACTCATGGGAATGTGGACTCTAGGCTACCTCTCCTCAAATCTGAAGAGGCTATGTATGACGAAGGCAGAGACGACAACCGTGCCTCATCTCTCTGGTTGTCTCGGGACATTGAGTCTTGGAACAGATGGCCATGTTGTGAGAAGCCCAGGCCATGTGACAAGCCACCAAAGACTGATCCCTGTCGCTGTTCAGCCCCCAGTCACATGAGCCGCAATGCCATCCGGTGGTTCCAGCGTCTCCTCTCTATCATGCCGCCAGCACCTGTAGCTTTCACATCTTCCCTGGTAAAATCACAAGCATAACAGAACATAAGCCATCGCCTCTGTGCTGCCTGAGCCTGTGACTATAATAAAATGTTTGTTTTCTGCCAGTGGGTGGCCACACAGCAACAAGAACAGATCAAAAAAAAAAAAAACTGAATCGGGCTAAATCCCAAGAATAGAGCTCAAAAATCCTATACATTGGCTGGTCAACAAGCAGAAATAAGATTCTAAAGCAAAGCTCTAGTGCGGGCCACTCTTTTATCTCTAAGGTACACCGTATGGAGTCCATTTATAGAGCTGACATCACTTCCAGTATTTTCCATGCCTCGACTTATTTCTGTATCAGAGTGACTTTCAGATGTAGGCGCAATTGTTACTCCATCTTACAATTAGCAAAGTCTAGACACGCCACCAGTCAGAGGCACGGCTGGGGATTGAGCTTAGCCATCTATCTCCAGAGTCTGACACACTCTACTCGGGAGCGTCTCCATCTCATGTCTCATGAATAATAATGTATGTGAGTCATCTAGCAAGTGCTTGGCAGACGGTCAGCCCTCTGTGAAAACGGTTCCTTCCCTCCACAACGCTGAGATCACGGTTTGAATTGCCACAATTCCTTTGGTTTTGGGGAGAGTTTAGGGATGGTAGCTGTTGGTCTCTTTGTTAAAGTTTCAGGAATGTCCTTTAAGTCAGGATCTTGCTATGCAGCCGGCCCTGAACTAGAGATCCTCCTGCCTCAGCATCTAAAGATGAGTGATTACCAACACACACACTACTCCTCGGTGCTGTAGACTCCCACAATTTCTAAAGCAAAAGGTGTGACCCTCTGAAGGTAAATTGTAGGTCTCTAACCCTGGGTTTTATTTATTGTCTACTCAATATGTCTGCTCAGGGGCCCACGTTAAACATGATTTCAGGAGAAATCTTGTTGGAGCTCACGCAACACTCTTAAATCTGCTTCTTCCCTAAGACTTCTGTGCCTCAGTTAATGTCCCTGCCATTCGTCCAGGGGCTACTCCAGGCTCTCCAGTTGCCTTTGACCTCCCCCTCTGCCCTGATGTCTACAGTTCCACCTCTGAATATTGATTTCCACCACTTCTCTTCCCTCCCCCCAACTCCAACTGCCCCAGGCTAACCCACCCCCCCACCCCCACCCCCACCGCCATCCAACCAACATGTGAATCCAGTCTATCCACTACCTTGCTACCTTGCTGAAAACCTCTAAGAGACTCAAATGTGCCCCTGGATAACAACCAAACTCATCAAATTAGTGCTTGGCGTCCCGGCTCCTGCTCATGCCTCCGACTTTACTAGCTGCCATCTGTTCCTACGTGTTCCTTGTGACCTACGTGACCCTGGGCTTCTAGTTCATCCCTCTTGCCTCCAGTCCCTGGAACATTGCCTCTGCTCTTCTGTGCAGAACATTTTGCTCAGCCCTTTACAGGCAGGCTACTTCTTAACACCTCCCTGCCTTTGCCTCATGGCAAATGACCAGTCTCCCCACCAGCCACTTCCGAGCCTGCTTTCCAACCTTAACTTCCGCACAGCGTTTCACTTCCGTCCTCGGTCTGAAACTGTATTCTGTACTTAGTTGCTTGTTCGTTCTGTGCCTCTTTGCAACAATAAATAAATAAATCTCTCATATAAAGAGATTTTGTGTTTTATTCATTGCCTATATCCCAATATATAGATTAGTGCCTGCTACATAACTTATACCCAATAAATATCCGTTCAGACAAGTGGATAACAAGCAGGCAGCGTGTTTACACGAAGGAGTTTTATTCGGACACAAAGAAAAATGAAATTATAAAATTTCAGGGAAATGGATATACAGGAAAATTAATTATATTCAACAAGGCAGCCCAGGATTATAAGCACAAATCCCACACATTCTCTCTGCTGTGCTAGTCCTAACTTCTAATTTTTATACAGGCATTTTACATGTATAATTTTATACATGTATTTACAGGGAACGAGTGTATGTGAAGACCAGGAAACTAGAAAAAGGCCCATGAGGAGGGAAATGAGAGACTTCCAGCAAGGGAGGGGCAATTAAGGTATGAAGGGCAAGAAGACAAACGTGATAGGAAACTGAAAGGAGAACGATTGGGGGCGCAAGGGTATAAAAGGAATTGGGACAGGAGGGGGAGTGGAGGAGACAGTGGAGAAGGATAAATCAGAGGTGTCCTTGGACAAGTAATGAGGAAAACTGCTAATATTAAAAATAAAATTTAAAATAAAAGCAAAAAAATCAAGACACGCAAAATTTGTTACTAAATGTTGAGCAAAATTAATGAATCCTCTAAGTAGACCATAATTTCCTGGCAGCCAGAAACTATCAATTTTGTATCTGAAAGTCCGAGACAAATTTGTCTGTCCCATGGTGGGGAGAGGAAGGGAGATGGGGAAGGAGAAGGGGGAAGGAAAGATAGGGCAGAGGAAACGGAAAGAGAGCAAAAAATAACATGAGAAGGAAGACAGCCATTGTGTGCCTCTAAACCTTTCTAACGTGTGGATTTTATAGATGAAAAGTCTAACAAACATTCAGTGACATGCTACATGTATTATTCATTTGATCAATCATCATTTTTTTTTAAAAAAAAATCAAGGTTGTCCTAAAAATATCCGAAAGTACAAAGTCTCGCCCTTATGCAAATGTGTCTAAAATGAAATTGTGTCCAAGATCCTTGGTGTCGGCAAAGGGGTTGAGAGAAAGAAGCTGGTCCTTTGGAACCCGAGGGAATACAACTCCCCACTCCTACTGTGGGGACAGCCCAAACTCCCAGGTGGCCCCCTGCAGGCTGGGGCAGGTTGGCATCAGGTCCAGCACACACTGGGACAGAAACCCTCTAAGGTTCTCTTCCCCCTGGGCCCTGTCAGCCTGTCAGTCTCAGAAGCCCAGGGAATCTCAGCTGGGGAGGAAGGGAAGGAGAGAAGAAAAGAGAGAGAGAGGGAGAGAGAAAAAGAGAGAGAGAGAGAGAGAGAGAGAGAGAGAGAGAGAGAGAGAGAGAGAGAGAGAGAGAGAGAGAATCAGTCTGGAGTCATACCTACACCCCTACCTTAACTTCCATGTAAAAATTTCATTTCTATTGCTACAAGAAATCCTGGCACAGGCAAGGAATAATATGGTCCTTACGGGTCAAACTCAGGGACAGGAAAGATGGTTCAATGGTGAGCGAGGATGCTAGAATTTAGTTCCTAATATCCAAGTAGGTGGTTCACCACCACCTGTAACTCCAGTTCCAGTGTATCTCTCTCCCTCCCTCCCTCCCTCCCTCCCTCCTTCCCTCCCTCTCATCTTCTCTCTCTTCTCTCTCTCTCTCTCTCTCTCTCTCTCTCTCTCTCTCTCTCTCTTTCTCTCTCTCTCATCATTAAATAAATCTTTTTAAAATGTTTTAAATAAGTCAAGTGCTGCCTTTCCCCAGCTCACCTGAATGAGCCTCTGAGAACCTCGCCTACTGCAGATGGTGAATCACACAGCAGCTTAGCACGGACTCTCTGTCTACCGTCCACACAGCCCTCAGGTTGAAACCAACTCCATTATCGTGGTGAGAAATGAATTGCAGGGCATTCCTTTGAATTCCGTCCCACTTTGCCCAACTGTCCAGGACATGAGTTTTGGACCCTGCCTGGTAGGCTGGGAGAAACGCAGCGCCTGGCTCCCAGGAACTCTGCCATAGACCTCCAGCAAGTGGGTTCTGTGAGCTGCCTGGTTGGTGATCGGTGCGGCGGCTCCATCTGAAACATACAGACATCCTCACGGGACCACATGCACAACAGTCCACAGGGGATTCTGACTGAGAGTTGCTACAGAACCGATTTCAGCATCAACGTCACCTTTGGGATCAGTTCCTTACTGAAACATGCAGGCTTTCTCTTTCTCTCCTTAAACTTAACATGCCACTCCCAGTTACTGACCAACCTTCTCAGGCATTCTGTAAGTGCTGCTTTCTACCCTTAGAAAGCATTCCAGTGCCGTCACCTACGACCTTTCAATAAACTTCTCCCTATGCATTCATTAATATGCTAAATTATAATATGAAGATTTTTTTCAATGCATGTCCTACATGTATTTCTTCATTGGGGTTGTATATAAGGAGTTTAACGACTGGTGAGAATTTGTAAGCCTGTGTGTCGGGCACACACAGTATGCAACAAATGCTTATTGATAGCAAAAATCAATATGGTAAGAGCCATGCTCCACACATCGCTAGAAAGGAGGTTTGGTAAGGTGGTTTGGTTTTTTGATTGGGGAGGGTGGTTTGTTTGTTTGTTTTGATGTTTTGGTGTTGTTTGTTGGGTTTTGCTAGGGGTTTTTTCCTTTGGTTTGGTTGGTTTTTGATTTGCGATTTTGGGTGTTTTCTTCCTTTTGATTATTCAGTGGCACTGTCCTCTAAATTTAATTCTAAAAAGATCACTTTGCTCTGTCATGTGAGTGGGAAGAAATTAGCAACAGGCTTAATTAAACAGCTTACAATCTGTCTTCATCCCCAGATCTGAATAACTACTTTTGGCATTTGGAATCTTGGAAGCTTTGGTATAATTTGTAAAAACTCTTCTAGGCTCTTCATTAGCTCATTGGAAATAAAACAGTGATTTAAACCAATGAAACAAAACATTTCACATTTCCTTGAGGTCCCTGTGACCAAAAATCTAAAGAGAATCCACCATCGTGAGAACATCTCCCCAAATATGAGAAAAATGGATAAAATTGTCCACTAGCTCCAAGTTATGGTCTGTGGCTTATCCTAACACAAGCTTCCCGAGGGACTGTGAACTTTATTAAAATACCCTGGCACTGAATTCTGGAACTTTCGCCACATAGCACTCCTGGTTTTTTAATGTCTGCATAAAGGAATGTAATCCTAACTCACCAGGCAAGCCACTGCTTCCTGGGCTGTTAGCATGTCCCTTGTCTGGTCACCTGGGCTCAAACACACAGCAGTTACCTCAAGACATCTGTGCAATTTTGCCCAGGAACCGTAACTTTATTCTGGATAATTCCTAATGTCACCCTGCCAGCTTTTGAGGACACACACAACTGGGTACAACGTTTATGTGTATTATGAGATGTGGGGTCACAGAGCAGCACATTGAATAAGACAAAGATAGTGATGCCCGTACCCCAAAGCTTACATCCTGACCCCACCACTTGCTGTGTAATGTGAGGTGAGTCACCTCCCACTTCCATGCTTGAAGCAAGGTTAGTGTAGTAGTGGTACCTAATAAATACCCAGAAGCAGGGTATTTCATTGCTAGAAGTAATAACGGCTTTGAACCGGGCAATGGACAAACAGTCGATAAAGCGATAGTACTGCTGCTGTATTAGCCCCGGGTACTACTAGGTGCGCCTCCTGGCCTTGATCTTGTCGTTAATCTTCATCTCACACACCGCAGCCCTTGCTGCTGTCTCTCATGCCCCCTGCTCTCCTCTGGCATCCGACAGGATCACACTACATGACTCACCTCAGCTTATGTAGCAGGCCAGAGAAAGAGATGGAAGATACTAGGAACTGTGACTCGGTCCTGCTGCTACAGTCTCCACAGCGGGGACTGTTCAGCTTTCATCTGCCTTCTGCTTCTTCTCCCCTGGATCTGGACATCCAGGCCCCTGGGTCCTGGTGTCCCTTGATCTACCTTGACCCCTAAAGTTAGAGGCTTGACAAATAGTAGATTCCAAATCAAGATGTTATGTTGATCAAAATATAGTACCAATTTAGTATTATGCAAATATCTGCCATCACTCCAACACACAATCAGTTATAAAACGTGTCATTATCCTATGCACCTCATAAAAGTTAAAATGTCTAATTAAATTGATATCATTGATAGAAAAATATTTTTTATGGCTGGGACTGTAACTCCAAGATAGCTTTTGTCATTGTATAAGACCTTTTCACTGCAAAAATAAATATATAAATATATAAACAGACTGACAAAGAGATAGATTGATTCTTATTTCAAATTCAATACATTCTTATTTCAAAATTGCTAAATCACAAAAATGGACTTTAGAATCAATTCAGGATGCTAGAACATTTCTCTTGATACACTATAAAAAAACAAAAAACAAAATGTGGCTGTTCATGCTTCTCAGGCTTCTGCATAGAACCTACCAACCAGTAGATAAATGTGCTTTTAATGGGCAAATGTGCCTGTGAATACATGGATTTGCCAACAGTCACAGTACACTGGGTCATTGTTACCTAAAAAAAGAATTCTAGTGAAACAAGAAAATTAAGTTTAAAATTAAATGCTCATCATTTCAGCAGCCTTCCACTTAAGATGTATTTTTAAAATAATAGTGAAATTCTCTCTAAACAGTATGTACCACTACATCAGGCCTTGATCCAGTAAATAACTTCAGTGCCTATTCAATAGCCCGTTTCAAAGACTATCTTGTGTTTAAGTGTTCAATGTCTGAGACCATAGATGTAAGATGCGTATTTAGAAACATCTGGCAACATCCTTGGGGTATACTTGAGTTTTCTATTAGCTAGGAGATAGCATCAGCATCTTTGCTGACTGGGAACGTAGATCCATTTAACTGTACCATCTCCCTTCTTTTGTACCACCAAATTAACTGTAGACCTGCAGCTGTTTCCTGGCATTCAATCAGTCCCTGTATGATGATGGAGATGAAGGCCAGTGAATTATGTTTCCCCAAGAAGTTTCCATTAGAAGAACCCAGCCTCCACTCTCTACACAGAGTAGCCCCCCAAGATTTGCTTTGCCCTATTCAGTGCAATTAAAGTTGGTACATCTCATACCAGGTAGTACAGTGGTAGGCATAAGATAAAACAATTTAAAAGTTAGGAAAAAAAAGACTAGAGAAAATTGGATGGATTGGGGGGGACAGGTGTATAGAGGAGGAGTAATATCCATGTTTGGGTGGGTGGATGTACACATATAAAAAAAGGTAGACATGCAGTCATGTGACACATCTAGTCATGTGACACATCTAGTCATGTGACTTGCTTGGTTACTCTTCGCCTTATTTTTTGAGGCAGGGTTTCTTGCTGAACCTGGAGTTCTTGAACCCACTAGACTCACTGGTCGATGAGCTATACCCCACTCAGTACTGGGGTGTTACAGAAGCTGCAATTCTCAGCTTTTGTATGTGTGCTAGGGATCTGAACTCAGGTGCAACTAAACTATCACACACACACACACACACACACACACACACACACACACATCCCTCCAGGTGCCTGAGTTTAAAGAACTGAAACATCTACAGAGTTCTCGGAAGAAATTTCCACCTTACTCTTTGCTCTCCAGTGGGAGTACCAAATCCCAGATTACACTCTGAGTAAACCTCTGTCTTCTCTTTGCCGAAACATAACCACCATATAGTCTTCTGTATGAAGGCAGGATTACATCCACAGCCACTAAATGCCAGACCCTTTCCCAATGGAAAACATGGAATCAAAAGAGATGAAACTGTCCTGATATTACCCCTGACGCTGAAGACATATTTGAAGAGGAAATGTGAACTTGATGGACAAAAACCAGTCCTTCAGGGGAACTGTGCATACGAATCTGAAGTGACTGTGTCAACAGGTACAAGATCATCAAAGCCTTAAGCCAGCTAAAACCTCGACATTGAAAGAGAAGGTTGGTATGGAGTCCCGCTGCTGGCTGAAGAGCTTTTGGCAATTAATAGCTACTGTGAGAGGAGGAATCAGTTTTGAAGTTGTGACCACCCCCACCCCCCAGTAGATCAACTATGCTCCAGTAAATGAACAAAGTCAAGTGTATGTAGGCAGCACAAATAGAACTCAATGATGTTTTTAAAAAGACACAAAATTGGTTGAGTAGGGAGTAGTGGGGAGGTCTGACAACAGCTGGTGGGAGATGAATATGATCAAGATACATGGTACAAAACCCTTAAAGAACTAACGTTTTCAGATGAGTCACTTGTGTGGTTTCTCACATAACAGCAGTGGGCCAGCTTCCCAGAGCCGACCAACCTTGGTCAAGGGAAGAGTAATGTCCATGTTCAGCTCCTACCTCCTTGTCCCTTGGCCATGAAGATCTACACAGAAATTAGAGTTCCACTTATCCTTGAGCACACCCAAGGATGACGTGGGAAATTGACTGCAGCCTGAACTGTCTCTGCTCTTCCACAAGGAAGGATAATCTGTGCAACAGATCCACTGTCCGCCTCATCAGACACTGGAGCTGCAGTCATTGTCTTCTCTCCAGACAATCGCTGTCCCCATTATCCATAGCTCACAGATGACATTGAGCTCCTGGTAATGTAAGAGAAACAACTGCCTCTGCTGTGTTGGTCATGGGTCAGTGTCCATTTCTCTACACTAATTCCTGCTTTCTCCTCCACTCTCCCCTGGGCCCTCCTAGCCTAGACCTGGGGGCACAGCGACAGTGCATGGTCTCATCATCTTCTGCCCATGTTTCTTCACTATCTTCCTGAGGTTGCTGTTTTGCTTCCCTCTCATTTTAACTATGTGCATACGCCCCATTGTTTCCAGAAAGTCTACTCATTATATGTGACAGTCTTCCAAGCCTCCAACTTGCTCATGGAAATAAATCTATATCCAGTACATCAAGAGCCACAAAAACCCAACTGTCCCTCCTACCTTCATCTCACAAAACCGGAGACTTTCTCTTTCACAAATAAATACCCACTTCCCTCTTCAGTTCCTCGTCGATTCCCTTCATCCTGCTGGACCGTTTCTCTATCACTGCATTTTAGACCATCTCTTCCTTTAAAGTACATCTGAAGGGCTACGTCTACTTGACAGCCTTTCTTGGGCTCCAGGGCTAGCAGAGCACTCTGTTTCTTCTGTTTACGCATACACACATCGCATCTCACCTGTGGTCCTAGTCTAGTCTGCCTTCCACTTCGTCCTTTAGTTTTCATTTTATTGCTCCATAAACCATACTAATCTTCAGAATCCCCAAGGTATCATACAGTCCCTGGCACATCCTGGAGCAAACTGAATTTGAAAAGAGGTTACCTAGCCCGGAGTGCAAACTAGCTCACACAGCTACTCTGATGGCAAAGCTGATGTCAAATGGCATACAGAAGAACCACTATCCACACAACTGGAGCTGAGAGCTTGAAGCCGACCCACAATCTACTTCCTCATTGGTGTGCCATTCTCCAGTCTCTTTGTTCCAAACCCATTACGATTAAATACTAAATACAGTCCATATTTTCACGTTTTTTTTACAGCACATGAGGTCGAACATGCTAAGCATCTAATAAATGTAGGCTGGATATCATGTGTTTGGCTCCATTCCTGTCACAACCAGAGAGCCAGTGTTAATCACTGTTTTTTTTGTTGCTGTAACAAAATATCTTAGAAAGGCAACTAGAGATTAATTTCAGCTTGTTGTGTCAGATGCTCTGATCTACAGCCATCTGGCTTCAATGTTCCTAGACCTATTGTGAGGCAGAAGAAGGTGGAAGGGTGTGGTGAAACAGAAAGAGTAACAGGAAGACAGGACCACAACTCTGTACCTTTCAAAGACATATACTAATAGGCCCACATCCTCCAATGAGGCCCCAATTTCCATAGTTCTAAGTACCACCCAATGTCTGTTCAGAGTTTAGAATCATCAAATGATTAAACTATTGATTAAGGCAGAACCTTGATGATCTAATCATCTCTAAAAATGGCTTCATAGACAAACCCAATGTGTTTTACTAATTGTCTAGTTTACTGTTCTAATCAAGTTCACAACTGAAATTACCCCAATCACAGAGCTGAAATTTGGCAAACAATAGAGCCTTGGGTGTTCCCAAAAGTGTAGCACACAAGTCATTGGTTGTACATGAGAAAATAGTAGGTGATACAGGTTTACTTTTTACACACAAGAAAAAATAGAACAACAGAATGCCCATGATTACATAGGCATTCTATATTTGCCTGAGCTTAGTCTATATTTATCTCTTTTTTGAATGGTTGGATAAATTTAAATAAAAGCACTAAGTATGGTACAAATTACTGCTTAAAGGAAACCTAATTTTTAAATCTTTAGAAGTGAAATCTAGGCAGATATGATAGTTTACATCTGTAATCCCAGGTCTTAGGAGACTGAGGCAGAAGAATCAAGAGTTTTGGGCCTTCTTGACCTACATGGTGAGACCCAAAAATCTCAAAAATATTAATTAAATACAAAGCAAAACTGGCTTGGAAAGACTGGGAGATGAAGAACAATAGAGGAGAGGAAAAATAACACTAAGGAAGCCTGAAAAGACATAGGCTATCAGTCTGTATTTACCTAAGATTATATATCATACAAACATTCATAGTACACATACATATACATATACATATACATATACGCACATATACACAAGCACCCATACATGCATACATACATATACATACACACATATACATATATGCACACATAGATGCGTACATGCATATACATACACATACATGCAGACATGCAGGCATATACACATACACGCATTCATACACACACACACATCCATGCATACATACATACATACACACATACATTCCAAATAAAGTTACACTAATTGGAATGATACTACTCTCCCCAAGAGCCAAAGATTATCTAACAAAAATCCCAATACCAGTTGTAAGACAAGAAACCTCCTTCAGAGTTGGTCAAGGAAATCTAAGACCTCCCCTCAAAACAATATAGGTTACTGCTATTGCCATCAGTAGTTGAGGGTAGGGCTCTTTTGCTGAAGACACCACATTCTTTGGACATAGGGCTCACAAACTTGCCTAGAGAGTCTCCTCTCTTAGGACAAGCTTTCACAGTACCAGAAGGTAGTAGGCAGCTGCTAAGTCATGAAAGCAAGCAGCAGTGCTATCCAGCTGTGACACCTACAGACCATAGCAACAGCCAACACAACAAGCTATCCCTAAAGGGGCAATAGTGGTATTTAAATCTCGGAGGTACTAACAGCTGTCCAACTGAACTCAGGACCTGCTCAAGAGGAAGGAAACCATGTCTGGTACTACAAATCTAGTCAACTGTACATAGCTACTGAGGCTATGGATCTTAGCGGAGAACCAGCAGGATCTTCCTAAACCAGTAAAATGCCTAAGTACATTCTAAATACTTCAATTTCTCCCCATAGATAAGTACAGGTGTCACTCTTCATCAAAGATGCTTCTTTTTGCAACAGACAGAAAGCTACCACTATAGTAGTCAAAATGCAGAAAACGATCCACCTTGGGGTGGCCATCACTAGTTGATAGATCTGCAATGCGATCACTACACCTAAGGCTCGAGGAACATCGTGGGAGGAGGGGGGAAGAATATAAGAAGCAGAGTACCTGAAAGAATGATGGTGTTGCTGAATTACCACACAATGGTAAGAATGCATCTTCAGGTTGTTACAATGAGAAAATAACTCTATCTGAAATCTTAACTTTTTCTTTACTGTTTTTAAACTAAGTCTCATGTTGTAGCACAGGCTGGCCTCATATTCTCAGTCCTCTTGCCTCCGCTCCCTGAGGGCTAGGATTATAGACATGCGCCATCGTGCCCAAATTTATTCCCTTCCCCCCTCCCCAATACTTTTCTAAAACTCCATTGTACCTTCCATTCATCAGGGAGAAGGCAAAAGTCAAGGGATTCTGGCCTGGGAACCAATTTTATTTGCCATATTTTGAAAATAGTCAACCACTTATCCCATATTATCTTTCCATTTCTTAATCAGCTAAGAGTTGTTTTAATCATCACATGGGCAAATATAGACCCAGTTTACACATGTATGCTTTGAGTTTGCTCAGACCTAGAGAGATTCTCAGCTCTACTATCATTTATCAGAGTCTTGGGGGACAGAAAACATTCCTTGAAAGTTCCATGTACCAAACACTACAACCAACTACCTAAAGTCTTAGTGTAGTATGAGCATGACAATATTCCCCAATAATGTAAACCTTGTTAGAATTATGCAATGTATGCAATGTTCCTGATCCACAGTAAGCATATACATCAGTTGTCACTGTGATAACCACAATCATCTATCATCATCATCATCATCATCATCATCATCATCATCATCACCATCATTATCACCATCATCTTCAGCCTTTGCAAGGACATGAAATGCTGTTAGCTGTGATCATCATCTCCTTAAAAGTCTCTGTTCTCTTGGTATCATATAGATATCATTTTTAGTGGGTTTAGTGTTGTAATTTCATTAGTTTCAGTCCATTAAGTTACCAAATAGAAGTTTTTTTTCAGGGATTCATAGACCCAATGCAGAGAATTATAGCAGAAGGTAGCTGGTAAGTGTGGGTTGGTTAAAGAAAGCTTTCTGGGGTATTACATTTGATCTGAGATTCCATAGGTGAGGAAGGCTGCATAGAAAAGAATCAAAGGAGGAAATGCAGGTTTTGAAAACCTCAATAAGTCAGAGAAGGAAAAAGTCCAGACAAAACTGGAAAGAGGTGGTTCAGAACAAAGTTTCAGGCAGATTAACAAAAGCCACCACACAAGGCTTTGTAGACCAGCAGCAGTAGAGAGTGACTAATGATATACCACAGAACACCATGAAATAGGAACAGAAATAAAAAGATCAATATGAAGGCCCTGTCAACAGATCACACAGATCAAGGGAGGGAAGGAAAAACAGATAGAAGCAAAGATCCTAGGTGTGGTTGAGAGGTCTCTTGGACAAGATTTGTGGTGAACAGAATGTGTCAGGGAGGGAGGGGAGACAGGAAAAAAAAAGGACTCATATGATCTGACCAGAGTTTATAAGGTGGTAGCATTCACTGAGATAACACAGTCTGGGGAAGAACTGGTTTGGAATGCAAAGTCCACAGTTCTGTGTCGGTCTTCACAGTGAAGGCATGTGAGTGGAACTTCAAGGTGGCAACTAGACACACACACACACACACACACACACACACACACACACACACACTTAGAGAATCATAGCATTAACACAGCACTTAAAGGGCTGCCGAGGTCATGGAAGAAGAAGGTACAGCCCCAAACGAGAAGGACCTCAAGTCTAAGCACTTAAACATGTGAAGAAAAAGAAAAAGAGAAGTGCCCACTAGAAAAGCATGGAGTAGACAGACTAGTGAAAGCAAACCCATTCTGTTGCAAACCAGAATGAAGTACTTTTTTAAAAAAGGCTAAGTTGTCCTTCTAAAAGTCAAAGTTGCTTCCTAGTATTCAGGAAGAAGGGACAGATTACTGCCTGCAACTTTTACTCTCACTTCTCTCCCTTTCTGCTGCCACACACAGTTTTACTTAAGGGTTGGCCAAAGGGCAATGTATCAATTAAGATGGCCCCACGTAGAGTGAGTCTTCACTGTTCTGAGATAAGAAGGATGAAACATTCCCCGTTGCTACTGATGGGGTGGGGGTAGGGTGGAGGTTATGTGCAAGAATCTATGAAGGACTTTCAAGAAAATAAAAGGAAGAAGTGGGAAGGAGAACAGGGGAGAGGAGAAAGGAAGAGAAGAGGACTGGGGGATAGAAAGGGAATGAGGAGGGGTGAAGGTTGGAATAAGACCCCATAGGCTCAAATATTTGAATGCTGACTCACTAGGGAGTGGCCTTATTTGAAAGGATTAGGAGGATTAGGAAGGAGTGGCTTTGTTGAAGTGGGTGTGGCCTAGTTGGGGAAAGTGTTTCATTGGGGGTGAGCTCTGAGGTTTCAAAAGTCCATGCCAGACCCTGGCGTGCTCTCTCTCTGTCTCTGTCTCTGTCTCAGTCTCTATCTCTCTCACTGTCTCTCCTTACAGATCAGGATAGTTCTCAGCTACATTTCTAGCACCATACCTGCCTTCCACCATGCTCTCTACCATGATGATAATAAACTAACCCTCTGGAATTATAAAGTAAGCTCCCAATGAGATGCTTTCTTTTAAATGCCTTGATCATGGTGTCTCTTCAAAGGAATAGAAGAGTGACTAAGACCAGAGGGAAGAAGTAAAGGAGGAAGAGAAGTAGAAAAAAAGGGAAAGGATGGGGGAAGAAAGGAGGAAAGAAAGGAAATGTCTCTAGGGAGATCCCCTTCATGTCCTCATTTTCTTCTGTCTTTAAAGTAAAATGGCTTCAGGACCTCCTGGGCCTTCGTACTGCCATCTAAGACCTGTGCTGGTATTATGTAAGGAAGCAGACTGGAAAATTAAACAAGCCAACAAGAACAAAATTCTAGATGGTATTAGAAAGTAGCAGAACCAAATCTTAGAATATCTTTATTTGATGATAATCTAACTCTCTTTAACAGCCAGTGCCCATATTGTATAAGGAACTTCTAACAAGAGTCTTGGCAACATGAAATATTATTTGTTTGTTTGTTTGTTTGTTCTTTGAGACAGGATTTCTCTGTGCCACTGCCTGGCAATGCTATGTATCTTAATCATAGTCAAAAGACCATACAGAGGAAGAAGTACTCATTGTAAAAGCTGACCCTGGGAAGCAGTGGCCACTTAGAAAGTGAAGTAAGTAAAAATGGCAACCTTAAATCACCCTCTCCAGAAATGAAGTGATAGTTATAGGAGAGGAAGGGTCAAGGAGCCCATAGGTGATACAGAAGCCTGTTTATACAGTGATGGGGATGTTTGTGTAGAGTGGGAAAGACCTGTCTGTGTTTCTGGAGAAGAGAAGATGCCCCAAGGAATAAAGGATCCCCAGTGTAAGTAGGAAAGATGATCTTAAAAAGGCACACTTGATCCACTGAAGAATGAGTGTTACTGGAGGGTACAAGGGCAGGTAGCCTGGCAGAGTCAATCATAGTAAACAAGGTTGCTTTGACCATGTTTTTCCAAGATTTATAGAGTGCTTGAAATGTAACCTATTGCTCAAGACCTACCTGAGGCTTTCCTCCAAGTCCTTTCTGACTAGAATTCTTAATGCACTCCTCCACATTTCCTCTGTAAGAATACACACACACACACACACACACACACATTCTTATGTCAGTAGATGTCACTGAACCACCAGAATGTACCCTCAATGGCAAGGACCATCTCATGAATCTCATTAATATCTCAGTATCATTATCAATCACAGAGCCTGGCTCCCATGTTTATAAATATGCTAAACTGGAATCAAGTCTCAGTGTCATAACATGAGAAAGACATTTGGCTTTCATTAATATCCACAAATTCTACTTCTATTTATTCTCCTGCCTGAAAGTTTTATCTGGATCATCTCACGGTCAATATTTGTGCTGCTTTTGTGGTCATCTGCAGGCATGAGGCAAACAATGGAGGTGGGGGATCCAGTTGCAGGGCGTACCCTCAGCTGGAGATCAGCCAAGCTCTTCTCTGCCTTCTCCCTTCAGCTTTCATAGTCTAAGCAACTATGTTGTTTACAATCTGTTTATGATATCACTGCCTAAAATCTCCAAGCATTACATGGAAGTGTCACCTAGTGCTTCTATGTCAGAGATGACAGTGAGGGACTTCAGAGAAAAACTAGTGTGTTGGATGAGCTTCACCCAGGCACATCAACAAGGCTGTAGCCAGGAGGTCAATGCGAAATAAACCAACAGTACAAATTCAATAGGATGATGATTCATTCTAATCACTTGATGAGAACGCTGTGAGCAGAGGTGGCATGAACCTAGCCCTGTGCTTCCCACAGTAGCCAGGGTTTTCATTTGTTAATTCACTATTTGTACCAACTCTGCAGAACATAACAATTATTGTAAATAATGAAAATCAACTGCACTTCATTTTTCCCTCTCATAAGAGGGAGAATTATGGAAACAAACCGGTTTGATGAGGCTCAGACGAGCCCCATCAAGCCTTGGCTAACCACATTTTTGTGGCTTACTTGCCAGAATCGGGACTCAAGGAAGACGTTTTGGGATAACATTCCTTGAGAGCTGTTTGCCTTAGTGACAAGCTAGGCATCCTGAGGTCCTGTATCCATCCTCTCTCCTCATTCCACCATCAAAGTTGGTGCCTGATGCATCCACAGAAACACGAGGAATAAGAGATCTCCACCATGTCTTCCTCTGAGTGCCCCAAGAAGCTAAACCCACAATATGATTTCGAATACCAGTAGTGTTTTAGGATATGAAAAATTAGGTAATTAGAGAAAATAACCACAGATGGGAAGGTTGCTAAGAAACCAATAGAAGACACAGCATCAAGTGAGTTATCACTGTTAGGAAACTGAGGCTCTGTACCAAACATCCTCCTGAGTTATCCCACCCAGTGCTGAGGGAATTGGGGTGTTGGTGCACTGTATCCCATCAGTTGTGATTTGAGGGTCACTCTAGATGCTCTAGCTCTCCAGTACTCTCCACCTTCCATGGGAGCAGCAAAGACAATTCCAACCAAAGGGGGACAAAAACATGCCAATCAGAAGTCTGTCCGTAGCCAGCTGTGTGGTAGTCCACATCTGTAATGCCAGAAGCTGAAAGAGGCAAGTTCAGTGTGAGCCTGGGCTACATAGTAAGACCCTCTTTGTGATGAGTAAGAACTCAGAGAGTGCTGAAGGGGTGAGAGTCAAGATAGGACACTGGAGACAGAGACAGAGACAGAGACAGAGACAGAGACAGAGACAGAGACAAAGAGAGTATGCATGTGTTGGATCACACTGAGCTGGAAGCTACAGCTATATACCAGCCATATCCAGAAGTGGGATTATTTTCATGAGAAACCTGCAGAATTCATCACTTTTTTTCTCAAATCCGTGGCTAAACACCTGTTAGAAACAGCATGAGGGGTAAGGTGGTTACTTTGGAATCACTGTGATCAAAATACCTGCCAGAAGGAACTCATGTGAGGGAAAGGGGTCTCATGATTTCAGTGATTTAACCCCATCGTGGTGGAAAACACATGGAGAAGAAAGCCTGTGTGAGAAGCTCCTCACAGCACAGCAAGCCAGGGAACAGAGCAAAGCCTGAACAGAAACCGGGCTAGAACTTTCCAAAGCACCCCCCCTTGTCATTGCACCCAGCTCAAGAAGAAGGAGGACTTAAGGGAGGGTGCTTCGGTTCCTCTAAGAAAGGGAACAAAATAGCCACAGGAGCAATAAGGGAGACAAAGTGTGGAGCAGAGACTGAAGTAAAGGCCACCCAGAGACTGCCCTACCTGGGGATTCATCCTATAAACAGTCAACAAACCCCGACACTACTATGGACGACAAGAAGTGTATACCAAAAGGAGCATGCCATGGTTGTCTTCGGAGGAGCCCTGACAGAGCCTTACAAATACAGAGGCAGATGCTAGCAACCAACTATTGGATTGGGCATGGGGTCCCCAATGGAGGAGCTGGAGGATGGTCCAGAAGAACTGAAGGGGTTTACAGCCCCACGGGAAGAACAATGATTTTGGCCACCCAGACACCCCAAGACTCCCAGGGACTGAACAATCAACCAAGGGGCACACATGGTTCCAGCCAAAAATGTGGCAGAGGAAGGCCTTGTTGGGCATCAGTGGGAGGAGTGGTCCTTAGTCAGGTAAAGGCTCAACAGAGGCTGGAACAAAGGGAAACAGAGGGGGTGTGAGGAGGGAGTATGTTGGGTGGAGAGGCATATATGTGGAGGCAGGGGGAAGGAGGAAGGGGATGAGTTGGGGGTCTTAGGGGAGGGGGAGTATTGGGAAAGGTTTTACCATTGGCAATGTAAATGAAGACGATATTCAATAAAAATAAATAAATTTTAAAAAATTCCTCTTTCCCAAAGTATATCTATGTGAATGAAGCATCAAATAAATAAATGAAATTAAGAAGAAAAAAAAGCACACCCTCTCCTACCGTACTCTCACCAGACACGCCCACATCCTCAAACTCTACAGCCTCTAAAATAGTACCATCAGTTGGAGATAAGGCCCTCAAAACATGAGTCTACAGGGAACATGGTAGATATAACCCATAACACCAAGTAATTTTTTTCTGCTTATTGTCTCAGAGGGTCCAATTCATGTGTGCTTGTCTTCATGCATTTCAGGCAGAACACAATGGTAGAAGAAACTCTTTACCTCAGGTTGGACAGAAAGCAGGTGTATTCTGGATACCCGATTTTAATCCACATCTCTAGTGATGGATTTCTCACAGTGCATCGTAATTACTGTGATGTCTCTGGGTACCCAGACTTGGGACTTTTCCATGTGTCTGTGTTCAGTACCCAGCCCCATTTCTCACTCAGTGAGTGTTCAGAATTACCAGATGGATGAATAGCAACTACTGGTGCATAAGAGGCAAAGGCGTCCTGACAGCCATGGGAAACGGCAGTGCGTGTTAAGAGTGGCGGCGAGACAAGGACTTAGGGAGCTCCTAAAGTCCAGCCCCCTGCGGCTGTCTGGTCTGGCCCTCTTTATAACTGGGGCTGAATGCAGAACTTATTGCCTGATAGGCCAGCATTCATGCTCCTATGGAAGCTGTGTTCTCACCCTGCACCCTTCCAGAGAAAGGAATCAATGTGTCATAGTCTCTCATTAATTCAGGCTCAGGGGAGGACTTCTAAGCTGAGGCTACAGGGACAGGACAAGCAGGGAGGGGGTCCCATTATAGTCAAAGGAAAAACACAGCAATGTCACAATACCTATGGACACACCAGGAACAAAGGGGCAGCCGGCGTGGAGGGGACGCTGGCAATCTCTATTAGGCCCGTTATGTTGGACCGACAGCTGCATGCTTCCAAGAATCATTTGAAGTTAGGAGACTATGGACACGCCATAGCTTTTCATTTATTGATTTGTTCACTCTGTGTGCATAAATTACCATAAAATCAGGGGCTGAGTGACAAAAGCAGAGAAAAGATTCTTTCAAGTAAGAAATTGAATATGCAACGCCCATTGCTCCACAACACACCCCCCTTTTTGCATAATTGGTTCTCATAAACCAAAGATGTCACGAAAACATTTTCTCCCAGACTGTATGTTTTTCGATGTCTATGAGTCCTATAAGAAGGCTCAAATGTCGCAGTCAAGTCCGGTACCCAGCACTGTCATAGCCACACGGCAGCTATCCATCACAAACATTTGGCTAAATCCATTGTGCAGTTTACAAGTGGTTTAAATAATCTCTGGAATACACTTTTAGCATCATCTTTCTGTGTCACACTATTCCCGAAGATCCTGTTATCCTAAAGAAATAAACAAGCAGCCCATCTGTAACCTGCTACATCGGTCACAATGTGGCCACCATTCATGTAACCAAACCACAGCCCCGCCCCCCCCAAGTCAATATCAAAATCTCTTGACAAAAGACCTGAGTTTGAACCTATCCATCCTCCTTGGCTTGGGAACACATCCAGAGCCCACAGCACCTAACCAGGTCGCCAGTCTAATAACATTGTCAGAAGCACAGCTGTAATTCCATCTGCAGTGTGTGCCACCCATGAAACTTTTCATGATAGAAACACAAATGCCGAGTACATTATTCATATGTGGCGTGGCCTAGGTCATAACAGATCCGATGGAGATCCAGGAGCTGAAAAACAGGACTTCTAGAACCCAGCCAGTTCAATTCCTAACATCCACATGGTAACTCACGACTGTCTGTAAGGGCAGTTCCAAGGCATCTGTCCTGTTCTGGTCTCCGCAAGCATCAGGCATTCACTCGGTTCACAGACATAATGCAGGTAAAACACCCATACACATAAAATTAAAAGAAGAAAAGGAAGTGGGGCCTCCAGAAGTATACAGTTGGCAGAAAGTTAGGTGCCAGTGTGGGGCTGAGGCTGTGGCCGAGTGGGCAGGGTGGCCTGTCCAAGTATGGACACACCAGTGCCCAGTTATGAAGCCAGTGTGATGTCCCATGTCTGTGATCCCAGAACAGGGAGTCACAACAGGTAGATTGGGGGGGGTGTACTCAAGGTCATCCAATCTGCCCAATCATTGAGCTCTAGGTGCAGAGAGAAACTGTGTCTCAAAATAAAAAAAAATAATAAAAATAAAAATAAAAACAGACAAACCAAAAAAAGATTGGGAGGTGGGGAGGGAACGGATATCCCAAATCTAACCTCTAGGCTACACATGTCCCTACATAGAAAAGCAAGAACATCTGCACAGAGGTGCAAACAGACACACACACACACACACACACACACACACACACTCTCGCACACAAGCACCAATGAGACAGTGAAATGAATCAGTGAGTAAGGATGCTTAGTACCAAGTCTGACTATCTGAGTTTGATCCCTAAAACCCACAAGTAAAAGAAAAGAACCTACTCCCATATGTTGTGTCCTATACGTATAGACAGACAGACAAAGATAGATAGATAGATAGATAGATAGATAGATAGATAGATAGATGATCATGATAAATAAATAAACATAAACTTTTAACGTTTAAAGTATCAAGGAAGAATCCACCCTGTGGAGGCAAAGGAAGTTTCCAGGTTGAAAGAACAGAGGAAAAATAATAGGCTGGAGGGGGAAGCAGGGGGGTTATGGTGACACACTGGCATCCTGAGACTCTTTCATCCCTTGGTTACCATGGTCACAGACAACATAAGAGCTGGCTCTAGTATAAAACTGGGGCTTCAGGCAGCCTCACAGAAACCCCTCTCACCCTTCCTTAGACCCTGTCTGTCACTTTGTGTAGAAAATGACATACTCAACAATCTCCAGTTCCTAAGCCAGCTGAGTCCACAGTGACACCCAAAGATTCCATATGCATACTGTGCAGAACACAGAAGCCAGGCTTCCCTCAAAATAAAAATCACGTGAAGAATAAACCAGATGTGTGGTGTTGGGAAACACAGGAGCTCTGAAGCAGCCCACTTCCAGGAAACCATTTATTCAAGATTACAGGGAATAGGCAACTGTTTGTCGAGAGAATACTTACTGGAAAAATGACAGGGATTGCCAACTGCCCTCCTCCACCAGCTTGTCACTGTGGGTGCCCGTCACACCAGGCACACTGTCCCTGCCATCTTAGTAGGCTAACAACTCGACGTCTCAATCACACATTTCAGACGGTGTCATCATTGGTATGGACACCCCAACCCCCAACACTTGGATTGCACAGACCAGAAACCATCCCATTTTTTCTGGTTTTATTCAAGAACACTGAGTGCAGCTTGTTTTGGTTTGCTTTGCTTTGCTTTGTTTTGTTTTGTTTGGGGGTTTTTTGTTTTCTTTTGGGTTTTGTTCCTCTGTTTTGAGACTCACTATGGGTTCTCATATAAATAGTTCAATATACTTTCTTTTTTGATAGTTGTGGGAATGGAACCCAGGGCCTCACACATACAAGGCCTGTCAAATATTAGGGTTATTCGATGGCAGTCAATGCAGTAGAATACTAAGGTTTTATGAGGCCTCACCAGCATGAACTGAACAAGCATCATTCGGCAAAATAATTTCACAATAACCTGTCACTGATGGTGCTGCTGGTACTGTTACTGCTTTTGTTTTTAGTGCTTTGTCTACAGTTTTTTGTGTGTTGTTTTTCACTGTTTGGGTTTGAACTCTAGGACTTTTATAACTCAGGCATGCCAGGCAGGTACTCTACAGCCACAGACAGACCTGGATTTTCTTTTTTTTTTCCTTCAGATCCTTTGTTGAAACTATCTGTATCTCATAGAACACACTTTAGGAAATGCTATAATTTTCCAGTTTATAACTCATAGTTACATTTATCTCAATTGATCATCTCAATAGCTACAACATGCTAATCGTGAACTGTGTTTTATCCAGGAAAAGAAACTAAGACTCAAAAAGAGTAAGTGACCTTCTCAAGTCCACACAATGGTCTAGTATCAATACAACAACCTAAATAGACTAAGACATTCAGACGGAAAAAGTCAGAAGAGAGATAACTCAAATTCAAATATTGTGATTACAAACTATATGTTCTTTCTCTGATTTTTTTTAATTAGAATAGCCTAGGCTTCATAAATCTGGACTGAGAGTATTGGGGTGCCAAGAGATTATTAAAAGGGGTGCTTCTGCTATGGATCTCCCTCCCTGGCAACCTGGACAGTGTCCCAGATGCTTCTCACACCAGCAAATGGCACCCATCATCTATGCGGTGCTTAGAAAAGTTCTGGATGTGTCGTTCCCTTTCAACTCATCTGCATAACAAACTGTGGATGCAGTGCCTGGATATAATTTTTCCATTTTACAACTAAAGAGGCCAAGCCAAAATGAGGACATTTTCCCCAACCAGTTACTACTAAGCAATACAGCTCAAATTAAGACCAAAGTAATCTCTCAGAGAAGGGAGGGACTCCATTGATGGACAACTCGATTCTCTCCTTTTCTATAGGAGCAGCAGAGACAGCCCAAGAACTTAGATGTTCCCACTCTCCGCTGCCATGATTCATAGGGAGACATCTTACCTCGACTCTAAGTTAAATGTTTATAACGTACGTTTATTTTCTTCTCAAGCCATTCTCATACGGAGTACACTAGACTAGATCAGGACTGAGTCCTTTCTATATGGTCTCAACTTCTGCTTCGAGAAATGAACGCCTTTATCCTAAAGCAACATTCTTGACCAGTGGACTTTAGGATACAGGTCAGGTTGGCTTGTGATTAAAATGGGTGAAAAATAAACCATCTCCAATTTGAAACAAAAACAACAATAAACTAATAGGTAGGGACTTTTTAGCTCTAACCTCGTTCCGTCATTTCTTTAAATATTCGCCTAACTTCTTGGCGCCCACGACAAAGGTGGAGAGTATGCAATTGTCAAATATCACAACTGACACCCAGCATCTCTGTTTGGTCTGCCAGGCTCACGTTGCACTAAGATGGGAAAATTATGGGGTTCTGTGAGTTGAATGTCCACTGTGCTGAATTCAGACCCTCCCTCCAACATCCATATAAAAGCTGTGTGCAGCAACACACATCTGTAACCCTGGCACTAAGACTATGAAGACTCCCGAAGCTCTTGCCCAGCCAGTCTGGGCCAAATGACTTCCATTTATTGAGTGACCCTGTTTGTAAGTAAATAAATAAATAAGATAGCAAGTGATTAAGGAAGACACCAGATGTCACCCCTTAACCTCCATACATGCACACACATGAATACACAATCACACATGCACAACATACACAAGTTAAATTACAATACCTATCTCTATCCTGCTAGACTGTTTGGTTTTAATTCAGGAGACCTCTAGTGTACTAACCTCTATAAGATACTCATTTTCTAGGCAGCAAACTTGTTTCTGGCTCCTGTCCCATAATTACAAGGACTGGCAACTTCAGGTCTGTCTACAAAGTCCACTGTGGACCGAAACACATCTGGAAACAGCATCACTGTTTCTTCTACTATCTGTTTCATAGCTACAATGCCCTATCTCGGGTCCCTGCGTAGGTGAGGAAGTGAGAATATTTTACAGAGGCAATAGCAACTGAGATCAGAACTCTTTGAGAACTAGCTAAGGACAAAGGAAGGAAGGGAGGGAGGGAGGGAGGGAAGGAGGGAGGGAGGAAGGAAGGAAGGAAGGAAGGAAGGAAGGAAGGAAGGAAGGAAGGAAGGAAGGAGAGAGACAGGGAGGAGATCTTCTCCATGATGGCTGCTTGTTTATGGTAGTAACAACCCCCATTTACTTATAAGGAAGCAGTAAGGCCAAAGCTATACCCAGAACTCCCTGAAGTCCTATCTGGCTGATAATTCTACTCTCAACAGTCTTTACTGCCCACTCCTCCCTACCTCCCTAGGGTTTGGATGGCAAAGAAAGAGTTCTTCATGGTCACCTCTTTGTGGTCACCCCTTCTTCGGTAAGTGGCTGTGGTCCTCGCCCGTTCTCCACCCTCATGTAGAGGATAAGAAAGTCAGGCTTCATAGCCATTCTATGGCACTCAGTCCCAGACACTAGGAGGAACAAGACAGAAAGCTCAAATTTCATCCATAAACCACAGAAACATTCTGTGAACATGAGGTCTCTGCTTTCCCCCATTCTGGGTGACAGTGATAAGTCTCATCCTCGATGCTAAGCTGCTGGGAAGAGCCCAAAGGACTAAAGTCCAGAAGAGAATGGTTCTTAAAGACAGAAATGAGCCCTGTGGGTGTAACTCAACATAGTGACCTCACTCCAGACACCGCCTTTAGGCTCCATAACAAAGCCTTCAGAGGGAGCCCTAAGGACATCTGACTCAGTGTTGTCACCCACTATGTACCTTGTAACAAAACCTGAGAGGAGACCATCATGTTTATTCACCGTTCTGCCTCCACCAAGGAGCTAAACTGTGGGCAAATGGCTTCTTTCTGCTTTTTTACCATTTGTTATTCTGTGTGAGTGTGTGCATACATGTGTTGCCTGAGCATGTACATGTGCATGTGCATGTGTGTGTGAGAGAGAGATAGACAGAGAGAGAGAGAGAGAGAGAGAGAGAGAGAGAGAGAGAGAGATTGATTCCCGTAGACTAAAAATAAAAAGCAATTCACTAGCTCATTGTGCCTGTAGTAACCTTCACAGCATATCTCAGCTAGGATTGAAGTTTCCCAGTTGGAGGCAAAACAGCACTGTGCTTCTTCAACACGCCTGACTTTAGCCAACGCCGAAGCGTGGTGGTGACAAATGGGATGAGCGGCAAAGGTCTGCATGCCCTGTCTTCATTCTGCAAAGGAAGAGCCAGCTGTGCTGTACAGGAAGCTTAAACCAATCCTCAGCCCGGAAAAATCTCTGGAACATCATCCTGCTGTACTTTCTTGGCTAATTATGGTGATTTGGGCTCATTATTAATTGCGTTTGGAATGCCGGTCTTCTGAAAGTTGGATATTAAATCAGAAATAGATGATTTCCTTTCCAGAGAACCTAAACTGCAAATGCATGTTTGGAAACACTCTAATGAGGACAGCACTCACAGGGCCCCACCAACCTGTCACAGCTCCGCTTCACCAAAGACTGCTATCTCCTTTGAGCCAGGATGGAAGGTGGGCTCCACCTTCCACATGCTAATCCATGCGGTAACATGTATGTAGCCTATGAGGATGCATGTTGCTGAAACAGCCAGCAGGCTGGAGACCCACTAGCCCCCTCCTCTCTCCCAGGTAGACTTGTGAGTGTATTGCCAAATAGGAAGAGGGGGGTGATCTTGGAATTGATAAACCGTGGAATGGAGGGAGGTGTGACTGAGGGTACCCTGGAGAGAGGCAGTCAACAACCTGGGTCAGCCTCTGTTCGCTACCTATTTGAAGTCTGAGGGTCCCAAAGAAGTTGCTTCTTCTTTTTCTACATCCTGGCTTTCCCGGCAGCAGACTAAAACTCTTAATAACAGCAAAAATAGTTGCTCGAAGAATAAATGGCATCATTTGTAAAAAGTGTTCTGTAAACTGAAAGCACTACACAAAAGGTGAAGGATTTTCTGGAACTCTCCACTGAAAGTGCAGCTTTTTAAAGAACCCAGCTCCCGTTCAGAGGTTTTGTTTATTTCTTAAATGTATTAAAGTGCCTGAAAATAACCACAGATCCATTATTAGTCAAACACTGACCAGATCTTTGTCTGGCTAGATACACCCGTCTGACATCACTACCTCACGCTCACACAGCCTTTCAGTTCCTGGAGAAGAAGCGAAAGGAAAGCTGCGGGCTACTGGCTTGAGAACTGGGACGGAAGGAAACAAGACTGAGAAGAGGAAATGGGAAGAGGGAGGTGTGTTCTGGCCCCATGCTACGGAAGACAGCCTTCTTCTTCTTCTTCTTCTTCTTCTTCTTCTTCTTCTTCTTCTTCTTCTTCTTCTTCTTCTTCTTCTGGCTTTATTTGTACTTTATAGTTTGCAACTTTGAAGAGTCTAGACTTGGATGCTACCAGAGACTTGGATACCCTCTAGTCCCTTATTCTCCTGTTTATTCACCCATCATCCAAACATCAATAGATCTGGCTCTCCCCCACCTAGCTCCCCTCCCTTGCTAATCCTTCCCTATCTCCCTTCCTGTCTCTATACCTCCATCTGTCTGTCCATCCGTCTGTCCATCCATCCATCCACCCGTCAAGTTCATCATTAAACGATGGGTTTATAAGTGACTAAGGTTGGCCAGGCACTTCCTCTGGCACTGGAGTACAGTTTTGAACAAGACGAGGAAGTGCCTGCTCCTGAAACTCACATGCTAGTAAAGGAGTTTGGCCTCCGACGTGACGTGTAAGTACAGTGTTCCAGACTGCAGCTGCCAGGAAGAGCCCTCAACAGATGACACGTTCTAGAACCTGACAGAGACAGGGAAACTGGATTCCTCAAAAAGGGCAAGAAGGCCCTTTCAAAGGAGGTAGCCTGGCAGAGAGGAGACAGGTGTGCGAATATTCATCACCAGCAGCTCAAAGTATAAACACACAAGCTCTGTGACAAAAAGCAACATGATTCCTTCACAGAAAAGGAGGAGAGGAGGGAGGAGAAAGACAGTCCACTGCCTCAAGGACCCAAAGATCAGAATGAGGGTGGGATGAGGCGGAAGACAGGGGGGTACACAAAGAGTCCACAAGTACACAGAGGTCATATCCATGACCGCTTTCTAAATGGGAGGAAAGTAAGGCCCAGAGAGGCTAAGTGGAGAGCCTTAAGTCACACAGCTAGTAAATGATACAGCTGGCTCCAGAACCTAATTCTTTCCAAACCCCAAGTCTTGAGTTTTCTCCACTAGACTGATCCACTCGCTTCAAGCCACGAGAACATTCTGCATTGATGTTTCTGGGGTTCAAAAGCCTTTAACATGCTGGAGCAGCAGACAAATCGGGAGTAGGCAGGACAACACCACTAAAGGATTCTGGTGACTTGGCATGACTGGCCCTCCTCTGCCAAGCCTTCTTTCTCTTCACTCGCCTCCTTCTCTTTTACCTCCTTCCAACAAGTTTTGACAGTCCTTGAGCACTGGAGGACTCACCAGGCCAGAGTCAGCTGTCCCAATATTCTATTAGAAACATGCTAGAAGAAGGATTAAGAGTCCAGATTTTGGTCCAGTCCCGCTACCTACTAGCTGTGCAACTCTGAGCAAGTTGCTTGGCCTTTCTGTTCCACAGGCCCCTCAATTTTAAAGGTAGGACAATACTTTCCTCCTAAACTGCTTGTCGGCATTAAGGAAATTAATATCTGAGAAGCATTCGACTGGTATCGGGCACATAATTCTAAGACAAGCCCATGGCCAGACACTAGTCACCTGCACCTTCCGAAGCAAAAGGTGTAAGACAGATCACATCAGGAAAAGCAGTCTCGTGGTGTCCTGGCAACAGTAACAGCCAAGTAGGACAGTAACACAGTGTCAAATAAGAATTATGAAAACCAAATCTGAAGGCTGACTCCTCTTCCGGAGGACCCGATTTCAATTCCCGGCACCCACACAGCCGGCAACCAGGTAAACATCTGTAACTCCAGTTCCAAGGTGATCTGATGCCTACTCTGGCCTTCATGAACACTTCCTGCATGTGGTACACAGGCAAAACAACCATAGACATAAAACTACGTGAAGAACGTTTTAAATAATGGAAATAATAAAATAGCGAAAGCACACCAGAAGGGGGCCAGTGAGAGGGAGGGAGGAGGAGTGGGGCAGGGAGTTGGGATGGATAATACAGAGACAAGTCAAGCGTAATGACACATAAGGATGAAGATGTCATTATGAAGCACATTCCTCATACGCTAATCTTTTTTTTTATTTATTTAAAAAGAAGAATTGTGATCATAAGCGATGGGAGTAATGGCCCTGAAGCACCCGAGCTGGCTGGTGGAATGCGGTTCTTTTTATTGTGCTGGTTATTGTTAGCGCCTGTGATTGAAACTGTAGACACTGCTAGGACGCTCTTCTCTGTATCAGGCTATGAAAGCATAGAAAGTTCCTGAGACCCGCCTGTCACGGACACGCAACAAGATGTTTCAGAAATAAGTTTTCAAAGCCAGCATCAGGAACACGGTCCCTTGATGCTCCTAGCATAATTCCAAAAGCTACCTACCCCATTCCTTATCAACTGCTGCCCCCTGGGGACATCTCACCCTAGAATGCCCCCACTTCTCCACGCTGGACCTGCCCCAGCTGCATCTTGGTCCTTGGAAGTTCCACCCGGATGTCTCTTTCACAAATTCTGATGGTTTCAAGTCCAAAGCTTCTCTCTTAAGTCATCTCTCCATCCCCGACATCCCCTGCCGCCTTGGTGAGTGCCCTGTTGCATCTGGTCCCTAGACTCGCAATCATCACATGCCAATGGTTCCGAAACTTAGCTCAGACCACATAACGTGATTCCGGCTTGAAACTCTTCAAGGCTTAAATAAATAAAGCCTCTTTTATTTACCTCTTCCTCAATCCCCAACCTGACTCTATCACAACCAACTCCCAGGGCTTTGGAGATCCCCGGCCACGCCTCACAGCACCAATTCCTTACTTTCTCTCTCCTCTAGGCTTGGAACACTGATTCCAGCTCCTCGAATGCACATGTTCCTTCTGCTCTGTGAACTTCTGCTCTGCGGTTCCCTCTAAGGAAGGCAGAGCCCCCTTCTCACTGGCCAAGGAACTCCGACTCCATGTGCCAGTACAACAGAGGTGTCATTTCCTCCTGCCAGCCTTTCCTCTGGCCTTTGCCAATCTGCTTGTATTGTTTCAGACAGGGGAGAAGCCCAAGTTGACTTGGAACTCACTAGGTAGCCCCCATGTTAATTAAGCTCCAACTAATGGAAATCCTGCCTCAGGCTCCCAAGTGCTGACAATACAGGCAGGAGCCACCACACCCAGCTTCAAGGTTTTCTATCAGACTTTCCTAAAGCCTCATGGCGCCCACAGAGCATGCTAAACTTTGAATTCCTAACACCTCCCTGCAGTGACTAATTTTGACCCCGACAACCCACACTGTAAACTCCAAGAAGACACACATTTTTGTCCTGTCCTCTTCTGACGATATCTCCAGGTCTCTGGACTATGCCTGGTGTGAAGCAGGCACTGAACAAATAAATCCTGCAATGATTGAAAATAAAAGCCAAACCATAAAGGCTTCTTATTTCCAGAAACTGGGAGAGCAAACAGAAGGCTGAGACTGTGCCCAAGGTGTTTGCAAACTGAAGGGCACTATCTCTTCATTCACTCCTCAGCCAGTCAATTCATAAGACATTTACCTCACAGATAACTTGCTTCCCTGGATGGCTCTAGTCTGGGGAAGAGAAGGAATGAAGTCATAAAGAAATTGAAAGGGAGGAACTGGGGGGCTGAGTAGGAATTAGATATGATCAAGATATATTGTATAAAAGTGTCAAAGACTAAATAAAATTATGCTCTTTAAAAGAAGAAATTTAAACACACACACACACAGTTTTAACTTCAAGACCCACTCAAGTACTGCCTACCCTAATTCAGCCTGTATATGAGCTAAGAGGTAACTGGACACCGTTACAACTTGTCCTGCTCCAATACTCTTTAATAAGAGCCATAATATCTATACATTAACATCAGGGGCAGTGGCCAAAGCCAGGAGTGTGGTGCACCCACACAACCTGCCTTAATCCCTTTTACAGGAAGGGAAACTGAGCCCTCATTCCTAAAAGTATACCACACCATTGTGTGCATGGGCACACTGTAGGTCACTCTGTGAGCCCTTCCCAGACCCACCCTTGTCGAGGAAAGCCACTCCCCACACCCTTCTACAACCTGAGCCAAACTAGCCGGCAGGATCAGTAATAAGACAGAGCAAAGACTCTGGAGGTCCCCTGGGCTCCATTATGCTACATGCCCTACGAGAGAAGTGCTACCCCAGGGACAGCTGCTGCAGATCTCAGCCTCACATGCTGCCAAGAAACCTGTCCCTCTGAGGACACGCGGGCCATGAGGCACAGCTCCAGGTCCAGTGAGAGGCACCCCACCCATCTGCCAAGAGAGACAAAGATCACTAGAAACAAAGGACACACACACACACACACACACACAGGCACACGTACATGCACACTCACAAAGTCAAAAAAGCAAATACCAACACTTGGTACGATTTCAAAACAAACAGCAGCTTGGTGTATCTTTAAATAGATTGTGAAACCACCCTAGAGGGGCAACGATTATGTGATCTTGACAGGCGCGATCTGGGTTCCGAACCCACGCTGCCTCCGCCCTCCTCCCACCCACGCTGCAGTTGCCAGGCGCATTTCCCAGCCTCAGGACGCATGCTGCCGGGAGCAAGCCCCATCCACTCCTGCCAGTGAGGCACCCGCAGGTGGAAGAGAGCCAGGGTAGCCCAAAGTAGGCAATACCAACCTTTAGGATCCCAGTTCACCTGCTTTCTTGGCGTCTCGATTGGAAATTTCATTGCTCCGTTGCCCGCAGAGGGGGTGAAATGAAAAGAATCAAAATAATAATAATAAAGTCTTCAAGATTTACAACTCGTCGGTTAAACAGACCAACGGAACAATTTGTGAGGATGGAGGAGCATTGAAGTGGCTCGTGGGGAGCCCCAGAGAAAGACGAGCGGGGTAAATACTAGCTGAGGGAAGCACCGAGCACTGGCTTGGTTGGGTGTTTGCACCGGTTAAGGGGGTGGCCAGCTGCTGCCCTTGTGGGTGAAAGAAAAAGTAAGATCGGATGCTGAGGGTGGTTCCGAGAGGATGAAAGAGCCGGACTGCTTCTGTAAAAAAAAAAAGCGCGGTAGGCAGATGCGAGGCTAAGCAGCCGCCGGGCGGAGGCCAGAGAGAAGCCCACCGCAGCGTTCCTCGGGTCCCCAAAGGCGTGTTCGTACCCCCTCTCTCGCATCCACATACACACATACACACATACACACATACACACACACACACATACATACACACACACACACACACACACACACACACACAGGCGCGCACACAACCGGCCGCGCGCTCGAGCGGACACGTCAGCCTCGCTCGGCTGAGCACAGAGCACTCGCCCCTCCCCAGCAGCGGCTCCGCGCCCCCGGGCGACGCCCCCCACTCTCCACCCGCGGAAAGCCATTGGACAGAAGGGTGGCGCGGCGCCCCGGGGAGCTCGCGGCTAAGGCGACCCTCCCAGTGGCGCGCTGCAGGTGCGGCGCCACTGCGGGAGAACGCCCGGCGCGCGTGGATCCCGGACACCCGGACACCGGGTCTCATCGCTGGGCGGTGGCGGACCTGTCCTCCCCCGGGCTGCGCAGAGACAGCGAGCTGAGGGCGCGGCTGCTACTTACTGGCGCGGCCGCAGCGTGCTCGCTGGAGTTGCAGCCGGAGACACGCTTGGCTGCCTGGAAGGCTCTGCAGGAGGCGGAGGAAAGGGCCTGCCTGCTGCGGCCCCACCGCAGACCTCGGCCTGGGGGGGTGACCTCCTTTCACCGCTCCCACCCCGGGTGCCTGATCTTTCTCTTTTGTCACTTCATTTTTGGTACTCCACTCTCTGCTCCCCGGCGTGGTCCTCTCGCCTGAGTCCCGAACCTAGATCTCCACTGCGCTCCGGAGTGAAGGAAGCTAATACCAGCCATGAGCCTTTTGTTCTGGGACCGCTTGGCGTTGGCTGCGATCTCACCGCGCCTAGTTCCCCAGGCACAGCTTGGTCTCTTCCCCAGCTACCTGTAGCCGGTCTGGGGCTCATGCTTGGAGGCTTAGGGAGATGGGCTGGGGAGAGACTCTGAGGCCCAGGAGGAAAGTGGAGTTGCTAAGGCTTGGCGATTCTACTTTGAGAAGCTAAGAAGGTGGCCCGGAGAGCCCTTGAGAATCAGCCAATGGTGGGTGGAGGAAGACCTCAGCTGTGTTCCCAGAGAGTTAAGGAGATGCTCCACCCACCCACCCACCCTCCCCGTCCTGGAATCTCTAGGTGGGTTTATGCTAAGAAAAGGCCAGAAAAGGCTAACAGTGCTCTGGTGCTCTTGAAAGAGCCACCCAAGTACCCATATGAATTCTGCTTATAAGTTCCCTGGGGTGCCTAGCAACAGAGACTTGCACATAACAGATACTCAAAATAATTCAACAACAACAACAGCAATAATAATAATAATGTATGCTAAAGGAAGTGTAATGTTTGCTAAAGGAAGGTTTGATTAGCACACTGTGATGTTGGATAGGAAGTTCATCTCAGTCCCCCTTGTCTGTAAGATCACTAAAAATCTCTTATTCTTCAGCATCTACGAGCTAAAATCCTTCTGTGTGCCAGCACTGAGCCAGGGGCTGGCCACCTGGCAAAGGGCAAGA
This sequence comes from Apodemus agrarius, assembly GCA_964023405.1. Classification (NCBI taxonomy): domain Eukaryota; kingdom Metazoa; phylum Chordata; class Mammalia; order Rodentia; family Muridae; genus Apodemus; species Apodemus agrarius. The sequence continues at coordinate 25,208,198 of OZ030011.1, read as the reverse complement.
CTGACATGGATCTGTCTTTCAAAGAACTAGTGCCAGGAGGTCAGATTGCTCGCGATTGCCTTAATTTAGGGAAGAAAAAGTGACAACTGTCCTATTCCCAAGTCTGCCAGCTGTAGTCCTAAAACCTCACGCTGGCTCGGCATTCAAGACACCTTTGAGGTTCGTGGGAGGCCTGGGTCAACTTCACACACACACACACACACACACACACCACATACACACACACACACACCACACACACACACCACACACACACACCACACACACACACACATATACATACCCCACATACACACACACACACATACACACACCCCACATATACACACACACCCCACATACACACACCCCACATACACACACCCCACATATACACACACACCCCACATACACACACACACACACCCCACATACATACACACACACATACACACATACCATATACACACACACCACATACACACACATATACATACCCCACATACATACACACACATACACACCCCACATACACACACACACATACACACCCCACATACACACACACACACACACACACACACACACACACACTTATGGAGAGAGCTATTGTGGGAAGTGCTTTGTCACTGACTTCCCAAGCAGCCCAGACACAAGCTTTGAGTTCTCTGCAGACCAAGTTCAAGGAGAGTTGGCCCCACAATGAGGTGCTGTTCTGCCTCCTCAGCCCTTTGGATGGCTTCCCCAAGTGCACCAGGGCGGCCTCCTCTGGGCTGTGTCCGCACTTCCCCCTCCCCCTTGGACTTCGAGGACAAACGAGGCATGAACATATAAAGCGAATAGAACTTCTGCATTTCCCAGTTGGGAGCCCCCAGAGAAACCAGTACACATAGGAATCCTTTACCCAAGAGCACAGAAAGGGGACTCTCAGAAGCTTGCTCGGGCCTCACTCTGCCCTTTCCTCCCTGTAGCTCCCCTGGAATCAGCCAGGACTCAACAGAGAATCACACCCATCCAAATCCCCTTTAGGTGAGGAGTCAAAACAGCATACTTAAAACAACTTCACCTATTCTCCCCTCTCTTTCTCCCTCAGCTTCCTCCATCTCTCTGAGGATGCTCTCCCTGGCCTCTTTTTACAGTGATGAAGACTTCTCCTCAGGGGAATAAAGAAACACCCCCAGGTTCATAGAAGAGAGATCGAGATCCTGTGATTATCTGACCCAAAGACCAATCGTTTCTATACCAAAAACCTTGGGGTCCAGGACCAGGAATCTGACCAGATGTGTGCTTTTGAATAATGATGGTCTAAATATTGGGTTATCCAAACTCCAGCCTCTTTCCCTTTGCATAAGGAACTGGGCTATCCTGCATTGGGGGTGGGGGTAGGGGTGGGGGTGGGGGGGGCAACATTAAGGAATTCTATCACTGCCCAGAGCACCATTCCTTGGAACAAACTGCAGTCTTCTAATGCATTACCTTTCAGCCAATCAACAAACGCAAAGCATCCCTTATGTCCAAAGTAAGTTGCAGGTCTTCCCTAAAAGTGATTTTGACCTCTAGGTAATGAATGACCTCCCCATCCCAATAGCAGGAAGATAGTTATGGGGAGGTTGGGAGACTTGGGGCAGACCCTACTGGCCCTGGAGAACAGAACTGGTACATAGCTGCTGGTTGGGTTAAAGTCTTGCTCTGGCCACTGGCATGGGGGTGGGATGGGGGGCGCATTTCTGCTCTGAATCACTGGATTCCTGCCCTCTTACCTTTCAGGGGCCGCTCACCTCTGGAGCCTTCCCTTACCCCCCCCACTCTCACTCTCAAAGACAAATTTATGGGGAGGAGGGACAAAAATAAAGAAATCCCAATACCCTCCCTGCAATGCGTGTAAAATTAAATGCAATTCTTCCAAAACTGAGATGCAAGATCACCACCTCTCAAAAAAAACAAAAACAAAAACAAAAACAAAAAACCCAGCCCATTAGCTAATTAGCACATTAACCCTTGGTGCCACCCCCACCCCCACCTCCCCACCTCCTGCCCGCTTCGCTTCCATCACAGTCAATTTCAACATTGATTGGTTGGTTGGTTATTTGGGGACTCATTCCACTTACCCAAAGGAGGAAGAAAGAAGTAACCTACGTAGGGAAAAACCATCCACAAAAAAGGCCGCGCGGAGTGGTTGGGTCTCGCTGTGCGCCGCAGCAACTTCCATGGTTATCGCTGCGGGCCAGTTAGGACCGGTGGAAAAAGCCCGCCTCGGGTTTCTGCCGCAGGAAAACAAAGCGTCTGGAGGAAAAATCTCCCTGCGCTCTCGCTGTCCCCAGCCAGGAGCTCCTGGCTGGCAGCAGTGGCGTCCAGAGTGCCCTGAGTTTTCTGTCCCTGCTGCTCCAGAGTGGAGTTGCCGCACTCTTTAACGCTAGCTGCATGACCGGGCGTGGGAGGGATGGGGAAACCCCAAAACCTCAGTCATCTCTGATGACGAAGTTTGCCTGAGTTGGCAAGCCCTTACCCATTCCCTGCTCGCTCGCTCGCTCGATTCGCAGCCTGGGCTGACACAGTGAGCCCTGAGGGGGCAGGTGGGGTGGACAGCTCACACAGAGAATAACTGAATTCTACTTGGAGGCGAGGCAGGAGAATATCCTGGGACAGCAAATCGCAGGGAACGATGATGAAACAGCTTGGCGGATCCTGCTTAACAGAGGGAAGAGGGGTGGGTCTGATCAAAATCTACTTTAAATTCACAAATAGGTTCATGCACCTGCATAAAATTATTCCCCTTGGGATTCGCAATTCCTCTCCCAACCCCAGAGGAAATCGCTGTACTTTAACCTTTTCAATACATAAGAGGCAACTCCAAGTCCTCTTTTCAAAAGACTTGCACTATGATTTGTATGTCGTTTTATGAAGATATCACCTGAATATGCGCACGCCGCGTACACACACGTGCGCCCACAAACACACACACACACACACACACACACACACACACAGAGAGAGAGAGAGAGAGAGAGAGAGAGAGAGAGAGAGAAATCCATCCGTTGTGGAAAGGCTAACCATTGGCACTAACTTAAATTGCTACCAGAACTATTTTCCCCCCATGGCAGTGTCACCACATGGTTCTCAGTATTCAGTGAATCTTAATGTTTCATGTCCCAACCATCATCTGGGAAAGCTACCGGTAAGTATATGTTGCTCTCATCTTGGGCTGTGCTTTGGCATGGAAAAGCCAGACAAGTCCGCAGCGAAAGGGCAGAGGGTGTCAGATAGCCCTGGAAACGTGGATCTGGGATGTCCAGTAACGAACTGTGTGTGCACACCCTGCAGAGTTATTTTGATGACTCAAAGCTCTGATTGGGAATTCTCGAGGACGGCATAGTATGCGCTCCCAAGATGTTGTAATCAAAACTTCAGTCTGATGGAGATATGTCATAACAAGGCATGGTACCCTTCCCTTGAAAGCGCTCTCTGTTTTACATCTTAAGAGAAGCCCTAAGAGAATCATGTTTAAACTCCCACTGGGCATCGGGCCAAACATCTTACCCAAAATGAATAGCCAAAATCCTGCTTCTCCTGTTACAGTGACCACCTCTCTCTGGGTTACTACCAAAACATAAATCCAAAGGTTTGGGGTTATTTGTTTTGTTTGTTTCTTGGTTTTTGTCTTATATGATGTTTGTTTGTTTGTTTTGGTAAGAGCTTAAGTGAGAACTTTATCCTTCAGCTTTTTATTTCAGGGGGCATGAGGGGGGGTAGGAATCAGCCAAGGCTATAACCTCCTCACTTGGGAGGCTGAGTTGGAAGTATCACAAGTTCAAGGCTTTGCATGAGCTACAGAGCCAGTTCAAGGCCAACCTGGATAACTTAGAGAGACTGTGTTACAAAATAATTTAAAAAGGGCTATAACTCAGTAGCGAAGCACTTGCCTAGCACACATGAGGCCCTTAAAAACCAAACCACATCACCACCACCACCACAAACAAAAGAAAGGAAGGAAGGAAGGAAGGAAGGAAGGAAGGAAGGAAGGAAGGAAAAGAAAGAAAGAAAGAAAGAAAGAAAGAAAGAAAGAAAGAAAGGAGGGGAGGGGAGGAGAGGGAAGAGGAGAGGAGAGGAGAGGAGAGGAGAGGAGAGGAGAGGAGAGGAGAGGAGAGGAGAGGAGAGGAGAGGAGAGGAGAGGAAAGGAAAGGAAAGGAAAGGAAAGGAAAGGAAAGGAAAGGAAAGGAAAGGAAATTATCAAAGATTATGGTTCTTGGGTTTAAAAGAAATGCTGTGGGGCCTGGGAGGGGGCTCAGTGGATGAAACATAGGCCTAAGGATCTAAGTTCCGATCCGCAGACCCCCACACAAAGCCAAAGCCGGTAGCACACACCTGTAATCCCAGCTCTTACTCTGAGACAGGAAGTTAAGCTAGGAAACTCCCGGAACCTCTTGAGCCAGCTAGCATGTTTTGTGATACGGAGACGTCATCACAAACAAGGTCCCATTCCAAAAAGCGTTAAAGCATAGTCCCTAGTGTAATGCTATTAAGAAGTGAGGTCATTGCAGGGTGGTTAATGTGGGAGAGCTCCACCCGCACAAGGAGGGTTAGATCCTTTCTGCAGGGCTTGCAGGTGCCAGGAAGGCCCTTCTTACCGTGAACCACGTGAGCGTGCAGCGGGAAAGTGCCACCCTGGAAGCAGAGACAAATGCCACCAACTATCGCACTTGCTGGCACCTTGGTCTTGCACTCTTCAGCCTGCAGAACTGGAGAAATAATTTCTATTTGAAAAATCATCCAGAGTAAAGTACTTTGTTGTCGTGCCTCAAATGGACCGAGACAACCAGGATGTAGTCGGTGGTTGCATTTGGTTGCCATGCCTACCTAGTATGTTCTTTGCTATCCACTGGGGAACTGGTTCCAGGACCGCCGTGGATTCCCAGCTGTGCAGTGGCATGGGCCAAAAGAGATACCCCCATGCCCCAGCCTGGGCAGTGTGGGAGAGCTGGCCCTGCTGGGGTGAGCACTGGAGAGCGGTTGAGCTGAACAACTCAGCTGCCACCCAGGCTTTGAGTTGGCCACCCCGAAACTACTCAAACTGTGAACTGTCAGAGCATATGAAGGAGCCAGTCCTACAGATCCAGAGCTGCATGATATTCATGACGCAGGTCAACAATAAGATATCCAAGATGAGTCTCCATGAGGATCTAGTATTGGTGGTGTAGCAGAAGCTAGAGGCCTCAAACTGGACCAGTGACTCAATGCAATGAACATTTGCAAGTAAAGCTGTTTGGGCAAAACGGTGTTCTGCAGGATACACCATGATATGAGCCGGTTTTATAATGAGATGTTTCGTTTTGCTTATTTATTTATTTATTTATTTATTTATTTATAGATTATACATATACATATACATATACATATACATATACATACACACACACACACACACACACACACACACACACACATATATATATATATATATATATTGATCAGAGAGGTTACGGGGACAGAGGGATGGGTTGATGAGTGGGATTGGAGTGCTTTTTAACATGAATTCTGGGATTGGGTTTGGGCTCTTGTGCTTGCATAGCAAGTTCTTTACCAACTGAGTAATCTCCCTAGCCTATCCCCCAGTGAGCCTTTCTGAAAAACACATTTTTCACTCTCTAAGTCCCAGAAATGAAAACTGAAATGTCTCTATTTCTCACCGAACTCCTCATAAAATAGCGATCAGTAGTTAACAGTGAAGTATTTTGTCACTTTATACACACTTTGGACAACTACCTTTCACAGTCAGGAATACAAGCCACTAAAGTCCTGAAACTCAGTCCATTCCTCCATATATAGAATGAGATAGTAGATATTGTGGTTACATCTAGCAACAAGATTATTATAAAGCAACAATTGATATGAACTTGTTTGGCAAAATACATGGAAATTTACAGTTGAAAAGTACTCGTATTTATTCCGTAGTTTCCTCTGGTTCTCTGCCAGGCATGTGGCTACCATTTTTACAGAATGATTCATTTATTTCTATAACAGTCCTGGAGCATGAGTACAATTATTGGCACGGCCACATTTAAAAGTCTGATGGGTGTTTATTGAGGATGACACCGGAGCCTGAGGACAGAGTGCTTTGTCCAAGTAAACATGGTTAGTCCAAGATGGAAGTTGAAACAAGCCAGCGCTGTCTAACTGAAGTCCAGGGCCCACCAGTCTCTAAGCCAAGCTGCTACCCCCATGTGCAGCTGACCACCTGAAGCTGTATTGGTCAAGTCGCCAACGCCCCACCACCACATACAGTCTGCTTATGTTGTTCTCCTGAGAAAGGCAAGTTTTCTCTCTCTCAGAGAACTGACTTAGAGATCACACATTCTTCTGATCCCTGAGGTACCTGTGTTTTAATAGCAGGAGAACATACAAGTCAAGATACTGAACAATAAATCTTAAATTGGGGAATGTTACCTGAGAACACCCCAGTCGTGTCCTTGAAGCCTCTCTAGTCCTGTAACCACCTTCGAGTACTTGCAGTTACCTGTGCGTCCTTGTTGAAACCTGACCCTCTTTTCACATTTCATTAGTTCTTTGAGAAACTCTTACGATGGATTCGGAACATGCTCATCACCTTCACCAATATCACCTACCCACCCGGCTCTGTGTCTTTTTGTTCTTTACTCTAAGCCTGTCACATACAGTCTATGCTGCCCAGATGCTCTTGGATTTGTGGTCTTCCTCTGGAGCGTGGCCTACCTACCAGGGGCCACCCATTTAAGAACACTTGACCCTCTCTCTCTCAGAGTGGATCAATTATCAATACCTCCTCCATTAGGGGCGGGACTTGGTGCTCATCTTCCTGCCCAGTGCTGGCCTTTCTATCTATCCTAAGCTTGTGCAAGTCTCAGGCATGCTATCACAACCACTGTGAGCTCATATGTGCAACTGCCCTACTGGGTCTGGGAAATATCATTCCCTTGTGGTCCACAGCCTCTAGTTCTCATCATCTTAACGTTTCCTCTTGTGAGACGATGCCTGAGCCTTGGGAGGAGGGCTCCATTCTTCTCGTATACACACATTACATTTCGTAATCCTATTCAGTAGTTGGTTAATAATATTGAGTCTAGGAAAAGGACCTTTCTAGCCCATAAAGTGTTCCTGTATTTAGATTTTGATGCTTTATTTTAGCAGCCTTCTAATGTTACCCGTATGTATGGAAATATTGATCCTCTCAGATCCTTAAAATAGCTAGTGGGACACATCACCGTCTTCATCGGGAATCAAAGCTCTGCTTCTACGTGTAAAGTGTAACACCCTCTTACAAAAGGGCATTCTTGTTCATTTTTTTTCCAACTATGGGCTATCATTTTTCAAAGAGACATTCAAAAAAGCCCAACAGAGTTGGGTTCCCAAGTTATGACCATAACCCTTAGTTAGAATGAGTCCAGGCCAATGTGTTTGTGAAAAAGTCTTTTAACAATTGCTGCCACTGTCCACACACCCCAGCAAAAATCTCAGAGATTCAGAACTCACCTGATTGAAGCTGCTTCTAGCAATGTCTTGGAAGACTCAAATGTCAAATTTTCTAGTATATAAACAAGGTCACTATGCCAACAAGGCCAGTAACAGCCTAACCTCTTAAACAAGGTTACCAGTCATTTATATGGTAACTAGAGAAATGCGCCCTCTTCAGGCCAAAAGAGAGCAGTAACCCTTTCATAAAGTGACATCACGGTGCCTTTATCCTTCTGTTCTGATAATGGAAGCCCCTTGAAGATGAAGGGTTGGGGGGGAGGCACAGGAAGGGCACGCTGATTCTAGGAAGCACAGCAGTCCATCTAGAACTTGAATTGAATCTCATATCTTACTAAACACCCCCCCAGTCTAGTACTGATATGCGATACAAAAAATGGATAGGTGGAGTAAGCAGAGATAGGGGATGAGTTCTGATCATTGGAGACCAAAACTCTAGATTAGTCTTAAGGAATAAAATATTATTTTCATGTTTGTCATCTCTGAACATTTTTAGCATGTTTACTAACTTGCATTCCACTCAATTTGAGACACATCAAAATATCATAACTCTGCAACATCATAACAATTTTCCTTCTTGAGATAAAAAAAAATAAGCTTAAACCTAATATAAAAAACAATGCCTCTGTTGCTTTAGAGCCACGAATGATGGAAATAATAAATTTAATTCTGAACTGCTGTGGGGATTCCTACTCTGCTTCTGGCCACATGCTAATTTTTCAGGACAGCTAGTGAAAGACGCGAAGCTGATTTTGTGCTGATTTTTGCTTTTCTCTATCCTACTCCTGGGAGAGCATCATATATTATTTTCCGAGTTTGGTGCTAGAAGATTTTATTTGAAATATAAGCTCATTGGAGATAGTATATTTTCCTGGCAAATAAAATCTTAAAAGCTGACAGCAGAGACCTCATCTACTGAATTTTATATTCAAGGGGACATAATTTGGAGTTAATGCATTTATCCACTTCCTGCTCCTTCTCCCTAGAAAACTGGAGAACTTTATAATGTTTCTACCACTCACAGAAGATCCTTGGTCCATGGGAGATGCAATTTCTTGATGAACTCTGTGTTTGGCTGGTGAGAAGGATGAATCATGAGATCTGGCCACTAGAAGGAATTATGGAATAGGAACCGTCAAAACTTTCCTGGTCTCTTAGTCTGTTTTCTGTTGCTATGACAAAATACCCGAGACAGAATAACTTCTAAAATACAGATCTTCTTTTAGCTCGTGGTTCTGGGCAATAGGAAAGTCAAGAGCATCCCTAGCATCTGTCTGGCATTGGATGGGGGTCTTTTCGCAGCATCAGAACATGGTTTAAAAGCCCAACATAGTGAGTTAGAGCAAACCAGCTCATTTTGGAACTGTTTCTCCTGAGATAACCCATCACCGCAGGAGCGAATTTGTCCATTCATAAGGACAGAGTGCTCATGCCCCAGTCACCTTCCCAAATTCCCATCTCTCCTATGCCATCACCATTTCCAAAGCACAGGAAGCTGCAGAAAATAATAAAGTCCAATTATCTAAATGCCTCATTCCAGATGTATAATTAAGCAATTCTTATGACACACCTGTTCTTCACACATAACCCCATTCCCAACATCCCCCCAAAATCCTCCTGGCATATGGCCTACTTGGCTCCCATTAGGAACTTCAAGCTGGTCCCTACTATTGTCTCCCTCAAGCCTCTCAGGCAAACGTATCCTCTCTTTAAAATTCATATTGTGCCAGACATGTCTGCTGTGACATGTGCTAACGTGTGCTGAGTCACCACGGTCACCAAATATCTGGCAGAAGTAATATAGGGAGAAGGATTTGGGCTTGTGTTTTCAGAGGGTCCCGTGATGATCTCTTGCGCGACTGAGCCTGCACAGAACGTGGCAGTGGTGGGAGCTCGTGACTGGGAGAGCAGGCTGTAAATGACCAAGAGCTAGAGAAGGGGGGAAGGTGGGCACGGAGCCAGCTCGCTCCTTTTTTTCTTTTGAATTCTGTCTGTACTACAGCCCATAAGAAGGTTCTGCCCATATTCCAAGTGAGTCTCCCTCCCAGTAGATGTGACCACCAATCCCCTTCGGGTCTCACCAGTCCTGTTGACAGTTCTTAACCTTGTCAAACTGATAAACAAAATGACATTTTACGCACACACCCATCATTCCTTTCTGTCAGTTCTTTCTTGTTCTGTTTGTCTCGTTTCTAACAAGAGTGTGCTTGTTGTTATGGTTTTCTTTCTTTTTGTTTTTGCTTTTGCCCATGACTTCAGAGTGTTCTAATAGGAATGGGAGCAACCAAATCTTAGTAAGACTTACCACCCATACTGCGTGAATGTGCAAGTTCACTTCATCTCTCTAAGCTTTTCCTTATTGTGTGTGTGTGTGTGTGTGTGTGTGTGTGTGTGTGTGTGTGTGTTTTGATGTGGTTGACGTGGGTTCTGGGAACCAAATGCAGGTTTTCTGAAAGAGAAGCAAGCCCTCTTAACCACGGAACCATCTCTCCATACCCTCAATGCCTAAGCTTTTGCTGATCAATGAAAGGGTTAAAAAATCTGGTAATCTGTGTTCTGTGTGTCTACGGCATTTCTTTATGAAAGGAACCATCTTTTCTAGCTTTCTCTTAGTACGGAGCCTAATTTTCATGCCACACACAGTGGCCATTCAGCACACGGTAAGACTGCCTCGTCTAAGACTGGCCTCCTCGCTCTGGACCGGCTTCCCCACCACTAGCTCAGCTGGAACGTTGCTGCATACACGGCAGTAGCAGATCTTTGCCTTCGATGAAACCAGATTTAGAAAAACAAAGCAGAAGCTGTGTGTCTTTACAGTGTCTCCATATCCTCCCACAAAAGCACACATCCTATGCCCCAACTTCTCTTATTTTCCTACTGTGCCCCCCTTTCCAGGTTCTTGAAAGTTTAAGTATAGGATTTTTGCACATACAAAGTCACACTATTTTTACTCTTAATGGCCTGGTCTAATAGTCTATTTATGGTTTCTATTTATGGTCACTTCCTTTCCCAGCTACAGTTTGAGTCATGTTGATCGATGTCTTTTGATGTCTTTTGATTCAAAGTTACTTGGTTTCACAATCAGAACCAGAGTCACATTTATTAGTTTGGTTATTTTTCTTTTCTTTTTTCTTTTTTTTTTTTTTAAAGTAACTCTTAAGGCATCTAGCAATGTCTCATGCATACAATTGCTTTACCCAGCCAGATGAGTCACACTTGACTGTACTGGCATTGGGTAATAATAAAAGGGCATAATGTGTGTGGAGTGGCAGCAAGTACCTATCCAATGGGGAAAATCATTCTCAAGTTCAGAACTGTACTTAACGCTGTAGAACAAAACGTCGCTGTTTCAGGACCTTGGACAGTAAAAAGTACTTGGGCTATAAACCCTGTTCTGTTTCAGACTGCAGCACGTTTTCGAGTCTACATTGCATCAGACAGAGAGCACTGTTGCTTTTTTTATTTTTCGGACAAAGCAAAATTAAAACTTTCCTATTCAAATATAAGGAATGGTTAGTTCCGAGCATTTTACTCTGAACTCCTTTCTAATATAAAGGAATACAGCAGAAAAATAATTCCTGGATATACATCGAGTTATCCGAGCGGCAAGATGAAACCTAACAGTATGAAAGTAATCACAGACAAATGGGATTTTCTGGGACATGTCTTGAAACTTGCATGATCTCATTTGTTTCCCTGACATGTTTGTCTGTGTTTGTGTGTGTGTGTGTGTGTGTGTGTGTGTGTGTGTGCGCGCGCCTTAAAACTCATCACTGGGGATTTTCTGTGACTCACATATTACAAGAGTTGAAATACAAGGCTGTGAAGTCTACAAGGACGTAGGAGAGCAAGAAGCCTCGAGGTACTGAGGAATCGCTAAGTCAGTGGTGCCCTGATTGTTTCAGTTGGGTATTGAGTGGCTTCCTTAACTGGTCTGCATTTTTTTTTTGAAGTTTAATCAATGACACACAGTTCTGAAGAGCTGCAGGTGAGCTGCATCAGAAGAAAAAGAGCTCAACCTCACTATCATCCAAGAATTGTAAAGTAGTCAGATGATCTGATGCAACGCCTCAGTCGAGGCCTTCAGTGCCCATTGGGGTAAGTAGGCGACAGTGGTGCAGTGTTGATGTCCTCAGAGGTGATCAGGGGGACTGCAGAGATGGTTCTAGCAGAACTCTATGTCTCTGACCAAGAAGGGAATGATGCAACAGGGGATGGAACCAAGGAGAAACCATTTAAAACGGGCCTAAAGGCTTTGATGACTGTTGGAAAAGAGCCATTTCCCACCATTTATGTGGATTTACAAAAGGAAAAAGAAAGGTGGGGTGTTATTTCTATGTCACAGATGAAGAACATTAAAAAGATGCTGCACAGAGAACAGATGAAGAGTGATCTTGGAAGAAGAAAGGGGCAGAAGATAACGTATGAAGAGAAAAGAACCTGGAGGTTCTTTATGTTTATATAAAGATGTCCCAAGCCTGCCAGAGCCAGCATGCATAAAGATTGGTGCGTTAGAAGGATGCAGAGGCCAGAGCGTGCGTGAAGGTGATTGGCTGGGTCCACGGGCTACAAAGGCAAGGAAAGAATTTGATATTTTTGCTGTTGTGAAATGGTACGGGTTATCCTCAGTGTGTCTTGTCAGATGACTTGTGTCAGTGTTACAGTGGTGTAGTCTCGTCCACTGGGAGTAATGTAGCAGTATATGGAACACTAAACCTAACTCCAAAGGGCAAACAGGCTCAGAGAGGTCATGAGCTGAGCTGTGACTTCTGGGAACTGGTGGGGTTGGCCCCAGCTGGAGGAGCCGATAATCTGATCGATGAGGAGTCCGATGTGGACATCCAGCTCAACAACCTGCACATTATGATCTGGGGAAAGAATATCCAAAATCTTGAAAGCACAGCCCATGATCGCCAGGTGTATTAGGGACCACTTCTTCCACAGGGGGTACTATAAAGTTACCACTCAGACACTAGTGCAGACACAGGTGGGAAGGTGGGGCCACACTCTCCACACTTGACTGTTTTGGGGAAGAAGCATTTTTTACCCAGTCCTCACAGTTGTACCTGGAGACCTGCCTTCCGGCTCTGGGGGATGTTTTTTGTATAGCCCAGTCCTACAGGGCCGAGCAGTCCAGGACGCAAAGGCACCCGGCTGAGTTCACTCGTGTGGAAGCTGAGTGTCCTTTCCTGACCTTCGAGGACCTCCCGAACCGTTTAGAGGACCTAGCGTGTGATGTGGTGGCCAGAGTCTTGAAGTCCCCAGTGGCAAGCATATCCCCCAAACGGCCTTTCCGCCGGATGAACTAGTCAGATGCTGTCGAGTGACTGAAGGAGCACAATGTAAAGAAGACTGGATGTTCTGTGAATTTGGAGGCGATATTCCCGACGCGCCTTGAGAGGCTGATGGCAGACACATGAATGAACCAATCCTGCCGTGTCGATTCCCTGTGGAGATCAAGTCCTTCTCTATGCAGCGCTGTCCCGGGGATCCTCAGCTTACTGAATCTGCGTTGGTGAGATTGTGGGAGGCTCGATGCGCTCCTGGGATAGTGAAGAGATTCTAGAAGGCTATAAGAGGGAAGGGATGGACCCCGCTCCTTATTACTGGGATACGGGTCAGAGAAAATATGGTACATATCCTCATGGAGGGTATGGCTTGGGCTTGGAACAATTTCTAAGCTGGATTCTGAACAGGTATCACATCTGAGATGTGTGCTTGCGCCCTCGATTTCTCCAGCGCAGCAGGCCATAACCACGTGGACCTGAAGCACCAAGGAAATGAGAAGTTAAGACTGCCTCGACAAAAGGACAAACGCCCGAATTGTCCCTTGACTTCCTGTTGGGGGAGGGGTAGTAGCTTTTTCCTGTCTTTATGTTCTCTCTTCCAATTATCTTAAAAAAGCAGTAGGTATTACTTGAATGTCAAGTGGCATTGATGCTCCTTTAATAAAAATACTCTTTACAAAAGTTTGAGGAAACATAATGTAATGTCACTCCTTAGTTATGGAGATATTTTGTTGTACTGTAGGTTACAATCATTGTATTAAATAAACCATACATGATTATATAGTTTTTTAATTATGGTCTGACATCCCAGTAACTCCATCTTTTTGTCCTTTTAAGTGTCACTGGAATTCTCTAATTTATTATATTACATCTATTACAGCAAGCATCTAAAAGAGAAATCTGCCATTTGACATAAAAGATGCTGGAGTCGGATACATAGACCTTTACATCCCCTATTAATTTTTTCTAAATCCATAAGGTGTTTATAATTCTGAGGGGTATGAGTTGACAGGAAAAAATTAATGAAAGGGAATTGGATTAAAATTTACAATGAACATGATTTGAATGGTGGGTTATTCAAATGATTCCAACACTCTCAGCCTTTAGTTTAAGAACGGGGGGGGGGGAGGAGGGGGGAGATGGGGCTTCCTTCTTTGATGTAATTCCTGAGTAACAAAAAGCAAATCTGTTTCCAAAGACCTTGCACCTGGAATCTTAGCCAATAGTTGGCCAAGTCCTCCCTGCCTCGGCCTTAGGTGCCATTTGCTCTGCCTTGCAGACTCACGGGCTGTGTTCCCAGCCAATAAATAAGCACTTGTTAAAACAACAACAACAAAGAAATATAAAGTAGTCAACAGGGTACTATATCTCTTTTCTGGGATTAACAAGGATTAGAAAGAATTCCAAGGGCGTGGGAGAATAGACATTTTCGTGCATCACCGGAGGGAACATAAATTGATATAAGGAAGGTAAATGGCCTAAAAGTATCAAAGTATAAAAGTATCAAAAGTATCGAAGGCCTAAAAGTGAATGATGAGGTTGTAAATATGACAGCATGCAAATATATTCTCAGGTCATCGTTAGTGGAAAGTTGCTTAAGTTATACAAACATTTATGAAATGCAAACATATCTGAAATATATAGCAAAATTTTAGAGGCTGGAGTAGGGGTATTTACATTTTGTAAATATATTTACATTTTGTATATACAGTTTTCTAAAGTGTACGTCCAATATGAATAAGCATTTATATCTAAAAATTAATTATTGATGGATAGTTAGATGGCTCAGAATATAGAGGCACCTGTGTCCAAGTCTGATTATCTGAATTCTCAGGACTGAATGGAAGGAGAGAACTGACTCCTATCAGTTGTTCTCTGACCTTTATAAGCTGCATTATGACCTTACACACACACACACACACACACACACACACACACATTCATTAAATGTAGTTTAAAAACTAATTCACCTAGGGCTAGGGATGTGACTAAATGAGGAGTTCTTGCCCACCATGAGCTAGACTCTGGGTTTAATCCCCAGCATTGCTGCTGATAATTTACTCAATTAATAGAATTCTAGAGATACTGACTACCTGTCTTCACTCCTTCAGGATTTATATGGCAAATGTGCCTTTGTTGTTTTAGAAGTACTGCTGAGAGGCTGGTAGAGCCGAAGAGTGGTGGACAAGAAGGGAAATGGGCTCAGATAAGTGTGGACAAATAGGTGGAGAACGAGCTACGTACAGCTCTCGCGGCCTGAGAGAATATTTCTGTTCAGGAGGGAGTGGACCACTGTTTCAGGACAGAGTGAAGAAAGGGCAATGGTTAGACTGGTAGACATTTTACTCAGCCAGTTTTAATTACTCTGTCTTCTGTGTAGAGAACAGGAGTGAGGTAAAGTCGGGATCTAGGAAAGCCAGCAAACCATCATAGAAAAACAGTCCACGAGAACAGAGCATTGAGGTTGGGAAAAACTCAAAAGACAAGATTTATATTTCAAAAATGATGATGGTGAGACTTGCTTCTGCAACAAGGTAGAAAGGGGAGGGGGAATTCTGAATATCCACATGTACAGTATCAGGAATAACACTGACAGTATTCCTTAATATAAAATTTGCAAACACAAAACTACTCTTAGTCATTAGTTCTCTCAAATGTTTAAATTAGAGTATGTCATTGTCGTGTGTTAAATGGTGGCCTCCAAAAAGATATGTGAATGTCCTAATTCCAAAATCCTGTAAATATGTTTCATTTGGAAAAGGGATGTTTGCAGATGTAATTAAGACTCCAGATGGAGAGTCTCTCCTTGATTATTTTGTGGGCTGTAAAGCCAATAACAATGTAATGGTTAATTTCTACTGTCAGTTTGGTTGGATTAAGAATGTCAGCCATCCAGATGCCCCAGGACTCCCAGGGACTAAACCATCAACCAAGGGGTACACATGGTTCCAGCCAAAAATGTGGCAGAGGAATGCCTTGTCGGGCATCAGTGGGAAGAGTAGTCCTGGGTCAGGTGAAAGTTCAATAGATGCCCCAACAAAGGAAAATAGGGCAGCGGAAGGTGGGAGTGAGTCAGGTGGAGGGGCATATACTTGGAGGCAGGGGGAGAGAAGATGGGTTGGGGGTCTTAGGGGAGAAGGGAAACCCGGGAAAGGTTTTAGCATTTGAAATGTAAATGAAGATTGTATTCAATTAAAAAAAAGAAAAGAGATACAAGATAGGGAAATATCTGAAATCCCAATGCCAGGAAGGTAGAAAAGGACACTGACTGGGTGCTTGGTGGCAGCAAGACTAGCTCACATGGGTTGCTCTGGGTTCAGTCTCAAAAAGCTGGAAAGTGACTAGGAAAACAGGATGTTAACTTACTGTCTACACTCAACCTCTGGTCTGTATACACTAAAAGCACACCCTCGGGCGCTGTGGTAGTTTGAGTAAGAACTGCTTCCATAGGCTTACATAATTGAATGCTCAGTCACCTGGAGTGGCACTATTTGAAAGGATTATAAGGATTAGGAGGTGTGGTCTTGTGGGAGGAAGTATGTCACTGGTTTTGAGATTTCAACAGCCCTTGCGAAGCCAAGACACTCTCTCTACCTGTGGAGGAGGATGTCGCTTTCAGCTGCTGCTCAAATGTCCGTCTGCATGCAGTCATGCCCCTTCCCCCCACCGTGATGATATTGAACTAAACCGTTTAAATTGTAAGCAAGCCCCATTGAATGCTTTCTCTTATGAATTGCCTTACCCATGGTTCTCTTCACAGCAACCAAACAGTGACTAAGACAGATATCACTGAGGCACACTTTGGGATGTCTGTCTTTGTCACTGTTCTGTTGCTATGATACAGAGACGGCTAAGTGCTCAAGAGCACTTGCCCCTCCTTCCAGAGTTCCTAAGTTTGGGTCTCAGCATCCATGGTGGGCTGCTCACAACTATCTGTAACTTAATCTCTGATGGCTTCTGCCCTCCAGGGCACCTCAATTCATGTACACATAGTCACTTGCAGGTACTCATGTCTCTATATAATTTTAAATATATATCTTTAAAAATAGGCGAAGGCATTTGATGTTAATTTCTGCTTCAACCACATGTACACACACATACACACACACACACATACACACACACACATGAACATGTGTATAAATACAATTTATTTCATTACCCTCTATGCTTTTGTGTGTGTAAACATTTCTATTTATTATTATTATTATTATTATTATTATTGATGGTGGCTTTGTGTATTTTCATTTCTTCAATTTTTTATTATCAGGAGTGACTGAAATAAAAAATATAATTGAGCCCCATCATTATTGTCATTATGGAAATGGCTTTAAGAGAAAACTGGTCAGATGAATATTATTGCTTCCCACTTTTCAACTGGTAAATAGTTGCCATTGATAAAACAGACAAGCCCAGAGAATCTGTCCAGAATGTTCAGGATATGGTATATTATACAACATGCCTGTTCGGGGGGAGAACACCTACGACATAATTATGTGTATTTCTTCATCTCATCATACAAGGCAACCACAGAAGCACCACTCATGCCTCTGAGAACGTTGGACCATGCACCCTTAAATAAAGCTTTACTTCCTTCATCACAAGTGATCTTTTGCCAGCAGTCAAGCGTGCCTGTATACATGATTCAGTTCCTTTGCATCTTGTCTGCATCATCATATGACAGCGAACTGTGTCAAAAGGATGGGAATCAGGCCAAGGACAGCAGTGACAGACTGTGCAATCATCCAGCTGATGAAGTTGTGAGTATTCTTGGGATCTAGGAGCATTCCCATTGCAGTGTCATCGATACCAAAGCAGGCAGCTCGGTAGGTGATAATGCCCTATACTGACACATTAAAGCCTTGGTGCGGGCCCTTAATCCCATCAGATTTGTAAGCAGTCACCAAGGCCTTTGAATTCCCTTTCAGCTCTGGCTTTGCCCACATCCGGGTTGCTAGACGGTACGGACAAAATCAAGAGGGTACACAAAGCACAAGGATGTAGCCCCAGCGGCACCACCTGATGCCAGTAACGCCAAAACTGGGACCTCTTGTCCACCCCACCCAGAAAGATCTGCTTGTATTTATCTTTGAAGGCAAAGTTGAGAGCCTGGGTGGGGAAGTATCTGATGGCACTGGCCAGGTGATGACACGCCAGAAGGACAGGACTCCCTGATCCTTGGTGATACGAACCCCGCAGTCTATGATGCCCTTGTATTGCTTATCTGCCCTGATTTGCTTGTTGGCATGCTGCACCTGCAGCAGCAGGTTGACCCACTCCATGAGTGCTACCACCATCTTGGAGATGGCTGCCACCACTCCACCATCCAAGAAGTCCTTGGTGAAAGACACAGCGGCATCCGTCATGTTGAAAGCACAAAGGAAGAGGCAGGCAAGTGCAGGACAGGACTAGGTTGACAACCAGCTTTGACTCCAGGACTTTTGGGCAAACATTTTCTTTATTGAAAGGTTTCTTTAGGGACTGGGTGCTATGGCCAGAGCAGCCGTGAGCAAGACATGAACGTGGAAAGGAAGGTTAATGGCAGACAAAAACAGGGGACACTAGGTTCACTTCAGGAGTAAAGTCTTTATTTCCCCACTGCTGTTTATATATTGTTAAGTTAGCTAGTAGAGCTACTTGAGCAAACAATATCTTTGTCACCTTTATCTGAAATTCTCCTTCCACACCATGCCCTGCCCTTGTGATCTTATTTTGCCTAGAGGACATTCTTCCTAGACATTATCTTGTGCCTGTAGTTTCTCACAGTCACATAACCCCCATCTTGGTTTGTGCCAGAGAAAGGAACTACATACTATCTGGACCCCAAAATCAGAGGAGATGCCCCAGTGGACAAGTGTTCTTGCTGTACGTCTTAGATAGGGTTTTACTGGGTTTTACTGCTGTGAACAGACACTATAACCAAGGCAACTCTTATAAGGACAACATTTAATTGGGGCTGGCTTACAGGTTCAGAGGTTCAGTCCATTATCATTAAGGCTAGAACATGGCAGTGTCCAGGCAGGCATGATGCAAAAGGAGCTGAGAGTTCTACATCTTCATCTGAAGGCTTCTAGGAGAAGGGTCTCAAAGCCGACCCCCACAGTGACACACTTCCTCAAACAAAGTCACATCTACTCCAACAAGGCTACACCTCCTATTAGTGCCACTCCCTAGGCCAAGCATATTCAAACTACACTGTGTAATCACAAAGACCTGAGTTCAGATCATCAGAACCCATATAAAAAGCTTGCCTGGCTGTGTGCTCCTGTAACTTGAGTGTTGTTGGGGCAGAGGCAGGAGAATCTCTGGGACTTGCTGACTGAGGACCTAGTGCTTGGTTCAGTGAGAGACCCTGTTCAAATGATTAAGGCAGGGAGTGATAGAGTAGGATACCTAACAATACACACACACACACACACACACACACACACACACACGCTCGCACGCGCACACGCACAGACACACACACACGCACGCACACGCACACACACACACACACACACACACACTCTGTGTGCGTGTGCGTGCGTGTGTGGAGAGAGAGAGAGAGAGAGAGAGAGAGAGAGAGAGAGAGAGATTAAAAATAAAATAAAGATTACTTTTAAAAACTGTGAAAAGAGTCAAGTGGTGGTGGTGGTGGCGCATTCCTTTAATCCCAGCACTTGGGAGGTAGAGGCAAAAGAATCTTTATGAGTACAAGCCGGCCTGATCTACAGAATGAGTTCCAGGACAGCCAAGGCTACATGGAAAGATCTTGTCTCAAAAAATAAAAAGATGAAAAAACAAAAATGAGAAGAGTTTATAAGTTCCTTAAGATAATTAAACCATACCTTGAATGATTTATATACACTGTAAAGGGTTTTTAAGATTAATGTATTTTATTTTGTGTATATGAGTGTTTTACCCACAAGCATTCATGTGTACCACTACGATTCCAATAGTAAACAACTGAGACATACATGGATGTTGGGGATCCAAACTCAGGTCATATATTTTCAGAAGTAATTCATATACTTTTACAACAAGCACTTTACCACCCAGGCCATCCTCCCAATCCCATCGTAATGAACTTCTGTGCACCCAAAACACATTCTCAAGAAACTTGTCAGCACATAACTGCTCCAGCTTTATTATTCTCTCTCTCATGACTTTACTAATGTGTTATTTTGAAGCTGATGCCAGACATCATATTGTTCTGTTCATAAATACTTCAAAAATATGCCTAAGATATAAGTCCTTATCAGCATAACAATAGTACCATATTTCACTTTTAAATTAACAAAATATCTTTAATAGCAACAGCTACTCAATCAGAACTAACTCTTCCCAGTGGTCTGGTGGTCGTTACTCAATTGGTCTATTTGCCACAGGAGTACAGTCAGCACGTAGAAGTACTCTGTCTCCTAAATCTTAATCTATGGTGTCAATCTTTTTTAATTTTCCTTTCAATTGATATGTTAAACAAGGTGGAAGCTTCCTGTGTAGTGCATAATCCAAACACTTTGGAGATGAAGGCAGGATGATCAACAGTTCCGTTATCAGTTACATACTGAGCTGGAGGTCAGCCTGGGATATGTGAGACTTTATCTTTGTAAAGCAAAGCAAAAAAAAAAAAAAAAAAGGAAGAAACTATCTCAGCTCTCAATTCACCCTGAGGGTCTTAAAGAGATCTCATCTCTCCCTGGTGTTTCTCTTCTGTGAACTGAATTTCCATTCACAGGATTTGATACTCTACATCCCATTACTCCATGTTTGTGTGTCTTTATGTGGGACTCTAAGATTGACCAGTGACATTAGATATTGTTGATCTACCCACTAAGAACTTCCTCCGTTGGCTTCCTCTTGGTTGTCTAACACCCCTTTGTGAGCTTGGCCTTGTAATATTGTTGAGGTTACAGAGTGACGATGGACTAATGCTACCAATTTTCTACATTTATTAACTGGTACTTTAAAGAACTTTCCTCCATACACTCTCTTATTACCTTGAGGCATAGTCCATAAGAAGAAGCAGGCTGTATTAATATTTTCTCTCTTTATATGCCTATCACTCTGACATCCTCCAAAGATACCCAATGTGCTTTGTTTGGCTTGCATTTAAGCCGTTGGTGAGGCATTTTGTTGTAGGAAGAGAATGTGGAATACAATGCATGACTGGGTAAGAACTACACTAACCTGTGGGTATAAGGATAAGTATTCAGAAGGCAGTTTCAGACATGTATTAATGTAGAAATATGGAGGAAGTAGTAGGTTCTTTCCTAGAGTTGAAGACCTCTCCTGCCACAGTGGGTTCTTGTTCAAATAAAGTATAAATATTAAACAGAACATAATATATGAATGTGAAGTCCAAGACTCATAGTATTTATGACAGGGATGCAGATCAAACATATTTCAAATGGTCTTAACTTATACCGTCTTGACTTGGACCCAAAGATGGTGGAAAGGGGAGCTGTGAGAGAGAAGTCAACACTTCATCCTAGAGCCACATTTATGAAGTCAGCAAGAATCATCTCTTCTACCACATCTCTTCTGGTTACATATAAGATTGGAAGAAATTGAAGACTCCATGTTGCAGGATATTTGATCACACTGTGAACCCCGAGATTGTGTTATTTACTGGAAAACCCTGTTTTTAGTTCTGCTGTGGTTCAGCCTTAGCACACGCCTTTAATCCAAGAGCTTTCTGCTTGAATATTGTAAACAAGATTAGTTGAAGTCATCCATAGGTCAAGAGGTGGAGCAAGCAATCTCTTGACAGGAAGTGAACATAGGATTTCTAAGAAAATATAAGCAATTGGTGTTCTGTTCAGGAACTTTCCCCCTGAGCCAATGTCCTCAAGGGTCTTCCCCAGTTTCTTTTCTATTAGTTTTAGTGTGTCTGGTTTTATGTGGAGGTCCTTGATCCACTTAAAGTTGAGCTTAGTGCAAGGAGATAAGAGTGGATCAATTCTCATTCTTCTGCATGTTGACCTCCAGTTGAGCCAGCACCATCTGTTGAAAAGGCTATCTTTTTTCCACTGGATGTTTTCAGCTCCTTTGTCGAAGATCAATTGGCCATAGATGTGTGGGTTCAATTCTGGGTCTTCGATCCTATTCCATTGATCCGCCTCCCTGTCACTGTACCAATACCATGCAGTTTTTAACACTACTGCTCTGTAGTATTGCTTGAGGTCCGGGATATTGATTCCCCCAGAAGTTCTTTTACTGTTGATAGTTTTAGCTATCCTGGGTTTTTTGTTATTCCAGATGAATTTGCAAATTGCTCTTTCTAATTCTATGAAGAACTGAGTTGGGATTTTGATGGGGATTGCGTTGAATCTGTATATTGCTTTTGGCAAGAACTTCAGACCAATCTCATTTATGAACATTGATGCAAAAATACTCAATAAAATTCTTGCCAACCGAATCCAAGAACACATCAAAACGATCATTCACCATGATCAAGTTGGCTTCATCCCAGGGATGCAGGGATGGTTCAATATACGGAAATCCATCAATGTAATCCACTACATAAACAAACTCAAAGAAAAAAAAAACACATGGTCATCTCATTGGATGCTGAAAAAGCATTTGACAAAATTCAGCATCCTTTCGTGCTAAAAGTCTTGTAAAGAACAGGAATTCAAGGCCCATACCTAAACATAGTAAAAGCAATTTACAGCATACTGATAGCCAACATCAAGGTAAACGGAGAGAAATTTGAAGCAATCCCACTAAAATCAGGGACTAGACAAGGCTGCCCCCTCTCACCATATCTCTTCAATATAGTACTTGAGGTACTAGCTAGAGCAATTTGACAACATAAGGAAGTCAAAGGGATACAAATTGGAAAGGAAGAAGTCAAACTATCACTATTCGCAGATGATATGATAGTATACTTAAGTGACCCAAAAAACTCCACCAGAGAACTCCTACAGCTGATAAACAACTTCAGCAAAGTGGCTGGTTATAAAATCAATTCAAGAAAATCAGTAGCCTTCCTATATGCAAAGGATAAGCAGGCCAAGAAAGAAATTAGGGAAATGACACCCTTCACAATAGCCACAAACAATATAAAGTATCTTGGTGTGACTCTAACCAAACAAGTGAAAGATTTATATGACAAAAACTTCAGGTCTCTGAAGAAGGAAATTGAAGAAGACCTCAGAAAATAGAAAAATCTTCCATGCTCGTGGGTTGACAGGATTAATATAGTTAAAATGGCAATCTTGCCAAAAACAATATACAGATTCAAAGCAATCCTCATTAAAATCCCAACTCAGTTCTTTATAGAGTTAGAAAGAGCAATTCTCAAATTCATCTGGAATAACAAAAAACCCAGGATAGCTAAAACTATCAACAGTAAAAGAACTTCTGGGGGAATCAATATCCCGGACCTCAAGCAATACTACAGAGCAGTAGTGTTAAAAACTGCATGGTATTGGTACAGTGACAGGGAGGCGGATCAATGGAATAGGATCGAAGACCCAGAATTGAACCCACACATCTATGGCCAATTGATCTTCGACAAAGGAGCTGAAAACATCCAGTGGAAAAAAGATAGCCTTTTCAACAAATGGTGCTGGCTCAACTGGAGGTCAACATGCAGAAGATTGAGAATTGATCCACTCTTATCTCCTTGCACTAAGCTCAACTCCAAGTGGATCAAGGACCTCCACATAAAACCAGACACACTAAAACTAATAGAAAAGAAACTGGGGAAGACCCTTGAGGACATTGGCTCAGGGGGAAAATTCCTGAACAGAACACCAATTGCTTATGCTCTAAGAGCAAGAATAGACAAATGGGACCTCATAAAATTACAAAGTTTCTGTAAGGCAAAAGACACTGTCAAAAGGACAAATTGGCAACCAACAAATTGGGAAAAGATCTTCACCAACCCCACATCCAACAGAGGGCTAATATCCAAGGTATACAAAGAACTTAAGAAGTTAGACCCCAGAAAACCAAATAACCCTTTCCAAAAATGGGGTACAGAGCTAAACAAACACTTTTCACCTGAAGAAATTCGGTTGGCTGAGAAACACCTTAAAAATGTTCAACATCATTAGTCATTAGAGAAATGCAAATCAAAACAACCCTGAGATTTCACCTCACATCAGTCAGAATGACTAAGATTAAAAACTCAGGAGACATCAGGTGTTGGTGAGGATGTGGAGAAAGAGGAACACTCCTCCACTGCTGGTGGGAATGCAAGCTGGTACAACCACTCTGGAAATCAGTGTGGCGGTTCCTCAGAAAACTGGACATGATACTTCCGGAGGACCCAGCCATACCACTCCTGGGCATATACCCAGAAGATTCCCCAGCATGAAATAAGGATACATGCTCCAATATGTTCATAGTAGCCTTATTTATAATAGCCAAAAGCTGGAAAGAACCCAAATGTCCCTCGTCAGAGGAATGGATACAAAAAATGTGGTATATATACACAATGGAGTACTATTCAGCCATTAGAAACAATGAATTCATGAAATTCTTAGAGAAATCGATGGAGCTGGAGAGCATCATACTAAGTGAGGTAACCGAGTCTCAAAAGAACACCCATGGTATGCACTCACTGATAAGTGGATATTAGCCTAGACTCTTGGGACACCAAAGACACAATCCACATATCAAATGATATCCGACAATAAGGAAAAAGTGGACACTGGTGCTGGAAAGGATCAAATCATCAGTGTAGGGGAATACCAGAACAGGGAAGTGGGAAGGGGTGGATGGGGGAACAGGGGGAGGGAAAAGGGCATGTGAGACCTTTGGGGGATGGGGAACCAGAAAAAGGGAAATAAAATGTAAATATGGAATATATCCAAGAAAGAAAGAAAGAAAGAAAGAAAGAAAGAAAGAAAGAAAGAAAGAAAGGAAGGAAGGAAGGAAGGAAGGAAGGAAGGAAGGAAGGAAGGAAGAAAAAAGAAAGAAAGAAAGAAAGAAAGAAAGAAAGAAAGAAAGAAAGAAAGGGAATAAAAAACATTTTACCTGGAAAACACCAATAGCTTTTTTACATCTGTGGCAACAACTGCGAAATAGAAAAGGACAGTAGATGTCCTCCTTCTGACATCACACCAGGACTAATGTGTGCAAAATGCAGACATGTATTTCAACTCGATAACACCACAGGGATTGATGCTGGGATCTCCTCCTTGGGCTTTTCCAGAAGGGAAGCATCCTGGAGGGAAAAGGAATACACACTCAACTCACCTTCACCATCCAAGGTCAATTTACATTCTCTTCTAGAAAAATCTGATTTAACAAAATAAAAACAATAAATTAATAAAACAAAAAAGGTAAATGTTCCCTTTCACCAAGCAATCTTTAGTCTTTTAGAAGCTGTCCTTCTCTAACAGCCTGTGTGCAGTCCTCCCTCCCCTCCCTAATTTCCTCTCCTGTCTATCTTCTTTCCTGATGTGGTTCAGAATTCCTGGAAGGCTGAAACCAGAAGCCATTAGTATCTAACAATACTAATAGTAGGAAGCCCTGTAATGACACATATTGGGTGCTATGTGTTACAAAGAGTTTCTAACTACTAGCCCACTTTAGTGAGCTATATCTCCAGGGGCAGAGCTCCCCAGTTTGTGTTTTTGTTCGATTCCACAAACACTTCTGATGGGACTAAACCTTGAACAGATGTCTGGGAGCCAATCTCATGAGGTACAGTGATCATGCATAGCCATAGTAGAGATACACATTTCTCTTTCCCCACCTCTCTCACACAATGAATTCTAACCAAACATTTTTTACTGTGGTAATCCTTTAATATCATAAACAAGCCTGTCTTCATTACTGTTGCTGTGAGAAGATACCATGTCCAAGGTGATTCTTATAAAAGAAAGCATTTAATTGGGTGGGGCCTTGATTACAGTTTAGAGGATTAGTCCATCATCATCAGAGAGTGGGAACCTGCAGGCAGGCCTGGTCCTGAGCAGTAAAAATGCTGAGGAAAAAAATCCAGAGAATTTTTTACATGTTCATTCATAGGTAGCAGGCAGAGATTGAGAACCTAGGCTTGGCTTTTGAAACCCCAAAGCCCACCCCCAGTGACATACTTCCTCCAATTAGGCCACACCTACTCCTACAAAGCCACACCTCCTAATCCTTCTAATCCTTCTCAAACAGCTCCAATCTAAGCATTCAAATATATGAGCCTATAAGGGCTATTCAAACCATCAAAACATCATAAGGAACATAAAACCTTGGTCTAAATTACAAAACTATTTATTGCCCAAGACAATATTCATGTTGCAGTGTAAAGATGTGACTTAATAATGACTATACCATTATCTTACTTTATATTGTAGGTATATTACATTATATCACAGATAGTGCTGAAAACACTTTGTGAGACATACACTTGCAACTGCTGATAGTCATTGGTTTTCAATGTGAGAAAGCCCAACCCTGAACGTCTTAAGATGCAAAGAAATTCACAGGTTTAGATTCTTACAAAATGACCAATTCTTTATGATTTTAGCCTTGTCTCAATCCAGAAGGTTCAAAATGTTCCAAATCTTGCTATTTCTTAGCTTCACTTTTCTTATGTGTGTATACATACATACGTATAACCATATTTTAATTTTTAAAATAATAATATGTACTAGTATGATTGTGTATTGAGGTGGGAATACCATATTATGATGGCCAAGTTGGGTCTCTTCTTCTACCTTTATTGTGTTCTAGTGATCACAGATACTAAACAGAGACATGGTGAAACTAAGAGAGATTATGAACCAAATGGATTTAACGGATATCTATGGAACATTTCACCCTAAAACAAAAGAATACCTCATGGTACCTTCTCAGCACCTCATGGTACCTTCTCCAAAATCAAGCATATAATTGGTCACAAAACAACCCTCAACTAATACAAGATGATTAAAATAACACCAGATCAGATCACCATGGCCTAAAGCTGGTCTTCAATAATAGCAAAAATTGCAGAAAAGCCCACATACATATGGAAACTGAACAACTCTTTACTCAATGATAACTTGATTAGGGAAGAAATAAAGAAAGAAATTAAAGACTTCCTGGAATTTAATGAAAATATTAACACATCATACCCAAACTTATGGGACACAATGAAAGCAGTGCTACGAGGAAAGTTCATAGCACTAAGAGCCCTGGTAAAGAAACTGGAGAGATCTTACACTAACAACAGCACACCTGAGAGCTCTAGAACAAAAAGAAGCAAACTTACACAAGAGGAGCAGAAGGAAGGAAATAGTCAAACTTGGCCAAAATCAACCAAATAGAAATGAAGAAAATAATACAAAGAATCAACAAAACCAGAAACTGGTTCTTTGAGAAAATCAACAAGATAGATAAACCCATAGCCAAATTAACTAAATGGTCGAGAGGCAGTATCCAAATTAACAAAATTAGAAATGAAAAGGGAGATATAACAACAGAAATGAAGGAACTTCAAAAAGTCTTCAGATCCTACTATAAAAGCCTATACTCAACAAAACTGGAAAATCTAGATGAAATGGATGGGTTTCTAGACATATACCACATACCAAAGTTAAATCAAGAGCAGGTAAACTATCTAAACAGGCCCATATTGTTCAAGGAAATAGAAGTTATTAAAATCCTCCCAACCAAAAAAAGCCCAGGGCCAGATGGATTTAGTGCAGAATTCTACCACACCTTCAAAGAAGACTTGATACCAATTTTTCTCAAACTATTCCATAAAATAGAAAGAGAAGGAACACTACCTAACTCATTCTCTAAAGCCACAATTACTCTGATACCTAAACTACACAAGGACCCAACCGAAAAAGAGAACTTCAGACCAATCTCGCTTATGAATATCATAAGCAAAAATACTCAATAAAATTCTTGCAAACCAAATCCAAGAACACCTCAAAACCATCATTCACCACAATCAAGTAGGCTTCATCCCAGAAATGCAAGGCTGGTTTAATATACAACATAAACAAACTCAAAGAAAAAAATCACATTATCATCTCCTTAAATGCAGAAAAAGCATTTGACAAAATACAACACCCTTCATGTTAAAAGTATTGGAGAGATCAGGAATTCAAGGCCCATACCTAAACACAATAAAAGCAATTTACTGCAAACTAACAGCCAATATCAAATTAAATTGAGACATACTAAAGCAAGACAAATATGCCTACTCTCCCCATATCTATTCAATATAGTACTCAAAGTGCTAGCTAGAACAAGACAACAAAAAGAAATCAAGGGGATACAAATTGGCAAAGAAGAAATAAAGGTATCACTATTTGCAGATGATATGATAGTATACATAGGCAACCCCAAAATTTCTACCAGAGAAATTCTCCAGCTGATAAACAACTTCAGCAAAGTGGTTGGATATAAAGTTAACTCAAATAAGTGAGTAGTCTTTCTTTATACAAATGATAAACAGTCTGGGAAAGAAATTAGAGAAACAACTCCCTTCACAATAGCCACAAATAATATAAAATATCTTGGGGTAACTCTAACCGAACAAGTGAAAGACCTGTATGACAATAACTTCAAGTCTCTCAAGAAGAAATCAAAAAAGATCTCAGAAAATGGAGAGATCTCCCATGCTCATAGATTGTCAGAATTAACATTGTCAAAATGGCCATCCTACCAAAGGCAATCTATAGATTAAATGCAATCCTCATCAAAATCCCAACACAATTCTTCAAAGACATGGAAAGAGCAATTCTCAACTTCATCTGGAAAGGAAAAAAAACTAGAATAGTGAAAACAATTCTTAACAATAAAAGAACTTCAGGGGGAATCACCATCCCTGACCTCAAGCTTTACTATAGAGCAATAGTGATAAAAAAAAACTGTGTGGTATTGGTTCAGAGACAGACACATTGATCAATGGAATAGAATTGAAGACCCAAAAATAAAACCACATACTTATGGACACTTGATCTTTGACAAAAAAAAAGTCAAAAATATACAATGGAAAAAAAGAAAGCATCTTCAATAAATGGTACTGGTCTAACTGGCTGTCTGTATGTAGAAAAAATGAAAATAGACCCTTATTTGTCACCTTGCACAAAGATCAAGTCCAAGTGGATCAAGGACCTCAACATAAAACCAGATACACTGAATCAAGTAGAAGAGAAAGTGGGAAAGAGCCTTGAACTCATAGGCACAAGGGGAAATTTCCTATACAGAACTCCAATGACTCAGGCTCTAAGATCAAGAATTGATAAATGGGACCTCAGGAAACTGGAAAGCTTCTGTAAGGCAAAGGACATAGTCTACAAGACAAATTGGCAACCCACAAATTGGGAAAAAAATCTTCACTAACCCCATATCCGATAGAGGGCTAATAACCAAAATTTATAAAGAACTCAAGAAACTAATCACCAAAAACACAAACAGGCCAAACAAAAAATGGGGTATAGAACGAAACCAAGATTTCACAACTGAAGAATCTTGAATGGCTGAGAAGCACCTAAAGAAATGTTCAAAGTCCTTAGTGATCAGAGAAATGTAAATCAAAACAACCCTGAGATTCCACCTTACACCAGTCACAATGGCTAAGATCAAAACCTCAGGTGACAGCACATGATGGAGAGGATGTGGAGAAAAGAGGAACACTCCTCCATTGCTGGTGGGATTGCAAACTGGTACAACCACTCTGGAAATCAATCTGGAGGTTCCTCAGAAAATTGGAAATAGATCTACATGAAGACCCAGCTATACCACTCTTAGGAATATACTCTAAAGATTCCCTACCATGCCTCAGGGGCACATTGTTCCACTATGTTCATGGCAGCCTTATTTGTGACAGCCAGAAGCTGAAAACAACCCAGATGTCTCATGACAGAATGGATACAGAAAATGTAGTTCATTTATACAGTGGAATACTACTCAGCTATTAAGAACGAGGACTTCCTGAGTTTTGCAGGCAAATGGATGGAACTAGAAAATAACATCCCGAGTGAGGTAATTCAGACCCAAAAGGACTTGCATGGTATGTACTTACTAATAAATGGACATCAGCCACAGAACTCATAAAGTTAAACAAGCTGAAGTGCCCAAGTGAGGATGCCTCGGTCCCTCTTGGGAGGGAGAAGAAAGCAATCACAAGTGGGGAGGAGAGAGGGAGAGAGGGAGGGAGGAAGGGAAGAAGGGAGGGAAGGAGGGACCTGGGAGGGAAAGTGGAGTTGGGGGGGGAGTGGGGGGAAAGGGGAACCTGACTTGGTATTGGGTGAGAGAAAAGGGCTGAAGCCTTGAGGGCCAGCAGAAAGAATAGAAACAGGCAACCTCAGAAGATAGGAGGTTGGGGGACCCTCCAGAATGCACCAGAGACCTGGGAGGTAAGAAACTCTCAGGACTCAAAGGGAGAGACCTTGGATGAAATGCCTGACCATAGGGAGAGGGAACTTATAGATCCCACCTCCAACAGGAAGACAGAGCATCAAATGAGGGAGAGGAGGGCCATCCCACAGTCACAACTCTAACCCATAATTGTTCCTGCATGAAAGAATTACAGAGATGGAACTGGAGAGGAACCTGAGGGAAAAAAGGTTCAGTGTGACAGGCCTAAAGTGGGATCCAGCTCAAGGAGAGGTCCCAAGGCCTGACACTAATACTGGGGCTAAGGAGCACTCACAAAGAGGGACCCAGCATGACCACACTCCAGAAAACCCAAGAAGCATCTGAAAGAGTCAGATGCAGATATTTGCACCCAACCAATGGACAGAAGCAGCTGACCCCTGTTTTGAACTAGGAATGGCTGAATGAAGCTGAGGAGAAGGGCGATCCTGTAAGAGGACCAGCAGTCTCAATTAATCTGGACCCCTGAGATCTCTCAAACACTGAACCACCAACCAGGCAGCGTATACCAACTGATATGAGGTCCCCAACACATATACAGCAGAGGACTGTTGGGTCTGTGTTCATTGAGAGGTGATGCACCTAACCCTCAAGACACTGGAGACCCCAGGGAGTTTAGAGATCAGGTGGGGTAGGGTGTGGGAACATCCATGTGGAGACAGGGGTTGGGGAGGAGTTATGGGATGTGGAACAGTGGGAGGGTGGATGAGGAGGGTATAAAAGATAAAAGGGGGTATAAAAGTGTAAAAAATAAATTAATTAATTATTTAATTTTTAAAATGCACATGCTGTCTTCTGAGAACCAAGGGATGAGGCCATTAAATGCTAATTCATGGGATAATCGACAGGGAACCTGGGGAAATGATTGAACTGATATGCAAATAAAAGATTGGGCTTTGGTCTGCAAGAGAGAGAGAGAGCTACCCAGAGAGAACTGCTTGGAGAGTGAGCACAGGTCTTTTAGAATTTTTCTAACACGATTTCTGACCTTGGTCAGAAAAGCCAAGAATTACTTAGAGAGCTAACACAGCTCTTTTAGATTGTTTTCTAGCAGCTTTTCTTTTTTGGAATTTGTCTGGCAGGTTCTCTGACTTTGATCATAAAAACCAAGAATTTTTTCTACCAGTTCTTCTGACTTTGGTCGGAAAATCCCTGAGCTATCCAGAGAGCTTTTATAATTATTTTTTTAGCAAGAGAGAACTGTCTCGAGTGGAGAGCTGTCTAGGGAACCATCTCAAGCAGACTACAGAGCTGTCAGCCTGTACCACAATTGACTTTGAGTCATTTCCTCCAACGTCCCCAAATGCCCCTTCCTCAGGACCCTTCAGCAAGCTGAGGTTGGTCCTTGGCACCCACCACTTCCCTCCCACCCACCATTCAAGGATCAGCTTGGCCACAACCTATAGTCCCCACCATGATGAAATATCTTGTCACATGCCCCAAAGTAATAAGCCTTCCCAGGATTGAAATCTCCAAAATTGAGACTTGAACTTTTCCTTTAAATTCCCCTGATTGTTTTATCAGAGTGATAAGAAGTTAACTAATACACAGACGGTGTCATTAGAAACTTCCCAGAGTTCAAAACACGGTAGTTGGAAATGCATGGTAAACATCACACTCTTGAAAACATTAAAGAAATGCACACCATAAACTTGGACACTTAAAATTATACAGCACATAAGAAAATGAGGACTTTCCATTATATATATATAATGGAAAGTATATATCTATATATATGTGTGTGTGTGTGTGTGTGTGTGTGTGTGTGTGTATACATATATATACATATGTACATATTTTATATATATAAAATGGAAAGTCCTCATATATATATACCCTCTTACCATTAAGGGAAGGATAGACCACCATTTGTACACACACTTTACACAAAAGACACTATTTGAGTGGCCAAGTTATGGGCAGAGAAATATTCCACTTTATTAGTCACCAGCAAAGCAGCTAACCATTGGATGATGAGGCGTAGGGTCCCCAATAGAGGAGTTGGAGGGTGGTCCAGAGGAGCTGAAGGGGAAGAACAATGATGTCGGTCACCCAGACACCTCAGTACTCCCAAGGACTAAGCCATCAAACAAGGGGTACACATGATTCCAGCCAAAAATGTGGCAGAGGAATGCCTTGTCGGGCATCAGTGGGAGTAGTAGTCCCTGGTCCTGTGAAGGCTCAATAGAGGCCCCAACAAAGGGAAATCAAGGGGGGGAGGTGAGAGTGGGTTGGGTGGAGGGGTATATACTTAGAGGCAGGGGGTGGAAGGAGGGGTTGGGGTTTTTCGGGGGAGGACAGGAAACCGGAAAAGGTTTTAGCATTTGAAAAGTAAATGTAAATGTAGATTATAGTCAATAATAAAAAAAATTAAACACCAGCAAAATGCAAATTAAAGCTACTACCCAATTGTTGAGAAATAACAGGTGTTGGGGAGCATATGCAGCACCCCAGATTTCTCAGTCAAGACTACTGTGAGTGTAAACTAGCAATCATTTGGAAAGCTGTTTGACAGTCCCATTAACATCAGCACATGACACATAACTGTCACTCCCAGATCTCTCCCCAAGCAATATGATCAGGAATGTTCATTAGATGCCTGATTTGTCATGGTCCAAAACAAAAAAACTGTCCAAATATCCATCGACAGTAGAACAGGTCCATAAATTGAGATATAGGTGATCATTTTAATGACCTGTGGCACAATGAACAAACAATAATTACAAGTAGCAACAAGAGTATCTCACAAACATCAAGTTCAAGGAAGGAAACCAGATCCATGAACACATAGATCAGACATTGTATCATTTCCATGAACACATAGATCATACATTGTATCATTCATTCCACTTACATAGAAGTCCAAAACTGGTTGAATCCATCTTTGTTCTCAAAGGTTGGTAACCATGGGTGAGGTGTGGGGGGAGGGGCAGGCAGTGACTACAGTTCAAAAGCAGGAGTTGGCCACGCGGGCTGTCTCTTTACTTTGGATGCTAGCTGTACAAGTAAGTGTATTATGTTGCTGACCTAGAGGGGGTTGGAACCTGAGTGTATTTTCTTTAAAGATATATTATACTATCAAGGTGTAAAGTAAGGGAGGAATCAGCTGAGTGTTCTGCCTCTCATTTCCTTTCCCTCGATGGTTTCATCAAGTTGCCTTTCAGTGTGGAAATGCTTATACTGTTTTAACAAGCCGTGGCTGGTTGATATGATCTCTTGATAAATGGTTTATACAAGGTTTTAAGAAGCACAATACAAATGTCAATATTAAGCAGCCGGGGCATGGTACAATCTTTTCTCGTAGGGACCATGTTAATGAATCAAAGGGGGTTTTGTTGTGGGTTTTTTTTTTTCCTCAATGGTGGTGGTGGTGGTGTCGTTTTCTGTTGTTTTTGCTGTTGTTGGCTTTGGGTTTTTTTCTGCTCCCCCACCTCCCCCTCCACCCACCCACCCTCCCCATCTAAAGGAACAGAAGAAGTTGGAGCATTTTCACTCAGCTCTATCTGTATAGATGATCATCCAGAAGCATTCCCAACCTCAGACCACAGACTGATTCCTGTGAAGGGTCACCATTAGTCAGTATTTTAAAAAAGGAATCAGATATAGCTTCCACTGTTGGTCCTGAAACCACTTTTGAAATAGCAAAGCAAATCTAACAAAGCAAAAGGACTTGAGGTCCTTGCTTATACCAGATCTGTCTCCCATTAGTGGTCTTTACCTTGCAGATATAGAATGACTGATGGTCAGATTTAAATAAAAACCTCCACATGGAGGTCTCAACTCCAGATTCCTCTGCGTGATCCCACAAGTCCGATTCAGCCTTTACTCTCCTTCCTCTGAAAATAAGTAATGAGTACTATACAAAATTGAAAATTAATGAAGTGATGGGTGGTCTTTCATGAAAAGATAAAACAGTGAGAGTAGGCTGTTATCTTCTAGGGGTTTCATACAAGAAAGGTGATTCACATCCATGTCGAATACCAGGAAAATAAATGTTGTAACCTGTCTCATTGAATATAATGATGTGTCTCTCAGAAGCTGCAGTACTATATCTTCCTGACACACCAGGGAGACTCCTACTCTCTCAAAGCAAAACTCTTGTGGCATTGTGTTTTCGATATTTCTCAGTGAATCTATGATTCCCTTTCAAAATGAATCAGCACTGAAGTTTTTCAGCTTATGCTCTGAGGAGCTCTGTGGTTAGTTGAGTAGGGACAAGAAAGACACTCTGGTTTGGGGGGGGGGAGTTGGGGTTTTTTTGTTTTGTGTTTTTGTTTGTTCGTTTGTTTGTTTTTTGAGCTGGAGGATATAGCTCAGTGGTAGAGTGATTAATCAGCATGCATGATGTCCTGGGTTCAAACTCCAGGGGTGGAGAAGAGAGCGAGACTAAGACAGAGACAGAGAGACAGAGATAGATATTCAGAGAGATTCAGAGAGAAGATTCAGAGAGAGAGAGAGGAAGAGAGGGAAAGAGAGCGATTCAGAGAGAGAGAGATCTGGAGAAAGATTGATTCAGAGAGAGGGAGAGAGAGATTCAGAGATAGAGGGTGGGAGAAAAACTCAGAGAGATATTGATTCAGAAGAAGAGAGAGATTCAGAGAGAGGGTGGGAGAGAGAGATTAATTCAGAGAGAGATTGATTCAGAGAAAGAGAGAGAGAAAGAGAGAGAGAGATCACTTTCTAACCCTCCAACCCCAGGATCACACAAAAGTTAACTCCCACCTGAGTTTTATTTGAGAGAAAAAAATTAACCATTTGAAAACAAAAATGAGGGGGCTAGAGAGATGGCTCAGTGGTTAGGAGCACTGACTGTTCTTTCCAGAGGTCCTGAGTTCAATTCCCAGCATCCACATGGTGACTCACAAACATCTGTAATTGGATCCGATGCCCTCTTCTGATGTATCTGAAGACAGCAACAGTGCACTCATAAATAAAATAAATAAATTTTAAAAACAAAAAAGAAAACAAAAATGAACATGTTTAACAGATAACTCATCTTCTGGTCCGATTATCCTTGAAACTACAAGTCTTGCCCCTGAGGAAATGGAGCCCAGCAGATTACGTGAGTTCCATCAAGTCCCATGGCTACTCAAAAGTAAGACTAGAAATGAGATATTTTTCTCTGACCCTCTGGCCTGCGTGAACTTTCTAAACTCCCATGTGCCTGTCATGGCACCTACAGTGTGGCAGTGGGACACTGTGAGTCTGAAATGATGTCATGCCCATTTCTACAGCCTCTCTAGGGTCGTATACCTTCTGTGGTTAGAGCCCTTGATGACAGAAACCATCTGCATTCTAATAAGTCAAAGCATGAGACATGAAATAATGTAAATAGAATCAAAGATAAACCATCAACAGCCTACCAAAGTGCTATTTGCAAGTGGAGAAAGGAAATCACTAGCTAAAAACATTAAATTGGTTACAATCTGGAATCCTTTAACAGAGTAAAGCTACCATGGGAACTGCCTAGCTAATTTTGAAGCTAATATAAGCTTCTTTGAATATCTATTTCACTGTTTTAAATAAGATATCCATGTTAAGTGCCGATGTAATTACATACTAGCTTTAAAATTTTGTGAATGTTGATTTGGTTTCTAAAAGAAATCTATTGTGATTAATTTATTTAGCTAGTTTGGTAGCCAAGGGGTTAATGACAGATAGGAACCTCTATTTTTAGCTAGTACTAGAGACAGGCTGACATTCGATCTAAAAATAGCCCTGTCTTTCCGCACCATTTTTAACCCTGCTAAGAGAGACTCACGCCTATCCAGATTAAGGATAAGCTTAAATAGCTCATCCTCAATCAATACCATGGCAACCAATACACAATCCGAATCTATCATTTCCACCGGTAGCCTTTAAGATTCTTTAATCACAAGACAGGAAATCTGTTGTATTTGGATGCCACATAAGAGTAAATTAATATTACAGGACATTCAACCATCTGCTTTTATTTAGAAAAGAAAACACATTTACGATGGTATAAATTTTGCTGTTAAGGAGAGATTAGAGCCATTTTATTAATTATTTACTTGTTTATTTGTTTATCTGTGCAACTGCCTTATTTCATAAAAGGGACTATGGTAGTTTTAGAGCTTTCAAAGGAGAGATAGAGAAAGGGAGGAGTATTAGGGATAGACTTTGTAGTTATGGCTACATAACCATTTGATTGTCCAGTTAAATAATAAAAATCAAGTAGGCTTCTGTGCAGTGGTAGTGTCTAAGTAATACTTCTAAATTAGGAAACTCAAAAGCATTTTTATTTTCCTTTCATTTTAGACAAAAATAGCCTTGAGGGTTCTTTTATAATTATAAAAATCAATATAAACTCAGTGAGATAAGACATGTATTTTGAGGCATACAAAGATAGTTTTTTTTTTAATCAACCTAAATCATTCCCAGGCAGTCGATAAAGTTGTGATATCATCATTCTGGCATCCCTCTGTATACACAACATATGCATGTTGTAATCACATTATATATATGAGACGTCTCTGTGCAATATTTACTCACTCTGCTCACTAGGAGCGTCTTTCTGTTATAATCCCTGGCATGTTGAGACCATAATTTATTTAACTAACCTCCTACTTGGAAATATCTAAGATGTTTCTAGAATTTTGTTATTATGAATAACACCACAATGAAGAGTATAATACATATATTATTGTGTTATAGGTCAGTATTTCATTTGTTAAATTCCCAGATGTCAAAAAGTGTAAAGGAAAGATGTGTATGTGTTGAAGCTTTGGTTCTACCTCATCCAGGTTGTACCTTACAAAGGTTGAGCCGATAGCTATATCACACATTTATGTATGGGGATAAAGTTCTTCACATCTTTACCAATGGTGAATATCTATGTCTTTTTAATCCTTTTACATCTAATAGATAAAATGTTGCTATGTTTTGTTTAGATCAGACTTCCCCTAGACAGTTCCTAACTCCAAAAAAAGGGAGGAGTGTAATTTAGTTCAATGAGAGAGCTTACAGAGAGGAATTTCATAAGTTCTTCTGATTTGAACATTCTACAGTTCTTCAAAATGTTCTTCATCAACTTCTTAGGCATGGACAACAAGCAACGTACAAGAGCAAGGGGCTGAATTTGAGCATCTAGCGAGTACAAAGACAGTCCTCATTGTAAGTTCCTTTTATAAGCACACAACAATTTATGTGCAGATTTAGAGCAAGTTGGTCTGACCCAGAAGCCAATATCTTTCACACCATACCACACTGTACCCCACTGAGATTGTTGTTTTCCAGAACAGGAGTACAGCCTACTCTTTGGCAGGATTAGGGTTTGAAGAATGACCACCATCATACAAAAAGTAATTCCAGCCAGGTATGATGGCATCCTCCTTTAATTCCAGCACTCAGGAGGCAGAGGCATGTGAGCTCAAGGCCAGCATGGTCTATCAATTCAACAACCAGGCAATAGCAAACAACAGCGATGGGGGCAGTTACAAGGGGAAGCAGTAGCCACCGTAGGCCTTCTTGGGGCTCTTCCATTTATACCCTCTCCAGAGTCCCCTAAATTAAACTCTCTGCAGCTGGCAAAATCACGCCCTGCTAGTGCATGAGGCAAATCATAATCACCTGTTAGAAAGCAGCCTTTTATCCCACACCTGAAACTAAAACAAAAGCGCTGGGATTTTAAAGAAACCAAAATTCTCAGTTCAGCTACTCACCCTCTCATCCACTCATGCCTTCCCTACCATGATGGACTGTATTCCTCTGAACCGTGAGACCAAATAAAGCCTTTGCCCTATAAGCTACTTTTTATCAGGTGACTAGTCATAGCAATGGAAAAAATAGCTAATATACTACCTTCCTTACCCTTAGTAGACACACAATATTGCCCATCCTCTTCCCAATATCCCTGTCTCTGTAGCTGAGAGAATTTTCCCATCGTGGACAAAGTAACATCAATGTACTATACTGTCTGATACTATCCGCTTAGCTAGCAAGCTCTGAGCCACAATTTTACATATGCCAGAACTAATAACCTTCTACCCTGCAAGTCTGACCCAGCTGGAGCTACAAATCTGAAAAAAAAAAAAAAAGGTATCATGTTTCCCAGATACAGCAAGACACTGGATACAAAGTACAATTGAGACACATGATATTTTTCAAGTTCTTTTAATCCTACCTGATTAAACTATGGCATTTATTCTCTCTCTCTGTCTCTCTGTCTCTGTCTCTCTCTCTCTCTGTCTCTCTCTCTGTCTCTCTGTCTCTGTCTCTGTCTCTCTCTCTCTCTCTGTGTGTGTGTGTGTGTGTGTGTGTGTGTGTGCATGTGCGCACACATATGCCACAGTACAGGTATGGAAGTCAAAGGCCAATTAGTGGGAGTTGGTCCATTCTCCCACTATGTGGGTCCTGGAGAGGAAACACAGATCAACAGGTTTGGGCCCAAAGCACTTCTGCCTGCTGAGCCACCTCATCAGCTCTGATTGCATTCTGGCGTGTTTCACCTTTGACTTTCTCTCTCTGGCCCTTTGAGTATATTCCAATTTCATGGAGATGGATCACTATCATGATTTCCATTAATCCACAACACATTAAGGCTGCTTTAACAAAATATACCTGGGAAATGAATTAATAATAAATTTATTTCTCGCCATTCTAAAGGCTGAGATGTCCAGCATCAAGCAAGGTGTTGGCAAAACACTGGCCTGTGAAGGTCCACTTCCGGGTTCATAGGTTGAACTAGGCTTCCCACTTTTGCTGCATCTTCACAGAGTGAGAGACGCCTCTGAGAGCTCTGTTGCAGAGGCACTTAGTCTCATACATGAGGATGCTGCTATCATGACCCGGACATCTCTCAGTGGCTCCCCTCTTACAGCCATCACACTGGGCATGAGGGCTTAATGCATGAATTTCAGAAGAACAGAAATATTTAGATGGTAGCAACAAGTAATTCACGTTTTCTGTAGCTTCAGGTCCTAATCTAGTTCAGCTACTGAGTTCTTAGAACTAATACACAGGACCAAGAAGTTAGCAAGTTCTGACTGGCTACTTACACTTGTGACCCAATAAGTCCAAATGTTGGTGTTGGTGTGTGTCTACAATGATCCAGCACCCTGATTTTACATAAACGCTCTTGTCTAATGCATGTCTGATATTTCACATAGTGTGCAGTAGTTTTTTCAATTTAATTTTATAATTATATGAAGTCCAATATGAAAAACAATGTCAGTATTTATAAACACTGAGATGCAATAGTTTCTGAAGGTAAAATACTCTCAAAAATAAGAAATAAAAAAGAAAAGAAATACCATTCCATTTTAAAATGCATGAAAATCTTTCTTTTAGAAATAAAACCAGGCCACCTTTGCATGACTTGTCTAGGTAGCCCCATGCTTTGATTAAGCTGGGAAAATATTGATTTGAATAAATGCCTGTGGATTTTCCAGGGTCTAGACTATGACACATCCTAAATTACAGATTGCCTCCCTGTGAGGTTTCTTTCTTTATTGTTTAGTTATTCAAAATATTTTCATCAACATATTTTGATCATGTTTTCCTCTCCCACAGCTTCTCTGGACCTTCCCCCACCCACCCACCCAACCACCCAATTTATCTTTTCTTCCTCTCCCTCTCTCTACCTCCCCACCTCTAGTCCTCACACATTCTTTCAAAAACTACAAAAAAGGGAAAGTAAAAACAAACAAAAAAACAGAGAAGACTAAAAATTAATGACTCCAAGGAAACAGTACCATGCAGACACAACAGGACTGATGCACACAGACACTGTGGAGCACATGCAAGACCTGCACAGGACCGAGCCAGATGGGGTCCTAACACTGAGGACAAAGTGGACAGGGGTTCCCACCCCTATCCAAGAAGCTGCTTGCAGTTGATACCTGCTGGCAAAGGGAAAAATCCATTTTCTCCAATGGAATGTGTCACTGGGTATATCAACCACACTCCAGAGTAGGCCCTATACCAAGAGTAGCTGCCAACACAAAGCCAACTCCATGTTTCTTGGTTGGTTGGTTTGTTTCGTTCTGATGTTTTTGAGGTTAGTTTCTATGTAAGAGGGAACGCCTCTTGAATGATGGCAGGCCATCAACTCATGCTCTTCTTTCTGTTTCTCCACCTCTTTTATTCCAACCAAAAGACTCAACAACACAGAGTATGACAAGACCGCAGCAAGCTCAGACTAGAGAGTCTCATTGTCTCACTAAGGGTGTTACTGATGTGAACAGACACCATGACCAAAGTGACTCTTAAAAAGAACATTTGATTGGGGCTGGCTCACAGGTTCAGAAGAACAGTCAGTTATCATCAAGGCAGGAGCATGGCAGAGTCCACGCAGGCATGGTGAAGGCAGAGCTGAGGGTTCTACATCTTCATCTGGAGGCTGCTAGCAGGATACTGACTTCCAGGCAGCTAGGATGAGGATATTGAGCCCATGCCCACAGTGACACACCTACTCCAACTAGGCCACACATCCTAATAGTGCCACTCCCTGGGCCAAGCATATACAAACCATCACACTCGTACAGACAGGAAGGGGTGAATGCTTGAATGTATTCTGGATTGATTTGGTTTAAAGGCATCATTTCCAAGACACAATTAGGATCTGTACTTGTGGTATTAGAGATGCATCGTGACAGCTGGGGCTTACTGGCACAAGTGCAGCTTTCCTTTCTTTTGTGCTCATTATTCTTGTGCATTTGTCACCAGTATTTTGCTCATGCAAAGAGCAAAGCACATGGCACCACAGGGTACCAGGCAAGAGGTGAGAGATGCTCTCAGAAGATACTGAGAGGAAGGCCCAGCTGTGGCTGTCAGGAATCCTATTTTAAGTTGTTGCTGTTATGTTGATGCCTAGAGTTCAGGCGGTTTCTATAACTGATGTCCTTTTTGGGCACCGATATATGTGCAGATAAGCAAACCATAGCCTCTCCTCCCTTTTCACACTGCTAAACTCTATTCTCCAGCATCCCTTGAGTTTATCGCTAATGGATTCTGAATGCAGAATTACACGGGACACTTTTAGGCTTGGTCCATGCAAATCCCCATGGCAGTCCTTGCTCCCACTTATACCAACTGGGTCTCCATGCCAAAGTCATGTATGAGAAACTGAGGAGCCTCCATATACCATATCCTTGGAAGACTATGTGACTTGGGCCACACAATCATCCATATTGGTTGAAATTTACATAAAGAAAATGAATGTTGATGGCGGGTCGCAGGGAATGGGAAGGTTTGTTAAGTTAGCCAGTGCTGACTCTTGTAGCATGCGAGAGCCCAGGTGATAGAGTTTGGGGAAGATCACCATAGCAATGAATTGTCCTTTAGGTAATGTCCTATCAGAAGACACATGAGGTCAACATGACATATGATCAGTGATAACTTTAAGTTATATAGAGAGAGATTGACTTAGTTGTGGTTTTCTGCTGTGAACAGATACCATGACCAAGGCAACTCTTATAAAGAACAAAATTTAACTGGGGCTGGCTTACAGGTTCAGAGGTTCAGTCTATTATGATCAAAGCTGGAGCAAGGCAGTGTCCAGGTAGGCACGGTGCAGGAGGAGGTAAAAGTTACACATTCTACATCCTGATCTGAAGGCCACTAGGAGAAGACTAACTTTCAGGTAACTAGGAAGATGGTTTCAAAGACCACCCCCCACAGTGACACACTTCCTCCAACAAGGTCACATCTACTCCAACAAGGCCAGACTTCCTAGTGCCACTCCCTGGGCCAACCATATTCAAGCCACCACATTCTACTCCCTTGCCCCCGTAGGCTTATTCAAACATATGACATGAAGTCCATGGAGGCCATATCTAGCTATAGCATAATGCAAAATACACTAGTCCG
This sequence comes from Apodemus agrarius, assembly GCA_964023405.1. Lineage (NCBI taxonomy): Eukaryota > Metazoa > Chordata > Mammalia > Rodentia > Muridae > Apodemus > Apodemus agrarius. The sequence goes on along the minus strand of OZ030011.1, from coordinate 25,166,286 downwards.
TCTTCAACAGTCCCATAGTCTATAACAGTCTCAACAATGTTAAAGTTCAAACTTCAAAGAAGAAGCAAATCACTCACCTCCAACATCACAGGATATACATTACCATTCAAAACATCATGCGAGGAAATACTGAACCAAAGCAAGATGAAAATCCAGCTTGGCAAACTCCAAATTCAGCATCTCCATGTCTGAGGCCAAAGTGCTCTTCAGATCTACAACTCCCTTCATCTTTGTTGACTGGAACAATTTCTTTCTTTTGGGCTGATTCTACTCCCTGTTAGCTGCTTTCTTTAGCAGGTATTCTATGACTCTGGCATCTCTAACATTTTGAGGTCTCCAAGAAAACATCAATTTACAGTTTATTGTTCCACTGCCTGGGATTCACGCATGATCTTCTGGGCTACCCCAAAGGGTTTGAATCGTTTCTCCAATATGCTGGAGTCTTCTGCTATGACTAGTCTTCACCAATAGGCTTGCTTCATGGTGCCAAGCCTCAGCTTCTTTATATGACCCTTTCAGTCCTGGGCCATCAACTGCAATTGAGGCTGCACCTTCACCAATGGCCTTTCCTGGTCTCTCACAGTGCTAAGCCTCAGCCACTTTCCATGACCTCTTCATGCTGTCAAAACTAGTACCACCTGGGTGACTCTTACACATGACCAAGTATAACTGAAGCATGTATACCTGTAACAACGGTACAATCTTTGTTATCTCTGGAACATAGCTTTTTTGTGGTCTCAGAAAAACACTTCACAGAAGATTTCACTTCAGCGATGCTTGCTCCTTCTTAATCACCACCAGTTTCTTAGCTCCAGCTAACCAGCACCAATTGTCCCAGTAGTCCCTTCTATTCTGATCTCTAAAGCCAGAGGCACATAGCCAAAGCTGCCAAATTCTGTGGCTTGTTGGGGCTGGAACATGGCTCCCTTGTTCTATTACATTATCACCAGCTTTCTGTTTTCCAACTCCTTTACTGCCTAAGATTGGCTGTCCTAGAACTTGCTCTGTAGATTGATAGTGAACTCAGAGATCTGTGTGACTCTGTATCCTGAATGTTGTTATTAAAGGTGTGTATTACTATGCCTGAGCCTAAACTTTTCATGGCCACTATGCTTCAAGATCCAAATAAAAAAAACCTGTGTCTTCCAGCCTCAAGGATTGAGCTCCATTTCACATCCTGGTGTCCCTTAATTACTTAAACCATGTATTTTTTTATTTTCCTTTGCTATGCTTGATCAAAATGTTCATCATGAGAGTAAACCAAAGGACAAAGTATATGCTGGGCATTTCTGAGACTTCCTGTGTCAATGTAATTAATCTGAGTCTCTTCACCTTATCCTCAGGAAGACTCTTCAGACAAGGGCAAAAAACAGAAATACTCTTCACCAAAACTTCATAAGAACAGTCTCTAGGCCACATGCAAAAGCTCTTTTCCTTTGAAATCTCTAGAGCCAGGCTTCCACAGTTCATATAATCCTCAGCACCAATGTCTTCTATATTCCTACTAGGATGGCCCACTAAGATCCACCCAAAGCATTCCACTGCTTTCCAAACCCAAAGTTCCAAATTTCACATTCCTCTTAAAAAAACATGGTCAGGTCTCTCACAGCAATACCCCACTCCTGGTACCAACTTCTGTCTTTGTTAGGGTATTACTGCTGTGAACAGACACCATGACCAAGGCAACTCTTATGAAAGAGAACACTTAATTTGGGCTAAATTACAGGTTCAGAGGTCCAGTCCATTATTATCAAACATTGCAGGAGCCAGGCAGGCATGGGGGGGTGGTCTGAAGGTGATCCTACATCCTGATCTGAAGACCACTAGGAAAAGAATGACTTCTTCCAGGCAGCTAGGATGGTCTCAAAGTCCACGCCTACAATGACACATTTCCTCCAACAAGGACACACCTTGTTGTATATATGTGTACATATAACAATACACACGTGTGAGTGTGTGTGAGGCCATCCTAGGTAATTATATAATATATATGTATATGTGTATAATATATATAATATATAATATATGTATATGTGTGTGTGTAATATATATGTGTATATATACATGTATGTGTATGTATGTTTCAGGCTGGCCTTAAATTTCTCTGTGTTCTAATCCTCCTGTCACCACCCAATACCATAACTAGTTTATGTAGTTTAAGGGATTAAACCAGGAGTTTGTGCATGCTAAGTAAGCTACATTCCCAGCACTCTGGGTTAAAGTTCTGACTTCAAGTTTTCTGCATTACAAAGCTCTCTTTCTGATTTCTTAATCTGCCCAATACAAGTGTGGCATTCTCATGCATTCTTTGGTGAGCCGTATATTCAGATCATTTCCTCTGTGAAGTATTTTACCAACTGACCCATCCCCCAGCCTTCACTTAATTTGCCCTGTTATCAGCATATTGAATTATTTGGGCACTGCCTTCTGCTGGTAGCAATGTGACTTAGTGCCTATTATCCTAATGGGTTTATGTCAATATGGTTTAGGGACACCCCTTTAGGCTTGTGTAATTTCTGTTTTAGACTAAAGGACACTAAGTTAACATATGAGAATTTTTTTTGGTTGATCACCATTTTAACGACAGTGATATTGGCATCAGATAAAAGACACCAACAACTTATGGGCATGATGCAATGTGCCCCCTCCAGTCCCTGCTCAAAAGTCCCCTCACCAGAGTATTCTATTTCTTTACCCTTAAACTCTTCGTTTGTAATAAATTGCAGTCTACGCTGTGTGGGTGTTTGAATGTGCTTTAAGACCATGAGTAATATTCTTAGAACAAAATATCAGTGAACTCACCAACAGTAAACCTGCCAGCTTCCGGACGGCAGCTTCGGCTCATGCTCTAAAATAACTCCAATACTTCAGAGATTGGGACTTTGTCAGAATACTATGAAAGGCTGGGCTTTAAATAAAACCATATTTTTCATGGATCTAAAGAACTAAAATCACATTTTATTGGACATAACATTTTCATTTTAAAAGTTAGGAAACTGGAGTCCAGAGGAATGCTGTGGTCAAGTCAAACATCCCACAAAGACCATTACTGCCCAAGAAAACCAGTCTCATAACTTCCACACTATTGCCAAAACCTAAGCATTGTTAGAGTAAAGTATTCTGGATAACTCCAAGATCAAAGAATACAGTTGTCTAATAAATATGAATATTGCTATGGTCCAGAGATAAGTCATATATTATTCCATCCCATATGAAAATGCCAAAGGATAAGAATAAAACTGTTAAACTATCAGCCTAATCTAGGTAGGAATACTGCATTGATTTAGAACTCCACATTGTCCATATACTTGATTTATAGAAAGATCTACTTCCGTGGTATAGTCTGAACAAGACAAAAAAGCCTGAAAATGACTGTCAAGAATTGTGTATAACTTTGAGTAATGGAAAACCCAAATGTCTAGTTATTTCTTTGGATTTGGTTTTTTTTTTCCTGAGACAGGGTTTCTCTGTATAGCCCTGGCTGTCCTGGAACTCACTCTGTAGACCAGGCTGGCTTTGAACTCAGAAATCTGCCTGCCTCTGCCTCCCAGAGTGTTGGGATTACAGGCGTGTGCCACCACTGCCTGGCTAGTTATTTCTTCCAAAAGTCAAAAGCTAGGAAACACCCTAACTGATTTAAAACACTATCAGTGACTCAGACTCTCTCTAGCTTTTTACTATGTTGAGTTTTAGCCTCTTATGGTTTAAGATACTGTTCAAAGCCCTTCCATTGAAACTATTCCAGACAGGGAAATAAAGAAGGCAGATACATCCCTTTTTATAAAGGACACATCTCTGGTATTGCATACAGTTCTTCTATTTTAGGTATTAACAGGACTTTGTCCTATGTGCATTCATCCTAGAAGCAAAGGAGAATGAGAAATGTCATTTTGAATCTATTAGGCTTTGCAGAGAATTGGGAATGCTGTTATTAAGCAGCATAAGGAAAATAGGTACCTGAAGCAAGTAATGGTTTCCATAAGTCATCCGTCATCAGAGAACTTCTATCTTTTCCATATAAATGAAAAGCAATGTTTTCATTTTAGAAAAGTTTGCTTTTTTGTTTAATTACTCATCTTTGGGTGGCCATGATTGAACCTACTGCAAGAGACATGAAATTGAGTAAAGAAAAAAGGAAGATGTTGCCTTTAATGGAGATATTTCTTATTAGTAAAAGTTATTCATTCCTACACACACACAGACACACACACACACACACACACACACACACATCTTTGTCTGCCCCCCCCCATATGATCAAGAGGATTTTCATTTTAGAAACCAAGGAAGGTATCCCCTGAGAGATCACCCATTGTTGGATTTGGGGGTGCCTAGAGAAAGGGGCCTCTGGTTCCACTCCCTGGTTGCATGCCTATATTAATGAGTTCATCATGACCCCCGGGGTGATCCAGGCAGAGGGGAAACGGTATAAAGAGACAAGGCCTGGTTGGGCGTGCCCAGCCACAAGTTTTCTCCTTTAGTGTTCCCTTCCTCTAATTCCAGTTGCCAAGGAGTGTGAATCACACACCTGCAGGTTCATGGCCTCCAGTGTAGCCAGGGCTAGAGCAGAAGGGGTCAAAGGTCAAGTGCATTGCAGCAGTGGGGACAATGGTGGCACATGAGCTTCATTTTGGAGTCAAGTCTTACAACATCGTGACTAGAAAGGTTGCTGAGGTGGAACTGACACCATGTTCCCAGAATTATTAGGATCAGAGTCATAACAAGCCAGACTTACCCACTTACCCTTAGTAAGCCAGTTATTAAAAGAGCCAAGTTAACAGTGAAATCAGAAAAGGGCGATTTAGTCAATGTAGCCCACAAAGAGATATGGTGAGCCTCCAGGTCTGTCTTCAGGGTCCTGACCTAAGGAATGGGTTTGAGAAGGCCAGAAGTGTGTGCAGCTTAGCAGTTCCCATCCGGGTGGTCCCACTCATAACTGGCTGGGTCCATCCTCTCCTGCAAGGTGGTCTAACGAACTGTGAGCACTCTGTTAACACCTTCAGGGAAACAAGTTCCCTCTCTAGCTAGGACCAGGTTTCAGTCTTTTCCTCCTCCTAGTATGAGATTCTTGGAAGATCCACCAAGCCCACGGGGTAGCTTGTTTGACTGACAGTCAAAGGTGGGATCTCAAATATCTCCCTAAAATATTGCCATGCCTGCAATGAAGAGTACGCTGTAGCCATTACTCATTTACACTGAGCACATAGACAAGAACAGTGTCAACTACTGTACTGGCTGGTTTTTGTGTGTCAACTTGACCCAGGCTGGAGTTATCACAGAGTAAGGAGCTTCAGTTGGAGAAGTGCCTCCGTGAGATCCAGCTGTGGGGCATTTTCTCAGTTGGTGATCAAGCGGGGAGGGCCCCTTGTGGTTGGTGCCATCCCTGGGCTGATAGTCCTGGTTTCTATAAGAGAGCAAGCTGAGCAAGCCAGGGGAAGCAAGCCAGTAAATAGCATCCCTCCATGGCCTCTGCATCAGCTCCTGCTTCCTGATCTGCTTGAGTTCCTGTCCTGACTTCCTTTGGTGATGGACAGCAGTGTGGAAGTGTAAGGTGAACAAACCCTTTCCTCCCCAACTTGCTTCTTGGTCATGATGTTTTGTGCAGGAATAGAAACCCTGACTAAGATAAGAACCCAGGAAGAAAAGAGACAAGGAGCCGGGCCTTTCTTTTTTCTCCTCCTCGCCTTAGCACCAGAGCAGCCAAGCACAGAAGAAGAGGGGGGCACATGAAAGCAAATTCTCCTCTTTCCAACAAGTGCTTCTGGAGTTGCAGTGGTTTGAATGAAAATGGCCCCCATAGACTCTTACAGAGTGGCACTTGTGGCCTTGTTGGCGGAAGCGTGTCACTGGGGGTGGGCTTTGCGGGTTCAGATGCTCAAGCCAGACCCAGTGTGACTCTCTCTTCCTGCTGCCTGGGGATCTGGATGAAGACCTCTCTGCTACCTGTGGAGCACTGTGTCTGCCTGCATGCTGCCATGCTTCCCACCGTGATGATAGTGGATTAAACCGCTGAACTGTAAGCCAACTCCAATGACATGTTTCCTTATAAGAGTTGTCATGGTCATGGTGTCTCTTCCTGGCAATAAAACACCGACTAACACAAGAAAGTCCCAGATGCCAGAAAGCAAGAGGCTCCCAGGACCTAATGGGGATGACGTTAGCTGAAATACCCAACAAAGTGGAGAGAGGTTAAGCTCAGTCCCCAGTTGAGGAATGGGGCCACCCACCCATCTCAAAAATTTTAACCCAGGCCGGGCGGTGGTGGCGCGCTCCTTTAATCCAAGCACTTGGGAGGCAGAGGCAGGTGGATTTCTGAGTTCGAAGCCAGCCTGGTCTACAGAGTGAGTTCCAGGACAGTCAGGGCTACACAGAGAAACCCTGTCTCAAAAAACAAAAACAAAAAAAAAATATTTAACCCAGAATCACTCATATCCAAAGGAAATACAGGGACAAAGAGTGGAGCAGAGACTGAAGGAAAGACCATCCAGAGACTGCCCCACCTGGGGATCCATCCCACATGCAGACACCAAAACTAGACACTATATTGTTGATGCCAAGAAGTACCTACTGACAGGAGCCTGATATAGCTGTCTCTTGAGAGGCTCTGCCAGAGCCTGACCAATACAGATGCAGATGCTCGCAGCCAACCATCAGATTGGGCATGAGGACCCCAACGGAGGAGTTGGGGGAAGGACTGAAGGAGGTAAAGGGATTTGCAACCCCATAGGAAGAACAACAATATCAACCAACCAACACCCCCCCTCCAGAGCTCCCAGGGACTAAACCACCAACCAAAGAATACACGTGGAGGGACCCATGGTTCCAGCTGTATATGTAGCAAAGGATGGCCTTATCCGGCATCAATGGGAGATGAGGCCCTTGGTCCTGTGAAGGTTAGATGCCCCAGCATAGGGGAGTGCTAGGGCAGTGAGTGGGAGTGGCTAGGTAGGTGGGGAAGTACCCTTATAGAAGCAGGAGGGAGGGAAATGGGATAGGGAATTTGCAGAGGGGAAACCGCGAAAGGGGATAACATTTGAAATGTAAATAAATAAAATAACCAATAAAAAAGAAAAAGAAAACTGGCTAAGGCCCACCCTAAGTATTCATGCTACCACTGAGCGATGTCCCCAAGACGATCGAGTTTACTACAATTTTAAAGCAATTACGCTTCAAAATTTATCAAGGGGAAAGTGGTAATTATCCTAAATACGCACAAGACAAACTAAATTAGCCTCTGAAATCCTATCTGTCCGAGCCTGAGCTTGGAGCTTTACTAGCGGGGTGATGAGAGAGAGGCCTTGAAGACTATGAGTGCCAAGTGTGGGCTTGCTCCTTCGTGCAGGGAGGACACAAACACTGCAAAGAGGCTCAAAAGCCACTTGATGCTGTGACTGAGAAGTAGCACATTAAGTAACAAAACCTTAAACGAGAGGAAGGATGGTCTGATGCAGCAAACCAGTGGATGCCTGCCTCCAACAGCTAGCTTTTACAAACAACTCGAGGATTTACACTAGACATGATGCTATTAAAAGATGTCTTAGAGCATGACATACTACCTAGATATTAAATGCTTTCTTGGGACTTTTACTGCTAGTGGCAGCAATAAATACCTTAGCTCGTAAAGCTGGCAGGACCAGAGACATAACTCACTCGGCCAGAGGTATATTTGGGGAAGGGTAAAATAATGTCTTGTCTCCTATTCTTCCTCTTCATCCTCATCTTCCTCATTCTCCCTCTCCTCCTACTTTCCCACACAGAGCAAGATAGCTGTCCGTAGTGCAGGACTCACAGCTCCTAGTTATAAGGAAAAAATCAGGGAGTAGCTACAGCCTCTATGTGCCAAGGATATAGATACTCTGGGGGGAGTGGGATGCTGACATCTCGGGTCCTGAATGCATCTCCCATTCAGTCCCTGTGGCCAGCTGACTGGGAGGGCTCTGCTAGACCAAGGACTCTCTGTCCCTTCCTGTGAAAATCAATGGGTAAGAAAAGAGATGGGCCTGGGAAGCACAGAAGGGGAAACCCATATCATCTAAAGGATCAGAGGTGGCTTTCCCAATTGGAAGCGAAGGGGAAAGACGCTCTTCAGACAAACAGCAAGTGCTCACAGCAAACACCTTTCCTGTACTCAGCCAACTGTAAAAGAACCTCGAAGGTCGCTTCATAATAAAAAACTTAAATATGAACAGGAAGTGTGTTTTGCATGGCCCCTGTTGCCAGGGCAACAGACAGTAAAGCTCGGTTTCTCAGCCCATGCCCCTTCCTCGTGTACCACAGATGCCACACCCTCCTTAGTACTGAGAGTATCCTCTGAATACCAGTGTCCACTCCTCCTAAATTGGGGGTTCGGAGTATGTGAACATGGGTGCCTGTGGAGGCCAGAAGAGGGCTTTCAATCCCTTAGAACTAGACTTACATGCAGTTGGGTTCTGTCTGACTTCGATGCTGGAAACCAAACTCAGCTCCTCTGCAAGAGCAGCAAGCTCCCTTAACCAGAGTCATCTCTCCAGCCCAAAAATCTTCACTCCTTCAAGAACAGCAGGCAGTATTCTCTGACATAACATAGAACACCGTTGAGTCCAATTCCTCTCCCTCCCTTAAGAGTCCTTTGCCTTGGGGCTGGAGAGATGGCTCAGTGGTGAGGGGCACTGACTGCTCTTCCAGAGGTCCTGAGTTCAATTCCCAGCAACCACATGGTGGCTCACAACCATCTGTAATGAGATCTGATACTCTCTTCTGGTGTGTCTGAAGACAGCTACAGTGTATTTATAACATACATACATAAATGAATGAATAAATACATAAATCTTTAAAAAAAAAAAAAAACAAGAGTCCTTCACCTTAACCTAAAAGAACTGCCACTTCCTTTAGGTGAGAAACAATTATTTCACCTTGGAAAAAATATGCCTCAGAAATGAAACTCCTTATTTATTTATTTATTCATTCATTCATTCATTCATTTACAGGAAAGGCAAGGAACACCAACATCAATGACATAAACTGAAACACTGCCACGTATTCCTTCAGTGATAATTATGCACTAGGCACATGGTCTTTGACTCACGTTTCCCTCAGAACGCGATGGGATTCTCTCCGATTCACTTACATGCTCTCCGGTCATCTCAGAGCTTTTAACTGCTTTGAACAGGATCATCAGGAGCTGGATTTCCACAGAGAACCTGTCAAGTGACAAGTGGAAAAAAAAAAAAGGCTATTAAGCATAGCCTGGGATCAAGTTCCTTTGAACCAGGCGCTATTGGCTGTGTGAGCTTAATGAAAAACCTGGTTTCTTCACCTGTGGGACAGCATTTTGCCTGTGAGATTGGCAGAGGGGGCAGCACGTATCTGGTTTGCAGAAAGCTTGGCTGTTGAAGCCTCACTCTCTGGACACTGACCCTGATTGAAGACTCAAGTGCAATCATTCATGTGGAACATAATGTCACTAAGCGTCCAGCAGGGTCCAGACGTGAGACGGAGAGGGGCTTCTTTCTATCAAGCCAGTTGCCACTATCTGCAGATAGGAGTCCATCCCTCCAGGGAACTCAAGAGAGAGCATATCAGCATTTTCCTTGCCAGGGTGTGAGGGAGCTCGGCAGTTTATCCTCATCTATATAGTTCTTGTTGTCAGACTGTAAGAGCCTTAGCTCATTAGTTCCTTGGTCTTTAGGCCAGGCATGGTGGCACACATATTTAGCCCCAGTGTTTGGGAGGCAGAGGCAGAGGCAGAGGCAGAAGAATCTCTTTGAGTCTGGGGCCAGACTGGTCTACACGGTTAGTTCTAGGGTCTGCCAATCCTGCATAGTAAGATGCTGTCTCCAAATAAAAAACGATACTTTAAAAATATATTTCAGCCGGGCGGTGGTGGCGCACGCCTTTAATCCCAGCACTTGGGAGGCAGAGGCAGGCGGATTTCTGAGTTCGAGGCCAGCCTGGTCTACAGAGTGAGTTCCAGGACAGCCAGGGCTAAGCAGAGAAACCCTGTCTCGAAAAAAACCAATAAATGTATATATATATATATATATATATATATATATATACACATACACACACACATATATGTATATACATATATATGCGTGTATATATATGTGTGTGTATGTATGTATATATATGTGTGTGTATGTATGTATGTGTATATATATGTATGTATGTGTATGTATGTATATATATATATATATATATATATATATATATATATATATTTCAGCCGGGCAGTGGTGGCACATGCCTGTAATCCCAGCACTTGAGAGGCAGAGGCAGGCTGATTTCTGAGTTCGAGGCCAGCCTGGTCTACATACAGAGTGAGTTCCAGGACAGCCAGGGCTATACAGAGAAACCCTATCTCAAATACACACACACACACACACACACACACACACATATAAAAAAAATCTCATTTACCGAGGGCAGTTTTGAGACTGGTTTGTCTAAGATGAAACACTTAAGCAAACTCACCTTCTCCATTTTGTGTGAACATGAGTAGTTATAAACATCACTCTTCTCCTGTTTGGGTAGCATTACTAAGAGAGGGAGCATGCTTACTGAGGACACTGGGACCTGTCTCTCGCTGTCCATTCCCTGACTTAGGGGAGTGAGCACTAAATCAGGAGCCAGGGAACCAGGTTTGTAGGATCATAGTTTATCTTCCCCAAGATCCTTTTGATTCACTGACTTCCTCCTACCTCCTCTGAAAACTCCTTTAAGAAAATAAATTGTGGACTGGAGAGACAGCTTGGTGGTTGAGAGGATCCGGGTTCAGTTCCCAGCAATGGTGGTTCACAAGCACCAATTACCCATCCAGGGGGCCCTCTTCTGACTTCCAGAGGTAGCAGGCATGCATGGATTGATTTTATTATACAAATCCAGACACATAAAATAAACCTTAGAAAAGTCCATTTCATGCTGTTGGATAATCTAGAGTTTGCTCTAAAACATAAAGCATTAGGAATACTAATTGCTTACAGGAAAGAATTCTCAGCAGGCAAGAGAGAAAATAGGCTGAGTCAAATAAGGGACAGCATGGTGTCTGAGGGGTCGAGGGTGATGCCCTCCGTTCTCTAGGCGTGCTTGCTTAACCGTTCCATAAAAGAAGTTGCTTCTAAACAAACAGTTACAGTTGAATATAAATGTCTCCCACAGGCTAACCAATTTCATCAGCTCACTGGACTCCTTCTGGGGGCATTGTTTTGGGAAGGTTCTGTAAATTTTTGGACATGGAACCTTGCAAACAGAATCACAGAACAGGACTTATGCGTGATAGCCTGCCTGGTTCCAGCCCAAGCCCTCTGTTTCTTCATGCAATACGATACGGCCAAGCAGCCTCAAGTACCCACCAACAGGGCAGCAAGTTGCCCCTGACCTCACCGTAATGTCCTCGCTGTGATAGACTGCACCTCTCAACACATGAGCCAGAATAAATCCTTCTTCCTTTAGGCTGCTTCTTGGAAGGTACTTGGTCCAACTGAATGAGAAATATGATTTCCAAATTCTTTTCTTAAGCGGAATTATCTGTCTAGATGAACAACTTGGTTGTAGCTTTTGGTTTGTTTTTTGTTTTTTGTTTTGTTGTTGTTGTTGTTTTGTGTTATTGTTGTTGTTGTTGTTGTTAGGATCTGTTTTCAGGGACAGGGCCATCTATAAACAGAGAGCGAATACCTTCAATGCAAGTAATTGGCTCCTTAGGCTGGGTATCCTTCTAACTTATTGTGGCAGTTGATTGGCAGAAGAGTATATCAAATGTTCCTATGCTATAAGAACAGGTTACCTTGTAACCAACAAGTGAGTCATCTTCACAGAGACTTGTGCTCTTTATTGAATGAAAGTATTTGATGAACACAGCTGGGAAGAAACAAAGATGGAGGACTGTGACAATTGTCCATGGGCCTGATGTCTGAAATCTTGGCAAGCCTTTACCAAAAGGCTGCGATGTGAATGAATCTGGTAACGAGCAGCCAGCCACGCTGCCTACTGAGGTACTGTTTTGTGCTCTTTTCAAACACAGGGACAATAAAACTGGATTGTGGGAATAAGCATATTATAATGTACAGGGAGGGTGGAGAGGGGCTCAGCAGTCAGGAGCATCAGCTATTCTCTCAGAGAACCTGAGTTGGATTCTTAGAACACATATGGTGGCTCATAGCCATCTGTAACTCCAATTCCGGGGCATCCAACATCATCCCCTTCTGGCTGTGGTGACCACCCCCCAAACCATAAAATTATTTCATTGCTACTTCATAACTGTTGTTATGCTACTATTATGAACTGTAATATAAACATCAGCTAGCTATTCAGGGTATCTGATATTCAACCCCTGTGAATTTTTTTGATCCCCCAAGGGTTCACAACCCACAGGCTGAGAACCATTGCACCATGGTTTAGCACTGTGTGGTGGCTTGAATCTGTAACCCTAGAACTCAGAAGATAAAGGCGCAAAACATCATGAGCTAAAAGCTAATTTGGAGAAACCTTGTCTCAAAACAAATAAACAAAAACCCAGGGCTGGCATATCTTAGTAATAGGGAGCCTGCTTGTCTAGAAAATATAAGACCCTGAAGTATAATGTTCAATATCTAATACCAAAATACATAAAACCCTATGTGGTTTTATAGCTCATGAGAGTGATCAGGGACAAGAGTCTGTTTATGTTCAGGGATCACTGTTCTATGGCTTAAGATAATTCAGAATAATCACTTGAGGTCAGGAGATATTATTATCACTGTTTGTATACCTGTATTCCCAATAGATGCATATTACTTCAGAAAGAATTATAGACATTACTACTGTCTCTTGCTTTAAACAATAAAATTAAGAAAAATCAAATTATAGGTTGACAATGATGAAGATTGTTTTTATCCACCAAGGACTTTTAGATAACAACATAAGCTTCCCCGTCCTTGAAAAACAAGTTCTCACCAAAGATACAATTCACAGACCACATGAAGTTCAAGAAGGAAGGCCCAAGTGTGGATACTTCAGTCCTTCTTAGAAGGGGGAACAAAATACCCATGGGAGGAGATACAGAGACAAAGTGTGAAGCAGAGACTGAAGGAAAGGCCATCCCGAGCCTGCTCCGTCCCATATACAGTTACCAAACCCAGACACTATTGTGGATGCCAACAAGTGCTTGCTGACAGGAGCCTGATATAGCTGTCTCCGAGAGGCTCTGCCAGTGCCTGACAAATACAGAGGTGGATGCTCTCAGTCAACCATTGGACTGAACACAGCATCCTCAATGGAGGAGCTAGAGAAAAGACTGAAGAAGCCAAAGGGATTTGTAGCCCTATAGAAGGAAGAACAGTATGAACCAACCAGGGTCCCCAGAGCTTCCAGGGACAAAACCACCCATGAATCCAGCTGCATATGTAGCAGAAGATGACCTTGTTGGACATCAATGGGAGAAGAGGCCCTTGGACCTATGAAGGCTCAATGCCCCAGGGTAGGGGAATGCCAAGACAGGGAAGTGGGAGTGAGTGGGTGAGTGAGCAGGGGGAGGGGGCATGGGATAGGGGGTTTTTAGAGGGGGAAAAGAGAAAAGGGGATAACATTTGAAATGTAAATAAAGAAAATATCTAATAAAAAAGAAAAGGAAAACAAGTTCTCATTCTGCCTTTAACTATAACTGAAACAACTCAATCCAATTTCTTACTGTGTTTGCACCTTACAGTCCCAGGGTAAGAGACCCTTGGGTTAACATTGCTTGCACACAGCTGATTTTTCTCACACGGATGGAGCGTAAGCCTTTCCTAAAGCCCCCTCTAGTGACAAGCAGAGAATTAATCCATTTCAGATCAATACTGACACACTTTAAACTTACATTGTGTCGATTGGCTTTTAAATGAATCACATTAAGAAAGGGCTTAAAAAAAAAACACTGTATCTCAGATTCCCCAACAGTTTTCAGTCACTGAAACATAAAGGACTTTCTTTGTACAGAACTGAGGTCACACAAAATGCTCACGCATCTTTTGATTCTATATGTTTTTACGTGGCCCTGGTGGATCATTAAAAAATATTCCGTGATTTTCCTTCTTTTTGTCCTTTAGGAACTTGAGAATTAAGATATGTTACTAGAGGGCTGGGAGATGGCTCAGTGGCTAAGCCCTGGCTGCTTTTCCGGAGGAACTGGGTTCAAGTCCCGACACCCGCATGGCAGCTCACAACTATGTAACACTCCAGCCCCAGGGGATCTGAGGCTTTCTGGCTTCCATGGATACCAGGCATGCACATGGTGCACAGACAGACAAGCAAATTACTCATTCACATTAGGATAAAAACCACTAAAACTCAATAACAACAAAAAAATCATTCATGGTCAGGAGAGAGAGCTCAGCATGCAAAGACCCTTGCCATCAAGGCTGATGTCACACATAGTGGGAAGAGAAAACTAGCCTTATCCAACACGCATGCTATGATATGTGTGCACATATGTACATACATACAGATATACATATGCATACACAAATAAATAAATATAATGTGATTTAAAATGTTAAATATCATAATAATATTTAATAATAGCCCAATAAAAACAAAGGTACAACTTTGACCTTTTGTCTCATGTCTCTTTTCTGCATTCAGTGGATAATTTTCACTGACACTTCTAGGCACGTCCCAAGAGGTAAGCACCATTCTAGGATCCTTCTGTACTGTGAAATGTACTAGCTACCAAATAGAAATTAAATGTACAATAATAAAGCATTAAAATATAATGAATATAAACTACAGGTTTTATTAGGTCAGATGCTACAGACTGTTTATACATAATTGATTTCTTTTATATTACCATCCCAAAGGCTTAGAAATCATTTAGAGAGATCTAATTAAACCTTTAAAATAAGAGAAGAGAGGGCTAGAGAGTTGGTTGGCTCAGTAATTAGGAGCAAGTCTTGCTCTTGCAGAGGGCCCGAGTTTGATCCCAGTACTCACATGGTGACTCACAACTGCCTGTAACTCTAGTTCTAGAGAGTCAAGTCCTCATCTGGACTCTGAGGGCACACACAAGTGCACACACACACACACACACACACACACACACACAAACACACAAATAAAAAAATATAAGTAGAGGGGCTGGAGAGATGGCTCAGTGGGTAAGAGCACCGACTGCTCTTCCAAAGGCCTTGAGTTCAAATCCCAGCACCCACATGGTGGCTCACAACCATCCGTAAAGAGATCTGACCTCTTCAAGAGATCTCTTCAAAGAGATCACCCTCTTCTGGTGTCTGAAGACAGCTACGGTGTACTTACATATAATAAATAAATAAATCCTTTTTAAAAAGAAAAAATATAAGTAGAAAATTAAAAGCCACATTCTCAATAAAAAGAACAACTAAGATAAAAAAAAGTGGCCTGAAAATAATATCAAAACCAAATCAAGCCGGGCGGTGGTGGCGCATGCCTTTAATTCCAGCACTTGGGAGGCAGAGGCAGGCAGATTTCTGAGTTCGAGGCTAGCCTGGTCTACAGAATGAGTTCCAGGACAGCCAGGGCTACACAGAGAAACCCTGTCTCAAAAAAAAATACAATAATAATTTTGAGCATCTTTCAATACACACACACACACACACACACACACACACACACTGAAACCATTGAACCATTGAACCATTGTCCTTCACTGGACAATTCCCTCAAGAGCATATATTTTCTTTCCAAAACATAGATGTGCCAATTTCTGAATATGAATAACAACAATATACTATATACTGAAGTAATATACTGAAGTAATTTCTGAATGTGGAGTCATTCTGTTACATCCAGCAAAGGATCTTCAGAATCTTGTCTCCTTCCCAGAGGTCAATGCAACTGGTACTAATCCCCCATCGGAAAAGTTAAACCTGCGGTACCAGCTGTGTATGTGCCTGTGGTCAAGACTTGGACTGTCTCTGGGAAAAGGTGTTGTCTCTTGTTGACCTACACAGAGTAAAACCCAAGGACAAATTAGATTTCATTTGCAGTAATATGTTCATTGCAGAACTGGAAATCAATAGAACCTGATGCATTCATTCTTGAAAGAATAGAACGACATTGAGGCTTTAAAGAGAAACACCAAACCAAGGATGGTCTCAGAGAAAGTCAATCACCAGCCAATGCTGACATCAAGGCCTCTTCAGTCTCCTACCCTCCCCCAACTAGGCAGCCTCTTTCTTACCTCCAAGTAGAATATGCTTTATCTTTAATTGCAACTATTTTTCCCATACAATACATTCTGATTACAGTTTTCTCTCCACTTACTCCTCCCAGTTCCTCCTTACCTCATCTCCGTCCAGATTCACACCGCCTTTCTGTCTCTTGTTGGAATATAGGCATCTAAGGAATAATAATAAACCACAATAAGACAAATCAAAAGCAAATGAGAATAAAACAAAAACAACAAAACAGGAAAAGTTGCCAAAGAAAAACCATAATAAACACATATCGATGCAGAGATATGCATGTTTGCACACACAGGAATTTCATTTTTAAAAAACCCACAGAAAAGGAAGCCATAATATATACCCAAAGGACCCAGAGCAGAATATTTTTATCCCCAAGTCTGCTTTGGTAAGAGGAGCTCGCATCTCTTTCTAGTGACCCAAATCATTGTGTTTGCCCTCTAAATTTCAGCTGTAGTCAAACTTGGCATATGCTTACTGGAGATTTATTATGCACAGTATTATAAGCAAGGTGGATTTTCTAACCTCCTAATGGTGTAATAAATACCTTAGGGAATCTCAACTTTAAGTAACAATAAGTAGGAATAAAATTTTCTTTCTGCATACTATCCAATTCTACCTTTTAAGAAAGATTTTACTTTTAACTGAGTGTGTGTGGATGTACATACAACAGCAGCAGAGTCATTGGAAGCTAAAGGTATCAGACGCCCTGAAGCTGAAGTTAGTTGTGAGCTGTCCAATGTGGTAGCTGGGAACTGAACTTGGGTTCTCTGCAAGAGCAGTAGATGTTCTTGACCTCTGGGCCACAGCTGCAGTCTCCCTTGGTTCCCTTACTCTGTATCACCCTAAACATTGTTGGGGATATAGAATCATCATATTTCAAGTCCAATTTTCTCTCCTCTCTGTGTCTTAAAGGACCAGTATTCTGGGCATTGTCAGAACTGGGATTCTGTCCATTTCTTTTTTCTCCTTTCATTGTTATAGAATTTCTGATTTGCTTTCCTTAAGCCTAACTTTCATATTTGACTCTTCTGAAACAAAAGTCTCAGAAAAGAGAAACCCAACACCTGTACAATACCACATTTTCTCGGACAGTCACTGTCCATATCATAATACTTGTATCTGCATAATTTCCAGCATCCCTTTCATTAACATAAACAGGTACCTGTGGCTCAGCCAGGCTTAAAATTTAATTCATGATCAAACTTGTAGGCTATCTTAGTTGGGTTTCTATTGCTGTGATAAAACACCTCAACTAAAAGCAACTCGGGGATAAAACAGTTTGTTTCACCTTAAAATTCACAGTGCATCATGAAAGGGAAGTCAGGCCAGGAATTCAAGGCAGGAACCTAGAGGCTGACCGCGGAGGAACACTGCTTACCAGCTTGCTCCTCAAGGTTTGCTCACTTTGCTTTTCTACACAACCCAGGGCCAGCTTGTAAAATAACTTTTATTCACCTGATGTAGTTGTAGTCTTGGAGGCTTACTGCTGAATAGGCTCACCCTTACTAGGTCTTTCTGAGCTCTGGCTGGCTGGTTCAACTCCAGTGTTCTGGCTCAAACTCCTCTCCAAGATGATTGATTCAATCTGCTTCTCTCTGCTTCTTGCTGAATCGCTCTGCTCAGCTTCTGGCAATTTATTCTAATCGTCTGGCTCCTTCTCAATCTCTGGCTTCGACCGCCTCTGCTGACCTGCACTGAACTGCGTGAACTCACAAATGAACTCAACTCCACTGCACACACTCACTGCACTGACCCCGACTGACTGAATTCAACTGAACTGACACACTGACCTGCCCTTTCAAACAAGCTCCCTCCTTCTATAAAGCATCCTTACTTTCATTGCTTGGGGATTATAGGTGAGTACTAAAGGTGTGTCTGTAATCCAGCCAGAGTAGCCCTGTTGCTGGATTAAAACTCCTCTATACCAGCTGCCTAGGGATAGCACTGTCCACAGGGTTCTATAGAGACACAGAACCAATGGGATGTGTGTGTGTGTGTGTGTGTGTGTGTGTGTGTGTAAGTCAGCTTACAAATAGCAACAACATCTGAATTACAGCCCAGAGGCGGAGAACCCAGCAGTTTCTCCATCTTTGAGTGCCTTGGTTGTCAGAGTAGCCCCCTGGTGAGCATCTCTCACTGGGGAGGCTGGCATAGCTGCTCTGTCCACCGAGTCTGGATGCCTCAGCTGTCCAGATCTGGTGCCAAAAAACCTGACAGAATCCTGGAGAGCTGCTGGTCCTTAGATCCTGGTAGAAAACTGGGAAAAAAAAAACAAAACAAAACAAAAACTGGTTCTGGTGTGGAAGGATTCAGCACAGCAGCAGAAGAAATCAACTGGGTAGTTTAAGGGAAGGACAAGCCAGGAAGAGGTGAGCTATCTTCCTTTACAGCCATGACCTTTTAAATCTGGACTGCTACTAGAAGACAACATCCACAATCAGAGTGGGTCTTTCCAATCATTTAAGGCAATCAGGAAAACTGCCTATCCGGGAGGTTCTAACTTTCCATAAGGCTCCATAAAAATCAGCCATAATATATAGACACGCTCAAAGTTGAGCAAATCTGGCTCGGAATCCAGTATGCTTTTTGTGATTACAGAAGTTCTCAGATGGGATGTAGTTTTCTCCCCAGGTAACCTTTGGCAATCCGTAGTGACATTTTTGGTTGCCAGTAATTTGTTGCAATCGATGGGTTGTGGTCTTCTAGTGAGCAGAGCCCAGGAATACGGGTTGCTGAAATGGGTTGCTCAGAAGCCTAGCGTGACAGAATGCTTTCTGAACTCCTTCTACCCCGTTCTGATCTTATTTCCAGGGATTCACAATTAACTGCTGCAAAAATAAACTTGCAGAAAGCGGCAGAATCCGTCAACCCTTTTCTCATTGCCTTCTTCCATTCAAAACGAAATGATCTTTGTGGTGTTGATAATGGGGGAGCGAGTGTAGGAGCTGAGGAACTCAGTAGGCAGAAAGGAAATTCAACTAATGCTTACAAACTAAGACAGGGCTGGGAGGGAGGTTGCTGAAGATAACTCCCTGGCCAAGAGCGCTTGCGCTGCAAGCTTAGGGACTTGAGTTCGAATCCTAGGCACCCAAGTAAATAGTGGGTATGGTGACGGAAACAGATATGACTCGTTTTCCTGACAGTTCACTCTGGATAACGCCAGGCTCCCAGAATGAACAGATTAGGACCTGGAGCCTTTCTCCAGCCTCCCGCTGGCACTTTCGGAAGCCTGGAGTGCCTAGGGGCGTGAGCGGGGCGGGGCCTAGGAGCATACGTCCCTTTGTTGTGACGTCATAATCTGCAGCCGCGGATCCGGCCCTTAGCAACCGGCCTGGCGACCGTCGCTGTGGCCTTTTGCGCCCCCGCGGGCCTGGTCTCTTTATTTTCACCTCCGCTGCGGGGGCCGGCTTGGTCCCAATAAGAACCAAGGGGACACAACAGCGGAGGCCGCAGGAGGACTAAGCATGGACGGCAGCCGGAGAGGTAAGGGGCTGTGCGGGTTCAGGCTGCCCATGGCCTTTCGGGTCGCCTGCCAGCTCCTTCAGTGTCGCAGGGTAATGGCTGGAGCTGGAAAGGCCCGGAGCTCAGGGAGGCCCCGCATGCCCGGCTCATTGATCTACTGCCTGGTCTTGAGTTTGTCGCCCTGGCATCCATCCTCTGATCCTGGGCTATCTTGCAGCCTGTATCACCTGGGTATCTCCAAGGCAGAATACTAAGCCTGGCCTTTGAAGTCCGGCCTGAGCCCCAGATCAGAACGGCTGCTTTCACAGAAACGACCCTCAGTTTCCTCATGTTGGATGTAGTGGGTAAATACCCATGCCAGGGAGTTCTTGGGGATTAAGTGCAGATAATATGTAGCAAGCTCCTGGTGCATTTTAAATACATGAAATCTTCCACTCTCCCCCTCCCTCCAGAACTGACTCACCCAAACCTGGTTATAAGTCAATTGCTCCAAGCTGGGGGGAGCTGGGATACTGCATTTGTAATAAACTTTCAATGTGGCTGGTAGGTGGAGTGAATGTTTAATCACAAAAGACTACCCATAATCACAGTGTACACCCTTTTTCTGTCCTGCGTCATTTTCTGAGTCAAGTGGGGCCTGGGAAGTAGTTGTGACCTCTACCCATAAATCTTTACAAATCAGCCTAGTCGAAGTGTTCTTTCTTAAGGCTGGAATAGGTAACATACATACACACACACACACACACACACACACACGACTGGTGGTGTCTATTTAAAGGGTGCCATTAAATCAATCTGCTAATGATTCCCTGAATTAAGTCTTGCTTTCATCTTGCATGCACCTTTCTTTATTTTACAATAATTGATCAAAATAAGTGTTACTCTTAGTGTAGATGGTCAGCAGGCAAGGTATTCAGACACCATCCCAACCTAAGCTCTAGAGAGCACACCAAAATGCTCTTAGGTCTTTAGAAAATAGTTACAAAACAAACTCTGAACCCTTGCCATGTTCCACCCATAACCCAACACTTGTTTACACACAAGGCCTGTTAAATGGGTATTATTCATATTTTGAAATAAAAGATTATAAATTATTCCCCGAGTGTCACAGTTGGTGACAGAACAAGCTGTGAACCCAGACTAAGAATCTAAAACCCTCAAGTTCTTTTACTTTCTTTTGTATAGTAATAGACTTAGGAGGTTTGGGTGTTTATTTTTAATTGGGCGACAAATGTAAAAGGGTTTATACTTTATAACTTACCCAGGTGGCTTCACTTTTAGCCTATAACATATAGTAATATCATTGTTGCTGGTGTACATGCTATATTCAGTAAGTATCTTGGCTAGTTTTCACATACTATAAATTATAAGTAATTATAATTGCAATTGATCATAAATTATAAATAACCATTAATTTAGCTGAGGCTTAAATGCTTACTTTTAGTTTAAAGTAACTATCTTAGATTTTATTAGTTCCCTCAGCTATTTCAGAATATAAGATACTAAAGATACCGGAGGGAAAAGCTCCTCACTTGCTCACAGTGATCACATTCTTTTGTGGGGTCAGCCTTCAAGAGTAGTGATACAGCGGAAAGCCATCAATCAGCTTGAAGAACAACTGGTCCTGTGTCTAGTCTTTGATAGTAACTAATGAGGCGTTTTTCTGCTAGTTACTGTACTTTGCCCAGCCTAGTTGTTGGGACATGGGGAGCTAGACTTGTTCACGCTTAAGGCTTTGTTTTATGTCTGATGGGAGGAGGGAGATGGAGAAAATTGAGAATATTGGTCTGCCATCCATTGTATATTAGCAGCCTGTGCTGGAAGTGCAGGAGGAGACGACCTGCTAGAAGAACTGAGAAGAGCATGGGGAAGGTTTTTTAATCTGCCGTTCCCTCGGAAAGACCTTTAAAAGTGACCTATTCCTAAACTCGGAGAAGTGTTGGGAAAGTACTGAAACACATTTTTTTTTTCCTCAGTGAAGTTTCTTCTGGTTGTTAGTAAAATCAAATCATATAGAAAACCGAGCTGAAGAATTTGACTGTCCTACCAAGACCACATCAATATCAGGCAGCAATTTTTAGTGTTAATTTAGAGAAGACTGTTCTTTTTCTGGGCATTTAGCTTGAGACTGCTTTCAGATCATTCTGGGTCCAGTCAGGATATAGAAACAGTGCCTAAGTTATTTAAATGAGTATAAAAAATTGTTAAGCAGTCATGAAAGTAGTTAGAAGTATTAATTATCATAGCATTACCTAACACTTGCAGAGAGGGAGGCCTGAGAGAGAGCCCAGGTGGAATGGGCTGTCTGGGCTTCCCTTCAGCTCTGTGAGTTTTAACATGACATTTATCTGTTAGGAATGTTAGAAGTCAGTGAGTGCACATCTTAATGTAAATAAATGAAGAAGAAACAACTAAAATAAAAAACTGCTTGGGGAATACAGTATTCATGTTCTACATACTAGTTATATTAACACTGAAACGCTGTTCCTTTTTAAAGATTGTTACTGAACATACAATTAAATTGTGGAGAAAGAAATTGTTTTGTGATGCTGTCTATGTAATTTTCTAATCCCATGAAGTATGAAAGATCAGACACTATTTTTACATTATTGGAATTCTCTTTAGATATAACATGTTTAGTTGAATACATTGGTGTGTACCTGTAATTCCAATTGCTTAAAAGGCTGAGATAGGATCACTTGAGCCAAGGAATTCAAGACCAGCCTGGGCGTGGGCAGTATAGTAAGACCTAATCTCAAAAGAAAATAATATAATAAATATAACTCAAAATATATATTATCTCAAAACAAAAATCTAATGTGTCAGAAGTGAACAAAATAAAATCATTATATATCAAGTGACATAAATGATCTATTGATCCCTTCATCCAGTAAAAATAAAATCTCAAAGTAAACCATTTTGAAAATAACTTAGTTTGAAGACAGTTCAATGGAGAGCACTTGCCACAGACCCCCAATACATACAGTGCTTCACATAAAATAGTTTGTTTTCTTTAAAACAAACTGTGTGCACCTATGTGTAGGTTTGAAGCTAAGGTCAAATGTCTCTCCTTGGGAGTGCTCTACCTTTATTTTTTAAGACAAGGCCTCCCACTGTTTTATTTCTGTTGCTGTGATGAAATATCTCCATGGGTATTCCCCCAATGGAGGAACTTAAAGGTCTAGATAGGACCTAGGCACGTCCTTACTGAGACTCTTCGCAGGTAATTTTAGGCTGTGTCAAGTTACAGCTAAAACTGTCAGTGCCTGAACTCTGGAATTTCATTGATTCAGCTACAATAGTTTGTCAAACAGTGTCAGGGATCTATCTGTGCCTACCCTGTCCCCTCCAAAACTGGAGTTAAAAGCATGTGCTGCCATGCCTGGCTTTCTACATGAATTTCAAAATCAGACCACTTTATCAACTGAGCCATCTCCCAACCCTTATTTTCTCAAAAAAAAAAAAAAAAGTTCAATGTGGTCATAGGATTTTTCCTATTTGATAAATTATTGTTGGTAGTAACATAACAATGATTTTTTTTTTTTTGAGACAGGGTCTCATTATTTAGCCCTGGCTGGATTTGAACTTTTTATATTAACCAGGCTAGCCTGGAATTCAAAGATCTGCCTGCCTCTGCCTCTGCCTCTGAACTGCTGGGATTATAGGTGTGCACCACCATGCCTAGCTCAATAAAAGTTTCAGCAACTTTATTTAAAAATAAATGTGTTAATTTTACAATTCTGTATTGTTTTCTATGAAAGCTGTGTTTTGCATGTCCTAACTTGTGGTTTTTATTGTTGTTGAAAGTCAGAGCAACCTCTGTCCTTCCCAGATACAGTCCACCATGCCTGTTCACAGGACACTTGAGCACCAAGAGCAACGGTAAGTGGGCTGCGTACAGCTGCGGGCTCATTAAAACCCACTGTCCTGTGCTGGGCGGCCACGGGAGCTGAGACAGCACCTCTCTTAAGGAACACTGATTTGCACTTCACATCAGTAATTAGAATTAAATGTTGTAGGCAACCTTTGGACTCTGGGGATCACAATGTCCAACTATTATTGTGCTCTGGTTGTGAACCTAGCACCCCTGCTTTCCCACCTTGCCACAACCAGGGGCTACTTTTGACAGTACAAGGTCTGGTATAAGGCACGACTGCCTTGTTAAGGTGATGATTGTCAACTGATAAAAATCTCCAAAGTAAAATTTTAATATTAACCTAAAACAATTTTTGTAATTTTAACTTAAATGTCTTTGGCATGGGTTTTAAGAAAAACAATTTAGTTCTTATTTCTATGAAAAATATTTCAGACTGTCCCCTCCTAATAAGAAAAAAATGATGAAAATTTTAATTATTTCATTTTATTTCTTATATACATAGAAACAGCTAGGAAAGCCCATTTAAAAAAAACAAACTAACAAACCTTTGAAGCAATATCTGGTGGTATAAACCTGTAATACCAGTATCTGGAAGACTGAGGCAGGAGGATAGTAAGTTTATGGCCTGCCTGGACTATAGTTTGAAGTCAAGGTGATTCTGGGAACTTAATGTGACCTTTTCTCAAAATAAACAGTAAAGAGTGCCGGGGATAAAGCTCTGGGCTGGAGGTTTTGAATAGCATGTGTGATTCAAGAGTAGCTCCTAGGTTCAATCTTCAGGAGTGCATGCGCAGACACACACACACACACACACACACACACACACACACACGAGCATGCACTTGCAGAGCCAGTGCAGGCAGAGCACTCATCAGCACGCAGCTGCATTGGCTCCTATCTCACACTGCCTCCTTTGCAGGAAATGACACAGACTTAGTGCACAGCTCTGTGCTTCTATTAATTGGTGATAATAATGGCTAAAAGGATTTTACTGGTAGAGAGCGTGTCCGGGCACGGCACACGTCTGCAGGCCATGCCTTTGATAGTGACTTGAGGAGTTTCCCTGAGTGGGCTGATTCTGAAGAACTGAAGGCTAGCTCTAGGAGGGGAATCTAAGTGTCAGTGTAGAAGAGTCAACTGTTTTTCAAGCTCTGTATTCTATTTTACTGTTGAATTATTTAAAGTATCTGCTCCTGTTACTTTTCAGTTTTTTTTTTCCAGGGGCTGGGAAGATAGCTCAATGGATAAATAGATTAACGTACTTGCTGCGCAAATTTGAGAGTTGGATCCCCAAACCAATATAGAAGCATGGTGTGAATGGCAGCCCACCTGCCTGGGCAGACAGGGATGGGAGCCAGAGCAAGCTGGCTGCTTAGACGGGCCTCTTCAGCAGACTGGCTTCAAATGAAAGATCCTACCCCAGTAAATAAGATGGAGGATGATCGAGGAAGATTCCTGACACCTGTACATGTACCCACACACATGTGAACATGCACACACATGCACATATACCACACACACAGAGATGTAAAAAGTATTTTCAGTGTTTAAGAATATGTCTCCATAGTGTTTTATATTTGTATATTGATGCTTAATGCTTCTAAGATTCCCTTTAAACAATTTGAGAGGTGGTGGAAAGGTTGAATACATAGATTGTACTTAAAGCAGTCTGTGGATCTCGACTCCTGCTGTAAGTCAGAGACTGAGCACTCCGTGTGTACTCTTGTGCTTTGGGACTTGTCTGTCTCTCAGGCTCGGTGGTTTGTTCATAACCAAGCAAATGATTAAAGATGTTTAATTATGAGATAAAAAGATATAAAATAGATAGTGATAATTTAATAGTAGATTAACATTATTAATCTATTAGTAGATTATATTTTAGATTGTTTTAATAGATTATATTCTAGAATCTCCTTCCCAAACTCTCAAGCTTGTAAAACTTAACTCTTGAGGAGGTTGGAACCCAGGTGATGAGTTGCTAGTCAGTGTTCCCAGGGCAAAACGAAGCCTGGACACAGGGACATGAAAGTGTACGCTCCGCCTCCGCCGGCGAACTCCAGAACGGGACTGAGAATGACGTCAGTAACTGTATCTTGTGATGTTTCTATTAAATTT
Organism: Apodemus agrarius; assembly: GCA_964023405.1. Classification (NCBI taxonomy): domain Eukaryota; kingdom Metazoa; phylum Chordata; class Mammalia; order Rodentia; family Muridae; genus Apodemus; species Apodemus agrarius. The sequence goes on along the minus strand of OZ030011.1, from coordinate 25,140,675 downwards.
ACATGTGTAATGATGAAATATGTTTTAATTTTTAGCTTTTTGCACTGACTCCTCTTCTCTCAGACTAACCACTCTCCAACTGGTCAAGAATCACATGGCTGTTCACTATAATAAAATCCTTTCAGCCAAAGGTAAAAATGTGCAAATTTGAATTTCCTGTGCCAGTTTAACCCCTGCTCTGCTTCTCATTATGATAAACCTGTGGCAAAGGGTTTTTACATTATTTCAAAGAGAATTTGTATCTTAAAGTGAGATGCCAACTACTGATTATATCAATGGCAAATTTTATGTTAACAATATTTCAATTACATAATGCCTAGACAGCTCATTTAATGCGTTTATTCTAATATTCTTTTGTTGTGCGAGTTGCTCGTTTTTCTATTTATGTTTAAGATTTTATGTTTTTATATTGAAGATGCGTGTGTGTGTGTGTGTGTGTGTGTGTGTGTGTGTGTGTGAGAGAGAGAGAGAGAGAGAGAGTGAGAGAGAGAGAGAGAGAGAGAGAGAGAGAGAGAGCGCAAGTGTGTATTCAGGTGCATATGCATGTGTGTGTGTGCATATAGAAGCCAGCAGTCAACCTTAGGTGCCATTTGTCAGGAACCATCCATTTATTTTTTAAGAGAGTCTCTTTTAAAAGAGACCTTGGGCCGGGCGTGGTGGCGCACGCCTCTAATCCCAGCACTTGGGAGGCAGAGGCAGGCAGATTTCTGAGTTCAAGGCCAGCCTGGTCTACAGAGTGAGTTCCAGGACAGCCAGGGCTACACAGAGAAACCCTGTCTTGAAAAACCAAAAAAAAAAAAAAAAAAAAGAGAGAGAGAGAGAGAGAGAGAGAGAGAGAGAGAGAGAGAGAGAGACACCTTGGGCTTGAAATTTTAAGACTAAACTACATAGGAGGCCAGCCAGCCCCAGAGATCCTCCTGTCTCTGCCTCCCCAGGGTTGAGAGTACGAGAGTGCGCTGCCATACCTGCGTTTCACTGGTGACCGTGCTAGCTTCCCAGTACAAGGTGTTAGTATAAAGCTCAGGCTGACCTGACAGCAATGTCCTTCTGCTTTGGGCTCCTGAGGAAACTACATGTGCTGGGCTACATAGCTGAGTATGGTAATTCTCAGCTAAATACTGGCCTTAATATAATATAACCTGCTTCTTCTCTTAGGAAGTTATACGAAGAAGATGCTGGATGCTATTTTTCCTTTTATTGTTGATATTATTAAAAGATAACTTATGTAGAATAAAATGCACTAGTTGTAAGCATATAGGGAAATACTTTGATGATGTGTACATCTCTGTAACCACTCCAGTGTTGACAGTAAACAAAAGATCATTACCTCTAGCATGCGTGGCCATCTTCCTGCCCCTTGCTTTTGCTCAGTTTAGGAACAGAGAAGGGCGTGTATGTTTTAAATTGCTGCTAGGAAAAAGGGGAGTGGTATTTTATAGCATTTGAAATAGTATGAGGTTTGAATTTAATGTCCCTACGCACAGTCATGTTCATTCTTTTTCATACTGGCTGTAGCAGCCTTTGCATTATTAAATGAAGAATCAACTGGTTGCAACCGGCTGTATCACCTCGCAAAGCCAGGTGCTGACCCCAGTATAGGACTTTTCCATTATCCGAAAAGGTCCCCCCAATCTCTGAAGCTTCCCATCTGTTCTCTGTTCCTATACTTTTGCCTTTTCTAGAGTTTCATGTTAATAGGATAATATGAATTTATACTTTCAGTCTGGCTTCTTTGAATGTGCACAACACTTTGAGGCATCCATGATGTGTTTATCCATATTTCTTCCTTAGTTTTTGGTGGGATGTGTGTGTGTGTGTGTGTGTGTGTGTTTGTGTGTATGACAGCACACCCTCAGATGCCATTCTTATTTCTGAGACAGTCTTTCACTGATTTGAAGCTTACCCATTGGGGTAGGCTGGCTGGGCAGCCATTCCTGAGGCTCCACCAGCACACCTGGCTTTTTCCATGGCTCTTGGGGATAGAACTCAGCCCTGTGCTTGAGCGAGTACTTTACTGACTGAGCCATCTCCCCAGCCCTTAAATGTATTTTTTGTTTATAAATAGGATTCTAATTGATGGTGCATGCCTTTAATCCCAGCGCTCAGGAGGCAGAGGGAGACAGATCTCTGAGTTCTAGGTCAGGCTGATCCATGTAGTGAGTTCCAGGAGAGTCAGGGCTATGTAGAGAGAACTGTCTCAAAAAAAGAAATATTCCATTTAATGAATCTGTCATAATTGCTTGATTCACGACTTGGAGAATATTTGTGTTGTTTTGATTGAGTTTGAGTTATTGGGAAATAACTTACTGTAAGTGTTCACGTACAGTTGTGAATAGGTGTTTCTGTTCCATATGGGTAAGTTTATTTTACTAGGAATAGAGCCGTGGGTATGTTTATGTGTGCATTCAGCTTTGTGTCAGAATCCTTTCCAGAGTGGCTGCTGGCTTCTTTCCTGTACCACTGTATCCTCAGCAACACTTGCTGTTCCCAGGGGAGAGTAATGTCTCTTCTTTGTGAATATTTCCAAGGTTAGCGATAAACTTGAATGTTACTAATTTATTTTTACTAACTTTACCTAATTTTTATTTACGTTTTTTGTGACTGGGATCTCACTATGTAGCCTCAAAAACTGAACTTTAAAATGTTTAGGTTATGTTTTAAATAATTGAGGAAAATAGCACATTGTGGCATTAAAATCATATAAAATCTAGCTCGGTTTTCAGATACTTTAGAATTTGTATTTTAACATGTTTAAGAGACAATTGTCTATCTTAGTTTTCTAAATTTGCTTTATTCTAGAAGCTTTTGATTATTCCATTTAAATTTGTGGTTTATTTTGAGTTTTGGTATATAGGATGAAAAAAAGGTTACTGATTTTTTGCCTACTCATATATAAACTTTCTGGTATCAATTATTGGAGTAATTCCCTATTGAATTACTTCAGCATCCTTTGACCAGATGTGTAAATCTGTCTTGAGGAATAAATGTGCATACCTACATGTCTGCCTTTCTGCCCACAGCATCCTGCTTTGTTTTCAGACCATCTCAGCAAGTCTTGAAATAGGTGTGGGAATGCTCCACTCTGTCTCCGTCTGTTCACGTGTGCTGGTGTGCCAAGATAAGGCCTGGCTTCCGGCCAGCAGTGCTCTGCTCACGCCTTGTTCAGTCTGCCTTATGTGCTGTATTCAGTGGTTACACTGCTGTTTTCACGGTCACCAGTATTTTCTTCCACATTACCCAATGAGCTGTTAATCCCACCTAGTATTTTTTAATCTGCTATCTTATTTTTAATCTCTAGAAATACAATAATAAAGCAAAGAACTTCAAGTCTGCAGAGCTTTTTATGATTTATAAATTTAATGTTATTTATAAATATGAAGAATATTATTAAACATAGTTTTTCTCTTTCAGCCGCAGTAGACTGCTCAATTCCAGTAAGTGTGACTACTAGCATCAAATGTAAGTAATTTTTTAACATAATACCCCTTTAAAAATATGATGAAACAGATATAATTTGAGATTTAACATCCTAACTATTTCTAAGTGTTCATTTCAGTGGCATTAAGTACATATGTGTTTAGAACCCAAATCATCACTGTCACCCAGCTGCCCTCGGCCACATGTGATCCTGGGATCCACATGTCCACATTCTGCTTTCTAAGTTCAGTTTCTCTGCAGTCTACTTTCTGTGAACTTTATGAACCTAAGTGCCTTGGTCAAGTGGAATCCTATAGTGTTTCTTCTGTGTGACCAGCATATTTTACTAACATAGTATTCTCAATATCACTCATGTTGTGATGAATCAGAATCTTTTTCGGACATTTTTAATTGTCTGAGTTTGTATGATGTATATGTGAGCACGTGAGCCATGGCATGCTTACAGAGGTCAAAGGACAACTCGGTAGAGTTAGCTCTCTCCTCCTAACTAATTGGATTCTAGGGCTCAGACTCCGACTACCAGACTTGTGTAGCAAGGCATTACCCATGAGTCATCGCAGCAGCCCAAGAGCTTTCTGAAGGCTGAATAAAGTGTTGTGTGCATGTGCGTCATTCTGTTTGTTCATCATTAGCAGCTTCAGTTGTCGACCATTGCTGTGAGTGACAGTGGATGCACAGAGATTCAGAGGATGTACCCAGAAGTGAGGTTTCTGGGTCACTAGAAACTCTGTGCTTTGTTGGGAACTGGCATGTTTTCTATGGCATCTGCACAAGTTTACATCCACGAGTCACATGCAAAGCTTTCAGTTTCTCCAGATACAACACTTCGGAGTTTCTAGTTTGGTTGGTTGATAAGTGTAATTTTGTTTGGAGCTTTAAAAATGCCCATGTTCTCCAGTTTACAAAAATAAGTTATCAAAAAAAAAAAAATCACCAAATAATAGAAGAAACAAAACATTTGCTAAAAATGTAGGAACTAATAATAAAATGGCAATAAATCCCAACTTATAAATGTATTTTAAGCCAGGCAGTGGTGGTGCATGCCTTTAATCCCAACACTCAGGAGACAGAGGCAGGTAGATCTCTGTGAGTTCAAGACCAGCCTGAGCTACAGAGCATGTTCCAGGACAACCAGGGCTATACACAAAGAAGCCCTGTCTCAAAACAAAAAACCCCAAAGATATAATATATTCATAACAGATATTATATTTATAATAATGTATAACATATATGGGTGTGTGTTAAATATAAATAAATTAAACTTGCCAATCCAAAGATGCATAGTGGCTGGTTCGATCTAAAGAGCAACAGAGGAAAGGTGGTGTGGTGCCTGTAGGGGGGGGACTTGGCGTAGATGTGAAGACACACTCTGAAGGAAAGAATAAAAGGCAAAGGTGGTACACAAGGGGGAGAACCAAGAGGAACCAGTAGTGGTTACCAGTATGTTGGCCAAAACCCTTTAAGCCAGAAGCTTTCTATAGAGAAAGGATGGTCATTAAAAGGTACAGAGGAAGGTCTAGCAATTACATTTCAGAGCTCCTGAAATATAAAAAGCAAATAGTAATAGAAAAAAACTAAATCCAAAACTGATAACAATACAGTGATAGTAAATTCCATACTCTACTTTCAGTAATGACGAGAATATCCAAACCAAATCAGTAAAGAACAGTTGAGGTGAATCACACAGTTAATGAAGTGAACCTAACAACGTACCAGTCTTTCCTCCAGGGCATGATGCACATTTTCCCTAAGAGCACATGGAACATTCTTGGAGTTTGTCATATCAAGTTACAAATTAATCTTAATATATTTTAACTTACCATCTACTCTGCCGGGTGGTGGTGGCACACGCCTGTAATCCCAGCACTCTGGGAGGCAGAGGCAGGCGGATTTCTGGGTTCGAGGCCAGCCTGGTCTACAGAGTGAGTTCCAGAACAGTCAGGGCTATAGAGAGAAAACCCTGTCTCGAAAAATACTAAATCCAAAAAAAAAAAAAAAAAAGAAAAAAGAAAAAAAAATTTTCAGAAAATAAAAACTATTCCAGGTATCTTTTAAACCACAATTTAATTAAAATAAAAATTAACAACAGAAAGTGATATTCACAAATTTGGAAACTAAGTAACTTTGAGTCCAAGGTGAAATAAAGAGACCTCTCCATGGGATGTGGTGGTGCACACCTGTCACCTGGGAGGTGACACAGGGCCAGCCTGGGCTCCAGTGAGATCTGCAAATGAAAACAAAAGCAAAAGTTCTGAACCTTAGAAAACAGCCACTCAGACGGAAGCAGCAGTACTGAAACTGGTGGGACTCAGTAGGGCCAGCACTGAGGGGCAGGTGCCGCACTGGAGGGGAAGGGCCACAGAACACGTAACTGTGAGCCTCGGAACTGAACACCAGCTCAGGCTGCGGCTCACTGCAGCAGCACCTGTCTCACATAGAAAGACCTGCTGTCAGCACCGCACAAAGAGGAATCAGAAAACTAGAAAAGAAAGTAATCCCCAGTTAGTGGACAGAAGGACATAATACAGATTAGAAAGGAAGGATAGAAAAACAACAGAATTTAAAAAAAAAAAAAAAAAACAACAGAAATTGTTTTCCTGAAAGTTGACACTCTTAGCTAGTCTTAGCTAGACTGAAGAGAGAGAGAGAAGGCGCAAAGGAGAGATAAAGAGAACCATGGACTTCTGTGAAGAGTTTACACTAACAGTTGGATTGGCATGAAGGAATGGGTAGATTATGAGAAGTATAGAGTCTAGCAAAACTGAACCAAGAGTAGAAAACCTGAAAAAGGAGATGTAATCAGTAAAGAGCCGGGACCAAATGAGTTCCTATGCAGATTGCACCAGATATCCAGAGAAGGATGAAAACCAGCGAGTCCTAGAACTGCCAGGATAACTGAGAACATTTCCAAACTCACTGTATGAGACCAGCACCGCACCAATACCAAACTCAGACCAAACCGATATATGAAAACCATGGGTCATGTCCATGATGAATACAGATGCAAAAATCCACTTACAAACTGACATTAGAGACATTTTAAAGAAACTTACACCATGTCCAAATGACCAATGTCCGAATTATCCCTTGAGTGCAGAAACGGTTGAGCAAAGGGGAAAGCCTTTGGAATGTAAACAAAAAAAATATAGAAAATAAAAAAATATATATATTGCCAGGCAGCGGTGGTGGCGCACGCCTTTAATCCCAGCACTTGGGAGGCAGAGGCAGGTGGATTTCTGAGTTCAAGGCCAGCCTCGTCTACAAAGTGAGTTCCAGGACAGCCAGAGCTACACAGAGAAACCCTGTCTCAAAAAAAAAAAAAAAAAACCAACCAAAAAAAAATATATATATATCAAAAAAAAAAAAAGGAAGGAAGGAAGGAAGAAAGAAAGGAAGAAAGAAACGGTTGAGCACACACCAAGCAGTCACGTCTGACCACATCAACAGAGCAAGGGAAGATGAGTAGCTCCACATATGCAGAAGGAGCATTTGATGAAATTCATCCATTCAATGGCTTTTAAAAATCCTCTGTCTTAGTTTGGGTTTTATTGTTGTGACCAGAAGCAACTTAGAGATGAAAGGGTTTATCTCAGCTCACAGCTTTCAGGCCTCACTCCCTCACTGCGGGAAGTCAGGATAGAAACTTAGACAGGAACCTGGAGGTAGGAACCGAAGTAAGAGCTGTGGAAGAGTGCTGCTTGCTTGCTTGGTCCTCATGGCCTGTTCAGTGTGCTTTCTTATACAGCTCAAGCCTACATGCCTACAGTTGGTGCCATCCATAGTAAGTTAGGCCCTCCTATGTTAACCAAGAAAATGTTCCATATGCTTGCCCACATGCCAGCCGAGTGGGGGCATTCTCTCAGTTGTGGTTCCCTTTTCCCAATGACTCTAACTTGTATCCAGTTGATGAAATACTAATCCATGCACCCTCTTAATAAAGAAGTTAAGCTCAACACAATAAAAGTTATATATGAAAATCCCATGGTACCATGAGAGGTAACTTCTAAGATATGACTCAAGGCAAGGATACTACTTCTTCTCACATAAAATTAGAAGGCACACACAGCAATTACACAAAACCTGAAATGAAAGATTACAGAATAAAGATAGGAAGTAAAAATATTTGCTTGCAAACAAGACTATACATATAAAAACCCCAAAGACTAAACCATTAAAAAACTACTAGAATATACTAATTTAGGATGGATAAGCTAAAATCTTTTCCCTAGCCTGGCAAGCCTAGGTTCATGCAATCCCTGAAACTCATGTAAAGTTGGAAGAAGAGAACTGACTCCCACTATTGTCCCCTGCTCCTACATATATGTACCCACACACATATATAACATATATATGTATATATATGTATGTAATATATATATTATATATATATTACATATAACAAGTATTGGCAAAGAATCAATCCATGTATAACCATTAGTGAGAATATAAACTGGGATGATAGCCATTTAAAAATTTGACATATAAGTTCTTTAAAATTTAGTAATAGAAATGTTGTGTGTTTCAGCAGTCCTGCTTCTGGCTATATATCCAAATGGAATGAAACCGACCCGTCAAACAGGCACACCCCTATGTTTTTGGAATTACTCGCAATAGCCAAGATACAGACAATCTAAATGTTCCCTAGCAGATAAATAACTAATTTTATTAACATTAGTGTAATATCATTAATGTAATAACAGATGAATGTGTGTGAACATGTGTGTGATATAACAGACTCTGTTTCAGCCTTAGAGAAAGGCAGCACTTTCTTTTTTTTTTTTTAATTTCATATGCAACTTTAATGAGGAAATGAATACCTGTACAAAGAGTTTGCCCGAAGATTCAAGGGCTATAGGAAGAAATTATAAATCAGCATTCAGACCTTTCTTTGCACACATATATCAGTACATAAAACATAACCTCAGATCATCTTTAAGTTAACTCTAGCACCAGCTACCATGTTACAATACAGAAAGAACCATTACAGACAGATCCTTGTAGCCTACTAGAGAGAAAGTCAGAATATAATTAATGGTACTGGTCATGACTCCATCTCTTTCCATCTCTTTTTCTTTCTTTTTTATTAGATATATTCTTTATTTACATTTCAAATGATTTCCCCTTTCCTGGTTCCCCTGCCCCTGAAAGTCCCATAAGCCATCTCCCCTCCCCGTTTCCCAATCAACCCCCTCCTGCTTCCCTGTCCTGGTATTCCCCTACACTGCTGCATAGAGCCTTTCCAGGACCAAGGGCCTCCCCTCCCTTTGATGTCCAACAAGGCCATCCTCTGCTGCCTATGCGTCTGGATCCATGGGTAACACCATGTGTACTATCTGGTTGATGTTTTTGTCCCTGGGAGCTCTGGGAGTACTGGGTGGCTCATATTGTTGTTTCTCCTATGGTGCTGCAAAACCCCTTCAGCTCCTTGGGTCCTTTCTCTAGCTCCCCCATTGGGGACCCTGTGCTCAGTTCAATATCTGACTGAGACTGTCCCCCTCTGTATTTGTCATGCACTAGCAGAGCCTCCCAGGTGACAGCTATGTCTGGCTTCAGTCAGCAAGTACTTGTGGGTATCGATAATAGTATCTGGGTTTGTAACTCTATGTGGGCTGGATCACTAGGTGGGGTAGTCTCTGGAGGGTCTTTCCCTCAGTCTCTGCTCTACACTTTGTCTCTGTATCTCCTTCTGTAGGTATTTTGTTCACCCTTCTAAGAAGGACCAGAGTATCCATACTTTGTTCTTACTTCTTCTTGGGTATCATTTAATATATTAATTATGTCTTGTGTATTCCAAATTTCTGGGCTAATATCCACTTATCAGTGAGTGCATACCATATGTGTTACCTCACTTAGGATGATATTTTCCATTTCCACCCATTTGCCTAAGAATTTCATGAATTCATTGTTTTTAATAGCTGAGTAGTACTCTATTGTGTATATATACCACAGTTTCTGTATCCATTCCTCCACTGAGGGACATCTGGGTTCTTTCCAGCTTCTGGCTATTATAAATAGGGCTGCTATGAACATAATGGAGCATGTGTCCTTATTACATGCTGGGGAATCCTCTGGAGCCTAAGAATTTCATGAATTCATTGTTTTTAATAGCTGAATAGTACTCCATTGTGTCTGTATACCACAGTTTCTGTATCGATCCCTCTGTTGAAGGTCATCTGGTTCTTTCCAGCTTCTGGCTATTATAGATAAGGCTGCTATGAACATAGTGGAGCATGTGTCCTCATTACATGTTGGAGCATGTTCTGGATATATGCTCAGGAGTGCTATAGCTTGGTCCTCAGGTAGTACTATGTCTAATTTTCTGAGGAACCACCAAACTGATTTCCAGAGTGGTTTTACCAGTTTGCAATCCCAACAACAATGGAGAAGTGTTCCTTTTATCCCCTGCATCCACTCCAGCATCTGCTGTCCCCTGTGTTTTTCACACCATTCTGACTGGTGTGAGGTAGAATCTCAGTGTTGTTTTGATTTGCATTTCCCTGATAACTAAGGATGCTGAACTTTTCTTTAGGTGCTTTAGAGCCATTCTAGTTTCCTCAGTTGAGAATTCCTTGTTTAGCTCTGTACCCCATTTTTCAATAGGGTTATTTGGCTCTTTGAAGTCTAACTTCTTGAGTTCTTTGTATACATTGGATATTAGCTCTCTGTCGGATGTAGGGTTGGTAAAGATCTTTTCCCAATTTGTTGGTTGCTGTTTTGTCCTATTGACAGTGGCAACACTTTCTAGGGTATGAATGAATCTGGAGGACCATTGCCAAGCAGATAACTCAACACAGAAAGACAAAGGCTGCATCATCTCCCATACATGCGGACACCAAGTAGTCAAGGACTGCAGGTGGGGAAATCGGAAGAATGAACATGGAGAGATGTTAGTCAAAGGGTAGCATTTTCAGCTGTGAAAACAGATAGTTCTAAAATGTAATATGAAGTATCATTACCAATACTATCATTATATGTTTCAAATTTCTTAAGTGTTCTTGATGCAAAAACAAAAAACAAAAACAAAAGTGAATATGTGAGTTTATAGTAGTCTTGATTAGATAGGCCAGCATTTCACAATGTATACAGACATCAAAATACTGCTTTATATACCTTATATATAACTCTTATCATTATACATCACTAAGGCTAAAAATTTACCAAGTGATCTTATAGATACACATCTTGTAATAACTACCTTGTTAGAATAGCAATTAAGCATATTTTTAAAAAGGTTCAGAAAAATACTTTGTTGGTGACATATACTATCTAGTTATTTCTCTGGTCATTCCTTATCACTCATTTGCATATGCTTTACTTTGTTTTATGTATTACAAGTAATCTAGGGGTGGTTTAAAGTCTACAGGAGCCGGGCGTGGTGGCGCACGCCTGTAATACCAGCACTTGGGAGGCAGAGGCAGGCGGATTTCTGAGTTCGAGGCCAGCCTGGTCTACAGAGTAAGTTCCAGGACAGCCAGGACTACACAGAGAAACCCTGTCTCGGAAACACACACACACACACACACACACACACACACAAAGATGTTAAAGTCTACAGGAAGTTAGGTCGGAAGAGAGCTCAGTGGCTCAGAGTACGTGCTGCTGCTCTTCCTCAGAGTCTGAGTTCAGTTCCCAGCACCCTCAGGCAGTTCCCCTGTAGCTCCAACTCCAGGGGATCTAGAGTACACTCATGGCCTACATGGACATGTGCATACATCTGCAAAACACTGAACTCAGCCCAAGCACATAACTAAAAACACAATAAAGATTCTTAAAAAGCAAAGCTAAGTGTATAGGAGGTAATACACCCAGGACTTGACTTTGCTAATATGTGAGTGTTCTAGAGCTACTTTGCTGTGCATACTTAAGCACTTATAATGCCAGAAATTTAATGTTGCTTTTTACGACTTTACTATGTATTCTAAAATTAGCCTAAGTGGATCGATCAATACAAGAAATGAACATGAACGAGTGGGAAAGTAGCTCTATTGGATGTTGAAAAGTTTGGTACTAAGAAGCATTTATTAGTGAAATTGGAATGAGGACATAAATAAACATAATTCTAAGATGAGATAAAATCCACACAGGGTTTCAACAAATTTAAAAGGCAGCTGTATGTGTGTGTATGTGTATAAACAAAGTGAAAACTGACTAGCCATTTGGGAAAGGAAAGTTAATATAAATTTCCAGTTCCTTTGTATAAACTTCCATTTGGATCAATAATAAAAATGTTAAAATATGAAACCAGAGAGTAATCTGAATTTTAGAATTTTAGAGCATGGATAGACATCAAGGCATTTTACATTCAGATTCTAAACAGTGATCCGTTCTTAGTTTCGATTTTGAAGAAGTGTTCACATAAAACAGCATTATTTTTTCTGCTCATTTTTTCTCACTTGAATAATTCCAAAATAAAAAGCCTCCTAAGTCAAATAGCATTTGATACATTTTTCTATGCAGTCACTTCAGTGGAGTTCTGTTTTGAACTTAGACCTGTGTTTACATATTAGTGCTGATACTGTTTAATTGCATTTGGGGAATGAGCAGAAATTGCTCTTATTTTCCTGTGATGAACTTCCTGACTATTGAGATACATTTTTGTCACCATAGAAAAATAAAACTAGGAAGGGAGTGGTGGCTCAGAGAGTAAGACTGCAACCTGAGTTCAAATCCTCAGCCCCCGGGAAAGGCCAGGTGTGGCTTCACACACGTGTAACCCCTGTGCTGTAGCAGATGGAGACAGGAGGGTTGCTGGGGCTTGCTGCCAGCCACGCTCCAGATCCAGTGAGAGACCCTATCTCAAGGGGATACAATAGAGAGTGGTACAGCAGGGTCCCTCTACACACACACACACACACACACACACACACACACACACAGGATAAGAGTTTTAAAAATAAAATCCATATTTGTGTGTGGATTTAAAATATTTATGGGGTGCCGACCATGTGCTACATGTTGCTAAAAGCCTAAAGCTAAAATGTTTAGCAAGAACTGATTTCCAAGCTTCCCCTGTAGCGGGAGGAGACAAATGATGAGCAGATACAGAGAAGTGAAGTATGTCTGGCGGGGTTCCCACAGTGAGGGAGGCAGAGCCTGGCAAAGGAAGCTGGGAGCCCCTTGGAGGAGCAGTTCTTTTCTTTGTCTTGGAGGCATAGGCAGAGACTTGAAAGAATTTAGAGTAGTGTGGCCCTCCAGGGAAAGAGCAATCCAGAGAGACAAAACCGCCTTGAAACAGAGCCATGATTGATGAATTAAAAGAAACAGTTTGGGGGTATGTGAACTAAAACCTGAGAAGAGTGGTAGGTGGTGGTCCCCTGATTGACAGACTCATACACTGGGGGACTTGGCCTCCATGCTGAAGGACGCTAAAAGTCACTGGAGGGTCTTGAGTAGATGCGCCACAGAGCCAATTCCACTTTCCAAAGCAGCCCTCTGGCTACTGAGGTGAAAATAATCCACAGAATGCCATCATTGAAGAGTGTGGATAGGTAGAGGATAGACCACATTGATAGCAGTGAAGAGAGAATGAAATGGTTTCCATGGAAAAAGTCCAAGCATCTGTCAATGGCTTAGATAGGACTAGGGTGTGAGAGAAAGAGAAGAGAAGAGGAGGGGAGAGGAGGAGAGGGGAGAGGAGAGGAAGGAGTCAAGGCTGATGTGTCAACCACAGAGGTGGAACTATTACTAGACTAGAGCATGGTGGGAAAGGATTTGGGGAGGAAATGAACTAGGACTTCAGCCTTCGTCAGCTTAAGGTTAAAATGAGTGCCTATTAGTTGGTTGGGGACAGAAAGGTAGCTAGGCAGGTCAATGCAAACTGCACTTGCTACCAAGTCTGACAACAGGCGTTTGACCCGCAAGACCTACTTGGTGGAAAGAAGTGACTCCTGACCTCTGTGTGCATGTCATGGCATGTGTGCCCCCCAAATATTAGGTAAATGTGATTTCAAATAATAAAGAAGTTCAGTTGTGTCTTGAAGGCAGTTAGAATGAGTCTGGAGTTCAGGATAGAGATACGATTTTGAGAGTTAAGAGAATTGGGTGGTATTTAAGGTCTAGCTTTCATGTTCTGTTTTGTTTTGTTTCGTTTCATTTCATTTTGTTTCCTTTTTCAAGACAGGGTTTCTCTGTATAGCCCTGGCTGCCCTGGAACTCACTCTATAGACCAGGCTGGCCTTGAACTCAGAAATCCGCCTGCCTCTGCCTCCCAAGTGCTGGGATTAAAGGCGTGGGCCACCAATGCCCGGCCCTAGCTTTCATATTGTTTTAATTGTTTTTCATTTTGTTTTAAAATTTCAACTTAATTCTTATTTATGATATACATTTAAACCATTTAAAGCATGAGTTTGTTGTTTTTGCCATGTAAAGAAAAATATAATAGCTAAATTCAAGCCGGGCGGTGGTAGCGCACGCCTTTAATCCCAGCACTTGGGAGGCAGAGGCAGGCGGATTTCTGAGTTCGAGGCGAGCCTGGTCTACAGAGTGAGTTCTAGGACAGTCAGGGCTACACAGAGAAACCCTGTCTCAAAAAAAAAAAAATAGCTAAATTCAAAAAGATTATAATCTTCAAGTAGCTAACTAGTAGCCGTCATTACTCCTTATCATATTGAGTTTATGCTTAACAAAAATGATCTGGAAAACTCAGAAATAGACATGACATAAAACAATATATCCCTGGACTTGTCTGTGTTTTCATGCTCTATACATTCCTGATATGGCTACTCCTGCCTTGATCATTTCAGTTTCCATATTATCCAAATTGGAATATACTTTGTTGTTTAAATAGTGTGAAATATAATACATTAGATAAGCTTTACCAATTTTTTAAACTTTTTATTTTTTATGTATGCGTGTTTTGCCTGCATGTATGTCTATATACCATATACAGTGCCCAAAGAGGCCAGTAGAGGGCATTGGATCCCATGGACTGGAGTTAATAGACACTTGTGAGTTGTCATTTGGATGCTATGAAGAAACAACCAGTGAGAGTGCTCTTGAAACCCAGCTTTCAAATTTTTGGTTGAACATACCCTCTTTTTTTTTTTTTTCTGCATAAATTTTTAATTCCAGACTATCTATAATTACACGTTTTTTTTAGTCCCTGTTTTTAAGAAGACATATATTTTTCAAGACATGTATTTTAATAATGCATGATTAGGTATGGTAGAGCTAATCTTTTTTTTTTTGATTTTTTTTTTATTGTATATATTCTATATTTACAATCCATTTCCCTTTTTCTGGTTCCCCACCCCCAAAGGTCCCACATGTCCTTTTCCCTCCCCCTGCTCCCGCATCCACCCCCTCCCACTTTACTGTTCTTGTACTCTCCCACAATGATGTTTTGGTCCATTCTAGCACCAGTGTCCACTCCTTTCTTCTTGTGAGACATCACTTGATATGTGATTTGTGTCTTTGGTGTTCTAAGCTTCTAGGCTAATATCCACTTATCAGTGACTGTATACCATGGGTATTCTTTTGAGACTGGGTCACCTCACTTAGTATGACATTCTCCAGCTCCATCCATTTCTCTAAGAATTTCATGAATTCATTGTTTCTAATGGCTGTATAGTACTCCATTGTGTATATATACCACATTTTTTGTATCCATTCTTCTGTTGAGGGACATCTGGGTTCTTTCCAGCTTCTGGCTATTATATATAAAGCTGCTATGAACATAGTGGAGCATGTATCCTTATTGCATGCTGGTGAATCTTCTGGGTATATTTCCAGGAGTGGTATGGCTGGGTCCTCCGGAAGTATCACGCCCAGTTTTCTGAGGAACCGCCATACTGATTTCCAGAGTGGTTGTACCAGCTTGCATTCCCACCAGCAGTGGAGGAGTGTTCCTCTTTCTCCACATCCTCGCCAACACCTGATGTCTTCTGAGTTTTTAATCTTAGCCATTCTGACTGGTGTGAGGTGAAATCTCAGGGTTGTTTTAATTTGCATTTCCCTAATGACTAGTGATGTTGAACATTTTTTAAGGTGTTTCTCAGCCATCCGAATTTCTTCAGGTGAAAAGACTCTGTTTAGCTCTGTACTCCATTTTTGGATAGGGTTATTTGGTTTTCTGGGGTCTAACCTCTTGAGTTCTTTGTATACATTGGAGATTAGCCCTCTGTCGGATGTGGGGTTGGTGAAGATTTTTTCCCAATTTGTTGGTTGCCGATTTATCCTTTTGACAGTGTCTTTTGCCTTACAGAAACTTTGTAGTTTTATGAGGTCCCATTTGTCTATTCTTGCTCTTAGAGCATAAGCAATTGGTGTTCTGTTCAGGAATTTTTCCCCTCAATCCCATGGCAAGAGCTCTATTAGAGATATAGTGACTCCATTAAAGGTACTCTGCTATGCTGGTAGACAGGAGGCTACCACAATTGTCCTCTTAGAGGCTCCACCCAGCAGCTGATTGGAACAGATGGAGAGACCACAGCCAAACATTAGACAGCGCTCAGAAAGTCTTGTGGAAGAGTTAGGGGAAGGATTGAGGAACCTGGAGGGGACAGAAACTCCACAGGAAGACTGACAAAGTCAATTAGCCTGGACCCTTGGGGGGCCCCAGAGACTAAACTACCAACCAAAGAGCACACACTGGCTGGGCCTAGTCCCCTCTCCCACAGATGCAGCAGGTGTGCAGCTTCGTCTTCGTGTGGGTCCCGCAACAACTGGAGGGCGTACTTACCCACTCTTGCCTGCCTGTAGATCCTGTTCCCTAACTGGGCTGCCTTGTCTGACCTCAATGGGAGAAGATGTGCCTAGTCCTGCAGTGAGGTGGCAGGGTGGCCCTCCCCTCCTCAGAGAAGGAGAGCAAGAATGGCTGTGTGAGTGGGGGACAGGGAGGAAAGGGGAGGGCTGTGATGGGGATGTAAAGTGAGTAAGTAAATTAACTGGGGGGGGAGGGGAGAAATGGCTGATAGAAATGTTAGTTTCATACTTTATTGTGTTTTTAAGTCAAATATTGACTAGCAAGTTAATCAAAGGATTTATCACTGGATAAACCTGGAAAATGATAAAATGAAAGCTAGCATATTTCAGAATTAAACAGATAATAATAGTAGTGCATGTACTTTTACAAAAAAATAAAATAAAATAGAACGGCCAGTGTGGTGGCACATACCTGTACTTGAGAATTTGAGAGGAAGAATAATTACCTGGAGTTTAAGGCCAGCCTAGATTACACAGTGAAGATCAGCCAACCCAGCTTTGTATTCCAGGATTCTGTCTCAAAAGACCAAAGATGTGCAGATCAAAGTATGGGCGGGAAGAAGAGAAGAGCAACAAGGAGTCCTAGATGACTCAGTATGTGAAGATCCTGTCTCCAAGCCTGGTCACCTCTGTGCAGTCTCTAAGACCCACATGTAGAGAGAAGGAACTCTCAGAGGTTGTCCTCTGTCTCTACATACACACTGTGACACATGATCACACACATGCACTTCCCCTTCTGAGTGAGAGTCAAGCATCCTCCCTTGGGCCCTTGTTACTTAGCTGCTTCTTCTTTTTTTTTTTTTTTTTTTTATTGAAAAGAGAAGTAAAAACACTTTATGATAAAATTAAAGATTTACATGGAAAATATTTGAGATAAACATGTTAAATTTGACAATTTTCATGGAAAATTAAAGATTAAAGTGGTAAACATGTAAAACATTGCTAAATTAATTGAAATATGGGATAAAAACATGATAGAATTGAAGATTCACATGGAAAATATTTCTGATAAAGTTGTAGAAAATGTAGAAAAACATGTTAGAATTGAAGATTATCATGCAAAATTTTATATAGATATAATAATGGTAGGTATAAAAGTATTCCTAAGTTGATTGAAAGTGGAATTATAAACATTTTCTGATAAACTTGAAGATTTACATGGAAAATATTTCCGATAAAATTCAAGAAAGAGACAAACATGTTAAAATTGACTATTTCCTGAAAAATTTTACATATAAAATGGTAGCTATAAAAACTCTTTTTAAATTAATTGAAGGTGGAAGTAAAAACATTTGTGATAAAATCAAATATTTACATTGAAAACATTTCTGATAAAATAGAGGAAGTAATAGAAAGACTTATTAAATTTTAAGATTATCATGAAAAATAATGCAGATAAAATAGTAGACATAAAAAACATTACTAAATTAATTAAGGGGGGAATTACAAACATTTTCTGATAAAATTGAAGATTTACATGAGAAATATTTCATTAGTCTATGTCTTTTTATTGGGGAGTTGAGTCCATTGTTGTTAAGAGATATTAAGGAATAGTGATTGTTGCTTCCTGTTATTTTTTATGTTTGAGTGGGTATCTTCTTTTGGGTTTGTTGGAAGATTACTTTCTCGCTTTTTTCTAGGGTGTAGTTTCCCTCCTTGTGTTGGCATTTTCCATCAGTTATCCTTCGTAGGGCTAGATTTGTGGACAGATATTGTGCAAATTGGGTTTTATCATGGAATATCTTGGTTTCTCCATCTATAATGATTGAGAGTTTTGCTGGGTATAGTAGCCTGGGCTGGCATTTGTGTTCTCTTAGGGTATGTATGAGGTCTGCCCAGGATCTTCTAGCTTTTCATCGTCTCTGGTAAGAAGTCTGGTGTGATTCTGATAGGTCTGCCTTTATAAGTTACTTGCCCTTTTTCCCTTACTGCTTTTAATATTCTTTCTTTGTTTAGTGAATTTGGTGTTTTGATTATTATGTGCCAGGAGGACTTTCTGTTCTGGTCCAGTCTGTTTGGAGTTCTGAAGACTTCATTATGTTTGTGGGCATCTCTTTCTCTAGGTCAGGGAAGTTTTCTTTTTTGTTTTTTCTTTTTGTTTTTTTTTCAAGACAGGGTTTCTCTGTGTAGCCCTGGCTGTCCTGGACCTCACTCTGTAGACCAGGCTGGCCTTGAACTCAGAAATCCGCCTGCCTCTGCCTCCCAAGTGCTAGGATTAAAGGCATGCGCCACCACCGCCCGGCTGGGAAGTTTTCTTCTACAATTTTGTTGAAGATATTTACTGGGCCTTTAAGATGTAAATCCTCGCTCTTGTCTGTCTTCTTATTGTGTCCTGGAGTTCCTGTATGTTTTGGGTTACCAGCTTTATGCATTTTGCATTTTCTTTAACTGTTGAGTCAATGTTTTCTATGATATCTTTGACTGTTGAGTCAATGTTTTCTATGGTATCTTCAGCACCTGAGGTTCTTTCTTCTATCTCTTGTATTCTATTGTTGATGCTTGCATCTATGACTTTTGAATTCTTTCCAAGGTTTTCTATCTCTAGAGAGGTCTCACTTTGTGATTTATTTTTGTTTCTACTTCCACTTTTAGATCCTGGATGGTTTTGTTCAGTTCCTTCACTTGATTGTGTTTTCCTGTAATTCTTTAAGGGATTTTTGTGTCTCTTCTTTAAGGGCTTCTGCCTGTTGACCCATGATCTCCTGTATTTCTTTAAGGGATTTTTGTGTTTCCTCTTTAAGGGCTTTTACCTGTTGACCAATGTTCTTCAGTATTTCTTTGTTTTTTGGGGTTTTTTGTTTGTTTTTGTTTTTGTTTTTTCGAGACAGGGTTTCTCTGTATAGCCCTGGCTGTCCTGGAACTCACTCTGTAGTCCAGGCTGGCCTCGAACTCAGAAATCTACCTGCCTGTGCCTCCCAAGTGCTGGGATTAAAGGCGTGTGCCACCACCACCCGGCTTCTTCAGTATTTCTTTAAGGGAGTTGTTTTAGTCTTTCTTGAAGCCCTCTATCAGCATCATGAGATACAATTTTAAATCCAACTCTTTCTTTTTTGGTGTGTTGGGGTATCCAGGACTTGCTGTGGTAGGAGAACTGGGTTCTGATGTTTGCATGTGACCTTGGTTTCTGTCGGTAGGGTTCTTGTGCTTGCCTTTCGCCATCTGGTGCTAGCTAGTATTCTTGTCTCTGGCTGGAGTTTGTTCCTCCTGTAGGCCTGTAAGCCTGTGTCCTTACTCCTCTGAGCTCAAATGTGAAAGCACTGCTGGGAGATCTCTCTCTCTCTCTCTCTCTCTCTCTCTCTCTCTCTCTCTCTCTCTCTCTCTCTCTCTCTCTCTCTCTCCTGGCGGGCTATGCACAGAAGGCTGTGGAGTTTCCCGGCTCCCTGGTGCAAATGGCAGTGGGAAGACTTCTGTCCCAGCTGCTCCACTAATCTTATACCCTGTGTGCTCCTAGCTGGTCCCCCCCCCAGAGAGAAGGTGGAGATCTCACCTCTGCGCTCAGAAGGGAAAGAGCTGCTGGGAGATCACTCCCTCCTGGCGGGCTATGCACAGAAGGCTGTGGAGTCTCCTGGCTCCCCAGTGCAAATGGCAGCAGGAAGACTTCTGTCCCAGCTGCTCCACTGATCACAGAAGGCTGTGGAGTCTCCCAGCTCCCTGGTGCAAATGGCGGCAGGAAGACTCCTGTCCCAGCTGTTCCACTGGTCTTAGGCTCTGTGTGCTCCTAGCTGGTTCCCTCCAGAGAGAAGGAGGTGATCTCACCTCTGAGCTCAGAAGTGAAAGCAATCTGCTGCTGGGAGATCGTTACTTAGCTTCTTTGAGTCTGTGGGTTGTAGAGTGGTCATCCTGTACTTTATGGCTAATACTCACTTATAAGTGAGTTCATACTATTCATGTCCTTTTGGGTCTGGGTTACTCGGGATGATATTTTCTAGTTTCACTCATTTACCTGCAAATTTCATGATGTCCTTGTTTTTAATAACTGAGTACTAGTCCACTGGGTAAATGAAACACATTTTTTTTTTTATCCATTCTTGGATTGAGGGATATCTGGGATGTTTCCAGTTTCTGACTATTATGAATAAAGTTGCTAATAAAGTGTCCCTGTGGTATGGTGGCACATCTTTTGGGTATATGACTAGGAGTTGGTATAGCTGAAGTAGAACTATTCCCAAATTTCTAAGAAGCCACCACGTTGATTTACACAGTGGCTGTACAAGTTAGCACTCCTACCAGCAATGGAGGAAGATTTGTTCCACATCCTCACTAGCATGAGCTGTTGCTTGGGTTTTTGATCTTAGTCATTCTGACAGGTATAAGATGGAATCTCAGAGTTGTTTTGATTTGCATTTCCCTGATGACTAAGGACGTTGAACATTTCTTTAAGTACTTCTCAGCCATTAGAGATTCCTCTGTTGAGAATTCTATTTACCTTTGAACCCCACTTTTAAATTGGGTTATTTGATTTGCTCTACTAGTATTTCTATTGAATAGACTTAAAGAAGCAGAAGTCAGTTGCCTGACTGCAAATGTCTTTAAGATGTCGGCCTTGCTGTTTTGCTTGCTCATTTGAGATGAGTTATTGCTTTCAAGCTGGCCTTGAACTTCTGGCCCAAATGATTTTTCTGCCTATATTCTCTGTTTGTAATTTCTATTAATTACATATTACCTAGAATCTCTTTATACAGAAAAGTATATGGATTTTACTCATATACAATAGTATAAATATGTTTAGCAAGAAAGATGTGCTAGCTGTACATGGGGTATTGGCCTTGATTCTGCACTGGAGAGTCCTCCATGCAAGACCATCACAGCTTCTAGAACAGCCTGAGCAACGGGAGAAAGCCTTGATATTATTCATCCAACAAGACCAAAAAGTTAGTATTTATGTTTTGTTGCTGTTTTAAAAAAATTGTTTCCTTCCCTAGATGCTGACCAACAACGAAGAGAGAAACTGAGGAAAGAGTTGGCACGATGTGAAAAGGAGTTTAAATTAAGTAAATCTGTGGCGCAGACAAACTCTAAGACGAATTCCAAGTTCTTTGTAAACTCTCTACAGAAGGTAAGGAGGTCCTTTTGCTCCTCAAAGCAGGTGTTTGTAAGGCACATCATTGCAGCAGCCTGACTCGGGCTGCAGGTTTGGGTAGGTTTGGGTCAGCAAACTTTGACCATCAGGAGCCCCGGGCCTCAGCTGGGGGGAGCAACCACTGCGGACAAGGTGGAGATCAATTCCTAGCTGCGCTCCACTCAGAAGTCAGAAGTGACAGTGCGACCCGCAGGCTGGGGCTGGCTGGCTGGCTGGCTGGCTGGCTGGCTGGGCTTCCTTGTTTGCAATTCTTGTTTGAAAAAGAATTCTTCTGCCCACATTTGCATGAGAAGTGATGGCAGTTTTCAGTCTCTCCAGTGGATAGATTTTGTTTTTTTAATTAAAAACATTTTAATACAATGTATTTTGATCTCAGTGAGTAATTTTATCCTGTGCTCTTTTTGCATTCCTTGGCAAAGATGCTGTGATTCTCCATTTTATCTGTTAATGTAGTGAATGACTCGTGTCCTTAATACAAACAGATCCCAGCTGTGATGCTACATTAAAGCTTGCTTTCTTTTGGATTTTGTTTAGTTTCTTTGTATTTGTTTTGTTTTGATTCATGGTCTCTCTCTACATGCCTTGCTGCCCTAGAACTTGCTGTGTATACCAAACTGCCCTTAAACGTACAGATACCCACCTCCTCCTCTACCTCTGGTGCTGTGATTAAAGCATTAAGATTTTCTATGTTGCTGAGTTCAGTGGCTAAACTTTTGTTTAAGATTTTGGCATCTGAACACTGTTGTTACTGGTATACATTTTTCTTTATATCTGGTTATAGTTAACTCTTTTTCTGTATTCTAGCTTATAGAAGTTGGAAATTATTTGATTTTGTTATAAGTGATTTTTTTTATTTAAAAAAATTTTCACATAATATATTTTCACCATGTTTTTCTTCTCCCACCCAATTTAATGTTCTCGTTCTCTCTCTCTCTCTCTCTCTCTCTCTCTCTCTCCCTCCCTCCCTCCCTCCCTCCCTCCCTCCCTCAAAATGAAACAAAACAATAACAAAGTGAAAATCAAAGAACCAACCAAACAAGACAAAACAAATCAGAGCGCACAAAAAGCAGTGTGTGTTTTATGCTGGCCATCCCGGGCCTGGAGTGCGGCTGACGCTCAGTCTGTCCAGAGAACAGAGTTCTCAGCAGGCGTGGTGGCAGGTGCACAGAGCATCTAGTTAAGGTGGAGTCGTGTTCACGTTCCCTTCCCCACGCTGGGATCTTGTCTGGTTTGAACCTGTTCAGGTCTTGGGTGTGCTGTCTCTCTGTGTATCCGCCATGTTGAATCTGAAATCCCTGTTTCTTTGGAATCATCCACCACCTGTGGATCTTACTATCTTTCCACAGCCTTTCCTACACTAACCCTGACCTTGGGGGGAGGTGTTTGATAAATACATCTCAGCCTCTATCCACTGTCCCATTGTGAGTCTCTGGGTTAGTTATCTTCTCTGCTGGGGCTGGCTGATGCACTGACTTGCAGACTTCATACTTTTATTTTTCTGAACAGCTGATTTTTTTTTTTTATTTTCATGGAGGTCAACACTGAAATGTTCACTTTTGCAAACTTGAGTACTGTGGTGACCTCCATGTCTCTTTCACCCAGTGTGGCAGTGATCAGCTCATGCCAGTGTTCCTTCCTCTCCAGCCTCCTCTAGATCACACAGTGTGTTGATGTGATTGTAAGAGTCTATAGAATTTACCCACACACATTCCAGCATATAGCTTTAGAGAAGCCGTCATATGGCCAGGTGTAGTGTGTGGTGCATGCCTGCAACTCCAGCTCACCGTGGGTCAGGGCACGCCAGGCAGGGCACTGCAGGCCCGAGGACCCTGGACAGCGCAGTGAGGCTTTCTCAAAAGTATGCCATTATCATGCCATAAAATTAGGACTCCTTTAATATTGCCAAAAATCATGTTTTGATTTCGCACAGTCTCATTTCTTTTGAGTTTGTTAGAATTGGTGCCTAGTTAACTTCAATTGATATTTTTTAAAAATCCATAATTTTCCTTTTCCTAAACCTGTTATCACTGTATAATTTATATGTGGGAAAATCTGAGTTAATAATAAATCTTGGCTTAAAACTTTGCAGAATTCTAAATGATGTAAAATTTCCACTGCTAACTTGTGCAGGGAGTTAGGTCTCTAAGGCCTGCAGCCTCCACTGAGTACCAGGGTTCAAGATGGGCAAGTCACCAGTTAGAGAGTAGCATTGAGAGTGACCGTGCTCTCAAAGAAGTACTGGTTCAAGCCCAGCAACTATGGTCTGAGTAAGAAAAGGGGGAGAAGGAAGAGAGAAAGAAAGGAAAGAGAAAGAGAAAGAAGCAGGCAAGCCTACTTAGCAGAACAGTTCCCTGCTACCTACTGAGCACAGAGTGGGCCTTTAACTCTGGGCCTTGTCAGCACACATGAAAGTGTGGTTTATCAGCAGGCAGTGAGGTATTGGAGCCATTCTGGAACATCTGGACTAGTTTCCTCCTTGAGAAGTATGGAGGAGCTATAAAGCAGTTTTTGGTTAGACAGTGACTGCACTAGCCACAGTGACAAGCAGACTAATTACAGGACAGCTGCAGTGATCTGGGAAAAGAAGATTAAGAGCTGATCCTGGGCATTATAGAGAACACTAGGAATACAAGGCAGCTTGTTATTATTTAGAAAGTGGAGTTGCTAGGAGCTGGAATCTGGTTTGATGAGTTGGACAGAAAGGCAGACGTGAGAAAGATCCCCAGGTTTGTGATGAGAACAGGACAGCTGTGGGAATGTAGACAGGAGGCATGAGTCTCTTGTTTGGCACACTTAGTGCCTCGGGAGCATTGACTGTATCCTGGAGACACTGGACATAAGCATCCCTTTCAGGAGAGAGATCTGGGAGTCAGCAGGTGGGGTTGAGACCTCCCCGGGCTGTTCCATAGCTATAAGGCCTGGAAGGCAGCTTCCCTTAGAATAATTCTGTTCCATGCCCCACACACTATGATAGGCTTGCTATCTGATTGTCCATCCTTGAAGGACTCACAAGTCAATTTTTTTAACATTTATTTTATTATATGTGTATGTGTGAGTGCCTACATGTATGTTATATTACCACACACATGCCATGTTCCCTTAGAGGCCAAAATGAGACATTAGATTCCCTAGAACTGGAGTTGCAAGTGGTTGTGAACAGCTTTGTGGATCCTGGGAGCCACACACAGGTCCTTTGCAAAAATAAAAATGTTCTTAATCTTGGCCATCTGTTCAACCCTTATATTTCTATGGGTATTAAAATGGTTTATTCCCTTAACATTTTGAATATAAAGTAAATAATTTTGAGATAAGAATAGTTTATTGAAATGTTGAGATTATATTTTAATGTACTTTATGAGCCATTTATAATAAAGTAAAATAAGCAAACATTGTTTAATATGTCTATTCATTCTCCCTTTAGTATCTGTAATCCTTTAACTCGCTCACCTCCATGGTAGTTCATATATACCTTTATGCATTTTGTTTTTGTTTTTGTTTTTTTATTCGAGACAGGGTTTCTCTGTGTAGCTCTGGCTGTCCTGGAACTCACTCTGTAGACCAGGCTGGCCTCGAACTCAGAAGTCCGCCTGCCTCTGCCTCCCAAGTGCTGGGATTAAAGCCGCCCGGCTTTTTTCTTTTGTTTGTTTGTTTGTTTGTTTGTTTGTTTTTTACCTTTATATATTTTTAATGGTTCCATTTACAAATAATAGTAATTTTTAGTTTTCTTACTTTTTTGCCTATATTTTTTTAATTGACTGAGTTATTTATTTGACATCCCTCCCTCTTCTCCTCCCAGTCTCTCCCTCTCCCCTCCCTTTCCCCAACTTCCACCTCTCTCAGGGAAGGGGAGGCCTCCCGTAGATGTCACCCTGCCTTGGCATATCAAGCTGCAGGAAGACTGGGTGCATCTTCTACTGAGTCTAGACAGGGCAGCCCAGTTAGGGGAGAGGGACCCAAAGGCAGACAGCAGGATCAGAGGCAGCCCCTGCTCCCACTCCAGGGGTCTCACATGAAGACTTAGCTACACAACTGTAACATACGTGCAGAGGGCCTAGGCCAGTTCCCGGCATGCTCTCCGGTTGGGTCCAGGTCAGTGGACTCTAGGTTTTCCTGTGGTGTCCTTGACCCCTCTAGCTTCTTTAAACCTTCCTCCCCATCTTCCATAGGATTCCCCAACCTCCACCTGATGTTTGGCTGTGGTCTCTCTATCAGTTTTCATCAGTTTCTGGGTGAAGCCTCTCTGATGACAGTTATGCTAAGCTCCTGTCTGCAAGTCTAGCAGAAAATCATTAATAGTGTCAGAGGTGGGCTCTCTCTCATGGCTCGGGTCTCAAGCTGGACCAGTCATTGGTTGGCCCTTCCCTCAAATTCTGCTCCATCTTTTACCCCTGCACAGCTGGTAGGCAGGACAAATTGTGGGTCAAGGCTTTAATAGCTAGGCTAGTGTCCTAATCTCTCTATTGGGAGTCTTGCCTGGTTACAAGAGATTGCCAGTTAGGGCTCCATATCCCCCACTGCTGCGAGTGGAGACTAACATCCACTATGAATGAGTACATAACATGTGTGTCTTTCTGGGTATATCCCACTTAGGATGATATTTTTTAATTTGATCCACTTGTCAGCAGATTTCTTTTTCTTTTTTATTTTTTAAGATTTATTTAGTTATTTATTTTATACATATGAGTACACTTTAGCTGTCTTCAGACACACCAGAAGAGGGCATCTGATTCCATTAGAGATGGTTGCAAGCCACCATGTGGTTGCTGGGAATTGAACTCAGGACCTCTGGAAGAACAGCCAATGCTTTTAACTACTGTTATCCCTTCAGCCCTTTATTTATTTATTTTATTATTATTATTATTATTATTATTATTATTATTATTAACCAATCCATTCATTTACATCTCAAATGATATCCTACTTCCAAGTTACACCTTCACCAACCCCTCATCCCATATCTGCCCTGTTGCCTGTATGAGGGTGATCCCCCACCCACCCACACTCTCCCACCCCACCGCTCCAGCATCTCCCTACACTGTGGCATCCGACCTCCCCAGGATCAAGAGCCTCCCCTCCCATTGCTGTCAGGCAAGGCTATCCTCTGCTGCATATGTATCTGGAGCCATGGATCCCTAAAGATACACGCCTTAATTGGTGGTCTAGACTCTGGGAGAGCTGGGTGGCCCAGCCAGCCTATGTTGTTCTTCCAATAGGGTTGCAGCGCCCCCTGCTCCTCCAGTCCTCCTGTCAGCTGCCCCCCCCCCGCCACTCCCATCAGGTTCCCTGACCGCAGTCTGATGGTTAGCTCCAAGCATCCATATTTGCATTGGTCAGTTGTCAGCAGATTTCTTGATGTCATTGTGTTTAATGGCTGAGTAATACTCCATACTGTACATTTCTTAAGACATTTTCTGTATTCATTCTTCATTTGAGGGACATCTGTGTTATTTCTAGCTTATGGCTAATACATAAAGCTTCTATGAACATAGTGGAGCAAGTGTCCTTGTAATATGGTGGAACTTCTTTTGGGTATTTGCCCAGGAGTGGTATAGCTGGGTCCTGAAATAGATCTAATCCCAATTTTCTGAGAAACTGGCAAACTGATTTCCAGAGTGGTTGTACACGTTTGCACTCCTCCCAGCAGTGGAAGAGTGTTCCCCTTGCTCCACATCCTCACCAGCATGTGCTGTTGCTTGAGTTTTTGATCTTAGCTATTCTGGACAGGTGTAAGATGGAATCGTCGAGTTGTTTTGATTTGCCCTGATGACTAAGGATGTTGAAGATTGCTTTAACTGCTTCTTGGCCATTAGAGATTCCTCTGTCAAGAATTTTCTATTTAAATCTGTATCCCATAATTAATAAATAATTAAATATCCTTAATTATTTCCTGCACTCTATTCCTCTTGTGTATGTTTGCTTCTCCTTGTTCTAGAGATTTCGGGTATGTTAAGTCACTAGCATGAGATCTCACTAAGTTCTTTATGAAGGTACTTACTACTATGAATTTCCCTCTTAGCATTGTTTTCATTGTGTCCTTAAGCCTTAGTAATGTTGTGCATTCGTTTTCATTGAATTATAGGATATCTTTAATTTATTCTTTGACCCAGTGGTCATTCAGTAGAGAGTTGTTCAGTTTCTATGAGTTTGTAGGCGTTCTGTTGTTGTTGAAGTCCAGCTTCTATGACGGTATGATAAGATAAAATTAGTTGAGCTGGGTGGGGGGTGGCACACGCCTTTAATCCCAGTACTTGGGAGGCAGAGGCAGGTGAATTTCTGAGTTCAAGGCCAGCCTGGTCTACAGGGTGAGTTCTAGAACAGCCAGAGCTACACAGAGAAACCCTGTCTTGGTTTTCTTGTATCTGTTGAGACTTGCTTTGTGATTGAGTATATGGTCAATTTTGGAGAAGGTTCTGTGAACTGCTGAGAAGAATGTATATTGCTTTGTGTTTGGGTGAAATGTTCTGTAGATATTTGTTAGGTCCATTTGTGTCATAACACCCATTAGTTCCATTATTGCTCTGTTTAGTTTCTATCTCGATGGCCTGTCCATTGGTGAGAGTGGATTTCTTGGGTGTGGTTAAGCTCCCCAGGTTGGAGTTTTCCTTCCAATATCTTTTGTAGAGCTGAATTATGGATAGATATTGTTTAAATTTGATTTTTGTCATGGAATATCTTGTTTTCTCCATCTATAGTGATTGGAAGTTTTGCTGGGTATAGTCTGGGCTGGCATATATAGTCTCAGAGAGTACAAGACATTTGCCCAGGACCTTCTGGCATTTAAAGTCTCTTAAGAAATCAGGAATGATTCTGATAGGTCTACCTTTATATGTTACTTGGCCTTTTTCCTGTGCTGCTTTTAATATTTTTTCTTTGTTCTGTGCAAGTAGTGTTTTGATTGTTATGTGGATGGAGAATTTTCTTTTTTGGTCTAGTCTATTTGGTGTTCTATACCCTTCTTTCTGTGCCTGACATTCTTTCTTTCCCTCTCTTGTATTCTATTGGTTATGTTTGTGTCTATAGTTTCTGTTCTCTTACCTAAATTTTCTAACTCCAGGATTCCCTCAGTTTGTGTTTTCTTTATTGCTTCTATTTACATTTTTGGGTCGTGAACAGTTTTGTTCATTCCCTTCACCTGTTTGATTGTTTTCTTGTATTTCTTTAAGGGAGTTATTCATTTCCTCTTTAAAGGCATCTGTCATCTTAATAAGATTAGATTTAAGGTCATATTCTTGTACTTCAGCTGTGTTAGGATAACCAGGGCTTGCCATAGTAGGATAGCTCTGGGCTCTGATGGTGCTGTGTTGCCCTGGATGTTGTTAAGTGTGTTCTTACACTGGCCGTTAGCCATCTGGTTGACTCTGTACCCAAAGGCCTCCAGGAATGCATGCAGAGCTGTGAGCTGGAAAATGGAGTGCAGGGGGCCGTTTACTGCAACTGGGTGTACTTTACAGGGACTTAGATGGCAGAGGATTCAGGGAGCAGGGTTTTACCTGTTTGTCCCTGGTGTCAGCAGGCCTCTGGGAATCCAGGCAGAGCCATGTGCTGGAAACTGGAGCTTAGGAGACAAGAGGGCTCTGTTCACTACTGCTGGGGACCCAGTTTGCCTACTTTTTAAATAAGCTTTAATGATTAATGTTTCAGACACATTTCGGTTGTCTTAAATTATTTGGGTAGTATATTTTAGTAATTGGGTAGATTTTATGGTTAACAGATATCTACTATAGTTCTAGAATATTCTCATTGAAAAGAGTTGCAATGTAAAATTCTGGCTTTGACCTCTTAGTGTCTTAGCAGGTTCTGCATAGGATCTCATAGTTCAGAGCACGTCTGTATCCTCTCTGCCCACGCTGCTCTCCGCTTACCCTGGCTCACATGATGTCAGCT
Organism: Apodemus agrarius; assembly: GCA_964023405.1. Taxonomy (NCBI): domain Eukaryota; kingdom Metazoa; phylum Chordata; class Mammalia; order Rodentia; family Muridae; genus Apodemus; species Apodemus agrarius. The sequence continues at coordinate 25,111,571 of OZ030011.1, read as the reverse complement.
CTCAGGATCCCTCCAAGTGCTTCCCTTCCAACTACTGCAGTCCCACAGATGCAGCTGCTTCTGGCCTGTAATACAAATCAGCTATATGGATGTGTTCCATGTTTGTGAATAGAGTCTGAAACATTTCAAAGCAGTCCAAATAATAAAAATCAAAATCTATTCATTCTTAGATAAAACATAAATAACTTGGAACTTTTATAAAACAGGTATTAGATTTTTCACATAATCTGCATGTAGCCTGGTCCTCAACTGAATTGTTTTCAAGTGTTTGAGTATCTGACAGTTGTAAGGTCTTGGTCCATCATTTCTTCTGCTATTGTCCATGAAAGAGATTTATTACTCAGTTGTTCTGTGAATGTAAATTGGGTAGGTGTTCTTTACATGAACATAAATCCAAATCATAGAAATAGTGTACAGCAAATCACATATTCTTAGCCATCTCAGAGGCCCCCCAGCCTCTGTATTTCTGTCTTTAAAGGTTCTCTTTGGTATTTCATTTAGTAAAACCTTACACTGAGTTCCATTTTACAGTCAATCTAATGCCTTACACATTTCTCCTTACTCTGGGTTCAGCGTACACCGTTTTTCTGGGTATAAATAATTCTTATGGCTATTAATTAATAGCTCTGTAGGATTCAGAAATTTCTTTCCAAAGAGACGAGCTCTTTGTACACCAATAGTAATATGAGCCTAGTTTGGGAGCACTTTATAAAGCCAATGTGCTGAAGTAATATCATAAGGCCTCATGATTTAAGACAATACTCATTCTGTCTTTTATTTTGGGAAAGAAAGGTTGGAAAAAGCCTCTAATCCCAGCACTTGGGAGGTAGAGGCAGGCGGATTTCTGAGTTCGAGGCCAGCCTGGTTTACAGAGTGAGTTCCAGGACAGCCAGGGCTACACAGAGAAACCTTGTCTCAGGGGAAAAAAAAGGTTGGAAAGGAAATTATGTGTCTAGACCCATTTAGGAAATAGTCATATAGTTTCCTTACTTAGATATATCAGTTTGTAAGTTAGCTGACCAATACATTATCAAGAAAGGATTTAAGATTCCTTGTGCAAAATTGTAAAATGGATAGTTTTTTCAGATGAATTTTTAAAATAGATAATATATAATATTAAAGAGTAGATTATCTTGTATCTGGATCTAGCCACCACCACCACCCTTTTCTTCTAGAAAATAAGGATAGGGCTAGGAAGACATACCAGGAACACATGTCTTGTTCCTTGTCAGGAACGCTTGCCTGGCAGCTCAAGGCCCTGGCATCCAGCCCCATCACTGCGAGCAAAAAGTGCTGTTAGAGTCAAGATACATGTATAAGTTACTCCCAAGACTCCCAGTGACAGTGCAGCTGATGACTATCATATCAAATGTTCTTAGCCCTCAGGGGAACCACAAGACCAGGATGCGTTACTAGAAGAAATGACAAGATATCCGTCATTTTCGAAGTCACTCATCCCCTCTTCAGAGGGACTGCAACTAAGTCTTCCTGAGCCGAACAAAATGCTCATGAATGGCACCCAGAAGCACTCCAGCACCTCTCCACCCAGGTTCTCAGGCTGTGGACATGGCTGTGACAGGCGACCAAGGAGTGCCCACCAGTTGCAGGTGGTCATCGCCAAGACCCCAAGCGGAGATCTGTTGGAAAAGCACTCCGACCTCTTCTCTAACAAGCAATCGCCATTCACTCCACGAACTTTAAAAACGGAAGCAAAGTCCTTCCTATCACAGTACCGCTACTACACGCCTGCCAAAAGAAGAAAGGACTTTTCAGACCAGCGGATGGAAGCCGAAACCCAAACTGAATTAAGCAGGTCTGTACAGCATGTCCAGAGCTGACTGCAAGGCCAGCAAGTCAATGGAAATGGTTAATAAGCAGTATTTCTTTCTTTGCTGTACACTTTATATGCCAGCCTTGAGGTCCGACTGGGCCTCTTCATTGGAATGAGTTAGTAGACTTTCCAATGGGTCTTCAGAAGCAGCACAGTGACTTTTTTTAAGTTATTAGATTTGTTAAGTTCTTTTTTTGGGGGTTTTTTTTTGTTTGTTTGTTTTTTTTTTTTTTTTTTTTTTTTGGTTTTTTGGATTTGGTTTTTTTTCGAGACAGGGTTTCTCTGTATAGCCCTGGCTGTCCTGGAACTCACTCTGTAGACCAGGCTGGCCTTGAACTCAGAAATCCACCTGCCTCTGCCTCCCAAGTGCTGGGATTACAGGTGTGCGCCACCACTGCACTGCCCAGCTAGATTTGCTAAGTTCTTATGAGTACTATATAAGTTATTGTTGTAAACATAGTTCTTGAACCTTTTATATTTTTAAATGTTACATTTACAGAGAAGTCTTAAGATATCTTACCAGATACAGTGGCTGTAGATATGTATTGATGTGAACAGTGGTAGAAGAGTGAAGCCCAAGGGGGGAATAAAATCCTATCCAGTTCCCTGTGTCTCTTCCTGGCACAGGTTCACAGCTGATATGGTAACAGCTGCAGGCATGACAGCTGAGAGAACATCTGGAAATTAAGTATTATCTGCCTTGATAGGGTTTCCTTCTCCTATAGTAGATGGGTCATTCCAAATATGCAGTAAGCTGGCGAAGTGATTGAAATTTATTTCGTTCTACATTTAGTTGTTCAAGAAGTCAAACATTGTAAGACTGTTTTTATCAGTACAGAGGAGATGCAATGAAAGTAAATTCATCTGCATTATTTAATGTTACAAAGGAGTTGGATCTGTAATAGAAGCCATCTACTGGAGGAGGAGTAAAGAAACCCTGCCAGATTCTGCAGCACAGATACTAAAACTGAAGTGAGACAGAGACCAGCATGGCCTCTGTGCAAGCATGACATAAAACTGGGGTACAGGCCACAGTTTTCAGGACTGTGGGGAGGAGGGTCCATAGCTGCGGTGGGGAGGAGCTGGGGGGGCAGTAAACAGAATGACTACTTGTCTGAAATGATCAAAGATCAAGTTTAATCGGTAAAAGAAGAAAGATGCAAAAATTATCATATCTTTATAAATTTTATAGTCTCACTTCTCTTACCTCATTATAAATTTAACTGAAATCCACTTTTCAAGTCAGGAAAACGATGCACACGTGACCCAAGTCATGTCTGTTTTCAGATACATAATTAGAAATTATACATTTTTTTTAAAGTAAATAGTTTGGATTTTATTCGCTTATACTATACTTTTTCTTGACTGTAAAGCTTGTTGTCACTGTGTTTATAAAGAAGTAACAACCGTTTCTTGTAAATGTTGTAGCTTTAACTCTGAGCTTGGGACAGCTGAGAATCAGAGCTCCAAGGATTCTGAAGTGAACACCAAACAGGTACTAACCAGGAGATCTTCGGAGCTGTAGGGCTTTGACTTGTGTAGAATGCACACAGCTATTTTGACTATGAAAAGTGACCTCTAAGAGACACTTATATTGTTAAAAATAATATAGTCAACATGTGACAGTTTGCAGGTGGGTGACTGTGCTCTCTGAATGGCCAGACTGATCTTACCAAATCTAGGAAGTCATTTGTTAGCACCCAAGTGGTTCGCTGGCTGGTTGGCTAGCTAAACGGGTGGATGAATAAAATATACAGATTCTGAGAACCACGCTTGGTGACATTTGCCTATGATCCCAGTGCTTGGTAAAGGTAGGAACATGAGTTTGAGGCCATCATGAACTATACAGCCAATTGGAGTCTAGCCTGAGCTATGTAGCAGCATTGTGTCCCAAAATAACCAAGGGCTGGGACTATATAGCTCAGTGGTAGAGAAACTGCTTAGGATGTGCAGGGCTGGGTTTGGTGCCACCCCACACACACACACACACACGCAAGTTCCTAAAGGTGCTGTCAAAGCTACATAGAAGTTTAGATTTTCAATGCTTGAATATTTTATAGAATTGTCGATAACTCTATTATAAATCAAATATCATATAAGAATCAGTAAGCCGGGCGGGGGTGGCGCACGCCTGTAATCCCAGCACTCTGGGAGGCAGAGGCAGGCGGATTTCTGAGTTTGAGGCCAGCCTGGTCTACAGAGTGAGATCCAGGACAGCCAGGGCTATAACAGAGAAACCCTGTCTCGGGAAAAAAAAAACCAACAACAAACAAAACAAAAAAAAGATTCAGTAGATGACATTCTCTTATGTTTTTGCCTTTACTTTTATAAACTTTATTATACTGTGTATTTTGAATGTTTATCAATGGTTTATCTTAACACATCATAGCTTTAAATATGATTTTTTCAGGCAAACTCATTCAATTTGGGTAATCTCAATCATGTATTTATGCTTTAGCTTAAAATTATTCATAAACATGGTTTGCATATATAAATGTCAAGCACAGATTTAGGGATACAAAAACAAATTAATCACACTCAACTTCCTTTTCCTCCTCTGAAAATGGGTAGGAAGAGATGGGTTTACATCTCAGCCACTGATAGTTCAGAGAGACAATATCCTCTGAGAGTCAAGTGTCTTTAAAAAACTAACTGACCTTGCAGGGTCCTTGGGAGAAGGCAAGGAGGCAAAGCTGCTGGCCTGGGAAAGGCTTCGTGAACGATGCCTGGCTTTCCCTTGAGTCTGAATGAAGATAATTAGGCCTGTGGATAACTAAGTACACTGACCTGGAGCAGCAAGACTGCTCCTCAGGCCAAAGCACTTAGCACAGAACCACCGTGGAAGGAGAAAAGCGATTTCCAAAAGTGCCTCCTGACCTCTCCATGTGCACTGTGGTGTGCACATGCATGTGTCTGCACCCACACAGTCAACAACACATCACTGTCACCATCGCTACAGTGACAGTGGCAAGTGAAAACGTTAAGGAGCCCAGTTTATTACATTGGGATCCAAATGTTCCTGGTCCTTCAAGAAAAGGATGGTCCTTACAGTTCTGTAGGAGCTGAGAGTGCCAGTGAGGTATTAACTACAGTACATCTACACTTTACACTTCTAGAACATTTTACATAAGTCAGCTTCGTAGGGCTGGGGGTGTCACTTATTAGGTAGAGTCCTTGCCTAGCGTGAACCATGCCGGCATACCATACTGCGTGATGGTATCCTGCAGTGATGCTGCAACGGTGCACACTTGTTCCTTTCTTTTGACTTCATTTTTGATGTTGTTTGGGTTTTCAATTTGAGACAAGGTATATTATGTAGACCAGGCTGGCCCAGCTCCGCTTCTGCATGTGCCGCCATGCCCAGCAGTTGCTTTGTTTGGTTGGTTTGGTTGGTTGGTTGGTTGGTTGTTTTGTTTATGTGTACAGATGTTTTGCTTACATCTTTGTGTACCATGTGCGTGGCTGGTGCCCAAAGAGGTCAGAACAAGGTGATGGATCTCCTGGCTGGAGTTAAGGAGAGTTACAGGTGGGCACTGGAAAGTGAGGCTAGGTCCTCTTAACCACAGAGCCATCCTCCCACCCCAGTAGTGCACGCTGTACTTGCAGTACTTGGAAATGAGAATCAGAATGGTCAGAAGTTAAGTCATCCTCAGGCACAAAGGGATTTTTAAGGCATCCTGAGCTACAGAAGACCTGTTTGAAAGAAAAAAAACATAACTTGATAAATAATGCAAATAAACTATTGCCATGTTTGTGACACCTAAGATTTTGCTCCGGTCCTGAGCCTTATTTTGTTTGTTAACAGTGTTCATATGCATTGCTGCTGTGGCTGCTTTCATGTGTGACGTATTGGGTGTTTCACACAGATGCACTTTCTAATCATGGACTTTTTTCAAATTTACATAAAAGCTATAAATTTGTATCATGTTTATGGATTTTAATTCTATATTTCTTTTTTTTTAATGTGGATGTGCACGTGTGTCTGTGTAGGGGATGATGTCTCTCATCCGAGTACTAACCAGACCAACTCTGCTTAGTTTCTGGGATCAGACAAGATAGGTGCTTTCAGGGATAGCCAGGTGTAGGGGCTTACCTTTAATCCTGACACTTGGGAGACAATCAAGAACAACCAGATCTACACAGCAGCAAGTTTCAGGACAGTTAAAGCTACAAGTGAGCCCTTATCTCAAATAAAATAAAGGATGTAAAAAATAGTGTGGCTGCGAAGCACTTGCAGAGATCAGGGAGTCTTGGCCGGTGCTCCAGTCTACCTAGAGTTGTGACCCTGGTGCTTCTGGCTCTTCAGAGCTGACTCCTGCCCCCAGCTGTGACTTATGATTTCCTAAATGTTGCTCATTAACATAAAAATGAAGTCATTTCATTTTTAAAATGCTGACTGGGTAAACGATTCTCAAGTATTTTGTTTTAATGTACCAGGGACTTTCCATGGTGTTTCCATTTTCATTAAGATTTGCTGTTTTATTTCTTTACAACATACTTTTGAAACAAAATAAAAATGTATTCTTTTTGTTCTACTTGCAGGCACCTAATTACATGAGAAATGGTGCTGAAGACAAAATCGCTCCTTTACCTTCCCAAGAACAAAACTTAGCATTGGACAGTATTAAAGATGGGATTCTGCAGCAGTCCTCAGAAAGGTGGGTGGCAGCCTCACACCTGGATCTGAACATGGGGCGCTGGGGCAGGAGGATCACTGCAAGTTTGAGGTCAGCCTAGGTTAGAGTGAAACCCTGTCTCTATTTGCTTTCCTGTGTAATGGACATACAGCATTTCTCCTAAGTACTATTTTAATTACATGTGCTAATATATTTTAGTACTGTACAATCCTATGGTACTGTTAGTCTCACTAAGGGAATTTTATAAAAATGCTCAATAAAGGTTAGACTTAGTTTTGCTAATGTGTTGATAAAGGGAGAAGGCATGCTAGCTTCCAGGAGCAGTGTTTGGGAGCAGAAAGGAACGCACACACCCTCGGGGCCCAGCGTCCCCTCTGGCCTTTCTTAGGGAGAGCCAGCCGAAGACCACAAGTAGGTTGAGTTCCACTTCCCTGCCCTTGAAACTCATTGCACATGTGCACACATGCAGGCATGCACGTACCCACAGAATTAAATCAGGAAAATGCACAGACAGAAATTCCAAAGCACATCATTGCTAATGTAGAGTGCCAGTCACAGAATATATGCCAACCTTTTATGTTGTTGTTAAGATATTTTACCTTCCTCTCTCTCTAGGACACCCTGTAAGCTGTCCACTCAGTTTTCTCCAGACAGCAAAACCTACTCAGAGTAAGATCATGTCAACCTCCTCATACTGTGGCGGGAAGCAGAATTAAGACCGAGGGAGAGGAGATAATTTAAGACCGGGCTCATCTCTCCTCCCAGCTTTGCAATCAGTGCTGATGGAGGAGCTACGGGCACTTGATCTTTAGTAGAAATGTCTCCCTAACTTAGTAACATCTACTAAGAGTTTATAATAACTCGTGTGTAAAATTGTTGCCTTATTTATAAATTAAGAAGTAAAGAAGCCTGTGGGGACGGTGTGTCGCCCAGGGTCTTTGGTGGTTTGGGATGCACACCATGTCATCCATGGTGTCAAGGTTAGGTTACAGCTTTAAGTTACATTTTTTCAAGAAAATAATCTATTTTATAGTTACATTGATTTCCAAGCCTGGTTGTTCTTAAGCAAGTTCCTGTTGGTTGGTTGTAAAACACACTGGCTCACACAGCCACCTCACCCTAATTCATTCTGCACCCAAGCATCCACTTGCCATTCCAGTCATTCTTGAGTTGGCTAAGTAGAATCAATTATAATAGAGTCCTACCTTGTAATAGGCACTAAACTGTAGATAGTAAATATATAATAAATGAACACATTTTTGTCTTCAATAATTTAAAAATTACTACAGCATTTTTGTCTAAAAAATGCCTATCAGAAATTCTTTCTTATAGGGATTTTGAGAAAAAAAATTTTTTCTCCTCAGTAAATTTCCTAGCTTAAAGACAAGATGCTGGGCAGGGGTCAGTGAGCACTCGGCCCACCCTGCCCCCCACCGACACCTCTCAGTCTTTTTGCTCTTGTGAATATTCCAGAAAGATGGAGTTTTACTCACTTTCACTATTTTCCTTTGGAACATAAGAAAACAGATTTGTTTTCCAGCATTCCCTGCCCTCAGAGGCCGCAGAGCCTGTGACGGGAGAGCTGGGCCTTCCTGCCCGGCGCTCGCCACGCCCCAGTGCTGATGCTGTCTGTGCTCTCTGCAGTGAAGAAGAGCTGCTGTACCTGAGTTTCATGGAAAATGTGACAGATGAAATCTTGAAACTTGGTTTATTTTCTAACAGGTTAGAGGGGTTTGTTTGTTTTTAATGTTTATGGTAGTTGAGATGTACATTTCATACTATATGATTTTTTTTTAAGTTACTTATAAGGTTGCAAAAAGTTATATTGTGCCGGGCAGTGGTGGTGCACGCCTGTAATCCCAGCACTTGGGAGGCAGAGGCAGGTGGATTTCTGAGTTTGAGGCCAGCCTGGTCTACAGAGTGAGTTCCAGGACAGCCAGGGCTATACAGAGAAACCCAGTCTTGAAAAAACAAAATCCAATCCCCCCCAAAAAAAAAGAAAAACCAAAAAAAAGGTTATATTGTTTTTATGATCATATTCTATAATTGATAGTAAATTATAAAGACTGTCAACACTCCATAGAAAACAAGATTTTTTTATTTAAATATTATATCTTAGCTTATATCAGAATATATAACAAATTGAATTTTTTCTATCTGAACAGCCTTCCTGATTCCACTTTGCTGTCAGAAACTGTAATGGGAATCAAAAAAAAAAAGTTTTCAAAATTTTAGTACATTTATATATGTATGTGTGTGGTCACATGCCAGAGCGTGCTGTAGGGTTAAAAGACAACCCATGGGAGTTCATCCTCTCCTATGCATGCACACATACACATATAAAACTACTAACTTTAAGAACTGCATAAGGAGTTTCTAAGTTTCAAGGTGAGACAGACAGTTCACAGAGCCACTTCCCAGCTGGCCTCCAGGATTTAATGCTTAAAATGTTAGCTTTTATGTTTCTTAATACAACCCCAAAATTTGCATAGCATTTACATGTTTCTTAAACATTTATATTTTCCTCTTAAGATTTAGCATTGGTTCATAAGACCAAACAGAACCAGACTGAGAAAGAAACTAAATGGTGCAGGATGGAGTTCTTCACAATGAAAGGTGTCCAACATGCATCCAGTTGATAAGAAAGTGTGTGCATGTGCGCGTGTGCGTGTGCGTGTGCGTGTGCGAGTTGCGTGTGCGTGTGCGTGTGTGTGTGTGTGTGTGTGTGTGTGTGTTTACACCCAGATAATATATATTATTTAATCCCAGCTTGAGGAAATACATAAGCATTGAACAATGTCCAGGCGTGCAATTCCAGAATGTTAGCAGCAGCTATAGAGTCGGATACAAGTTAGCCCAGGCCTCCTGGGTTACTGCATGTCTTTGATGCGCATGAGTGGTGGTGACCAAGGAAATTAGTTGTTTCCAGGAGATTTGTGAATACCTTGGTGTGATACTGGGCCTGCTGTAGAAAGAATACACTCCCTGAAGCCAGTCACTTCTCCATTAAATCCTCTGAAGGGATTGTGACCTTTGCATCTCAGTTAAATTTTCTGAAGGGACAGTAACCTTAGGAGAAAGGAAACTCATCCTAGAGATGTAATTTCTCATCTTTACCCTGGTTTCCACTGGCCTTCATATCCTGGCTTTGGCAGGAAGAGGTAGAATTGATGCTGTGGTAGCCCCCGCCTTCAATCCCAGTAAGGAGGCAGATCTCTGAACCCAGGTCAGCCTGGACTGCTCAGAGTTCCAAGCCAGCCAGGGCTGCATAAGAGACCATGCCTGGGGTGAGTGGCGGACTGGTGGGTGCTAGCTATGCTTAGCACGAGTACCTGGCGCTCACTTGGAGGGTGTTATGTAGGCTTGGTAACAGTGGAGTGTCTACTTTAGGAGCCAGCGCTAACCAGTTCTGTGAGAGCATTTTCTGTAGGGTTTGGTGAAGGGCCCAGGGGGCTTTTAGTGTCTGTGTCTAATGGGGAGAGAGCTTTGTAGGTAGTTCTGTTCCTCACCTAAAACATTCACAGAAACAGAGAGAGTACACAGCCCTTCAGTAGACTGGCACCTGTTATGTAACTTAAAACAAATGCGTAACAGAAGCCAGGCTGCTGCCAGGTTAGAGAACTTGACAGCAGGAAGGATTAGTTTCTAGCTTCACAGAGTAAACCGTTCATCTGAAAACTACCTTCCAGCCTTTGTCAGCTTTCACATTCTGTAACTATTTTACATTTAGTGGGTTATCTGGTTTTATGATATTAATATTTTCTTTATCATTTGTAGGTTTTTAGAACGACTGTTTGAGCGGCATATAAAGAAAAATAAACATCATTTGGAGGAGGTTTGTCTTTCTTTGGAATTTAACGTTTTTCTCTTCTCTAAAAGAATGTATTTTATTTGAAACAGGCGTGTTCCCTTGTACTTTTTAAGAGGGGAAGGGGCAGGGCTGTGAGAATGTTGACCCTCTGAGACTAGCAGCACCGCAGATGGAAGAGTGCAGTTTCAGTAGTTTAGCGAACGTGACGAGCCTCAGAATTGCTTTTCCCTCCATCCTAGGGGAAGATGCGCTACCTGCTGCACGAGCTGAAGGTTGACTTGGGCTGCATATCTGAGGAAGATCCAGCAAAGCAGAAACAGTTCAGAATGTTGAATCAGCTTCATTTTCAAAAGGCTCTGATTTCAAGAGAAAGCGAATTTATAAGTGATGAAGAAATAATAAGTCACCATGAGCGTCAGCAATACCAGGAGGCCCTGGACATGCTGTCATCTGTGCCAAAGGATGATCACAACATGTTCTCTTTACCGGGTGAATTTTTATTACCTGCCCATAAAGCCAAGCATTCAGAAGGTGTTATAATCCAGCAGATCAATGATGAGACAGATCGTGAAGCCTTACCCTGGGATGAAAACAGTCCAAGTATTTCTGATAGTTTAATAGACCAGGAAACTTCTGTGGACGTCATCGAAGGTGACAGTGACTTTGAAAGGGTTGAGACTTCCAGGGAACTCTGTTGTCTGAGCACAGCGCTGTCCCCATCTGTCCCATTCCCCAGCATCGAAGGTGGCAGTAATCATGATAAGGAATTATCAACTCTAAAAATCATGGAAATGAGCATTGAAGACTGACCTTTGGATCTTCATTAATAAATACTCCATGTGGCCAGTAACTCAATATTACTTTTCTTCCTTTTTTTATTCCCTTTGACATATTAAGATTTCTGTAATTTCAATGCTATGTAATAAATTACCATAAATATAGTGAAACACCACATATTATTAGTCTCATAGTCTGTGGTTCAAGAATTGACACGGAGAGTGCTGGGGTCTCTACTCGGTTCGAGGCCACAGCCCAGGTGGCATCGGCCGTGATCTCATCAGGAGGCTTGACTGGGGGAGGAGCTGCTTCTCCGCTTCAGTTGCCAGCAGAATCCGTGTTACACAGTAGATCTGAGAGTTGCATGGGGTTTGGGGTGGCTGGTGGGCAGGTGGCTGCTTGCCATCCCCTGCCATGCGCCCTCCCTAAGCGGGTCCCACCATGGCTGCTTGCTCTTGGAAGGAGAACTGCAGAGACTGCTAGCAAGACAGATGCTTCGCTGTCACTTTCTGCCTTAACTCTTTCGATTAGAAGCAGGCAAGTCACCGATTTCTCGCACTCTTCAGGGGTGAGGGGGTGATACACAGGCGTGCAGGTGCAAGGGGGTACCCTGGCTTACCGGAGGCTCTTTCCGCTACTTCTGAAGTCACTTTTCAGAGGAACATGTTTGATCCAACATAGTGATCTCATGAGCATTGAGGAATGGTTTATAATCTGGGGCAGTCCTAAAATATTACATTTTATAATATACAGAGGCTGGAGTTTGAGACCAGCCTGTCCTGTAATGGAGACTCTGTTTCAAACAAAAACCAGAAGCCATACCAGATGAAAACAGTGTTTCGAGAGACTAGTCTCTCGGTTGTCTTTTCCACTATTTACAAAAATATGATTGGATATTCAGCCACTGTGATGTGCTAAGTTGTCATGTTGCTGGTACTGCAGGAGATAGGGAGTGGATGCTTTTGCTTTGAGGATGACACGCTGACCTGGAAGCAAACCCCAGTGCTGAGGCTGACTCTCCTACTCCAATGTCTGCCGTCCCATAATGCATCCCTTCCTCAAGTCTCTGGAAATCTCTCAACTTTTAAGGCAGCATCTTGTAGCTCAGGCTTGTCTGAAACTGCTGTTTGCAGAGGATGACCTTGAACTTCTGACCCTCTTGCTTCTACATTCCCAGTAGTGGTATTAAAGGCTATGCTCAGTTCTAGAGGCTGTTGTGCATGCTAGGCAAGCGCTCTACCAACTGAACCCCATCTCCAGCACTTTTTTTTTTTTGTTTTTGTTTTTGTTTTTCAAGACAGGGTTTCTCTGTGTAGCCCTGACTGTCCTGGAACTCACTCTGTAGATCAGGCTGGCCTCGAACTCAGAAATCCGCCTGTCTCTGCCTCCCAAGTGCTGAGATTAAAGGCGTGTGCCACCACCGCCCGGCTCCAGCACCTTTCAAAGCAGCACCTTTATGCTTCTGAGCCTTTGACTAAGATCAAGTGTTAATGGCATCTTTCCCCATGCTTCTCATCTTAGCTCTTGGGCTAGCCTTGGACTCCACATCCACCCACCCACTTTTATTCAATTCCTCAACTCCATCTTTACTCAGCAGTAGCAATACAGCAGATCCTTATCCACTGCCCCTCACCAGACCCCCCAAGCTGGCTGCTGCTCCCTCTAAGTCTGAATCTCTGTGTGTGTGTGTGTGTGTGTGTGTCCCTCACCCATTCTAATTTGTATGCTTCTTAGGACATTTTGCTATTATCCTTTAGTTTCTCTTCAATTTTTGTTTTAAAAGATGAATTGTTATAAAGAAATATTAAAACTGGTTCTTGGGGGGCTGGAGAGATGGCTCAACGGTTAAGAGCACTGACTGTTCTTCCAGAGGTCCCGAATTCAATTCCCAGCAACCACATGGTGGCTCACAACCATCTGTAATTGGGTCTGTTGCCCTCTTCTGGTGTGTCTGAAGACAGCTACAGTGTACTCATATAAATAAAATAAATCTTTATTAGATAAAAAATGTAATTTCTTTATTTACAGTTCAAATGATTTCCCCTTTCCTGGTTTCCCCTCCCCAAAAGTCCCATAAGCCTTCTTCCCTCCTCCTGTTCCCCAATCAACCCTTCCAGCTTCCCTGTCCTGGTATTCCCCTACACTGCTGCATCGAGCCTTTCCAGGACCAGGGCTCTCTCCTTCCTTCTTTCTTGGACATCATTTGATATGCAATAAATAAATCTTAAAAAATTAAAAATTAAAAAAAAACTGGTTCTTGGGCATCCCAAAAGCTATGTGAGGTTATGAAAGATGGATTTAGAAAAAGCTTAGACCCTTCAAGTAATATCTCCATTTCAATCCCATGACCCACCTCTATTCTGAGGCTCGTAGCTGTGCTGAGCATGCCTTATGAGATTGCCTAGGTCTGATCTGTGATCTGAAGTATTGAGCCTCTGATTCTCAACCTTTGGATGGGTTTAAGTCCAGCAGCACAATCTTAGGTAGACTGGCAGCATGTGAAACCTTGCAGGCTGCTCCTTTAAAGTGTGTCCTCTTCTGACCATGGAAAGTTGTTTCCTTCCAGTTCACGTCTCTCCTTCCCACTTGAGGCATTAGGCCGTCCCACCTGTTGCTCTTCTGCCTCTGCACATCTTTGCGCTTGTGCTCCAAGTATTTTTCCTTCTGCAATCCCCAGAGCACTAAGCTGTTGGACCACCGTGAAAGGTGGTTGAGGGAGGCTTAACTTCCGGAGACCCAGTAAATTAATCTACAAGGGACGGACCCCATTAGCTACACTCCCAGACACTAGGCTCCTGACACCATGAGGCCCTCAACTCCATAATTCTGTGGCCTTCAGTCATGTAGCACCATGCCTCAATCCCCCAGTATTCTGGCTGGACTCCACCCCCAGTTACCTGGCAACAGCCAGATAGCCCAGCCCACTATAAAAGGGACTACTTGGTCCCTCATCTCATTCTCTCGTCTTCTTACTCTCTTGTTCTGTCTCTTGTCCCCTGCTCCCCCCTTTTCCCCATTCCTTTCCCCCTCTCTCCACGAGGCCATGGCTGGATTGCTGCCCCTGGGGGTCCGTTCTCAGCTCTTCCGAGGTATCCAGTGATGCCCGAGAGCTAGAACCTGCAGTATGTACTGTTGTTTGTTTGCAATCATGTCCACACTCTAGAAGGTAAGTTCCTTGAGAGGAAGTAGCCATCTCTTTGGATCCCCGGCCACTGGCTGCCTACCAGCTAATTCATTCCTGTCCTAAGGAGGTTTATAGGCAAGTGCTTAAGGATAGCGACTCTTCATGGTGCAAATTCCCAGTTTTAAAAGGAAAATGTAGCAAAATATTTAATTCATATGGGTTTAAGGTTTCTTATATTTTTAATCTTGTTATTAAGACTAACTTTTTTCAGGCAAATTGCTGTAGTGTATGTATCATTGATATTTAAATTTTACCAAAATATAATTTATATACACATTATATATATATATACATATATATATATGTATAAATTTCTCCTCCCTCCAAGCTTCAAAGCCCCTCCCCATACCCCATCCTTTTTACACACACACACACACACACACACACACACACACACACGAATAAGTATATAAAACATTCAGTGTTGATCAATATGTATGCTTTTGTTTGACCACTTGGTTTTAGATAAGGAATTAGGGAGCCATCATCCCTGAGGATGGTCAGCTAACCCCTTGGTCATAAATTGCCTATAGCTCTCCATCTAGACACAGGATCTCTCCCATCTACCTTGAGATGTCAGCTGGGGTTTTCATTGTTCAGGTCTTGTTGAGCAGCTATACTATTCAGAGTTTATGATTTCAACTTTGCCACTGTATATAGACAACATAATCTCACAGCAGACGTCCTCTGGATCCTGTCTTCCCACCCCTTCCCTAAGCTTTGGGGTTTGGTGGAGGAATTGTGTGATATACGCAGCTTGTTTAATGAGCAGTGAGGTGGATACTTACCTGTGGAGTTAAGAATGAATATGCAGGATGCAGTTAGAGACTGCTGGTTTAGAAAGGTGGCATGAGTAGGCTGGCAGGTTCCATGGCCTCAAGAGCCATGGGTAGGGCAGTTGGCTAGGTTTACAGCACCAGCCATGACTTACCTCCTATTGTGTGGCCTTAAATCCAGTCAGACAGCTGCCGGTTACCCCACCCCCACCCCTGAGACCTAAGTGCTGACACAGGTGGCTTTGCAGTGCCTCCACCTCCCCACTCAGCACCTTCCCACATTCACTAAGACACTGACACTGCTATGAGAGGCCTTGGCAGTAGACATGAAAGGCTGTGGCTAAACCGTGACGTGCCTCTGTGTTGCGCTGACGGTTGCTCTGGCTGGTGGTTACGTCAACCTAATCTGAGCTGGTCATTTGGGAAGAGAGAACTGCAACTGAGAAAAAGCCATCACGATTGGCTTGTGGGACATTTTCTTGATTGATGATTGATGTGTGTGGGACCATCACACTGTGGGTGGTACCACCCCTGGGCAGGTGAGTCCTGTGAGGAGGAAAAGGCTGAGCCAGCCATGGAGAACAAGCTGGTAAACAGCGCTCCATCCCTGACACTACACACACACACACACACACACACACACACACACACACACACACGGTCATCATTGTGGTTCGTAGGATCACATCTTGATAGGATTCTTGAATACTCTTTGTCCTTGGCAGCTTCCTTGACACCTTCCGGTACTACGCTAGTCCAGAGAAGCTCAGACCCAGCTCAATCCCTCCAAGTCCTGTATCTATAGTGCTTGCTGTCACAGCAATAGGGACTTACATTCACATTCTAGAAGGAAGTCAAGAGCCGGGACAATGACAATGCCTGCAGCTTCAGGGAGCTCGTGAATTCCCAACCAACTCGGGATTCCTCATGTCAGGTGCTTAGACTCTTGAGGGGTGCACTAATAGCTTTATGATGTTATTTAAAATTAGGTGTGTGTATATATAATATATATACTATAATAATGTGTATATTTTATAAAAACATGATTTTAAATAATATATTTAAATTATATATACAATTTAAGTGATATATATATATATATAAACATATTTCTAAGATTTATCAGAATTATTCTTACACACTTTGCATTACATAAAAAGTACTATAACTGTAGTGGTTTGAATGAGAATGTGAGTGGCCCCTAGTGGCTTACGTTGAGTACTTGGTCCCAGTTCGTGGAACTTTTTAGGAAGGATTGGGGTGTGTGGCCTTGTTGGAGATGTCTCACTGGGGACAGGCTTTGAGGTTTCAAACAGATGATTAACAGCTCCTCCTGCCTCCTACTTGTGGAGCAAGATGTGAGCTCTCAGCTACTGCCCAGCACCACCTCCTGCCTGGCCTGCTGCTATGTTCCTCCTGGCAAGAGCTCTAACCTTCGAAACTCTAAGCCCACTGAAATGCTCCCCTTATAAGCTGCCTTGGTCATGGTATTTTGTTATGGTAATAAAAAAGTAACTAATGTAGTAAAAAGATCTGTGTCACTCAGTGTCGATTAATTCCAAGTGATCTGATACTTTTCCACAACATTAACCTGTGATGTGTGTACCTTGTTTAAAAGTAAAAATGTAAAATATATGCATATAATCAAATGGGCATTATTCATGTCTCACAATTAAAATGATGTACAGTTTAAAAACTAAGGCTGGTAAGACAGCTTAGCAGGTAAAGGTCCAGAAATAAAACAGGCCCTGCTTCAATAACACACACACACACACACACACACACACACACACACACACTCTTGATATATTATCTCTAGCTTAATCGTCAATATATTGAAAACTGTACATGAACTCCAGATTATTCAAGCTGCTTTAATTTTGTGAGCATACATCACCAATCTTAATGGTTTTAGAAATCCTGTCAGTCAGGATATACCCATGTGAGGATCTACAGACGGCCTCCAGGTGGCGCTGTTGCTCCTGGCAGTGCCCCTCTGCTGTGCTGTAAACTTTCCTTCCCGTCTCAATCCAGCTACCAGGCCAGGAAGCTGGCGGTAGATAATCACGCTGGGAAATGTAGCATCCTTTGCTAACTCACCCTTTGGCCTCACCTCACAGCCACGTTCTCAGGCAGCATCCATGCTTGCTTAGTCCCTAAGCCCCACATCTGGCACCTCACCACCCGTGTGTCATTCAGGTTTCTGCAGAAGACGCGGAGATAAGCACTTCTGTGGATTTTCCTATGAACCTCAGGCCAATCTGGCTTCAACTCTGAGTGTCAGTCCCCGCTGCCTGGCAGGCAGGGCAGAGGGCTCGTTCTCCTGTCTCACCACCAGGGTGCAGCAGGAAGAGCAGCCGCTGTGTTCTCAGAGGGCACGGGGAAATTGGGTGGTTACTGCTTCCTTCCTTTCACCTCCCCTCCCTGCCGGCCTCACACCCCCAACCTCCCCCTCCACCATGGCTGTGGGGGCAACCCACGGGAATAAACACAAGCACTGCATCGTTTGCACAAGTAAATGTGACGATCTCCTTTACATGCAATGAGCCTTTAGCATGGCTGAGAGTTGACAGAAATGCCCAGATAATGCCATTTATGCAACCAAAGAACCCATCGAATGGTCTCTCAAATCCTCTATTCACCCTGCAGAGTGTGGACTTTACACTGTCCCTTTCTGGACCTAATTTCAGTTACTAGGACTAGATCAGAAATATAAAAAGTTCTCTCGGCTGTCACTCAAAAAAGACTCATCTGGGGTTTAGTTTTTAAAAATCAATTTCAAGTAAATGATCATTTTATCTTGTTTCATGCGCTCTCTTCTTACTAAATTTATACTAAAGAGTGTTTTCTTTAAAAGCAGAATTTAAGTCAGGCATGGTGGTGAAAGCCTTAATCCCAGCACTCAGGAGGCAGAGGCAGGAGGATCTCAAGTTCAACGCCAGCCTAGTCTACAGTGAGTTCCGGTCCATCACAGACTACACAATGAGGCTATCTTAAAATTATATATATATATGTATATATACACATATATGTGTATAAAAATTATATATTTTTTAAAGATTTATTTATTTATTTAGTATATGTAAGTACACTATAGCTGACTTCAGACACCCAGAAGAGGGCATCAGATCTCATTACAGATGGTTGTGAGCCACCATGTGGTTGCTGGGATTTGAACTCAGGACCTTCTGAAGAGCAGTCAGTGCTTTTAACCGCTGAGCCATCTCTCCAGCCCCTATATATCTATTACATATAAATATTATTTAAATAAACAATATTCATCTAAATTATATATTCACAAAAATATCTAATAAG
Source organism: Apodemus agrarius (assembly GCA_964023405.1). Classification (NCBI taxonomy): domain Eukaryota; kingdom Metazoa; phylum Chordata; class Mammalia; order Rodentia; family Muridae; genus Apodemus; species Apodemus agrarius. The sequence continues at coordinate 25,093,240 of OZ030011.1, read as the reverse complement.
AAATATATATTTATAAAATTGTATAATATATAACATATATTATATATACAAGATATACTTTATATAATTTATATATCATATACATATATAATGTATATATATTAAACACCTTACTTCTATCTCGACACTGCAAGGCAAAGGGAAGACTATCTGCCTATCGGAAATGACTGTGGCCGCGCCAGGATGTTAACCCAGAGTGCTGCGCCATAACCTGGCCCTCCCTGTCCGTGTTCCTAACTAGACATCTCTCTTTCTGGAAATTTCTAAAGGAGCACATCTGTTTTAACCTGTCAAAAAGTTTTAAATATTAAAGTCCACAGCTCTTTGAATGCTTCGCAGACGGAGCCCCTGAGGAAAACAATGACTGATCAGAGCTTTAACGCTCTAGTCTACACTCTAGGATCAGGCCTCTTAGGCTCAAAACTACAAACGGAAAATTCAGCAAAAGCTGCCAGTAATCAGCAATGCTAATGCCAGAAATCACTAGTAGAAACACTGGTTTACAACCTATTTTTGTGGAAATGTACATCTTGGTAATTTGGGGATGACATCAACACTATCAAGGAACTAAAATCCTTAGAGATACATGAAGCATTGCATAAATAGGCAGAGAGACCAGTAGCATTCTCAACTCAGGCACAGTAAACCTTGAAACCCTAATTTTGATTTGGCCCTTAAAAATTACATTGTTCCTAAATGCAATAATGTAGTTATTTTCACTCAGAAATTCTCATTTGCTAGCTGTAATTAAGTTCAAAATCAATGTTGCGTAGATGTGATGTCAAGCGTGCGACATTTGAAGGGTGGCAGATTTAAACTGTAATTCTGCCCCGATGAGATTTTCTTATCCGAGTACTGCAGCAGGGACCCAGGCATGTCATATATTACTCTTTAATAAAGTTGTGCTTTACAATACGTTCTTGTCAGTGGGAAATTTCCAAATGTTTAAGTGTCATAGGAAAGCATCTTAAACAACGTACCATTGGAAGAAAAGCTTCAGAAAAAGTCCTGTCCTTCACGTGGCTTGAGATGGGAAATACAGCACTGGATCCCACCCTGGGCGCCACCCACCGGAGCCCACTGTGCTCAGCGGGCTGGCACACACCGCCATGGAGGGGATGCTCACCACACAGTCGCATCAGAATGATGGCAGGACGGCGTCATTTGGGAGCCAGTCCTAGACCGGACACTCTGGAAGGGCTACACTGTGAAGCCGCAGCCTAGGGCGTGGGGCATGGATACGCGGACAGCATGACACACCTCAGTAAAGGCTGCCAGCTTGTCCTCTTCGCCCAAAGGAAACCGAGCCTGGCCAAGAACAACAGTTTCCTCTCCAAACCTGACCCGGCTCTGACCGATAGAGAACGTGCCCGAGGGGGATGCAAGGGAGAGGCCCAGTACCTCGACTGATCCTGGGGTGAGGACAGGAGTACGGTGCTGAAGTCAAGGACCTCCGAAACACCACAGCTTTTCTGGGGGCCCGGCAAGTCTGGGCTGTGGTTTAGGGAAAGGAGCCTCATGCTAACTATGTCCTTTTTTCAACCTAAGGAAGCGAGCAAAACCTTTTCAGGATTCTCTATGGTAATGTAAAGCTGAACTCGTTTGTGGGGAAAAGAAAAATGGGAAGAACCCCAATAAACAAAGCCAGTCATGCTGGGTGGCGGGCCTTGAGTCCCTCTAACTTCCCCTCCATCTCAGCTCTGGTGTGAGCATAGGTAATACTGCGTCTATGTAGCGACCCCGCCTTCCGTATGAGCACCGCGCCTTCCCCAGACAGCTTACGTACTCAGAGCCCTTCTCTTTGAAATAGTGTCCACTGTTGTCTAAATATAAAGCCACATATATTAAACTCATTTTTAACAAAAAAAAGTGCTTAAAACCATCCTATGCAATTGCTCTTTCATTTTCAATCAATAAAATCAAACTCATTTTATGCTTATTAATAATACTGAAAAAATAGTGAATGTGATTCTTAGATCTTTTTTTTTTAAATAATGTGCCTTCATCCCCAACTTTACATTAACTGACTCGGTACCATAACAAATTGAGTTCTTATTTGGAAAATATAGAAGGTACAAATATATAACTTTTTTAAAAAATCTGAATATAAAAATGCTTTCTGTTTCAAAATAACACTTTTAGATTTTCTTTAGTTTTGGATTTCATGAATAAAACACTTAGTTCCCCATGGTTTTTGTTCTTAAACAAAAGCTGATAATGGTTTTAAATACACAGGAACCACACAGTCTGTGGATGTCCCACAGAAAAGTTCAGCTTCTAGCTAAAAACGAAAAAGCCCTATAAAGTTACATTGTCAAAAAATAGTTTAAGATAGAAGTCTGTGTGCCTTAATGATTGCCAGAACTGCCCGTGCAGCTTCAGTAAGACAGAACTGTCTAGAAAACACCATCTCCAGACCGTGTGCCGTCGCCCGCGGCCTCCGCCCCCACAGACCTCCTCCACCCTCTGCTTAGCCGGCTGCTTCAGCTCTTCACGCACACTTCCTCTTAGGTCTCCGCATGGGCTGCTGGGAACAAAGGAGGAGCTGCAGGAGCTGCACCTTTGTCTTCCTTCTTTTTTTTTTTTTTTTTTAAAGCTGTAAACATGTCACATGATTGGGTCCCCATAAAAAAAGTGTTGGAGCTTAAATGAGCCTGGAGCTTTTCAGGAACTGGATGAGCACTCTGTACACAAATGTATACTGGCCAAGCGTCTGCACCAGCATCATCCTCTGCTGCCTCAGCATGTCCAGCACTCTGGGGATGTCCAGCACCTGGTGGAGAGACAGAGGTGAAGAGAGTACACCTGAGGGAAACCAACCCTGGGAAGGCTGCCGCCCTCACAGAGACCTGCTGAGGAGACAGACTGTCCTCCGGGATGGGCTAAGATCGGATTTGTTTTAGCTACGAATAAAGTGTGCACGTGGATTGTTTCTCCAACAGTCCCTTGCTGCAGCACAGTGACTTGAAAATCAGCTACATATAGATCATATCTCACAAGATTCTAAGATTCAACAAAAACAGTGTGCTAGGTGCTGCTAGGATCAATCCAGCATTTCCCACACAGACTGCTGGCTGGCACTAATGCTGAGAGTTAATGGTGTTCCAGGAGAAACAAAGCCCTCAGCTCACAGTGGGAAAGCACTAGGAAGACAAACGTGAACACTCTTCTATATTATAGGGCATCTCAGTCTTTACCGACAGTCAGAGCCAAGAACCTCTAAGACAGAGCCTTTTGTAACAACCTTTAACATCGATCATGTGGCCACCACAGTCCTGGGACATGTTCAGAAGGCATGCCCCACTCCTTCCCAGCGCCCACTGTCCCACCAGGAATATGGAGCTGAACATAACTCACCTCATTGTGTTCCAGACAGGCAACCATGATCTCTGACAAAATGACAACCCCAGTTCTTCCCACGCCAGCACTGCAGTGCACCAGCAGCGGGGGGTTGGGGCTTTTGGGTTCACTTGTACTGTTTGTATGACGTCGAACTGACTGGATCTCTTCAAGGTAGGCTGTGAAGAATCAGCGAAATACAAAAGTCCTCAGGGACAACAGCACATAAAAACAGCAACCATCTCCTTAGTCTCTCCACTGAGAAGAACACAGATAAGGGCACTGGGCACAGAGATACCAGGGCCAGCCCAATGGTGACCGAAGGCAAGTGGGTGCCTCAGCCAAAACTAGCCGGAGGAGACATGTCTGTCAGCTGTGGCATTCTGTTCAAGGCCAGGCATCTCTTCAACATGCCTTCCTACACTGGCAGTGGGTAAGGACACTGACAGTGTGGGTAAGGACAGGATGACAGCCTGAGTTTAATGCCCAGGAACAACATGGTGGAAAGAAATGGGAAAGTGCTTTCCCAAGGTATGCTGACCTCCACACATATGATGTGGCACATGGACGAACACACACACACACACACACACACACACCTACAAATCCATTTCCTATTAACCCTCTTTTATTTTAAAACAAGTCCAAAGCTTTCACGAAACAACAAAGAGGGCTAATTTTCGAGACCCAGCACATAGGAAGCTGCCTATAAACAAAGACACTTACATAAAAATCCCTTGAGGTCTTCGGGACAGCCATGCTCAGGCCAGTCTGTGTACTGGAGATGCCAAACTGTCCTCTCCTGCCCCGTGAGGAGGTGCTTCATCTTCAGACCTGTGGTGGCATAGCAGCCCGAGTCCGTGCGGAAGCGCGTTGTGATCTTAAACCTCCCATAGGTGACAGTGCTGTGCCTGGAACCAAGCCGTGGCCAATACCTAAAGCTCTTCTCCCGGCCTCCCTCCTGTTAAAGACAAGCGCAGCTCAGCCGCAGCTCAAGCCCCAGCCTGGGAAGTTCTTCACACAAGCCTTTATCAGGCCACACTCTCGCCTGTTGTCTTCACTAGAGATTAACTCTGGATGCTTAACCTTAGCAGCTCTTTGGAGACTTGGAAAAACGCAGTGAGAGGAGCAGGCACTCACCTCCTCTGCCGTCACCATGGCTATAATTGCGACTCCCTGTTCCCACACCATCTGCCAGAAGTCCTGGCAGGTGTTGTGTAACGGTCCCTGTGTGGCGATGTAATCCCATTCGATTCCGCTGACAGAGACCTAAAATCAGAAGAAGTTAAACGCTTAGTGTGCGTGTGTACGTGGGCTGTGTGCGCACAGCTCCTGCTGACATCTTTATAAATGTATGTACCTTCAGTTCATACGACGTCAGCGTGACTTGGAGCCATCTGCTCACCTCTCGATTTCTGGTTTTTTTTTTTTTTTTTTTTTTGGTTTTTCGAGACAGGGTTTCTCTGTGTAGCTCCGGCTGTCCTGGAACTCACTCTGTAGACCAGGCTGGCCTCGAACTCAGAAATCCACCTGCCTCTGCCTCCCAAGTGCTGGGATTACAGGCGTGCGCCACCACCGCCCGGCGCTCGATTTCTGTTTTTATCTACAAGATACAGTAGCTGCCCAGCTCACAGGGCTATGAGGACAGACTCAGTGTACATGGTATCCGGCACATAACAAGCCCTAGGTAAAATAGCTACTCTGGTTGTGATGGTGACACCAATATCACAGTACCCTAAATCACAAACACAATTTGCCATGGTGAAATACTAAATATGCTTGGAAAGTATTAGCAAGTAAGTCCAAACCTAAGCTATGCCTTGATGTCTATGATAAAAGTGGTTATCTTCATTTTAGAACGGTCTCTATCTCGAACTGAGTCAAGAGAACCTTCCAGAAGGCCAAGCTCCCACTTGGAGAGGGGTATGGGGGGCACACCTGAATGCCCCCCATGCTAACATAATAAGGGGATGCTGGACTGTCAGCCAAGAAACCTGGGTTAAACTGTGCTCTGCCAGCAACTGCTGACACCCACTTCTTTCTGAGTGTCCATTAAGGCCTGTGCCAAGCTGGGCTCCACACACTCTCCCTCTAAGGCTGCCAGCCCTCAGCACTGACTCTGGGCCCGCTCACTGGGCTCCCTTTCAGCAGCAGCATATGGTGGGCACAAGTTATCATACAGTTGGTTGAATAAATAGGGGTCCCAGAATCGCTGTGAGATCTAGGAGCTGACCCAATCTGCCCAGGTCTGAAATTTCATATTCTTTCCATGACTCAAGTGGTAGCTGAACTTCTGAAATACCATCACAAAAATAAATAAATAAATAAATAAATAAATAAATAAAAGCCGGGCATGGTGGCGCACACCTGTAATCCCAGCACTTGGGAGGCAGAGGCAGGCGGATTTCTGAGTTCAAGGCCAGCCTGGTCTACAGAGTGAGTTCCAGGACAGCCAGGGCTACACAGAGAAACCCTGTCTCGAAAAACCAAAAAAAAAAAAAAAAAAAAAAAAACTAAAACCAAAACCAAGATGGATGGGTGGGTGGGTGGGTGGACGGATGGATGGGTGGGTGGATAGGTGGGTGGGTGGGTGGGTAGATAGGTAGATAACTACTAAGCAGCAGCATGCATGGTTGCCAAGTCCTCAGAAACCCTTGGAGGTCAGGTTGCTATCAAGTATGACTTGCGAGCTGAAGAAAACTGGGGAAGAACCAGTACACCCCCTTCACTGTCCGAGCTCTCCTTTCTACAATGGGGACTCTCACTGCTGGCTTGAGTTGAGGGCTCATGCTGCCTCCCACTGAGCAACTGTAACATCGCCCTGTGCACTAGCACCAGACTGTTCTGGGGAGTGCTTTTTCAGAACAAAGCGATACCAGAAGATCAGGAGGAAGAAGGAACAGGGAACATCCTCATAAGCAAAAGCTTGTGTGAGCATCCTCCCAAGTCCCAGGGCATAGGGCTGGGATGCGGCTCGGCACTCAGACCTAGAGTGCCCAGCCCAGAGACCTGGCTTTGGCCGCCAGCGCTGGGTAAAGGGAGGCCAGGAAATGCAAGCCATGCACATCCGTTCCATGCATGCACGCAGCCATGTGATGGGGGGACTGGTGGCTCAGTTCCCACAGCTCCTATGTGAACTGAAAAGCCCAAAAAGAGTCTTCAGATTCAAGACAAATGAAATGCTCTGAGTCCCGGCAACAATGTGGGTGTGAAAAGGCTACCACACAGAGAGGGGGCGTGGCTCTAGTTGTGTCTGGAATGACTCAAAACGGGATGTTTTCACAATAGACACCATTTCTAGAGGTCAGCCCCCAACCGCAGTGCAGGCGATCATCTGGGGCGCTCTTCTCACCTTAATGTGTGACGCGTTGATGTAGCCAGTGTTGTTCTCCTTGGTCGGCACCAGCTCGACTCTCGAGTCATCATAGGGCAGCACGTCTTGGAAGCGGTTTCTCTCTGCGTTTTCAGGGAGCCGGGCTGTTGAGCACTCGCCGTCAACCAGGCGCTTTTTAAGGATCCTCTCATATTCCGTGAAGACCATGCCTTGCTCTAACCGCTGCTCCAGGACCTTACACTGTAAAAGAAAGCGTAGAGCCACAAGCCTCAGCTGCCTGTTCTTTTAAAATCTCCATTTCTGCTTCAAGGCCCTTATACATGAAACCAAACCAAAATTTTTACAGGTCACAAAAATTAAAACAGAAGACACGATGTTGTTGGCAAGACGTACGATGTGGAACTCAGTTGCAAGTAGAACGCTAGCCTAAGGCAATCTGCTAGCTTGCGGTCCAAACCTATGGTCAGTTTTGTAATCTCTAAGGAACTGAATTCTCCTACATTAGGAGAATCTAGTTCAGAATCTGTGAGCATGTGCTCTGACTTATAACGAATGTTGTAAAATACTGAAAGCAGCAGCAAGCCGTGAGGTGCAGCTATAGGAAATGAACGCCTGTCTCAATTTAAAACGACAGCTCACAAAGAATTTTTTAAATTCTGTACATTTAGTTTCAATTTAAAAACAAGATAAATTTTCAATAAAATGTCTGCTTTCTTTCCCATGTACCCTTATACACGTTCTTACTTTGAGGAAATAAAACATAAAACAATCAAGAACTTTCAGAGCAAAAACCTTGACATGGAAGCCTGAATTACTTAAGGCATCGGAGCCCCAGCTCGCCCAGCTGTGACCCAGATAATGACATTCCCTGACATTCCTGTGCAACTCTGACACTGCCTTAGAAAGAACAGTCACCCAAACTGCACAAGCACACACTCACCCTCTCATCGTTTGTCGCTCTGGTGGACACGTCTTTCCCTTCATCCGGCAGGGGCAGCCGCGACAGGGAGAGTCCATTGAGGGCTGCCAGCTTGAGGGGACCAATTTTTTTTGCATCTGCCCGAGTCTTTTTCATTCCCTGTAAGAAAATATTTACACACACATAGAAGATGTACCCAGACACCTTTCCAAAAATATGTCAATGGGCTAACGAAGAAACCAAGGCAGATCTCACCCTGCTCAATCAACCGGAGGAGAGGTTCCACTCCTAGCAAGGCTGCCGGACAGGCTTTAGGAAGAAGACATTCCTTTCAAGGCCAGAGCTCTGATAAGGCCTCAAGATAGAAGGCTTTGACTCCAATTGGCTACAGAACTCTGTTGCAATGAAAGGTGAGGCTGTAGGCGGGCGGCATTCTTACAGAGCTGCCCAACCTCGAAACATGGCACCAAAACTCAGCTGGAGTCAACCCAAAACAGACAAGCTATCAATGGGTTGTAATAGCCTCTTTCCTTTCTTACTTTGATATTGGTCTCACTATGTAGCCTTGGCTGGCCTGGAACTCTCTATACATACCAGCCTGGTCTCAGACTCTCTGGTCTCAGCCTCCTGAGTGCTGGGATAAAATGCACAGATCACCATGCCTGGCAGCCTTTATTTTGTTTATCATATTTTGGACTTTTTGAGTCAGGGTGTCTCTCTGTAACCCTGCCTGTCCTGAAAGTCACTGTATAGACCAACCAGACTGATCTCAAACTCAGTGATCTTCCTGCCTTAGCCTCCTGAGTGGTGGGACTAAAGGTGTGTGCACTGCCGGGCGGTGCTGGCACACACCTTTAATCCCAGCACTTGGGAGGCAGAGGCAGGCAGATTCCTGAATTCAAGGCTAGCCTGGTCTATAAAGTGAGTTCCAGGACAGCCAGGGCTACACAGAGAAACCCAGTCTCAAAAAGACCAAAAGAAAAAAGGAAAAAAAAAAAAAAGGTGTGTGCACCACCACCACCCAGCAGCCTTTACTATCTTTAAAATAAAAAAAACAAAAATGTAAATCTTTCTGAAAAAAATAAACAGAAGAAAAATGTAAATTGCTTTCAAATCTTCCATTCTACAGTCTTGAAGAACCATCTGACCTGGGCCTCTCAAAGCAACCACATTTCTAAGCCAAGAAATAAACACAGCTGAGATCTCTCTCAGAGAGACAGAGTAGCAGGGGCGCATCAGTAGACCACTGTCCTATGAAAGCAGTGTTTCTCAAAGTCCTCAAGCCTCCTGACTTTCCCCTCTGTGGCAGGAAAACCTGAGAGCAGTCTCCACAGATACTCTGTAGAGGTACAAAGAGTCCCAGGATTCAAAGAAATGGCTTTCTTGGTTCTTGTAAGGAAACTAGCTTACTCCGCCTCTATTAACCTAAAAATGTCTTGACACCCAGGATCAAAAGCAGAGAGAGAGAGGCCTTTCGATGAGGAAGAAAAGGCTGTATGATTACTGTAACTGGAGAATGTGTGTGCGCCCCTGTGTATATGAGCAGAGGCTAGAACATGGGGCCCAGGACCTCCTCTGATGTTCTCTGTTTTACTCCTTGAGACAAAGTCTTCCTCAGTGGATCCAGTCTGACTACCCAGAAACCTATTGGGATTTCCCTATCTCCACACACAATGCTGATGTTACAGGTACCCACAGCCATGACTAAGCTATCACATGGGTGCTAGGGATTTGAACTCAGGGCTCCTTGATTGCATAGCAAGCAGTCTTACCCAATGAGCCATCTCTCCAGCCCCTAGTATATATCTTAACTTCCCAGTTCATGTTGCCTGTGAGCTTCTCACATAATGTGGTTTAGAGTTAGAATGGACTGAATCCTGGGTTAAAATCCAGAGTGAAATTAACTAACATCGTTCGGGAGAGTCGCCTTTACCCCCTGAGCCTTACCTAAACAGGAGAGTAGAAAGGGAGAGAGCAGGGCAGGCACAGCGGTCTGCAGACCAGAGTGGCGTGCTGTACTAGAGGAACCTAGTACAGCCTAGAGGAGAGGTTCTGTCATCACCGACACTCGTCACAGCCCCTTCCCAACGGCCCAAGAGAGTCATCTGCCTCTCAAGATTCCCCAAACCTCACAGAACCTGCTGGCCGGTATTAGCTGGCTCGAGTGTTTCTCAGTCTAAAATCGGAACACCCCACATCATCAAGCCAGAGATGAGAGTGGTTCAAGACCAGCTGGGATCATCCCTTACCTGGCCCGTGGCTTTCAATGCAAAGTCTGCAGGGCTTCTTAGGTGAGAACCACATTGCATAAAGGATCATCAAAGAGCCAATCTGTATGCAGACCTCGAGCACCCAAACCAGTCTGCTGTGGAGATAACCATCTAGTCCCTGGAGGTGGAGCCCATGGGTGGGGAATTCTAAAATGTCCCCTCCTAGTCTGCTGCTTACTCACTGCTTAACTTTGCCTTGCTTGAGAGTTCTTGTGTGTTGCACAGTGACAAGACTGTGGAATGTCACCATGAAGGGGGCAAAGGTTTCAGCAGAGGGGTGACCTCTTCAGCTCTTGGGAAGTTGGGGAACTAAGCTTGTGGCGCAGCGTCAGCCCTGAGTTAATACTGACTGAGCACTTTCTATGTTTTGAAGGTTTATTTATTTTAGTCCCTGGAACTCTCAGAGGTCACCTCCTTTACAAACAAGAGGTTAAACAGTTTGCCTCTTTGATAAAGGACTGTGGCTCTGGAGGGGGAGGAGCAGAGCCCAGAGCCTCCAGGCCTACCCTCGAATAGGCAAAATCCCTGTGCAAAAGGAAGGGGCCAAAAGGCACTCCAATTAAACAACTTTACTAAAAAGTCTTAAAAATAGAGAGAAAATCTGTATTTTAAGAAAGGCAATTTGTCAAAGCCCCCAGTGTAACCTGAGCCTGCCAGACTCCATTGGAAACACGCTAGATTTCTCTCCGAGTCATCAAGTTTGTCGAACAGCTACAGAGAATAATGGCAGGCTGCGTCACCTTAAAGAGCTCACAGGGTCTGGAGGGGTTTGGTCTCATCAACCCTTGGCAAGTTAGAAAATCAGAGGGACTCTGTTCAACGCAGGTGTCACTGGCAGTCCTTGTGTCCCATGTACAAACAGTGCAGTTCTCACTGCATTGACATGGAAGGCCCCACTCCCCCAGCTTGGGGCCTCAGGTAGTGACTGCGGAAACCCCCATACCATCTCCTCGCTAATACTGCTCAGCCTGTGCCGTCCACCAGCCTCCTCCTGAGCACCCCGCCTTTGTACACTCAGGAAAAAGAATAAACCTAAGCCTAAAATTTACCCTTTAGCTAATTAAGATGCCCCTAAATCTGTGCCCTTTCTTAAGCTTTTCGTGTGTGTGTGTGTGTGTGTGTGTGTGTGTACTGATCTTTCTTTTTGGAAGCATTCTAATCCTGAAGTCCAGCCTACCAGGAGGCCTCGTGTGCTAGTCCAGAAGTCTGCCTGGGAAGCTCCTCAGTCTTCGGGTCCATCCTAACAGGAGCTGGAGGAGGACAGCCTTGGCTGCAGGTTACAGGGGGCCAAATGAAGGCACACACCACCTTGACTTGGTCCCAGTGCAGGGCGGGCACGGACCAAGGAGGGGAGGGCCAGACAGAGCTGCAGCCCAGTGACCATGAGCGGACACACTTACAAACAGATCCACAAAAGCTCTGTCAAAGGCTGTGACCTCAACAAAGACTCAGTGCAGAGTAGCCGGGTTTCGGAGGGAAACTACTACTCACTAAAATTCTACATATAACACACCCAGACACAGAATACTGTGGAGGAAGGTGACTATAGAGATAAAATACAATGAAAATCCCAGGTCAGTCACTCACTAGTTGCATGTCCTTGGAAATGCTACTTAATATTTCCGAGACAGCGTCTTTATCTGCGGAAATAGGCTCTAACAGCGGGCTCATTGTAAACTGCGCACAGCACAGATGAAATCTTTGCACGTGGTAAATGTTCTGAATGAAAGGCAGCTACAGACGGCAGCACTGCTCTCTTGATTTTGTTTGAGATGCGTAGGAAGTGCTTCCCTGCACTTATTACACTGAGTAGGAAGCCGCCATGTCCACACGGGCCCGTTCTGAACACCCTGCTTCTGAAAGCCCAGTTCACTCGCTCAGCCCTTTAAAGAAACGTGCTTCCTGGGTCACCTCAGCCCACCGTGGTCATGGCCGAGAAAGAGTCCAGCTGGATCCAGGCTGGAACCCTGACAACTACCTAAGGATCCGAGTTAGGCACATAGTCTCAAATGCCTCTCTGGAGGCATCACTTGGAAAATCTGGACAGATGCAGTCCGGGGTGCCTTGTCACCCCACGGCATTTTAATGGGTGGTTAGCGAGGCACTCTAGGCTGGAGTACTGACTCGTTCCCCTCGTCCTCAGCACACGGCTAAGTTGGCTCAGGGACTCCTCCCATCCCCTGCCATCAGCCTTCTCTCTGCACCCACTTACCTCTAGCAAAACCACGACCACCCCATCAGTTCAGTCTCCACACAAACTCGGCCATGCCCCAAATAAGGCAAAACTCAGAGCTGGGGCAGGAACTGACAGTAAGAGAAAAGGAAAAACCTGAGAACCACTGGTCCTGAGGGGTGATGACAGACTAGAAGTTGAAAACACAGATTAAGGAGCCGGTCCTCCACTCGGAGCTCCTCTGCCCCAGGGAAGCTTACCCCTAGTGGCGGAAGTCCTTCCACAATGTTCTTCTTCCCAGAGAGGAGATCTGACACTGGCCTTTTCTTGAGAGAGTCCCTCCTAGCTCGGTACCTCCCTGACGTCGTGAGGTCTGACTCGGACATGGAGGGGGTCAGCAGTCCGTCTCTTCGGGGCCGATGGGTCTCCACAACCAGGTGGACAGGGCTGATGTCCTTTACCCTCTTCTCAGGCTCTGTAACATGGGACTTGGGCTCAAAAATATGCAGAGGGCCAGTGACCGGAGTCGCTGGTGCACAGGGGTAGTTGAGCTGTTGTTCCTGAGAGAGAGTGGCCGTAAGGCGGGGCTCAGACACGGCTGAGATGTGGTCTCTGCTGCTGTCCTCTTCCAAGTCCTCATCCTCCTCACTGCTGTGAATCAGCATGGTGGCATCAGAAAGGGACTTCTTGTGGCTGAACCTGCCACCCTCCTGCTCTTCAGTCCCCTCCTGCTTCATTTTGTCAGAGAAGCCGCCGGATTGGGAGCCTGCGGAGAAGGTCCGGGGCGCCACGTCTGCTGCTGAGGCTGACATAGTCCTGTCCTTGAGCCTCAGGCCTTCGAAACCGTGTGTGAGCCCTGCGATTTCAATACTGTTCCTCTTCTGGAGGTGGGCATGCCGCGCCGCTGTGAGGGGCTCGCTGACCTCCTGCAGAGAGTGAGCCACGGGCAAGCTGTCCTCCTGGAAGGTCTGCACCGAGTGATGGACGCGCCTGGTGATGAGGTCGGGATTGCTGCTGCTGATGTAGAGGTGGCGGGACAGGTCTGGGGTGCTGTTGGCAGGTCTTGGGTAAGGATACGGCGGGGGTGGCCGGTACACCTGGGTTCTCATAATGTTTGGAGCTGGGTAGTCCTGGGCCTGCAGCTGCACATTCGTCAGCTCGGGCACACTCACGGCGCCCACCACAGGCCGCCTCTCGGCAGGGTAGGGATACGGAGACTGGCTGTGGAAACTGTAGTTCAAGCTGAAGGGGCAGTGGGCTGACTGGGGAGAGGCGAGGTGTGGGCGCTCCCGAATCTCAGGCTGGCTGTAGACCAAGGCGTCGGGCCTGCTGTACGCGTAAGAACTGCCGATGCTGAGGTTGCGCAGCGAGTGGCTGTGCCTGTCCGCGTGCACCAGGCCCCTGTTGAGTTGCTTCATCACCGTCTCATAGTCAGGGGTTGGCCGGTAAGACGGGGGAATCAGAGCACTGTGCCGGTGCGACGGGATGTAGTCGGGTCTCATGACATCACTGCCAGTAATACTTGGGTTGGAGGACATGGGGGAGGGCTGCAGGTAGGGCTGGGGGCTGTTTAAGGAGGTCGTACTGTGCGCACTGTAGACGCTGCCGTTGCGGATGCGACCACTGAGGTCAATTTGGGTTCTGTCCAAGCTTGTCTGGGAGTGACAGTAGAATCCATTCTTGTTGGGCACAAAGATGTTGTCTGAGGAGGGAAAAGGTTTTAAAAGATTTTGAAAATGTATTAAGTTGGACCCACTGCTCCAGCCAAATACAGAGACAGGCCTTGAAAGAGCTTGTGAATCCTCTTGCTAAAGTGACACACATCTTCAGCAGCACTGCCGCCCAGGGGGCTTCAACTTCCTCTCCTAAGGATGGGGAGCTCTGTCTGCTTAAAGTGAGGTGCTTAGGATCTAGCCAAATCTAAGTCCAACAGTGATACAGGCATTCTGGAGCACTGTGGAACTCAGGGAAGAGATACTGCCGCCGGCGGCACTGAGCCGTGTGGGTGGGGGCACAGCCCTGAGACACTGAGCTAGGAAAAACAGCATCTGTAAACACTTCCTTAACTGCCACTTTAGGTTGCTTGCATAGAGCCGTCCGCACTGAGAATTCCACTATAAAAGAGGACCAGTACAGCAGGTACGGAGCTTTCCTGCCCAACAGGGCATCACTGGGTCATAACCAAGGTTACCACCAAAGGCCTGGAAGCCACTAAGAATGAGGCTAAGATAACTACAGCTGCCCCACCACGCCCCCAGCTGAGCAAGACTTGGATCCAAGGCTAATTCTCAGCACTGTCTGGACTAGAAGATGCTGTCTTTCCTCCACTCAACCCACAGCTCACCTGAATAGCTTTATGAGCACTACCTCCAATGCGCAAAAAACAATGTCAGCCATCAAATCCTTGGAAATCCTGTCTGTGCACTGCAGAAGCTCCAAGGTAGGATGCCGCGTGAGTACCCCCTGGGCTGGCGCACACAGCCCCCCCCCCAGTACCCCTTGGGCTGGTGCGCACAGCTCCCGTGAGTACCCCCTGGGCTGGCGCACACAGCCCCTCCCCCCCCCCGTGAGTAGCCCCTGGGCTGGCTCACACAGCCCCCGTGAGTACCCCCTGGGCTGGTGCGCACAGCTCCCCTGAGTACCCCCTGGGCTGGTGCGCACAGCTCCCGTGAGTACCCCCTGGGCTGGCGCACACAGCTCCCACTCGGAGCCTCTCGCTCCTCCTGCTGCACCCTGCTGCCCCGTCTGCTTCTCCGTCTGCAGAGCTCTCGCCACTGCTAAGTCTCTAGATGCCTTTCTTGTCACAGATCCCTCACCCAGGTTGTCTAGACCAGTGTGACACCCACGCCGGCACCCATGCCTCCATGCTCTCTAAGAGCACACGGGACTGTACCTCTTCATCCCTTGGTGCCCAGCACATATGTGAACTAGTGACAGGAAGGGGAAGTGAGCAGAGAGTTAAGAGCCAGTTTCTGAGGACTTCCTCCTCCCACTTCCCAGGGCCCTGGTCACCAGAGTTGGTCCTCCACAGTGGAAAAGGCTCCTCCAGTCTGAGCCCCCATCAGGCTAACATGGAACAGAGCCCCACCTGAGAGGACACAGCAGGCAAGGACTCTGATCAAGACATAAACCACGGAGAGTTTAGCACAGCAGAATCTGCCTGTTCTGACTGCACAGTAGCAGCCTGTGGACTGCAGGGTGGACTGTAAGGGTGTGTGGGTGGCAGAGCAGAGGGGCAAAGCCAGGGTCCACCGGAACAGAACAAGCTAGAGAGTAGCTAACAGTGGGAAGCTGGCTGGGGAGGGCAGGAAAGGGAGCACAGATGCCGGCGAGGATGGCTGAGCACATCACGGGGCGAGGGGGGGCAGCTGGGAGCTCTTTGTCGAGCTCTATGTCTGAGTCGAGGAATGTGAAGACAGGATAACAGCTCATGGGGTGGAGCTGCTAGTGGGCGGTCTGGAATGATTAAGACCTACGTTGGAGCAGGAGCAGGGGACATGGTTAAAGGGACATAGAAAGCACAGTGTATAATGTTACAGGTTATGGCTGGTTGGCAGACTGAGAGAAATTATGTGCAGCTTGGAATCCACATAACCAAGAGAGTGTGAGTGACTCCATCACAATAAAGGACCATAAAAACAGACTTAGAGGGTAAGCAGTGAGTTCAAATTTAATACTCAATTTCCAGAAAGCCATGATAGTTTAAACCAGTCCTTAAATGCCTATTTATTGCCGGGTGGTGGTGGCGCACGCCTGTAATCCCAGCACTTGGGAGGCAGATGCAGGCGGATTTCTGAGTTCGAGGCCAGCCTGGTCTACAGAGTGAGTTCCAGGACAGCCAGGACTATACAGAAAAACCCTGTCTCAAAAAAGAAATAAAAAATGCCTGTTTATTATCAGCTAGAGAGCCTCCATGCAGGTTCCCACATCAGCCATGGCAAACGGGGAACAGGTAGAACACAGGAATGACGACAGGGTGGGAAGGAGAAACCGAGTCACCATTATGGAAACTCTATGTGAAGCTCCCAACGGGAGAGAAAAGGCACAGGCAGGTCTTGTGATACCATAGGACAGGAAGGTGATCTATGGGAACCCCTGAGAGGAAATAAGAGGGAACCAATGGAGAGCACAGAGACATCACTCTCAGACACAGTATAGTAAAAACTGGAAGATAATCTTCAACCATAGTTGAAGAGAAAGGTAAGGAAAAATGGCAGGCCTCTCCCAGACTGAGGCAGAATGATCAGCATGGAGATGAGAGGCAGAAGCCTTGTCCCCATGGTTGGAGAAGCTACTGTGCAAGTACAGACGGCCATGTGCAAAGAGAAGAGGACAGCAGTGAGACAGCCCCAGGGGACGCTGAAATCCACACCAGAGCTCTGTTCCCCTACTGCCTTCTTCGCTGTGGGGACATCCTCTACTGGCAGAGAAGGCCACAACGACAAATGCAGTCAACACCAGTTCTTGGTGTCCCTGCAGCGCCCAGCCCCCACATGATGGGCCTGGACCCCACTTTCAAACAGCCCCTTCTGTGCCACAGCACTCACCAGCCCGAGCAGCAGGCCGAGCCACAGACCTGCCTGGAACTGATTAAGTCCAGCCATCCTGCTAGATCCAGAAAGCTCCTCCAGTACCCACAAATGCATGCTCTCTCAGCAAGATAACTATGACCTCATCGCAAGTCTTGCTGTACAACAGACCCCAAGCCTCTTCATACTGAACTCCTGCTGTCTGCGTCCACCTCTCTGGTCTTCAGCCCAGAGATACAGTTTACAAAGAAACGCTGCACGGATGGCAGGATTCAGCATGTTGGCACTACTGGGCACACACAACTGCAGTGGCAGTAACAAGTACTTAAATCATTGCATTAGGGCATGTCAGGGAGGGACAGAACAAAATCGAGTCTAAGCATCGTGTGTGTCCAAGGATTTCTGGTTGCCTCATGTGGTGGCACATGCCTATAATCCCATCACCTGGGAGACGGAGACTGGAGAATCAGGAACTTAAGGGAAGCCTGGCCTAGCTAAGACTAAGAGGGAGAGGTATGGAACCAGCTTAGGGAGCTGACACTGGATACATCTGGGGTCGTCTGAGAAACACACATTCAAGAAAGAACTTGAATGCAGCATCTTCTGTGATTCCAGGATGGCTGTAGTTGGCACAACAATTTGAGGTACAACTGTAATAAGACACCATCCAGACTTCAAGGTCTCTAGGTATTCACAGAGTTATTCATAGTAATAACTGTGCACAGCTTTGCAGACTCAGTGTACTTTACCTTGGGAAGAAGCAAATGGCTCTGTATAATGTCCATTATAATGCAGCTGGGGTGGGGGAGGCATCGCATAGGGCTGGGGTTTAGGCTAAGAAATGGAAAGTTGGACATAGAGTTAAAACACATTGCCTATGTGAAAAAGGTAAAGTCATTCTTTGCTGGACTCTTTCTCTTCACTAAAAAGACTTCTACAGGAGTTAAATGTATTATAAATGAAGAATAACCACGAAGATGAACGAAGTCTTAACATATCTGTCGTTTCCAATGTCTCCCATGTGGCAAAAACAAGCTCTTTGCACTGACGCCAAGGATACTAGACAGCACAGGAAAGTCTGCATCCACAAGGTCATGAACAGGAAGGAATGGATACAAACCTTCCTGTCTAAGCTCAGGATAGAAAAGCCTTCTCTGGACTACAGTCACCCCCTAAGACAAAGTCATCAAATAGATGAAATACCTACTTAGGATTTCTGGCTAACCAGTTAAAATTCACAATATTTGATTGTATCTAATATTTAAACGTGTATAATAAATCTTAAGTTGAACTTACAGAAGTCACTATTTCTTTGGATAAAAATCATCAAACATCAACACACATTTGTGGTTCAAACTCAACATACTGCCCAAAGCATCTTTTAAATAAGAGTGCTATCACTAGGAGCTCCTTCTCTTACCAGAGACATCCTGGAAGATGAGCCCCTCCTGACTGAGGTCAACGTGGCAGCCTGAGTTTGCCTGTGGAAGAGAGAAGACAAGCGTGAGCCCAGGGACACACTTCCTAGTCTACAACGATAAACCAGATTTAGGAAGGGAGCCGGCGTGGTGGATCACACCTGGAACTCCGGCGTGCAAGAGGCTGTGTGCTGGGGTCTGAGGCCAGTCTGGGTGACATCTGAATTACAGGCTAGTTAGGACACAGACAGAGTAACTCATTGTCACAAAACAACAATGACAAAAAGATACACGGTCAGGAATATTCTAAGGCAAATGGCAAAAGGACAAACGGGCCGTAATTTACAGAAAAGAGCACTGTCAGTTCCTTATGTAGGGCTCCACAGCCTCCCAGAACAAAACAAGCACACAATTCTTTGTTCACACACACACACACACACACACACACACACACACACGACTCTTTCTTTACATCTGTGTTACTTAGGAAGTGTGAGTAGGTATGGTATGAAGATGCATTAGATTCTTGCTAATGTTGGTAATGTCCATAATTCTGTCAAGGGCATTTTAACTTACCATCTCCTCTGCCAGGCGTGGTGGCGCACGCCTGTAATCCCAGCACTCTGGGAGGCAGAAGCAGATGGATTTCTGAGTTTGAGGCCAGCCTGGTCTACAGAGTGAGTTCCAGGACAGCCAGGGCTATACAGAGAAACCCTGTCTTGAAAAAATCAAATCCAAAAAACAAAACAAAACAAAAAAAACCAAAAACAAAAACAAAAAAACAAAACAAAAAACAAAACAAAACTTACCATCTACTCCTGGCTCAGGAGCTTGAGTGATTCCTAACTGGTCACTAACACTAACGTATCTGTGAGGTTGGTTAGCGCTCTAAGGACCATTACTACAACTCCACCATCACAAAGTAAACCAAATAAATCCGCTGACTCAGCAAATGTGCCAGAAAGAAGTCTCTTTTCTTCTAAACTAGCATTATTCTTAGCACTTTGAGAATGGTATCTGCATTACACTCCGAATGGTGGCTTATTTATACAAGACCTTTAAAATCAAAACGCTTGGACATCCAATGATTCCTATGCACTTACTGGGCGATTTCTTTAAACAACTCCCTTCCCTACACCTGGGAAGTATTCAAGTTGCTGGAGAGTAACACACATCTCTTTTCATTGCCTGTCTTTTCCTGGCAGTGAACATTAAGGCTTTATGGTGCAGCTGTGTCTACTTTCCAGAACACACTGTCTTTCCAGTGTCATGCCACGTTCCTGAGACTGCAGAGTTGTATGTGGGTCTTTTTAGAGTACCCCTTAAATATGCACCAGGCTCTGATCTTTGTTACTCTGATACTGAATTTGCCTCTGGGCACTGGCCACAGTCAAGCCTCAGTTTAAAGGGACTTTGTGTTCAGTCTATCACTGGCTCTCCATATAGATTAACTGAGCTTTTAAAATCATCAAAGTCAGGGGTGGTGGTGCACGCCTTTAGTCCCAGCGCTCAGGAGGTAGAGGCAGGAGGATTTCTGAATTTGAGGCCTGCTGGTCCACTATTTCCCAGACAGCCAGGACTACAGAGACCCTGTCTCAAAAGAGTGCTCTTCCCAAACCAAAAACAAAACAAGAAAAACAAACAAACAAAAAACCCCAGCATATATTCAAAGGTGGGAGAAGGAGCTACTGACAGAACACACTTATCAACAAAGGACTAATAACATCTGCAGAGATGACCAGCCTGGGCAAGAACAGAGTCCAAGGACACAGAGCCCAGGGACAGAGGCTGCCATCCTTACACACGGGCATCTTGCTGACAGCATTCAGTGTGAAGGGAAAACAGAAGCCAGTTCTGTTAAAACAGAACAAAGGAGCCCCACCTGCCGAAAGGTCTGACCCGGGCAACCTTTCTAACAGTCCGCCTCTTTTTCTCATTGCTCCTCTAAGCACAGTTCAAGGAGAGGCCAGCAATCATCAACTTCCCAAGGAAGGAAACCAGCTGTTGGCTCTGTGGGAGGCTGTCTGTGCTGCCAATGCTGAGAAGACCCTGAAGAGGATAATAAAATGGCTGCCAGCTCAAGTGAAATGCATGCTATTGCTCGGTGAAACTGTGCAAAGTCTACCCGTGGTTATCTTAATCTCCACGATGCCACGGGGAGGTCTGGTCATTATCTCTGCTTTACACATGAGGAAGGTGATACTTAGATTAGGTAGATCACACCTGGTCACATGGCAAACAAGCGGTAGAACCAGCATTTGAAAGGGCAAGTCTTCTGGATGTCTGAGTGCAGTTCCTGCAATCACACACACACACACACACACACACACACACACACACACACACTAAATTAGCCTATTAACTTAAAACTATAAGTTTTAAAGCTCACTTGCTCCGTGAGCTTTCCAGTTGGCCATTGGTTCATTCACAGCTAGCAAAGGGCAGGCTTTGATGAGGTGTTAGGTAGCGGAAATGGTCCTGGGATGTTGTTTCAATGGCTTTCCTCCTGTGCTTTAATTAAAAACAAAAGCTCCCCCTGTTTTAGGGCAGGCCAGAGGTGCATATACCTGCCAGTGACCTGGCTCTGGATCCCTGCCCCAACTTGCCACCTTGGGCTAGCAGATACCAAACCAGGCTACAGGAAATATTGAGGTTAGGGACTCCTGCATCACTGCAGCTCACAGTGGTCCACCTACCCAGGCACCTGCACACGGAAGGAAGCTGCTCACTCCAATCCAGGGCAGCTTCCTGTCCCCAAGCCTTTTAGGGAGGGCAGGAGACCCACCCGACTGTGGGGACCTTTGACAATCCCCATTATCTTCAACTCCTGCTCTTTCCAGGGACTGGCACTCTTCAGTGAGTAAGCCAGAAGGGAAGGAGGGCACTACATCTTCCAGTCCCCTGAGCCAGTAGTCAGTCTGCTGACTACAGAAGTCTCCAAACAGAAGTGGGCCGACCGGCTGCTACACTGACCCACAACCTAAACTACAGGCTAGTTCATTTCACTTTGCCCAGCCCTTAGCTGCTGTTGACTGGAAAATTTACCTTTCTTAAGGTTTTTGGGCCCTCTTTCTCACTTAGCCTTGCAGGTTGAAGGGTACAACCCACAAAGAAGGGAGAAAAGGCCTATACCAAGAAGTATTGTACCCTGTGCTCACGTTTTCTTCATAGAGTCTAGGGGGTTGACTGCTGCCAGCCAGCTCAGGCTTGGGATACCAGAAGAGGCCTTTTGACCACACTGGCACTGGTATCACTCAATACCTAACACAGTCTGAAGGGATATCAAGGAAGGTCTCATTGTTCCTGTTTACACATTAAAAACAAAGGGAGCGTCTAAGCTAACATAAAAAGATGACCCCACTACCTCCAGTGCCTTGTCTGGGTGGAAAGAGAAATAGTAGATCCCATCAGTGGTAAGAATGACCTGGGCCAGTGTTAGATGCACTCGACACTACTGTCCTATAGAAAGAACATAGGAGGGATGCAGACACTGTAGGAGAAAGGGATTCCTTTCTGTGGAAGCAGACTCCATCTCCAACACGGGTAACTACCACATAGCCATAGTTACCTGCCCAGCACACTAAGGTTACCCAGCTGGACGATAAGAACAAGTCCTACCAACACCTCAAAATCATGCTAAGATTGGATGTTACTAGACCTGTGTTGAAAGCTTTCAAGAAATGGCTAAAAAAATTCAGTTTTCTTACCCATCAAAATGTGAGGATTTAATAGTATAAGCTTCATTTACCTTACCCAGAAAACAAACTGTATAAGATAATATATTTGTTTCAGACTCTTAAATAAATGCATTGATAGGTCCCAGATATGCAGAAATTAAAAACAAAATTTGGATAAATAGTCCTTCACACATAGTAGCTGTAAAGAGACTCAAACATTCTTCATACAAGAAAAATACATGTAGCTAATAATATGTGTACAGCCTTACTCACATGTGGCAACATGCCAAAGGTATATGTCTAAGATCATAGGAGTTCCCACACATAGTCATTGCTTTTCTCTCTGAATTTTAAAATCATTAAAATGAAGAACTGCTAAAATAGGCTTTTCAAAAAGGCATTAGCCACAGTGCAATACAGGCTGGACTTGATGGCAACACACTTAATGGCTTCTTCGTGATGGTGTCACTACTGTTTTCAAGAGAAAATGAACTGAGGTAGTGATGGCTTCATCACGAGTGGTTCTACATTTATGAAAAGCTTTGAGATGAAAATGCCGTGTTCCGGGAACTGGAGAGATGGCTCAGCGGTTAAGGGCACTGACTGCTCTTCTGGAGGTCCTGAGTTCAATTCCCAGCAACCACATGGTGGCTCACAACCATCTGTAATGGGATCTGACGCCCTCTTCTGGGGTGTCTGAAGACAGCTACAGTATACTGATTTATAATAATAAACAAATCTTTGGGCCTGAGCGTGCAGGGCCGGAGTGATAGAGAGAGCGGGGCCGGCCGGAGCGAGCAGAGGTCCTCAACTCAATTCCCAGCAACCACACGAAGGCTCCCAACCATCTGTACGGCTACAGTGTCATCATATACATAAAAAATAAAATAAAAATGCCGTGTTCCTATAGATTCTGTAATTATTTGGATGTAATTATTATATGCAAAAATAATGTCACAAATGCTCATCTTCAGGCCAGCTAAAGAGGTTTCCCAAATCCAGGACTCCTGGATCCTCTGGAAGTTGTGTAACAATTTCATACACAAATTCAAGAGTGGGCAGAAAAGGGGGCCATGCCACAAAGAGTGAAATTATTTGTTTACATGAACATGGGGGAACTGGACACCATCGTGTCAGGGAAAATAAACCAGACACACAAGGGCAAGGCAAGTATCACATGTTCCCTCTCATAACAAGACTCAGTGTGTTTGTTTATGCGCGCACGTGTGCGTGCGTGTGTGTGTACATGTGCATGAAAGTAAAAGGAGAAGCTATGGGTGTGGCAGCTCAAGCCAATAATCTCAGCTCTTAGAAGGCTGAAGCAGGAGGATTGCTGCAAGTCTGAGGCCCACTTGGCCTACACAGTGAGTACAAAGTCTGCCAGAACCGCAAAGCAAAACTCTGTAGCAAGCAAATAAACTGAAGGAATAATAAAGTGTTAAAGATGTAGACTGGGAAGGAGAGGGGTGGGAAGAGCATACGAGAGAGGATGACTATCAACAAGACCCTTACACACATGTACAGACGTGTCAGAACAGCAACAAGGCCCTCACACACACGTGCAGACGTGTCAGAAAGCTTCTTACTTTGTATAATTAAAAGATGAATAGCCAGGCAGTGGTGGCACACGCTTTTAATCCCAGCACTTGGGAGGCAGAGGCAGGCGGATTTCTGAGTTCGAGGCCAGCCTGGTCTACAGAGTGAGTTCCAGGACAGCCAGGACTACACAGAGAAACCCTGTCTTAGGGGGAAAAAAAAGGAAAAAAAGACAAAAGATTAATAATCTTTCCTCAAATTGCTGACCAGGATATTGACTAAAAACTATAAAGAATACTACTCCCAAGCCAGACATGGTGGCCCGCACGGCCCAGCACTGTGGAGGTAGAGACAATCCGATGGATATTTGTGAGTTCAAGGCTAGCCTGATCTACATAGCATTTTCCAGGCCCACCAAGGCTCCATACTGAGATCTTGTCTCAACAAAACAAAACAACAAGAAGACTACCCCTCTCAGACTAGGGGTCAAAGCTCAGTGGAGGAACACTTGCCCAGCAGGTAGGAGGTCTTGGGTTCAATCCCCAAAGAAAAGGAGAGAAAAGGAAGGGGGAAAAAACTTTTTTAAAAAACCATCAAGGATTAGGATGGTGGAAAGGTGCTTGTTGCCAATCTCAGCGACTTAAGTTCGATCCTTAGAGCCCACTCAGGGGGGAGCATGAGTCCCCAAGCTTCTACAGACGGTCCCCTGACACACACACAAAGTAGATGAATGCAATTTAACAGTTTTTTTCTCTCCCAAATGATTTTCTACAATTTCTGAGCAGGAGCTACTCACAGATTGCACTGGTTCAGTCGGTAAAACTTGTGCCGTGCCACACACAGCCTCCACACGTACTTTGCTGTTTCCATGTCTTCCTGGTGGATGGAACACACGCAGAGTCATAGGAAAACACACAGAGAGGAAGACACTTGTAATGCAGAGGCACTGTGTCTACACCATCTCCCCGCCATGGTGAGTCCCTCATCCTGTCTGTGACTCCCTCATCTCCACAGTGACTCCCTCATCCCCCCTCCATGACTCCCTCATCCCCCCTCCTTAACTCCCTCATCCCCCTCCCATGACTCCCTCATTCCCCGTCACTCCCTCATCCCCCCTCCGTGACTCCCTCATTCCCACAGTGACTCCCTCATCCCCCCTCCATGACTCCCTCATCCCCCCTCCGTCACTCCCTCATCCCCACAGTGACTCCCTCATTCCCCAGCCCTGTGGCTAGCCTCTGGAAGCTGTGAGAACCTCCTGGAGAAAATGAAATGGTCTGCTTAGCAGTGGGAGTGCACTGTTCCTAAACATCCTATTTGTATCAAGTATCAACTCTACTCCTGAGGAACGCACTCAGAGACTCTCCACATACAACATTTGCTCCGGGGTCTTAATCTTGCCTTTATTAGGACAGCCAGGGCAGGTAAAGGCTGAACAGCGCCCCCAGCAGCAGCTCACCAGCAGCGCGCAGTAGCTAGGCTTACTGTCTCTTTACAATTGTTCACAAGTCACTCAAGGGGGCTAGAGGGTTGGCTCCATGGTTACGAGCACTGATTTCTCTTCCAGAGGTCCTGAGTTCAATTTCCAGCAATGACACGGTGGCTTACAACCATCTGTAAAGGGATCTGATGCCCTCTCCTGGTGTGTCTGAAGACAGCTACAGTGCATTCATATATATATTTTTAAAAAGTCACTTGACTCAAAGAAAGAATACAGACACAAAGACTCACTTGCTCAGCGACACTTAACAAGTGAGCATGTTCCCCAAGGGACACTTTGAGACATTTAAAGCATAAATTTTTACACATAGAATTATGAAGTCCTAAATTAGTCCAAACTCCCCATTCCCCAATACACAAAAGAAAACTCAGGAATGTCACGTGCTGACTGAGTTTTTGTGCTCACTCACAGTTTGGAACTGGATGGTCTCCTCTTTATTTGCCAGCTCTAATGCAAAAAAGGACTTGTTGTGCGACATGTTAGCAATGTCGTGCCACCTAGAGAACAAAGAGAATACTGAGTGCACAGATGCGCACTGGGGTGTAACAGGCCGTTTTTCCTTAAGGTTGATGTGTGACTTAATAGTTTATTTCACAAATATAAATATACATTAAAAATATGTAAATATATACATTATATTTATGTTACTATATAAATTTTACATGAGTATGTTTGCATCTAATGTTTTATTGTGCTTATATATTATATATAATTACTTATAATATATAATTATTATATATAAACATATACATATACATATACACATAAACATACACAGATACAGATACAGATACAGATACAGATATAGATACAGATATAATTAGCCTAATTTATAGACTTGTTCTACTTGTGTGAGCTGAGGGATCTCAGCTTCCTGCCCTGGATACCTTCCACTACGTCCCCCTCCATGGGCCTCCTGCCACGCCTCTCGCCATGCCTACACTGCCATCATAGACTCTAAACCTCTGGAGTTGTGAGCCAAAATAAAGGTCCTTAAGTTGCTTTTTGTCAAAGAATTTCATCACAGCACCAGGAAAGTAACTAATACACCTACTTGCTCTTCGCGTAACAACCAAAGATACTTACTTATGCTAGTTTATTTGCTCATGCCTCAGCTACCTATGAACAAACTTTACAGGGCATCCACTATCACAATGATGATAACTGTACCGGGCCCTAGGGATTCTAAAATCAGTGTGGCCATGGTCCCTCGGGCCCCTTCCCTTGGGAAGGCACCAGACACCACAAAAGCAGGCACACTAGTCAGCACTGAGGACCAACAGCATAAGGAAAGGGACAAGAGACAGGTGCATCTGAAACCTATGGTGGAGAGAAAGCTGAGTGCTCAGAAACCAAGGGTGATTTATTCTGGGAGTTGCCAGTAGGACATAAACTCTATCCTAAGCTGTATCAGCTTTCGCTTTTACAGACTGGATTTGGTTTTTATTACCTCGCTGTGTGAAACTGTCTGAAGAAACTGAGTCTGGGAGGTGCTCAGCATCTTCTGGTGGGCCATCAGCCTCCTGCCCCCCAGAACCACTGGGGTCACAGGAGTGGCTAATTCCAGAGATGGGACATATTTGGAGTCCAGCAGTGGCTGAGCAGCCACAACCTAGAAAGCCAAAGCTGAAGCACTGCCAGGGGAACTCTGTCCTCACCACCCCCACCCCCCACCCCACCCCCACCCCCGACTCAGGGCCTTGCAAATATGCGGCAGGTGCTTCCCCGCGGCACTCATCCCGTCTCCCACATCTTTAACTGGGGACTCTGGACTCAGGGTGTTCGGTCTGTACTATATTTCTTTAGCTAAAACTTGTTAAATCAAAATTAACGTATTGATTTACTGCTCAGTTATTAAACCTAAAGACTGTATTTGCAGTGTATTAAATAAGGCAAATTTGAAAGTTCCTGTGTGGTGACAAAAGCACAGCTGAATACCTGAGACTTCCATATGGCCTCTGGGTACTGTCCTGCTGCCTGAGCAAATCCTGGCCCGTTTTCCTGTCCCTTTGCCCCCAGCTCAGCACGCTGGGAAGATTTACTATAAGCGGATTGGGGACAGAGCCCTGTTGCCAGGAGAAGCAGCCCCACGCGGGCCCTGCCGTGAAGGAGAGGGGCCCTGCTCCCCAGCTTTGGCTATGCTTTGTGGCTGCTGCCTCTCTGAATAATTCAGGACCCAAAGGTGGTAGAGCAAAGCAAGACAAAGAAGAATTGTCATTTTAGTGGGAAAGTTCTTAAAGAGGAAGGCCAGTTCTCAAGAATAAAGTAGAAAATAGAAGCATAAAAGGAGCTATAAAACAATAAATAAAAGGCAATGTGATACAGAGCCTAAAAGCGGCAGCTTAGTAAAGAATCTTAGGCTGCGAATGGGGGAACCTTGGGTGGATTGCGTGGCTTTTTAACCCTCCACTATCCTGGGTGAAAACTGGTGGCAATGTCTGTCCCCGAGTCATTAGGAAGATGACTGCATGAGAAGATAGAAAGAAAGCACCGGATCCCTGAAAACTCACACTAATGGACGCTGGACACAGCGGAACCAACAGTCTAAAGTGACACATCTGCTTCCCTGCTTGATGAAGACAATGTAAACCTTGTGTTGCTTAGATCAATAGAAAACAGAAATAGAGTAAAACAGAATAGGAAATAGAATGGCAAAATAGAAAACAGAACAGAGTAAAACTGCAAATACTTTTAGAAGATTATGACCCAGACTTTCTAAGATTACAGATTTTAAGAACTTATGGTGAAGAGTGAACCCCATGACTAATTTACGACATTTACGGGTAAATGGGGAGGTCAAGCGGGCCTGCTCGGGACCTTGCTCCCTGCTGGCTAGCCTTCACAGTACCTAGGTGAGATGCAGGATGCTGAGACAGGGACAAAGGTCTCACCCAGCTGTGAGTGCTGTGCTACAGTGACAGGCATGCAGGGCAAGCCCACAGGTGCAGTAGCAGTGCAAATGTTACAGGGTAACCAACCGCTTTCTGGATGAATGTAAGGCTAGAGCCACGTGGGGAAGAGAAGGTGGGGAGCTCATTGACCCCATTGGGCTAAATGGTCACAGCATCAAACCACCCTCCCAATTGGTCTCTCTACATGCATCAATCAGCGCTGCTCTCAGCCTTCCTTCCAGAAGCCTCTTGGTGCTGTGGGTGGGAGGTGCTTAACACAGAAAGTCAGGCTGGTCAAAGTGTACCAAGTAAGTGCTTGCGGAGTGTTCAACCACAAACGGGACATCTGTGTCACTCACCCTCTCACCAAGGCTCAGGGACCATTGTGGAAGACAAGACAGATTATAAAAGCCAGAGGTCAAGGAAGAATGGAGCGGAACGGTGCCATCTAGACACTAGTGGAATGCTGGCATTTGTGAATTCACAGCAGCTGTGGTTGTAGCCCAAGTTCAAACCCATCTCCACCCCTAGCTGAGGAGCTATTGACAGTTGGTGGCTTCTTAGGGAGGGAAAGTCAGCTTTAAGGGTGTGGCCCCTCATAGGTTGACTGTGCTCCAGAGTATGACCCCATACCCATGAGTATATGGAATCCATAGGTTTCAAAGATATTATGTATATTGATACCAAGTTGGAGACTTTATCCAAAGGACTTGGGGGAGAAATGGGAGTAATATGTCTCAAAGACATAGTATAAAGATATAAAAATCTCAAAGAATTAATAAAATATTATTATATGTCCAAAAAGATATAACTGGAACATAAAATACTACAAAGCAATCTTAAGCCACCCGTAAGTTCCCTTCTCAGACACTGCACTCCACTATGAGATGTCCTCAACTGTCATTGTGCCTTCCTACTTCATGCACTCTAAGGTGTGTACAAACAAACAGCACTGTGTTTTATAACTGGAGGGAAATCAACTTCACAAAAATGGAAGTTTGCTGAGAGGTTGACATTTTAGTAATTTTGTTACATAACTCTAGTCAAAAGGATGCCTAGACTTTTCTATAGTGAGTAAATAGTCCCAGAGATCAGAACACAAACGAAAACCTCCCAGGGAAAGCAAAGGATGGCCTCTGCGTGGCGGCGGCGGTCACGCACTGTAAGCCATCACTACGCACCCCATTTGCTGTATGTCTGTCTGTGAAGACAGTAGCCTGTTGACGAAGCTCCAGCTCCGTACTTGGGTGCCATTTAACTTTAGAAAAGGAATATCTCCATTTTCCAATGAGAACTGAGGGAAGACTTGTCAGCAATAACCACTTAAGGATTTAAAAACACAGAACAATACCTGAACACCACGGGAGGCCTTCCATTCTTGTGTTTCACAAAGATGCCATCAAGACAAGCACCAATGGATATGTCACTTCCTTGGCTGTCCTAGACCGAGAGAAGAAAGGGGAGATCCCTGGGAAACAGAGCACAAGGACGGATGCAGCCACTTCCCTAAACTTGTTTCCAGGGCAAACCCAGCGTCCTGCTGTAAGTACGGAGACAGGAGTATGGGCTCTTTTAAAAACCGTTTTGTTCTTATGTTTATTTATGTACTTTGCACATGGGTGCACATGTCACGGTGCACACGTAGAGGTCAGACAACCTGTGGGGATCGGTTTTCTCCTTCTACCATGTGAATCCCAGGACCAAACGGGTCATCAGGCTTGGTGGCGAATGCCTTGCCCTTCTAAGCCAAGGTTAGGCTCTACAGATGTGTGATCACAAGGCCTCAGCCATGCTATTTTCCCAAATTGCTAAGCACCCCCCCTCCCTTTCTTCAACAAAACCTCACTACTCTGCTTCCTATTATATGTTCAAACGATTCACCTATCCAAGCCACAAGAGCAGCAGGGTCTACGGGTCGGCACAGGCACGCCCAGCTTGCTAGTCAGCTGTACCTTGGCGGGGTAGCTCTCCTCTCCGTAGCCGTCCATCCTCTCTACCTCCTGCATGTACAGCATCTCGGCCTCAGGAGCTGTGAGCCCTCTGCAATCAACAGATGTTATGAAACTGCTCCGTACCTAAACTCCCTTAAACGATGCACATTAATTTGGAATAATCATCATAAACATTTAAGCTTCTAAGCATCTGGATATATATAACTGCTTATATTTATCACATTTGTGATGTGATAAAACACATCACAAAAGGACGACGTAGGAAGCGCTGTGCGGAATGCAGAAGGCAAGCATAGATAACCTTATGCGTCAGGAAGGTAAAAGGGACAGACAAGGGACAAGGCAGCTGCCAAGATGTCATCAATGCAAATCCAGGAGTTTTTACCTAAACTAGCAACCAGTTGCTTAATTATCCTAAAATATCAGGAAATACTGAGGATTTGATTTAAAAACCAAGTAATGGGACTGACTAGGTGGCTCAGTGGTTAGAGCACAGGCTGTGCCTCCAAAGGACCTGGGTTTGATTCCCAGCACCCACATGGCAGCTTGCAATCATCTCTAACTCCAGTTCCAGGAGATCTGGTGCCTTCTTCTGACCTCCACAGGCACAGATATGATACACATACCTATGCACAGGCAAAACACTCATACATATAAAATGAATAAACCTTTAAACAATGTGTTTTAAAGACTAAATGGGAGCCCTAGATGGACAGAGGAAGGAAGGGTGCTCACGTGCACCCACTCCCCGCCCAGCCTCTGCAGCTGCTCCCGTACGCCAAGGTCCCTCCCACTGCAGCCGTCCCAGGCTCTGCGTTGCTTAGACTGTTCTATATTCCTCACACGCACACATCCTCCTCGTCCGTCTACCACCCACACACAGACCCCACAATCATCAGTTTCCTTAGGGCTCGGTGACTGTGTTGCTCCTCCCGTCAGATTCTCTGGGTCTCCCCAGTACTCAGCCCTGCCCAACGCAGTCCTTACACAATCTGCCCACGCCTCCTCCACTGCACCCTCTTCTGTTGCTAGATACTACTACCACAGTGGGCAGTGCTGGGAGCACATTCTTGGAAGGCAGAGAATTATTCTATTTATCTTTAAGCCATACCACCCAGCATTTGGGGTCTCATAAGGATAGAAAGTACTTATAGGTTCCTAAGTCCTATTATTTAAGTGACAGTAAAAAACAAATGAAATAAAATGACAAAAACCAGGGTCACGTGTGCCTTTGGGTCAAGCATGCCCTTGGGTCAGTGTGCCTTTGGGTCAGGAGTACCTTTGGGCCATGCATGCCCTTGGGTCAGTGTGCCTTTGGGTCACGTGTGCCTTTGGGTCATGCATGCCCTTGTATCAGTGTGCCTTTGGGCCATGTGTAGCTTTGGGTCATGTGTGCCTTTGGGATCAAGTAAGTGTACTAGGGAAATATGGTTTGTGTAGACACAGAGGTAGAAGGGTGGGAATAGTGGGTTTTGGAGAGTGAGAAAATACTGTGAGCATTTGGGACGGAGCACAGGGAGAGATAAGACAGTGCTTTTGAAGTTACTCTTTTGTAACCAACAGGGGTAGACAGAATACACACAGAGACTGAAGCAGACCAGGAGCTTCTACTTTCAAGTCACTTTAGCACGTATCAGTCAGGGACCTGAGTCACTCTGAGGTCAGTTTCCTTTGTATCTAAGCTGACGATAATATTCTCCTTAAAGACTACTGGCGCTATCAGAATGTGATTTTATTTGTTTTTTTTTTTCTTTTTTTTTTTTTTCTTTTTTTGGATTTTGTTTTTTTCGAGACAGGGTTTCTCTGTGTAGCCCTGGCTGTCCTGGAACTCACTCTGTAGACCAGGCTGGCCTTGAACTCAGAAATCCGCCTGCCTCTGCCTCCCAGAGTGCTGGAATTACAGGCGTGCGCCACCACCGCCAGGCTTGTAATTTTATGTATACAATACCTGCCACCTGTATACTCAACTTAGAGTAAGGGCTAGATCTTAGATTCTTTTTTTTTTTTTCAAGATTTATTTATTACTTTATAAGTACACTGTAGCTACCTTCAGATACCAGAAGAGGGCATCAGAACTCTTTACAGATGGCTGTGAGCCACCATGTGGTTGCTGGATTTGAACTCAGGACCTTTGGAAGAGCAGTTGGTGCTCTTAACCACTGAGCCATCTCTCCAGCCCCCAGATCTAAGTTAGATTCTTATAGTCAATAGAGGTTCACCATCAAAGAACGTCAACATGGACCAGCATAGATGAGAATTGCAAGGATAATCTGGGCCACACACATGAGGATTCTCACTATAGCTCCCCAGGGGACAGAATCCTGCTTCCAAAAGTCTACGGGGGGGTGGGGGGGGGGAATGGCGATGCATGATGCATGTCTAGCGCTCAGGGTGCAGAGGCAGCAAGATAGCAAGTTTGAGGCCAACTTGTCTCTCAAATTCTCAAGGGCAGAGGATGTCACTCAGTGGTAAAGTACCCACTATGTACACCCCCCTGAGTTCAAACTCTAAGACCATTTTAAAAAGAAAGAGAGGGGGGGGAAGGAGGAATGGAGGGAGGGAGGAATGGAGGGAGGGAGAAAAGGAGGGAGGGACATCCTCTGTTCCCTCCCAGGCACACAGAGAATGACTGGAATGCTAGGGGAATGTACTTAGAACAGTACTTGGCACACAGTGATCATTACTTATTCCCTTCACAAACAAGCTGCAGTAAAGGTCCCAATTTAATATGCAAAGCATATTTCAAACTCAAGCCGCCATGAGCCGTGGGCCTTTTCTGTGTTACCTGTATTTCTGATGCAGCAAGGCCACTTTTTGGGCTGCTTCTTCCAGCACTTTCTCATCCTGCAGCCACCCCTGAAGGAAACACACAGCAGTGAGCACCAGCAGGAGCCACTGCACAGTCACTGACTTTCCACTTCAGGGGGAAGGCCGAACAGTGCTAGCCCTGGGGAGCTCTGCTTTTGTCCACGTCACGGTCACGGTCACAATGCATCTAATGAATTGAGTGGTTTCTGCTCAGAAGCCAAAAGACCATCCTGCCTTCTCTACTCCTCCAAGGGGAGGCTTTAGCTGAGTTCTAAGGTTGGAAATATCCATGAGCCAGTTCTGAGCTCAGTGCTAGCCCGCTCAGAACAGCCCACTCTCCTCACGAGCGTCAATGAGATAGATGTTCACAGCCGTTTCTTCAATAGAAACTTTAGAAAGTAGGAGGCAGGGTTTTAACACTGATAACAAGTCAGGTTCAGACCAACATTATCTTTGTGATTCTCCAACACCAAAACCAAATCTCTCTCCTTAGACTCATAACCAAGGCAAAAAAAAAAAAAAAAAAGTAGGTACAGCACAGAGAATCACACCCTTGGTGTCTGTGAACCTACAAAGACCAGGAAGATTCTAACAGGGAAAGACTGAGACACCAGATGTTTACAGTGACTTTATAATGCTAGTCCTGCTTGGAACACCTACCACGTGGGCAATCAGGAACCGCTAAGAGTATAGGAACAAACTATACATAAAATGCCAAAAGAGGGCTTACCACAGGGAGCAGGGCAAATTTCTGAAGAAAGTCTTGGGATTCATACTGGTCAAAGTCACCAAAATCAGCTAAATAAAATGACAAACATCCACATGTTGGTTACATTTAATTTTCACAACCACACAGTGGCACAACAGAAATCAATAAAAAGTATGGATAGATAATATGTTTCTATGATTCAGAAACCAACTCTGTCTGACATAATAGAGCAAGTTTTCAGGGTATATTTTACAAAACAACAGGTGGATTCATGCGCGCCGGCTTGGAAAAAATGTCTATGAAGTAAGACAAGCCTGCCCTGCCTGTGACATGTGCTTCTGAGCACAGGTAAGTGTCAAGCAGTGCGACAAGTGTCAGGGGCAGGGAGCGTGTCCTATGAATACATACACTCTGGTAACATGGGGAACTGCGCGCCCAGGGGCAGGGAGCGTGACCTGTGAATACATACACTCTGGTAACATGGGGAACTGCGCGCCCAGGGGCAGGGAGCGTGTCCTGTGAATACATACACTCAGGTAACATGGGGAACTGCACGCCCAGGGGCAGGGAGCGTGTCCTGTGAATACATACACTCTGGTAACATGGGGAACTGCACGCCCAGGGGCAGGGAGCGTGTCCTATGAATACATACACTCTGGTAACACGGGGAACTGCGCGCCCAGGGGTTTGTACACACCCAGTTTGTTATTCTCAAGGCGACAGGTGCCCATGTCGGCTAGTATCTAGAAGAATTTCCTCATTTTTCCTTTTTCCTTTGTGTCTTGTTTTGGCTTGAGACATGGTTCCAACTCTATTCTTGACTGGCCTAGAACTCGCTATGTAGAACAGGCTGGCCTTGAACTCACAGAGATCTGCTCCCTTGTCGGGATTAAAGTTATATGGCACTGTGCCCAGCTTAATTTTTCTTTTGATTGTATTCCAGTTTCCATGGGTAAACACCAGTTACCACTTGAAACAATGCACCAGCAAAAACTTCTGTGCAGCATAGATGTACACATAGACATGTACAATTGATTTTTAAATTTTTATGAAATAAACCCACTTCTATTATGAGTGAGGATGCCCTATAATTTGGAACAGTTATTAGAGAAAGTAAAGAGATGAGATGATGTTCTTAAAATATAAGTGAATACAATTTTATCAAACTCATTGATAGAAAGGTCATTCTTCCCAAAATACTATTTTCAAATCAAGTCTTGGAGTAAAATTAACACTTATCATGTTAAATGCTTTGATATATACATATATGTATGTTTGTTCCTCTGACATTTTTCATAACTCATCTCTCAGAAATCTACAAGTCTCACATTTCATTGAAGTGATCCAAACAGTCTTCCTACAAGTGTCCAGATAAAAGCATAGTTTTCCATTAATACATCAATACTGTAAGAATTCATACAGAAAATCAGTTCCTCACAGAGTCCTTTCCTGGTTGTTTGAACACAGACCTTAGTCTGGCAGAATTACTTCCCAGCATTGCTTACCTTGAACAGCTAAGCCGGCCAGCTGAATAGCTTGCTCTAAGGTGCAGGGAAGGTTTCCTTCCAGAATATCTTTCTTCAGCTGCAGGTAATACTGATACCTGTTTTAAAGGATGAGTTTATGAAACTAGTATCACTATAATCTCTGGCCAAGGCTCACTGCACTTTACCATAGTTTAGTATAGGAACATAAACTGTCAAATAAAACTATATCCCTAGATGTCTTCAAAAAGTGGAAAGAAAGCCACAAACAATATAACTACACCATTGATCTGTTTAATGACTTGTTATTTATCCCTTGCTATAATTATTTCAAAGTCAAAACAAAGGGATGGGGGGTGTAGCTCTGGGGTAAATGTCTGCTTAGCATGTGTGAGCCTGGCCTGACCCCCAGCAAGCCACACCCGAACACCCCATTTGTCTGATGCCCGGTGAGACAGTCTGGCTCTCCACTCTTTGCGGAAAGGAAAATGCACACTCGATGACCAATCTTTACGTTTAAGCCTCTCATTTGTAACTTGGTAATATAAAACTTTACGTAGATAGATAAAAACTTCACTAGCTCTGTAAAAATTAAGGCAAATAATTCTTTATATTTCAGATTAGGCTATCGTTAACCTTTTAAAGTATAACCTTAAAAAGAATAACTTCTAAAAGACTTTACTATTCTGTAACATAGTTATTTCTTCTGGCCCCCACCCCTTAGTGTCAAGTAGACCTAGGTATAAATTCCAAGCCTGGAATTTAGGATTCTGCATGACCTTGGTCAAGTCCTAGTTTGATTCACATTATTATCAATAAAATGAAGAAATGACCACCCCTTCACAGGGCTGAACATATCCAAGTGGCAGGAATAAAGCTCTTAGAACATGTGCGGGCACTCATGCAGCGAGGGGCTGCAGCAGTGCGTTCCCCGCCAGGCAGCAGTGTGTCGTCCTGTCACCTCTCCACTAGGAAAAGGCTCCAGCCAGTGTTAGCACGATGCGCCTTCTGTTCCTGGACAGGTCAGTGCTAGGGCCTGTCGCTGTTTGTTCTACAGCATCATTCTCAACACTGGTCCAGTGACTCCGCCATCTTGGCCTGAGTCTCTCTACTGCTTGAGCAGTCCAAGCATAGACTATATATATCTGAATTCCCCAGAATTCATATGCATTCTTTATTTTTTAGTATAGAATAGAGTTTATTCAGGGCATGGGGAAGGGAGTTGAGAGGGTAGGGGAGAGAGAGAGAAAGAGAGAGAGAGAGAAAGAGAGAGAGAGAGACCAGGCCAACCATGAGCACATGAGGGGAAAGGGAATAGGGAGAGGGGGAGTAAGAGGGCAAGAGAGTCCATATGCATTATTCTTATGTCATCCTTTTAGCTAGACTTAAGTCTCTTTTGTCACCAACAAACCATTTACTGACCAACACACCATTTACTCAAATAAAAAGAATTAAGATCCTGCTTTCCCCTTCTACCAGCTAGCAGACATCATTAGCAGTCAGTGAATTGAATAGAATACTGGTGATTCTGGGGTGTCAGAGGGGAAAACCTGCAACTTTCTATAAGGCTTTCAAATGCCAAAAGAGAAGGTATTTACAGAGGTATATCTAGTGGGCGTGTGCCACATACTCGCTATTCTAGGCTCTTTCCTTCCATCAGGTAAAAACCTTGGACTGCAGCATTCATTACATCCATAGACCAAACTAACCGGGGCTTGTACACATCGTCTCTTTCTTTAGCCGATTCTTCCATATACGCCTTAAGTTGTTCATTGCTAGTTCAATATCCTTTATGTAAAATCCCATGTATAAATGTCCTTGTAAATGACATACCAGGAAAGTGCCACATTTACAAACAAGAATACTTCAGCATAATGAGGCAAGATAAGTCTCTTCCATTAACACTCATACAGGCCGTAACAATATTGTTATAAGTAACAAAAATGCACTAGTGCAGTAACCAAGAGACTACATACTAGCAATTTATATGTTTGTAAAAATTCAATCTATCTATCCAGTCATCATTTATTATCCTCAAAATTTACTATCTTTTGCAAACAACAATCCCCGTAAGGTCTTGTCATGTGGGTGACAGTTTTCTGCTGCCTTGTGACTACATTTTCCTGACAAGTCCTCATGTGGTTCAGATTTCTGTTCTCTGCCTTTTTTTAAAGTACGTTTCAATGTTTGGGGGGGTAGTGGGGACTGTTTCCTTAGTGTGGGGACTAAGGCCAGAGCCTCGCTACTGCTTTCCCACTGAACTGCGTCTTCAGCCTGACAGTGCTTTTTTTTTTTTTTTTTTTTTTTTTTTAAATAGAATAGAGTTTATTCAGGGAAGAGGATGGGAGTTAATGATGTAGTGGAGGCAGAGAGAGGCAGAGAGAGAACAGAGAAATAGAGAGGAATGGAGGCCGGCCATGACCACGTGGAGGGGAGGGGAGAGCCCAAGAGGGGCAGAGAGGTGAGAGTGCGGAGAGGCAAGAACAATGAGAGAGACAGAGAGCCTGACAGTGCTTTTTGTAAAGAACTTTTTGAGGTATAACTGACATGTAATAAAGTGCTGCAACATACAGTTTTGTCATGTAGAAAACACATGAAGTCACTGCTACAGGATAAAGAGCCTGAGCACCAATATCCTGCAGGAGTTTCTTTGCATGATACGCATTCCTCCTCTGCCTTCCTGCTTCCTAGAAACCGCTGCTCTGCTTCCTGAGTCTGCAGCTCTGAGACCTAGAGCTGTCCAGATGTCTTAGACTTTGAGGGAACCTAGTAAGTGGGAGGGAGACACTGAGGACAACGGATGTGTTCTACAGCTGCCATACAAGTCTGCACGGCTGACCTTGGGGCCTCGTTTCAGATCCAGAAGGCTTCTGACTGATACTCAAGGCCATTCTTCTTACTGCTAGGATTTCTCGACTATGTCTCCGACACCCGATGAGGGAGCAGTCCTGCTAGCTAAACACAGTGAGCCCATTCCTTCCCATGCCCTTCTGGGCTCCTGCCTCTAGGAAGTAAGGCCTGTGCTCTATTCTCCCCCCACCCCCGAGACAGGGTTTCTCTGTATAGCCCTGGCTATCCTGGAACTCACTCTGTAAACCAGGCTGGCCTTTAACTCAGAAATTCGCCTGTCTCTGCCTCCCAAGTGCAGGGATTAAGGGTGTGCACCACCACCACCACCCCACTAGCTCTATTCTTACAACAGCTCCCAAACTGGTCTCTGACACTTCCAACTGAATTCCCAAAAACAAACAAATCAGTTTGTTTGTTTGTTTGTTTTCTTCTTCGAGACAGGGTTTCTCTGTATAGTTCCGGCTGTCCTGCTACTCACTCTGTAGACCAGGCTGGCCTTGAACTCAGAAATCCGCCTGCCTCTGCCTCCCAAGTACTGGGATTAAAGGCGTGTGCCACCAACACCCAGCAGTTTGTTTGTTTTTAATCTCTATCAGCTAATGTGAATGTTCTTTGTAAAATACAAATTGGGGCGGGGCAGTGGTGTTCA
This sequence comes from Apodemus agrarius, assembly GCA_964023405.1. Classification (NCBI taxonomy): domain Eukaryota; kingdom Metazoa; phylum Chordata; class Mammalia; order Rodentia; family Muridae; genus Apodemus; species Apodemus agrarius. The sequence continues at coordinate 25,055,201 of OZ030011.1, read as the reverse complement.
GGACAGCCAGGGCTATACAGAGAAACCCTGTCTCGAAAAACTAAAAAAATAAAAAACAAGATACAAATTGGATCGTTCTATATTATTACAATTTGGAAAAGCCTTATTCACTGTCCCATGTCTTTAAGATTAGTACACAGCTGCCTTTTAACCCTATTTTCTCCTCCCCAGTATTAGCCGAGACTTTCTATCCTGACTGCTTTCCACTTTCAACTAGGAAAATTCTTCTGAAGCCTGTCAAGAAGTCAGCTCTTTGCTCCCTTAGTCACATTCTCTGTGCCCCGCCCCTAGGAATCCGGAGCTTTCGATCAAGTGTTTGTTATCACAGGATACAGTGACTACTTATGTATATGCACTGCCCGGTCCACCAGACTGTGAGTAACTTCTCCAGGATCAGGTTCAGCTCTTAGATTGCGGAATATCTTCAGTAAATGTTTAAATGAGTTAAGTGGCCAGCTCATGCTTTTCCTCCTGGCTTTCACTTACTCTCCAATATTTACATTTCAGACCAGTTCCACAGTCTGTGTGCCTATCCTTACCAGCTGACCCTTGCTGCTTCAGTTCCCTGATGTCTTCCCATAATTACCTGCCAGGTTCAAATAGCATTCCACAAGCAGGAGGCAGCAGCACTTCCTACTACCTGCAGGCACTACAGCCTTCAAATGGAAGGCAAAGCCAAGGAAAACAAGGGCTTAAGATGTAGAAGGAAGATAAGACAGGAGCACAAATGACCTTAATAGGAGGCTGTAATACCAACCACCTCAACAGACAGATCTACAAGTAAGTCCTGAGAGAGCATGGTAGACGGGTGTGCCCCAGCTTGGGGCGTCCCAGAGCCTCAAGGAGTCAGAGGAGGATGACTGCAGTGTGAGAGATTAGGAGAGAGATAAAAGGTGCAGGAAGGCAGAAACAGAACTGGGGGGGTGGGGGAGGGCGGGGGACAAAGGTGACTGCCGGGAAGGGAAGGGACACCCTAGCAGACACTGGAGGGCCCGGAAGGAACAAGCTCATGGCATTGTCATCGCATGAGAAGGGCCTTCTGTGACCAGGAGGATGAAGCAAAGTGAGACTTCTTAGTCGTCCCAGCACTTTCTACTGCTTAGGCCCCATAAGTGTGTTTACTAGCTAACTCTGCTCATAAGCATCTTCCCTCTGTGTCCACTCCGTCCCCCGTGGCCGACCCATCTACAGAATACAGCTTCCAGGAGAATAAGTCTAAGAGCCTGGCCAGCTCCTTGAGGAGTGAACACAGAGTTTAGGAGCCAGGAACAGAACAACAACAGCATTAAGAGGATACCACAAGTTCACGGCTGGGGTGAACCGATCACCTTTCCCGTGCCTTTGGCTCCAGCAACCATAATTCGGTCTGACATACTGCATTCCAGAACCTCTTAGTAATCCAGTGACTAAAAAATGCGGCTGCAGGGCAAAGTCGGTCACAGGCCTTTATCTCAAGGACCTTTGATCTCAGCTTCAGCCTTCTGACCTCTCTAGACTACTTTCTACTACAGACAGCAGGGGACTTCTCACCTGGTAATCTCCTGCTGCAGCTGGGAAACAGAAGGCACGTAAAACACCACTCCGAAGTAGACGGTGGGCTCCAGCGCGTGCTTGTCCAGCTGCTTCTTTAGGGCTTTCTCCAAGTCCACCCAGCGCCGCTGGTTCTGCTTGTTGTAGTACCAGAGGCTGAAGTACGTGATCTGGAAGGAAGGAAGGCCACTGAAGCAGGCAGTCATGCTAAAAAGATCCCCATGATCTCCACCCCACAAAGTCCCAGGACCAAGTGGCAGTGGCCTCCTGTGCCTTTCAGAAGGGACAACAGCTAAGGCTTACAGGAAAAACACTAAAAAAGAGGCAATGCCAAAGTCCATATAGTGAACAGTATTCAGGAAATGGAGGCAGGAAAATATTTTTTCCCATTACCAAAACACTGAAGCCACCATTATCAAAATATATTAGGGAGTGTGTGCATGCTCATGTGTGTACACCAGTGTGGAGTTCAGAGGACAAGCTTTAAGAGCTGGTTCTTGGGTCCTCTGGCCTGCATGACAAGAAATTCTACCCTCTGGACATGGCAGCAGCCCTATAACTAATATTCCTTAAGGAATAATACCTGGTATAATCCTAAACTATCATGCTAATCCAACTTTTCCCTATTCCGGAATTCGGCCTCTATAAATAAAACTACTTCACATAAAGGTCAGAAATTTCAGTAGCAGATGCAACAGCTCTTCCTTGTCTCTCAAAGTCCATTAAATAAAAAGTCAAAACAACTGGGATATTATAAATTAATTGTTTAACAGTCAGGCGGCGGTGATGGCGCACTCTGGGAGGCAGAGGCAGGCGGATTTCTGAGTTCCAGGCCAGCCTGATCTACAGAGTGCATTCTAGGACAGCCAGCGCTATACAGAGAAACCCTGACTCAAAAAAAAATCAAATTTAAAAAACCAAAAAAATAACCAGGCGTGGTGGCGCATGCCTGTAATCCCAGTACTTGGGAGGCAGAGGCAGGTGGATTTCTGAGTTTGAGGCCAGCCTGGTCTACAGAGTGAGTTCCAGGACAGCCAGGGCTACACAGAGAAACCCTGTCTCAAAAAACAAAAACAAAACAAAACAAAACAAAAACAAAAACCAAAACAAAACAAAAACAAAAAACAAAAAAATAAAAATAATAATAAATTAATTGTTTAATATGAATATTGAACTTTGAATTAAAGAGCAGAATGTGGAGATCGCTGTCTCATGTGCATGTGTGTGTGTACACTTCTATCATTCTTCCTCATACAAACACACACCATCACCACCCATGAAAAAGTTACACCTAGTGCAATAAAGTGACCTAGGCAGGTTACCAAGTCAGAGGCTGAAGCTTTGGACCAGAGCCAGGTGTGAAGGTGAAGGCGCATGCTTGTGACTCCAGTACCTGGAAGGCTAAGACGACAGGCTGCTACAGGTTCAAGGCCAGGGCTACCTACATACCAAGATTCTGTCTTACCCTGATCCCAACACACACACACACACACACACACACACACACACACATAGTAAATTAACATTTAGTCTGCACTTGTTATATAATAGAACTATTAGGGTAAATCAATAGCAGCCCTGGCCTGATCAACCTGAACAGGCATGACAGCACTCTGCAGGTGAAATGGCTGCCCCTAGACACTGATAATATTTATCTTAAAATCAATTCATGGATCAAGGCCATTGGAAAACTACTGCTGCGCTATTCTAGACTCTAGAGCAACAGTGTCAAATAGGAGCTTGTGCACTGGGACATGTTCCATATCTGTACTGCACAAAACAGCAGCCCCAGCCACTGGTGGCAAGAGTGCCCCAGTGTGCCTGGTGCCACAGAGAGACTGTGCTTTTCAATGTCCCCATTTCAATGCTCTTAAATGAAACAGCTACTGTTATCTTAACGCCATAGCATAAGTCAAACTTAAAAATAGTATCCAGGTTATTTTATTTGACATGAAATACTTATTAAAATAAAAATACACTTTAAGCCAGGCATGGTGCTGAACGCCTATAATCCCCGTGTTTGGAGGCTGAGGCAAGACAAGAAGCCTGCAGTGAGTTCAGGACCGCCTTGGCTGTGCTGTGTGCTGAAGGCCATCCTGGTGGGATACACAGTGAAAGCTGCCTCAAAAAATTAAAAAGCAAGCAAATAAGCTCATTAATTAATTAGCTAATTAATTAATTAGGAAAGGAGGCTGTGCATTTAAGAATACTCACTGCTCCTGCAGAGGACCAAGGTTCTATTCCAGCACCCTCACGATAGCTCACAAGCCTCTGAATTCCAGGCTCAGGGGAACCCACGTCCTCTTCTGACCTCTGAGGGTGCCAGGCAAGTGCATGCTACTCTTGCTTGTGTGCAGGCAAAATACTCGCACAGAGAAAACAAAGTAAGTCTAACAATTTAAGACTGTGTGGTTTCCCCGCATATTCCCAATGTTCACCTTATCACTTTTACAAAGGAAAACTACTTTCTTTTTTGTTTTATTTTTGCTTTTGTTTTTTTTTAAGTCTGGGTTTCTCTGTGTAGCCCTGGCTGTCCGGGAACTTACTCTGTAGACCAGGCTGGCCTCAAACTCAGAAATCGGCCTGCCTCTGCCTCGCAAGTGCTGGGATTAAAAGTATGTGCCGCCATCGCCTGGTGGAAAACTACCTTCTTAATGCCAGTCTGTCACCGCACACAAGTGGAAAGTTCCTACTGTCCCATTATTTCTACAAACTAGAATACTGTAGGACTTCACTAAGTTTGGTTAAATGAATAGTCTCTTCTTCCTGTCATCCAGGACACTGTATACAAATAGTACAGTTTGATCACGCAGATCCAGCTGTAGTCCCAGAACCACAGAGATGCTGCGTAGATTCCAAAGTCAATGTCTTTCCAAGTCCTGTCCACAGGCTACCCCTCCTGGAATTACTTAGAACATTTTTTGGCGATCCTAAACAGCTGTTAAGTTCCTAGGTAAATCTTATGCCATTAGAACTTTTTAGGCATTACAGCATGCCACACCGTCCCTCAACACTGTACAGGCAGCTCTGCACACAACCTAGGATTAGCTACCGCGGTGATGCCTGTAAGCCCAGCACTGCTGTGGTGGGAGCAAAAGGATCACAATTGGAGGCAAGTCTGAGCTATCAAGTGAGTTCCAGGCCAGCCTGAGCTACATAGGAAGGCTCCCCAGCCCGAGCCCCCAATACAAACCTATGCTTGAAAAGCTACCTGGACATGTTTTTGTTTTTGTTTTATTTTAATCCATGAACTTTTAAAAAGCCAAAAGTCCAGAAACATTGCTGTGTGCTGTAACCCACGTACATCATTTACGAGAAAGCAACTACTGTTCTGCCTTCCACAATTTACAGGACAGAAAAACCTGGCTTAACAGGCATGACTTGATGCTTCTAGTCCAGAGTTCTAGGCAGGCAGATGATCGCTGGGAACCGGAAGGTATCGGTCTGACCTGTTTCCGTGAATGATATGTCACAACTCCAGCACAGGAGATGGATGGGAAACTACATGAAAGTACAATGCTATTAGAAGAACATTATATTTGTCTTTAATATTTTCAATTAAACTTATTTAATTTTTCACATAACATACTATCGTCATACCCCTCCCTATTTAGGAGGGATGATTTAGTTTTGCCAACTCTGCCAAATGCCAACAAAAAGCAATTATTGATTCCTTCCTCCAAAACTCTTTTCTACTTATAATTTCAAGAATTTGGATGAAAGGTGGGTATGATAGTTTTTAAAGCATGTATGAGGACTCGGCCTTTCAGCCTAAGATGCTCATGTTGGAGTGCACATACACCATGCTTCATCTATTACACACACTACATTTAGGCATTTATTCTATATCTATATTTAGTTTAGTTAAGAAAGGGTCCTATGGGGGCTGGAGAGATGGCTCAGTAGTTAAGAGCACTGACTGCTCTTCCGAAGGTCCTGAGTTCAAATCCCAGCAACCACATGGTGGCTCACAACCATCTGTATGAGATCTGACGCCCTCTTCTGGTGTGTCTGAAGACAGCTACAGTGTACTTACATGTAATAAATAAATCTTTAAAAAAAAAAAAAAAAAAAGAAAGGGTCCTATGATGCAACTCAAGATGACCTCAAATTTACTATGTAGCCCAGGTTGGCCTCGAACTCACAATCCTCCTACCTCTACTTTGTAAGTCAAAGTTTTGTTTTTTTTTTTCTATGACAATATTTAGCCCAGGGTAGATATAATATAGGACTGAAACTGTCTGGGTCATGAAAGTCTATTTGCGCTTTGGACTGGAGAGATGGTCATTAGTTAAGAGGACTGATTGGCTGCTCTTCTAGATGTCCCAGCACCCACATGGCAGCTCACAACCCTCTGTAAATCCAGTTCTGGGGGACCTGACGCCCTCTTCTGGCCTCTGCATGCACTGCATGCACATGGTACACAGACATAAATGGAGACAAAACACCTATATACATAAAATAATAAAATTAATTTATTTTCTTAAAATTAAGTGTATCGTCTCTTAGCCAGGCATAGTGGCACATGTGGGAGGTAAAGGCAGGCTGATCTCTTGAGTTCAAAGCCTGTTCTACATTGTAAATTCCCAAAGACCCTGGCTCAAAACAACATCCTAACCCCCAAAACAGCAAACCATCTCTTAGAATTAAAATTAGAGGATCTTAACTTTATTCTGTGTATATTACTTTTCCCTTTAAATACAGCTGGACTTGGCTACTTCAAACACAAAAATTTTAATGGTCAGACACGGTGGCCATCCACCTACCACTCCAGTACTCAGCAAGCAATAGGATATGGGTTCAAGACCAACTTGGGCTACATAAGGAGCTTCAGGTTAACTTAGGCACAGTGAGAACCTGTCTCAAAATAACAAAAGCAACAGCAAAGGGAGAGGTAGGGAAATTTATAGTTCCAGAGATTAGCAATGATATTTAGGAAAGTGATAAGCTGTACTTATTCTTCAACAAAGTTCGTTACCCAGAGTTCGTTTCCCAGAGACACAAGAATGGCTTGTTCTCTACCAAGCTTTACAAGACTCAAATTAACTGCCGCTTCTCATCAGTGACTACAAGCAGATTTCTCCCAAAGCCAAATGCTCCTTCTTTTGGTGCCTCCCCTTACGTAGGGGTCTTTAGGAAGCTTTGTCTGCCTGAAGCATAGGAACTAATGGTATTTCCTCCCACCTCTGCCTCGGGGCACTTAAGGACCGGACCCACCTCTGAACTTAAGCTCCAGGACCTGTGTCAACCAGCTCTTGACAAAGCATCCAGTGCCTCTCCAGTTTCGGGAAGTAAAGAAAAGAGGGAGGGAAGGGGGCTCTGCCTTCTGAGGAAGGCAGGAAGAATGACAACCACCGTGTGACTGGCCAACCAGCCCACATCGCTGGCTCTCTGTTCACATCTCCCGAGTTCTGGGCACCCACCTCCGAGAACTTTCTGGATAAGAACCTTTCCTGGATAAGAAACTCACCCGGTGCCTACTCTTCCTGTCTGTGCTCGCAAGTGAACCCGTGAAAACCCATCCTGACAGACATCTCTCAAACACTGAATTTTCTAGAACCCTTACGTAAATTTACAGTGATCATTAGCAAGATTTCTATGAAGCTTTTACAGGGTCAGGTATTTTACATTATCTTTTTTTTTTTTTCTAGTTGATATTCCCCCCACCCCCAAAAAAGTCACAATAACCTTCAAAAATATTTGATGGCTTCTTTTCATTGCTGTTTAAAAATTATCCCTGGCACTCCCCTAAGTTTGTAGCTAGCTGCCTGCTGTGTAACTAGAGTCAAAACAAAGTTAAATAGGGCTTGGCTTCTTTCCAGACACTATGGACGCCTTGCTGTAAGCTAACAGGCACCAGCTGCTCCAGGCAGATCCAAACCCTGACAGACTGCAAACCTCTTCCTAATTCCCAGGTCCATTCTTGTCTAATTATTTCAAGACTCCTTTTGATTGTATTCTATTTTTAAAATAGACCAGAGAGATACACAAATTAGCTGGAGGGTTTTTAAAGCTACTAGTGCATTATGTTTAATAAAAGTTAATCCCATGTAAAATTGCAAATATAATTTTATCCCAGTGCCTTTCCTGGACCTGCTGAAGTTAGAAAGCTTTCATCAGGACAGAGATGAGGAGAGAGCCCAAGATAAAGTCTACCCGGAACAGGGATCATCTAACGAAGGTGGTTAACAAGCTCTAAGCCAATTCAAGCCCCGAGCTGACCTCCACACTGAGTCTGCCATAAATAATAAAGTATGGAACCTCCTCGCTCGGCAGATGGCAGTGGTCACACTGCCGCACACCGCCGCACACCGCCACATACAGCACGCCCCTGCCCTTTCTGCTCGGCTTTCCTTCCTTTTCCTCTCACTTTAATCAAATTACGCATTCTTTATTTTATAGGCAACAGGACAACATACAATATCAAAACATTAGCACATATAAATGAGGACTCGGGGAAAGTGATGATCTAATCATACTAGGTGTATCAAACTGAAGTCCAAGTAATTAAAATTCTTTGAATGTCCAAGTTCCTTCAACTGTAGCTTTAAGATTTAAGTTAAGTAGGAAATAACATTTAACCTTTAAGCACATGGGGAAAGCCACGGACTGAACAGAACATGTGTGTTTGTCGGTATGTATATATGTATACTACATGCATGCCTGATGCTAAGGAAGCCAGAAGGGGACACTAGATGTCCTGGAAGGCTCCCCTGGGACTGTAGTGACAGAGATTGGGAGCTGCCACTGAGGTGCTAAGAACCGAACTCTAGTCCTCTGAAGTGCAGCAAGCATTCTTACCCACGGCGCCATCTCTGATGCCCACAGATAACGCTCCTTATCGCAGGAGCTACTGTGCACACCTGTAATACCAGTACTTGGGAGGTACAGGCCAGAGGGTCAGGAGTTCAAGGCTATTTTCTGCATACAATAAGTTCGAGGCCAGCCTGGGCTACAAGAGACCCTGTCTCAGAAACTCAACAAACAGGGCTAGCAAGATGCTTGGGGGGCGGGGGTGGTGGTGGTGGGGGTGGGGGTAAGGGCACTTGCTTCGAAGCCTAACAAAGTTCTGGAGCTGACATCAAAAGTTCAAAGTTCAGGCTGTCTCACCTCAGCAAACTATGGCATGCACATAGCCCAGAATGAACACACACACAAAGTACGACACGAAAGCGGTCCTTTTTGTTTTCTGTTATCACACCACCCACACAAATTCCCTTCAAAAGGAGTGCCGGTCATAAGGACACGGGCAAGCCACTTACTCGACCATTTAAATCTTACCTGTGAGCCAGGCACTGTTCAAAAGCAGTGTACCTCCAAACTGTCTGACCCAATCACCCTTAGTATATTATTACAATCAATAAATTTACAAGAGGAAAAGAAACCAGAAAAGACAAAAGCAAGCTAACTCAACACTAACACAATGAGTGCTAGTGTGTTGTCTCAGGAGCGCTGCGCATCTTCGGCCACTTTGGGTTCTAGTCCACATATGCAAAGCTCCAAACAGCTTTGTACACAGTCAGTGTCCCCCACAAAGCTACCTTTCAGGAATGCATCCCCAAATCCGTCTAGTCTCAAACTCCAGCTTGTTGCCTCTGATGGCAGCTGGACTTGGTGGTACAAAGTTCAAGCTGTTGAAAATGCACATAACATGGAGATCAACTGGTCCAAGGCTGAGGCAGGGGGTGGCCAGTTCAAGGCCACCCTGTCCAGTAAAGACAGACTCTGCTCAGAAAGGAGGGAGAAACAGACAAGGGAGCAAAAACAAAAGAAAATGAAAAGCGCCTCTGCCACCCAGTATGATTTAATTGAATATTTTCTAGCCTGTTTATAATTCAAAATAACTGCTCGGTCCACCTAAATTACACTATAATAAACACTGTAATGAATACCTTCTAGGGAATTTCATTTGGGAATGAAGAGAAATTCAAGCAAACCCTTGATCATTTATAATTTACATACTAATTGTTCTTTAGGACATGGGACACCTTTCTGCTATTGAAATTAGCATTTTCAGCATAAATTTCAATAGCCTCTGGATATTTTACTAGTTCATTAAAAGATAAGTGAGGATTAGGCAAGGGACACATCTTCAATCCCAGCATTCCCAAGCCCGAGGCAGAAGGATCTGGAGTTCCAGGCTAGCCTGGCCCTACACAGTGAATTTCTGTCTCCAAACAAATACTGGGCCTGGGAGACGGCTCCAGAGGTAAAGACACACATGGCCAAGCCTGATGACCTCCAAGTTCAGTGCCCCGGAACCAGATGGTAGAAGCAGAGAACCAAAACACACACACACACACACACACACGCATGCTTGCACAGAAATGAATGTTAAAAAAAAAAAAAAAAAAAAAAAGTTAGCCAGGCAGTGGTGGTGTACGCCTGTAATCCCAGCACGCTGGGAGGCAGAGGCAGGCGGATTTCTGAGTTCCAGGGCTGCCAGGGCTATACAGAGAAACCCTGTCTCGAAAAAACCAAAAAAGTTTAAACAAGCAGAAGGACTGAGAGTCTGTAATTTCAGCCTTTAGTAGGCAAAGTGCCCAGAATTGAAGGCTAGCCTGGTTGTGTTCTAGGCCAGCCTGGGCTACAGAGCAAGATGCTATCTGAAAACTCCAAAAATTAAATAACAAATGAGCCAGGAAGCAGCTGAGAGCCACAGCACCATCTGGTGCGCTCTGAGGCGTGTGTCTAATCCGAGACACCAGAGGAGAGGAGAGAGAAGTTAAATAAAGGCTTTCTAATCAACAGTGTGAGCGCACCAGCTGCCTGAAGAACGCAGTAAGAAGGAGTCGGCTGCCCCAGCACACTGCAAGACAGCAATGCCCCTCGGTACCAGAAGAGAAAATAGAACCTGGAGGTTGGCTGCACCTCTGACAAGGACAGAGTAGAAGACTCACTCAGTAAATGCCCAGGAATCCAATTAATGTTTAAATGACGTGTGAGTCACCGATCAGACACTGAAGATGTGTCACATACTCACTGTCCAGATGGACGCCGAGGTGCTGCCTGGGAGGGAAGATGATCTACAATCCTTGAGTGAGGAATCTGCACTCACAACCTACCCCCACTCTCCCCGGCTCTGTCTCTCCCCCCTCCTTCCTCCCTCCCTCTCTCTCCATCCAGGAGCTTTTCCCTTAGCAATAAGCTGCCCTATCACGGAAAGGAAGCTGACCAAGTGCCCTGAGTGGAAAGCTAGCCTGAATGCATTCCAGGCAAGCCCAGCTACGGAACGAGGCCTTGTCTCAAAACTCTAATAAATAGGGCTCCGGAGAGATGGCTCAGTGGTTACAAGTACTAGCTGCTCTTCTAGAGGACCTGGGTTCCATTCCCAGAACCCACATGGTGGCTCACAACTGTGTGTAACTCCTGTTCCAATGGATCCAGTACCCTCTTCTGGCCCCCAGCAATTTGCAAGTGGCACACAGACATGCATGCAGACAGAGCATCCACACATGGGACTGCTGAAATAGGTATTTAAAGCAAATAAACAATAAATAAATAAATAAATAAATAAATAAATAAATAAATAAAATAAGCAGTGGCTAATAATAATAGTAATAGTCAGTGACCTTCCTGAGCCCTGTGAAGGAAAACCACAGAAGAGCGAGCATTTGTAGGGGAAAGGACACTATACTGAGAGGCAGTTTGTAGTGGGCCAGACAGAAAGAGACTAGGAGCATGGGACCCCAGGTAGGAGAAACGTGTTCTGCTGGTCTACAGACTATCACAGTACGTGCAGTCTCCAACATCTACAAACTGCCTCAAAATAACCACATGAGAGTCTAAAGCTTCACAGCACACAGAAACGTCATAATGTTTGAGGAGATAGAAATGCTGTGTCTTGACTCGATCTTTCCACAGTATGTGCACATGTGGAAATGCTGTATTCTACTCCAAAATGTGTATCAGTTTCTAAAGACAAAGGTCAGGAGGCTCAGGCAAGAGACTTGAGGGGTGAGGGCTAATCTGGGATACATAGTGAGATACACTGCAGGGACAAGAACAGAACTGAGTGAGCCTGCCACACACACACACACACACACACACACACACACCAAACCTTGAGAACTCAGCTCACGCCTCCCTGGTGAACAAACACGTGCTCAATTCCAAAGAGTCCAGAGACTCTACCACTGGGGCATGCTGACAGCAGGACACAAAGTCACGTTTGCTGTTTGAAAATCCCAATACTGGCTGGGCAGGGGTGGCACACGCCTCTAATCCTGGCACTTGGGAGGGAGAGGCAGGCAGATCTCTGAGTTCAAGGCCAGCCTGGTCTATAGAGTAAGTTCCAGGACAGCCAGGGCTACACAGAGAAACCCTGTCTCGGAAAAAGAAAGAAAGAAAGAAAGAGAGAGAGAGAGAGAGAGAGAGAGAGAGGGAGGGAGGGAGGGAGGGAGGAAGGAAGGAAGGAAGGAAGGAAGAAAATAAATCCCAATCCTGAAGCACACATTCTTTATGTTGTTAGCCCCCTGCTTTCCAGTCTTTGAGACGGTATCCTGAGCATCCTAGGCTGCTAGGTAGTCCAAGATGCACTTGAACTTCTGATCTTGCCTCCACCTCTCAAGGGCTGGGCTTACAGGTGTGAGCCACCATAGTCAGTTTTATGCCTTGTTAGGGACTGACCCTTGGGTCTTATGTGTGTCAGACAAATACTCCATCAGTTGAGCTACACATAATGGCCTTTAAATTTATTAAACATTAAACTAAGGTTGCATAACACTTATCGTTTTAGTAAATGTTTCCTAATTCGATAATAACCTGTATGATCCTGTACTATGTATTTCAGAATACAGACATATATCCGTGCGGATACATAGGACTCTCTCGTTTACTTGCCTAGTTCTTTGCTATCCAGACCAAGAGAAAATGACAGAATGGACCGGGAAACTAGCTTGTAAGGTTTGCCCACCAACACCGCCGGTCTGAGTCTGATGCCCAAAATCCAAGTGGTGAAGAGAAGATGTCCCTGACTTCCACATATTCACCAGGACACATGCAGACCCACATCCATACACACTAAATCAAAACATAACTTAAAAATCATTGAAAGTAAAAGAAATATAAAAATCAACACAAATCCTTTAACCTTTGGAGTTTGGAAAACTGTTCAGATGAAGAGGTCAATCTAAAATGACAGTTCCTCCAGAAGGTCCCATAGCTCAGAGACCTTTCAGAAGGTCAGCAAAATACTTATCCGTTTCTTTTTTTAATACCACAATCTTATCTATTATACAAAGACACACCTGAATTCAATTTATGACTATTAGCCCAAAACATTCGCATGCAATGTACTTTTTCTTTATCATGTTTTGGTTAATTTTAGGGTCCAAATGAAAGCCAGCAGGAAAAGAGAAAGGCTCGTGAAATTCCCACGTCTTCTCAGATTCCAGTGGAGATAAGGTCAGTGGATATCTGGAATACCCTGACAGGCTGACTTAGGATGGCACACTCCCAAGCCAGGAGCACTTCCTGGCTCGGTGGGGAAGCTGACTCTGCCAAACACACCACTGTCCCTGGAAGCCAGCAGAACTAGAATGCTCCTAATATTCCTGAAGAACCCCCCAAAGTGAAAGTGAAATAAATTAAATGTGTTATACAGCTCTTTTTGGGGTGATCCATGCTCCTGTAAGTAACTTTTCACCTGCACTTTATAAGCAAGTCCAATAAATTCACTGGGATCACTAATAAATAAGTATTAGGAGCTAGATAGATGGTTCCGTGGTTTAGAATGAGTTGGATTCCTAGCACCAAATGATGGCTCACAACTATCATTAACTCCCATGCCAAGGGACCCCACACCCTCTTCTGATCTCTGTGGGTACCAGACACACATATGGTACATATACATACATGTAAGTAAAACATGCATAAGCATAAAATAAAATTAACCTAAAAGATCTTTTTTAATAAATAAGTCAATGGTAAGCTGGGTGCCGTGGCCCGACCTTAAACTCCCAGCTACTTCAGAGGCCGGGCAGCAACACAGAGAGTGTGAGGCTGGCCTGAGCCACAGAGAAAGACTCCGAAAAAGAGAGCAAATGTGCAAAACTGAAATAGGGCAGAGAAGAGGAGGAAAGAGGGAGAGGAGGAGAAAGAAAGGGAGAGGCAAAGAAAAAGAAAAGAAAGGAAAGAAAGGAAGGAAGGGAGGAGGGGAGGGAGGGGAAAAGGGAGGGAGGGAGGGAGGGAGGGAGGGAGGGAGGGAGGGAGGGAGAGGGAAAAGTGCTTTTAAACTATGTACAAAGCTTTGGAAATGTTCCCCACTCTCCAGGAAGTCAGATCACAGTGCAGAGCAAAGCTGACAGAACAGATCGCACTCATACTTATCCTAAGTGTAAAACCGTCTTGAGGCTTAGACACCAGAATTACATTAGAGAACAGCAGTCTTGTGCCAATGGAGTTTACATGTTAAAACCCAAAATGTTGATGTCTGTGACAAAGTGCTATCTAAAACCCATTTCATGAAAATCTATAATAACCACAACCTTGTAAACAAATGCCCAAAGCCAGGAAGTAAAAACATGAGAGGTAAAATTTTGTTTGCAGTATCCATCTTCAAATACACGCTTTGAAGATGCTTCTAGAGGCTGCTGAGCAGTTAACTTCAGAAGTGCAGGCATGCACACAGGCATTCACGCATGGAATAATCAAAGGATATTTTCCCTAAAGCACCTACAGACAAGATCACATGCTTAAGTGTACATGTGCGCGCACACACACACACACACACACACACACACGCCCCCTTTCGCAACTGCCCTGTATCCTGACTGAGAGTTTAAAAACTTTGGAAAAACTAAGCAAATGTAAATTTAAGTTACATAAGGACCCTTAAACCAAGGAAGGATATACAAGAAATAAATTTGCGATAAACCTAGTTAAAACCATGGTAGTGTGAAAAAAATGAAATAATACTATTAAATCTACATTTTTCTAAAAGGCATACTCTGAAGAAAGTGATATAGACTGGCTCCAAAACGCCGGGGGCGAGGGTGTGGCTGAGCCTCCGGGGAGACTGGCTGCAGTGATGGCGTTCTGCTGGCAGGCCACGGGAAGGACACCGCGCAGGGCTTTACCAGCTTGAGCAGAGGAAGCAGCGGTTCAGCTGTGACGGCCAGCCACCCTTTCAAAATGGTAGAAATGTGCACACTGTGTGACCAGCAGTGACTGCCGTGAGAGGATTCTACACACGAAGAAACTAATCCAAAGAGCTGCTCACCACGACGTGGGCCACAGAGACATGGCACAGGCACCACAACAAGACGAAAGGTGAGGCGGCTCAGGCAGTGCCTCACGCCTGGAACCCCAGCACTAAGGAGGCTGAGGCAGGAGGTTTCAGGTTCCTGTCTACAGCTTGTGACCAAAACAATAATGATAACGAGTCTGATGAGGACTAACACACTGAGAGATTCCTAACACCGAGTACCTGGCTCAATGTCACACTTTAATAATAAAATGGCAAACCACCACCGATGCCATTATTTTCCTCAATGTGAAAAGCCTATAGATTTGGAGAATAGAAATGTAATACTTAAGCAGGGCGGTGGTGGCGCACGCCTGTAATCCCAGCACTTGGGAGGCAGAGGCAGGCGGATTTCTGAGTTTGAGGCCAGCCTGGTCTACAGAGTGAGTTCCAAGACAGCCAGGGCTACACAGAGAAACCCTGTCTCGAAAAACCAAAAAAAAAAAAAAAACAAAACAAAGAAATGTAATACTTAGCATGTGACAAGAACATGTATCTAATCAGACCAGCCTGAAGACTGTCTCTGGAACTTAACTGCTTAAACAGCCTCTTAAGAGGCAAACTGACACACTGGTTCTCAGAAAGGGACTTTCCCCACTCAAAAGAACCTGCCTGGGAGGTAGTGGGATATCCCCCGGGAAAACGAAAACCTATCACTTTCCAGGCAATACCTCTTCCCAAGTGGCTTCCTTTGGGGGCTGGAGGTAGATCACAGCCTGGCTCTATTTTTCTTTTTCTTTCTTTTTTTTTTTTTTTTAAGATTTATTTTATTAATATGAGTACACTGTAGCTGTCTTCAGACACATCAGAAGAGGGTGTCAGATCTCATTACAGATGGTTGTGAGCCACCATGTGGTTGCTGGGGATTGAACTCAGGACCTTTGGAAGAGCAGTCAGTGCTCTGAACCGCTGAGCCATCTCTCCAGCCCCACAGCCTGGCTCTTAAGGGCACAAAGCCACCGGGCTCTTGGCAGTTCCGTGTCTCATTACATGTTACTGATCTGTCCTGGTTTTACATATCATTCGGAGTGAACTGGGTAATCCTTACTTATTTTGGGTTATGATTATTATGATTTGTTATAATTGTTGGCTGTTTGATTTCTTGAAACAGGGCTGTAGCTTGGGCTGGCCTCAAACTTAAATCTGAGATCCTAGGCTCTGCCAGCACCTTACCAAGACAGACACAGATACTCACAGCCAACCACTGGACTGAGTCCTGGGACCCCAAGGGAAGAGTTAGAGGAAGGACTAAAGGAGCTGAAGGGGATTGCAACCCCACAGGAAGAACAATATCTATTAACTGGACCACCCAGAGTTCCCAAGGACTAAACCACCAACCAAAGAGTACACATGAGTCAGTCCATGGCTTCCACTAAATATGTAGCGGAGGACTGCCTCATCTGGCATCAATGGGAGGGCAGGCACTTGGTCCTGTGGAGGCTTGATGCCCCAGTGAAGGGGAATGCTAGAGGGGTGAAGCAGGAGTGGGTGGGTGGGAGCGCACCCTCTTAGAGGGAAAAGGGAAGGGGTGGGGGTGTGGATGCCAGGAAAAATGTTGAGATCCTTCTGCCCCAGTCTCCTGAGTAAAATACTAATAGATGCTAAAGTCCCTGGCTCCAGCATTATATGCCAATACTGTGAAGTCCCTATCATTGTATTATGGGAGCAAAATGGTATTTAAGTAAGAAAAAGGAGTAATTTCTTCCTGCAGCTTACAATTGATAGCAGTCAAACTCTTCACCCAAATCTACACTAAGTCTAGGTTTGCTTCGCAGGAGGCTAGTGAGAGATACCAACACACTGCCAGCTCCTGCTTGAACCGCGCGCGTGCTGAATGTACACAATCTAGGAACAGGTGTTCCCCCACTCAGATGATTTCTGAAGGGTCATTTGGAAAGGTTAGGCCTGGCGATCGAGCCATCTGTTTACACATTACAGGGCAGGCCTTCTGGAGCTTTCTGAGCTAACGTTTGCTAAACTGTCTGACCGTTGACTGTGGTTGAATGCTGAAGCAGTGGATGGCTTTCCAAGTACAAGACAGTCCCCTAAGAATCATGCCCCTCTCTCAGGCAGTGCGCTCTGCTGTTCTGCTAAAAACTGGCCTCAGAGACCAATCGTGTGGCACACTGCTATAATCCCAACACTCCAGAGGCTGAGCAGGAGAAGCAATTCAGTCAGTTCCAGGCCAGCCTGAGCTACAAGAGACTGTCTCTCAAAAACTATAATTCTGAAGGAAGAAGAGGGGGAGGAGGAGGAGAAGGAGGAGGAGGAGGAGGAGGAGGAGGAGGAGGAGGAGGAGAAGAAGAAGAAGAAGAAGAAGAAGAAGAAGAAGAAGAAGAAGAAGAAGAAGAAGAAGAAGAAGAAGAAGACTTGGACTGAGGACATACCCAGAGTTGAATAACAAACACTGTTGGACTCCTCAGGCTGAGCCTCTAACAAAAGATGGCAATTTCTCTGGGTTGTTGCCGCTTTCTTGAAGATTTACTTACTTTATGTGTACAAGACTTTTGCCTGCAGAGTGCATGTTTACACACTGTGCCTGGTGTCCACAGAGGGCATGCATACAGGCAGTTGTGAGCCACCGTGTGGGTGCTGGGAATTGAACCCAGCTCCTCTGCAAGAGTAGTCAGTTCTCTGAACCACTGAGCCATGTCTCCAGCCCTGAGTTTCTTGACTAACATTTAAAAAAAACACACACACACACACACACACACACAGTGCTGGCAAGCTCAATTCTTCCTGAATTTATTCAGCACACTTTATGCTCTGGTTACAAAAATAAAGACAACATAGTCCTTAAGGAGCTGATCCTCTGGTGCTTTAGGGTAGACATGGTGTAAGTGGATAAAATTTGTGAAGAAAAAAAAAAAAGCAAAAACTGGGTGTTGGGAAACAGAAATAAGTGAAGGAAATACAGAGACTGCAGAATAAATGCGCATGAGGAGGGCAGCCATGGAGGCCCACTTTCCCGGCCGGTTTTGTTTTGTTTTGTTTTTTGCTTTGCTTTGGTTTGGTTTTACTCCAATCCACTCCTCCTCCTCCTCCTTCTCCTCCTCCTCCTCCAACCCAAGGCTCTCTCCTCTCCTGTTCAACAGAGAGGGCAGACGGACGCCTCCCCCAGTTCTCCCTGGACAGCCTTACCTCTCTCCTGGCTTCAATCCTCCCAGCTCATCTGAGATTCCCAAGTCTCCCTCCCTCAGCCTAAATTTCCTGCCTGGCCCTCCGAAAAGCACACCTACTTCTCCATTGGACATCTCCAGTTAGACCAAGTAGTTCCAACTGGCACCTTGAACCTAGTATTTAGTTCCCAAGCTGAAGCCAGCTCTTTCAGGTTTCCTCCCTAATTACAGTCCCCACCACCCACGGATAACCTGAGTGCCACCCCAACTCCGGGCTAGTCCCCACCACCCACGGATAACCTGAGTGCCACCCCAACTCCGGGCTAGTCCCCACCACCCACGGATAACCTGAGTGCCACCCCAACTCCGGGCTAGTCCCCACCACCCACGGATAACCTGAGTGCCACCCCAACTCCGGGCTAGTCCTCACCACCCACGGATAACCTGAGTGCCACCCCAACTCCGGGCTAGTCCCCACCACCCACGGATAACCTGAGTGCCACCCCACCTCCGGGCTCACTCTTCCCCAGCACTTGCTTCTTTGGTCCTAAATGTCCCCAGCCTCCACCCCACTTCTCTCCACCGGCAAACACTGGTGGCTACCATCTGCATCTGAACCACTCTTTAAAATCATCCTCGAGAGGAACTGGCTGAGGCAAAAACACACCTTGGTTTTAAAAGCCTACCTTATCTTTAGACCTATCAAGGTAGGTCTAAATCTTTTAAGGACAATAAAATGCCTTTGTTGCTCTTAAGGGAACAGTGATTTGCAGCTGGATAGGACCTGGCACTGAGGTCACGGATCCGATATCATTTTGCCTAAGGAGCTTTACGACTGCTGTCCCTCCCTGCTCCTATCAGAACAAGCATCACACCACCGCTGGTCTCAGCACAAGGCCAGGCTACAGGTGACTACCTCTGAATACATACAGTTGGCAGTTACAGGTATTCAAAGCCAAATAATCAACTGTTTTTGGGGTTTTTTTTTTCCCTAGAGTAAAGTTTATCTATTCCTGACTTCTTATGAACTACAATATTTTTTGTGGGATTCCCAGCTGTAAAATATAAGGAGTCATTTATAAGACCTGGTTTCGCTGGGTGGTGGTGGTGCACGCCTTTAATCCTAGCACTTGGGAGGCAGAGGCAGGTGGATTTCTGAGTTCAAGGCCAGCCTGGTCTACAGACTGAGTTCCAGGAGTGCCAGGACTACACAGAGAAACCCAGTCTTGGAAAAACCATAAAAATAAATAAATAAATTATAAGACCTGGTTTCTTTTCCTTACCCCTGGGCCAGAGAGCCAAACGTGGGGAGGGTCCCACATTTAGAGTTCTTTCTTTTAACAGACCTTACAAAAGATTTTAAATTTAGGACATCCTTGGGATACTGGAGGGTTCCACAACTTTCTACTCACTAGAGTGAGGTGTTTTCCAGGGAACAGGTTCCAATGATTACTGTAATAGATGAGAATTGGTGCTTATGGTTCTACATGCACATTAAATCACAACCACTCCAAGAATAGGCACCACTGTAATAGGTACCACTGTTAGAGTCATGGTTCTGGTGGAAAACTGGGGCTCAGAGATCTCAAGTAGCATGCCTAAGCTTATAGAAGTAGTTAGTGAGAAAACCAAAATTCAAACTTCAGGCAGTATGACTCTTGGCCGATAGAAAATAGAAAAATCTATGTTGTACAGATGAATAAACACATACATGCATGCATGAAGATTGGTCAGAATGACCAGCAATTAGGATTTAATAATAAGTGAGGACTTGAATAACGCAAAATACATGCACATTTGATTCTTCACAGCCTTTATGAGAGCTGTAGGATACAAACGTGTTCCAAAGCTACGCTGCAAATTCTTTTAGAAGCACCCCAAGGGGTAATACTTTTGCTCCGATCTCTTCCTTCCTCTCTGGAAGGAGGGCTTTCAGGCTCATCCTGCAGTCACAGACAGGAAGTACATGCTTCTGGCGTCAGGTAGACTAGCATAACACAGCCACCATGAGGGAAGGAGGGAAGACAAGGCAGGAAAACCTGCAGCCTCCTTTGCAGCTTACCTCTCTCAGCTCCAAGCGTTGGGCCACAGCTTCTAGGCTCTCCTGGCCAGTGCTCTCCACAGACAGAGTGAACTCCACGAACTCATTATTGAGCAGCTGGATCCGTGCAACCAGGCAGCTCTTGCTGGACACAGTGTAGCGTCGGGTGCGTTTCAATTTCAGTCCAAACGGCAGTGGCATCTTCTCCCTTCAGCAGTGGAAGGACCAGGAAGGACCAATCCAGCAGTGATGGCGCCAAGCAAAAGCGACCCTTCAGTCGAAATTAACTCTAGTCTCCAGTTGCTCACCCAACAGCCGCTGCTGCCATTAAAAAGCAAGCGAGTCTCCAAAGACCAGGCGATGGGGGCATCCACGCCAGCGCTGAGGAAAGACGAAAATAAAAATAGGTAGAACTGAGTATAAAGAATAGCTTTTGTCTCTCTGCTGAAGTTTAGAAGGCTCTCACAGGAGCAGGGAGGTGGCAGGAAAGTTTATCACGAGGCCTGAGGGTGGGGCCGAGGGTCAGACCCCACCCCTTATTCTACCTCACCACTAGCGATAGCAGTCCTGGCTTGTTAAGAATTAAATGATGCCGGGCGTGGTGGCGCACGTCTGTAATCCCAGCACTTGGGAGGCAGAGGCAGGCGGATTTCTGAGTTCGAGGCCAGCCTGGTCTACAGAGTGAGTTCCAGGACAGCCAGGACTACACAGAGAAACCCTGTCTTGAAAAACCAAAAAAAAAAAAAAAAAAAACAAAAAAAAAAAAAAGAGAAAAAAAAAAAAAAAAAGAATTAAATGATAATGCCCAGCTGGTCTATAACTAATTACAAATCATTGCTGGACATCTTGCTAATTTGGAGGTACTTTTTTTTTTCATAGATAACTTTTTTTGAGTTTTCCACTACTCAGGTGTCTTCAGTTCCTGTGTTTATTAAGTGCACAACAAGAGAACCAGTCCTTCAGGCAAATTTACTCTTAACTCCAAATAGGGAGAATAATCCCTTCTACCTAACATATGGCCACTGTGAGACTCAACGGAGATGAAGTGCTTAACGAGCATTTCTAAAGCCCCTTCAGGTTCATTATTAACATCACCACACAGATTTGTGTATAAACAAGTCATAAGCACCCTACTGATGCTAGTTCTCGAACCGTATAATTGCAGTTCGAAAAAGCGTGCTCCGAACTCTCCTGAGCAGGGCACCTAAGGAAGCTGTGGGCGCTCACCTACGGAAAAGGGCGAGGCCTTAAACACCATCCTGGTTAAAGAGGACAGGCAAGGCTGGGCAAGCCCAGGAAGTCAAGGGCGGCAGGGGGCCACCGCTCGCGCTTCTCCGAGTCCCCTCCTCTGGGAGAAATGCACAAGCGGTGTTGCCCGGCCAACGGGGAATGTCAGAAGGCCCGGAACCCTCCGCCTGCGGCCGCGTTTCCGGGCGGACGTGCTCCGAAAGGACCGGCCCACTGTGATCGGAGGAGGGAGGATTTAAAGGGGCCGGCGTTAGTCCTGGATTGGGCGCGCACTTTGAGGCCGTATCCACGAAACAGCAACCCCCAAAGCACCCTACTTTTTAACCATGCTTGTTGATAGGAACTTCTACGGTGAATGAACTGGGGGCGAGCAACAACTCGGTATGTTTGTCAACTAGAAACAGTTCTTCCTAAACAATTTGACCGAAATCTCAGCTATTTCCACCCCTCACTCTGCCGCCGCTCTCTCCTCCGCCCCTTCCTCCAAGGATGAGTCCTTTGGCTGGGCTGGATCCTCGCCGATTACCTATTTGGGTGCGAGACTGCGCGATGGGACGATCCGTCCCTAAGCCTCACAGGACAAACCGAACGCAGGCCTCAACAGAAACGGCTAATAAGGACCTAACTATTTTGTATCAGCCCTGGCTTTCGCCATCACTCCCAGTATTCCTTTCTGTCCTACTCATCTTCTGAGACTCAACCACGGATGTCATCAGCACGCCAGCCTGCGGAATGGCTGGGCCAGAAAATGAGCTTTAGCTATGACCCTAGACTGCCAAACTTGACGTCTTGGAATTCCATTCCACAAATGTGCTCTGCCTCTCTGAGCACAAGGCAGCTTAATGAGCATCTTGAGGAAATCTAAGACGAACCCTAAGCCGTCTCTGTCCTTAAAGATTGCAGGCATCTATAATTATATTCAGAGCTGTATCACTAGTAGGGACATAGTCAAGACCCCTAAAATTTTTGTTTAAATTCGGCTTTTTGGAGCTTTCTAGTGAGAGCTCCCCCTCTTTTTCCAGAAAGACAAGTTTTAAAAACTTGGGGCTGAAGAGGGTCAGGACAAACAAAAGGGGAAACCTACAGCAGTATCTTAGTAATTGCTGAATGCCTTACTTGGGTAAAAGCAGTATTCTAGAGAAGGAATTGGAGGTGGGTGGGGTGGGGGCAGCAGAGGACCTATAATAATATACTGTCTGCAATATTTTTCAATATTCTTTGCTGTTTCCAGAGTATGAACAATGGAACAAAAATGAAAAAAAAATTCAGAAAATGAAAATACTTTTTAAAACTTAAACTTTTATCCAGAAGATACACTAATAGTGCTCCTCTAAGCCTAAACAACGAACGTGCACTGTGCAAAGTATTATCTCATAAAGTTGTAGATTTCAGTCTTCAAATTGTGACAACTGAGACATTAACGTATAGTAAGAAATGTTTCGCCAGGCAGTGATGGCGCACGCCTTTGATCCCAGCACTTGGGAGGCAGAGGCAGGCAGATTTCTTGAGTCTGAACAGAGTGAGTTCCAGGACAGCCAGGGCTACACAGAGAAACCCTGTCTCAGAAAAAAAAAAAAAAAAGCAAAAAGCAAAAAAACAAAAAAACAAAAAAGCTTCATAAGTCCAAAGGGAAGACATCTGATTTATATACTGTCAAATGCGTTAATTTCTTCACTATAAAGATGGAACTATGCCTTCAACACAGTATACTACACTATATAACTTAATTATTACCTTAAGTTTTGATTAGGCAAACTCAAATCTCCAGCTGTCACTGATTTGGAATGTTTGACAGCATTGGGGAGGAGGAAAAACTAATGTTTTCTCTTTTTTTATTTTGGCAACTGCTTTAATTTGATTTTTAAATTTCTATGCATCTTCTTCTAAGAATGTCTGGTTTCTTGATTATTCATATAAAACCGACTGTGGCAAAAGTGCTTAGTAACTTAAAATTTTATGTTTGATTAATATATCTTAATGATTCCATAAATTATGTTTGAATATTACAGCCAAGAGGTAGGAACTTAAAATACTCTGGAGAGGGCTAATTTAGGTACCAACTACTAAATGAAACAGATTATACATATCCTTTAAAAGAGAAAAGCAGGATAATTTCTCTATAAAACCATTCCATTATAGAATAAGAAAAAATGCATATTAAATTCTGCTTTGCAGGTTTACACTGTGGTAATGCGCAATGGTCTGCACCGCTAGTGAGCCCATTTTCATTTTTCTTAGCCCTCCTTTTTTTTTTTTTTTTTTTTTTTTTTTGCTTTTTGAGACAGGGTTTCTCTGGGTAGCCCTGGCTGTTCTGGAACTCACGCTGTAGACCAGGCTGGCCTGGAACTCAGAAATCCACCTGCCTCTGCCTCCCAAGTGCTGGGATTAAAGGTGTGCGCCACCACTGCCCGGCTACATTATTTATTTTATTAGATATATTATTTGCATTTCAAATGTCCTGAGTTTTCAAATTTACTTCTAACTCTGAGTCTTACCAGGCACTGCACCTCAAGTCCCTCACCACATGTTCATGGAATTTTGCCACTATACCTTTAACATTAAATATTCACTAAAAAGAGAGTCTGACATTTTTAGATCGCCTATATCTTAGTGTCTTAAATCAATCCTATGTCTCTCACAGAACATCTGTGCATTAATAATCTATAATTAAATGGCCTACAAACAAAACAACTATTTTCAGTGTGAAACTGTTGTCTTGTCCAAAACTAAAAAAGAAAGAAAAAGAAAATCATCAGTAACTATTAGACAACATACAGCAGCGGTTTCTTGGAGCTCATAAAGATTCAGAACATTCTCTATAATCATAACGCTTTCTCGACCGCGGGGGCTGGGCATAGGACAAGCATGTTCAGAGCAGCCAATCTAAACAGGGTTTACAGAAATCACAAGTCGGAATGTGCAGACCCGAGAATTCCTCCTCCGGGAGTAAAGACGCTTTGCTCCAAAACCGAAACAAGGAGTTGCCAAACAGACCTTCCTTTATGCCCCTGGGTGCCAAAGTTATATGGCAACCTTCATACTCCACATATTCCGAGAGGCACAAATATGCCCAAGATTTCAAACCCTGATCCAGAACTAAGCCGCAGCCATCCGCGGAGGAGTCCGGAATAGAAGTTCCAGACTCTTTTTAGAAGTGCCCAGGAGATCAGAGCGAGCCTGGCAGAGGAAGACTTCGCTCTTTGTTACGCCCCTGCCCGAGTCCCCCGCGCCTCACCTGCTCCGGCTCCCGCCGGGTCGAGGCCGCGCTCCGGCTCTGTGTCCCGCCTCCCCGGGCTCCGCGCGGCCGCCGCAGCCACTGCCGCTCGCTCGCCCGCGTCCCGGGCCCGCGCGCTAACCGCACGCCTTGCCCGCACTCGCCTGGCCGCGGCGGCACTCGCTAGGGGAGCTCGGGGGCCGGGGCCGGGGCCGGAGCTGCGGGGCCCGCGTCCCTCCCCTTGGGCCGGGCGCGCGGATCCGGGGAGGCGGCGGCGCGTGACCTCAGAGAGTTGGAATGCGGGCGGCAGGGCGCGGGGGAGGCCGGACAGCTGCGGCCGGCCGCCGGGGAGGGGGCGCGCCGCTGCTGTTTTTAACCGTGTGACCAGTTATTTTAAGTTTCCAAATAAAGCAGAGCTTTGAAGAAGGGGGAAAAAAAAAAGAGGTGAAAGGGAGGTTTATTTTGAGTCCAGGTAGAAAGGGCTCGGGTGCATTATTAGGTGGTGGTCCGTAAAGTGGGGTTACCGGAGTGCTCTTGTACATTGCTGGAGACAACCCCTTTAAGTGCCTGCTCCCCACGTCAAGCACACACCGCTACTCGCTACTCTGTAGGAACTCTGAACTTGGAGAGACGTGGAAAGCTGAGCCAAATGGGCAGCAGGCTGGAGGTGCTGCTCCCCAGAACCCACTCTATAGGGAGCAGAGGGCACGCTCCCTATAATAAGAGTTCTAGAAATCAGGAAGACCAGGGAAGCCACTCAAGATCTCGCCTAAATGAGAGCTCACCGAGCTTTACCTTGGGGAACCACTGGGAAGGACTGCTGCCAAGGGTTAACCATGGAAGTAGCTCGGCGAGAAGAGCGAGGGAGCTGCCCCCACCCGGACTCCAGAGGATTAAGATCTGCGGAACATGGTCCCCCAGGGAGAGCTGTATATTCTCAGTGCAGAATAAAGCTATTGAGCTTTATGGAAGCTCTGGGGTCAGATTGTTGGGATTCAAACCGCAGCTCTCTCTCTGGCAAATTCCTAGCCTCTGTGTACTTGCATCCTCTCCTATAAACTGGGAATGAGGATCGATCGCTATCCAGTAAACTTGAGATGTGAAAGGTTTCGCTCCATTCTAGGCCCACCACTGGGCCTCACCACCACTGGGCCTCACAGTGAGCACCTGGCTTCATTCTCCTCAGTGTTCTTCCCCTTGGCGCTGCTTCCATGGTTACCTCTCCCTCGGGTTTGTCAGTCCTTCCCAGTGATAGCTCAAGATGAAGCCTAGCTGCTAGACGTCTATGGGTGGTTCAGAGTGCCTTCTTGGCCACTCTTACTGCTCTCCTCTCTTCAGCATGCCCTCTGTCCCCATCAAAGAGGGGGCAGCGTCACCAGACGCCTTTCCATTCATGTCAACCCTTTATGCCTCTCCGACTCAGTCCAGGGCTCTACTTCCAAGACAGAAAAAGTTCTAGCCACCCTGTGGCTGCTGCACTTGGCAGGAGTATTATAAATTGTTTCGTAGACGCTTCATTTATACCTCTTAGAATTCCGAGGGCAGTACTGGGCAGACAGTAGGCACTAAATAAAAACGTGTTAATTGAATTGGGAAGAATATGAAAGAATTTTAAAAATAGAAAATGATCATAAAACCCAAGTGGTGCTTTAGACAACCGAGTTGAACTTCTTCACAGTCTACAGATGTCATTTACCAACCATGCACTTAAGCTCTGTTTCCCCTCAGTCATGTTAGTTTGGCAGAGACACCCCCATGGCAAGGCATGAGGACAGATGCCAGGCCTAAGTTAGGGGTGAAGATTTCCTACAAAAGGGGGGAGGTGATTTAGATTGTTTAATGCCAACATTTACAACAAGATTGTTAATAAAAGTCTTCCCACTCTGCCTGCTAGACACTCAGCTTTTCTGGAGATAATTATTTGATTCCCATGTATCCTTACAGAGATACCGATTATTATGCACACACGTGCAGAGTGCACATGCCTACATCTTATTGCCCAGAAGATGGCATGTCATACACACTTCTACAATCAGGGATAATTCTCATTAAATTATACAAATACAGTTTAGAAAGAGTGCTAGAGAGACGACTCCGCGAGTCGGGCGCAGGCTGTGCTTGCAGAGGACCCGCATACAGCTCCGAGCTCCCATCTTAGGGGGCTCACAAACACTGCAACACCAGCTCCAGCGGGACCCAGCACCCAAGAGTCTGCCTGTCACTTGTGTGTGCATACCCTCCTCTCTCATACATATGTACACAGAGTTAAAAGTAAGTCTTCAACGGAGCTGTAGAAAGCAAGCTCTGACCTAAAATGATAAAAGATGAAGTGATAGGCAGGGAAGACACGGATTCCAGTGATCCACTGACAAGTTTTTCTTTTCTTTTCTTTTTTGTTTTGTTTTCTTTTGGTTTGGTTTTTGTTTTTTTCGAGACGGGGTTTCTCTGTGTAGCCCTGGCTGTCCTGGAACTCACTCTGTAGATGAGGCTGGCCTCGAACTCAGAAATCCGCCTGCCTCTGCCTCCCAAGTGCTGGGATTACAGGCGTGCGCCACCACCGCCCGGCTCGCACTGACGAGTTTTTAAAGATCTATTTTTATGTGTGTGCATGGGCAGGTGTGTACACATGAGGACAAATGTCTTTGGAGGCTGGAAGAAGACACTGGGCGCCCTGGAGCTGGGGCTGCAGCCAGTGTGGGTGCTGGGAACCGAACATGGGTCCTTGGCAGAAGCAAGCAGCGCACATTCTTTTCCAGTCAACCCTCCATCTCCTCAAACAGTATTTTCTTAGGAGTTAAGTTAATCCTGCTTTGGTATCTTGGTGAATATCCTTCATGTCCTACAGTATAAATTACCATTCGCTATAAGAATCCTGACTGAAGGAATTGCTTCATCCTAAAAAGACAATTCTGCCTAGGAGAGAGGGTGAAGATTAGAACCAACAAACGTAAGGTCTGGGCGCTAAAGAGATGGCTCAGCCATCGATTAATAGCACTTTGTTGCTCTTATAGAGGACCCTGGTTCAATTCCTGACACTTACGCGTTGACAATTATTTGTAACCATAGTTTCAGGGGATCCAACAGGTGAAATCACCTTCACACCTGGAATCTACACCATCCCACATCTCAGGCCTGAGAACTCTACAAGTTTAGGAATGATGACTTTTGAGGATCAGTTCTCCGGGACCTCATGGAAATGGGATTACAACACCTCATAGCAAAAGTGACTGATATAAAAGTAATTTCTAGTACTCAAGGGTTCCTTTAAAACTATTTTTATCTATGATTATTGGTGAGGGGTGGGTGCCATGTTACATGTGTAGAGGTCAAAGGACAACTGTTTGGAGTTGGCGCTCTCCTTCTACCTACGCTTGAGTTCGGGAGAGTGAATCCTGGTGTTCAGACTTGCATCCCCAGAGGCAAATGCTTTTACCCCCAGGTTTCCAGCATAGACAGATTCTGATCCAAAGGCAGACATGTCATTTGATAGTCAGTACTGAAGAAAAGCATCTATTCACTCCACATGTGTTAGAAGCCAGGCGTTGCATGGGAAAAAATAAGAGGCATACCCCTGCCCTCTCAGGGACTCATCTTGAGAACAATAGGTGAAGGTATGATTGTAGGTAAGGAAGGAAATTTACACAAAGATATAACCCAAATGGATTGGTAATGCCTAGTTAATCATTGTGAGAACCCTCTGTTTCAATCTGGAAAGACAAATACAAGGTCACTAAATACTGGAGGAAGAGAAAAGCATTCCAGGCTGGGAAAAACCGAACAACTCTAGCCTCCTCCTTCTGCACAGACTGGTAAAACACACACACATACAAGCATACACACACACACACACACACACACACACACACACACGGGGTGAGGCATAAAAGCCAACCGAAATGTAGTCCTGGGAGAGGCTGGGAACACAGGGGCTACCATTGTTAAGAGGACTTGGGGCCTTGTAGAGCTGGGGCTGGCACTCAGGCCCTGCTGACTTCATGACCAGTGTTCCTTTTCAGTTCTCCCCTCTACTTGGAAGGTAGCCAAGAACCCTCTTAGCTGGCACTGTAGTTCATTGTGATCTGGCTCTCATACTATCCCTTAGAAGAAAAATATGCCATTTGTCATGGGGCAGTTTATTCTTTTGTAAGACTAGTACTTCCAGCCCTTCAAGGATGTGTGTGTATTGTGAAGCTGCATCTTACAGGAAAACACCCTGCACAGCCTCCAACCTCCAAGTGCCAGTGGCTTAGTGGGGGTACTCTGTGACTCAGAGTCTTCTTCATCTAGATCTGGATGTGTCTGAGTTCTCAAATAGCCTACACTTCCCTGTTCCATAATTATAAGCTGGTTGTCTAAAAGAGAGCCATGTTTTCAATACCTTTAAAGAAATTCTTTGTAGCCAGGTTGGTCTTAAAATTCATGATGCTCCTGCCCTAGCTTCCCAAGTGCTGGAACTATAGACACGTGCCACAGTCCCTGACTCTCTCTCTCTCTCTCTCTCTCTCTCTCTCTCTCTCTCTCTGTGTGTGTGTGTGTGTGTGTGTGTGTGTGTGAGAGAGAGAGAGAGAGAGAGAGAGAGAGAGAGAGAGAAGTGGGTGTTGATGTTTTCTTCAATTGCTCTCCATCTTATTTCCAAGGCAGGGCCTCTCACTGGGCCTAGAGTTTGCTGATTTGCCTAGAATAGCTGACCTGCAAGCCCTGTGTATCCGCCTATCTCCAGCCCCCCAATTCTGTGATCACATGCACAAAACACCATGCCTGGCTTTCTCACGTGGGTGCTAAGGTTATTCAGGTCTTTATGTACAAACACTTTTCTGACTGGGCCATCTCTTCAGGCCTCTGAATATCTTTTAATGAAAATGCTCTTGGCTCTTTTTTTACACAAGGTTTTTCCAATAGTAACTAAATTGCTGAATGCCAGTCTGTTTAAGGCACAATAATGGTAAAATATGTTCTCATTCTTGGCTATGGGGTGGTGGATAAAAGAGTAGGAAGAGAAAACTTACCCGGCATTTGAACTGTGTGATGAGCACAGAGACTTGGTCCTGCTCATCTGTGTGTGCTGCCTCCAAACGCAGCGTCTGGCACAGTGCAGGCATTTAATTTTTAATCAACAAACACAGTGCTGCTGTGAGCCAGGAACAGCTCGAAATGCTTTGCAAATACTAACTTACCTCAACCTTATGAGAACTTTCTGAAGAGGGAAAGCTATCATATCTGGGCCACAGATGAGGAAACTGAGGCACAAAGAAAAGAAGCTCCTTGCCTAAGATCTCAGAGACTGGCAGAGCTGAACTCCAACCCAGACACCCTGGCTCCTGGGTCCCTGTTCTCTGTCACCTACTCCTCCATGTCTCATCATTGTTTCATGACTCTATAGTCACTGAATTTACCCAGGAGAAATGCTTTTGCAAATCAAGTCTTTGATTTCTTTTAACCCACAAGTATTTGAAAAATGTTGTGTGCCTACCATCCTGAAAGAACGTCTGTAGAAATATAAGAACACACGACACTCAGTCTATCAATTTGCTAGGGAGAAGGAGCACATACATAAATAGATAGTCACAGTAGGAAACCTGAGACATCGTACTCGTTTACTTACAGATACCGGAATTGTCACAGGTCAAGGGGCCTATGGCAGCCAGATCCAGGGTAGCCCTGTGATGTCTACTCTTTTATAATTCCTGGGAGTGTAGATTACTTCAGTTAGGGGATATGGTAAAGACAAGGGATTATGGATATATATATATATATATATATATATATATATATATATATATATATATCCACACACACACACATACATAAAGGTCCTAACTCACTTAAGCCCAACTGAATGAGACAGAAGTCCTTAATAGAGGAACCAGCATGTGCTGGGGTGGGGTGGAGTCATCTTTATCTTTGCTAGGTTAAGAGAGCAGCCATTAGGTGATGTTCTTGGCATGAAACTGTTGTCCACCTTCTAGAACAAGAACATGGCTTTTAGACCATAGCTGGCAAAACGATGGAGCCTTTGCTCATAGAGATCCCAGGGAATCATTCCCTGCTAATGAGCCTGGAATAAAATTCTTCCTTAGTCAAGTTCCAGATGAAGTCAGGCTGTCCGCCGCCTCTGCCGAGGCCTGCTGAGACTCTCGTGCTCACACAGCTAATTGATGGAAACTGCAAGAAAAGAAGCATGCATGTTCTAAACTGCTAAACCTGTGGTCTCTGGGTATCCACCAAGAGCTGACTAGTCAAAACTAGTTCTGGGCGGCAGATGGGAAAGCTGGCCTCAGGACTATGAGAGTGGGACAACTGGCTGTGTCCCTCACCAGCTGAAATACGTGGGAGAGCTGGCCCTGCACCTCTCCTGGACAGCAGGTAGAGCTGGCCCTCGGGTGCATGCTGCTGTTGAGCCAGCCTCAACAGCGTGAGAGAAGGAGAGCCTGCTGGCTGACCAGCTCAGACACCTCTCAGGCCCAGATCCAGAGCTTTAACACCTACCCTGTCAATGAACTGCTGGAGTGCGTGAAGGAATAGTCCTACAGGGTCTCCAAGACACAGGGCAATGACAGGATAGCTGAGAGGAGCCTGGGTGAGGTTCCAGGATTGATAGAGTAGCAGAAGCCAAAGGCCGGGCTATTCCAATGAACATTTGGAAGCTGGGAAGTGTGGACAAAGAACAGTACTGTGGGACACACTACAGCTTCTACAATGAGATTTTTCTTCTCTGTTTGGGGGGAGGTTGCAAGGGTAGAGGGCAGGTACCAGAGGATGGGGAGATGGGATATATGATGTGAAATTCATAAAAAACCAATAAAGTTGTTTTAAAAAAAAAATATGGGCATAGTCGGTACATGCCTGAAATCTCTCAAAGGCTAAGGCAGGCAGAGCAGGAATCTGAGTCCAAACATTGTGGCCCTGCCACAAAGCTAACACCAAAATCAAAACCAAAACACACTCCAAACCACTCAGAGACTTGGAGGAATGTGGGGAGACTGGAAAAACCTTTCTGGATGTCTATTCTGGAAAAGGATTCTTCCATGTTTCTTCTGGTCAGGAACAGGGAGAATTAAAAAAAAATCTAGTGTAGAAATAAATTTGAATCGCAGATGATAAAGATGAATTAACACTGAAAATGCTGAATTCAGAAGAAAATGAAGCGGAACATAGCTACCTAAATTTTGGGAGTGGGTCTCAGGAGAGAACATGGCGGAGATGGGAGAGTCGGTCATCGTTAGCACGGGGAAGACAACACAAGGCGAGTGGAGGGCTGGCCTCCTTGTCTCTAGGCGACTGTAGAGCATGCTAAAGACCTTTCAAATCTGTTAAAATCACTCTGAGCGGGGCTGGAGAGAGCGTGGTTAAGAGCACTGACTGCTCTGCCAGAGGTCCTGAGTTCAATTCCCAGCAACCACATGGTGGCTCACAGCCATCTGTAATGGGATCCGATGCCCTCTTCAGGTGTGTCTGAAGAAAAATCACTGTGAGCAACAAGGTCTTTCAATCTGTATTGCAAGCACACCTTCCAATGCTCATTTTCCTATAAACCGGCAAAGCTGTTAGGGTTTGAACAATTTGAACACCTATTAGCAGCCATTGAAATCTCCCTTGCTGCCCTGGATGCCTTAAATGAAGGAGTCTAGCAAAAAGCCAGACTGCTCTCAGACCAGCACCAACCATCCTGAGCATTCCACAGACACCTTGAAACAACCACACAAAGGCTGCAGTCAGTCTGATTGTCACAGCTCCTGAATGCTCGGCTCCAACAAGGGCTGTTGGGAAGATTTTGTACCTGATAGTTTGGGATCCGGAGCCTTGAGGAACTTCAAACAGACCTGCAATTATCTCTTCCTAGGCCAGAGGGCAAGCTCTTCTCCTTGTGGTCTAGCAGAGAGATAGCTGTAATTGGTGCTAAGAGGCAAAGCTATGATTAGTCCAACAAATGGCTGGCCTTGACCAAAACAAATAGCTGTGATTTGTGATTAATCCAAACATCCCAGGTTGAGCTATCTAAGCAGAAAACAGCCAGGGGTGGGGGTGGGGTGGGGGGGATATTCTTCGGAGCAGCTTCCCCTTTGGTTAGAACAGCAGGCTTAACAAGAGGTTTCTCTCAAGCTCTCTCTTCTGACCCACTTTCAGCTGTGTGGACCCAAGGAGAGGCAGCAGATAGCAGTGGGGGGGAGCTGTTCAAGAGTGGTCAGGGTAGCCGGGCGTGGTGGCGCACACCTGTAGTCCCAGCACTTGGGAGGGAGAGGCAGGCGGATTTCTGAGTTCGAGGCCAGCCTGGTCTACAGAGTGAGCTCCAGGACAGCCAGGGCTACACAGAGAAACCCTGTCTCCAAAAACAACAACAACAACAACAACAACAACAAAAAGTGGTCAGGGTAAGGTAAGAAGCTGAGAGGGGCAAAAGAGACCAGACCCTGGTTGCAAGAATTTGAGAGAACTGTCAGGTCTTCAGGAACAAGTGTGCCAGGCACCTGGCTGAGAGCTGTAATACTGGCTGCCATCACGGCCAGAGAAATCCCAACACCTCGGACATGCAGGAAGCTGCAACCCCAACTTCTAGGCCCAACTAGCTGTAATACGTTCAGGGCTGACACCCAATATCCCAGGCCTGAGCACCAACTCTTAACACTAGAGGGCCCCACTTCCCTGTCACACTGGCAACACTACAGGGTGTTACAGGGTGTTGTAACACTAGAGGGTGATACTTGCCACTTACCAAGAGCTTGCAGCCCTCAGGAGGCAGAGACAGGCACATCACTGGGTTCAAGGCCAGCATGGTTTTCAGAGCAAGTCCCAGGACAGCCAGGGCTACACAGAGAAACTCTGTTTCAAAAAACAAAACAAAACAAAAAAATCCCTCTAGAATTTAAGTAAGGCTATGCTGCATAGGTTTTGAATATTGCTCCAGTACCTCACCAAGTGTAATAATAGTACATCTTCTAGAAGATAATCTCTCTCTCTCTCTCTCTCTCTCTCTCTCTCTCTCTCTCTCTCTCTCTCTCTCTCTCTCTTGTTTTTAAAGACAGGGTTTCTCTGTGTAGCCCTGGTTGTCCTGGAACTCACTCTGTGAACCAGGCTGGCCTCGAACTCAAAAATTCACCTGTCTCTGCCTCCCAAGTGCTGGGATTACAGGAGTGCGCCACGACACCCGGCTTAATCTCTTTTTTGTCATTTGATTTTATATATATATGTGTGTGTGTGTGTGTGTGTGTGTACATATATATACATATAATCAAGGCCCATGATGTTTGAGCTATACATTACTTCATCTTGATTACCTGTAGATTAAAATTCGCAAATGAGAAACCATGAAAGGGAAGAAGAAAGGCTCCCCAGGCCTAGAAATAGGAAGGTGAAACCAGGTAACCTGTAGGTCATTGTCCTCTGCGCGGCCAGCAGTGGTCGCCAGAGCACAGGTTCCGGACCCCGCCCCCTGCCCGGGACGGGCGCGCGCATGCGTGTGTGCGCAGACGCATGCGCGCTGGCTCCCATTTGCACGGGGGCGCCAGCAGGGGCGGGGACGCGCACGGCGGAGGCGGAGCGGCGGCGTCGGGGGGCAGGCTGCAGGGTGGCAGCCTGCGGCGGGCTCCAGGTAACCGAAGCGCCGCGCAGTGCTGACCCGGCCGCCCGCCTCTGAGCCATGGAAATCGGCACCGAGATCAGCCGCAAGATCCGGGTGAGGCCCGCGTCGGCGGGCGCTGGGCATGGCGGGCAGGCGGTTGCCAGGAGTAACGGGGCGGGTGGGCCCGGCCTGCCGCGCCTCCTCAGCGCAGGCCGCCTCTGACGGAGCGCAGGCGCGGCGGTCGGCTCGGGGGACGCCGGCGGGCCCGTGAGAGCCACCGGGGCGGCGGCTGCCGAGAGCACCGCGCGGGGGTGGGGGGGGGGTGGGAGGGCTGCGTCCCCTCCCCCCCACCTCCCGGGGACGCGGAGGCGCTCTCTCACCGTGGCGGTTTTCACAGGCACCTTTGCTGTTTTTCTTTTTTTCTCTCTCTCCCTCAGAGTGCCATTAAGGGGAAATTACAAGAATTAGGAGCTTACGTGGGTAAGTTGATTCCCGTCATTCGCCTCTATTTAATGGAGGGCTTGTCGCTGACTGGATGTGTCTGAGTGACTCTGCCCAAAGCTCTTTGGGTGGTCGACCAGGAAATCCCTAGTTTCCTCTCCCCTCATTTCATTGAGCCATCGATATAGCAGCACCCCGAGTTCCCTTCCCTCACCCCCATCTCCTGTCTAAGATGTTATTTTGAAATAGTCTAGCTTCCCCCCCCCCTTCTGCTGAAGCTGTTGGTTTTTCATCCATGTTTGTCTGAATCTTGTTGTTTCTCCTGTTGTTACTTTCGTCATGACCTTTAATTTGAGATCTCACATTTTGGATATGACCGTTAGATGCTTCTGGCATTTGCCACAGAGCTGGTTCAGTAAGTTTTATGATTTAGTTCTTTTTTTTTTTTAATGTTCTTCCTACTGGAACCTGACAGTGGTGAGTTCATTTACCTGTTTTGTTTTGTTGTTTTGTTTTGTTTTTTTTCAGAATGAGTTTTCACTCTGGGCTAGGCATTGTTTAGCTATTACACATATAAAATAAAAATCACCTTTAAAATGTAAATGATAATATCCCAGTTGTACAAATAGAAACAAAGCTTTGGGTAGTTGAACAGGGTTGGGGGAAGAAGCCTGCCTGTCTGACTCCACTCATGGTGGCTTCAGGTGTAAATCAGGTACCTAAAGATAGTAACTCAGGATCTGAGACCCTCACCTCTGGAGACAAGTTTGTTTTCATGTTAGTTAGAACACTTGACATTACACTATGTTTACACTTGGATTATATGGAAGCAGTGAGTTTAAAAGGTAGTCAGTCACACCAGATTTTACCAGAACTCTTGATCAAATTGTTGTAGTTTAAAAAAAAAAAAAAAAAAAAAAAAGAGTTCCATCTAGAATGTCATCAACGAGACAGATAAAACCATGTTTTTAAAGCTGACATCTTAGCTGGGAAGTGGTGGCCCATGCCTTTAGTCCCACTGCACTGCAGAGGCAGAGGCAGAGGCAGAGGCAGGAGTATCTGTGAGCTCAAGGCCAGCCTACAGTTTACAGAGTGAGTTCCAGAATAGCCAGGGCTACACAGTGAAACCCTGTCTCAAACAAAACAGAAAGCTACACTTTTTAGTGTTTTGGTTGTGAGAGCAGAGAAGCGAAGCAGTAGTATACTGAGCTGGTTTGATTGTTTTGAGA
Source organism: Apodemus agrarius (assembly GCA_964023405.1). Taxonomy (NCBI): domain Eukaryota; kingdom Metazoa; phylum Chordata; class Mammalia; order Rodentia; family Muridae; genus Apodemus; species Apodemus agrarius. The sequence goes on along the minus strand of OZ030011.1, from coordinate 25,019,577 downwards.
AAAGGCCTCAGCGATTGTGAAGTGAGGTAGCTGTTATGAAGTGCCAACCTGACGTAGGCTGTTGTCATGTGGAAAGAAGGGACCTCAGTAAAAGGCCACTACCAGACTGGCCTGTGGGACTGACTGACATGGGGGGGTCCAGTTTACCGTGCATGGTACCCTGGTTTGGTGTATCTGGGTGCTTTAAGAAAGCAGGCAGAGTAGGCCAGTAAGCAGCACTCCTCTGTGGTCTCTGCATTCCTGCCTGCCTCCAGGTTTCTGCTTTGAGTTCCTGCCCTAGTCTCCCTAGGTGATGGACCAGATGCTGTAAGATGACATAAACATTTTCCTCACCAACTAACTACCTTTTGGTCATAGTGTTTGATCACAGTAGTGGAAAATATCCCTAAGAAGGGATAAACTGGTTTTGAGCACTTGTAGGTCTGAAAAAAAGCCAATAGTTTTTATTGCCAATGACAAGTTAAACTTACAAATGAAAATTAACACTTTGAAAGTTTGGATTTACCTCTGAACTCGAGAGCTTCCAAGAACTATAAGATTTTGTTGTGAAACTGGAATCACTAACAGTGTGATTTCATGTAATGAAATGTATTGGGGCTGGAGAGATGGTTCAGTGGGTAAGAGCACTGACTGTTCTTCCAAAGGTCATGAATTCAAATCCCAGCACCCACATGGTGGCTCACAACCATCCATAAAGAGATCTGATGCCCTCTTCTGGTGTCTGAAGACAGCTACAGTGTACTTACATATAATAAATAAATCTTAAAAAAAAAAAAAAAAAAAAACTCTTTAGTATGTCCTTGGTTCACCAATGAACTAGCACATTTTTTTGTTTTGTTTTGTTTTTCGAGACAGGGTTTCTCCGTATAGCCCTGGCTATCCTGGAACTCACTTTGTAGACCGAACTAGCACTTTTCTAAGTGACCACTATACATTACATTATGCAAAGGTAAAAGGCAAAAAGGTTGTCTAGGTGGATTTTCTTGTAACAGTACAAAGAGTTAGTTGGTGTTATATTAGATTCCATATTGCTAGTAAATTGCTGCTTGAGTTTCAGCATAGTATCATAGAAGGATATCCACAAGGTGTAGAAGGCTGTTAAAATACTCAAGGTACATATTTATGGGACTAGATTTTCTTTACATTCCTCAGTATTAAACAACTTTATCACAGACTAAGTGCAAAAAAGCAGATTAGAGTTCATTTGTCTTCAATACGAAAGAGATTTATGGAAGTAGAAAGCAAGACCATCCTCAGAATTACGTTTTTTGTTTGTCTGGGAAACTTTAGCTCCTAGAAAAACCATTAAGTTAATGTAATTGGGCTATTAGCCTATAATCTGTATGCTGATGATTAAATCCTTTAAAAATTCTGCATTTTGAATTCACATGGTTAACATTAGTAGATACATCAATCAGAAGGAACCTGAGACTGAACAAGCTAAGAATCACTAGTTCATACATGACAGTTGTTAGGTGGATTTCAGGTTCTTCAGGATTGATGTAAGACTTTTCATGGATATGAAAAATTCTGAACCAGAATTTTCTTAGTTTTAATTATTTTTGCTTTAATGCTTAGTGTGTGCCAGCTGTGAGAGGCCCACTGCACATGTATAACTGTTAGTTGATGGCCAGTGTGAGGCCCAAGTGTGTCACTGAGGACATTCAGTCCTGTCACTGAATCTCAGAAATTCCAAGAAAGATTTTTCAGTTTTTAAAATATCCCCTTATAATTGTGTTTTTTCTGAAAATACTGCTGGTATGGGTGGCAGTATTACTCTTTATCAATAAATGGAAAGTGGAGAGAGCTACATTAGCGGCTGTCAGCAGATTGATGATTGGGAGCTCAGGTTTGGGGCCCTAGGTGCTTCTGTTAAGCTTTTGAATAATACTTAACTAAAGAATGGATGAGAGCCGGGCCCCTGTGGATTGCCAGCCAGTCTTCACATCCATCAGCTTCTTCCCTTCTGCCGCAACTCAGACGTGGTTTGTGGCCCCGCCTTTCCTCCTTCCTCTACTTAAACCTAGGACCCGTGTAAACTCTTTAGCACAATTACACTCCCAAATTGGAACTTCCTTAAGATTAACAGTTTCGTCTTGGGTTCTAGTGGAAAGCCTTCAGTTTAATATCTATCACGTGAATTAGCAAATGCCATTCTTCAACTCTCTGAGGCAAAGTGGTTTTTGTTTTTGTTTTAATGTTTGTAGTTTGTCAATGTATATATTTCACTGTCCAGAACAAGATGGCTTTTGTTTTCAGGACTTTACTCTTTGAGATGGGGTCTCAGACTGTGCTGCTCAAGCTGGCTGCCTTCTACTCATACAGCTGTGTCAGCCTCAAACGCATCCTCCTGTTCCAGTCTCCCAGGTGCTGGGGTTACAGTCATGCCCCGCTAGTTAGAAGTCACGGGTTCTCATATTTATGCTCAAAAAGAATCCCAGAGCTCTGGAAGGTTATGCAGACAATTCCTCAATGAATATTTGAGTATTTTTCAAAGTGGGGTACAAAGAAGAACCCCTTTCTTTTAAAGCAAGCAGTAAGGAAAGTCTCAGGTGGAAAAGTTCAGTGGTGTGGCTATGACAGTTCAGTTTTCATTAACGTGCTTGAGGTGAGAGCTTCTCCCAACCTTCCCAGTGGTACTGTTGTCTTCTACCCCAGCATGCTAATTTGAATGTATTTCAGCTATCTCTCAGGACTCTGGAAGAATATTTTATGACCACATGCTAATTTTGCATTCGATTCTCTAATTTTCATTGTATTGTCTACCAAGTAGACAACTTGTGAATTTTAAAGACTTTGCTGAGAAATGATTGATAGTTTATATTGCACATATTTGAAGTGTGTTTGTATATAACTGCATTTGGCATGCATTGATGTGTATCCTCCCAGAACCATCACCGTCAGTTTGATAAATCTCCTGGACTTGGCATAGTTCATTGGAGACTAATTAACATTGTGTACAGGATCCCTTGCTTGAATCACTAGCATAGCTTAAAAAAAAAAAAAAAAAAAAAAAAGGACTGCAGAAAACAACAACAACAAAAAAAGCTGGGCAGTGGTGGCGCATGCCTGTAATCCCAGCACTTGGGAGGCAGAGGTGGGCGGATTTCTGAGTTCGAGGCCAGCCTGGTCTACAGAGGGAGTTCCAGGACAGCCAGGACTACACAGAGAAACCCTGTCTCGAAAAACCAAAAACAAACAAACAAAAAAAGGACTGAACATACTTATTCATACTAGTTCATACTTTCCCCTTCCTAAATTTACAGTAGCTACTCTGGCTTTGTAACCAGTTCTTATGCCTTTCCTCATCCCCATTCTATAGCAGGACAACTGCTCTTATAGAACTTTGGAAATACAACTTGATACAGTGACCTGCCTGCCCAAGTATCTTAGCAGTCTTACCTGGTTACCCTGAGGTATTGGTGTTGGATCATAGTTATTATGATATATAAATAAGGATTAGCTTAGTTTTTACAAGTACAATGGGAACTTTTTTGAAACTTTAGCAAAATAAAGATTGGCCACTTGTTACTTAAGTTTTCCTCACTATTGCATGCTTCCTTGAAATACTGCATTCTCTTTTTGTCCAGCTTCTATATTAGAGTTTGGAGGGTTTTTTTCTTTCTTTTTTTAAAAATGATTTATTTACTTTTATGTGCATTGGTATTTTGCCTGCATCTGTGTAATGGTGTTGGATCCCCTGGAACTGATGTTACAGACAGCCGCGAGCTGCCATATGTGTGCTAGGAATTCAACCCAGATCCTCTGGAATCAGGAAGAACAGCCAGTGCTCTTAAACAGTTGAGCCGTCTCTCCAGCCCCTAGATGTTTTTCCCTTAAAACAAGTTTCTGGCATGTGAACTTTTCTGTTTATGTAGAAATTATGAGTATTTTAGTTATTAAGGAAATGTTAATAAAGACATGTTTGAAGCTGGGTGTGGAGTTGTATGTCAATAATCTCAGTATTTGAGAGAGCATGGGGGAGAAGATCATGAGTTTTAAGATAATATCCCCATGGGGTAGAGGCAGACACGCACACACTCATACACAGACACACACACTTTTCTCAAAAAGAAAGTAGATTTCCTCATGACTTTGCTTTCTTATTAAAATGTTCTTGGGCTTTTTACCTGCAGTCGTTGTGTAGGGTTGCCACTGTCGGGATGAGTCACATTGAGCTGCCATTTAACTTTTTTTTATCCTTTGGTACTAATAACTGAACTCTGGGCATTGTACCTGCTAGAGAGTTTTGTGTAGTTTTAGTGTATGTGATGTTGCCAGAAGTTTATAACATGAAGTAATTGAAGTATATTTAGTCTCTAGTGACATGAATACTGTTTTGAACAAAAAACTAAACAATGCACTTACTGGGATATATATATATATATATATGTATATATATACATATATATACATATACATATATATATACATATATATACATATATATGTATATATATGTATATATATATACATATATATATATATATACATATATATATCCTAGAAGTGTTGGAAGTTGATGGACATTAAAAAGATTTTTTTCAAAAACCAGTACCTTTTCCCCAATTGATTCCATGATCCCAGTATGCCTAGTTTTTATTACTAGAGATGATCAGGTTTTTCCAATTCCTGGCCTTCTAAAAATGGAAGTACTTGTGGGTGAAGGGGTAAAATGGTAGCTGAGCTATCTTGTCTAGCCTCTGTTAGAGTGAGGTATGAATTATCAGGGCTACTTCTCTGTTTTCAAGCACATTGATTTTGAGCAAAAACAAATATTGAGGAAACATTTAAAAGTTTGGTATACTTTTCCTTTTAAATAGATGAAGAACTTCCTGATTACATTATGGTGATGGTGGCCAACAAGAAAAGTCAGGACCAAATGACAGAGGACCTGTCCCTGTTTCTAGGGAACAACACAATTCGATTCACCGTATGGTATGTTTCTGAATATCTTGCCTCAGAGCAAAGTCAGAGTTGGTATTCTGCCTAGAAAGAGGTACTTGGCAGTCTGTGAGGGTCACTGTGGAGAGGCTGGCTGTGAGCTGTAAAGTATAGCCTCTGGAGGCTTCTTCACCTGTAAATGGGACTTTAAATCACCTGCATATGTAACTGTGAGGATACCCTAGCTGATGAATACAGAGTGCGTGCAGATATGCCTGCACCATGGGAGCCCCTGATGTATGTTAGCCATTTTTCTATCTGTCACCTTCTGCAGTTCATCGTCACCACCACCCCCACACACAGCAAGCACAAGCACTTACAGCGAACATCACATTTTGAGTTAGGCTGGCTTTTGCCTTTTACGGGGAAGATTTTTTTTTCTTCAATTTGGTTTTATTTTAAGCTGTTTTTCTTTTCCTGACACATGCATCTCCCCATTTGACAGTCACTTTCACAGTTTGGAATTTGAGCAACTTGATTCTTTTTCATATAAATGACTCATGACTTGGACTATGCTTTATCAACCCACATGTGCCCTTAGATAAACATAAGTATAAGATTGAGTTTAAGAAGGCCAGCTTTGGTTGTCAGGCTTAAGGCAGAGTGAGAAAGGGGAGGGATAACGATATGATATGCCTGACACAGGAAGTACTCATCAGAGGACCCACAGACTTAAGACCCACTAGCTACAGTGAAAGCTGATGGAGTGAAGCCGAGTGAACACTTGCCTGCTTGGGTGGACTCAGACACACTGAGGGAGGCAGTGCCTGCTCACATTTTGACTCCTGAGGAAAGTCCTCATAGTCTCTTTGGCAACTGCATAGGATGATACTCCTTTGAAAATCTGTGCAGAATTTTCTGCTTTATATTACTAAGTTTTGGAGACATTATTAAGAATACAATGATCCTTACATGTTAACACACTGCTTCATTTTGGTTATATACTCTACTTAATATAGTTTGTTCTAAAATATTCATGGTGTTTTTGACTGAGGAAATTATACTATGATTGGGAACACTTTTTTTTAAAGTAGTCAGGTTTTTTGTTTTTTATTTTTTCATAAGTATTGTTGTGACCTTTATTTAGATCACTTTAGGTTTGCAGTCCAGCTAATCTAAACCAGAAGAGTGACCTGGTAGGTTCTTTTTTAGATGACTTAATGGACTGTGTAAGACAGATTTCTTAAACCAGTATACCATTTACTGAATCTGAACTTAAAACCAAAGTGAGTTTCTCATCGTGCTACAAATGCAGTTTCACATGTGCTGTTGCAAGGAAATAATTTCTTCACTTTGGTACTTCCACCAGTTCACTAATGTTAAACAGATTATCTGATTTTTAATTATTTTTTGTTAGTATATGTATGTGTTTGCATATGTGATACAAGATGTGTATGCATGTATGTGTGTATTTATATTTGTAGGCCTGAATTTGGCATTGGTAGCTTCCTGGATCATGCTCCACTTTGTCTGTTGAGACAGGGTCTCTCACTGAAATCAGAACTTGCCGGTTACTCTTTGTCTAGATAGCTTGTCCCAAGGTCCTCTCTCTGCCTTATGAGTGCTGGTATTACAGATGGCTTCCAACGCCCATGTTTTTCATGGGATTTAGGAATCAACTCTATTAGTCACATCAGAACCTAGTTTGTAAAGTTGGGTGTTGTCATGTGTCTGTCATCCCCCGTCCTTTCCCTCTTCCCCCAGCCCAGCCCAGCCCTATTTTGGTGTTTTGGGGGGTTTTATTTTTTGCTATCAGTTTTATAACTTTAGACTGAAGTCCCCCCACTGCATCCTGCTTTTTTTTTGAAACCCTGAAATAATTGTGTCCATGAGGAAACTGACATGTGAATGGAGCCTAAATGAAGTAGTAGGAAACTCTGGTGTCTGTGAGGGGATTTTGGAAGGTTCGCTGTGCAAAATCGCCTTCTATGTAGCTATTAAGAAGGGTTATGTTAAAGCAGAGTTGTAGCCTGTTTGCTTAATTTTGAAAATAAGTGTTATAGTAAAGTTGGATAGCACATTTTAAAATTCTTATTAACTTTATTCATCTTTCATAATTACATTGTTCAAGAAGCCAGGTAAATAGTTAAAATAAATATTAACTGCGAGATTACAGTTTGTAGATCATAGTTAGACTATGTGCTTAGCATGTGTACTTAGTCTTTAGTTTAACCCTGTAGGAAAGGGAGAGAACACACATACACACACACACACACACACACACACACACACACACAGGTAAAACAGCTGTGATAAGCAGTATTATATATTTGAAATACTTTTCTTTTTTTTACTATAAGCTGTTTTGATCTTTAGTTCCTAGGAAGCAAGGTAGTTTTCATTGTTCTTGTTTTTTATTTTTGTTTTTTGTTTTTTTTTTAAATCGACTTGAGGGAATGTTTTGTCTTCTTTTTTTCTTTGGTTCTGATTCTGGGGGTTGAACCCAGGGCCTTGTGTGTGTTCGTTTCTAACATTCTGGTTTGGATCTGCTGACATAGTGGATTCCTAGCTACCTGGGAGGCTGAGGTAAGAGGTTCACAAGTTCAAGGCCAGCCTAGGCAACTTAGACCCTGTCTCAAAAAGTAACAAGAAAGCTTTGGGTGTGATCAGTGATAGTAGAGTGCTTGCATGGTATGCATAAGGCTGGCTATTGGTTCATTTCCAGTACTTCAGCTGCTGGGCTGCTGGGCTGCTGAGCTGTCTTCCCCACCCTGGCGGGGGTGGGGGTGAAGGGGGTGCTGCTGCTGCTGCTTCCTCTTCCTCCTCCTTCCTCTTCCTCCTCTTTCATCTTCCTCCTCCTTCCTTGCTCTTCCAGAGGGTGAATGTTGAAAAATTAATTTTTTTTATTCTTTGGTATTTATGTAAGCCTTTTAAAGAAAAAAATAATGTATGATTGGAAAGTTTGTTTTAGTATCATTAAATGCCTTTAAAAGAACTAATCTGGATGTAATGCCATCAGATTTAGAGTGGCAATTGAAATAAAATTTTTTTGTTAAGGAAGGCTTTGTTTTGTTTTTTGCTTTTTTTTTTAGGCTCCATGGTGTATTAGATAAACTTCGCTCTGTTACAACTGGTAAGATATGTAAAATTGACAGCTTTTTTGAAATTTCTGCTTTTTAACAGCATGTGATCTTTTATAAATTCATTGATTTATGCTGCTGTTGGAAGAGCATCAGTAACTCTAACGAGTTAGTGGTTCTAAGTTAAACTGAAAGAACAATAAACTTCCTGTGATTTGACAGTAATGAGCAAGACAGTGCTATGTATCTGAAGGAAGCAATCATAAATCTGCACAGGCTTTAACCTTAATGATACCTCACTGCTTTATAATTGAAAGTTATCTAGAAGTCTGGCTATAATAGACCAGAGAAACTGTTATGATGTGTAAGAATACCATTTAGCTACTAAAGCAATGTGAAAGAGATGAGAGCACACCTACAGCAAGTATCCTAGTGTTTAAAACATAAGTGCGAATATTCTTTTGATGATGATAATTGACTCATGAGGGAGATTTTATTTAAAAGCCCCATGCCCATACTCTCAGGTGCCTTTTAGCCTCTAGTGCTCAAAATCTACTTTAAAAACTTGTAATAAACTCCAGCTCTGCTTTTAAACTATCTTATTTGAGGAACTAGAAATATAATTCAATTGATAGAGTGCTTTCTTAGCACTCAAGAAGCTCTAGATTTAGTCCCTACCACTGAAAAATCTTGGGAAAGTGGTCCTTGCCCAGAGGCAGAGCCAGGAGAATCAGAAATTCAAGGTCATTCTTTTAGTATATCCAGTCAGCTTGGGCTTCATGAGACTAGATTTTGCTTTTTTTTTTTTTTTTTTAATGATCTTTGAAATAATTAAAAGAAAATATTCTCTATATTAAATGTACTGCTTTTGAAATGGTGATGAGGGGGAGGAGGGATAAGGAAAAGATTACCAGGATCATGTTGGTTTTTTGGGTTTTTTGTTTTGTTTTTTTCTTTTTAGAGCCCTCTAGTCTAAAATCTCCTGATACCAGCATCTTTGATAGTAACGTGCCTTCAAACAAGAGCAGTTTTGGTCGGGGAGATGAGAGAAGGCACGAAGCTGCCGTCCCTCCCCTTGCTGTTTCTAGCTCTAGACCTGAAAAAAGGGACTCCAGAGTTTCCACAAGTTCACAGGAGCAGAAATCCACGAATGTCAGGTAAAAGTCCAGTACCAACTATGGCCACATGGGTGTGTTGATGCTACCCCTATGTTAATTATCATGTCTGTTCCTATTTTCAACAATTTTTGGAAATAGTGGAGTTGTCATGGACTAGGTATCCTTTGTCATGTGTTGTTACTATAAAATACCTGATGTAGCCGGGCGGTGGTGGCGCACGCCTGTAATCCCAGCACTTGGGAGGCAGAGGCAGGCGGATTTCTGAGTTCGAGGCCAGCCTGGTCTACAGAGTGAGTTCCAGGACAGCCAGGACTACACGGAGAAACCCTGTCTCAAAAAACAAAACAAAAAACAAAACAAAAAAACAAAACAAAACAAAAAATACCTGATGTGACTGACATCTTGGAGGAGGAGAAGGAGGAGGAGATCTGTTTTTGGCTCAAAGTTCAGCAGGCTCTCAGTTTATCATAGCAACAGACTAGATAGTGTTCATGTAGCAAAACCACGTGAAAGAGATTCCTAACATTATAGTGGGCAAGGGAGCAGAGAAAACTAAACCGTAACCTGGCATGGATATTATCAGCAACGGTCTGTTCCTAGACACTAGTGACCTAGTTGGCCAGTTGGGCACTGCATCCTGAAAAGATCCATAGCCTTGGAATTAGCATAGTGAACTAGGGATCAAGTAATTAATACATGAGCCTGTGTAGAACATATCTTTTTTTTTTTTTTTTAATGTGTATAGGTGTTTTGTCTACATGTATGTGAACCCTTTGCTTATCTGATGCCTCTAGCAGCCAGGAGAAGGCATAGGCAGTCCCTTGGGACTAGAGTTACAGATGGTTGTGAGTCACCATTTGGATGCTGGGGCTCAAACTCAGATCCTCTGGAAAAGCAACTAATGCTCTGGCCATCTCCCTATACCCCTTCAGGTTCAAACCATAAAATAGTGAGCAAGTTTTTAATAAACTAATGGTGACCAGAAAATTATTTTTTATTGTACATTTCGTAAATAAAAATTTAAAGTATGAGGGCTGAGTGTGGTGTATATTTCATTTGATGTATTTAGATGTTTTGTCTGCATTTGTGTTCCATATGCTTGGAGCACCCATGCAGTTCTTCAGCGGGCTTTGGAGCCTCTGGAACTGGAATTATACATAGCTATTAGTTGCCATGTGGGTGCTGGGAGTGAAACCTGGATTATCTGAAAGAGTAGCTAGTTCTCAGAATCACTGAGCCCTCTAGCCCTAGTACAAGACTTGGGAGGTAGGTAGAGTCAGGTGGATGGATTTCAAACCAGCCAGAGCTACGTAGTGAGACCCTGTCTCTCTTTTTTTTTTTTTTTTTTTTTTTGGATTTGGTTTTTTCAAGACAGGGTTTCTCTGTATAGCCCTGGCTGTCCTGGAACTCACTCCGTAGACCAGGCTGGCCTCGAACTCAGAAATCCGCCTGCCTCTGCCTCCCAGAGTGCTGGGATTATAGGCGTGCGCCATCACCGCCTGGCTGACCCTGTCTCAAAGAAAGAGAGGGAGAGGAAGAGGGGGAGAGAGAGAGAGAGAGAGAGAGAGAGAGAGAGAGAGAGAGAGAGAGAGAGAGGGAGGGAGGGGAAGGGAGAGAGAGAGAGAGAGGAAGGGAGAGAGAGAGAGAGAAAGAGGGAGAGAAAGAAAAAGAAAGAAAAGACAGACTGTAATTTGAATGTAGTAAATATTTTAAAAGTCTCCATACTTCCTCATTAAACATTTTTTGAATAAGCATTCTGTGAAGTTAGTGTATGATGCTTTAGCTTTGGTAGAATGCTCTTGTTTTTCTTCATTTCTAGACATTCATATGATGATGGAGCTTCCACCCGGCTAATGTCAACAGTGAAACCTCTGAGGGAGCCAGCACCCTCTGAAGATGTCATTGACATCAAGCCAGAACCCGATGATCTCATTGATGAAGACCTCAATTTTGTGCAGGAGAATCCCTTATCTCAGAAAAAACCTACAGTGACACTTACATACGGTTCTTCTCGCCCTTCTATCGAAATTTATCGGCCACCTGCAAGTAGAAATGCAGACACTGGTACTCACTTAAACAGGCTGCAACTTCATCAGCAGCAAAGCAGTGCTCACGCTGCCAAGCAGCTGGATGGACAGAGCAGCCAGGTATATGAAGCAGGCCGGTTGTGTGAGCCAGAAGTACTTAGCAGCGTAGAAGACGCTTATAGCCCCTTCTTCAGAAACACTTCGGATAAAATGAGCATTGAGGTTTGTATAGATGTATATAGATTCTGGCTTGTTAGGCTAGACACTGGCAGTTTTGGATTCCAAATATAACTTACATAACGAAACACACTGTGTGTTTCTCTTAAATAGTGTCCTCTCTTGGGCTGCCTCTCTAAGGGGGTTTTGATGTCATGTACATGTACCTTGTGATTTTGACATTTGAGTTAGCTTTTCTTTTTGGTATCTATGTAGATGTGTCAGTTTTAGCTTTAAGTAACCCCATAACTCACTTTTAATAGTTTCCCTAACAGTGTTGTGTGCAACTGTTATAAAATAAATTTAAAGTTCTTTTGAGTTAGCTATTTGAGGAGACATTTTCATTTTTTTCTAAGAAAGCCAGTCCTTTCAGTTCTTAAGATGGTCTTAAAATGAAAACAAATATTTTTGTGGTAGAACTTCATTTTCAATGCAAGGTAAGCTTAAATTTATTTCATTGTAGGACGAAAACTTTCGGAAGAGAAAGTTACCTGTGGTAAGTTCAGTTGTTAAAGTAAAAAGATTTAGCCATGATGGAGAAGAGGAGGAAGAAGATGAGGATTATGGGACGCGGATAGGAAGCTTGTCCAGCAGCGTGTCAGTACCAGCAAAGCCTGAGAGGAGGTATGTGCCCATAGCTGTAAATTAGTCCTGAACTTCTTGATATAGCTGCAGAGTTTTTGTCGGATTGTTTCTTTGACAGTGCTCGGGAAGAAACCTGGGGCTGAGCATACTGATGTAGAGAAGTGCTCTGGTACTGCGCTGTGGGACCGCGTCACCTGGGAGTTGGAAGATACATACTAATGGAAGAGGGCTTGCTTAAAGTCAGAGGAAATTATGAAGACTTCTAGAAACTAATGAGGGAGAAAATGTTAATAGAATCATCTTTGAAAAAGCAATAGGATTCCAATCCAATTGACATGTTCTAAAAACTGTAACTGTTATGTTTAAAACAGGCTATATAGTAACAGCATAATAGATGGTTAGCATGTAAAGAACTGAAATTTAAAACATTATAAAAATACCTTTTCTTAAAACTCTTTTAGACCTTCTCTTCCACCTTCTAAACAAGCTAACAAGAATCTAATTTTGAAGGCTATCTCTGAAGCTCAAGAGTCTGTAACAAAAACAACTAACTATTCTTCAGGTAATTTCAATGTAGTGTGTTTGTACTAGTAAAAGATTGCTTCTTTAATTTGAGCATACTTGTCTTAATGTGTAAAGATTCCTGTTAGATACCAAAACCAGAATCAAATTCTTCTAGAAGCATGGTTTTAAAAGATTTCACCAGTTTGAGAAACTGTCTAGGAGTTCTTTGAGCATAATAAACTCTCACATGCATAAACTTGATAAAATTCACAAATTATAGAGGAAATTTTGAAAAAAAATGACTTTCATATTAATACCATTTAGCTCAATATTTTATATGTACTTATGTATAACGTATAAAAGGAACAAAATTGGATAATAACAGTTCCTAAGATAGAGAAATCTGTATTTCCTTTCTTGCTGTGCTGGCAGATAGCACTCATGGCCTTATGCATGCTTGGAAGGCCCAGATCCACTGAGCCGCATCCCTGGGCCCAAGGAAGACGTTTGTTTAAAACTCCAATGTCAATACAGCAGTCTGTTTGCCTTTCGTGGAATCTGGTAGTAGAATGCCAAGCAGAGAATTGTTATGCTCTTACTTTAATTAAATAGAAATTTTAAAATCATTTGATGTCAAATATTGAGGTGTCAAGTTTTTACAACAAAATTTTCTTATAGACTTCATTCTGAACTGCAAATGGTGAATGTTTTGTGTTGCTACTACATTCTGTGCACCTTTTCATCTTCTGGAGCCAGTGTAAAATTTTGTGGTACCGCCGGGCGTGGTGGCACACGCCTGTAATCCCAGCACTTGGGAGGCAGAGGCAGGCGGATTTCTGAGATCGAGGCCAGCCTGGTCTACAGAGTGAGTTCCAGGACAGCCAGGACTACACAGAGAAACCCTGTCTTGAAAAACAAAACTAAAAAAAAATTGTGGTACTAAGGTGATAGAAATTACCAACTCTGAAACTATCTTCAAGTTTTACCATGAATTTGGTGGATGTCCTCACAGTATTCTTCTGCTTGCCCTTTGTCACATGTCACCACTTCTTGAATTGGACAGTTTTTGGTACTTATCTACCTTCTCATCTGTTATTTAACTTTGAATATATGACAGTAAATAGATTTTGGCTTATAGAATAAAGGGTCAGGTGAAAGCCTGAACTGCTCTAACAGTTTACCTCCTTACACTCACTCTTCTGATACAGCAGTGATAGTGCTTAGAATAAGAATTTTAAAGCATTCCCATGACCTTGAACTACTTTGCGTTTTTAATGTTTATGAGTTTTTTGTTTGCCTGGAGGGCAGCAAAGAGCATTGGATCCCCTGGAACTGGTGTCCCTGATGGTTGAGAGTCCCCGTGTGGATGCTGGGCATAGAACCCTAGCTCTCTGGAGGAACAGCTGTTAGAGATTAATATACCTTCCCCCTGAGAAATCATTCCGAGTACTCACAGATTAATAAAAGATACCTTTATTGGTTCTAGCTAATGCACAGAAGGGAGTCAGCCATGAACAGAAAGATTTCCCAGCTCGATAGCTATGCTTTAGGCTCTGCATTCTGTATAGCTCTCATCCTTAAATCATTTGGAGGCCTGGCCCCCAAGTCTCATTTTTGAACAGTTTAAAGTGCTTTTCCTGTTAAAGCTACCTATAGAAACCTGTTCTTTGCCTCTTTGCTGTGGGGATGGTTCTACTGTAGGTGGTAAATCAAGAGTATATCCTTTTGTTGTGGAAACAAAGCCTGGTTGGCAGCATATTAGTAAACAAATCTCGGGTGGGAGTTGGGGGTTGTTCTGTTTTGTTTTGTTTGAAACTTTTTTTTTTTTTTTTTTTTTTTTTTTTTTTGGTTTGTTTTTTGAGACAGGGTTTCTCTGTGTAGCCCTGGCTGTCCTGGAACTCACTCTGTAGACCAGGCTGGCCTCGAACTCAGAAATCCACCTGCCTCTGCCTCCCAAGTGCTGGGATTACAGGTGTGCGCCACCACTGCCCAGCTTGAAACATATTCTTATTTTGTAGCTCTGAGTGTCCTGGAGCTTACTGTGTAGACTAGGCTGGTCTCAGACTCCGAGATATCATCTTCCTGTGTCTGCCTCCCAAGTGCTGAGATTAAACGTATGCAACCCCATACCCCCACTCTTAGAAAATTGTAATGGAAACATTTTCTTAGCAAACCTAAATTTTAGTTAGGTTAGAGCTATATAAAACTGTTCTTTCTACAGTTTCTAACAACTTTAGTTAACTAGTAATACTAAGTCTAACAACTTTAACTAGTAATACTAAGTCTTGAGTTATATTAGTGGCAGCATTCCTTGAATACATTTTTTGTGTAACTTATTTCCCAAGCAAGTTTAATAGACCCTCTATGACATCAGTTTATTGCTCCCAGCTTTTCCTAGGTCACAGCCAGTGCTCTTAACAAGTGTCTCCAACTATTTCAAAAGTCAAATATTGGGCTGCAGAGATGGCTCAGTGTTTAAGAAAGAGCACTGGCTGCTCTTCCAGGGAACCTGGGAACAGTCCCAGTCACAGGGATCCAACACACGCTTCCGACCTCCACAGGTGCCAGGCATACAGATGGCACACATGCATGCATGCAGGCAAAACACATCATTCTAAACAGAAATTTTAAAAAGTAATTGGAGATTCACATATTTCAAGAAATAACATTGAACCTAGTTCTATATGCCTATAATCCTAGCACTTGGGAAATAGAGGCAAGAGATTAAGATTATTTTGAATTTAGTAAATTTGAACTTAGTAAAGACTTTTTTAAAAATAGCATTTGAACAGTTCATTCTTTGCCTACTTAAGTTACAGTTTGAATCACTGTGAGACCATAGATCACTGCATCTGTTTATTTCATACATGATACACACACTCTATTGTGTGTGTGTATATGTGTGTGCGTGCGTGTGCGCACACACTTTTGTTGGGTTGTCTTGGGCTTTTAAAACAAGCTCTGACTACGTAGTCCAGTCTGGCCCAGAACTTATTGCAGTCCTACTGAATTAACCTCCTGAGTGCAGAGGTTCAAGCTTTAGATGCTGCTGATACACAAGTAAGGCAAATAAGTTGAATGTCTTTTCTTGGGAATACTGTAAGGAAAATTGTAGTTCTTTTGTTTTGAATACTTTAACTGTTATGAACCCAAGGATGGAATTTGTATTTAACACATATTAACAATGGAGTTATGAAGCTGTAACCATGGGTGTATTTTCCTTTCTTTTGCATCTATGTAAAGTTCCACAGAAACAGACACTTCCAGTTGCTCCCAGAACTCGGACTTCTCAGGAAGAACTGCTAGCAGAGATGGCCCAGGGGCAGAACAGGGCCCCCCGAGTAAGTCCCCCTGTTAAAGAAGAGGAAGCAAAAGGAGATAATACAGACAAAATTCAAGGTAAGAGGTAACCATTTCTCTCTTACACTTAGTACATGGGATACTAAATATTTTCAGATAAGTTTTAATGGATAATAGTTATAAAGAAAGTGAGGATGCCCGGCTGGCTCAGCAGTTAAGAACACTGACTCCTCTTCCGAAGGTCCTGAGTTCAGTTCCCAGCAGCCACACAGTGGCTCACAACCATCTGTAATGGGATCTGATGCCCTCTTCTGGAGTATCTGAAGACAGCCACAGTATACTCACATAAAATAAAAAAATACAATCTTAAAAAAAAAAAAAAAAAAAAAAAAAAAAAGCCGGGCAGTGGTGGCACACGCCTTTAATCCCAGCACTTGGGAGGCAGAGGCAGGTGGATTTCTGAGTTCGAGGCCAGCCTGGTCTACAGAGTGAGTTCCAAGGCAGCCAGCGCTACACAGAGAAACCCTGTCTCGAAGAAAACAAAAGAAAGAAAGTGAGGAATGAGGTACTAAAGAATGTTATATGAACAGTCGTAAGCTGCCATGTGGATGCTGAGAACTGATCTCTAGTCGAAGCAACGCACGCTCTTAACTGCTGAGCTGTCTCTTCCCTCATCCCACCTCCAGGGCTTTGGGGAAACATTTTCCCCCTTCTTACATAGCTTTTGTTTATTTGTTTTCTTCTCTTAGGTGCCTACTTATTATGACGTTTCACTCTTCCCCAAACTGATCTGGCTAGAGTGATTTTTGTCTAACCTGGCAAATGATCTGGGTTTATCCTCCCTATAAAAAGTTTTAATTTGTTTCCTATACAATTAGTTTCTAAAATTTCACTATGTTAGTCATTTTGGGGATGGGTGGTGGTGGTTGTGTGTGGTGTGTGTGTGTGTGTGATTTATTTGAAAATCTATACTCTTCTATAGAGGAAAAATTTTTTTTGGAAATTTTACTCTTCTCATTTTTGTCTGTTGCATGGCTTTGCTTTCTTTGGATTTTGATTTTGAAACAGAGTTTCACAATTTCACATAGGAATTGAAGTAGCAGTGTAGCCATGGCCCTTGAACCTGGCTAGAGTTGTACTTCCTACTCACCTCTGAGTGCTAAGACCACAGGTGTGCATTGCCATGCCCTCCTCTGTGCTTTGTACTTGTCCTGTTTTACACCTAGACAGGTGTCCTTGATCTGTGATTGCATTGCTCTCAATAAAGCCACTGTAAGTTGTAAAGTGACATTAAGTTGAAAATACATTTAAATCCCTTTTCTACCTTCATAGCTTAGCTGCGTCTTGTACCAGAGAATATCAGTGTTGACTCTGACCGATTGGCTGATGATCACTCTATTCTTTTGTATTTAATTCCAGTTTTCCCCCTTAGCTTCTCCAAGGTCTAACTCCCAACCACTCCCAACTTTGTGGCCTTTTTGCCTCTTCTTTTAAATAGCCCACTGATTACAAAATTTGTGCTGTCTGTGTGCTAACAGATGTTGTCTTGCTACCACTAATGGTAGATGTGGTGCCCTACCAGGGACTCTTGTCACTAGTCATGAGTCTGGGCTGTGAACTGCTCCCTGTTGTCTCAGGAATGGTTATGGTATTAATCTTGTCAGTCAGACACAGCAGCACTGTGAGTTCATATGTCCAGGAAACAGGTTTGTTGGTTTTTGTTTTTTGTTTTGTTTTGTTTTTTTTTTCCCTGAGACAGCAGGAAACAGTTTTGTCCTGGTCTCTGTCTTTAGAATATGGAGAATTCACCATTATTTCTTGCCTCTGCAACTATCCTTCCAGTCTAAACCACTGTCTGTGATCCAGTCTAAGCCACTTCCCTTTACGTTTTTTTAAGTATTAAAATTAGATAATTTCTTACTCTTTTGAACAGAAATCTGACTGGTCCTCCACTCAGAACTCCCTGGTGGTCCCTGGTAGTCCCTGGTATGCTCTCAGTGACCACCAGTGTCTTCCTCATCTCATCACCTCCCTCCCTGATTCTCACCCGGTACTCACTTCCCCCTAGACCCGTGTCTGTTTCTTTTTACATCTACATCTCCACTCTCATCCCATCCCTCCAAATTCCTTTTCTCCATCAGATATATGAAAACTGAACCATTATTACAGTTGAAGTCTGTCCTCAGGAAGTTCATTTGAGACTTTTTGTGTGATGTCTGAAACCAGTATTTGTCCGTATATTTTCTACTTTTCTGGAGTTGTATTACGACTCTTTCCTTCACCCCCATCCTTAAATCATTGATCATATTTTTTTAAATGATTTATTTATTTATTATATGTAAGTACACTGTAGCTATCTCCAGGCACTCCAGAAGAGGATATCAGATCTCATTACAGATGGTTGTGAGCCAACATGTGGTTGCTGGGATTTGAACTCAGGACCTTCGGAAGAGCAGTCGGTGCTTGAGCCATCTCTCCAGCCCCCATTGATCATATTTTAAGTGTACAATATCTGTGGTTATTTCAGAGTATGTACACATGAGTAGATGTATCTTTTTTTTTTTTTTTTTTTTTTTTTTTTTGAGACAGGGTTTCTCTGTGTAGTCCTGGCTGTCCTGGAACTCACTCTGTAGACCAGGCTGGCCTCGAACTCAGAAATCCACCTGCCTCTGCCTCCCAAGTGCTGGGATTACAGGCGTGCGCCACCACGCCCGGCTGAGTAGATGTATCTTATGTTCAAATGATATTATACATAGTACTAACACATAGTAATCTAAAGGTGATAGGATAGAGATTTAAATATTACTAATTTACCTGGAGTTTTGATTTTTTTTTTTTTTTTTTTTTTGGATACTTCATTGAATAATTTGCAGACTGGTGCTACATTTTAAGATTTATTCGACTTTGTGTGCTCTTTTTAAAATGGGCTCTCCAAAAGGGAAATGTTTTTAAACATATACAAATGTTTTTAAATTTGTTATATTTTAATAAGTCAGTGTCTTTGGTTTTTGTTTTTGTTTTTGT
The DNA here is from genome assembly GCA_964023405.1 of Apodemus agrarius. Taxonomy (NCBI): domain Eukaryota; kingdom Metazoa; phylum Chordata; class Mammalia; order Rodentia; family Muridae; genus Apodemus; species Apodemus agrarius. Next base: position 25,000,839 of record OZ030011.1, on the reverse strand, counting down.
TTTCCCAAGACCAGTCCACCATATATCTCTGACTGTTCTGGAACTCACTATGTAGACCATTTCTGACCTCAAGCTCTCAGAGATACCACCTGCTTCTGCCTCTGCCTCTGCTTCCCCAATGCTAGAATTAAAGGTGTGTACCACTATGCCTAGCTAAACCCATGTCTTTTGAAAATATTAATCATAAATTCCACCCAGATGTCAGGCATGGTGGTGCATGCTTGTAATACCAGATACTTAAGGGGCTAAAGTAGGAGAAGTGCAAATTCCGGGCTTACCTGGGCCATTTAAGATGATCTCAAATAGAAAGTGAAAATACTGGGGTTACATATGGTGGTGGCGGCTGTGGTTTTGGCAGCGGTGGTAATGGTGGGCAGTTGTGATGGCGTGTCTTTGGGAACCATTGGCCACTAAGTCCAAAAGAAGTAACTCATTCTTTTTTTTTGGCTGGGGGGTGATTTTTGGATTTGGTTTTTTTCGAGGCAGGGTTTCTCTGTGCAGACCTGGCTGTCCTGGAACTCACTCTGTAGGCCAGGCTGGCCTCGAACTCAGAAATCCGGCTGCCTCTGCCTCCCAGAGTGCTGGGATTAAAGGCCTGCACTACCACTGATGAGCGAAGTAACTCATTTTTTGACACTGAGTTTTTTGTCAGTCTCTATTGTTGAATAAGGGCATTGTTGCCTAACATGGTGCAGGGTGACTCCTTTTTAATTCTGTATACTTAGAAACATCTGTGGTAGATTTTCATGTGTCTTTTTTTGGAAAGGCCTTTAGTGTCATTTCTCCCATACTCACTTTACCTTAATATCTCCTTTACCCACAGTAACCCTTTCTGTTCCATTATTTCCTTTTAATCCTTTATACTAGTGCATTCTACTTCCTTTCCCTTTAAAGTTCCTCCGTAGTAATTTAGACTCCTTAGTAATTTCCTGACCTCTGTGGATATTCCAAATGAAACACCCATATCTGATGATTCAAAGGTAATGTCCAGAGATGACAGAAAATGTGGCATTTGTCTTTCTAGGTCTGGGATACCTCAGGATTGTTTCCAGCTAAGATTTTTCATAATAAATTATTTTTAAAACTTTAATACCAGTAAGATAGCAGTAGTTCAGCCAGGCGGTGGTGGTGCACGCCTGTAAACCCAGCACTTGGGAGGCAGAGACAGGCAGATTTCTGAGTTTGAGGCCAGCCTGGTCTACAGAGTGAGTTCCAGGACAGCCAGGGCTATACAGAGAAACCCTGTCTCAAAAAAAAAAAAAAAGATAGCAGTAGTTCTCAAGTAGATAATTTTAACTTAGCTTCCATTGAAACTCCCTGCTTTTTTTTTTCTTTTTTTGTAAAAATTAGCCACCTTATCCCAAAACGCATATGGAAATAGGATCTAGAGAAATCAAAACAATTGAAAAAGAATAATGTTGGGGAGGGTTCTGTTTCTGAATTTGAAGACATAATACAAATGCATAGTGACTCTGACCTATGTAAAGTTAAGCATACTCTGAGCAATAGTCCAGGTAGACACACATTCCAGATCAGTTGACTGTCTTGTTTTGTTTTGTTTTGTTTTTAAGCAAAGGCAATAAAATTTGGTGAAGTAAGAATAGTCTTTCACAGTCTTTTACCTGGGACATATGGGTGTCTAAAAAACAGTGAAGTTGGGGTGTCTTTCCAGATATCCAAAAAATAACTCAATGTGAATCAAAAGACCTCCATTATCAAGATAATTAATAAAACTTTTAGGGGAAAGTAAGTGTACATATGTGACCTTGAGTTAAGGAGTGGTTCCTTAGAGTACCAAAGTGGAGAAAGAAAGAAATTGGACCTCATCACAATAGAAACTTCTGTTTCAAAGGAAATTACCCCATACACATACCAAAGAAAAGTAAGAGGAAAAGTATCCATAAAGTGGGTGAAAATATTTGAGATATACTTAATAATGGTTTTATATCAAATCCCAGGCAACGTACAGTATTTTTTCCTCTTTTATACACCATTTTGATTGGGGTGTTGTTATCGATTTTAGTGGGAGTGAGGAGTGACCCACAGTCCTCAGTACATTAGGCAAGTACTCTGCCCTTAGGCCGTGTCACCAGTCTGCATCATTTCACATGGGTGTGTGGCTGAAGTTCGTTCCTGTGTAAATGGCTTTTAAGGATTTGTCTGTGATTATGAGTCTAGTCATCTTCTCTGCCTTCTCCCTGCAAAGGTTATACCAGTGCGGTACCATCATCTACTGATATCAGAGGAAAGGTAATATCAGTGCAGTATAATCATCTACTGATATCAGAGGAATAAAATTTAAGATACAGCAACTCAATATGTAGCTCTAGAACTACGGTTGAACAGACAACAGGGTGGACACACTTGCTTAGTTTATGGAGTAGCTCTTCAGGATTCTTACATGAAGTAAATAATAGAAAGTTCTTTAGGTGTCATGTGTCTCTGCTCAGCCAATCAGAAGTCAGGATTATTTTGTATGTAATAATAGAGTTTTATTTGCAGAGGAGCTGATAAGTAGGTAGGACTTAAAGGACACACGTGGTTGTTGCAGTGCTCTTAATTGTAGAAGAGAAAATTGGTCTGGTGTGCCTAACTTTCCACAGTATGAATTCTTACTTTAGAATGGTGTCACCTTATCTTTTTAGTTATAGATTTTAAAATGTCACTAGCATTCTAAAGGTAACATTGAAGATTGCTTTTTTTACTTTTGATGAGATAATTTAACGAGCTGTGAAAATGCCAGGAATTTTATGAAAATGTCTTCAAGGTTTTCATCACCATCTCTCCCAGTTTTCCTCTCACCAGAGCCAGCTGACTTAGGCGCTCTGACAAGTGCTTCTTGTTCACTAAATGAACTGGACAATATTTCCCACCTTTTGAGGAAAATAGCAACTGATATCAATGAAATTAAAGGAATGAAAGCAGCTATTTTGACAGTGGAAGCAAATCTTTTTGATTTGAATGTTAGAGTGTCCCAGAACGAAGCAAAAATTTCATCTTTAGAGGTTAAAATGAATGAATATTTAACATCAACATCTGAATGCGACAGACAGTTGGAAGATTTTCAAGAGAGAATAGAGTTTGAGTCGCAGTCAAAGACTACTGATGTAAAAATAATTGGCTTCCTAACAAATGTTGAGAAAGGTAAACTTTTAGGTGCTGATCCGTTGAACTTTCTATACTGGCTAATTTTGATGTAGAGGTAGCTCAGCATAGACAAAGGTTTTTATTGCTTGATACTCTGTAAAATTTAACTTGGGTCTAGAATGTTTCAACAGGGCTCTAATGTTTTTGTTTCTATTTGAAAGTACCGGAGACTGAATGTAGTGCTTTACACATGCTAGGCTAGGCAAGAACTCAACCACTTAGAACCCCCTTAACAATTTTTTGGGAGCCAGCTGTGTTGGCACACCTTTAATACCAGCAGCACTCAGGAGGTAGGGAGGTCTGTGAGTCCATGTAACAGTTCCCGGCCAGCCAGGCCTGCATCATGAGACCCTGTCTCTAAAAAAAAAAAAAAAAGAGGGGTGGCAGGGAGTGTTTTGTTTTGGCTCAGAGTTTGGTTAAGTTAACCCTTGACGGTTTTATATGTGTGGTCTTCCTGCCTCATCCTCTCAAGCACTGCCATGCCGCCATGCTTAGGATGATACTTTGAAAAAAATGGATGGGCTTCAAGATAAAGTAAAACTTGAGAGGGAATGATTCTTTTAAGTACTTCTGTGGTGGTATTCTGCTGTAAAACTTTAATTTTATTACTAGTTCTGTAACAGAACATGTTAGTATGTTGACCAACAGGAATACAGCTTAAGCAGATCTATGAATTAAGGTCTATCCTCCATGATTATTTTTGCCATGGTAATTTTCAAAGGAATTTATTCTCTTTTGTGCATGTCTTTCTGGAGAAGGAAACCTTCCTTGACAAGAACAGCTAGTAAAATCTTAAAACTTCGGTATACCTTTCAAGTCTTTCAGTGATGAAACTTGGTAGGACCTTGCCGTCTTGTTGGAGCCACATATACTAGAAACCCTGAAAACTAGCAAGCAGTTAACTTACCGAAGAGTTTCAGTATTTGGACCCATACCAATTCCATCTCCACACACTGTAGTTTGATGCTTGTGTTCTCACTTAGGACGTAGGTACTAAATACTTGTGATAAGCACAGTGGGAATGACAGTGACAGTAAAACGTGACATCTCTTTTCATAATTCAAGTCGTTTGGAGGATAGATGATCAGTTCATTGGGTTTTGGTTTGCAGTATGGATATTAATATTAGTGTGGGGCTCAAGAGATGCTACTGTGTTTTAGAGCACTGGCTGTTCTTCAAGAAGACTTGGCTTCAACTCTGCACCCATATGGCAGCTCACAACTGTAGCTCCAGTTCCAGGGGATCTGACACCCTCTTCTGGCCTCTATGGGTACCAGGCACAATGCAGTGGACATAAATGCTTCAAAACTTAGAAAATAAATGTTGCTAATGTGAGTGCCACATGGCTAAGAATCTGTCACTGTTGGTCACCAGGGTTGGCTCAGCTCATTTCACTTATGAGGCAGGTGTACCTTTTTTCATTGCTCCATTCTGCATCATTTCCAAAGCTCAGTTGAAAAGATCGACCTTACCTGATAGAGCCCACCTGCTAAAACCCTCTAAACAGTACTCAAGAGTAGTAATATGAATTTACATTATGAACTTAATGTTAGAAAATAATTTTAAGAGCTATTTTAGAAATAAGTATTTTACCTAATCAACTTAAAGAAAAATATATTTATAGATCTAAATGATTACATCAACAGTTCTCAACCTGTGGGTCATGACCCTTTTCAGGATCAAACAATCCTTTTGGGTCATATAAGATCATCAGAAAAATACATGTTGATATTATAATTCATAACAGTAGCAAAATTACACTTGAGATATAGCAACAAAAATAATTTTATAGTTGGGGCTCACAACAACATGAACTGCATGAAAGGGTCACAGCATTAGGAAGGTTGAGAACCACTGATATACATTTGCACCACATCACTTGGTGACAGGACAGTCTTCTTAGGTGATGTCATCATTGGGCAAAGAGTCTACTTTCAGAAACTGAGAGAGCTATATTGTGAAGAGATTCTGTGGAGCAGCTGAGCAGTATTATGAAGCCCACAGACAATCTAATGTGTAGCCAGTGGAGGCTCTGCTTGCAGAACTCTTTTTTTTTTTGTTTGTTTGTTTGTTTGTTTTTCTAGATAGGGTTTCTCTGTGTAGCCCTGGCTGTTCTGGAACTCATTCTGTAGACCAGGCTGGCCTCAAACTCAGAAATCCACCTGCCTGCCAAGTGCTGGGATTAAAGGTGTGTGCCACCACTGCCCGGCTGCTTGCAGAATTCCAAATGCCATACTTGATCCATTGTTTTGCATCTGTCCAAGTCAATTTAGGAATTTCATGACAGTGTAATTATGGAATATGTTTTGGTTTTGGTTTAAGTTCCCATGTATTTTGCTATTTCCAAAGGTCAGGAGGTCGTGGGGAAAGGGAAGCGAGTGGGGAAGCAGTTCTGAGAGTTTAGGAAGCAGACTCTCCATGCCTGCTGTGGTCGGTGTCACCATGTGCTAAAGGGCCTTCCTGTTTGTTCACTCTTCCCTTTTACTTTCAATCCAAGCATGCTGGCCACCTCACATGTGGAGAACCAGGAGGGACTTTGTTGCCATTTTTGATTTAACAAAAAAACAGCATTTTGTTTAACAGAGATATGCTTAAAGACCATAATAGCAAATTGTGTTGTAGAAGCTTTATTTGTAAGACTGTCAAATAAATTCAAAGATTTATTTCTGAAAAACAAACATTAATATTTGTGTTAAGCTTAGTAAAGTTTTAAAACTTATATTCTAGGAACTCAACAGAGGCAATTGTTATCCCGACTGCAAATTGATCCAGTAATGGTAGAAACGATGGAGATGAGTCCAGGTGGGTAGTGTTTGCATTATCACTGTAGCGTGGCAGTTTTCTGTTGCCATTCCCATCCCTTACACCTCATTCAGTGTACCATGTATCTCTTAGATCCTGCCCTAAGACAGCACAATTAGATGGATAAAAAGACTTTAGGGCCAGGATGTAAGATCTGCATTTCCTTCATGTGTGGTGGTTTTGCCTCATTCATAAGCTTTCCTTTCCCCATCCTTTCCTCCTTGGCTTTTAGCTGTTCACTCTCCCGCTGTGAAGGCAGCTGGAGTCCCTATTCCACCTTTGCCCCTGTGCTGCTCATTGTCAGTCACGGAAGCCTGTGTCCCTAGCTCACCTTCTCCTGTCTCTGCTGTATTTCCAGAGCGGCTTCAGCATCCCCTCAGCACCAGTTCAACCTACCCAGTGTATTGGCCTCACTTTACAGTCTTAATCTCAGGGACTACTAACCACTTGTTCTAAAGCTTCTGTGAAGTGTTCTGCTCAACCCAGATACACATTCCACAGGCTGCTTCAGGCCTGGAGTGAGGTACTTATTTTTATCTCTGTCTTTGGTTCCCCAAATCTCTGCCAGGTCCACATTTGGTAAATACAGGAAACAATTGGATATATGAACCTTCCTTTTTTTCTTTCTTTCTTTCTTTCTTTCTTTCTTTCTTTCTTTCTTTCCCTTTCTTTTCCTTCCTTCTTTCCTTCTTCCTTCCTTCCTTCCTTTTTTTTTTTTTTTTTTGACAGTTTTATTCTGTGGCTCAAGCTGACCTCCAACTTGCTGTCCATCTGCTTTCTCATCCAAGTGCTGGGATTACTAGCATGTGCCACCATACCTAACACTTCTATTCTGGTGTTTCCCGTGAATCTGCCCTTTGTTGGAAGCTCTGGTTCTTGATTCCTATCTCTGCTTTCTGCCTTGTAAATCATCCACACACACCCTCCAAATCCACAGTCAGTTGTTTCCTAGTTCTCTGTCTCAACATGTGCTTTTGTTCTCAAAAGTTGGCCTCCATCTAGACCCCAGGTCCTACCCATCTGAATGGGATGGTGTTACTCCTCCCGCCTTAATCCTGTGCTTCTGCCTGTTGAGTGTTAAGATGCTGCAACCTTGGTTTTGCCTCTGTCTTTCAACACTGCATATAATAAGTCACTTTAAATGTGAAGTCCATGCCTTGTCCCCACTTCATTAGCTCTGGTGCATTCTTTTGTTATTCCTGTTTTCACCCTCTTTCCCAGCTCACTAGAAGCATTAAGTAGTTCTTTTGAGGCTTATGAGTAAGCACAGTTTTTATTCTGTCAGATTTTTTTTTTATTTCTGAGAACAATCTTTCTTCATGTTCCTTTGATTTTTTTTTTAACATACTGATTTTGTTTCATGTGTGTAATAATTTTTTATTTTCTTTGAGAATGTCAAAAAATAGTTTTGATATTTCCCCTTTCCCTCCTTGGTCTTGTTTTCTCTGAGTTGTTGGTTTCAATTTTTATGATGGAGGTTTTCCGTTCCTTGATTATCTGTTTTAAAAGAGGATCAGTTAAACTTTTTGATCGATATTCTGGATTCCTGAGTTAGGGCATGTGTGTTTGGACTTTGTTTTTTATTGTGGATCCTTTGTGGAGAATGATCTGTCAGTCTAGTTTGGGGGCACCCTGAGTATTAATACCAGCTAGGTGTTCTTAATCTGGTCAGCTGTGACAATAAAGGTCTTCCAAATAGTCTTGGTTGTCAGAGTTCATATAGCTCAGTCAGTAGATGAGAACGATGAAAGAATTAATTACCATTAATTTTTATACAATGTTTTACCCTTAGAATTATTCAAGCATTGCTGGCATTTCTAGAATTTATTAGGAATCTAAAGTCTCACTTACCAAGGGAGAGGATCTATGAGTAAAGGTTTTCAGAGCACTGCCTTTTAAACAAATTTCTCACTGTTCATGCTATTTTGTTGTTGTACCTTTCTGTTATAGAACTGGATGGCTTATCTCAATCTCCAGCAGTGATGGACAAGAGAGTACATACCTGGTCATTCTCAAGTCTTCACTGTAGTGATGGGGATGGGTGTGGTAAGGTTCCAAACAGAGAAAATGGATGCATGGACTTAGGCTTTAGGAAAGGCTCATTACTTTTGAAGTAAGCCCTCTAACATGGCTTTTTAAAGCTCTTCCCAAGGTACACTCTGTTGCTAGTTCTCAATTTTTGGAGAATCTTGTAGTCTAAAGTAGATTGCTTTATTATTGTCTTAGAATCAGTTTCTGCATATGTTTTTTTTTTTTGTTTTTGTTTTTACTTTGAAAATATGGTTGTTCCTTTGCAATTGTTTTCAAGGTATATGCTAAAGGTATATGGGCATATACCTTTTTGTTTAAAAAGCAGAACTCTTAATTGTCATTTTTTTTTCTTCAGCTTCAGAAATGTCAAGAAAGTAAATGCTTGAGCTCAGTTCAGGTCTCTACCAAGACAAACTATTACTAGTCCCCCTATACAGGGATTCCCTGTCACTTAGCACCTTTACTAAGCTGAGGTGGGCGGTGCTTGGGTATATATAGAGTACAGACATCTAGTTTCTTTTTCCATCTGTGTATGTGTAGCATTCATATGTTACCTGTGTGTGTGATCATGTGCATGTGGAGGCTTAAAGTTGATGTTGAGAATCATCTTCCCTCATTCTTCTACCTTACTCACTGAGGCAGGCTTTCAGTCAAACCCAGAGCTTGCTAATATTACTCTGGGATTCACATCTTTGCATTCTGAAGCTGAAATTACACGTGGATCACCGCTTCCGATAATTACCTTGTTTCTGGGTGTCCAAACTAGCAAGCACTTCAGCCACTGATGAATCGCCCTGGCCTGAAACCTGGACTCATCTTGCACATTTCCCTAAACTTGGGAGCCTGTGACAGTCGCATCCTGTGCTTCTCAGCCTTTTATCCTTTTGTTCTCATTGCCTTTCATTCTTCTTTTCCAGCCCTTCTCCCTGGCTGCCCCTACATGGCTAACTTTCCCTGTGTTTTCCTGTCAGCATTATTTTTGTCTGTTCTGTGCCCTGCTGAGGTATGAACTAGGGAGAGCAAGCTATACCACAGAAAGTTTAGAGTGCTAGGAAAGGGCATTCCTTAGACCAAGTTCTGGGCTCTGCTCTGGGTAGCTAGGTACTTAGTCATGGAAGGGCTATGTGGGACAGGGGAAAACACTAATAAATCAGCTGTTTTTCTGGGGTAGGGTTTGGGAGGTAGAGGCCAGGGCTGTCCAGCTGCAGTAGATCAGAGTGTGTGTGTGTGTGTGTGTGTGTGTGTGTGTGTGTGTGTGTGTGTGTGTGAGAGAGAGAGAGAGAGAGAGAGAGAGAGAGATCCAATGCAAAATGTAAATTAGTCAAATTGCAAATTTTATCTTCTAAAGAATTTCAAACTAAATAAATCTAAAATTGAAAATTTCCTATTTATTCCTCTTCCCTGGACTTTCTACTTCTACCTCATCTATTTCTGCCCCATTTTGCCTTTTTCTGCCTGTGGTTGTAGTGCCCTCTCCTGTAGAGCTCTGGTGGTTGATGGGAGTGTAGGACATGTACTTCTTTCTCATGTGTTGGAGGGATGAAGGGAAGACATTTTGTTTTTATTAACTTATTTGAGACCTTATTTTGTAGACCTAGCTGATCTATAGATATCCTTGGGTTCAAGCATCTCCTGCCTCTGCCTCCTGAGTGCTAGTCTAGAGGTGTATATAACCACACCGAGCAAGAGAAGAAGATACTTTGTTTTTCTAGAAACCTGTTGATTATGTTTCTTCCCTACTTAGGAATCTCTTACTATTTCTAGTCCAGAATCCAAAATATTTAGGCAGGGGATCCATCATTACATTTCTAAGGTCTTTCTTAACCCTGTCATACCATCACATGCATCCTTTTATCCACATTGCTCACCTTTTCTCAATGTTCTGTGAAGTCCCCTTCCTTGCTCCGTGTTTTCTTTGCCTGCATGGGCTCTCTGACTCTCTGCTCTCCTCTTACTCATTCCTTTAATACTCATTTTACATAATCAACTCCAGCCAACATTTCTTTGACCTTTCAGCTGGAGGAAGTACCTTGTGTTCTACTAACACCTCTTCACTCCCTTTCTGAGCTTTGCTGTTTTAGAACTGTATGTGTCTGATTTTCTTTTCCTTTTATCTGCATTCCTAGCACAGTCATTAGTTGCACAGTAAATAAATATTCAGTGAATAGCCTGAAGTGTGGTCTATTTTATTTGTTGGCTTTAAAAGAAACAGTTAACTTTTATCAATTGATTGCACACTGATAGGCTATCATAACTCAGTTCTTGTTACATTTTGTGAAGTAGACAGCCTGTAGGTGCTGTAGATCACTTGAGCTTGTGGTGGCTTACACTGAAGGTTAGTGTGACCCATTCATCTTAAAATTCCCTTTCAAAATAGTTTTCTGTGTATACATGGTTAGAAATTATGCTGACTGAATTCTTAATAGGCAGTGTTTCCTTTAAATATTACTGAGAAAAATAAACAGTAATGTTTATTTGGGAAGGTAGTTCAACAGTTTTTAAATCATAACTTTAGGAAACATTTAGATTCTTAAATTCTTTCTGATTTTGAAAAAAAAGTAACTTGTCCTTTTACTGTGTTTTTAATATCCCAACAGATGTGATATAGGAAAACCCTTCTCTTCTGTAGGCAAAGAAAGGCATTCGTAAAGAAAGGACTATTTGAATTCTCTGAAGAGAGATGATTGGAATAGAATTACAATCCTATCCCTGAGTAGAATTAGTTATGATTTTCTTTAAAAGTAACTATAATTATATAAAAGATTGACATTCTTCTCACTTGTATGATTTTGAGAATAAAAGGTATATTCAGAAGTAAACATTTATGGCCAATTTTTTTGGCTCAGATTACTATGACATGGAATCCATGGTCCATGCAGACACAAGATCATTTATTCTGAAGAAGCCAAAGCTGTCTGAGGAAGTAGTAGTGACACCAAACCAGGATTCGGGGATGAAGACTGCAGATGCCCTTCGGGTCCTTTCAGGACACCTTATGCAGACACGGTAGATGGTTTCTTTTTCTTGTGTAGCTCCTGTGTGTGACTGTAGTGCAGGTCAGCTGTTAGCTCCCAGTTTCCCTGTTCCTAGAGCTCCCACTAGATGGTGCTCTCACTGACTCACTGGCTAGGCCAACAATAATTTGCCAAATTTTCAAAAATTCGAGTTCATCTTTCTTGTTAAGAAATCCATTAAATAGAAATAAAAGCTGAGTGTAATTTAACTCCATTGATAAGGGGTATAGTGTTTTGTTTTGTTTTAAATGTTTACCCAAGGAATTGAACTTTAAAAGCTGGGTAACCCAAAACAGGAAATCCTTCTGCAAGGTGTTAAGAGCTAAGGCTTGTTTGTTCCTTCCTAAGAAAGCAGACAGTGTTCAGCAAAGAAACGTGTACAGATGATAAAATCACATACAAATAAAGCTGCTGCAAGGATGCTCTGAGCATCCATTCTAATTGTTCTTTGGTTTGGTTTGGTTTGGTTTGGTTTTGGTTTACTTCCGTGTTGATCCTATAAGGATCACATGGACAATGGAGAGTCAGAGTTGAGAGGATATTATTATCAGTAAGTCCAGGCTAGAATGTCATTGTGATGCTGCTGCAATTGCTGGCCATGGCAGTTGTGTATTAGGATTCCACTTACACTGTAGCAGGAAGTCATTCTAAGCTTATCTAGTGAACCAAGTGCAAAGCAAAGGAGTAACAATTCTGCTGACGAGGACTTTAAGAGGCTCAGCATTTTGTGTTTGTTTCCCTAATTCTATGGTATTTTTTATCTGTCTGGCAGAGATCTTGTACAACCAGATAAACCTGCAAGTCCCAAGTTTATAGTGACGCTGGATGGTGTCCCCAGCCCCCCAGGATACATGTCAGATCAAGAGGAGGAGATGTGCTTTGAAGGAATGAAACCTGTAAACCAAACTTCAGCCTCAAACAAGGGACTCAGAGGTCTCCTCCACCCACAGCAGTTGCATTTGATGAGCAGGCAGCTTGAGGACCCAGATGGTAGCTTTTCCAACGGTGTGTTGAGAGCTCAGACTTTGCCTTCTCAGCCCCACTGTCATTGAAAATGGAGTCTTGGCCTGTGATATCTTGAGTGAATATTGGTTTGAGGCCTTACTTATATTTCTGTTCAGTAGCCTGTTTTCTTCTGTCATACAGAACCACCAGTTCAATTTCATACTCCCTCTGTGCTTGTTTCACGGGGTATTTTGTGATGCTAGTGCTGAAATGAAGTCCAGTCAGTGTCATCTAAAATGCCTTTTTATTGTGATTGCTGAAGGATGAACTATCATTCTTGATGCATTTACCATCAACAATCTCTCATAGTTAACTTGAGAGAAAGAAGGATTTTGATTTTGGTGTTCCCTATACTATAGTAGGATCTCCTTGGAGGAGATTTCTTAACTAATCTGGCAAGATACTTTTGAAGTATCAGAAAGACCTTCTGTGGCAATTGATCCTAAGTAGTGCTCAGAGGAACTGAGTTCAGATGGTGCCTGACTTAGGAGCCTATTGTTTCCACTGTTCCTCACCTCACACCAGAGCTGATGTCACCCACTGGTCCTTTATCTTCATTTTTTTTTCTGGATTTATAAATATGTGAGCATTTTACCTGCATGTATGAATGTGCAGCAGTACATGCATGCCTGCTCCTGTGTCAGATGCCCTGGAAATAAAGTTATATGCAGCTGCGAGCTACCACATGGGTGCTGGGAACTGAACCTGGGTCCTCTGCAAGAGCCACTGAGCTCTCTCTTCAGCCCCCACCAATACTTTTTACTCCTGATTTAGAGTCACCATTTCTTAAGCAGGAGAGTTAATTTACTAACTCGTAAAAATGAACAGATTCAAGGAAAAAAAAAAACGGTAAATTTTCAAGTGTTTCCTAAGTAATCATTTTCTTTGCAGAGACATAAAAAATACATTGATAAATTTTTCTTCATCCACTAAAAATATAGTAAAGTAGAACAGATGGGTCTGTGAGAAAGAAACACTTGTGAGAGGCTCTTCCTGCTTTGAGTCTATCATGGGGAGTATAGCCTTGGTTGTGGAGTGAGTTGTAGTTATGACTCAGGTAAAGCAAAACTTTAAAGGTAAAAACTGCAAAAGGCAGTGCACATTTCCTGACTCTGCATGCTTTGTCCAACATTGGGAAAGCTTGGTGTTACCTGCTCTCAATTGTCAGTTTGATAGCTTAACACTCAGCTGTTAAGACTCATTTTCATGTAAAGGTGAGTTTCCATGCTAGGCCTTGTTGGTATATGGGAAGAATCAGTGACTGGGTATCTTGCCAGTCATGGGAATGCCTATTTCGTGTGAGTGATCTGGCCATTGTGGATGAGTAGAGCACTTCCTTTGCCACTGCAAACTCTTCAGTTGGGTGTGGGGATGAAGCTCCGTTGCAGTGAGGACATGCTACTGTTAAAAAGACACAGATACATCCTGGAAGGTGTGTCTTCACCTAGTGTAAGCAAGGAGTTGAAGTTCTGTCTTTGGGTTGGCTATTTTGGTGGTGGTGTTTGAGGGTGCTAACCAACCGCACCATCTGTGTTAACACGCCTCCACTGAACATTCTATGGCAGCACGTTACAGCTTTCAAGACAAAGTGAATTTGCCTCTGGAAATTTAAATTTGAAGAGTTTTAGCATATATGAAGTAAAATGTCAGCATAGGAAAACAAGAGCCATGACTTCTATATATTACTTCACCTTTTTTTCACTAAAAGAAAGTTGCCTTATAACATACTTTATTTTTATTATTATCATTATCATTATTATTATTAGCTACTTCATTTTTCTGGCTTCATTGCTCTTTGGAGTCTAGTCTTCCTTTGTTCTAGGTCATCATGTCTTGTATATGCAGCAGTGTGGGGTAGTTTCCTCCAGTGATGGGACAAAGATCATCTAAAAGTGAGCGAGGTTCCCCTACCAGTGCTGTTGGGTTTTCTTTAGAAATTCTCAAGGGACTTTTATATCCTACATCTAAAATAAGTTACTTTGTATTTTTCTTATTTTGTTGCATAGGAGATCAAGCCCAGGGCCTTATGAATGCAGAGTAAGACTCTACTGGACTGACTCCCAGTCCTGCTTTCTTTAAAATAGCATAGAAATTTGTATCAGGCACACTGGTCATTACTGAGGCTCCTACCTGCACCACATGATGCTCTTTGTGCCAAGTTCTCCTGTAGAGAGGGTAGACATTGGGTCACTAGAGCAGAAACATTGCCTTCTTTATATATTCTGATTCTAAACAAGGTGAATTTCAGAGATGTCAGATTTTTGCCCAAGCTGTCTAGATGAGCTACTGATATGCAAAGCCAGATCTGACCTAGCAGAGCGTGCGCACCCTGCTGCTGGATAGCCAAGTGAGAGCTGGCGTCATAAACAGTAAAACCTAACAGTGATGTCTCAGATCAGAAGGCAGTGGATCATGGCCTTCATGTATAAATTTATTTGGCATAAGTTAGTTTCATATAGATGTCATGGGGAAAATTAGAGGTCCAGTTAGAGGTCCCATTCTCCTGTGCCGCAGTAGTTGACACTGTAATTGATCATGAGTTAATGCAGACAGTGAACCCTATTGGTGAGGCTTATTTCTAGGACATGGTCCTAGTCTGTCTACTTCTTCCACATAGCATTTTTCACTCAGGCAGACTTCAGACTTAATGTTACAAGACCTTTTCTATTCTACTCCATCCCCAAGCCCATAGGCAGTGTCCATCTTACGTAGAGATGCTTTTCCCTTAGATATCAAGATGAGTTTAGTGCCTAGATCTTTACTGACAATACTTCAGTGATTGGAGTAATTTCTTATTTGGACACTTGTCATTTGGCTGGAATATGAAAATTATTCACATTCCTTATCAGCTTGTGTTTTCAGCTTTATTTTTAAATTTGGCATCTTTCACTTTTGTATTTCAGTTCTGAAGTGAGACTGAAATTTACTTAAGGCTTTATGACAACTCTGATCTTCTTTCTGCTAGTCTTTAGGTTCCATTACGAGGACTGGCCATATCATTTGGTGTTATTTTGCAGGGCTACAAACAAAGAATATAAAATTTTGAGATTTGGGTTTGGGGCAGGTTTATTGAATAGACCTTGTACTGAAAGCCTAATGAACAAAATGGTCTTAATTCCTCTTTGAAGCTGAGATGACTGACCTGAGTGTGGCACAGAAACCAGAAAAACTTTTGGAGCGCTGCAAGTACTGGCCTGCTTGTAAAAATGGGGATGAGTGTATATACCATCATCCCATTTCACCTTGCAAGTGAGTAATAACATCCAGTGGTTATTTACATAGTAATCTCCACATCCTACAACTTTTCCTTTCACCTCTGTAGAGAGGTTTTATCAGTAAACACAATACTTGATACCTACCATAACCATCCCTAGAGCTTTATGTGTGTTTTGAAAATGGTTTGTGTTTGGTACCTATGATCCTGAAATGTCTGGGTCCCTTGGTACATCAAGTGTAACTATACAGTTAGTATATATTTGTTCACAGGTATCTATTTTATTTAGATAGAGAACAAATTGAGTTATTTGAGTAATGAAAAAGTATTCTAGATGTGGGTTAGTTTTTCCTTACCAACTGTTTGATTTAATGCAGTGAACTTTGTGAGATCATTTTTGGGTGTTTTGTTTTGTTGGTCCTATGACTGGATTATGTCCATGTTTTCATTATAAGAACATGTAGTAGCATAATTCAATATGTAAAGACTATATGAATTTTACAGTATAGTGTTTTGATCATGAAATGTGCTTACTCTTTTAAAATTTACTTAAGATTTGGGTATTCAGAGGTAGAGAGATGGGTCAGAGGTTAAGAGCACTGTCTGCTTTTCCAGGGGACCCAGGTACAATTCCCAGTACCCACATCACAGCTCATACAATTGTCTGACTCTAGTTCTAGGATGTCTGACATCCTCACACAGACATACATGCAGGCCAAACATCAATGCATGTCAAAATTTTAAAAAATTATAAAAGGAAAAGAAGTGAAATCTAGGTTTTGATATTCTGTTAAAGTCGAATGACTCAAAATCTATTTTATAATATCTTGCCTTGAATTGTAACATGTTAGACTTCCTTCCTCCAAATCTCAAGTACACTTGTGGTGTTCTATTTTGGTATTTAGCATTATTTAACAAAGTACTAATTGTCCTACCCACCTCCTCATCCCCACCACAGAGAATGGAAGCCAGAGCTTCACGTGTATCAGGGAAGTACTCCATGGACAATGTTCTTACTCCATTATTAGTTTGTGTGTTAGAGACAGGCAGACTAGGTATCACATGTGTGCAGGTGCCTCCAGAGGCCAGAAGAGGGCATTGAATCCCCTGAAGCTGGAGGTACAGGTAATTAGTAGCCCCTGAACTCCAGTCCTCTAGAAGAGCAGCAAGTGCTTGTAAAACCTGAGCTTTTTTTCCAGCCATTCATGGCATTTGTGAAGTTCCTCTAAAAAAACAAAAACAAAAATTAAAAAAACCAAAACCCTAGTGGTTATTGAGATGTTAAATATAAATAATTGTTTTTGTTTTGTAGAGCCTTTCCCAACTGCAAATTTGCTGAGAAATGTTTGTTTGTGCATCCAAATTGTAAATATGACACAAAGTGTACTAAAGCAGATTGTCCCTTCACTCACATGAGTAGAAGAGTCCCAGTACTGACTCCAAAACCAGGTTAGTAACTTGTGCACTGTTGTAATCAGGTCAAAAACTCGAAAATGACATTTTTCTGGTTCTAAGTGATAGGAAACAACAAAAGAAAAGTTTTAGAAATGATTTTAGCATTTAAAGAACAAATCTGCCTTTCTCACAGAGCATGTTCTAAATTAAATGAGTCTAACCTTCCCAGTAGACTGCATTAAAAATGATGTTGCCAAGTAGACTTGAGCATTGTTCTTTCTGATTGTCAGTGTCGTCACCAGCACCGGCCTCTAATGGCCAGCTCTGCCGTTACTTCCCTGCTTGTAAGAAAATGGAATGTCCCTTCTACCACCCAAAAGTAAGAAGTTTTATTTTCTAAAAAAATGGTTTTAGTGATAATCTTTCTGAAGTTTGGGTTTCTTTTTTATGTACGTTCTATTTTTAATTATGTGTATGTCTGGTTTTGTGCCCATGTTAGGTGTATGTTCTAAGGCTTTCAGTGGTGTTCCAGTAGACACTATCTATCACAGCGTTAGAGTGAGGTGCTTATCCTCATCTCAGTGTGTAGTTCCTGTATTATATTGAAGATCTTACGTTTTGCTCCTCTTGTTTTTGTTCAGCACTGTAGGTTTAATACTCAGTGTACACGGCCCGACTGCACATTTTATCATCCCACCATTACTGTACCACCAAGACATGCCTTGAAATGGATTCGACCTCAAACCAGGTGAGAATTTAAATTAAAAGCTCCGATGTCATTTAGAATTACATCCTACTGTCTACATTCTTAAGGTGTATAAGCATATAAATCTGAGGAAATTGAATTTTATTTCTTCCCCTGTTCCTTTAAAATTAAGTATAAAAGAATTCCTTAGCAAAAATGGTTTACTACACGAAACTTTATTTATCCAGTGATGACTTTTTTTAGCCTACATCATCTCCAGATGGGTTCTGTTTTTGTGGCACTAATTGTTGAATACAGAGCCTAATGCATAATAGGCGGCCAGTGAGCTCCATCCTTCAGTCTTTCTAAAACTTGAGCATACACAGTACAAACTCAAGACCATGGCCAGCAGGATTGTCTGTGTGTATGCATTATACACACTGCTCAGCAGTGGATCGAGGCAGGGATGGGGAAGTCTCTAAAGTGTTTATCTCGCAAGCTCGAGAATCTGAAATTTGATCCCCAGAACCCATGTAAAAATGTGGGGCATCTTAGTATGTACTCATAATCCCAGAGCTGGGAAGGCAGATCCTTGGGGTCTGCTGGCCAGCCAGTCCAGCCTTCTTGATGAGTTCCAGGCCATTGAGAGTCCCTGAATTTAAAAGGTAGCATGATATTTGAGGTTGACTTCTGGGTTCCACGTGTGTGCTCACATATACATAAAAAGTAAAAATTCCCAAGTCAGTTTTCTTAGACCAAAGTTTCAGAATATTTTACAGAGGCCTAGAAGTTAAATTGCATGATTTATTACCTTCCATCTGCTTTACATAGTTGAATTATTTAAAGACAAAACTTCTTAGCTAATGTATATGGTATTTATATGCAAAGCAGTTAATTTAAAAAATTTTGGTTTTATTCAGTGAATGATGCCCCAGTCCTACCTGGCAGAAGATCATGCAGTTTGAAAGCTTCCATCTTCTGATGAGATGTTCTACAGAACTTGTCACGTCTTTGAAATTTAGAATATATTGCTTTCATAATATGAATTTTACTGCCCTACTGAAGTGTCTAATTTTTCAAGTTTGTAAGTTTATTAAGTGGTTTCAACATTTTTTGTTTGTTCGTTTTGACTATGAAAAAGACAGTTTAAAGAAAAGCCAGATTCTATTAAAACATTGGCGGCATGTTTGTACATTGCTGTTTAACATCATTTTTGGTACTGCAGCTTAGAGCTGTGGTGCTGTGGGAAGGCCAGTGTCCTCGAGCTGAAGCACTTTTCACTCTTCCCAAAGGTAATGCAGTGTCTGTAACCCAGCGTGGGGACAGTGGCCAGACTTTGAAACTGAGGCAGCTTTGGAATATCTAGTTTAAATTTCTTCTTTTAATGTCTAAATGAATTTTGACATTAAAAATGAATATGAGAAGCATAATACAGACTTTTATTTTGAGTGCTACTTTGGTAGAGTGGACTGAGGTCCCGTGCCTTTCTGAAAGTAGAGACATGGTCATAAAGGGTAAACGTAGTTGGAATGACAGTGCAAAAATGTGTGAACAAGTCTTTGAAATGCTCCCATTTACTCTTAGCTTATCATTTTTAAATAATTTTGGAGGGACCACATTATCACAAAATTATACAAAAATTTTTACAGGCATAATACAGAAAGTATCAGAAAACAGACTTTGAATTCACAAGAATATAAATATACGTATATATTCCCATATTCTGAAAAATATTGTCAGAAATAACTCCACAGAAAATATACATATGTTACTACTGAAGATCATTATTGAAATGTAGAAGTTGAGATTTAAGTGGTGTATTTTAAATGACAGAACTATATAATTGCAGATAGTAAGGGTAAACTTCACGATAGGATGAAACTTGGCCTACTGTATTATGGAGTTTTATGTGTGGTTTTTGAAACTGTTAAGGCAAGATGTGTCATGTTGTAGAATTAAATAACAGACAACTGATTTCAAAAACTTGTTGTTTTAAAAATTAAAGTGTAAAAGGTGGTTAGCAAAGGGGATAATAAAAGCTCAAACATTTTGAAGACCAAATTTAACTGTTAAGATACAATAAAGTCACATCTATAAAAGTCTGTGTTTAACAATGTGAAGCCAGCCTTCTACTGTGGTCATTGCCTTTCCAATGAAAGATAAAAGCATTGGCTAGTTATTCAACCATTTGATAAGCTGGCCTTGACCATGCTAACCCCAGAGGGTAAAGGTCAGAAACAGCAAAAGAACAAAGACAGGGCCTAAAGCTGCTTGGTGCATAGGTTCAAGTCAAAGGACCGTTCTTCACTCAGTTAAGCACACTGAATTTAAGGCTTTGCTTCGCAGCTGAAGAATTTTGTTTGAAGTTGTGTGAATTTCTGGAACTAGTCTTTTAATTATCACTTTCTAAAAAAAAATGTGTAGATGTCTTCTGATAATTGTCTAGTAAAGGACCAGAAACCGGGAACAAAGGCATAGATGGTTTAGCTTTTGATAAGAAAATAACATGTGACAATCTAATTGTTTTCTATTTTTGAACAGTGACTGGGAAACACATTTTAAAAGGTTTATTTTTTTTAAGATCGAGTCTCATGTACTGCAGGCTAGCCTCAAATTCACTATGTAGCTAAGAATGATTTTGAATTTCTAATTCTGTGCTTGCACCTGGGATTGTAGGCATGCCCCACTTTTATGTAGTGCTAGAGGTTAAATCTAGGACTTTACGAATGCAATGTAAGCACTCAGCTATATATAATGCCCTAGCCCTACATTTAAATGGTTTATTGTTTAATTCTACTAGTTATAGACAAGCTTACTCTAACAGTAAAGCAATTACTACTTGTTTTAAATGAAACACTATAAGGAGTCATCCAGAGAAGTAGGAATGGTGGCTGGTAATGCAGAGCACTGGAGTGGACTGTGCTTTGGCATGCATTTATATAGGAAACAGTGGGACCACAATAGCAGTCTTGGGCTATTAATATTAATTCATATACTGCAGGCACACACTATAATTTTCTGGGTTTAAAAACTACAGGGCAGGTTCTCTGATTCATTACCTTTTTCAAAGTTGGTGGCTAATCCAGAGAGATGGCCATATGATGACTACTCAAAAGTTAGCCAGACCCCTGGTCTTTAGTCACGGAACTGCGCATTGCAGTGACAAAGACTTGACTTACCAGTCTGGCCACTTTGAAGGACAAAAATAGTGGAAACAGTTTTTACTTTTACAGATTTTTACAGAATTAAAAATATTCTGTAACTAAAAGACGGCAAACTGGGGGCTGGAGAGATGGCTCAGTAGGTAAGAGCACTGACTGTTCTTCCGAAGGTCCTGAGTTCAAATCCCAGCAACCACATGGTGGTTCATAACCATCTGTCATGGGATCTGTCAACCTCTTCTGGTGTCTGAAGACAGCTACAGTGTACTCACATATCATAAATAAATAAATCTTTAAAAAAAAAAACCCAAAACACAAAAATGATGGCAAACTGTCCAGGGGGAAAATCCTTAGAACTATATACCATGCTTACATTTGAAGTATTTTCCTTTTTATAGGAATTCTTTAATTTATTGACTGCCATTTTATAATACCAGTGCATTCTAAAAACTTGGCCTAAATTAGATGGACCATTTCGTATGAGCATTGGAAAAGTTTATTTAAGCTTTAAGTTTCTTGTAATCTCTTCATCAGCTTCCAGCTTTAAAACCAACCATGCTCCCAGCACTGCTTAGACAAAACTTCTTCAATGAGATGTGTTCATTTCTTGTTTTAATAGTCACAATATTTGTAGCCATACAAAAACATATCAAACCAAACAGGGTTCCAGAAGCCTGAGGGTGTGGAATCTAATGCTACAACAATATCTCACAGTAAAATAAAAGTGGAAACAACCAGTAGAGCATCCTCAATGTCTTCACATGTAGAAAAATAAATTTTTATGCAGCAGTCTACTGGATTTTTCATCTTGAGGAAACGTTAGCGAGGCTAAACAGCAAAGTCTTAGACAGGAAGTCACAGTCTTTGGCAGCATTAAAGTGGAAGGACTCTGAGTTCTTCAGATGAACCTGGAGTCAGTCATTTTGGAAAATAGCCTTATAGGGTGGCATACATCTAATTAAATAATTTTTCTCAATACAAAACTATAAAATTTTATGCCCAGTGTTAGTATATGAATTTAATGCTTTTGTTTACACAATAAACAAATTTATTAGATCATACCTTTAAATATGCAGTATTATCTTTCAGTTAAGTCCTTCTGCTATCACAGAACTTTAAGAAAACTGTACACTTGGAAATGAAGTTCACTGTATCATTTTCCTATTAATGAGGCCATAATTGTGATTCATAATTTTATAGAGATGACTTCTAAACACAGCTCAAAATGAAAATATAGTAGTCATGTACTACTGACTTTGGATCTATTCCTTAATTCAGGCTGTAAGAAGTGTCCTTTGCAAGAGGGTACTTTATTAATGAATAGGAAACATTTACCAGGAAAGCTTATGTAAGTTCCCTTAAGAAAAATCTTTGCATTTTGAAAACAGAATAGGGTACCTGTTGGTTATTCCTTTCCTTGTCTAAGGGTGAAATATTTCATTGAACAAACCTTAAGGAGAAACATTAGAAATGAGATTAAGAGCTGGGCGTGGTGGCGCATGCCTGTAATCCCAGCATTTGGGAGGCAGAGGCAGGCGGATTTCTGAGTTCGAGGCCAGCCTGGTCTACAGAGTGGGTTCCAGGACAGCCAGAACCACACAGAGAAACCCTGTCTCAGAAAAACCAAAAAAAGAAAAAAAAAAAAAAGAAATGAGATTAAGTTGTTTTTTGTTTTGTTTTGTTTTGTTTTGTTTTTAAGACTGCTTGCTATACCCTAAAAATCTCCTGGGCAAGTCTGCCAAAATTCCGCACTCCTCAAGAGGAGGTTAGCTTTTACCAAATACTCAGTCATTTCTTGCAGTGTAATTTTTCTGGCAGTGTGTGGACTATAGATTGGTACATACAGCAAGCATTTTGAACTGTCTGTCTGCTGCTGTGTGGATGATTCTGCACATCCCTCCCTGTCACAGTCTTCAGTTAGCACCACTTGACCATGCAGTTTGGTTTTGGTTTTTCCGACATGGAACTGGTCTCTTGAGGTGAGATTTGTTTAGTCTTCTCAGCATCATATCTTTCAGTGAGACATGTGTACACATTTCCAGACAAACAAACTGCAATCAGAAAAAAGTAACAAGGAGTTTCATCACATTCTAGATTTTCAGAAGATTTTGCTAACTACATCTACAATAAATCCTTTTGGTCTGTTTGTATGAGGTTAATGGCTTTGAAGTTACTAGTTATCTTCTGATAAATGCTGTGTTCATTGCCACATCTATGTAAAGTTGCTAAGTCTTCACTAGAACAGGTATTCATGCTCTTCCTGGTCTGACAAAGTACTGACCTGCAGTCATCACCTCCAGCGCTGACAACATGTCGATCACCACTGGTAAATCGAATATTTGTCACATGAGGGGAATGACCCAAGAACCTCTTGTGCTTTGCCTAAAATGGAAACAGACAAAACTTCAGCAGTGATCTTCACAAAGGTTACAAAACAAACCATAATTAATCACCAGAGCAGAGATTATTGTAAAGTTTACAGGTCTGCATACAACAAACTAGGTCATTTGGGCAGTCATCTTTTTTCTTTGAAGAACAAAGGGGGGGGGCTGGAATTTGTAATTGATTATAGATTTGATTCATAAAAGCTTATCAGAACTTTACTCTGAGTTTCCAAAGACTATGTTTTTTGTTTTGTTTTTTGTTTTTTGTTTTTGTTTTTGTTTTGAGACAAAACATAGGCTATCCTTAATAGCCTATGAAATCTACCTGCCTGCCTCTGCCCCTCTGCCTCAAATCTGCTGTACTGGAATCAAAGATGAGTACCACCACACCTAGCCTGAAAGATTTGTTTCTAGTAGATTTTACTTTGGGTGTTGAGGTACTTTGAGAAAGCCTTTAGAAATAAAAATTGCAGCATTTTCATGTTAGAACCAGAATGTTTTAAAATATGTGGGGGACAGAAGGGTGACTCATCAGACTTACAAATTTTTCTGGGCATGGAAAGTCATATAATTTAACCATGCCAAAGTCATCTCCTGTTACAAGGCTGATTCCTGAGTGAGACACACAGGCACAGGTGATATCCGCCTTCTCAGCATGTCTGGACCAGATTCCCATAACTTCATCTCCTAGAATACTACATGTAGAGAAAGCAAATGCACCAGTTAGTTTTGTTAATGATTAAAATGTCTGTGCTATTGCCTCTGCCTCCCAAGATGTGCACTGGTATTGACAGTTTAGGAAACCATGAGATCTTCAAGGTCATTATACATTGAGCCATGGAAACTGACTCTTGAAGTGTAGGATAGTGTTGAGTCAGAAAGGGTCCCAGAATTCAAGATAGGATAACAAACTCATGTATTCCCTTGTAAAATAAATTCAAAATAGGACTTTCCTTTTTTTTTTTTTTTTTTTTTTTTTTTTTTTTGAGATGGTCTTGCCATATATCCCTGGGTAGCCTCAATTTCACTATGTAAATCAAGCCTGCCTAGAACCTGAAAGAATTCCCTCTGCCTCCCACGTGCTAGGACAAGAATTGAGCCACAATGCCTTTTTCCAGTTTTCTGTTCAAACACATGGCCTGTTTGTGCTAGAAAAGCACTGCACTACTGAGCCTCACCCCTAGTTCATATTTTCCAACTTTGTAACGAACCTCAAAAGTTACTTGTTTACCTAGTCCAGGTAGCCCATGTGATCCTGTCAATGGCAGCATGATCCACAAGGTGTTTTCCTGAAGGCACTTCATAGACAAGCCTTTTATAGCAGCCACTAGAAACCTGTTCTCAAATGAGAGGAAGTTCATTAAACAAAGGCAAATCCATTACCAGCAGACAGGTGTATGTGTCATGAGGATGCAAAACCCACAGTAAAACAGAAGGAAAGGAGATGCAGGTGAGAAGAGCAGGTACAGAATGAGCAGATACCAAGGTTTAATGCACAGCAGTAAAGGATAGCATTTGGGACTCCTACTGAAGGATGAGAGCAGTTGCCATGAAATCTTTCCTAATGGGCATAATTATATACATAATATATATATATATATATATATATATATGTAGTAAAGTTTATTTTCACAAAGAATGGGATACAGAATTAAAATATGACAGATCTAAGGAGATGAGGTGCTATAGCGCCTGTGCTTTCAGTGCATTCAC
The DNA here is from genome assembly GCA_964023405.1 of Apodemus agrarius. Classification (NCBI taxonomy): domain Eukaryota; kingdom Metazoa; phylum Chordata; class Mammalia; order Rodentia; family Muridae; genus Apodemus; species Apodemus agrarius. The sequence continues at coordinate 24,976,288 of OZ030011.1, read as the reverse complement.
TAAGGAAATGTATACACTGAATGCAGAACTGGCGTCCTACCTGGAGATGTCTGCTGTCTGCAGAGAAGTCCATCTGGATGACAAAGCTTGGAATGTCTTTGCAGTAGCTGATTCTGTTAAGGGTGGGACCCAATGTCAGGTCATAAAAGTCCACTGAGTTCTCACTGGAACCCACTGCCAAATACCGGGAATCTGGACTAAATCTGAACATGTAAAATGTAAAAGAAGGTATTAGGTCCCATGTAGTTGTTTACCTGTTTTTAAGATCAGAAACTTACCCAAACAACTAAAAATCAATTTATGTTTGGTAGAACTTTTAAGTTACCTAGATGATAACTGATCAAACATGCAAATTTTGTCTATTAACATTTAGTAAAGGTTTTTACATTTTGGTTATATATTAAATGTTCCTTCCAATTCTAAGTTTAAAATAACTTTGTTTTGATTTCGTTTTGTTATTTTGAGTTTCTTTGTGTAATACATCTTGGCTGTCCTGGAACTTGTTCTATATATCATGCTATCCTCAAAATTAGAGATCTACCTTTCTCTGCTTCCCAAGTGCAGGGATTAAAAGTGTGCTCCACCATGACTAGCTTCAAAATAACTAAAAATTAACATTCCAAAATTACTAAGTATTCCAGAAATACTTCATAAGACAGAAAAATGATGTCAATATCCAAACAGCCAAATTAGCTCACTCGGTTGTTAGGGTAGAATGACAACTTCAAGCTGGAAGAGTATTTGTTAAAATATAAATGTTTTCTCCTATCAGACATGAAGCGGTAGGGGACAAACTCAGTCTTTAAAAATGTCCCATGAATCCTGTTGAGTATAGAGACGCAACGGTGAAGGAAAATCACTGTTTTATATGCTTAATTCCTTAAGGTTTATTTATAAGAGGATTTTACAGCTGAAAACACCTATATTTGAGAGACCTGGACCCAATAATCATATTAACTTGCACAGTGTTTTGAAAGGGTAGCTACTATGAAAATTAGTTTAAGCACTAAGAAACAAAGGATCAGGAAAGGGTTAACAGCCACAGAGACCATACAGTAGATAAAGGCATGGCTATGCAGTCTGACAACCTGAGTTCAATCCCTGGGACATACATAATGTGGTAGAAAGAACCAACTTCTACAAGTTGTTCTCTCACTTGTGCATCCTGTGGTATGTGCATAGCTACATGTATATTGCATGTATATAAGACATGCACACACAATAAATGTAATCTTTTAAAGAAGGCTTGGTTAATTTGAATTCTGGGAAATAGATATTCAGTGAGTATTGGCTAAATGAATGAGCCAGGAATGCAGATTCAGGGAAGGCATATAAAAGGCAGTCAGCAGGCAATTGATCTGTGAAGCCTTGCTGGAGTTAAGCAAGATTAATTAAACCTTGGTTTTCAAACTTCTTTTTTTTCTTTTGTTTTTTTGGTTTTTCGAGACAGGGTTTCTCTGTGTAGTCCTGGCTGTCCTGGAACTCATTCTGTAGACCAGGCTGGCCTCGAACTCAGAAATCCGCCTGCCTCTGCCTCCCAAGTGCTGGGATTACAGGCGTGTGCCACCACCGCCTGGCCGGTTTTCAAACTTCTTAATGGCTGCTGGATCTCTTATCTCAAACAGTACAAAATAGCTTTTTGTACTTAGAGAATTTACTGCACATGTCTGGTACTTAGTATCATAAGACATAGGTGATGTTCATTGGGATTTTTAATTTAGCCACACCAGCATGCAGTTGATATACAGGCAGGCACTGGGAATGTAGCTCAAGAAACAGAGCATTTGCTTCAAAGGCATGAATAAGTATGATTCCTCCCATATGACAAAAGAGATTAGCCTGTGAGCACCTAGTCTGGATGTATGGGCAAGTTTTTTAATGTTCATAGTGGTCACTGTAAAAATCAACTAGAAGATCTATTCCATCTGTTGACTAACCTGATATCATGGATTGCACATCGCCTGTCTCTCTTCTTGCCCCATATTTTTAGAGAACTCACAAGTAATATAATAAATTCTCCATTTTTCATTCCAATAGCCACCATGTCCCCTTCAGGGCTGTAACACACTGTCCGAGCAGCATGTCCCAAATTCACTTTGTTTAGCATCTTCTGCATAAGAAGTAAGAGTCACAGGAAACAATTACAATTGAAATAAACTCCCTCCAAACCTCCAAATAATAGCAAATTAAAGCTAGCAATTGAGGATTTCCACTTCTTAAAAACTGTAACCTTTTATTAAAGTGTTTGTACCTACTTTATCAGCAATGTCCCAGAGTCTCACTGTCCCATCTTCAGCAGCAGAAAGAAAGAAATCCCTGGAAGGATGTGTTGCTAGTCCCCAGATTGGCCCATCCACGTGACCATTAACTAAAATGTTACATGCTGCATTTTTCTCTCCAACTTCAATTATTTCTGAATTCCTTGTCCCAACTAGTATCTTGCCCTGAAATACAAAGGGACCAGTACACTTAATGCAATACAATAGTTACATGCTTTGAGCTAATCTAGTTGTAAAGCAAATCATTAGTTCATGTGAACATTTCTATTCCTAGGGCCACACAACTGCAACGTCGCTGGGCTACTACATGGTGTAGTCTGTGCTAGAGACAACTATTATGATGCCCTAACATGCTTCAGAATCAGAGTTTCAGCTTTGATTATGGTAACTTTAGGACCTCCAGAATGGAAAATAAGTGCACTGAGACACAAGGAGAAAGAACTGAATTCATGTTTTAGTTAAGAAGTTAGTGAATTGCAGGTGTGGTGGCACCACTTGTAATACCAACACCCTGAGGAGGAATGATTGCAAGTTCCAGGCCAGCGTGAACTACACAGCAGGACCTGTCTCAACACAAGGGAGTTTAAAGTAACTAGGATTTACGTATACACACAAAACAGTACATGCATGTGATTAATAGACAAGTGCATGGCAGTCTTTACAGAGATGTATGAGGTTTTGTTGCTTTTAGGAGAAGCAGAACAGGGGAAGTTAAAGGGGCACTGAAAGAGAAGGAAAGCCCTTGGGTATCTGGGTTTCTTTGTTTTTTGTTTTCCTAACTGCAAATGAAGAATTGGAGGCACTTAAAAACAAACAAACCCCTGCCCCAACACATCAGGAAGATGACTCTCTCTCCTCTCCTCACCTCTTTATTTTTATTGGAGGGGGGGGGGGTTGAGACAAGGTTTCTCTGTGTTCCCCTGGCTGTCCTGGAACTCTCTCTGTAGACCAGGCTGGCCTCAAACTCAGAGATCTGCCTGCCTTTGCCTCCTGAGCGCTGGGATTAAAGGTGGTGCCCAGCTAGTAAGACTAAAAATCAATAATCCTTTTCTGAGAGACAGCTGAGCTCAGAGTGTACAGCAGCCGAGTCAAGTGTGGAGTGCACACCCTGAATTCCAGCGCCCAGGAAGCTAAGGCAAGACCCAAATGGGTATCTCTAAGTCATTAGTACTCATCCCTCACACATTAACATACACAGTGTCTCTCACAAGTCATCCTACAATATCAATACAAAGGGATGTTTTTAAATGTAGGATAAGTAAACCAGGTCATTTTAAAACCTTTAAAGTTTTAATTTTAAAACTTTGCCTAAAGGACTAGAGAGATGGGTTAGCACTTCAGAGCAGTTGCTGCTCTTAGAGAGGACTTGGGTTTGGCTCCACAGCTCACGATCATCTGTAACTACAGTTCTAGGGGATCAGATTCACCCTTCTGTCATCTGTGGGCCTACATATAATACACATGTAGGTACCAAACCCATACACACAGAACAAACACATCTTAAAACAACAGCTCTGCTTAACCTTGAACATGGTTCTAAGTTATAACCTTTGAACAATGTACTGTAAAAACTCCCCAATCCTAAGACTGGGAGCCTCATTCTCAGCCAACCAGTTCTGCTTCCTTCACGCTGGCTTGCCCAGACATTTCCTGCACTGCCGCCTAAGCTCCGGGTCACACATGAACAGAGGTCTCTAAGGGAGGAAGTCCTCAGGCTAAGCCAGTAGCACCAGGGAAATCTGATATTGCTGGAGATACAGCGGAAAGAGCTGCTTTAATTAAAAATGAGTAATTAGAAGGAAAAAGAGGCCATCTGCCTCAGATGCCTGGCATTGAGTCCCCTTCTCCTAACTGGACTTCTTAGTTGGGCCTCAGTGGCAGAGGATGCGCTACGGCAACTGGATGTCCCAGGCAGGATGGTACCCAAGGGGGCTTTCCCTTTTCTGAGGAAAAGGGGAGGAGGCACTGGGGGAAACAATTTGTAAAAGTGGTACTGAGAGGAGGGATGAGAGAGGTCAGAATGTAAAGTAAATAAATAGTCAATAGTGAGGATTTTAACCCTATCTTACCATAGTTCAATCAGCAGATTCAAGGCAATACAGAGATTTAAGTAGTGTTTAGAGACAAGTGTTCTGTGTTAGTGAACAGCAATAGCAGCGGCCCTATGTATCACTAAGGACTGCTATTAAGCGAAGCCCAGGGGTTGCAGCTGCTCTCTATTTTCGGCTGCATCACACTGGCTCAAGGAACACCTTACTTTGCCTCTGCACACAGACCGAACACAATCTGTGACTTGTCCTGTCTCAAGCCTGAAGGCCCGGCATCGCCTCAGTTCCTGGTCCCACAGTTTAACTGCGCCTCCTTCCTTTGACCTAGGTATATAAAAACAAGACCCAAATAAGTACTGACAATTGACTACTACAGTAATTTTCATTATGAACACTTAGTTGTCAGAATATTTTAAATAACCTTATTTATAACTTCCAGTATTCTAGATTTTCAGGCTATTTCAGAATACATACTGTATTTCAGTCAAGATATACTCAGTTCAGTTAATTTTATTTTGTGAAATATTCATTTTCTTCTGACACAATTTTATTTAGTCCACCATGCATCACAATGCACTTCTCATAGCTCTCCACTAAGACAGTCCACATTTTGTAAATAATTGTGTGTAAGTGTATATACCATGGGCTGATATGGAGGTCAGAGGACAACTCTGGAATCTGTTGCCCCCTTCTGCCTCTTTACCTGGGGATTAAACTCATCCCCGGTCATGCATGGCAAACATCTTACCTGCCAAGCTATCATACCAGCCCAGCAAACCCCTTTTTAACATTAGAAAGATAACTGAAGTGCAAAGCAAAAGGAGGATTATAGATGCTGTGTCACAGAATTTACTTTGAAGGGCCTAAAGGACAGCACATTACTTACTAAGAGACGCTGCTGAAACAGTGCAGCAGGCCATTAGTGAGTCAAGGTGTGCACAATGGGCAATACTTGGCTTTGGAGTACTATATCATGGATTAAATAGAGTGACTTATGGAGTTTCTCTCGAAAGAACTGAGAAATAATTCATTTTGTTCCCATGAGGGAAGCCACCTCCTGCTCAGTGGAGAACTGGGTTCTAACCTGCAGGAGAGACTGCACCTCACAGTTGCTGCATGTCATCTCTAGTTTGCAGGTGACTACACTGGCAGCAAATGGATTTTATCTTTTGCGAGGAAGGAGCAGAGGGTTTGAGGCAGTCACACTATGTGACTGTATATAGACAGGCTGCTTCAGAGATCCGCCCACCACTGCTTCCCAGGTAGACCACCACACAGGTACACCAGTCTTAATTTGACAGATTTTTAAATTATGTGCATACATGTCTCTGTGTGAGGGTCTGTGCATGTATGAGTGTAGGTGCCCTCAGAGTTACAGGTAGTTCTGAGCTGCCCAACCCCTGAGTGCTGGGAACTGAACTCAGGGCCTCTTCAAGAGGAGTCCATGCTAATAACTGCTGAGCTGTCTCCAGACCATCAAATCCTTTTTCTTCTATTTTTTTTCAATTGTGTGTGTGTGTGTGGGGGGGGTCACAGGCCAGTGATCACCTCCATCAGGTGTCAGGCTTGCCTTTCCACCATGTTTTAGACATCTTTCTTTGCAAATGCTCCAAATGAGCTGGCTGGGCTTCTCCCATGAGAGTGTTGGGATTACAAATGCTTACGCTACTTTGATCTGGCTTTTCCAGGTTTTTGTGGGTTCTAGGGTTGACCCTCAGGTCATCAGGCACACAGAGCAAGCACTTTTACTCCGTGAGCCCATGCCTCAGCCACAAACCAACTGCAAGGATCTGGTTACAGTGTAGGTATTTGAAAGTGACTTCAAGGTCTCTCCTCACACTTATGTTTGAGGTCTTGTAAGAATGATCTCCCAAGGCTGCCTCTAGCACTCTCCCACTCCTTGCACATATAGCTATAATATAGCTATAGAACCCTTACAGCAGGGAGACAACAGGGGATCGAGATGCAGCCAGGGTTCTATAGTAAAGGTTTCCCTTCATGTCCTGTCAGCAATACTGATGCAAGCACACAAGGATTTGAGACACCAACCTTAATCAGAGGGACAACTACACATGCCTGTCTCAGACAAGGAGAACCCTGACTGCAGTTCAGGTGTATGTAAAATGTCCAATAGTGGGCTGGCAAGATGGTACAGTGGGCATGGACAGGCAAAGCCTGATGATCTGAGTCTGACGTCTGAAATGAATGCACACAGTGAAGGAGAGAACCCATTCCCACAGACTGTCCTCTGATTTCTATACATGGGCTGGGGCACGTACCTTCCTCCATCCCTGCCCACACAATAAATGTAAAAAATAAAAGAAAAATAAAATGCAAAAAAGTGAATTAAGACAAGAATTCAGAGAATCCAAAGAATCTACATAGCTAGCAATGAAGAAGTTCATGAGTAATTTAGCCTGTGCAGCCTAGAAGAGCCTCGAACACCCCACTGAACCTTGGTAGACAGCAAATGTGTAAACAGTCAGCGAGTATACAAAAAGGGACTCACGGCCGTTCCTTGCCACCGGTCACAATCAGTCCGTCTCGCAGGGTGGTGTACATGGCAAACACAGGCCCGTTGTGAGCTCTAGCCACCACTCTGCACAATATGTGATCTTTCCACACACAGACATCACCACTGATGGTACCTGTAAACGTCAAGTTATTCTGAAAAGGAGTGGGGAAGGGGGGAGACAAACTCATCAAAAGTTCAAAGAGAGGCCGCACAGATGTCATCCTCTATGTGGGTGGAGTGCTAGTTCACCTGCTTGACAAAGCACATGCAAAGGGTGGTGGGAGCCACTGCACCCAGGGCAGGAGGCTGGGGTGAGGCTTAGCTCCAGGAGGCTCCTTCCTTTCTCAAGTCTGGCCTTTAGTAGTGAGATTAGCCTTGGATAAATCTCTCCTAAAATACTGTAGTTCTGGCTTGCACTGCTCTTTCGATAGGTGCCTTTGGCTGTCCAATAACTAAGTCAAAGGTCACCAAACACTAGGAGTAAAAACAAGGGGCAGTTAGAAATAAAGATGAAAATAATTGAGTTTGGTAAGGATTTTCCTTTTTTTATTTTTATTTTTTAAAGATGTATGTATATGAGTATACTGTAACTGTCTTCAGACACACCAGAAGAGGGCATCAGATCCCATTACAGATGGCTGTGAGCCACAATGTGGTTGCTGAGAATTGAACTCAGGACCTTTGCAAGAGCAGTCAGTGCTCTTAACTGCTGAGCCATCTCTCCAGCCCCCACCCCCACCCCTTTTTACGGATTTTGCTTATAGAAAGTAAATCTCTCTACAGCAAAGTTAGAGACCTCACTAACTCCTGTAGAGGTAGGAAGTCACTCCTTGGTGCCTCTCTACAGTTAGAGCATGCTTTAGCTGTGAACACCAGCATTCTTCCTCCTTTTCTCTTTCCCATCCATAGCGCAGAAGCATCACATGACTCCATGTATGCATGTCTGTAGCTTTTACATTTTCATATATAGTTATAGCAGTTGAGAAATACTTAAACTGAACACAAACTTATCTTGTAAGGAGACATTCTGTCCACACTACTGCTTCACACATTAAAAAGCTACTTTTCCCCTTGTATTAGCTATCAAGTTTGTTTGTTTGCTTATTTATTTTGACCAAAAATGGACACTTGGCTATAAAGCAATTTTATAAATGAAGAAAGTTCACCTGCACAGGCAGATCAAATGCCAGGGTCATTCCAACCTAGGATTTTTTTTTTTTTTTTTTTTTTTTGGTCTGGAAACAAACGATTACTCTTATATCAAAAATATATAAGAGGTTCCATTTATTTGATAGTGTTAGTTTTTTTTTTTAAATTGTGTTAAACTGTTCTAACCTTGTAACTTCCTTTCTTAAAATATATAATGCCCACATAGTTTTTAAAAGTCCACTTAGTTGTCTGTGGAAAAGCCTAGCCAGGGCAGGGTATTAAAGGAGAGAGATGTGAGTATACACTGGGGCGGAATGACAGAAAGCAACAGGCTCTTGCATGCTCCACTAAGGTCAGGGACTGTGCTCTGTGTTCCCCTGAATCAGACAGTGGTCCACAGCACTTCCAGCCACAAGATGGCCAGGTTCCAGTGATAAAGGGAACACCAAATATAATCTGCCCTGAAACCACCTCAGTGTGGTTCTCCACTTCCCCCCTTTTCCTGTAACACACGTGAGATGCAGGAGGAAGCACTAGGAGGCTCAGCTTTGTCACCTGCAGAGGTCACAGGCACACAGCCAATGAAGCCTTGGAGAATAGGAATGCTCCAAGGATGCAAACACGTCACAGAAATGACCTCACTCACTTTCTGCCGCTCCTTAATGGTTAAAGGATCAGACTTTTAAAAGATGATTTATGTCCTTGACTGAGACTTGTAGTGACTGTTGGGTTACAGTTCCCAGTCAATATTCATGCTGTTTATGAATATACAGCAAGACAAATTCAAGATCACACCATCACACAGCACTTTAACAGACATACTGCACCAAATGCGACAGCAAGCATCGTCTGCATCCGGGCGTCCTCCAGGGTGCTCAGAAGCCCCTTTTTGCTGAGAAGAGCCCTTCCTGCTAGGGTCCAGAACTTCACGTGCTTTATACCCACAGAGACAAACTGGGTATCTGAATCTGGTCGAAATTCTGCTACAAAAATACGTTGGTTGTGCCCACCTCTGGTGGCAATTTTGGCCCCTGGTACAGAAGACACAACAAAAATTTCCAGGTTAGTATAAGAAGTAAGCTAATTAATAGGACTTAACAGTTTTCTCAAATTGCATAGTTTAAAACAATTACTTAACAATCACATGACCTATAATCACAGTACATACATGATCATAGTGATATATTTTATGGGCTACTCTGTGACAATTTAGAGGACATTTTAGGGACCATACATTTTTCTATGTGGCTCCATTAATTTCTCATTATAGAAATTAAGTGTTCTGTCTAGAGTGTTAGGGAATTTAGTCTACTGGGTTTCCATGCTCAGTCCCGGCACTTTGGGGAGGTAGAAGCCAGTGGATCTTTGTGAATCTTCAGCCAGCTAGTATCTATGCAGTGAATTCCAAGGCAGCTAGGGCTACACAATGAGATGCTGTCTCAAAAAAGAAAGCATGTATCTTTTCCTCATTTAAGGGATATAGTTCAATGGCAGGCCAACTTGTGTAGTATGTATGTGTCATGTGTGCACATGTGTATGTTTGTGTGTATCTTTTCACAGGTAAGGGATGTGGTTCAGAAACATGTCACCTATGTAATATGTGCTGTGTGTCTATGTAGGGTGTGTGTGTTTATGTGTATTACAAGTGTGTGTGTGTATGGGTTTTATATGTTCATGGGTGTGTATATGTGTGAGTGTTTATGTATGTGTGTGCATATCTTCTTATGGATAAAGGATGTAGTTCAGTGGCAGATTACCCATGTAGCATGTGCCAGGCTCTGGGCTGGATATTAATACATTTTTTTAAGACAGGGTCTCAATTATATATTTTAGGTTTTCCTTGAATTTGATATGTAGCCCAGGCTGGCTTCAAATTCATGGCAATCCTCTTGCCGCATCTTCTTGAGTGCTAGGATTATAGGCAAGTACCCTCAAGGCTGGAAATTTTTATTTTTTATTAAAATACCCCAGAACCAAAAAAATCATCAGCAAAAACACAGACATAGTTTCTTACCAAAGGGAAATCATAACAAGTATTTTTTAAATACTAAATGGGTTTCACTGTTTCATGTTTTCTGAGTTTATGTCTGCAGGGTTTTTAAAAGGGGACACATACAGTACAGCTAACTGTGTGCTATGTGTTTTATAGGACTATAACAAAAATGGTTTCAATCACCAACCTAAGACAAATGCTAAAGACAGTTTCCACATTGCCTCATATTCTTGCAGTTTGCTGCTGTTATTTTTAATTACATAAGTGAAAAGCATCCTACCTTCCTGCCATCTCCAAATGGTAACAGTGTGCTCTGGGTCTAGCCCTACAGACAGCAGCAGCTTCCCAGTAGCACTGAAGCTGACAGAACACACACCCTTTGAATGGGAGCATCTTAGTATAGACAACGTCTGCTTGTTCACTGCATCCCAGATGTGGACAGATGGGGCTGTAGCTGCACAAAGATAAAATCCAAGAGTTACAACCATCTCCACATTTCCACTTCTGAATCCAGCATACACTCACCTCAGAAGCATAGAGATAGCTATGTACTTAAAAGGGATGCAGTTTATAATAGCTCAAAACTGAAGCTAAATTTACAAAAAAGAAATAAAAAGAAAAGAAAAGGGAAAAATACAGAATCTTTGAGGATATATTATAAATAGCACTCTCAAGAAAAGAGCATTTAGCTGGGCGGTGGTGGCACATGCCTTTAATCCCAGCACTTGGGAGGCAGAGGCAGGCGGATTTCTGAGTTCTAGGCCAGCCTGGTCTACAGAGTGAGTTCCAGGACAGCCAGGGCTACACCTGGAAACCCTGTCTCGAAAAACAAAAAAGAAAAAAGAGAAGAGAAGAGAAGAGAAGAGAAGAGAAGAGAAGAGAAGAGAAGAGAAGAGAAGAGAAGAGAAGAGAAGAGAAGAGAAGAAAAGAAAAGAAAAGAAAAGAAAAGAAAAGAAAAGAAAAGAAAAGAAAAGAAAAGAAAAGGAAAGGAAAGGAAACATTTAGAGAAAGAAAACAGGCACTATTCAGAACTTGTCAAAGCAAGCTATGCACGTAAGTACAGGAGACAGGCCAGTGGGAGACCACAGGCTTGGAACATGCAAGGCTCTGGAGTGGGAAACGTCAGTTTTACAGTTTTCAATCTTCATAGAGGTTCTATGGAGACTACACATACTTAACACAATGCATATGATACATACAAGTAAACAACACTGATATCCTCTGAAAGCAATGGTAGACCATCATATCCACGGGAAATTTAACTATATAGATGGGAATCTGGGAAAAGGCTACATACACTTTTAAAACACGATAGGCCTGGATAGCTAACACTGATACGCATGGGTATGTGTGTGCCTTCTCGGCAGCTCTCTAGGTCCTCTGCACCCTTCCTGTCCCTCCCGGGAAATGAGCCACAGGCTTCATGCTCGCAGAGCCAGTGCTCACTACTGAACCTCATCTTCGCCTGCTTCTCTCATATTTTCTAAACCAAAATGTCATAGTTTAGTTTGTATTATCTTCTTTTCAATTTATATCCTAAAAATTAAGTTAATTCAGCAGCTAATTTAGTCTCAGGATATAAGCACTCTTATGAAAACACTCAACATACTAAAGTCATTTGTTCAAATTATAAACTGTGAAGATGGAAAAACATTACAGAATATAATCTTCCCGGAATTATTTTATATAGAATGAAATTATGGCCTTTAAAAAAATAAATTATAAATTTGGACATTTTACACCATGATAAATCTAAGAACTGTAAAGTAAAGCAGTCAAAATAAGAGAGATGAAGCATTTGTTCAGTTAATCCAACTGTTAAACATGGAGATACAAAAGTTTTACCAATAATAAAATGAATTACTTCTATGTAAAAACTCTGGGGACTGGAATATGCATCAGTTGTTAGAGGGCTAGCCTAGTATGAATAAAGCATAGATTCTGACCCCCAGATGACATCAAAACCAGGGGTGCTAGCAAATGACTATATTCGGAGGACTCAGACGGTGTGGACACGACACACACACACACACACACACACACACACACACACACACATGGAATTTAAGGCTAGCCTGGGATATATCAGCTATTGTCTTAAAAGGTAGGTGGTGGGGGGAGGAAGAAAAAATGATCGCAATTATTTGAGCATTGAACTGAATCCTCCATTCATTAAAAGTTAAAGCACAAGCCAGTGAGCAAGCCTGCAGGAAGCCACGCCTGCCATAGCACAGAGCCCTGGCATCATGGTGGGGGGCAGGGAGTGCAGCTCCACACATTGTCCTCTGACGTTTGCATGCAAGCCAGGGCACAAGTACACATCCAAACAAACAGATAAATATAATTTTTAAAATTTAAAAGTGAAATTATACTACAAATTTATAAAGAATATAAGAGGACTTAAATTAAAAGTATAAATACAGAAACTGCTATTACGATGGTGTAGTTTTCTGAAAATTATAAAAATTAAACATTTGTATGACTGTTTACAAAAGGTAGCTCTGAGATATCCACATATTGTACCAAAATGCAATGGATTTTCAATAAATTATCAGCTAATATACTACAAATTAAAAGAGTTCCATTTGTCTAAAATTCAAATAGCAAGTCATTTTCAACTGAATTAAAGAATGTGTGTGCACATGTGAGTGCATGTGTATGTGTGTGTGTGTGTGTGTGTGTGTGTGTGTGTGTGTATGCATATGCATGAGCACACGTGTGTCTGGAGGGCAGCAATGTTAGGTTCTCCAGTGACTTACAGGCAATTTTAAGTTGCCTGCTATAGTTGATGGAAACTAAACTCAGGTTCTTTACAAGAACAGTGTGTACTCCTAGCCTTTGAGCCTCCTCTCTAGCACCCTCTAATAGTTAAAAGTTTCAGGTCTCACATCAAAATCATCAACCCATTTTGAATTGTTTTGTACAGGGTGAGACACACAGATCTACTTTAATTTCCTAATAGTGGATACGCAATTTCCAAAACAACAGCAACAATAAGCAAGCAAACTAACACAATCAAAACAAAGTAAAAATGCTGTTGCAGTTGGACTTGTGCACCATGTAATTAGATATTGAGTTCTGTGCCCCAAGGTCAGCCTGCAGTCTGGACATGGGCATTGTACTGGCCAATGTGCTGTAAAGAATGCTCCCTACTAACCTCTGATTGGACAGTAAAAGTCTAGAGCCTGAAACTGGGCAGAGAGTGAAGAAAGAGTTGAGTGACTTGAGATTGAATAGGGAGGTCTCAGGTATGGACCACGAGAGAAGGAAGAAGGTAGGGGAAGGAGGAGGTCTCCGGGAGGCAGGATGGACCACGAGGATGGACCAGGAGCATGTGGTCAAGAGAAACCCTCCCTGAAGACACACATGGAACAGAACAAACAGAGCCAGAGTCAGATGGCAAGTGACACTGGGCTGTGGCTGGGACGTGGTTAGAACAGCTCAGGACCTGCCCAGTTTAGGCCTGTAGCTTGTTAATAACACTACTGTGTTTCTGTGTCTTTTATTTAGGAGCTATATGGGCTAGAGTGGGGCAGAACCCCCCCCATAAAATTACTTCTATAAAATGCTATACAACAGGCCTCTATGTAGTGCTTATAACCTGTGAAATCCCCATTGTGGAACTATACTTGTGCACAGTGCTGAAATGACCTATCTGGTCTCAGAGGGAGATGAACGTAACCACTCTACTGTGCTATTACCAGAGCTGCTGTAGATGACATGCAGAGCACGGCTGGGCCCAATGATGCTTTATTTATGGATTCAGAAATTTGAATTCCACATGACTTTTATTATCATGAGTTTTCTGATTTTTTTTCTCAACTCTCCAAATTGGTTTAAATAAGAAAAAGAAACAAAAGAAAACAACTATCTTCAGCTCATGTGCTACATGGGCTGGATTTGCCCCAAGGGCGGCAGTTTGCTATTAGTGGACTAGTCCAAGCACAGAATCATACTCCTCTCTAATGAAGAGCATAGAACAGAAGTCTCTGGGGAATATTTTCTTACTAAACTGCTAATACTTAATATATCACAAAAATGAAAATACAGTTGAAAAGTCTAGCTATTACAGTATATATAAGCAATGGACACATAAAATAGATATCTATTATTCATTTAATTGCTTTCTTAAATTCATGAAGCCATGGTCAAATTAGTTATAAAAATTACTTTTAAACATGTATATGATTTATTGCTAGAATATGTTCAACAACAGAGTTTATAAATTAATACATTTTATACTAGCTAGATGATATTGCAAGTTAGTGACTATCATGAACAATTTGTGTGATGACTACATGTGATGTCAGAAAAATCTTCAGAATAGTTCCAGGCACACTTGGGAGGTCAAAACACTTATGGGCGAGTGTGTGTGTGTGTGTGTGTGTGTGTGTGTGTGTGTGTGTGTGTGAGAGAGAGAGAGAGAGAGAGAGAGAGAGACAGGTATACACATGTGCACTTGTGTGTGGAGGCTAGAGGGCAAGCTGGCTTCACTCTTCTACAGGTACTATCCTCCTTATTTTTGAGACTGGAGCTTGCCTATTAGGCTTTGCTGTCTGATGAGCATACCCCAGGGTCCATCCTGCTACTGGAAAGAAGTATGTTCACTCGCATGCTTGGTACCTTCACATGGGTTCTTGAACTCAGACACTCGCCTCTTTGAGGCAAGCATTTTACTGACTTGGCTATCCCCACACCATTTTTTAAAAATACTATTATTATTGAAGATTAAAAAATGATGTTATAGCCGGGCATGGTGGCGCACGCCTTTAATCCCAGCACTTGGGAGGCAGAGGCAGGCGGATTTCTGAGTTCAAGGCCAGCCTGGTCTAGTAAGTGAGTTCCAGGACAGCCAGGGCTACACAGAAAAACCCTGTCTCGAAAAAAACCACAAAAAATTATAAAAAATGATGTTATTTGTCATTAATATTCTATAAGCCATATGTGGAGCAGTAAGATGCTTGAACTTTTAGGGAGGAATATGATATTTGCATGTACCATTGTATAACTAAGGCAGGAAGTATTTAGTTTTTCTTACCTGACATGTCCGTAGAATCACCTATAATGATGAATAAGTAAAAAAAAAAATAAAAAAAAGTTAAGTATAATAATATGGATAATAGCAGTAAATTTATAAGATATAATCATAATTTTAAGTTATTTAAATAATAAAATATCTTATATAAAATTAGATTATTACATAGAACTGAGTGGGCTGAAAGAAGGCTCTCACTTCATTATCTACATGTATAACATTCTATGAATGACTTTTCATTCTTTCTTTGGGTGTATTTAATGAGTCATACATAATTAATCATAATATAACTAATCATAATAATTCTAAAGTAATATATTATGAACCTTTTTGGGTTTATAAAATTCATTCCTAAGTACATGTGGGAGGTTTGATGCATTGTGCCTGTAGGAAAGAATGTGCTGAGGAACATGGCAGAGAAGGTTATTAACCCAAAAAGCAAAGGGTTTCTTCATTGTAACCAAGACTTTCTGTATGTGCTGTACTTGACTACCCTACCTTCTGAGCCGAACAACTGCCATGCTGGGGTGCTCAGCTGTGCCCACTTGTAACCATCACCACAGCTGGCCACGAACTGTCTGCATCCCCTCAGTGTGCAGCAGGGAGGCCGCAAGACCCGACCTGAGTACCTGGCCACTCTGCCCACCCACTCTGCAACTAGGCCCTAACTTCCCATGGCCTCTTGGAGGGGCTACAGCATCTGGAGTGAGGGAGACAGGGGATGGGGTTCCATCTACGCAGCTATGGAAATGCCATCATCCCTGATAGATGAAGACTGTCAGTCATGGCCCCCAAAGGGCTTGTACAAAACCCCTGACCCACACTCGGTGAGTAATCCCAAGAGTGGTCCCCCAGAATGAACTTGGGTGAAGTGGTACCTTGGTTTATTTTGGGGACCTTAAGAGGGGGGACAAATATTTATGACTCCCCCAGGGAAAGGCTTTTAGAAATAATATGCAAGAAAGAAAAGTGTGTAGATGTGTGTTCATATTTATGGTAGAAAAGTCTACAAGTAAAGCTTAAAGGAATGACAGTGTGCAGCAAGAAGAGAGTAGGGAAAGTTATAAGCCCACGGAAAAGACTTGTCAGCCAAGTCTTACACCCACCAAGAATAAATTGATAGCATATAGGTATCTTTATCGGTAATATGAGGAAAGTATTTGACTCTACCATTTTTAGCACTAAATATACTCTAATAATCACTAACTGGTTAAAAGACTTGACCCTGTGTCACATGAAGAAAAGTTGATAGAATGGGGGTGTTTGTCTCAGTAGTCAAGCTTGTCCATGGATAAGAGACTGGGTTACAGATAAAAGCTGCAGCATTACAATCTAAACGTCAGTTACCAGTAAAGATACAATTATCAAATTAACTATGTTGCAGCCTTTCATATCTTGTGTGTGTGTGTGTGTGTGTGTGTGTGTGTGTGTGTGTGTTTGAGTGCATAAATGTGTACAGGTGTACATGTGGAGGTCAGAGGTTAACATCCAGTATCTCTCCTTCTTAGGCACCCTTCACTTCCTTTTCTTTTCTTTTCCTTTCTTTTCTTTTTTCCTCTCTCTGTCTTTCTCTGTGTCTCTGTCTATCTCTTGTCCTTGAGCTTGACTAGTAGACTAAGCTGGATGGACAGTAACCTCCAAGGACCCACTGGCCTGCATGCCTAGTGCTATGATTACAAGAGTGTGCCATCGGTGTCTAGCTTTTTTTTTTTAATGGTTTTTGTAACTGAACTCATCCTTATCATTATGCAGTATATTATATTATATTATATTATATTATATTATATTATATTATATTATATTATATTATACTAGTGCCCCAGGTTTTTTGGGTTTTGTTTTGTTTGTACCTGGAACAACAGTTTTGTTTGTCTGGTATAAATTTGGAACTCATTGGAGTTTGGGGACATATAACATAGCCTCAGCAGACAGCTATATCCCACACCTCATGGAACAGTGGAAGCACTTGTGTGCAATGGAATCAATGTCGATGTTCCTCTAAAGCTCCTGATGTCATCTAGTCTCCACTCTAGTGTTAGGTGGTGGAACATTTGGGAATGATTAGGTGGACCCCCATAATGAAGATCAGATAAGAAGAGTTGAGAGAAAAGCAGAAAGACAATATTAGGATATAACAAGGCCCTGTAACCCAGGGAGGGGACCTTCACCACAATCCAATCATGCTGATACCTTTAGCTTTAGCTTCCAATTTCCAAAACAGTGAGAAAATTGTTACTTGTTTCTTTTCTTTTTTTTTTTCTTTTTGGTTTTTCGAGACAGGGTTTCTCTGTAGTCCTGGCTGTCCTGGAACTCACTCTGTAGACCAGGCTGGCCTCGAACTCAGAAATCCGCCTGCCTCTGCCTCCCAAGTGCTGGGATTACAGGCATGCACCACCACGCCCGGCGTTACTTGTTTCTTTTTAAAGCACCTAGTCCAGGTATTTGTTCTAGTAGTCAAAATTGGCTACAACATATATCTCAGCATGGGATCCCCAATTCCATCCACGTCACTCAGGGAAAGCTAACTACCTCCTGGTCCTCCTTTATGAGTGCATACACTGAATGTACAATGTGCTACCAGACTGACAGACTCTGAGAAGAGGCTCAGGAAAGCCCAGGGTTAAGTTCAGAACCTTTTAATAGAGAATTCTGGAATTTCAAAGACTCAGGACATAGTCCAATCCAGAGAAGGCTCTCCCTGGAAAGCAATTTCATTGTTCCATGCATATCTTAGTCCTCTAGAATACAGCTTAGAGATATACAAAATGGTCTGGGCTGGACAGTGGTGGCGCATGCCTTTAATCCCAGCACTTGGGAGGCAGAGGCAGGATTTCTGAGTTGGAGGTGAGGCCAGCTTGGTCTACAGAGTGAGTTCCAGGACAGCTAGGGCTAAACAGAGAAACCCTGTCTCAAAACAAACAAACAAACAAACAAACAAAAACCCAAAAATAAAAACCAAACAAACAAAAAGGCCCATCTTAAAGAAAAACACTAGGAGAAAGTCACTGAGAAAACAACTGTCTGCAAAGATGGAAGGTAAAGATAGGGGAACGAGTGATTAGATTGTCTATGTGCCCGAGAACAAAGGTCAATGAGGCAGAAATCACAAAGACGCTGACTTCGGTTCTATGTGAAAGGCCATTTTATGAGCAAGCTTTCTATGGAAACGCTGAATTACTTCATCAGGCATGAAGCTGTGGGGTTCAACCCTCCTGCCACTAACTCTCAAGTGTGAGGATTATAAGCTGAGCCATCAGGCTTGGCCCATAATCTATCCATGTAACAAGCTAGTGTCCCACACATGCCTGTAACCCCAGCTCTAAGTGGGGTGGACATAGGAGGATTGTTGGGGCTTACTGGCTTCCAGCCTAGCCAAGACAACGCAAGTTCCAGGTTCAGAGACAGACCCTTTCTCAAAGACATAGATGCAAAGGATACAGAGTAGGAGAACACTCTGGCCTCTTCATGTACACACACACACACACACACACACACACACACACCCCACACCACTCAAACAATAATGAAAATATATAATGATAAATATACATAACAATGTCATAACAAAACCTATGCTTGGTAGATTGACTTGAACAATTTTTTTTGTTTGTTTGTTTGTTTGAGACAGGGTTCCTCTGTGTAGCCCTGGCTGTCCTGGGACTCACTCTGTAGACCAGGCTGGCCTCGAACTCAGAAATCCGCCTGCCTCTGCCTCCCAAGTGCTGGGATTACAGGCGTGCGCCACCACCACCCGACGAACAATTTTTTTTTTTAAAGGAAACTCTACAGAAGGGAAAATACAAGGGTTTGTGTCATAGCTATAGAACCAGACAACCCAGAGAACAAATCCCTGACTAACAAACTTAGTATTCACATTAAGTGAAGACACCAGGAAAGCAAGGAAAGTGAGTGTAGCAACTAGACTCACTGAGACCCAACAAACATGGTAATTTCAATAATGTTTACTACAAGTAGACTGGACTGCCCACATCTGTAAGGCGATTCCATGGTAATCTCTGACTGTCAATCTAAAATACCTGCACTCCTACTCATTGAGTCATGAACTCTGAAGTTTTTGACAGAAGTTAAAAATAAATCACAGGTACATTTCAAATCAGTAGTGAATCTGATCAATACTACTGCCAAACCAAGACTTTAAAATGCAATACGAATCAGACCTGCATGCTCTCTTACCCAGCCTAACCTTTGCTGAACGCAGGCTCTGTCCCCACTGGTCTAGTTAATTTCTTAGCTCCCCCTTTTATCCTTCATCTGAGTTTTATATACTATTGAATGCAACCATTCAGCTGACCAGAAATTCCTGATGAAGGTAAAGATGTACTATTTACACAATAGCTCACATTTTAATAGTCTAAGCAAACTCAGATACCAAAGTTAAGGAATAGAAAGCCACCTGGCATCAAGCATAAGGAAATCAGGCTAGGTTCTGTGTGCACACATACATTCCAAGCAATACACAATTTAATACACTTATTTTTTCCTAGGGTATGAAATTATTAGAATAAAATAAATGTTTCAAACTATTTCTTTTTGAAATACAGAAACATACCTACTTGGCCAGTTGCCACTATGTTGATAAATTTGGGGTGCTGATTTACAGTGAGGCACAAAATATCATCATTATGCTCTTGATAAAAACTCTGAGTCCCTATAAAAGAATATGAGGATTAACTTTGAAAACTTTAAGATGCAACAGCCACATACACTTACTTAGCATAATAAACTAATTTATTTGTTCATTCAAAATATATTTTGAGCAGTTAGCATGTAAGTGATTACTATCAAAAAGGTGACAATGAATCAGTAATCTTAAAGAGATAGATCCCTGAAAAGAATAAACCACAGACAAGCAAGTACCACAGAGTCTGGCCAACAAAATGCTGTGGATGTACCTAACTGTACACACGGTTCATCTGAGTCAGGTGGACAGTCATGAAAGCCTGCACTACGGATGGAAGGTAAGCAAGGACTAGAATTACAGAAGATTTTGAATCCTTGCCTATGATCTTCCCTTTTTGGTTTTGTAAACAAACAGACATACAAACAAAGATATATTAGGGTTACAGAGAAAACAAAAGTAAAGTTTCCATTTATTAATCTGGGTGATGTTCATTCATATTTCACATTTATCTTGTAAGCAGTATTTTTTGATCAGAAAGCTACGTGCTCTATATATACTCAGAGGGAAACCAGAGGTGTTTGAACTGGATAACATCTGTTGCTACTTCCAACAGTAGGCTTTATGAAGTTTATAATTACATATAATAAAGGAAAATTACCACTCTAGCTCACCACAGTGGTCATCACGTGATGCCATGAGAACTGTGTGCTCTTCATCAAACCGATCAAATAAACATCAAGAAGTATTGACTCATCTTCTTAGATTATACACAGGATAATCAGTACAGCTGAGGTCAGTAGCCTTCTTAGTGTTCCTAGCTTTCCACAGCCTAGGAAAATCACCCAGCTTACTCCCACCACAGCTACTACTTGTCTGACAAGCCACTCGCTGCCACTGCCAAAGACAGTTATCCCAAACCATCTATTCTCATGCTGAAGGTGTTGGAAAAGAAAGTCTTTGGTTTTTGTTTTTGTTGTTGTTGGTTTTTTTTTTTTTTTTTTTTTTTTGAGACAGGGTTTCTCTGTGTAGTCCTGGCTGTCCTGGAACTCACTCTGTAGACCAGGCTGGCCTCGAACTCAGAAATCTGCCTGCCTCTGCCTCCCGAGTGCTGGGATTACAGGCGTGAGCCACCACTGCCTGACTAGAAAAGAAAGTCTTAATTGGAAAATCATTTTCTTCCTTATAAGATGTATTTTTAAATATAGTGAGCCTTCACTGCTATTAGAGCCCTGTGGAGACTTAGCATTATTAAATATTCTTCTGCTGGATCATTCTCTCTCTCTCTCTCTCTCTCTCTCTCTCTCTCTCTCTCTCTCTCTGTCTCTCTCTCTCTTTTATTTTATTTACTTATTTATTTATTTATTTATTTATTTATTTATTTTGGTTTTTTTGAGACAGGGTTCTGTATAGCCCTGGCTGTCTTGGAACTCACTCTGTAGACCAGGCTGGCCTCGAACTCAGAAATCCGCCTGCCTCTGCCTCCCAGAGTGCTGGGATTACAGGCGTGCGCCACCACCGCCCGGCTGGATCATACTCTCTTAAGACTAAAATATTACAGGGCACAGGCCTCAGGAAACTGGGACAGAAAAATAGCTAGTGAGGTTAGCCTGGACTACACAGATATTTTTAACCTTTACTATATAACAATGTTATTTCAAAACAGAAACAACTATAATATGAAATTTTTTTTAGATTATTTCTTTTATACATCTAAAATAGTATTTGTTATTCTGGTTTCCCTTCAGAACATACAAATCTTTCATCTTTTAAAAACAGTATTTAAAGCTAGATGTTGTGGTGTATACCTTTAACCATAGCAGAGACAGGCAGATTTTTTTGAGTTTGAGTTAGAGGCCACCCTGGTCTATGGAAGTTCCAGGCTAGCCAAAGCTACATAGTAAGACCCTACCTCAACCCCCTCCCAAATTCCAGAGCTACATAATAAAACAATACATCTTCAAAACAAAACAAAACAAACAAAACCCCCAAAAGTTAAACAAAATAAGTAAAACTACTATTCATAGTTTTAACAAATAATTTTAAGCTGCTAAATAAAAAGTTCTAAATTAAAAAGAGTGTGTGTACAGAGAATTAAGATGACCTACCTGTGGCAATATTGTGTAGAATTCCAATAGAGGCAGTGTGATAAATGATATCATCACCATCATTTAAATAGTGCACATTGTTCCTGCAGTCTCTGCCCCGATAGCCAAAAGCAAGCTCCAACACAAGGTCCTGGAACAATGTCAAAAATGGACATTACATCCTTCCTCAGCCTAAATGTGATACGGATAGTATGAGTGTTTTCTGAAAAGAAGAATGTGCTTTAGGGATTTTATAAACTTCTAACCAAAAATGAAGCTAGACATTTAATTTTGTTAGCCTTTCATGATTTCATATAAACATCCATGTATATATGTGTATGCACACACATATGCACATGCGTGTATATATATATATTTTTTTCTTTGACAGCCTTTATCTTCTCCTACTATCCCATTATTACCCTCCCCTTCCTCCCACTGAAGCTCTTTTTCCCCATAAGTCCCCTCCCACTTTCCCATCTTTTGCTGCCCCATCGTCTTTGACTGCTGCTGTTAGCATGGGCGGTGGTTATTTACTCAGGAAAGGGTGACTCGCCAGGAGTTGCAGCCCTGAGGAACATGATATCATCACCCCGCCCCCACCTGCCAGACACAGCTCCTCAGGGAGTGGGCTCTGAGCGCCTTCTCTATTAATGATGGAGTGTTGGTGGGCCCAGTCTTATGCATATGACCACCACTGCAGTGACTTCATGGGTGCAACAGCCATTAGAAATATTTTTATGTAAAATGCCTTTAGCAATACAAACACACATTCCATATTTTTCAATAAAAACTTATAGGAAGGAGAAAGGACTCACGTAGTCAATCATCTCATTCCAAAAAGTTTCCATGTGTTAAACATTGACACATTACTTTTTTCTTTATAATCTTTTTTTTTTTAGATTTATTTACTTTTTATTTATATGAATACACTGCAGCTGTCTTCAGACACACACTAGAAGAGTGCATGGGATCCCATTACAGATGGTTGTGAGCCACCATGTGGTTGGTGGGAATTGAACTCATGACCTCTGGAAGAGCAATCAGTGTTCTTAACCACTGAGCCATCTCTCCAGCCTGACATATTTCTTATGTCCAAAGGAATGTTGCAGTTTGTATTGATTGTTAGTCTAAGTGCTTGGTCTACATACTTCAGATAAATTATGTCCAAATTAGAGACTCAGGAGAAACCAAAGTGGTTTCTGACAAATAATGGGTAAAGTCCCGACAGAGACTCCTGCAGGTGGAAGTATTTGTTGCCTTTTGAGTGGTGGGAGAGAGCTATGATCGTTACTCCCTCTTATAGACGTACACCTTTCTTATGCTAGCCTAGCACACTTTGCTTGTTTGCTGCTGATGGCAGCATTTGAAATGCCTGTGAAAAGGCCTGCTGATTGACAAGATAAGGAGAAATAATCTCCATATATTAAATGTGTCACATAAGGTAAAAAGTTCCTGAAATAGTACATTTACTCTTTAACTTACAAAATCAGCTTAATAACTAACTATAAGACACCACCAAGGTGTCTTGCTAGGCCATAAACCATTCATATACATTTACATTCTTCAAGATACAGATCAATCCAAGTCATTAAAAGGACTCATTTTAAATTAAGAGATGCAGGGGATATCAATCCAAATTTTAAACTTGAGCAAGAATTAAGCAACCAACTTTTACAACCAACCAAGTAAAGATAATTTAATATACCTGGTTTCATAAAAATGGCAAAATTTGAATGTTTATAAAAAAGGAAGCGTGGGAATATTGGGAAATCTGTTTCCCTTACCTCTATGGGTCTCTTCTTCTTGCCAACATTGTTTGACTGAAGTTTCTCGGGCTGTGGTGGGGCCCTACTCACTGGAGGCCTGGAACAGAGGGGTGGGAAGGCAGAAAGGCAGATCACACGGAGTCTCCCAACCTTGCCCTCCAGAAATGTCACCCTCCACAAAGGCAGCTCACTCTCGTCCTACTAGACTGTGCTCTCTCTATATCTTTATAAGTTCTAATGCAGAAAGAAACATTTTTATTTATGTTTAACTTTAATATCTTTAGTCTATGTCTCATAATGTAAATAACAGCATAAGAATAGCCAAATATAAGAATATTAGCTTGACATACTCCAAACCTTTCTGGATGGATGCATTATCATCCAAGCCTGAAGCAGTGTTCCACAGCATCCCTTAGGCCTCACATAGCAGATATAGAAAACATTCTGACAGGGAATTTGGATAACATTTATATGAACTTTCTACACTGTTGGTAACATAATTCATATGAGTTCAAATTTATATGTCCCTCCATGCTCCTACATGCCCTTTACTAGTCCTCTGCCTGAATTCCCTCATGGTGACTAGCTAAGTCAATATCAGGAAGGTATTCAGGAAGTCGTTTTATAGCCACACAACAATATAAACACCCTATCAAGGGTCATTACCACAACTACTGACCCCAAACTGCCCTCTTCCCTATCTGTTTATGGACTATTTATCACCTTTCCCTACATAATGGCTCTTGAATCAATCCCTTCCCTATCTGCTCAGGTTCTACTAAAATGTTCCCGATTCCAACAGAGCACACATTCATATTCTGAATTATATAATTGTTAAGGCATTTTGGTAAAACCTTTAATTTTTAAAAGCCACTTACTAGTCCATCTCAACCATTATTCAAATATTTTATAATCTGAACTGAATCTAAATCATGTATTAGCTTCTCTTTAAAATTTAAATATTCAATTTATAACTAAATTAGAAATGATACTCATTAATTTTATGAAAATTTCCAACACTTAATAATTTATTAAGCTATATAAATAGATTACAAAATTACTGTCAAGTTACATATTTGCAAAGCTAAAAGAAGTATTGCATCTTCTAAAAAAATATTTAATTGTGTGTGTGTGTACATGTGTGTATGCATGCACGCATGCACATGTGTATGCATTGGTACATGTCTGAGTGTATGTATGTGCATCACATGCATGTAGGAGCCCATAAAGGTCAGAAGAGGGGTCAGATGTCCTGGAACTAGAATTAAGGATGTTTGTGAGCCACTACAGAGTTTGGGTACTGAACATAGCCAGTTCTCTGAAAAAACAGCCAGTGCTCTTAACCACTGAGACATCTCTCCAGCCCTAGTTCTGCATATTGAACATGCATTCTAAATAAATACAGAATGTTGGAGATCTGGCCTGGAGGTAGCATGGTAGCTTATCATAAGCAAGCATACATTTCATCTTGAGTACTGTAAAATAGTGTTAAATAAATGTATATATTCACACAGAGCATGAAACTATGTACAAGCAAGAGTGACTGGTATCATAAAAATATCAAGAACATGTAAGTTTCCAAGTTATCATAGAAATTTAAAGTTCAAACATTTATATTTTTGAATGTCCATAAATAAAAACAAAATTAAATTTATAATATTTAACATTTAAGAATATTCCTACCAGGAGTAATTCAAAGAAGCTAGAAAACCTGACTTTTCTTCTAAGCCAATGTTTGAATAAACTTTATTCAAATTTTAAGTATCTGATAGCTTTAATTCTAATTCCATTAGCAAGTTTTATCTATATAATTGTATGTAACAATTAAGCATATTTTAATTTTTATAAGGTTTATTTCCATAAATCATATTACTGCCTAAAATGAAGGTATTTGACTTTAAATCTTACAATTTGGATAGATAAAACTTTAGTAATAGAGTGACTTATGTAAGATGCCATTCCTTCAGAGGGAGGAAAAGTAGAAACCCAGGTCAGGAGCAAAGCACCACTGCTCACTAATGGCAACTAGGAGAGATGATAGAAACACAGAATTCAGTCTTACAAACACAGCAAAGACGGCGTTACCTGGATCCTCTTCTCAGCAGCAAAGGAAAAAGGAGAATGATTATAACATATATTTCAATTTAAAACTTTAACAGTATCTCTCATAATGAAATATTGTTAGGTTTAGCACAGACAAGCTATAATTCATACATTAAAGGCTTATTTTTAGTTTATTACTATATATATATGAAAAACTTAAATTATTCCATTAATGGCATAGAAATCAGAAGATAAAAAGGAAGACATGAGAATTCAGAATGCTCTGTGATGAATTTTAGAGTGTCATTCAAGCAAACTATTTAATCTTATCTTTGTTCTTAAGAAAGGAATAGAGAGAGACCCTTAGCCAGGTATCACGGGGCAGCTTTTAAGGAAGTTATCTAAGGAGACCATCATTCAGATCTAAGAAAGTTCTCCAGGTACCAACTCAAGCAGACTTGATTATTCAAGCAAGTATGAGACTTAGTTAGCAAAGAAGTACCATTGAAAAGAAAAATGCCAACTGGGTGGAGGTGCTCATCTATAATGCCAGCACTCCCTGGGAAGCTGAGGCAAGAGGACTGCGGTGAACTCAAGGGTAGCCTAAGCTGTTAGTGCCAGGGCAGCCCGAGCCACAGAGCAAAACCGGCTCCAAAGAAATCCGCCTCTCACTGTATCCCAAAAGGAATAGCTCCCTGAATAGGAGAACAATGCTTGGCAGGTGACTGAAATCCCAGCATTCGGGCAGCTGAGGAGAAGGGACCTCAAATGTCATCCAGCTCTGGCTATATATAACTTAAGATTCTGTCTCAGAACGCGAAAATAAAATGAAATAAAACCACAAGAGTCTGAGGATGCAGTTGTTTTGGAGCACTTGGCGATGACCAAAGGCCTGGATTCAGAACGAGGGGCAGGCGGAGTGTAACGACAAGCAAATCACTATCAGGATGGAACAGGGTCAGAGAAGGCTCCCGTCACGCCTTCCTGGCGATGGTGATCCAAGCACAAGATGCTCACACTTGTGACAGCAATTCCATCTCTACTTAGCTTCCCGTTTTCTAAACCAGTGATTCCTACGTAACTGCGTGCTCTCAGAAGCAGCCTTCCAACTTCGCTTCACTCTGCACTTTCTGCTACCGTACTCCTGTAACATGGAGCGCAGTACTAAACTCAGTACTTTACATACGGGCCTGGGACAGGATGCTTCATTTCTGTTGAGTTCATGGAAAAGTATGTGGGCCTCTGCAGAGATCAAAGCCACACTCCGGACTCATCTTTGCATATATTATTCTGTTGAAAATGCAAAATGAATCTCCCAGATGATTTCTGCTGCTAAACATTCAAGAGTAGCAGCCGGACGTCTGAACAATCTAGTCTCAATGCACTTCTTTTCTTTTCTTTTTTTTTTCTTTTTGTTTTTTTCGAGACAGGGTTTCTGTGTAGCCCTGGCTGTCCTGGAACTCACTCTGTAGACCAAGCTGCACTTCTTGTCCTTCTCACCTATCACTTCTCTAGAATTTGTGATCTTTTCTTCTAAAATCGACTATTTCCATGTTGTCTCCTTTAGAATTGCTCTGAAGACACTTTCAGCTCACTGAAGGTAGTAAAGTCAGTACTCCAACTGACTTTCTTATCCATCTAATATTGTTAAACATAAAGATACCATATTTATCCTATTTTAATATTTTTAAATAAATGAGTATATTAAACTTTATAAACAGAATATATGTTTATTAACTTGATAATCTTTTCAGTCTAAGAAAAGTCATTGGTAAAACTAACTGGTAATGAAGGCCCACTTTCAAAATAACAACCATGTTTCATTTTCTAATTATTTTTGGCAAGTGCAACTAAATGTTTTATAGAAAAAGTTAGTGCCTTGACATAAGGATCAAAATAGAATACTAAACATTTTAACAGAATATGCTCCTTAATAAAACACTTACCTTACTACGCCCTGTCTTTGAGCAGAAGAGAAGTCGGGACAATGGGAAGTCGGTGGTGAGTCCATATGACAATGAGCAATCAGAAGAAAAGAATATCAAAGGAAAGCAAAGAAAACATATCTCTAATTCTAAACGAATTTTGGATATTTTAGTTAAAAAACTAGAAATCCTATTAAAAGTTAACCACCTTAGATATTTGCTATAAATATTTGCTATAAATATTTATTGAAAAAGAAAGTCATATCACTATTAAAATCATTTAGAATGATAATCATGAAATGTTAACTAAATAGTAATCAACTGTCATCGGAAATTATTTCCTATAAAGTAGATGAATCGATGCTTAACTGTTCATGAAGTAACTAACATTTAATGGCTAACACTAAAAATGAGACAATTATTTAAACAAGTAAAGCATACTTTGAGTAATATATTCAAAACTGGAGAAAGAACTAACTATCTCCTTCTATTTTATCATTTCTGTGAAAATGAGGTCTTTTGAGCTACACCGCTGACTTCTGTCTCAGCATTTTCAAAATAATTTAGCAGGATTGACGTCAACTACAGGAAATGAGAATGAAATGTGAAATTCAGAAATAACCCTGAGACATTAGCTGTAAAAAATTCCAAACTAGAGCTGGGCCTGGTGGCTTACACCTGTAGTGCCAGCACTTCAGACATAGAGGCAGGAAGCACTGCACACGAGGAAAGCCAGGGGCGCTGAACTTGGTGAGTTCCAGGCCTGACTGGGCTACAAAGCCAGACCTTGTCTCAAGAAAACTAATAGCAATGGCTACAGTGATGAGCGTCAAACAGTTCTGCAAAAGAGGAGACATCTCCCTGTGCATCACTTGGATTCACCAATGAGGAGGGAATCTACTTTACCGGGACAAAATGACGGCTTCTAGAGTAAAGTTGGGTGATAGAACAAACTGATCTGAAGAATGATGAAATTTCTTTGAAAAATATCAATATAATTTATGAAAGAGATTATGGTACTTTCTACTTTTCATTGCTTGGGAGCTAGAATTTCCCTTAAATAGTACTACTAATAATTATTCAAGTACTCAATTTTAAAAACCCACATTTGTTTGTTAACATGTATTCCCATAATAAATACTGAGGTAGTACTCATTACTTTGTGAACAATTATCTTCAGAATTAGTATTTTAAGTTAGATTTTCTTTCTTGCATGAGACAGGCTCTCACTCTGTAGCCCTGGTGGTCTGGAACTTGCTTTGTAGAACAGGCTGCCTTCATATTCACGGAGATCTGCCTCCCCGCCCCTGGATTACAGATGTGTGCCATCATGCCCAGCCTGCTCTATATTTCATTAAGTAAGACTGGTGTTAGCAGTAAAGATCTATTTCTTAATCCTTATTATTTAACTTAATTTATTTAATTTTTTGATTATTTTATTTAGACCTTGAATAATCCACAGATAAGGATTATAGCTCTCATACTGGCAGTGAAGAAACAGCTTAAGAACAGATGAATATTTCTTCAAGCTCACACTACTGGTAAATGGCAGCAATGGGTGTTTCTTTTGACTGGCTCCACATGTATGGATTTAGCGCTAGACACTATCTTCCAGCAAGCTGCCTCACCCTGGCACTTTAGTACAAGTACTCAGATCACCCATGTGAATGACTTTCCTAAAAATGCTTTTATATGTTGCTTCTTCATACAGAACAAATACATACTCTTTCAGACTCTCTGTGGTGGAAGACTGCCTACCATTGTTACAGCATTGTATGGACCAACTGAGCACATGGAGCAGAAAGGAGCCTTCCCTGGAACACTTATAATAAAGTTTCCCTCATCACAGCCTTCTCCAGAAGTCACTGCTATCCCACCCACAACCACCTCTCTGTTTCTGTTTCTGTTTCTGTTTCTATTTCTGGATACTGTCTTTTATTATCTAAACCTCATCACATGGAGAGTCTATGCCACAGGCTTATTTTGTTCCATTTGTGATTCTGAGGATGTGGCCCAGGGCTGTATGCATGCTGGCAAGTACTCTATCACCAGGCTACAGTCCCAAACCCCAATTGTCTCTTTACTGTTCTCCATCGTTCATTCATAGCATTAGGTCAAACTCTCTTCTCAACACAGATGCTACTAAAAACATCTCAGCTGGACTGGTGAAGAGCCCATGTGCTTGCCTTTCAAGCATGAGAACCTAAGTTCAATCTTCAGAACCCATGTTAAAAAAAAAAAGATGAGGGCTGGAGAGATGGCTCAGGGGTTACGAGCACTGACCGCTCTTCTGAAGGTCTTGAGTTCAAATCCCAGCAACCACATGGTGGCTCACAACCATCCATAAAAAGAGATCTGATGCCCTCTTCTGGTGTGCCTGAAGACAGCTACAGTGTACTAAGATATAATAATAAATAAATCTTTTAAAAATTACAACAAATAAAAAAAGAAATAGGATTATTAAAAAAAAAAAAAAGATGAAAAAGATGGATGGCTTCTGAGAAACAAGATCCAGCAGGCAAAGTCTGCCTCTGATCTCCACAGCTACACTCACATAGACATACACTTGTATGCATGCACAGGAACACACATAGACGTTTTCTTTTTATAAAACTGCTTTGAATATGTTGATTTTATATCAAGAATAGTAATTTCCATCAAAGACAGGCTATACTTCAACCTGTTTTTATGGAAAGATTCCTTAAACAACAGCAGCATCTTCATTGAAGATGCGCAGACAAGGATTTTTCAAGACGAGTCACACCTCTCTCTTCCCCAGTGTATCACACACACTAATGGAAGTCTGAGAATAAGATTAATCCAACCACAGTAGCTTTATATATTGGTGTAACATTTTTGAACTCCTTGTAAAGATAGTGTCAACATGAAAAATACTTAATTTCTAACAGAGGCTCACGACTGCATAAATCAACCCTGCTATTAACTTCTAAATCCATTTAGATAAAATTCAAATTTTTATGTCAGTCTCTTTTTCCTCATCAAACTTTTTTTTTTTTTTTGCTAAAAGAAATCAAGGCAATATGGCACCATCCTCATCCTCATCAAAATTTAAACTTTATTATTACCTTTCATCAACTGATGGCTCTTTCTGTTGCAAATGAGGCTTGACTCCAAACATTGGGCGAATATTAGTTGATAAGGCTCTGATGGTGTAGCTAATTTCATTCTCTCTTGTAACATCACTGTCATAGCCTGTCATTAAGATATACAAGTTATTAATGATAAGGTGATCAATTACATTCTTATAAATTCATCTTCTTCCAACAATATAAAATAAGTTGTTAAAGGTACATTACTAAATATGCAACTAGAAAAATTAATGTGAAGAACATTTAATATGTAATATCTACTACTTATTACTAATTGTTCATTAGTGTGTTACAAAAATTAGTTTAATTATCTAATTTTTAATAAAAGTACTAAACACATAACTGTACACATACACAGTATGTATTCTCAACTGTTAAGTGTGAATGAACTTAACATTTATACATCCATTCTACATTTTTACAATTACTGGTATTACTGACACATTAAGAAAATCATCTTAAAATATAAAGCTCAACAATATAAAAGCTTTTAATAGCACTCACATAAAATATGACTAGCTGTTTTATAGATGATATGCCAGTCATGAGTCACAAAAACAGTTTTTCTGTAAAACTGACCCAAACACTAATAACACAATTTTTCAACCATGATGATTATTTTTAACTTCTATGGTTTGAATCAGTGGAGCTACTTTTTCTGTATTTTTGTTAGAGTGTTTTTAAATGAAATACCTCCATCTTCTTCAGAATCTATATCTGACTCCTCACTGTCACAGTACTTCTTTTCCCGGTGACTCTCCACTTCATTTGTCCATACCATTAAGGACATATCTGCTCCTCCCAGGGTAACCAGCATGCTGTCATCGTAAGTCCAGCGAACATTTGTCACGTGTGTGCTGTGAGCCACATACTTCTTAAACTTTCCAAATTTTCCCTGAAGATAAAGTGAATTCAAACATTCTTTCTCAATTCTAGTATTGACACTGTTGGGTTTTTGTTTTGTTTTGTTTTGTTTGTTTTTTTGTTTTTTCGAGACAGGGTTTCTCTGTGTAGCCCTGGCTGTCCTGGAACTCACTCTGTAGACCAAGCTAGCCTCAAACTCAGAAATCCACCTGCCTCTGCCTCCCAAGTGCTGGGATTAAAGGTGTGTGCCACCACTGCCCGGCAGACACTTTTGTTTTTAAAGTCTGAGGTAAGTGTGTGTGTGTGTGTGTGTGTGTGTGTGTGTACGTGCGCACATACAATTATATTTTACTTCTCATTTGTGCTCTCTTTGGTAAATAATATATACACATAGCATACACCTTTCTCTCTCTCTCTCTCTCTCTCTCTCTCTCTCTCTCTCTCCTCTCCTCTCCTCTCCCTCTCTCTCTCTTCCTCTCTTTTATCTTTTAGTGTTCCATATCTGATAGACAGGCAGTAGGCACTCTACTATAGAACTACATTCTCCAGAACTGTAATACTTTTTTAAATACAAAGAGAACTATAAGTTATATACCCTTGAAAGTTTAGTTGTGCAAATAAATTTGAGATCAATAAACTATAAGTAGGTTTTAAGTGACCATCTTTTCAGAGTTGTTAAAATAAAGTTTCTCATATTAGCAAAGCATAGGGGTCAGGGAGATGACTCAGCATGTCAAGTTGACTGATTTGGGTGTGGTCTGTAGAAGCCATACTGGAGGAGAGGACCAACTTCAGCAGGTGTTCTCTGACCTCCGTGTGCCATGGCATTCAGTTCTGTCATACACACATACAAGTGTGCATATCCCCCCACACACACATAAATAAAATAAGAGAAAATGAGTGAATTCTCTTGGTAGGAGACAATCAAAATTAGGGGTCTGGAGAGAAGGCTGAGTAGAAAAAAGTACACCACTAAGCCAGAATTAATTCTCAGAACCACTCGGTGGAAGGAGAGAACCGATTCTCTCAAGTTGTCCTCTGGCCTCCACATGTCCACAGGCTATAAAGCACATATGCTCTCCCCACAAATAGATGAAATAAAGACCTGCTGTTGCTGCTAAGGAGGAGGAATCTGTCCTCAAGGCACAGAGTTTCTCTAAGATTGTGTGGTTCTTGCTACAGGGACTTCCCTCCGTCCTCCCTTCCCCTATTAGGGATCAAACAGGCTAGGTAAGTTCCATACTTACTATAAACCGAAACCCCTGAGCCTAGGATATTTTCTTGAGTGGCTGAATTCCCAGTAAGAAGTTAAAAACCTATGTTTTCACTTCAGTGAGTATCTGGAGATGCTAGCAAGGGCAGCTGAGGCCACCACGAGCTCCATACCACGATATTATCTTAGCAGCCCACTTCAAATTCTGTTCATGTTCATATTGATGCCAGATTACAATATATAACTTAGTTTAAGACAATTAGAAAGTCAATGTACTTGTGCTATATACACAAGTTTTACTTTTGTGGGAAGCAGAAGCCTAATGCTTTACAATAGTGTGAATAAAGGTCAATAAATTGAACAAACAACATAGACTAGAGAGAGGTAAAGAATCTGTAGTAGCTGGTTTCAGAAAAAAACAAATCATATTAAATCAGTGTTATTTAATTTTATAGGTATTTAACTGTTTATTATGTTTTACCTTCTTTTTCTGATATAAACCCAATATCTATAAAGCTTATACTGACTCTTAATGGTATATAGCAAAGTTATATTTATGCTTATAATTAACTATAAAATTATATTGATAAAAGGAATACTAAGGGAGGGATATTTATTTATATAACAATGAAAAACACTGTACAATATAACACATAAACCAAGGTACAGTTAGTAGACTATAATGCTTATTTTCAGATAAAGCTATTAATATGATGCCAAGAATGGGGAACACAATTCCAAACATCTGGCAATATAACATTACATACTATCTATACATTACTATTACTAAAACAGTGAACTTTATATTCCTTCCATCATTTTCATTACAGTATCATTAGGTAAGTTAAAGAGAAACACATACTTTAGCTGGGTATCTGAACAGCTTCACGAATCCCAAGTCATCCCCTGTGGCTAGAACCATTTTGTCACTGGTGAGGCAGGAGGCGGTTACATCTGTGACTTCTCCAATTACTGGCCAAATTC
Organism: Apodemus agrarius; assembly: GCA_964023405.1. Classification (NCBI taxonomy): domain Eukaryota; kingdom Metazoa; phylum Chordata; class Mammalia; order Rodentia; family Muridae; genus Apodemus; species Apodemus agrarius. The sequence continues at coordinate 24,942,635 of OZ030011.1, read as the reverse complement.
CCTCAGTACATAAACCAAGTACACTTGTCCATGTTGCCCAACTAATTTTTTCCGCCTAAAAAAAAAATGTATGTATGTATACATATATCTGCTGTAAGATTCTAACATTTAATATACCAAGTCTACATATTTTTCCATCACAGTAAAAGTAAAGATTTAACAGGGAAATTGCTAAATCCTTAGCTGGTTTTGTAGCTTCCCAGCCCCATTGTCTGCAGAGAATCTCAGCATAATATCATTTAGGACATGCTGACTGTAAACATACTGTATGTCCTAACTTCTGAGCACACAGTGATAAGTCAAACTGCTTCTTCTCACAGATTACCCCAAAACAAGGCTTCCTGTGTAGCTAGTCTTTATTAATGGATTATAAACACAGTTTTCAATCAGTCTACAAATTAAGAAGTCTGATAACCTCTTTATAAAGCCTCTTCCATGTTACATTTGCTCATACCAACTAAAAATTAGTGATATAACAGGCATAAGACCGAGAATGATTTTCTTTCCCTCCTCTCCTCCACCCACCCCATCCCCATACACAGCTGTCAGAACAAGCGTCTTAGGTACAAAGGCTTCAAAAGCCACTGTACGCATGGTCTCCACTCCTCAGGCATGTCCTGCTTACCAGGGAATGCTTCTTGTCCTTTCAGGGCAGCGATTCAAGTGCAGCTAAGTATACAAGGTTCTACATTCTTTTAACTTTCTCTTTTTGAGACAAAGTCTCACTATGTAAGCCTTAACTAGCCTAGACCTCACTACATAGACCAGGCTGGCTTTGAACTCCTAAAGATCCAATTGCTGGAATTAAAGGCCTACACCATCAGGCCCAGATTCCTTCTTTTAAAGTGTATCTCTTTTTACCCATCTATTTCTCTACCTGGCCCAGTAAAATAAACTTGCCAGAAGAACTATTCAAATCCTGTGAGCATGAATGATCATCACATATAGATGAATGATGGGAAGGAGGCCTGTTTCCCAGCCACTGTCACATAAACATCACAAGTATCACCATCTTCCTACCTCCACACTGGGGATGGTTTGTTTTTTTCCTCTAGGAGCTTCAAAGAATAGCTGTTCTTTAGCACCAGTGTTGACCTGTAAAAGCTTTCCTTAAAAAAGAATTTAAAAATTACAGATATATTAAAGACACATGAATACAAATATCATCACTCTTAACTATAATTCCCAGAAAGAAAACATACCATAACATGTGATAAACATCTCACAGGATGATTGGAACTTGTGTAATTATTCCCTAGGGAGAACTGAAATGTTCCAGTCTAGAGACAAATTATCCTGGGCTAGCTTTAATCCCCTAAACTATGATTTACTACTTACTCACCTCTGCATGAGACCTAGCATGCTTGCTACTGTTAATTAGGTAAATCCTTTCAGGATAGTCAGAGTCCTCATTTCCACGAAGGCCAGCAGACAGCGTGAGGCCTAAAACATGGATTCCCTCTGCAGAGCCCACCTACCTGATTTACACACCAATGTCCGTTTTATCCTGAAAATTTTCTTTTTCTTTTCTTTTTTATCACAACCTCAATTTCCATTTCCTTCCATTCCCCACCACCTCCCCTTCCCCCTGCCTCATCCACTTCTCCTCCATTTCTCTTCAGAAAAGGGCAGGCTCTCCTATGAATATGAACCAGTCATGGCCTATCAAGTAGTGCAAGACGAGGTGTTTCCTCTCCTACTATAGCTAGACAATCTAGTAGGAGGAATGGGGCCCAAAGGCAGACAACAGAGGCAAACGCAGCTCCTGTCCCCACTGTTAGGAGTCCCACGTGAAGACCACACTACACAGCTGTAACACATGTGCAGAGGGCCCAGGTCAGCCCCATAAAGGCTTCCTGGTTGGCAGTGGGTCCCTTCAAATCCATACTCCTATGGACACTTGATCTTTGATGAAGAAGGCAAATATACAATGAAAAAAGAAAGCATCTTCAATAAGTGGTGCTGGTCTAATAAATGTACTTGTGAAATGTCTTGATTTATAACTTTCCTTGTTTTATGATTATGAAAACTTCCTTTGGAACATGGTACTTGGGGTAACCCGGGTCCATGTCCCCAAGTCATGGTCACTCCTATACGGCTCCAGAATGAGCTTAACTTTACCCACTGTGAAGTGATAGCTATATTTTTGCACAAATATTTATGTTTTGTTTACATTTTTACAGGAAAACTCAAGCTTAAAGCCTATATTTTGAGCCAGTCAAGAGACTGAGAAAGGTCAGAAGACTTATAAGTTCAAGGACTGCCTGGACTGCAGAATGAATTCAAGGCAAACCTATGGGATTTAACAAGACCCTGTCTGAAAGTGAAAAATAAGAAATGGGCAGGGACATAGCTCCGTAGCAAGAGCACTTGCATGGCATGGAAAGCCAGCTCCCTCTATAATGAATGCATTAACATCACTGCATTCTCTTAATCTCTAATTAAATAATTTCATTCATAAAAGGTTTATTTTTTATGTAGCTGATATTCTCACTGAAAAGAAACAAAACATTTTTTCTTGTGAAAATTGCTTGCTTAAATTGTGTAAGTATACAATTTAAGGATATTTGTGAAACCTTAACTTATAATATAAATTTTAAAATGTTAAAAAATATCCTTTAAAGTGAGGGCATTTAAAATATTTAATATTTGTCTGAAATTCTCAAACATTATTCGAATGTATGCTATGCACTCTGCAGAGAAGTACTCATTAACTACTATGCCATAAAATCATGGCAATTTTTTAGAAAAATATATGATATACTAAATAACGGAAGAAGTGATTTTGAAATCTTTACATTTCTATTTCTAAATTTGAAATGTGTGTAGTTTATCTGACAAAAATCGGGGCATTACAGCTAATTTCTTTCTTATATAAACTTTAGACTACTTTAGGAGGCCGCCATCTTGCCTCGGGTCACTGCAGACGGCTGGCAGCTGGGGCCAGGTGTGCAGACAGAGTCTGAGTCTAACATCAACTACCTCATCAGGCTCTTGCCTGCACCAGGTGGGGGGGTGGGGGGTGGGGGGGAAGGTGGGGTGGGGGGGATGGGGGGGTGTCAGTGCCTGGCTTACAGTGGAGGCAGCCATCTTGCCTTGGGGCACCAGAGGCAGCTAACCAGATGGAGCCAAGTGGACTGAGAGCACCACAATCTAGACTCCAGCAGTCCAGCCAGGGAAGCTCCAGTCCTGCAGGGAATCCCACAGTTAGACAGAGCCCCAAGACCCACCACCATCTTGGAGCTGGTAGCCTTACCAAGTCACCATAGAGAACCAACAGACGAGCCCAGATCGGTGGAAATAAAGAACTGATTCTTAAGAGCTGGCATCTAGACAGGCCAGGAGGAGACAGTGGGAGGACAGTTGTGTGCCCACCAGCAAGCTGGGAGGAGACTTGGGTCTGGCCCAGCAGAGCTGAGGAAGTAATTCAGAGCCTAGCAGTGGAAACCTTCCGGTTTCTACCTCAGGAACACGTACGTCCTCTGCGATAGCAGCGCCAAACGCCAGGCACAAGAGCTTCAAACACCAACCAGTAACAAGACCAACTAACTCCAGAGATAAACAGATGGCAAAAGGCAAACGTAGGAACGTTATTAACAGAAATCAAGGCAATATCGCAGTATCTGAACCCAATTCTTCAACCACAGCAAGTCCTGGATACCCCAACACACCAGAAAAACAAGATTTGGATTTAAAAGCACTGGTCATGATGTTGCTAGAGGAACACAAAAAAGACATAAACAAATCTCTTAAAGAAATGCAGGGGAACATGAATAGGTTAGAAGCCCTTACAATGGAAACACAAAAATCACTTAAAGAATTCCAGGAGAATATGGATCAACAGACAGAAGCCAAGAAAGAGGAAATGAAAAAATCACTTAAAGAAATGCAGGAGAAATTGAGTCAACAGGAAGAAGTCATGAAAGAGGAAACACAAAAATCTCTTAAAGAATTGCAGGAAAATACAAACAAATAAGTGAAGGAAATGAGCAAAACCATCCAGGATCTAAACACAGAGGTAGAAACAACTAAGAAATCACAAAGGGAGACAAATTTGGAGATAGAAAACCTTGGGAAGAAATCAGGGGTCATAGAAGCAAATATCAACAACAGAATACAAGAGATAGAAGTAAGAATCTCAGATGCTGAAGATACCATAGAAACCATTGACTTAACAGTCAAAGAAAATGCAAAATGCAAAAAGCTTGTAACCCAAAACATCCAGGAAATCCAGAACACAACGAGAAGACCAAACCTAAGGATTATAGGGATAGATGAGAGTGAAGATCTATAATTTAAAGGGCCAGCAAATATCTTCAACAAAATTATGGAAGAAAACTTCCCTAACCTAAAGAGAGAGATGCCCATGAATGTACAAGAAGCCTACAGAACTCCAAACAGACTGGACCAGAACAGAAATACCTCCCGTCACATAATAATCAAAACCCAAAACATACTAAACAAAGAAGAATATTAAAGGCAGTAAGAGAAAAAGGTCAAGTAACATATAAAGGAAGACCTATTAGAATCACACCAGACTTCTCACCAGAGACCATGAAAGCTAGAAGATCCTGGGCGGATCTCATGCAGACCCTAAGAGAACACAAATGTCAGCCTAGAATCTTGGAACACCAGACACAATCCACATACCAAATGATGTATGAGAAGAAGGAAGGAGTGGACCCTGGTTCTGGAAAGGTTCAATGCATCCGTGTAGGGGAATACCAGAACAGGGAAGTGGGAAGGGGTAGATGGGGGAACAGGAGGAGGGAAAAGGGCATATGGGACCTTTGGGGGGTGGGGAACCAGGAAAAGGGAAATGAAATGTAAATAAAGAATATATCCAAAAAAAAAAAAAAAAACTTTCAACTACTTTAAAGTTTACACTGCATCGCCAGCTTTACTGACAGTCTGAACTGCAGAGTACCGCTGTGAGCTGCATCCCGACTGCTGCTCTGCAGACTGTTCCAGAGCCTACGTGGCTCTCAGCAGCGCCTTACCTCTGCTGTCCCAGTCGATGTGGGTGACGTAGCTGGTTGCTCCTTTGCAAACCCCCACGCGTTTACTATTCGTCACGTTGTATATATCAACGAAGCTGTCATGGGATGCCACAGCTAGATATTTCCCAGAACCTACGACAGAAACATCTGTCCACATCTCCTACCCCAGGAAGGAGTTTCTGACTCTGCAACTAGAGGTAACTTTAGTATATTTAAGGGCAGTCTTAAGTGTCTCATAAGCTATACTATAATCAGGCCCATCTGTTAATATCAAATAATATACTTCAAGAACATTTATAACAAAATGAAGCACATTTTCTTAGTGTAACACATTAGATCAGTAGACAGAAAAAAATTTTTTTTCTTGAGACAGGATTTCTCTGTGTTACCCTGGCTGTCCTGGAACTCACTCTGTAGACCAGGTTGGCCTCGAACTCAGAAATCCACCTGCCTCTGCCTCCCAAGTGCTGGGATTACAGGCATGCGCCACCACTGCCCGGCCAGACAGCAAAATTTAAAGAGCCAATATGACCCAATTTTGATACAATCACTCCTTCTCCCAAATCCGGCTAAATGTATAGGGAAAATGGACCAAAATCAACATAAGAAATGTTTGTCTTATCGTTAGTAATTCCCACATTGCAGTGGGCTCTGAGTAGACAATGAATCAAAAAAAAAAAAAAAAGGCATAAAACTTAGTTACTTTCAAAAGCATTACTATATAAAAAATAGTTATTTGGCCCCTTTTATTTACAAACGTGAAAAACAAAAGTCCACCTAAAGTACCCTGACCCAAGTCATTTGGAAAATTAGTGGCATAAAGATTACGATTAAACAGACATTTGCACTTAGCAAGTTCAGGGCTTTTACACCTGACCTGCTGTCTAATCAAAAAGTAAAACCTTGAGGCGGGAGAGATGGTCAGTGGAAAGAGTACTTGCTATACAAACCTAAGACCTGATGTTTGGACCCTCAACCCATGTGAAAAGCTGGGCATGGCACAGCCTGTGACCCCAGCACTGTTGGGGTGGAGACGGGAGGACTGTTGAGCTCGCTGGCTGGGCTAGCTGCAGGTTCAGCGAGAGACATAGTATCAAAAGGAGTAAGATGGCTGATGGCCGATGGACACCAACTGTCCTCTGAGTTTACACACACATATACCACACACTGAAATCTCAATCTCTTCCTCCCTCCTGCCCTCCCTGTCTGTCTCTCTCTCTCTCTCTCTCTCTCTCTCTCTCTCTCTCTCTCTCTCACACACACACACACACACACACACACACACAAAGAGAAAGAGAGACAGAGATAGAGACCGAGAAACAAAGACAAAGAAAGTATGGTCTAAGGTAAAATAAATTAGAAAAAATTTACACATTGATACATTTACTCAGTGCTGCTAATAATCAAATACAAATGCAATGCGACCTCACCAGGTGAAAACCGGATGTCTGAAATAATATCTTTCCTGTGGTGAAAGGACACAAGATCCTCTAGAGTGTCTGCATTGGCCATTAAGAAGCTTCCGTCATTGAGACCTACAGCTAAAGCTTTTCCATCAGGGGAAAAGCAGCAGCACCTCCCACCTGAAAGAGAAGGAAAGCATCAGGGAATGTCTGCCCTGCATACATGTTTAAACTATGTGCTTTAAGGACCTTTAATTATAAAGAGGAACTTGTATGTATTATGGCCTCAAATCAACATAAAAAAGAAGTCAAGACATTCTGTTAAAATAAACTGGCTTCTAAACCTAAGAAAAATGTACTGTTATTTACCTCAACGAAAAGGTAATGAAAAAGAGAGAATTTAACCAATAAAAAGCCAATAACCTAAGGGAAGACTGGGGGTGAGGGGTGGGAGGTAAATTCGATCCTTAAATGTTCTATTCAATCAAAAATTTAAAAATGAGGTCATCTTTATAAAAATGCTTCAGAAATTAAAAATTAAAAAGGACACTAGGCAATTATTACTTTAAGCTAGAAAGATCTGTTTCAAAACTATACACGAGTAATATTAATATTGTTTATTTTACTGATATTGTTCATTTCAAGAGAAGTCAGAGCCACATTGATGAATAAGAGATAATAATGTGCTTAACCTGACAGCAAGATATTTGGCAAGGTTAGGCACACTCCTAAAGCTTCCAGTACTAGCATGTAATCTGAGGGATGGGTTGAGGCAGAGACAGACTGAAAATCCGACTGAAGGGGGAATAATCATCTGATCAAGCATACATTGATAATGAAGAATCTAGGAATGATTGCTGCAACCTGAGAGTCAAGAGACAGTGATGACAGACAGCAGCAGAGGAAGGCACAGGGATGGACAAGTATGCAGACAGACTTGGTGGGGAGAGAGAAAGGCGAGAGCCCAGCTCACACTTCCTCCTCAGCAGTGACACATTTACTGAGATGAGTACATGTATGCATCCCTTTAGGTAAGAATTTGTAAACGAAACTCAATGGACATCATGATGAAAGCTATCTGACATGTTAATACTTCTCAAGAGGACATGCTAGAGATACAAACATGGGAAATGATAGTATGTGGTGGTTATAAACAAAAATCAGGATAGAATTTGTCATTTATTCCCACTGAACCCCCAAATCATACTTCTTTTCCCTGCAATATGATATTATAGCTAAATCCTCTGTATAGTCTTGCTTTGTCAGACAACTTGATTTTGTCAAGAACACACTGGAGAGGGAAAGCCATTAATAAAATTATGCAGACAGGAGCTGGAGAGATGGCTCAGCGGTTAAGAGCACTGACTGCTCTTCCAAAGGTCCTGAGTTCAAATCCCAGCAACCACATGGTGGCTCACAACCATCTGTAATGAGATCTGACTCCCTCTTCTGGAGTGTCTGAAGATAACTACAGTGTACTCACATATAATAAATAAATAAATCTTTTTTTAAAAAAGGAAGGAAACATATATTAAAAAAAAAAAAAAGATTATGCAGACAATGCAGTTATCTGCAATGGAAACTTTCCACAAGTATGGTCCAGAAACTCCAAACTGCTACTTGACATGACAGCAGCAACCTGTTATCCTGTGGGGAGCCTCTGGCCAAGTATGTTGGTTAGTTTTTCAATTAGACACAAACTAGAGTCATCTGAGAAGAGGGAATGTTAACTGAGAAAATGTTGCTATCAGATTGCCCTGTGCAAGCCTGTGGGGCCTTTTCTTGATTGATGATTGATGTGGGAGGCCCAGCCCACTGTGGGAGGCCCAGCCCTGGACAGTGGTCTTAGGGTGTGTAAGAAATCAGGCTGAGGAAGCTGCGAGGAGCAAGCCAGTAAGCAGCACTCCTCCGCTGATCTTGCTTCAGTTCCTGCCCTGACTGTCCTTCCTGATGGACCCCAGCTTTTGGTCATGGTCTTTATCACAGTAATAGAAACCAAATAGGACAGGACTGAATTTGATTGGTCAGAAATACTCTTGTTTGCATGACTGTGATTCATGTGACCCTTATTTGTATGGCAGAAATTGCACAACTGGAAACTGCAAGCACAATGGGGCTCATATGAGCCCCCACACTACACACTAGCCAATATGGACTGCCTTCCTTTACATGGTATGAATACCATGCCAGGAAACTGTACACGACGCAGCTCGATCCAATCACTTAAGAACTGTAGATATGATTCCACACCTTACACTGCAGACAGTGTTCTAGTTACTGCCCAGTGTGATGACCTTTGCACATGTTCAGTACGCTATGCTTCCTATTGCCTAATTCCTTCCCCACTAATGTAGTCCCTGCTCCACTACCAGAGGGAACCTGCAAAGCCAAAAGTGAAGAAAGGGACTTTGCTTCTTTCTTCTAGAGCACCGGAGCCAGGAGATGGATTTACAGGGTTGAGGGGGGCTGTAGACACCAGTGCTATCATAGCAGAGGCTTTCTTAGACTAGCCACGGCCTACATCTTCTGGAAAACTCCTTTATTCCTAGCAGGAGGGTACAGGGTATAGTGACATCAAGGCCTTTTCCCCCAAAGAGATCTGAATTGCACCCTGAGGTGGCTAGTACTTCCTCTGTTCATCCCTTTTTCACTGTCTCCACTGTCTCTACAGTTACATCTGCTTTTTTCAGTTGCTCCTTTTATATCCTCTAGAACCCTCTCTTACACCCTTAGTAACTAACTGTCTTTTAGTGGTTATCACTTTGTTACCTCGGGCTGAGCACTCTGAGCCCTTGCCACCAGGAAATGGAATGTTAGTAATTGAAAACATGCACAAGCACCATAGTTAGCCAAGCTGTCTGCTGCTGAATGTGGCTGACAACCGTTTACGGCCACAGGGAGCCCAAGTGGCCCGACATTTGAATGCCTTGCTAATGGTAATTACCAGGTGATATTCAAGAGATTCTGAGTGCACAAATCCTACACAGAGAGAAGTAAACAGATCAGGTCTTAGGTGGTCAGCACAAGTCAGAGCAGTCAAAGTAGTTAAAGCTACCACAGAAAGTTTAAAGGAATTCCTGACAGCCAATGATCCATAAAAAATTAAACACAAATTTACCATTATGGGTAAACGATTATAATGTCAATTTAATTACACAGCTTCATCATATTTCTTCTATGAAAGCTAGACACTGAATGGAACTCTGAATTTTGAATGTGAACATTTGGCTGGATTCTGACAAAACTGAGATTTTGAATTTCATAACTCTGAGTCTGGCTTGCCAACACTTTTAGTTTGCTTTTTTCTGTACCTGGGAAGTCTGACCTGAAGCAGCTAGTTTCAGGTGAGAAAGAACTCTCACAATCTCCCTGTGTTGACTGTCACTAGACTCATAGCTTGGGTCAAAATATAGCATTCTCTAGAGCAAGGATGGGCAAAACAATTCCTATATTTATAAGCCACAGAAGAACCAGCCCTGCTGTAGCAGTGCAGCAGCCTTAGACGACACAGCAGAGGACACGGCTAGGACCCATTCAACTTCATTCTTTGCTGAATCAGGCAGGACAGATGGAGAAAACAAAACATCCTTTATGACCAAAATAGAGGAGGGGGTTTCAAGCAGGGTACGAAAACAGGGAACATTATGGGCACATGGGAAGGAAAAGGAGCCTCCCACCCCAGAGTCTCCTTGAAGCCTCTTGCCAGCTAAGAAGCAAAAATTCCAACACAATAGATAATATTTGATATGAGTTGTCAACATAGACAATGTTTCTTTTATTTGTGAATACTTTTAAATAATGTTAAAATACCAATGGCCTAAGTTGGTATACTTAAGCCATTATAACCTCAGATAAGGCTTTTCCTTTCACAGATACCTTCTGGGACCCTCAAACAAGAAAATTGCTTCTACTTTCCTATATCCCTGTAGCCTACATTACAGATTGCAATCCTGCTGGGCCCCATGGGAACCTCCCTAAGATTATAAAGTTCTTAGCAATTCTTTGTACATAGTAGATTCAGACTCTCCAAAAGTCACTGAAGTGTGCCTTCCTTAGAGAAGCCCACAATCACACTTGGGTGTGTCTTTCTTCCCAAGTATCCTCTTTTAAGCTTCATGCTTTAACATCATGTTAAAATCTCTTAAGAGGACACAACTCTGTTTCATACTAGCTCTTCCTGAAAAACTATTTTCTGCAGTAGGAATGTATGAAAAGATTTGTGCCACCTGTTCATTTCCACACATTTCCAAGCCTAGTATTTTATATGACGTTTTATTACTGGGAGCAAGGACAGAGGGACATAGCTCTATACTGTCACCTTTGGTAGCCTGAGAAATTTATTTTCAGAAACCTCAACTTGCACAAACCCATGAATCTTGACCTTGATGCAGAAAAGAAATAACAATTATTAAAATGTGCTAACAAATTAAACAACGGTAAGAGAGTTTATCTTTTTTTTTTTTTTTTTTTTGGTTTTTCGAGACAGGGTTTCTCTGTGTAGTCCTGGCTGTCCTGGAGCTCACTCTGAAGACCAGGCTGGCCTCGAACTCAGAAATCCGCCTGCCTCTGCCTCCCAAGTGCTGGGATTAAAGGCGTGCGCCACCAACGCCCGGCTGGTAAGAGAGTTTATAAAGGAGGGGTCTCCATTAGAGAGAGACAGGGATGTGGGGCTAAAAAGAGACAGGAAGCATGGGTGAAGAAAGATATGGAAAGATGGCAAGAATCCAAAAACAGACATTCCATAAAAATTCTAAATTGATTATAATTAAAAACTAAAACATCAGGGTACACGAGCTGTTGTTTTGTTGTTGTTGTTCTTGTTGTTGATATGGGTTCTTACTATATGGCTCAGGCTGGCCTGAAAGTTGAAATCATACCATCTCTACAGAGATTACAGGTAGGCATCAGCAGGTCAACAAAAGAAACTGTTAATGGGAACTTTCCAATGTGTCATTTAAAAAGGAAGTACAAAGGCTGGTAAGTATTCAGGATATATTAACTTCTCAAACCTTACGAATATGAACATTAAGTCATATTGTATATTTAAATTCTATTTATTCTTTGATTGCTATGAAATTGAGTTATTCACCAACATTTTTTCTTATACAGCTCATTTATATCAGTGTCTCATAACTAACTCAGCATGACATCAATAATCTTTTTTTTTCTATTTTTATTATTTTATTTATTTATATTCTCATTTCTCCCCTCTTGGTCCCTCCTCCCACAGTTCCTCATCCCCATTCCTCCTCCCTGTTGCCTCTGAGAGGGTGCTCCACAACTCCAGCCCCCAGGCCTCTCCCTTCTCTGGGGCCTCAAGTCTCTCAGGGATTAAGCACATTTTCTCCCACTAAGGCATGACCAAGCAGACCTCTGTTAGATTTGTGCCAAAGGCCTTGGACTGGCCTGTGTATGCTCCATGTTGGTGGCTCAGTCTCTGGAAGCTCCCTGGGGTCTGGGTAAGTTGAGACTGCTGGTCTTCAAAGGCCTGACACTACTACTGATGCTATGATAAGCTAAAGTCGGGAGTCTGGCATAGCTGTCCCCTGAGAGGTTCTACCAGTAGGTGACTGAGATGGGTCCAGATACTTAATATAGCCAACATTGGACTGAGGTCAGGGGGCCACTATGATTCAATTAGGGGAAGAACTTATTATAATAACTTAACAATGTCATTATATTAACTTAAGCAGTTGTCACACATACCACCAGAAATGATGGCTGATACCCTTAATCCCAGCACTCAGGAGGCAGAGATAGGCAGAGCTCTGTGAGTTTGAGGTCAACCTCAACTTTAGAGAGTTAGAGGCCAGCTAGGAAGAAATAGTGAGATTTTTGTCTCAAAAAAGAAAATTTCACACGTATCCTTTCAAACTGTGAAAACCAACTTTTCCTCTTGAACTAATGTTGAATAAAATAAAGATAACTAAGTAACAGTATTTAAACACTGAAATACAGAAATCACAAGTTTTGCATGAACCTAATGCAAAGATGTACTCCCAGTGGGAACCACTAGCACTGACAGAGAGTTTTCCCAATATTAACAGAAAATAAAAGGCCACATACTCAGGAAGCATAAAGCAGATGAATTCAAGTAAACCCAGACACATGTTCAATACTGGTGAACTACAGAACTGTAAGGAAAAGCAGAAGAGAATAACACCAACTCTAGACTAAGAGCTCCAGAAGCAATTCTAAGAATTCAAAACTGAACCAACTATCAAAATAAGTTTGTACTATTAGACAAGTGAGGACAATACTCCATTCCAGTTGGCATTCCACTGTTAAAAAAGAAGTTGAGCAACAGAAATGACACAGTAAATTCACCCTGCCTTGGATCTCTCCCACGATCCTATCCTTGGAATGACATAGGTGCAGCCCAAGGAAGATGAGGGAATTTCCAAAACGCTTTGCAAGAGACATTCTATGGCTATTTGTGAACATCAGAAGACTGATGGCTTAATCTTTATTTAAGTCTGAGAGCCTCTTACCCTTCTTCAGTTTCCGGACTGCCAACATACAATGACTAGGAGAGAGATCCCATATTCTTAAGGTCTTATCATCACTTACAGTAGCACAGATGGGCAGATAAGGATGTGTGGCCAAACCCCACACCTCTCCTTCCATGTGTCCCTATAAAGAAAACACAGTTAATCTCAGCGTAATCTGAAAATACATGAATCAGAGGAGGAGCTCCACAGACCCACTCACTAGGAAAACTGAAAAAGATCTCTAAGTTCAGTAAAGCCTTGACAAGGTTTTAAGGAGACCGAAAAAATGAAAGAAAGTTTACTAAGGGAAATCTAGTGCACGTTGGTGACATAGCAGTGGCATGTGTACTGGAACCTACCCACTCTTCCCTGGCCACAACTTCACAACTCACCTACTTGGAAACCAAATAGACTCCTGCAACCAACAACACCTGCTTTACCCTCAACTCCTGGCTGGAGGGCCAGCTTCTGAGGAGGGGCAGCATAGCATCCTACCCTCCTGCGTACTGGAGGATAAATTCCTGTTGTGCACAGCAGGCAAGTGGAAGCTCCATTTTCCCCAAGGCTCTATTGTAGATATCAGCTCTCCCTTAGTGAAATGCCACTGAGAATGCTGAAGCCCTGTTGTAACTCAAGGAGACTTGAGATCACTTCCACCATACGCACTTACCCCCTAAAGTCAATAACACCCAGAAGCAACACCCCCCACGCCCCCCCACCCCACCCCCACCCCACCATGCTTGCACTTGACTCCAGAGACCTGACTTTGCCTCTGGGCAAACTGACTGGTCTATGTTTTTTTCCAATTGTCATATGATCAGAGTTTAACAAACTCTTCCCAACATAACAGCCTTCACTGGTCTCAAGAGTACATGTAAAGATGACTGTTTTCTGCATTCTGCTATAAAACCAGTTTAAGAGTAGGAGCTTTTTTTCTTCTCAAACCATTAGGCACTACTTCCCAAGTCATTTTATGAATACCACAGCCAGTTAAGAAAAATACAAAGCAACAACCCTAACCAGGAGCACTAACATATTATTAATTAACAGACTTCAGCACATGTAAAGACAACCATACAAGGCAACCAGGAAAGCAAGGCTGTCAAGCCTCAAAATAAATTAATACAATAACTGCTACAGAATAAAAATCAAACACCATGATCATCCCAAAAGACAAACAAAAAAGCATACAATAAATCCCTCATGGCCCATGATTAAACCACTTAATAAACTAGGAATTAAACTATGATTCTCCATCTTAGTAAAGAACATTTGTGAAAATCTATACTTTCATTATGAAAAATCTCATGCCTATACTACTATTACTCAGGAAGCTGAGGCAGGAAGATAGCTGCAAATTCAAGGTGAGCCTAATATGCATCCAGGCAAGCCAGGATGATCAACAAAACCATGTCTTAAAATAAGAAAAGAAGGAAAGGAGAGGAGAAAGGAAGAGAAGAGAGGAAGGGAGGAGGGAGGGAGGATGCTTTACTTTATGATAGCTTTCCTTAGGTAGGGAACAAAACCAGTAACATCTGTTCTCACTGCTTATATTCAATGTTACATTGCAAGTTTCAGCCAGAGCAACTAGCTAAGTAAAAGAAGTAACTGCTATCCAGAATTAACATGAGAAAGTGAATAAATTATTTGTAGATGAAATGATCTTGTATATAAAAAATGGTAAAGAATCTACTGCAAAACCTTTAGAACTAATACATGAAATTAGCAAGTTTATAGGTCCTTGTTTCCATTACAGGATGAATACAAAATCAACTGTACTATATACTAGCAAAGAATAATCTGAAAATAAAATTGAGAAAATATTGTTTAAGATAACATTAAATTAGGGACAAGCTTAACAAAATTAAGACTATACAGTGAAAACCACAAAGTCTTGCTCCTAATAAGTTAGAGATCACAATAACTAAAGAGATATCTCATGCCCATGAGAACTGGACACCATTAGGACAGGCTGAGTCACAGAGAGCACTGCTACAAACACTGGTGTCTTCTGATGTCCTGTTAGGGATTATACGCTCCCATACTTTTCAGCTAGAGTAAGTTTATGTTTTGTATATTTCTATTCTGAAGAGGCTCTCAACATTTTCTTCCTTATTCTTACTTTATCTTCTAGGTACTTTTGTAAAAGCCAGAATTTTGTGCAAAATGTCCTATCAAAGAATGGATTATAATTATAAAAAATTTACATTTTATCTAGATCTTTTCTATCATTATAAAAATTTCATTTCTCCCTTCCTTCCCTTCTTTCTTTTTTTCTTTCTTTCTTTCTTTCTTTCTTTCTTTCTTTCTTTCTTTCTTTCTTCCCTTCCTCCTTCCTTCCCTCCCTCCCTTCTTAGGTATTTTCTTTATTTATATTTCATTTTATATTTAATATTTTCTTAGTGTAGGTTTTACATCTTTTAACCTTAAAATTCCTGGTCATTGGAATAACCAGTGGGAAGGATCAGACAGTGAAGAACATGCCTCCAAACCTGACATTCTGACTCTGATTTCCAAGAATCCATGGCAGAAGAAGAAAACTAACTCCCCCAACTTGTCCTCTGACTTCCACACATGCTGTAGCATGTGCATTGCTCCCAGAATCCATGAATACATGGAAATAAATAATAAAAATACCAGTTATTATATAGTTTTATTTTATGAGTAGTATTATATGTAATATTTTATTCATATTGCTACTAGAAATACCATTGGTTTGTTAGTTTGCTTCTTTCTTCCTTCCTTTCCTTCCTTCCCTTCCCCTTCGTTCCTCCCTCCCTCCCTCCCTCCCTCCCTTTCTTCCTTCCTTCCTTTCTTTCTTGGTATTTTCTTTATATTTCAAATGTTATCCCGTAGCCGGGCGTGGTGGCGCACGCCTGTAATCCCAGCACTTGGGAGGCAGAGGCAGGTGGATTTCTGAGTTCGAGGCCAGCCTGGTCTACAGAGTGAGTTCTAGGACAGCCAGGGCTATACAGAGAAACCCTGTCTCGAAAAAACAAAAAAGAAAATGTTATCCCGTTTCCTGGTGTCCCCTCCCCAAAGCCTCCATCCCATCCTCCCTCCCCCTGCTCACCAACCCACCCACTCCCACTTCCTTGTCTATATGTTAATTTTTAAACTCATCATATTATAGAGGCCCTATCAGTTTTAATAATTTTTCAATTTATTATCTCAGTATTCATGGTATATAGTTATATCTGAAACTACTACTGTTTTTCTACCTATTTGAAGCAATTAAACCTTTACTTGATCTCTTTCACTGGATTCACTAAGCTTTCACATACATGATTAGACAATAATAGCCAAGGCAGGTTATTGCGTATCTTAAAGCCAAGAAGCTAAAAAGACATTAAAATCTCACCATATAATAAATATAACATACTAGGATAGGTGTGACTCAGTGGTACAGTATGTATTCAGCATGCATGAGGCCCTGGCCTAAATGCCTAGCATCATTTTTTAAAAAGACATATTGAGAACAGTTTTAATTAGGAGTCCATTAGGACAGCATCCATACTAGGTTACTATGTAAACAACCTGAAAGCCAACATCAATACTAAGATGAAACTAGATAATTTACCAAACATAAGTCCCCAGTGGTCTCTAATCAAAGATCTGACAATTGCAAACTGCCAATAATGTCAAGATAAGGTTAAGAATTTGAACCAAATGTATCTTTGTCTTCTGCACCTAGCTGTCAAGAGCGTGGTGCCCATGCTGAGACCCAGCTCCTCAAATCTCTTCTGACTTTGAGTGCAGTCCACTGCACAAATACTTTAGTGCTCAAATAAAGTCTATTCAGTTTATTTTATTTAAAATGTCCCCTCTCTTCTTTTTTTCTTTTCTTTTCTTTCTGTTTTTTTTTTTTTCCAAGACAGTGTTTCTCTGTGTGGCCCTGGCTGTTCTGGAACTCACTCTGTAGTCCAGGCTGGCTTTGAACTCAGAAATCCACCTGCCCCTGCCTCCCAAGTGCTGGGATTAAAGGCATGTGCCACCACCGCCTGGCTAAAATGATGTCCGCAGTTTTAAGATAGTATATTTATTCATTTATTCTTTGAGGATGCCATACATATTCACAATGTATTTTGATCATATCCCTGTCCAACTATTCTCAGATCGCCATTCCACTAAATTTTTTTTATCTTAATAGAGATTATTTGTGATTTCTAGATCTTTTCTTATGGCATTTAAAAAAAGTAACTCCCCTGTATTCATATCTAAAAGAATATTTGTAGTGCTACTGCCTGGGATCTCATAGATGCGTAAATTACTTTGACTAGCCAGATATGTAGTACATGCATAGCCTAAGAGGAAGATCATGAGTGGAAGGCCAATCAATTTTATACACACACACACACACACACACACACACACCAGAAACTCCACAATGATTTTATTATTATTTTTTTAATTTTAAAGGCATATTCTATGGGTGAAATTAACAAGCTATCACTAGTATATTTTTGCCTCTTACATAATCTTACTGACAGGATATTAACAATAAAGCACTAAATAAAGCACTGACAGTGCTCTGTGTGTGCTCTTTGTTATCCTAACAGGAATGAAACAGATAATTAAAGACACATGAATGTAAGGAGGCAGAAGTGGAAGCAGGGGCAAGTGGATCTCCATAAATTTGAGGCCAGTCTGATCTACATAGCAAATTCCAAATCAGCAGGCCACAGAGAGACTCTGTCTCCCCCCCCCCAACAGGGTTTCTCTGTGTAGCCCTGGCTGTCCTGGAACTCACTCTGTAGACCAGGGTGGCCTCGAACTCAGAAATCCACCTGCCTCTGCCTCCCAAGTGCTGGGATTAAAGGCGTGCGCCACCACCACCCGGCGGAGACTGTCTTAAAAAAGTTTATTTCTAGCCAGGCGGTGGTGGCGCACGCCTATAATCCCAGCACTTGGGAGGCAGAGGCAGGTGGATTTCTGAGTTCAAGGCCAGTCTGGTCTACAAAGTGAGTTCCAGGAAAGCCAGGGCTATACAGAGAAACCCTGTCTCAAAAAAAAAAAAAAAAAATCCAAAAGACCAAAAAAAATTATTTCTGAATTTTTATTAGCTTCTTTTTACTGATAAATGTTTTCAGTAATACAATTTTAGTCTATAATCATACTATCCTTTTTCACTTCTTCAAGGTATAAACTTAATACTTATTTAACCAAAGAGTTTCAAATGACTTATGTTTAGCAAATGGGCTCCAAAAAGTAAAACTAAAACATGAAATGAGTTCCTCATTATAACTAGCTTTGTCCCATTGATTTCATAATTAGTGATAGAATTTTACTTCAGTATTGTCACTTATTCTACATGTGAACATGTGTTATTCATTTACTGGTTTTGTCTAGTCTGTGTGCTAACTGTCTCAATGCATATCAACATTGAGACATATCTATCCCCTCACTCATCTTGCATTGATTTACCCATGTCAGCTTTGCTTCTCATGTACGTGAACTGTAAAGGAAGAAAAGGACACATTAACATTTCAGGTACCTGGACCAGAAGAGTGATTGGGCCACTTTTATCCACTTCTAATATCTCACCATTCTTTGTGCCAACTAAAATATGACCATGTCCTAATGAAATGGCACGTATAGATGGGTTATCTTCCAAGAGCAGACCTGAAATATTAAATGGGAAAATTCTTAAAGGTATGAAGTAATTAAGGTAATTCATGAATATGTATTTTTCCACTTATAGTATTTGATGGTAAAAAAAACTCACATTATAAAGTTCTATCTATATTTTAGAAACTCCAATGATGTACTGCATTTCCTTCAACCATTCAATTTGTTAATCTTAGAGCATAACAACATGTAATTCTGTTCTACCCAGATCCCACACTGCCATTTCAATAACTACCTCTCTGCTCCATACGTTAGCAAGTCTTCATCTTCTTCCTGCCCCCTAGGCTATGTATAACACCCAGATCAGGAGTCCTAACAGCATAAGCAGATCCCTCTGTCTAGCGTGTTCTAGGTAGGCCTTCGTAACATATCAGTAAGCATGGCAGGCCTAGCTCTTGTGACAGTTCTTGTGTGCGGTTATAAGGAAGGGAGAATTTGAGAAAGGAATTAAACTTCTGAAGGGGGAAGTGAGGATAAAGTGTTTCAGATTTGAAATGTGAGCATGGTTCTGTCACTGGAGGGAAGTACAGACTATAGAAAAGTTAAAGCTTGCAGAAAAGGCCTTGAGGTCGGAGGGAATATGGCACAGTCCCTGAAAGGAAGAAATGCACAGAAAGAAAAGACAAGAAAGACCTGTGAGGCTATAGTGGAGGCCAGCACAGTTCCCTCCTTGCACAGTGGGTTCAGGAACTGACATCAGATGGTCAGGCTTGTTCAGTAAGCACAAATTCTGCCTGACAACAATTTCCTAGATGCTGATAAGTATAAGAGTTAAGAGTGTCATGGTGAGTTAGTACTTCATCAAATACACCAGAGAAAGAAGGATGATGACTCTGGTATCATGATTTCTATTTAATTCTGATGGTTATAAAGCATACTGATGAATAATTAGTCTTTTCTTGAACAACAGACAAAATATGAAACCACCTTTAGATCCTGGGGCTAAATCAGCTCTTTTTATAGCATAGGTCTTGAGACATCTTTCAAAGGAATCATCCCAAAGGGCTACCACGCCATCTTTTCCTCCAGTTACAAATCCCTATGAAAACAAAGGGATCCAGTTAGTCAAGACCAAAATACAACCAAAACAACTAGCTGCTTTATATTGAAAACTATAGAGAAAACAGTGTAGCCAAAAGTCTTCTGACTAACAGGGATTCAGTACAAGAAGTTTAACAGTATGAGCCTCTATTATAGTTTCCAAACATCAACACAGAATCTATAATGGTATCCATAGTGATGCTAGGATACCGTTTCAGTAGTGGGTGGTGAGAGACATGTGCCACTATCATACTTTCAGCAATCACAAACACCCGTCTAAAGCCTCCTACTTCACCTTGGAAAGAAGGAATGGCAACGGCACTGAATAGGATGTAATTATATAGACAGCACTTACATAATGTTGACACATAACAGGGCTTAATAGAATAAGCTTTTAGTTTCCTTTCCTTCATAATAATTTGTGTGTGACTGAGAAAGAGAGAGAAAGAGAGGGATATGTGAGGGGGAGAGGGGAGAAGAGGAGGGAAGGAAGGGGAAGGAGAGTGGGAAGGGAGAGGGAGCGGGAGTATAAGTATGTGTGTGTGTGTTTCTGTAAGGTCAGAGGACAGCTCTCCTTCCACTGTGTGTTCCAGGGACTAAACTCAGGCTGCCAGACCTGTGCAGCCAGTACTATACATGCTGAGCCATCTCACCAGCCTTTCCTTTCCCTGCTCTCTTTCTTTTCCTTTCCTTTCCTTTCCTTTCTTTTCTTCCTTCCTTCCTTTTTCTCTCTTTCTTTTTCTTTGTCTTTTACTTTTAGACAGGGTCTTGTGTAGTTCAGGCTGGCTTTGAGCTAGTTGTACAACCAAGTCTGACCCTGAACTTATGATCCTCCACCCTCACCTTCGTAGTGCTGGGTTGTAGGGAAGTGCCACTATGCCATTTAAAGTGTTTTTAAGCAGCATACCTACTATTTCATATCATATTTAGGGATTTAGGAAGAAAGAACAAAAGAGACCATGGTTGGGTAGCCCAGCTAAGTAGAAAGCAGTGCTCCTTTCATGATAGCTATATTTTTTAATAAAACGTCCTTAGGTTACTTACTTTCTCCAATGCATGCATACTGAACACAGGCCCATCATGGGCTTTAACTGTTTTTACAAGAAAGACATCTCTCCAGATGCACACATCTCCTGTGGATGTTCCAGAAAAAGCCATCTCTTCAGTCCATCCATACACCGCACACATCATTGTATCGTTTTTCCCCAGAGTGCCTACGTAGCCTTTTCTTCCAATTAATCCTCCCCCTGGGTCATAAAAAAATGTGAAAGTACTGCTTTCAAAATGTCCACAGTTAAAAAGAACAGTTTCATGTAACAGTATAGAGAATAAAAAGAAAATTATCAATCAACTTGGGGGAATATTTTATATCATAAAAACTAAGTTTTAGTAACTTGTTAGAGTTTTTAATAATACTTGTCAAAGATTTTTATGACTTATTTAAGGAACGTTTTTAAAAGACCAATACAGGCCCACACCAACAGCCTGCATGCCTCCCAGGAGGTCCACAGTAATCAGGGACACAGGAAGTCTGCTCTAACCAGAGACACAAGAGGTCCACCCTAACCAGAGACTGCAATGCCTGCCTCCAAGGAGGCCAGCTAACATCAGAGATAACCAGAGGGACAAAGCCAGCACAAGACCATAATCAACAGAACTCAATGCAATCAGGTACCACCAGAACCCAGTTCTCCCACCACAACAAGCCCTGGCTACCTCAACAAGCCTAAAAAGCAAGATAATGACTTAAAATTCCATCACATGATGATGATAGAGACCTTTAAGGAGGATATAAAGAACAACCTTAAAAAATTACAGGAAAACACAGATAAATAGGTAGAAGCCCTTAAAAAGGAAACACATAAATCTCTTTAAAAAATACAGGAAAATACAATCAAGCAGATGAAGGAATTGAACAAAACAGTCCAAGAACAAAAAATGGAAATAGAAACAATAAAGAAAACACAAAGGAAGACAACCCTGGAGATGAACAACTTAGGAAGGAGATCAGCAGCTACAGATGCAAGTGTCACTAACAGAATACAAGAGATAGAAGAGAGAATCTCAGGGCTAGAAGATACCATAGAAAATATGGACACATTGGTTAAAGAAAATACAAACTGTAAACAGCTCCTAACCCAAAATATCCAGGAAATTCAACACACAATGAAAAGATCAGATCGAAGAATAATAGGAATAGAAGAGGTTGAAGAATCCTAACTCAAAGGACCAGAAAACATCTTCAACACTACAGAAAAAAACCTTTTTCTAATCTAAAGAAAGAGATGGGGCTGGAGAGATGGCTCAGCAGTTAAGAGCACTGACTGCTCTTCCGGAGGTCCAGCGTTTAAACCCCAGCAACCACTCGGTGGCTCACAACCATCTGAAATGAGATCGGATGGCCTCTTCTGGTATGTCTGAGGACAGCTACAGTGTACTTACATATAATAAATAAGTTAAACAGTTTAAAGAGGGGGGGCATAAATGGGCAAGAAGCCTACAGAACATCAAATAGATTGGATAGAAAAGAAAATCCTTCTACCACATAATAGCAAAAATGTTAAATATGCAGAACAAAAAAAGTATTAAAAGCTGCAATGGGAAAAGGCCAAGTAAAATGTAAAGGCAGACCCATTAGAATTATACCTGACTTCTTAACAGAAACTCTTAAGTCCCAGAAGATCCTGGACAGATGCCATCTAAGAGAATACAAATGGTAGCCCAGGATACTCTATACCCAGCAAAACTCTCAATCACCATAAATGGAGAAACAAAGATATTCCATGACAAAACCAAATTTAAACAATATCTTTCTACTAATCCAGCCCAACAAAGGATACTAGAACAAAATCTCCAATACAAGGAGGGTAACTATGTCCAAGAAAACACAAGAAATTAAATATTTCACAATAAAACCCAAAGAAGAGAATCACACACACACATAATACCAACTCCAGCAACAAAAATAAAAGGAACTACAATAATCTGTCTTTAATATCTCTCAACAACAATTCAACTCCCCAATAAAAAGACACAGGCTAACAGACTGGATACATAAATAGGACCCAGCATTTTGCTGCATACAAGAAACACACCTCAGTGACAGAGCCAGACAGTATCTCAGAGTAAAAGGATGGAAAACAATTTCCAAACAAATGGTTCAGAAAAACAAGCTGAAGTTGCCACTCTAATATCCAACAAAATAGACTTTCAACCAAAAGTTATCAAATGAGATGGGGAAGAACACTTTATATTCATCAAAGGGAAATTCCACCAAGAAGTCTCAATTCTGAACATCTACTCCCCAGATGCAAGGGCACCCACAACCGTAAAGAAACGTTACTAAAGCTCAAAGCACACATTGAACTCCACACAATAATAGTGGGAGACTTCAACACCCCACTCTCACCAATGGACAGGTCATTGAAACTGAAACTCACCAGAGATACAGTGAAACTAATAGAAGTTATGAGCCAAATGGATTTAACAGATGATTTCATCTACAAATGTTCATCTACAGAACATTTCATCCCAAAACAAGAGAATACACCTTCTTCTCAGAACCTCAGAGAAACTTCTCCCAAATTAACCATATAATCGGACAAAAACCAAGCCTCAACAAAGAGAAGAAAATTGAAATAATCCCATGCATTCAATCGGGTCACCACAGACTAAGGCTAGACTTCAGTAATGACAAAAACAGAAAGCCACATACTCATGGAAACTAAAAAACTTTGTGCTCAATGATAACTTGGTCAAGGAAGAAATAAAGAAATCAGGGACTTAATAGAATTCAATGAAAATGAAGACACATCAATATCCAAACTTATGGGACACAATGAAAGCAGTGTTGAGAAAAATTTATAGCACTAAGTGCCTTTGTAAAGAAATTGGGAAAATTCTATATAAGCAGTTTAACAGCACTCATGAAAGCTCTAGAACAGAAAGAATCAAAGGCACCCAAGAGGAGTAGATGCAGGAAATAGTCAAACTCGGAGCTGAAATCAACCAGGTAGAAACAAAGACAATTATACAAAGAACCAACAAAACCAAGAGCTAGTTCTTTGAGAAAATCAACAAGATAAACCTTCAGCCAAACTAACTAGAGGACACAGAGAGAGTTTCTAAATTAACAAAATCAGAAATGAAAATAGAGAACAGAAACTGAGGAAATTCAGAAAAATCATCATAAACCACTAAAAAAGCCTGTACTCTACAAAACTTGGAAATCTAGATGAAATGGATGATTTTCTAGACAGATACCATGTACCAAAGTTAAATCAAGATCAGGTAAACTATCTAAACAGGCCTACAATCCCCAAAGAAATAGAAATAGTCACCAAAACCTCCCAACCAAAAAGAACCCAGAGCCAGATGGCTTTAGTGCAGAATCCTACCAGACACTCAAATAGCTAACACCAACACTCCTCAAACGATTCTAAGAAATAGAAACAGAAGGAACACTTCCTAAATCATTCTATGAAGCACAGTTACTCTGATACCTAAACCAAGTAAAGACACAACAAAGAAAGAGAATATCAGACCAATTTCCCTTATAAATATTGGTGCAAAAATACTCAATAAGGTTCTCACAAACTGAATCCAAGAATATATTAAAACCATCATTCACCACAATTAAGCAGGCTTCATCCCAGGGATGCAGGATGGTTCAATATACAAAAACCCATCAATGAAATACACTATATAAACAGACTCAAGGAAAAAGCCACCTGATCATCTCATTAGATGCTGAAAAAGAGCCTTTAACAAAATACAACACGCCTTCATGTTAAAAGAGATATCAGGAATTCATGGTACATACCTAAACATAATAAAAGTAATATATAGCAAAGCAACAGCCAAAATCAAATTAAATGGAGAGAAACTTGAAACAATACCACTAAAATCCAGGACAAGACAAGGTTGTTCACCCTATCTATTCAATATAGTACTTGAAATTCTAGTCAGAGCAATTAGACAACAAAAGGAGTTTAAGGGGATACAAACTGGAAAGGAAGAAGTCAAAGTATCACTATTTGCACATGATATGATATTATATATAAGTGACCCCCAAAATTCCACCAGAGAACTCTTACAGCTGATAAATAACTTTAGAAAAGTAGCAGAATATAAAATTAACTCAAACAAATCAGTAGCCTTCCTTTATGGAAATGAACTCTGTGGAGCTGACTTCTGAAAATGAGGTAGATTGAAATACACAACAAACCTTAACATTTATCCACTTATGATTCAGTTTCAAGGCTATTAGATATCTATAAAAACTTAAGGAAATATGTTACTAAATTGAAGTGTGTGTGTGTGTGTGTGTGTGTGTGTGTGTTTTCAAGATAGAGTTTTTTCGTGTAATAACCCTAGCTATCCTGGACTAGTCTTTGTAGACCAGCCTGACCTTTTGAACTCCCAAAAATCTGCCTGCCTCTGCCTCCTGAGTGCTGGGATTAAGGTGGGCACCATGCCACAACTCAACTGCACATTTTTTAAAAAGTATGTACTTCTCATGTTCTTTTTCTTTTCTTCTTTTCCTCCTCCTCCTCCTCCTCCTCCTCCTCCTCCTCCTCCTCCTCACTTTTCTCCTCCTTCTTCCTCTTCCTCCTCTTCTTTTTAGTTGACGGGAGTCTGTGACAAGTTTCTGTTTTATTTTATCCTGCACATATACAAACACCTGTATGCACCTCATGCATGCAGTGCCCACCCAGTAGAGTAGAGGGCACTGGATCCCCTACCAGCAAGTGGCCATGTGGTTGCCTGGAATTAAATTTGGGTCCTTGGAAGACAGGAGCTCTCAATCATGAGCCATCTCTCCAGCAGCCTAGTATTTACTTTCTTTAAATCTCTTATTTCAAACAAATATATATAGGTGTAGTGCTTCTGCACAGTCCTCTACCCAGTTTCCCTTAATGTTAACACCTTAACAACACTATCCCTTTATCAAGACTAAGACACCAACATCATTTACACAGTGCCCTTAATTGAACCTCAGGCCTCATTCAGATTTCAGTTTTTTCTTGTCTATCCCAAGATCCAGTCCAGCATACCACACTGTACTTAGCTAAATTATTTTAAAGGTAATGCTTTCTAGAATTTCAAAAGAGTAAACAGAAACATTTCCTTACCTGCTCTACGCCAAAATTTCATGTGTTTAATTCCAGCTGTAATTAGTTTATCAGGCACATAGGGGTTCATTTTCACAACAAAAATCTTATCTTTACTGCCTCTGAAACAAACCAAAATGTTTTAGCTCTACAGATAATCTATCCCAGAACAACTCACATCCTATCTGGAGTCCTCTACCTACTGGATAATTGTTTCCTGCTGGTATCTGACATTTAGGCTGTGATATTCATTTTGTACATTTGTTCCTATTTAAACATGTTAACTCTGCTCAGCAGATTCTCTAGACAGTAGAAACTGTGAAAATAGAACTTCAGTTAGATAGTACCCATGAGTCCTGCTGGATTGTGAACAGGGAATGCTGTGTGTGACAAGGAATTTAATGTTTTGGAAATAGTCATTCATTACAATGTAAAACATCCTTCAATATTCCTTTTATCGCATTTACTTATTTCAGGGGAGAAGCATTCATGCCACATTCTGTGTCTCAGACATCAGGGACAACCTGCAGTGATCATTTCTCTCCTACCACGTCATAGACCCTGGTGAGCAAACTAAGGTTACACTTGGTGCCTCTGCCCACTGAGCAATCTTACCAGATCCTCAAAGTTCCTTTGAAATGATTGTGTCCTTGTACATCATCTACACTCTATAAAAAGCATTCATATTTTTAAGTACTTTAACATCTCAATTTGAGGAAAGAACTTAAAATATAGTCTCTGGCACTGTTAACTATTTCCCCTTCAAAGCAATTAATATTTATTATAAAATAAATCATGCTCATTTTAGAAAACATAGAAATGAAGAAAATATTAGAAAAATATATATACACAAAGCACACACATATGTGTGTATTTTTTCAATTACATGTGTGAGCATTTAACCATGCTTCTCAGTTGGTATATAACAGCTTTTAATGGCAGTCATTCTTTGAAAATGCAAATTGAAATAGTAATTTCCAATGTCCTATTATAGGCAAATTAAAAAACAGGTTCACAAGGGCTAACCTTACAAAGAAATAATAAAATAATTTATCCTTTAGTTTGATTGTATTTATTTAATGGTGATAAAAGCTGATAATTACAAAAAACAACAAAAACCAAACAAACAATAAAAAAAAAAAACCCTCACATACATTCTAACTTGACTTCAAAACAGCGAAGAACATGGTAACATTAGTGTTTTGCCAACATGGCCAGTGTTCTCCCTACCTTGCCACTGAAAGTTTCTCCCCTTTCTTCCAGTCCCACAACACAATGGTGTGGCTGTCATCTATTCCAACCGAAGCTAGGCGTTTCCCATCAGCTGTGACAACCAAAAAGATGAGATTCTGATTTAATTTCATTAAGTCAAAATCATCTAGTGTGTTTTCTAGAGCCACATGCTCTCATTTGAATAGAACATTCACCCCAAGTCTCTTTTTGCATGCTGGATGCTAGACCCCCAGTGTGATTAGTTAAGAGATGGACCTAGTGTGAGGGGATTAACGTGTTGGATGCTCTGTCCTATGAGTGGTATAATGCTGGAGGGGGTGGGGTTGTCCCTAAAGCTAGCCTGACTGTGGAATCCATTGCCCAACAGGGCTGCCTTGTCTGGATGTAGTGGGAAAGGATGCACCTAATCCTGCAGAGACTTGATGTACCAGGGTGGGGGATTTCTAGGGGGGCACCACCTTCTCAAAGCAGAAGGGGAAGGGGGATGGAAGGAGGGACTACTATGGGGAGTGCTGGGAGTGGGAAGCATTTGAGATATTAATAAATAAATAAAAAGAAAGTTATAATGCTTTCTCAGGAAGAGTTAGCTCTATTGTAATGGCTGTTATAATAAAAACAAGTTAGACCCTTAAACCTCTCTGGCTCCCTGTCTCACTATGGTCTCCCTTCCATCTGCACTTCTTCCACCATGATACTGTCTGTCACACTGGACACAGCTAAGGAGACTCTCACCAGAAGCAGAACCAATGGGGCCACTTGACTGGAACATTTAGTTTCCATAACTGTGAGTTAACCAGGTCTCTGTTTTTATTAGTACCCACCTTAAGGTGTTATTTATAGCAACAGAAAGTAGGCTATATGCTAGAGCACTATACTGAAAAGTTTAAAAAGTAATGAAAATTTGTTAGATAATATATATCCATCCATGAAAAGAACCAGAATTTAGAAGAGAATGGGGATACTGGTTTAATTTTAATTTGTGAGTGGGTGTTGCGTGTATGTGTGCTTGTGCATGAGTGTAAGTCAGAGGACACTCTATGAAGTTGGTTCTCTCCATCTCCCTTTATATACGCTCCAAGGACTGAACTCAGGTTGTCAGGCTCATGAAGCAAGTGATTTTATCCACAGAGCCATCTTCCAAGTTGGACATTCCAACGGGTTTCTGAATCATTATCACACTTAAGTTACTTTATGTATTCAGTAGAATAGGAAGAAGGAAGGAGGGAATGCTAAATGTATAAAATGATGGATATCCTAAATATTCTGTGCGGTGAGTATTACTTAATACATTTGTATTAGGACATTGCACTAGGGCCTGGGGGACAGCTTAATGACAGAGCACTTGTTTGGTCTATGTAAATCCTTGGCATCCACTGCTGGCACTACACACATAAATCACCCTATACCCCCCCCATCAATATAAATTGTAGGTCAATTAGCAAATCTCAAATCTGTATTAACTAAATGAGAAAATCAAGAAAGGACGGGAAAATAGATCTATTTCAACTAATTTCACTCTAAGAACTTGACTGTGACGTAAAACTCAGTGACTAAAGTCCATCAAAGGAAATGCTGTCACTAACATGGCTGCTTTCAGTGAAGGCCAAGGTTCAGTTGTCACTGTTAGCAAACAATAAGCGAGGACTATATTAAATAATGAAGCCAGTGACTACCGTGACAGTGACGGAAGTGCGTGTGTCTCCAGGCTGTAAGGGTCACAGTGTGAGAGAACTGTTTCTGCTCTGCCTCCCTTTCGCAAACCTTAGTCAGTGGCTCGGTGCTGCACTGATGTTTGCACGGTTGACCCCTGCAGCCTGCTTTACACTTCCTTGCTTCTTGACTATTAGTACTCTTTTTTTTCTTTTTTTTATTTTCTATATTCTTTGTTTACATTCCAAAGGCTTTCCCCTTTCCCAGTTCCCCCTGACTATTATTAGTACTCTTGAGTATACATGTGTATATGTGCTTTCTCCCAAATCTCATTTATGAATAACTGACTTTGGTGAGGACAGCTAACCTACTAATTCATGACATACCCATCTTCAATAATGACATTTTCTCTCAATCCACAGCAGTTTTTATCTGCAGTTGGTAAACTGACAGCATGAACTGAAACTGTAAGATCCACTAAAACTGTTCCTTAATATAGACACCTAAAATCATTACAGATGGTTGTGAGCCACCATGTGGTTCCCGGGAATTGAACTCAGAACCTCTGGAAGAGTAGTCAGTGCTCTTAACCACTGAGTCATCTCTCCAGTCCCCTAAAAAGCATTCTTATTTATCCTCAACATTTTCAAAGTTTACTTTGAAGCTATAGAAGATCAATATCAAACTTTACTCAAAGGGAAGGTACATATTACAGGAGCACCTGTGACAGTTTTGGGTGTTTTGCAGAAAACCATTTATATACTGATATTATCATGAACATTTTATTTTATTGTTTTTAAAAGAATTATTTATTTTATGTATACGAGTACACTATAGCTATCTTCAGACACACCAGCAGAGGTCATCAGATCCCATTACAGATGGTTGTGAGTCATCATGTGGTTGCTGGGAATTGAACTCAGGACCACTGGAAGAGCAATCAGTGCTCTTAACCACTGAGCCATCTCTCCAGCAGCTATCATGGACATTTTAATAAGATTTTATGGCTATAGTCATTACATTATAATTATAAACAAGCCAGAAAGCCAAGTTTCATCATTATGTTTGATTACAACAGTACGCACACTTGGTAAAAACTGTAAAACCATAGCTGAATGGCAAGCTTAGGTAACCCTGATTTACAGATTATATCCCCTCTGTATTTTGATCATTCTTACTGAGATAGTCTTACCTGAGAAATCAACAGCACAGACGCCATACTGGTGGTAGCCCTTTAATATAGACAATGGTTTAATGGTTTCTGTGTCCCATACATGAATTGAGGGATCTCTACCTACCTGATAAAGATATAATTATAAAAGCCATTATAAACAATTATTTGTATATCTGTTAAAAGGAAATAAAATACTTATATAATGTATCAAACAAAAAGCAGATAATAAATGTGGTATTTTTCATTAGCATTTCTTCAAATTCTAAGAGGGGTAGAAGACAGCAGAGTAAAGAGATAACCAAGGAAAATGATACAAACTTATAAAAATAAAACATCACCATTTTATTTATATATATTTAGCATTTGTTACTTTGCTAACTAAAAACAGTCTGAAAAGGTTAATTATGGGGATTGAGGTTGTGGCTTACTGGTACAAGCCCATGTTTAGTGTATATGCAGCCCCATGTTGAATACCCAGGACAAAACAAAAACAAATAATAAAGCCAGGCACAGTGTCTGTAGAAACATTATAGAGCTATAGATGATTCCTTCTCCTTCTATAATTCATTGAAAAAGATAATAATTACTAAGAACCTATTGTTGACAGTTACTGTGATGAGCACTTTGACTATTATGACATTTAGATAACTTGTAAAATCCTTAGAAAAACAGGACATTTGCAAATAAGAAATATGGCAACATGAGAATAAAACAGCTTTCAAGAAAAGACTTCATATAACTGAAAACACATAATAGAGCTGTGAATTCAGAAAGGCTTAGATAAATAGAAGCAATCAAGATTATTCTAGATTAGAATACTGGTATAATTAAAAATTCAGAAAGGGTCAAAGTACTAAGCATGTATATGAGACCAAAGTGGACATTGGCACTCTGATATTAATAACTGTTCACATTATTAATTCACTGTTTTTATTAGTGCATATTATCTAAAATTGTGGGGTCATAACATTTTCACATGTGTGTAATACACTTTTGAACACATTCACTCGACTGGAAGAAACTCCAAACACACCTTCTTAACCCTTACCCCATCCTTTTAACTTGGCACTATAGATTGGATCTGAAGGACCCTCGAATATGTATGTTAGAGCTGATTTTGCCATAGCAACTGAGACTATCATGTGGTTTGTGATGCTCACTTATACACAAGCAATCTACAATTCTCAATTACTGCTCTAGAACTATGTAATGAACTATAAAGATACATATGGCATCATTTATATATAAAGTAGCTCCTGAAAAACAATGGTAGATAACACTTATACTTAGTTTTGAGACTTTTTAATATAAAGTTATAACAGAAACAGCACTTACCCAGCCAATCCATCTAAACATTACTAGTGATCTTTAAGTTTTACCTCTGACAGTTTTATAGCATGACTCCTGCCTAATCATCCAGTTTCCTTCATTTTTATTACTGTTTTGTGACATGTTATTCAAATATAACCCTTCAAGATTCCCCCTTTAAATACCCAGGTTCTTTTTCCTACATTTTTGCCTGAAACAAGTTTCTTTCCATTTCAATAATTAAATCCACAAAGGCTCCCAAGCCTCTCTGATTTGTTTTTTATGCATTCAATAACCTACATTTTCCATTCTGAAATGATCACTTCAAATACTTCGTCTGAAGTGATGATGGACGCTAGGGACTAAACTCACTGAGGAATTATTTACCTGGCAGATACTGTCTCACAGCCTTACAAAGTTTGGCTTATTTAACAACCATCATAATCCCTTAAGCTAGGTACCAGTTGTATCCTTATTATAAAGATGGGGAAACAAAGGCACAGAATTTGACACAGACAATAAATAAATGTACTTGGATTCAAACACCAAATTCAGTCTAGCTAATAGCACACAGCACTAAAGAAGCAGGCCGGGGGCATCTCATCTCATATTAGTCCGTGTTCTATCACTGTGACAAAACATGGAAGATAATCAACTTATTTTGACTCATGGTTTTAAAGACTTTACTCCATGGTTGCTTGCCATATTTCCCTTTGGGTGTTAAATATTTTCATAGGTTGGGCTAAAAGTAAACTAAACATTAAGAAGGTAGCACAAGCCTGAGAGTGGTGACTCATGCCTTTAACCCAGCACTTGGGAGGCAGAGGCAGGCGGATTTCTGAGTTCGAGGCCAGCCTGGTCTACAGAGTGAGTTCCAGGACAGCCAGGGCTATACAGAGAAACCCTGTCTCAAAAGGGAAAGGGAAAGAAGGGAAAGGGAAAGGGAAAGGGAAAGGGAAAGGGAAAGGGAAAGGGAAAGGGAAAGGAAAGGAAAGGGATAGGGAAAGAAAAAAGCTAGCAAAATTCTTAAATACAGTAATCTACAAACAATATTTTGCCTCCTTCTTTACGAATATCCATATAGAGAGTTATCCACTACAAATTGTCAGAACCTATGCAATTGCAAACCTGGTAGGTTGGTACAGCAACTGAAAATAAGACATAGTCATTCTGTGTTTTCATGGGGCTTTGTGTTAAGTAATTACTTATATTGCTTTAGCATCTCAAATTAAAGTAATCAGGTTTGGGGGCTGGAGAAATGGCTAAACAGTTAAGAGCACTGACTGTTCAGCCAAATGACCCAGGTCTGATTCCCAGCACCTATTCTATGGCTCACACCCATAATAATTCTAGTTCCAAGGTACCTTATACCATTTTCTAGCCTCCATGGACACTGAATGTACATGGTGCACAAAAATATATGCAGGTAAGACATCTATACACATGAAAATAAATCTCAAAATAAGTTTTTGAAAAGGTTTTCTATCTGACTTATTGTCACATGGTCTTTAAGGGAACTTACCTGGCCTGTTGCCACATAGTCTTTCAAAGGATGAATAGTCAAACACAGAATATCATCATCATGACCCAAGTAAAAACGCTGTGTGTTCTGTTGTCTATTATATATGACACCCACTGCTGCCACATGGTACACAATTTCACCAATTTGAGTGTAGAAAAGATTACTTCGACAGTCATAACCTCTGTAACTAATGTAAAAAACAAATCATGCACAACACATTTTAATCTTTTATCTGATCAGTATCTAACACACAGAGAAGTAGGTATCATTCCGATCATTTAATTTTCACTCTTAAAGAAACTGAATAATTAAAAAAATACCCACTTCTTAGAATGCACATACTGTTATGAGCTTCTCAGATTACAGATAACTAAATCTAGGCTAAGGTATTGAGTGGAAAAAAAATCAGGTCCAGAAAAGGCATCTCTGGTATTTAATAATTGCAAAAACACTATTACATTTGTATTCTACAAAGTAAAACCACTTCTTTTTATACACAATCATATAAAAAAAGAATATACATTTGTATTCAGATATTTCTGGAAGTAAATATTATTTATAGGGGAAGGGAATGACACTTAGAGCAGAGAGGGAGAGCAAGAAGAGAGAGAGAGGAGGGTTTCAAACAGCTCTTTGTTATGCACTGTTGAACTGTGGCTATATAATACATGTCCCAACAGCAACCGTAAGCAAGCAATTAGAATACACAAATCTTCAAGTGGTTACTACAATCCCATCAATGACAACCTTACATTGTGCTTCAAAGAAGTCAAATTCACACAACACAATGGAACATACCATCTATTTTAACACTAGAAGGAAAATACATTTTTTTAAAATTTCTTTTACTTGTGTGTGTGTGATATGTGTGTAGGTGCTACTGGAGGCCACCTGATGTAGGTTTTACAATGGAAATTATGTCCCATGGGAGAGCAGCAAACCTTCCTAACCACTAAGCCATCTCTCTAGCCCTAGAAATACTTTTCATAAATAACTTCTTTTCAAGTTATTAGGAAGGATTACCAATCTGGTAAGAAAGTATGTACTTGCTGAGAGTAGAAACGAGTTGCTGGGGAGCTGAAATGTGAAGCCTATACATAAGGGACTCCAGAAACTAGTAACAATCGGCTAAACAGTAAATCCTAAACCCTCAGCAAAGGGGATTAAGTGCAAACTCAAATTCAAACACATAGATGAAATATAGTAGTCTATACCCATGAATAAAGTGTAATCGAATACTATTTCCTGGAGCACGTTCTCTTCGTTTAGAAGTAGCATTTTTCTGCTTCTCTTTGCACTGTTCTTTAAGTTGAGGTAGATCTTCTTTGTAAACCTTAAAAATATACATAGAAATATGATTAATGTAAGTACTAAAAAAGATACTCATATACTTGATATAATTTTCATAAGATGAAAAGAGAACACTTGGAATTTAGTGCTCCGAGAGCTTTCTATGAGTCAAAGGAAACATTAAAGAGGAATATGGTAGTCTCCTGTGACAAAACTACACAAGCAAACAGAATATAGGCTTACTCAGTACATCAAGAATTTAATATAAAAGAACAGTTTATGTAAGTGTGCTATGATGCCCAAAGGGGGAAACTGAAAGAGCTATCCAATATTGGAGAAATTAAAGCTGTAAAAATTCACAATAGAAAAAAGTAGTAGAAATCAAGATGAAGACACTGAACTTTGGGGGACAACATTATAGGTTAATAGGACATTACCTGTCGGTGGTAAGTAAGCTGTGTCTCTTGCTCAATCTCAGAATCTAGTTCTGGAACATCAGACAGATCTGAATCTGATTCATCACTGTTGGACTCAGCCAGACTTTCTGTAAATGTTTAAAAAACAAAATATCATTTGTTTAAAAGATTTATTTTCAAAACAACAGTGTAAAATTAATGATTAAGAGATGACTCTGAAAAAAAAAAAAAGAGATGACTCTGTCAGCATGACAAGGAAACAAGCCATAAAACAGTTAAATGAAATGACCTATTCAAGTGACACTGATGTCAGTAAACTGTACTATGGATTATCTACCCATCTAATCACTGAAACTCAATATCTCCTTTAAATCCCCCTACTGTCTCCCCAATGGATGCTACACTAATTTAAGTGTCTGTACAGATATAATTGAATAAAATTTATAATCAACATGAAAAACAGCTAAAAATACTACACACAACAGATGAATTGATATTTTCTTGATTTTTAAAGCATATAAAAATCTGGGAACCCATATCTATAAGATGAAGCACTGTTGGTTTTGCTAGCAGAAGTATTTCACTCATTTGACAAATCAAATTTCCACCTAAATTCTTTGTATAGCATACTCCACGACACCCGACTTTAAAGATATACAACTATTCCAACAGGAAACTTCTGCTGGTAAAAACCTTCAACGGTAAAACTGTAGTT
The DNA here is from genome assembly GCA_964023405.1 of Apodemus agrarius. Taxonomy (NCBI): domain Eukaryota; kingdom Metazoa; phylum Chordata; class Mammalia; order Rodentia; family Muridae; genus Apodemus; species Apodemus agrarius. The sequence goes on along the minus strand of OZ030011.1, from coordinate 24,907,651 downwards.
TGGAGCGGTGGATGGGGGAGCTGTTTATGCTTACCTTGGGGTGCTATGTGAAGAGCATCTTTTAATTTTCTTTCAGGAATAAATTTCCACTGAAAGACAGAGTGATCTGCTCCACCAATAGAAATAACCCACTGATAATCATGTGACCATCTGACATTAGTTACATGAGCTGAATGGCCAATGTATTTTCTAAACTTGGCCCCTGTAAAAAAAGTATATCTTTAAATTGATAAAAGGTAACACACACACACACACCACCTTAAACAACAACTACTTTATCCAAACTATTATAACATCACAACACTGAGTATGAACAGATTGGGAAAATGATCTTAAAATCAGTTAAAAGAACAAATGAGTGAACTAAGGGGTACAAATATTTCCTTTACTTATTTACAATATAGTTTAGTAGGAACTACAAAAACTGTGAAGTATAAGTTCCTATTGCTGAAGACACTCTGTTCTTTGGACACGCCACCTCCTGATGACTAGCTTTCATAATACCAGGAGGTGCTATACACGTTGTCAAGGGAAGCAAGCTCAACAGTCCTACCAGCTGTGACATCTGGGAACTACAGCAATGATAATCACAGGAAGATAATCGCTAAAGGTATAATCGTGACACATATTTTGGTGGTAACCAATGTATAACTGGACTCAAGGCCTGCTAAGCAGGACAGGAGTCATGACTAGTACTGAAAACCTACCCAACCACCCATGGCTACTGAGGTCACAGATTTGAGGGAGAACCTACTATTGCCACTTCCCTCAGCTAGCCTCCTAACTGATATCTAATTACTTATCCTCACACCCACAGAGAAGTGAACTTCCCAATCCTCACCAAAGATTCTTTATTGCATCAAAATGTGGGGAGCCCAGTCCCAACACATTCCTTACACCTAAGGCTTGGGGAATGTTATAAAACAACTGTAAGAACCCTGGAAGTCTTCTGCGAGATTGAATCTTCTAGATGATAGGAAAGCTTCACCCATGAAGTCTCAACAAAATGGCTGCTAAAATAAGACCTGAACAATGACATTAGTTGGCATGCCAAAGTGGATGGTGGGTGGAGGGCAGGATTGAATGTGGTCGCACTCCTAGAAGAGTTACAGGCAATTACAAACTACTGAGAGAGGGAGAATCAGTCTTCCTCAGAGATGAACACCCTAAATCTTATCCAAACCCAAGAGGTCAGCCAGAAAAACAAACGAAAACAAACAACCCAAAAGAGCAACACTGAACTGTCTTTTTGCATTTATATATTTATTTTCCGATACATTGTAAATATGTGTATGTAATTTAAAAGGAGGGTCAGGAGAGGTATGGGAGGGAGAAAAGAGAGGAGGAAATTGTGTAATTATATTTTAATTAAATAAAAAAAATGAAGAAACAAAAAAACAACCTGTTAGGTGGTAGGTGTGCTGGTTCACACCTGGCTCCTAGGAAGGCTAAGGTGGGAAAATCACAAGTTTGAGGCCTGCCTGATCAACTTTTGTGAGACAATACCTCAAAATACATTGATTTAAAATGAGCTGGGGTATATATAATTTACTGCCACAGCATTTACCTAACATGTGTCAATCTCTGGTTTTGATCCCTCTTAGCACAATATATATATTGTGCAATATATATATATATATATATATATATATATATATATATATAGCAAAACATATGGCACATGCACACCTATATGTGTATACACACATACACATACACACAAGCAACACACACACACACACACACACACACACACGGAAACAGATAAAAAGATGTGGTTATCAAAGAACATACATGGGCACGACCTAGGCCTTCACATACATATGTAGCAGATGTGCAGCTTCATGTGGGTCCCAAATAACTGGAGTAGGGGGCTATCCCGAAAGCTGTTGCTTGTACGTGGGATATGTTCTAGCTGCGCTGCCTTGTCTGGCCTCAGTGGGAGAGGATGTGCATAGCCTCACGGAGACTTGAAGTGCTAGTGTTGGATGGGGATATCCAGAGGGACCCCACTCTCTCAGAGAAGAGGAGGTTAGATGAGAGAGGGACTGTGAGATGGGGTGACTGAGAGGAGGGCAGTGAGAGGAATGTAAAGTAATTAAGTAAAAAAAAAACCAATAATAATAAAAATTTGGTTGTATAAAAATTAAGAGCTAAGACATTAAGAAAATAAAAAGAGGCCAAGCACAGTAGTACACAACTATAATCCCTGTATTTAAGAGGTAGAGACTGGCAGATCCAGAACTTAGGTCTAGCCTTTTCAACTATACTAAGTTTGAGACTAGCCTGGGCTAGTCTCAGGAGAAAAATGAAAAGGATAGAAGACTGGTTACATATTGAAAGATGATAGTTGCAACTTATAAATATTATAAAATAATAAATTATAAATTATAAAATATTATAAAATCTACTGAAATAAATAAATATCTCAGCAAAAGAAACAACTATATGGGAAAAAGAACTGTTTGATACAGGAAGTACATAAACCTCCCCTGAAAATATCTGAAATAAAGCTCAGTCTCATTGGGAAGGATTTTTTGTTTTGTTTTGTTTTGTTTTTTGAGACAGGGTTTCTCTGTATAGCCCTGGCTGTCCTGGAGCTCACTCTGTAGACCAGGCTGGCCTCGAACTCAGAAATCCACCTACCTCTGCCTCCCAAGAGCTGGGATTAAAGGCGTGCGCCACCACTGCCAGGCTTGGGAAGGATTTTGTTTTTTGTTTTTTTTTTTTTTTTTGGTTTTTCGAGACAGGGTTTCTCTGTGTAGCTCTGGCTGTCCTGGAACTCACTCTGTAGATCAGGCTGGCCTCGAACTCAGAAATCCGCCTGCCTCTGCCTCCCAAGTGCTGGGATTAAAGGCGTGCGCCACCACGCCCGGCTTTTTTTTTTTTTTTTTTTTTTTTTTTTTTGGTTTTTCGAGACAGGGTTTCTCTGTGTAGTCCTGGCTGTCCTGGAACTCACTTTGTAGACCAGGCTGGCCTCGAACTCAGAAATCCGCCTGCCTCTGCCTCCCAAGTGCTGGGATTACAGGCGTGCGCCACCACCGCCCGGCCTGGGAAGGATTTTAATGAGACCATTTACAGTATTTATATTTGCCAAAATTAGAAGAAAGTTTGGTAAGGAAGGCCACGTACCAAAGAGGCTATGAGTATGAGTCAAAGGACATTTTCTTATAATTTTCAACATCCATATTCTCTTTCATCCAACAGTTTCTGATGACATTTTCTAACTATTTTAGAAAGCACACTGACATTTTCTTATAATTTTCAACATCCATATTCTCTTTCATCCAACAGTTTCATGCTATATACCTCTTTGAGAAACTTGCATGTGTTAACAAAAGATTCGAAATGACTCAAATGTCAACTAATAGAAAAATAAATGCATAAACTGTATTGCACACTTACTGTATGATTAATTTCACTGTTCTCATGGCAATGAAAAACAAACAACCAAAATGTACATGCAACAATATAGATGAGTCTTTAAAGACTAGCATTGTAGATTCACTAGTCCTGTGGTAGAAACAGGGGCTTCACTAGCTAGAAGAAGCATGGCCAGCCTTTACACACAGACTCAGAATCACTTATGTCCTTGGAGTAGCTGACATTTTACAGGGAGGAACTGGCAACATGAAGAGTCTGCAGGATCTTGAACTCATTATCGGTGCAGATGCACAGTATCAATGCTAGCTTGGGCTTCTGTAAAAGCTCAGTCCTTCAGGTAGACAAGTTCACTATATATGTGGGTCAAGCTACTTCTGCTGTTCTCATAAACACTGTTACTGACTTGCATTTTAATATGTGTGTGGTGCCTTTATTAATAAGTGAGATGATAAATTATTACTGCTGTATTTTAATGAATTCAAGAATAATTTTTGAATTGGCAAAATAAAGTCCTTCATCAGTTAGTATATTCTCTAAAATATTAACTCATAGTTTATTTAGATGAGGTAAACACATAACATCTTTTATGAGAGGGTTAATTAAAATATTAAAAAAATGGTGGATGGGAACTGGGAAAGGGGAAAGCCTTTGGAATGTAAACATAGAATATAGAAAATAAAAATTTAAAAAAAAAAGAAGAGAAAGGTGGCTAAAATATATATATATATATATATATTTTAAAAAAAGATACCTTTTCTTAAACATGGATATCTGAATAATTTTACAACTCCATAGTCATCAGCTGTAACTAAAACTTGGCCGACATAATTTCCATCTACTGAGTTTATATCATTGATATCAGAATACTTGGGCCAAATTCCATTGACTTCAAGGCCTGCAACACACGTCCAGGAAGCCCAGTGCATGCCTTTTATTTCTTCTTTGCTTGTCACTTCTTTTCCTCCTAAAAGTAAAACATTCTTCAGTTAAGAAATTTCTTCACTTGATTCTTTTCACTTAAATATAAATTTTATACCTTATACCTAAGTTAGAGAAGAATATATATGGTTAAGTATGGATTAGAACAGGCAAAGGTGGGGGGGGGGGACGGATGGGAAGGGGGATGTAGGGGGAGTGGTGGATGTGGCATGGGGATTGGTGGAGGGCTAACCTGGAAGTGGGATATCATTTGAGATGTAAACAAATGGAATGATTAATTTAAAAAATTGTAAATGCTATTAATATTAAGAGAGTTTGAACATAATTATCAATTCAGCAGCCTCATTCATATGGAAAACAACTGAAACTCGTTCATGATATAGATTAGTGACAGCTGGGTGAGTTATAAGAAAAGCAATGGTTCTTTCCTCTGAGGTCACTGGGTGCTTGGCTCTGAGGAAGCTAAGGCTGCACTGGGGTGACTGAGGCCCTCCCTTCTGGAATGTCTAGTCTCTGAGCTCTCCACTATCTCCAAGGCCCTCATCCTCATGAGAACACTGAGAAAACCGCTCCCTGTACAGCTGCTGCTCCATCAGAGGAGAAAGTGAGAACGGAGAAGGAATCTAATGTGTCTATTGATGGCATGGACTTTGGTCTTTTCTGTACTGTGTTCAATAATCACCCAAAGAAGGAAGGAAGAAAGGAAGGAAAGGAGGAGGGATAAAATAAAGGAGGGAAGGCTTGAGAGACAGGGAATGGTGGAAAGAAAGAGGGGAGGACAGAGAGGCAGGAAGAAAGGGAAGGAAGAAAGGGCAAATGCTCCAACAAAGGGGCAAATCAGGAAAACACTAAAAAAGGACTAAAAAGGAATGATCAGTGGATAGTGATACACTCATGCTTGGTAAGAAGACTTCAGACTCAGAAAATCTTCATTATCAACCATCAATGAAAAGCTTGGGGATGATACATGGACTGTCTTATGCAAGAAGTCTTATTAAATAAGTTCTTATAAAAGTGATTCATTCGCAAAGCACTGCATTAGATGGAGGTGTGGAAGGCCATCTTGAGAGGCGTGGAGTTTTAATTAAGAAAGGTTTGGACTGTTGGTTTCCAAGCGCTGTGATGGGAAGATGCCGTCCAGGGCACTAAGTTCTGATTGTGTAGGATGAGCTCTGAGTCTCCTTTCTGAATGTACAGCACAGTAACTGTTATTACTCATACTGTATTACTCATGGTGTGTTTAAAATCTGCTAAGAAAGATCCTGAATGTTTCTACTTCACATGAAAATTAAAATAACTATATTGGGTGACAGGTATGCCAATCACTGTGATTGTGAAAATCATTTTATAATGTTCAATATATGCACATTTAAAAAGAATCATAAAAGGCTGGGCATGTGGCACTTGCCTTTAATCCCAGCACTAAATTTGAGGCCAGCATGATCTACATGGCCAGTTCCAGTCTAGCCAGAAAACATGATGAGACCCTATTTGAATTTTAAAAAATATCACATGGCATATTTTAAACATATAGAATTTTGAGGTCAATTACAACTCAATATTCGGATGGGGAAGAGCTCTAAAGATACATGTCTTACAGAAAAGACCATGGTCCCTATAATAGCTCAGATTACTCTACCAACAATCAAATATAATTTATAACTTACTGTTACTGAAAACTGAAATACTACAGCCATTACAAGTCTATGATCTATATGCAATGTGCTAGGAAAATTTACCTGGCATCTTGTAGAGAAGTCGCTTTCCACTGCCATCATTTGTCTGTAAATATCTACTGTCTGAAGACCAGTCCAAATGAGTGATGAAGCTAAGGGAACCCACACATTCGCCGACCTTTTTGTAACGCTGAGCAACTCCATAGATGTCAACTGAGCTGTCATTGCAGCCGACAGCAAGGTAAGTGCCATCTGGTGAATATTTTAGCTCATGGATTGCTTCTTTCCTGTCTTTAATATGTACAACCTCAGTCATGTCTCTGTAAAAAGAAAAAAAGACCATCTGAGCAAAAGTCACAAAAGAAATGTTTTAAAATGTTTCCAAACGCAGAGGCTCCACCAAGTATGTACAAACTGTGACATACATGTAAGTAGGTAAGTAGTGTCTGCTTGGGAATTTACTTTGCTGACCAGAAATAGAAAAAAATGGATGATGCATTATGTGGTGACAGAGCACTTGCCCAGCATGAAGTCCTAGATTTGAACCCCAGCACTGAAAAATAAAAGTAGAAGAGAAAAATGCTAAATTTCAGTGCATAAATAACCTTATTTTTAAGTATCCTACAGCTCCCTACTAAATTTCCTTATTCACATAATAAAAGATGTAGCCATATTTTTAGTGATAAAAGTTCTTTGTAAATACTCAATTTGAGAAATATTCTTAAACAGCATACTTTTCAAACACATTTTTGTAATGAGCAAATGTGCAAAATGACATTTGAGAAGTAAGCAAAGTATGAAAGAATGTAGTACTTTGGCAATATAAGTCACTAGCTTTATATAATCAACTAGGTTGTTTTTCTTCATTTTTCCCCTACTAGTGAATTGTATTTCAAATGTTCCCTTTTCTTGGCAGTTTCATTATGTAGCCCAGGCTGGCCTCAAACTTCCAATCCTTCCAATTCTGCCTCCTTTTTTTTTTTTTTTTTTTTTTTAAAGATTAATTTATTATCATATGCAAGTACACTATAGCTGTTTTTAGACACCAGCAGAGAGCATCAGATCTCATTACGGATGGTTGTGAGCCACCATGTGGTTGTTGGGATTCGAACTCAGGACTTTCGGAAGAGCAGTCAGTGCTCTTACACACTGAGCCATCTCTCCAGCCCCCGATTCTGCCTCCTAAGCACTTGAATTACAAGCATACACCCGCCATGCTCAACTTTTTTTTTTTTTTTTTTTTTTTTTTGGCTTTTTCGAGACAGGGTTTTTCTGTGTAGTCCTGGCTGTCCTGGAACTCACTCTGTAGACCAGGCTGGCCTCGAACTCAGAAATCCGCCTGCCTCTGCCTCCCAAGTGCTGGGATTACAGGCGTGCGCCACCACGCCCTGCCCACTCAACTTATTTTTTAAAAAAACAAACAAACAAACAAAACAGAGTACTTTTTTTTAAATTTAGCCATTTTTTCTAGGATGCCTTAAAATGAATTTCCAAAATAGCATGGGTATTGGTAACAAGCATAAAAATGGATGAACACTTAACTTTAACACAACTGAGTTTTCCAACTTTTAGAACTAGAAGGAGTAGGAAGGGCAGAGATGCAGGGAAGAAGATGGGCAAGTGGATGGAGAGACGACCACTTCTCACGGCAGCTGTCTCTCCATGCGGGCTCTGCATCCGTCATTTGGAATGCAAATGCAAATGCAAACTGGAATGCTCCAGTTTGGCAATCTCAGAAGAAGCAGCAAGTTTTCTGACTTTTTAATTTTCTAATTGGAGGTTAGAGAAAACGTTCAAATTCTTTTAATACAGTGAATACTTATTTGGCTTTAGTAACAAGGAATCAAACTTGAGTCGATCATGAGAGACAGACATAAAATAACTATGACAATATATGCTAATTGCTCAAAAGAAGTATGCAAACATGTAAGAAAGACTGAAATGAGGGCTAAGAATGGATTGAGAGCAGGAAGAAGCCACTGCAGGGTAGATCCGTGGGCATAAGGCATGAGGCATCAACGGGCTCTTCAGGAATAAGACACTGGAAAAACAAGTATGGAATCACGCAGTGAGTGGTCTGTCTGAAGAATGGTGGACACTGTGCTGTTGATTTGGGATGGCGGGCAGCATACTGTGGACACCGAAATCCATGGGAGGAGCAGAAAACAACACTGAGGATAAATTAGTAAGATACAGTGAGGGCAAAGGTAAAGGCAGATTCAGCTACAGACAAATTACTGTCCAGAAAAAGGACACACGATGTGGAAAAGTCGACTGATTATCTTTGCCAAGACAGGATGATCCTGGATCAAGCAGCCACAATTTTATGCTGAAATACAGGGAACTGTATAGGTAAACAGTTGTCTCTACAATTTGTTTCAGTTCTGGAAACTGTGTTAGTCTTCCTATATCTTCAGGTAAATTTTATGTTGCTCTTGGAATTCTGGTGGGATTGAAGACTGATTGTAATCTCAGAGCCAACCCAAGCTGTTTTGCATTGAGAAAGATAGAGATATGCGAGGATGGTATTCAGATAGTATACAAGCTAAATCAGGACATAATAGGTGTGGAATTATAAACATTTCAAGTCAGATAGATGGTAGAGTGCATTATCTAAATTGACAGATTGCCGAACTGGATGTCATTTGTACCTCATACTATGTAATTTACTTGTCATGATTTTTTTCTCAATCATATCTGGGAGAAGAGTTGGGTTTTTTGTTGTCATTGTTGTTGTGTTGTTATTGTTGTTGTTGTTGTTGTTGTTGTTGTTTTTATTGGACAGAAAAGGTGAGATGTAGCCGAATTCTCCCCTAATTGATTGAATAATAAAGATGACAAGAAACCAATCACTGGGTGAGGAGGAGGAGGCAGGACTTCCCTGTCTGAGAGAGGAAGGGGGAATGCAGAAGGAGAGTGCTTCCTCTTGGATGGTGAGGGGAGTGAAAGCAGGCAAAACGTAGGCCGGGGAATGTTAGATCTGGTGGCGGAATCCACCAGAATCTGCCACCAAAAGATTTCTAACATAGAATTGTTCATGAGTTCAGGACAATAGATTCCATACCCAACAACTGTGTTGTCTGTTGATTCGGGAGAGGTGGGGAGGGGCAGGCAGGCAGGTAGGTAGGCAGGCAGGCAGGCAGAGTCCAGGTTTGCAGAGTGCAATTTTGGAACTACTGACAGAACTGTTCGACAAAAAAATGCTCAAAAAGTTTATCCTCACAACCTAGATGAGAAAGGGGGGGGGGAATGACATCATGCAAGCAAGTTCATCTTGCCAATGTCAATGAGTCAGGTACCTTCCTAGTGCCAAGGTCTGGTTGAAAGCTCTAAATGACTCCATAGGCTTTATTTATAATATGCTGGAGACTATACTGGATCAATATGTCAGTTCTGTGTCAAGATGGCTACAGTTATGTCTAGTTGAATCCATACAGAAAGATCAAAAGTTTTAGAGATGATAGTGACACAAAAAAAGAATTTAATGGCACTGGACATCTACACTTATTGAAATCAGACATGAAAGTATATAAATACAATTTTTTTTTTTTTTTTTTTTTTGGTTTTTCGAGACAGGGTTTCTCTGTGTAGTCCTGGCTGTCCTGGAACTCACTCTGTAGACCAGGCTGGCCTCGAACTCAGAAATCCGCCTGCCTCTGCCTCCCAAGTGCTGGGATTACAGGCGTGCGCCACCACGCCCGGCTCTATAAATACAATTTTAAGAGAAAAATTACAACCCATTCCCCTGTAAAAACCTAGCATTATGTTTTCACACTAGGGGTCAAACCTAGGGCCGTGTATGTGCTGGGTAAGCACCCTACTATTAATTATAGTCACTCAAGCCCGGGGAAGACTGTCAGTTCATAATCCTCCTACCTCAGTCTCCTTAACAATTAGGATTTCTGGATATTATAAATAAGGCTGATAGCTGGGCGTGGTGGCGCATGCCTGTAATCCCAGCACTTGGGAGGCAGAGGCAGGCGGATTTCTGAGTTCGAGGCCAGCCTGGTCTACAGCGTGAGTTCCAGGACAGCCAGGGCTACACAGAGAAACCCTGTCTCAAAAAACCAAAAAAAAAAAATAAAAATAAAAATAAAAAACAAATAAGGCTGCTATGAACATAGTGGAGCATGTGTCTTTATTGTATGCAGGGCAATCCTCTGGGTATATGCCCAGGAGTGGTATGACAGGGTCCTCTGGAAGTGTCATGCCCAATTTTCTGAGGATCCGCCAGACTGATTTCCAGAGCGGTTGTACCATCTTGCAGTCCCACCAACAGTGTAGGAGTGTTCCTCTTTCTCCACATCCTCACCAGCACCTGTTGTCTCTTGAGTTTTTAATTTTAGCCATTCTGACTGGTGTGAGGTGGAATCTCAGGGTTGTTTTGATTTGCATTTCCCTGATGACTAATGATGTTGAACATCTCTTAAGGTGATTCTTGGCCATCCGAATTTCTTCTGGTGAAAATTCTTTGTTTAGCTCTGTACCCCATTTTTTGATAGGGTTATTTGGTTCTTTGGGGTCTAACTTCTTGAGTTCTTTGTATATATTGGATATTAGCCCCCTGCTGGATATAGGGTTGGTGAAGCCAGAAGTTGGAAGGAGCCCAGATGTCCCTCAAAGGAAGAATGGATACAGAAAATGTGGTATATTTATACAATGGAATTCTACTCAGCAATTAAAAATAATGAATTCATGCAATTTGTAGGCAAATGGTTGGATCTGGAAAATATCATCCTAAGTGAGTTAACCCAATCACAAAAGAATACACATGAAATGCAATCACTGATAAGTGGATATTAATGAGCCCAGAAGCTCTGAATACTCAAGGCACAATTAGCAAGTCAAAAGATTCCCAAGAAGAAGAAAGGAGAGGACCCTGGTCCTGAAAGGACTGGATCCAGTTTTGTAGGAGAGTACCAGAACAGAACAGAGAAATGGTGGGGTGGTGATTGGGGAATAGGCTGGGGGGGGGGGAGGACATATGGGACATATGGTGAGGGGGGAACTGGGAAAGGGGAAAGCCTTCAGAATGTAAACAAAGAATATAGAAAATAACAAAAATAAATAAAATGAAAAAAAATTTGGATTTCAAGTCTGTACAATCAAGCCCAGTTGTAAAGAAATTTTGCATAGGGTACAGAAAAACAGATCAGAGAGACAGACACTGCACACCATGTCAACGATTATAAACTTCAGCCTAAGGAGTATAAAGCCTTTGGAAAAGAGATGAATGTCAACAATGAGACTTAAAAGGAATCTCTAGAATAAAGCTGGAAGTGAACTAGAAATTTCTTCCCTGCTGTAGCTTCCCCCCGTGTCAGGGGTTCTGGAGGAGAAAAGGCATCAGTCACTCACAGATGAAGGAGGCGCTCACAGGGCCCCACCTACCCTGATAACTACGGTTATTGACATCTATGTCGGAAGGGAGGAACTGTCTTCAGTTACTTAGGCACTAATGGCCCCACAGGACTCCAGTAGAGTTCCAAACTCATAGTCACACAGAAGGCCCTGGTTATGCTCATTGGTCAGAAAACAAAGCAAAATGCTATGAGTGTAGGAAAGAGACAGAGATGAAGAAGGGCTGGCGGAGGTGGGAGGAAGCTAAAATAGGGTATGGAACGAGAGTAACCAGATTTCACTCTACATGAGTACGAACTTGTCAAAGTACAGATTTAATCACTAAAACAACATGGATCTCAATCCCAGCAGTCGGGGATGGCTTCAAGATGGTAAGGAGGGCTGCTCCACTTTCTCTCTATTCCACAGTCAGGTGAGGCATGGAAAAGCCACACAAGAGTGTAGCAGTGAAGCTGGAGGGAAGGAAATTAACTTGACAGCTTCTGTGGAAGTGACTCTTAAACAGTAAAAATGAATAATCATTTCTGGCCCAGGCAACTGAGTAGAGGCTGGCTGAGCTGGAGAATAAAGATTTCATAGCCACTGCTTTGTGAGTATGGTGTGGCTCTTCAGCACTGCTTTTTTGTTTGTTTGTTTGTTTGTTTGTTGTTTTGTTTTGTTTTGGTTTGGTTTGGTTTGGTTTGGTTTTGGTTTTTTCGAGACAGGGTTTCTCTGTGTAGTTCCTGCTGTCCTGGAACTCACTCTGTAGACCAGGCTAGCCTCGAACTCAGAAATCTGCCTGCCTCTGCCTCCCAAGTGCTGGGATTAAAGGCATGTGCCACCACCGGCCTGCTTCAGCACTGCTTTTTAATGACTGCCCAGAATAGAGTGAATGTATCTATTTGTAATTCAACATCAACTAGCAACAGCTTTAACAGATTCTTTGTTGTTTGTTTGTTTAAGACAAGATCTCCCTGTGTTGCCTTGGCTGGCCTAGAACTCGTTAGGTAGGCCAGACTGGCTTTGAACCTAGCAGTTTGACTGCCTCTGCTTCCTGACTGCCGGGATGAAAGGCATGTGCCACTGTGCCCAGCCTTTTAATACATTCCTTAAGCATTTATTAATTGCACAAATAAAGGGACATAGGTATTTTGTCAAAGCATAAAGATGCAAACAAGGAAACAAACGCCCTGCTCAGCCACTTCTCTAAGCCCTGGGTATGCTTAACAACAAAGGATCGTGATTGAAGACAACTCTAGCACTGTGGTGAAAAGCATTCTTCTTTTAAATAAAAGATTTCTTTTTCATGTATACGTGTGTGTGCTTGCTTGAGGTTTTGTGTACTACATTTGTGCAGGAGCATGCAGAAAACAGAAGGACAAGCCAGAAGTGAGTTCTGGGATCCAAACCCAGTCCCTCTGCAAGCACAGCAGTCCACTCAGTCACTGAGCCATCTCTCCAGCCCGTTTGCTAAGCATTCTTAACGCCCCAAGCTAAAAGTTCTTGAGTTTAATTGTCCAACAAAACTATTTTTATAAGTATATTCATTTAATGAAAGTAAAACTTGGAGCACATTTAAAAGAAGAGGGAGAGAAAGAACAGGTGGTTAAGAGCAATGAGTACTCTACATGCTAACAAAACACGAAATCACTGTGTCTGCTTCTACTCTAGTTGCATACCTCACTCTAAGGACAGTGAATGACCCATCCTTCATTCCAAGGGCAAGATGGATTCCATCTACATTTACAGCAGCACATCGAATTGGTTCTTCCATATTGCATCTTGCTATTAAAGCATGATCTACGAGACTCCAAATCCTGTACAATTTAATTCAAAAATAAAAATAATGTATACTGTAAAAATAATCCCTATAAGAATATTTCAGCTAAAACAACTGGTTTAAAGGAAGACATTTGTCTCTATGAAAACAGCAATATTATTCATGATTAAAATGAAACAGTATCAAAATTTTGTTGTTTTTAAAATAATAAAGCAGGGATGGCGAAATGGTTCCAAAGGTAAAAGTGCTCGCAGCCCAGTCCCCAAAACCCATAATGGAAGGAGAGGAGTAGCTTCCCAAAGCAGTTCTGACTTCTGTACACATCACAGCATTCATAAGCCCACAAGCCAACTCTCACATACAAAGGCAAGAACAAGTTTTTTTAAACATAAAAACATACTGATATCACTATGACTCAATTGTTAATCTGAAATAGGTTAGTAATCTCTACCTTAATCAAAAAAGAGCTATTTCCTTAAATTGTATATATAAGACTGGGAATGGTATTATATGCCTTTAATCTCAGCTTTGGAGAGGCAGAGTTAGGCAGATCCTGAGTTGGTGGCCAGACTGATCTACAAACAAACAAGTTCCAGGTCAGCCAGAGTTATATAGTGAGGACCTGTCTCAAAAAAGTATATATGTAGGCTTTCAAATGGAGTACTTAAAATATACAAATTCAGAAACTACTCTAAACTATAATATTAAAAATTAGTAAGATTACTAGAAAAGACCTATCATTTGAAAAAGATTATGATTTCAAATAACTTAAACAAAGAAAAATACTAATGAAGATCTAACATATTCAAATAAGTTATGATAAAACTTTACATCAAAACTTGTGAACCTGAGATCTAGAAAGATGTCTCAGCAGTTAGAAGAGAGTATAGGTCTTTCAAAGGACTTGAGTTATGGTCCCGGCATACACACAGGTAGCTTGAAACCAGCTATAACTTCAGCTCCAAGGGATCCGATACCCTCTTCTCGCCTTCAATGGATACTTAATACACATGTGGCATAGACATGCACACACACATATAAATAATAAAATAATAGTCACCATGTTATACAGTGATGAAACTCAGGGACTATGGCAGAAATATGTAAGGACTATTCAGCTACATATGTTATAAAACAAAAGCTATAATTTCATGAATAAGCATCTGTTTCAACAGGTTAGAAAAAGATCAGCAAAGAGAAATAGATTTTTACAATGATATTATAAGTCCTATATTTTTAAAAACTTGAAACTGTTTTATAGAAAAATAATTTTGCATACTAATTTTATATTTTATATCTAAGATATTTTCTAATTCTTTTAAATTTATCTTTTATTTGTGTATATGTGTTTGAGCTCATGCACACAGGTATCAGAGGAAGCCAAGAGACACCTTCAGATACAGTTAGTTGTGAGCTGCCCACCGTGGCTTCTGGGAACTAAATTCTTGGTCCGCTGAAAGAACAGCAAGCATGCTTAAACTCTGAGCTATCTCTCCAGTTCCATTAATTCCCTTTTAATTCCATGAATTTATATGCATTTTCTTTGAATGTGTCTACATATACAGTCATATTGCCTATGTATCAAAGTATACATATAAAAGTTATTTGGCCATTCAACGCTGAGGTATCCTGTCTTTCCTGACCACAAAGTTTCAATGCTGCAACATTAACTGCTGCATTTGCTTAAGATTTCTTGTTCTGTTCCACAAGTGTCAGCAAACACATCCTCTGGGACAAATCCTGGGACAAAAGCATGGCTGTATGTTTTTATAGACTAAGAACTAAGGACGAATTTTACAAATTTTAATTGTTGAAAACCATAAAAGAATAAAATTTTTATACACAATATACAAAGTTCAGATTTCATGTCTATAAATAGAGTATTATAGGAACACAGACAAACTCATTTGTTTACACATTGCCTACAGCTTACATATATCATAGAGGTAGATATCAGAACCAATTTTATATTTATTTATTCGTGTGTAGGTGTACAAACGCCTGAGTACAATTGCAGGTCAGAGGCATTCACAATACACTGAAGGTGTACGATCACAAATGGTAGTTGGAAAGTATTAGTTTTACAGTCTGAACTTGAGATTTCATGGTACCTTATTTTGTTTACCTAAGAAATGATTTACTTACCTGACTGAACGATCATCACTTCCAGTCACAGCCAAAGGCTTAGTAGGGTGAACAGCAAGTGCCCAAAGTTCACCTTCGCAATGCCCTTGCATAATTAGGAAAGGTTTATTTCTTTCATGCACAACAATTTCAAAAATTTCACTGTCCTGTGTTCCCACTAAAATGTGGTCACCTCGCCAACAAACACTCCTCACAGATAAACCTGGTAAAAAGCACATTAGTTCCAATATTGTACTTAACATCAATGATACAATAATAAAATACACACTTAATAGGAAATTAATTTTTGTATCTTTTATATCTTGGTTGTAAGAGAGTACAAAAGTCTGAATATATGTTCCCATTGTCTTCAATTGTTTGTATCCTGCCATATGAAACAATAGATTTCTTTTTTCATATACATAATTTCTACCCATCCTTTGCATACACTTTTCCTTCTCCTTTGCTAGACTATTCAGAGCCAGACTCTGTTTGTAACTAAGGTCTAACAAGCACTTACAATGATGAGTATTCAGGACCTGCCTTTAAAGACGTTGCATTTTTGTTGTTTGTTTTTTTTTCATAACAGCCTGACTTTGAACTGTATTTCATTTCTTAAATCTGTTCATCAATATATATAAGGAAAGAGAATTCATTTTTACTTTATCTACAGTTTTCACAGTTCCTGTTGGCCTTTATGAGAAATCATTCCCATTTTTTTTATTTATACAACATTGCTAATATAAAGACACTATATACCTCATAATATTCTCTTGAGAATAAAGTAAAAATGAATAACATTATTTTGTAAGCTTCAAATTAATGCTCACCAAAAGCTAATGAAAACAGTAGGGGCTAACATCTAAAAGCTTATTATATACTGAATTTTCTAAATAATTCATGTGTATTAATTTATCTAATAGGAGGAGATATTTGTAGTAATCTTAATTTACAGATGAAGCTAAGCAATTAGACCAGAGTTACAACTTTCTCCAGTAACACAGATATAATTTAAATATATTACAAATAAATATGATCTAAATGTGTTACTTCCAATATTAGAATCATAATTCAATGACATTAATGGCCAATAATTACTAATATGTTACACTGAGAACCTATTTTATTATGTCTATTTTTAAATCCCCTAATTGCTGAAAAAGTAAGTTTTGAGTAAAGGAAAATGACTTAAATCATCATTAACAAAAGTTTACCAATTTCTAATATATTTTATTTGCACAGTTATTTGGCTAATCGTTCTATTTGGCATTGTCACAGTACAATACTTTCAAAATCCACAGTTTAAAAGAGCACATGTCTATCAAATGTCTCTGTAGATTTTATTTTAGTAGGTATTAGACACACAAAAGGATTTTTGTCAAAATAGCACAAACGTTACCAGCAAAAGTCTTCTAGATGTAATGTATAGAAAACATATGTGTGCATGAAGAGACAACCATTGGCTTATTTATTTACAATTAGCACAACTCATTCATGTTATTATTACCTTTGTATCCCTGTTCTGTTTCCCTGAGATCAATCACAGTAATTGGTTTAAAAGTTAAATCCCAAAGACGAATACAGCCATCTCTGCCACCAGTAGCAAAGCCTTCTTCACAAGAATTCATACTAAAAATCCCTGCCTAGGTGAAGGTAGAAAATGACTTAAAAACATGAACTGTTTAAGAACATCTACTAAAGGTAAAAAATCCATTCAGCAATATTTTCTTATAAGTATAAATAAACAAATAAATAATAAAACCAGAAAACACACCAAAAAACCCTAAAATATATCATTAGGAAGTTGATATATAATTGAGGCAGTATTTAATACGTACATAACACAAAAAAAAATTAAATATTATACTGTATATAAAATCTAAAAGGCAAAAACTCTAAATGTAATGAGTAAATGCAAAAAATAATGCTCCTGTGACTTTGAGCTATAAGACCTTTTAATATATGATAAAGAAAACCATAAACCATAAAGGAAAAACTTCTACTTTTTTGTGTGTAAGTGCAGTACCAGCGATTGGACACAGGAACCTACAATGCTAAGCCTCCATTCTATCCCTGAGCCACCTCCCTGGTCCTTTAACTGCAATGTATATACTGGAAAAAATATATTTTTAATATACACATGAACAAAAACCCCAGTACAGCCAACTAAAGAAGAATAAAGGTAAAAAGGATAATTAATAAGAAAGGAAAATTCAAGGAAGTGAACATTTTTCTTCTAGATAAGCAAAAATTTACAACACTTCACATTCTATACTGAAAAATGTTACAGAAAAAAACCTAGTGTTTTTATATATTAAAGGATAAAATATGAATTGTCACACATTTTGTGAAAAAAATACTATTTTTGTCTCCAGACATTTCACATAGAGTAAGTCATTCATTAATAGTTCTTAAGGACATCAGTACTTTCCACTTGAAAATCTCCCCTAAACCTCTACCCACTGCTGGAGGAGTGATGATTCAATTGCTAAACAGCTTGAATATAAAAGCACACAAAACTTAATAATTCATTTTTGTGAGTTAACTATATGAAAATCTTATGAATTAAAAAAATTCCATGGACTAGAGAGATGGCTCAGGGGTTAAGATCATTGGCTAGTCTTGCAGAGGACCTGGATTCAAATCCTGTCGTAGCTACGTGGAGGTTCACACTAGTGTGGAACTCCAGTTCCAGAGGATTCTGTACTTTCTTCTGGTCTCCAAAGGTACTAGCCACACATGGTGCACAGATATACATACAAGCAATAACACCCATATGCACAAAGTAAATAATCATTTAACCAACTAAAACATTAAATCCCTTCTGCCCTGGCTTAATGAGTCTTTTTTTTCCTACATGTTCCCAAATTGCCTACTGGTTAAGTTGGCCTTAACAACACTAGTCTAGAAAACTCTATGGCTAAAGTCAAAAGCTTTACTCAGCACTATTCTGAAAAATACACTGTTAAAACAACAGTTTTAAGAAGATGATAATATACTAATTTAATAAATATGTATGAGTCTAATTGCATGGTTCTTAACTGAAATCAAACTGTTAGAATAACATTTTTAAAAAGAAACTGAACTGACTAGAGATAGGCTATATTAGTTTGTTTTAAGAAAGCTTATTGATAAACAGCTAAAAGTGTTTAAATTATTCACATATACTTACAGTATGGGCTCCTTGTATTGTTCGTATAAGATTGATTCCTTTCCAAACATATATATCCCCATTGAGTGCACCAGAATATGTTAATTCATCCCGAGCACAGGCTAGGCACAATATTGTCTGAAGGTCACCTGTTTTACCAAAAACTCCTCGTTTTGGGGTCAGAGCATTTCCACACAAACTCCAGAACTAAAACGTATACATTATAAGCATATTATCAAATAATGCTTATAAAACAGTCATATATTTTCAATAATTCAATACTATACTATAATAGCAGACAAGAAATTGCCTAAGTAGTTGTCTTATGGTAAAATAGCAGTCAATGCTTATATCCTCATCACAGGGTTATCACAGCTGTTGTATCAGATTAGTCACTAGTTTTGATCTTTATCCGTAAGTGTAAGGACTTTGAGCTAACATTTTCTTTAAAGCTATTTTTGGTGGGGAGAGGGAAGAAAATGGAGGGCAAAGAAATGGAGGAGGGAGGAAGAATAACTAATGTGAAATATGTCTGACAAAGCCATATGGAAACATACTATTTCATAAGTTTCCAGAGAGAGAGAGAGAGAGAGAGAGAGAGAGAGAGAGAGAGAGAGAGAGAGAGAGAGAGAGAGAGAGAGAGAGAGAGAGAGAGAGAGAGAGAGAATTTTCACATAAAAGAGTCACCCTTCACAGGGGATAATATTCCTCCCAGAAGCCAAAGGATGCCAAATAAAAATAAAAAATAAACAGCCTGGTGCCAAGCATAATTGTTCTTGAGCTGTTAGTCAACTGTGTCCTTAGATATCCCCAAACCAATATAGGCTACAGCCACTCCTTCTGGTTGCCCACCAGAACTTGATAGTTAGACTCTATTGAGAAGATAACATACCCTTTGGACACAGGTAACATAGAAATCAGGTTGGTACTAACCAGAAAGTTTTCTCCCTGCTTGTTACATTTCATGGCATCAGAAAGTGTTACATAGACCTCTGGGAGGGCAAAGCCATCCATCAAACAGTCTTGCGCAGCTGTGAACCCCATGACAATAATAATGATAGCATGCCTTGAGTGCAACAGTGTCATGGATGTTAAAGAGCTAACCACCCACTTTTTGATTTAAGGCTCACCTCTCAAGAGGAAACAAATGCATAGTGCTGTTCATCTGGTCACACACCTATATAACTGGGGAGCTCACAGGACAAAGCCCTGGAATAAGCCTGCTTTTATTATTCTGTCAAATGGACATTGTACCAAACTGCCATCTATGTGCATTTATGTGTATCTTCATGCACATAAATTAGTGCAGACATCATCAAATACATATCTTTGTGCAGTGATGACAGTAAATATAGACACTATCGCTATGCAGGCACGAAGTGTCTATAGACTGCTCAAACACGAATGGGACATCTATAACACCCCAATCCTTGGGAGTCAATGTCGAAAAGGGGGAAGGTGTAAGAGCCAGAGGTCAGGGAGGACCTCAGGATGGAAACAGTGGTTCTGGAAAGAACAGGGCTGCTGAACTCTTAAACTCACAGCAGCTGTGGCTGCATACTTAGCAAAGGCCTGCAAAGAAGCCAGTCAACATTCTAGTATGAAGAATGCAGGGACTCAGGAGCCTCTCTTCCTACAGTTTATGGCTTCTAATGGAGTAAGAGTCAGGGTTGTTTTGTTTTTGTTCTGTAATGGCATGGGTGCCAGTAGTTCAACCATGCTTCAGTAGACAGCACATCTCTGATTATATGGGCATCACAAATTAGTCTCATGCAGTCATTTAAAAAAAAAAAGATAAGAGTAGTAGTAGCTGGAGTGGAAGGGGATGGGTCTGGGAGAGGAGTGGAAGTAAATATGATCGCGTGTGCGTGCGTGTGTGTGCGTGTGTGTGTGTGTGTGTGTGTGTGTGTATTAAATTCTCAAAAAATGAATAAAAAGAATATTTCAAAAAAGCTGTGTTTTCAAAAACTCTACAAGCAATTTAGGCTAAAAAAAAAAGTCTGGAGTGAGTTAGAAATGAAAATGAAGACAAAGGCTGGGGATATAGCTCAATGGAAGGCCATTTGCCAAGTATGTACAAGGCCCTGGTTTCAATCTCCAGAACCAGAAAGGTAGTGAAAAAAGCACAAAGCACCAGATCCTCAGAAAATGAACCAAATGTTATATCAAATCTGGTGCAAAATATTAATTTAAGATGGGGGGGAGGACAGAAAGAAAGAATATATGTTGCTCTCATGGACAGTCTCAACCTGAATAACAGCTTTGTAAAACTTCAAAATAAGATATGCATTAACAATAATCTATTTATCCTTGGGAGAAGATAAATTCAAGCATGAATCATCATAGCCAGCCTTACTGCTTTATTATACAGTGTTCAGTACATTTTACACTTTGTAGAGAGAAAAAAACCTAAGCATGATTAGGCAGGGATTTATACACAGAATAGTTCTATATAAAGAAATTGGGTGCCCAAAATATTATTTTATAGGTAAATTACCATGTAATATATTTTTAAAATATCCTTAAATTTTAAAGAACTAAAACTTATAATATTTATCCATTCGTATAACTAATGAGTACTTTAATGTGTGAAATTCAATGACTTCTAAACCGAAAAGCACCATCTATAATTTATCTTCACAAGAATAGCTGGCCTGGTCTTTTCCCCCAGTCCCAATCTGATGCTATTATTTTTCTTCTGGCTCTGTGAATCTCAATCGTGACCTCCCATTAGAACCACCTGGGGAGATTTACAATTCCTGAACACTCACTGAGATGAAATGAAATACAATCTTTTAGGAATAAAGTCTAGGTTTACAAATGCCTCTGAGCCTCAGCAGGAGCTAAGTCTTTTGTTCTAGAATCCAGATCAGTCCTGTCAAATAGAATCTCAGTGAAAATGGAAATCTCTCTACACATATATGTGTATATCTGAATAAATACATGTATGTAAAATATACATATGCATGATTTCCAATACAATGAACTCCAGAAACGTAGCTCTTAAACATTTGAAATGTGACTAATGACTGAAAAAATGAATTTTAGATTTCATTTTATTTGAATTTACTTTTAAATTCCTTTATGTCCTAGTGCATACTATACTTGGCAGTAATTTATATCATCTTTGGGACTTAGCTCCCTCACTTGTACCACTGGCTCAAAACTATTACCTTACTAGTCATTGTCACTACCAAAGGAAATAATTCATATAGTTTGATTTCAGAAGATGAGTTCTTTAAAAAGAAAGAAAGAAAGAAAGAAAATAAACATTTTAGCTTCATTTAGAATGTAAGTCATAAGATCTCTTTAGTTAATTAAGACATTATTTTACAGCCAGGCGTGGTGGCACACGCCTTTAATCCCAGCACTTGGGAGGCAGAGGCAGGTGGATCTCTGAGTTCGAGGCCAGCCTGGTCTACAAAGTGAGTTCCAGGACAGCCAGAGCTACATGGAGAAACCCTGTCTCGAAAAACAAAACACAAAAACAAAACAAAAGACATTATTTTATATAATGTATAATTATAATATATAAACATATATGTCTAACACAGTTGATAAATTAATACACACACACACATATATATATGTACATATATATATATATATATATATATATATAAAGTACTATATCAAGAATTATCTTAGATAAAGACAAAGATTTCTATCTTCCCAGTGTTTAAAATATATGCCTAAAGCCTTGGGGAGTGAGTGGAAGAGACAAACAGATAAGCCTGTTAGAACACAGATTCTTACTCTCTAGGAATTAACTGTTTCAGGAGCAACTATATAAGACAATAGAAGTGAAACAAGTATTCGGCATTTGTACCAGGTACCAGTGATTTAAAGCTAACTATAAAAACACTGTTTGGTTGTTATCTCTTAGAAGCCTGTTCTTCCCTCCACAGAAAGGGAGTGAATTTGTAGGCCTCCCCAGAGGGGGCGAGGAATGGGAGGAAAAGAGGGATTTATAATCAGCATATTCTGCACGAGGAAAAAATTTATTTTCAATAAAAGAAAAAAATGTAAAAAGAATGAATGTCACCACTGACTTTATGGGCTTCAAGACCTAACTATATACTAAAACAAAACCTATAGCTTGCATAAGCAAATACATAGTAATTATCAAGGTAAAAATCCCTTGACCATGAAAAGCATTTGAACCAATGCTGCTAGGAGGATGGTAAAAACTGTCATAGCTTCAAAATGTGAAAAAAAGAAAGTGGTTAAAAGACTCCCAGGTTAAGTGTCTAGTAAGTAGCAGTGATGACTATGTATGTTGCTTCTATGAGACAATCCTATCTCTGCAGATGAAACACTCTTAGATGTTTGGTTTCCTACTCACAATAGATTCTACCTCATTACACTATTTCCTTATAGACTTTACTCATCACTTCCCTTTAAAAACTTATACCCTTATAATGTCTCAAATAACTACATAAGCACTTGCTAGACAAGACATGAGTAATTAAAAAGTTGACATTTTAAAACAAGTCCTGTTAGAATTCTCTAACTATTATAAGTGGCTAGTGGTGTAATGAATATGAACAACAGACAACCGAAAATGATTGCTACAAAAGAAGGACCTTCTTGTACCTTGATGTGTTTGACACCACAGCTGACGAGTTTATTTGGCTGGTACAAATCCCAAGAAATATCAAATATCTGTAAACAAATTAGATCAATGGTTAAAATATTTTTAGTATAACTTAAGAACCCTGCCCATACAATTAAGTGGGCTAAGCTCTCATCTCTCAGAAACTACATATGACACTCTCAATAATAATCAAAATTCTACAATTCAAAAATCTTATGAGGAAAAAAATAAGAATGGTAATAAGGAATAAAAGCAATTTATTCTTTGGTTAACTTTACAGAGAACTAGTAAAGTAAAATTTAACATGTGTTTCTTTTTAATTTTTAAAGAGTACTTTGGCATAAGAAAATAACATGAATGGATCAACAGAAATAGAATATAAGGTTGATACCTGAGAATTTTTACATAGGGAAAATTCCAAATGGTGTGCAATACATAATTTTAGATGTACATGAACAACATCATTTTCCCTTAACTATAATATATATGCAGCATACTATTAAACTAAACTAAACAGACCATATAATTTTAAAGTTGCTATCTGAATAATATACGTTTCCATATATTAAGGATCTACAGTATTTAACATATTTTTAAAAATCTATTTAAAAAAGAAAAAATGTCTATTTTTTTTACTGAAGCAAACAGAGATAAATTCCAAACTAATGCTGTACATAGTGGATCATGTGCTTTAGTCCTATGGTCGATACATAATCTCATATTTTTATTCAACTTTTATTTATGTGCATGTATATATAAGCACCTTTACTTGCTGAGCCATCTCACCCAGCCACAATCTAAGATTTTATAGGTATTTATAATTGTATAATTTAAACTGTACTATAAAAGTTTCATTAATATTTCACATTTAAAGATCCCCCATCTAAAGTATACAAAACAATGGTTCTTAGTATGTTCACAGAAATGTTCAACTGTATACTTGGTTTTAGAAAATTGTTATTGGCTAAGAAATTTATTCTACATTTCTCTCCCCATCATTTCCTCTCCCCTATAATTGTATGATTTTTACAAATTGTATAACTTTTATTACCTATGGTTATGTAGCAATGACAAGACACAGAAGACCCTGTAAACTCTCAGCTAGTCTTTTCCTGCCAAGTATTCATTAGAAAGCCAAAAGAAGAATACTCACTCTGTCTGTGTGACCAGGAGCCATAGACAGCATTCGCCCCCTCTTCCAGTCCCAAACACAAACTGCATTCTTTGAATCGAGTCCAACTGAAACCAAACGCTGGATTTTGTCCAAGAAATTCAGGCAGGAAAAGAAAGACAACTCAAATCACTACCAAATTATAAATAGCAAATACGTTCTACTTGTAACATCAAAATATGTGCATTCATATTTCAGATGCCCTTTAAGGCAGACAGATGCATTCATTCAATTAATATTTGTACATACACTCAGTTTTTCATGCTAAGTAAAAAGAAAAACTATCAGTTTTAGGAATATCCAGGAAGTATCCTAGTCAAACTCCAGCCAAAAGCTAAAACTTCTAGATGAACTACAAACATATCTTTTCAAATGCACTACGGTGGTGTGAATGAAACAAACATTTGAGAACAAAAACAAAGGATCCTTGGTGAGAATCCTGGAGGAGGAAACATTTACTATGAAATAAAGCAGACAGAAATAGAGTGGTTACCAGGTTCATTTGTTTGTTGGTTTGTTATTTTACTGAAAGCTGAAGAGGAATACAGGAGAAAGGTTAGGCAATCTAAGGCAAGACAGGGATTGGACTAGAGTCTGACTAAAGGACTTGCCTCAGAATAGGAACCCTGAGAAGTAATTCCTTCTCAGAGAAAGGGTAATTGTGGAAGAAGGAAACTCTTCATGAACATCTGAAAGCTCAAGCAACCTCACACTGTAGTGACCTGAGTTTACCAGGCCGTGAACCCTCAGGTGGGGAATCCATTTCAGAGGGCTTCCAAGGTCTGGTGTGTTTTTGAGAACTTTCAGTAGCACAGTACAGGGGTACAAATCAAGTGTAGGGTAATGTAACTTTTACTCCATCCTTTAATGAATTCCTACAGGCAGAGATTCAAGTAAGAATAAGCTACAAAGTTAAAACAAACCAGATCTTTCAGCACAAACCCAGGGAAATGAGACCAGAAGTGAAAATAAACAGGTCTCAACAATAACAAAATATACAACACTGGAATTAGATAAACAATATAAAACAAATGTAACATACACAAAAAATATAATTAAGGTTTCAAAATAGCCACAGAAGAACAAAGAATAGCAAAGTATAAAAAGTATCTAAAGATACACAGAGAAACACAGGACTTCCTGTGAAAATCAAAAGTAGATGAGATGAAGCTAAAAACTCCATTGAAGAGTTGAATAAATTAGGAAGAGATGAGAAGACACGGTTGACATGAGTTAACATGGAAGATGGAATTCTAGTCAAGAAGAAACATCACAGTCTGAACTTAACCACTGCTATGGCATACAGAAAACTGTACAAAGATATGAAGCAAGCATTTTAATGGTAGCCAAAGCACTTACTATTTACAAGGATGTGAATTCACATTCACAAGAATATGAATTATGAAAGAGGGGAGAGAAGAAATAAAGTGAGTTCTACAACTGACTGAATTTCACTTAGGTGACAATTTCTACATTGGGGGTACATAAAGGTAGCCCCCAATAGATTTGGTTTTTTGTTTACCTGGCAAGGGCCTGGAGTTCAGAAGCTAGGATGGCTAATATGTAGGGCACAGATAAAGCTGAAGGAAACCTGTGAACAGGTGGGATTTTTGAAGACCATCCTTCCTGTGTATAGGGCAGTAAATTTAAGACCATCAAAAGAAGAAATTCCAGAAAAAGAGCAATTAATGGGGAAATAAAGGCAAACAAGTTTGAGAGTGTAAGTGATCGGTACTATCTCAAGTTCCCAATAGCTACAATGAAGGTGTCTGTGAAGCTCATGGGTATTATTAAAGGCCCCAGGATGGTAATACCTTAGCAGAGAACTTAACAGTTACCCCAGAAGACCTACTGTAAGTCTCCACAACTTCCCACTGTAAATGTTTAAAACAGCTTCTCACAAAGACTGAGGAATTCAATGACTCATCAGAAAAATGTTCAAATGTTTTAAAGCAGCTTGTATAATAAATCATTTTAAGTATTGCATAACACATACAATGTCCAGAATCTAATGGAAATTATTAGCAGATGAAGGAATGTGACCAACCGTGAAAGGGTATCAGTCAACAGAAACAGATCCAAAAATTATGAAGATGTTAAAATGAGAAGAAATCTGTGGAAATGAACATGCTGGGCTAGGGTTCAGCAGAGAAAGTGCGAGGCTGTTACAGAAGCATAAAGATCTGAATCTGGCCGGGCGGTGGTGGTGCCCGCCTTTAATCCCAGCACTTGGGAAGCAGAGGCAGGTGGATATCTGAGTTCGAGGCCAGCCTGGTCTACAGAGTGAGTTCCAGGACAGCCAGGACTACACAGAGAAACCCTGTCTCGAAAAACCAAAAAAAAAAAAAAAAAAGATCTGAATCTGGTCCCCAGCACAGAGAAAACAAACAAACAACAGTGTGTGGGAGCACACACCTGCTACCCCAGTGCCAAGGAGGCAGAGACAGGAATCCCTGGGCTCTCTGGCCAACTAGTCTAGCCAAATCAGTGAGCTTCAGGATCAATAACAGACCTTGTCTCAAAACATGAGATAATAGTAGCTATGACAAAGACTACCCAGGCCTCAAAGTTTGAAATACTAACTACTGAAGTTATACAAATGTTACCTGTGCTTGACTTGGCACGTGAATTGACATCATGTTGAACAGCATGCTTTACTACATAAGAGACTTTGGACACTTACGTAAAACCTCTCTTCTTACCTTATTTTGTTACCCATTAAAAGGGGATAATTAAAGTACTTCATGAGGGCAATGTGAACACTAACATATTTCATATAAAGGAGTTAGAAGAGTATCTGTATATGGTTAATGTACAAATGCTTGATATCTTCATCACATTCTTACTTTACCATAAGCCATAATTAGCTTTACAAATCCATATACTAGTTCAAATGAAAAAACGCCACATAGTGTCCAGTTAGAAAAGCTTTGACTGGGTAGAATTAAGATTTAAGTCAACTGGGCTCAATTCTAGTATGGAGGTTGTGTGGTTTCATTATTTTGTAAGAATTAACCATTTTGTTATTTTGAAGAAAAATTGCAAATGTTACAGAAGATGTAGTGCTTAATGGAGTAATACTGGTCATATTATATTAGACCCACTATAATTTAAGATCTGGAAGAAAATAAAATTCAAGACTAATGCATTAGGTATATTTAGAGATTAAGACAATTAAAAGGTCCTGGCAAAGGAACAATATAAGCCACCAAGTACTCCCAGCGCTCCCAGGGACAAAAACATCAACATATGGTGTTACCCATGGCTCCAGACACATAGGCAGCAGAGGATGGCCTTGTTGGACATCAAAGGGAGGAGAGGCCTTTGGTCCTGGAAAGGCTTGATGCAGCAGTGTAGGGGAATACCAGGACAGGGAAGTGGGAAGAGTGATTGGGGAGGGGAGAGGGATAGGGGGAGGGGAGATGGCTTATGGAACTTTGGGTGGGGGCCAGGAAAGGGGAAATCATTTGAAATGTAAATAAAGAATATAGCTAATTTAAAAAAAATAGGCCTGGCAAACCCAGAAAATACCCTACTCTCTAGGCACATACTAATTTGCAAAAATGACCCTTGTTTTGATCAGTACCTAAAGACAAAGGTAAACTGATACATTTTATTTGTGGTAACTCATGGGCTTTTCATGAAAGTACACTTAAAAACTACCTCCCCCTTCATTCATTCTAGAAATGAGCAGAGTTTTAACTGTAACTCTGTGTCTTTTAGAAATAACTGTGGGCTGGGGAGAGGACACAGTGGGGACAGTGCTTACTTTGTAAGCCTGAGATTCCTAAGAGTTGAGCATTAAGGCACAGATCTGTAACCTCAGCCCCACGAGGCAGACACAGGTGGTTCCAGGGTCTCTCTAGCTAGTCAGCATAGATGAAAATTCCAGCCTATAGGTTTCTACCTTCCTCCTTGCATTGTTGTGATGGTTTGTATATGATTGGCCCAGGAAGTGACCCTATTAGGAGGTGTGGCCTTGTTGGAGTAGGTGTGTCAATGTGGGTGTGGGCTTAAAACCCTCACCCTGGCTGCCTAGAAGTCAGTTTTTCTACTAGCAGCCTTCAGATGAAGATGTAGAACTCTCAGCTCCTCCTGTACCATACCTGCCTGGATGCTGCCATGTTTCTGCCTTGATGACAATGGACTGAACCTCTGAGCCTGTAAGCCAGCCCCAATTAAATGTTGTCTTTTATAAAACTTGCATTGGTCATGGTGTCTGTTCACAGCAGTAAAACCCTAACTAAGACAATTGCTATTGAATCTTCAGTCCCTGTTTGTTATGGATTTCTATAAATAGACTTTTCAGGCCTTAATTATCTTCAAGAAGCCAGGCCACTAGTATTAATATGTATATTCAGCTCAGTTAGGAGGAAGCCTTTAGAAAAAAACACTTAGCCTTGCTACCTTGAAGGAAGCTAACCAATTGGATAAATCCTAGATGTTTACATATGCTTTCAAATCTAGCAGAAAATAAAAACATTAGACAGTTCCTATTCAATATCTTATAAAGAGTTTATAAATAGGTATGTTAGTTCAAATATATTTTTCAAATTATAACACTAAAATACTTTCCTTATCTTAAATTACCAGGAGCTCCTTACATTAGCTGCCCTTGTTTAAGGATGAATTCCTTTTGCTATATAACAACTCCCTCCTATGTTACATGTTTGGGAGGCAGGAAAGCATTGCTGTTAAAAACACAAGCTTTGCGGTATGAGAGACCGGGCTCCCCCTCTAGTTCCCCTCACTAGCTGTTAACCTGAGGCAAGTTATTCAACCTTTCTCAGGCTCAGTTTCTTTTTCTGAAAAATAGAGATAATAACAATCTATTTCACAGGGTTGTCACAAGGATTGAATGAGAAATGCAGACTTAGGGAAATGCATACCTAATACATAGTGTGAACCCTGTATCGCTATGGATTTCTTTCTTTTCTTTCTTTCTTTTTTTTTTTTTTTTTGGTTTTTCGAGACAGGGTTTCTCTGTATAGTTCTGGCTGTCCTGGAGCTCACTCTGTAGACCAGGCTGGCCTCGAACTCAGAAATCCACCTGCCTCTGCCTCCCAAGTGCTGGGATTAAAGGCGTGTGCCACCAACGGCCCGGCCTTCTCTGTGGATTTCTAAGTTTAACGTTTTAGTAATATGTCCTCATGAAAACATGATGACAAAACACAATTATTCACAATTTCTCATGGAAATTTCTCAAAGTAAGCAAGACTGAGTGCTTTTAAGCAATAAAAGCTATGGAAGTGGTTTCTCCTTAGAAGAGATATCTCATCAATACGTTATATGTAAGGGGGGAACTAAAAATTAAGAAGAAATTATTTATATCTAAAGGATACTTATTGACTATTATAGTAAAACAAAATCTTAAATTTCACAAAACCTATGTGTAAAGGAATTTTAAGCTAATTGTATAGATTTATTTCATCATGTTTTATGTTCTTCTGATTTGGAAAGATTACTCTTTCTTTTAAGAAAGTAAATGAAATTCTGATAGGACATAAAGCACTTGAAAGATAATAACAAACACAGAATATAAATTGAGTTTTCACAATTGCTAATCACCATTAAACCTAAAAACATGTTTTTAGAGAGGCCCAAATGAAGACTCCACAGATCCCTTACCAGAAAATCACAGGAGTCTATTCTACCCAAAGGCGCTATGCCTCAGAATAATGTAACGTACCTACTGAGTATCATTTTCTTTAGGATAAAACCCAGGCTACAGTCTATTTTGATAGAATCTACATTTACAACAATTATAAAAAGCAGGTAAATAAATTTTTCTGAAACTTAAAATGATTCTAAAATCTAATTAAACACTAAATATTTAACAATTACAAGTTAACTACATCACTTTTAAAATATATCTTAGCCGGGCGTGGTGGCACACACCTGTAATCCCAGTACTTGGGAGCAGAGGCAGGCGGATTTCTGAGTTCGAGGCCAGCCTGGTCTACAGAGTGAGTTCCAGGACAGCCAGGACTACACAGAGGAACCCTGTCTCGAAAAACCAAAAATAAAATATATCTTAGTCATAACAGAACTTCTGTACAGAACTATAAAATAAGTCTTAGCTTGTTAGAGAATAATTTGGAAAGTGATTAGTCAGTGGGATGAAAACATTTTTATATTAATTTGTCTCATTTTCAATAAAAATATAATTATAAAAGAAAAACTTTAAACTAACTGGAAGTTAAAATATATACAGCTCTACTTAGAGAAACTTAATTTTCCAAGGTATCTTCCATATTCCCTACCTATATGCCTTACCTGGAAAAATAGCTAAAAATAAAATTTTCTGTAACAATCAGGTAACAGTCAGGGAATGAGAATTTCTTTGGCTTTTAGAATAATTTGACTGAGAAAGTTTTTGGTAACAATGAAATCAACACCCTTGTTGTTTTATATTTGTTAGCTATGTTGTCCAGCCATCTCATTTATACTTCAATGTATCTGTATTAACAAGTACTTTCTACCAATTGTTTTTCAATTCTATATTATAAACTTACAATGATTTCATTTTTTAAATACATTTTTTACATTTTTATTACATGTGAATTGGCATGCATGTTTGTGTGAGGGTGTTGGATCCCCTGGAACTGGAGTTAAAGAAAGTAGTGAGCTGCAATCTGCGTACCAGGAATTGAACCCAGGTCCTCTGGAAGAAGAGCCAGTGCTCTTAACTCTAGAGCCATCTCTCCAGACCCTTATAATGATTTCTTATAGCAAGCGTTTTAAAATCAAAATTGAAGCCGGGCGTGGTGGTGCATGCCTGTAATCTCAGCACTTGGGAGGCAGAGGCAGGCGGATTTCTTAGTTCGAGGTCAGCCTGGTCTACAGAGTGAGTTCCAGGACAGCCAGGGCTATACAGAGAAACCCTGTCTTGAAAAAACCAAATCCAAAAAAAAAAAAAAAAATCAAAATTGATACAAAGGAGGAAAATTATCAAATACCTGTCCATCCAAGTCGAATGCTAAACAAGCTATACCATGTGTATGAACATCCTTCAGAACTGACACAGTCTGGACAGTGTAAGTATCCCAAACACAGATGTATGGCTCTTTCCCAACTTGTCCTGTTGCTACCAACACTCGCTCAGGATGCAGCGCAAGACTGAAAAATAAAGAATAAATAAGTAAATAGTAAGACTTAAAAATTGATTATAAACTTTTATAGCATTTGCTATAGGTATTTGTACTTACAAATATCAACATTAAACTTTGTTTATCTTAATTTGTATTTAGAAGTAATTTCAATAAAAATTATTGCTAAGAATTAATAATAATATACTAAAAGGTTAATGACAAACTAATTATAGACTTCATAAACTCCATGTGATATGTTGTGCACAAACTTCTTAAGAAAAGAGATCTCACAAAAGATCAACAGAACTACAGCAACAAATTTTTAGCAACTTATCTATCACATGCTACTTTTCCACTTGGTATTTATGTTGCAAGCCTTCTTTTCTACTATTCCTTTTATTGATTAATATTGGACTAAACCTAAAGGCTGAGAGATGGCTCTATGATTAAGCACTTTCCATGAGAACACAAAGACTGGAGATCATAGTCCTGGGACCCACTAGATACCATGTGGACATGGCAGACCACCTGTAATTCAAACCTTGGAGGGCAGAGGATCCCCAAAGCCAGCTGGTTAGCAAGAGTAAGCATATCAAAGAGCTCTGCATGTGACCGAGAGACCTTGCCTCACTGAATAAGACACTAAGGAGGTCAAGGACAATTCCCAGCATCAATCTTGGGCTTCCATATACATGCATACCCACAGGCACATGTACCTCACACAAGTCCCACAAACATGCATACACAAAACACACACATAAAATATATAAACATATATTAAAATGAAAAAATAGCTAAATCTTAATGTCCAAGGTAGCATTAGGTAGCACTTATACTGTAACAGTAATTAATTACAAATCTCACTAAAAACAGCAATGTCATATGAAATTTGCAGAAAGTGGTCAATGGGGCTCTAAAAATAAGACAAAAATCTTATAATTAGTTAAGGACTATATACATTCATCCAAAAAAAGCAGGAAACAAAAATGAAATTCTACTTGATAAAAGTGTCTACAAGAGAGTTTAAAATATCAGATTTGCCTTTAAATAAAAAGACATTCAACTGCACACTAGCAGTGAATACCTGAAAAAATTCCAAATTATAGTAGCATCAAAAAGAGCAAATACAATAATGAACCCCAACTACAAGTCACCTTAGAAGGTCTAAGCAGAGGATAGAATGCATCAATCTAGGCCTGAAAGAAGGTAATATTCTGAGATGGTAATGTTCCTTAAAGTGAATCCATGTCAAAGGACCAGGCATAATTAAATAAAAATAATATAGAAAATTGGATCCCACAAATATTATTTGTGAGGCTGTAAAATTATACAGCCAATTTAAAAACAGTATAGCAGAGTTACTATAGGATGCAACAATTCTATTTCTAGATACATTCCTAAAAGGAGTAAAAACATATGTCCACCCAAGATCTCTACACAAACGTTCATGCCAAAATTATTCATAACAGCAAAAAGTGACAGCTCAAATGTTCACCAACTGAAAGGAGAAAAAAGAAAGTGCATGTTGCAACAGAGATGAACTCTGAAATGTAACACAGCACGTAAGAAAACATACGTAAGGGCCACGTGCTCTGTGGGTTCATTTACATGAAATGTCTGGAATAAGCAACTCTCATGTGATTGGCTCTTCTTGGGGAAACATAACACACAAATGTGTATTCACCCCCAAAAGGAAACCTACAGCAGACCAAAGTAAAGGTCATGCCAATGTCCAACCTGGTGAACCAAAGTTTGTATTGGGGTCACTAACAGTAGTATGGGTGATAAGTCCTATTGAACAAGGATACCTCAATAGCAGCTGCACCACTGAAAAGCCCACCCCAACTCCGATGACAACTCACAAAGGCTGCAAAAGCTCTCTACACAGCTTGCAGCAGCTGAGAACCTCCCTTCAGCTCAGCTAGACTCCTCTGTCAGTCTTTCACTCCTTTTTATGCTCTGACAAAGGGCCTTCAAGAATTTTCTACGTTTCTGTTCTCCCAGACATATGATCATCTCTTTACCTCCCAAGTCTCATGAGCTTCCCCTTCCCTTTGAGAAGGAATTTTCAATTCTGAGGAAATCACCATACAATGAAGAGCCATGCCATGACCAGACAGCATTTAACAGCACCCCTCTCCACCCTCCCAAGACAGCCTATGACTTCCCTCACCATGGATTTTGACCATGTCTACAGTATAAACTCCCTTTTATAAAGCAGGCCTTAAAGCCAATCAAGAGAGTGGTTAGTTGCCTCTATACATAACATGGGATTTGAATAAGAATAGTTCCCATGGACTCATAGATTTAAATATTTGATCACCAGAGAGTGTCAGAAGTAGTGGAAGAATTAGGAGGGATAGCCTTGTTGGAGTGTGGCCTCTGTTAAAGGAAATGTGTCACTGGAATGAGTTAGAGGTTTGAGAAGCCCAAGCCAAGTTCAGAGGCTCTTGTCCTTCCTGCAGTGTGTAGATCCAGATGTAGAACTCTCAGCTGTCTTGCTAGAACCATGTCTATACACCTCCACACTCTCCAGCATGATGACAATGAACTAAATGTCTGAAACTATGAGCAAGCCCCAATTAAATGCTTTGCTTTATAAGAGTTGCTGTGGTCATGGTGTCTTTTCACAGTAATAAAACACTAATACACACAGTTTTGCCACTATTACACCAGTGAACACATCTTGTCTAGAAGGTCAGTGTTGCAGTAAACAGGGTCTAGCACTACGTAACAATGTAAAAGAGCTCCCCCTTCTGCCACATCTATACCAGCATTTGTCATTTGTCTTTTTCTTCTTTTTAATCTTTGTCTTTTCTTTTTTAAAAATATTATTATTAATTATTTTTATACACTCCATATTTTATTTCCCACTCCACCATCCCCTGTCCACCCTC
Source organism: Apodemus agrarius (assembly GCA_964023405.1). Taxonomy (NCBI): domain Eukaryota; kingdom Metazoa; phylum Chordata; class Mammalia; order Rodentia; family Muridae; genus Apodemus; species Apodemus agrarius. The sequence goes on along the minus strand of OZ030011.1, from coordinate 24,873,501 downwards.
TGACTGTTCCATATCCCATACCTCCTCCCCTCCCCCGTCTCCATGTGGATGTCCCTACCACACACACACACACACACACACACACACACACACCTGACCTCTGAACTCCCTGGGGCCTCCAGTCTCTTGAGGGTTAGGTGCCTCATCTCTGAGTGAACACAAACCCAGCAGTCCTCTATTGTATATCATTCTGGAATAAGATGGAATCTTTTTTGTACATTTTTTAAATTGGATATTTTATTTGTTTATATTTCTAATGTTATCCCCTTTCCCGGTTTCCCCTCTGCAAACCCCCTATTTCCTCCCCTCCCCCTGCTTCTATGAGGGTGTTCTCTCACCCACACACCCATTCCCACCTCACTGCCCTAGCATTCCTCTACACTGGGGCATCAATCATTCACAGGACCAAGGGCTTCCCCTCGCATGGATACCAGATAAGGCTCCGTTAACTCCTTCGGTCCTTTCCCTAACTCCTCCATTGGGGTCCCTGTGCTCAGTCCCATGGTTGGTTGCAAGCATCCCCATCTGTTTTGGTCAGGATCTGGCAGAGTCTCTCAGCCAGAGACAGCTAAATCAGGCTCCTGTCAGCAAGCACTTCTTGGCATCAGCAATAGTGTCTGGTTTTGGTGTCTGCATGTAGGATAGATTCCCCAGGTGGGGCAGTCTCTGGATGGCCTTTCCTTCAGTCTCTGCTCCACTCTTTGTCCCATATTTCCTTTAGACAGGAGCGATTCTGGATTAAAATTTTGGAAATGAGCCAGGCAGTGGTGGCGCACGCCTGTAATCCCAGTACTCTAGGAGGCAGAGGTAGGTGGATTTCTGAGTTCGACGCCAGCCTGGTCTACAGAGTAAGTTCCAGGACAGCCAGGGCTATGCAGAGAAACCCTGTCTCGAGAAAACCAAATACAAAAAAAAAAAAAAAAATTGGAAATGGGTGGGTGGACCCATCCCTCAACCAGGGGGCCTTGCCTAACCTCTGGATATAGTCTGGACAGGTTCTCCGCCCCCTTTGTGGGGTATTTCAGCTAATGTCATCCCCGTGGGTTCTGGGAGGCTCTTGCTTTCCTGGCATCTGGGTCTTTCTGGTTGCTAGCCCCAGTTCCCCATCCCCCACTGCTACACACCTCTGTTCAATTTCCTGACCCTCTGCACATCTCCATCTCCTCCCATACCTGATTCTGCCCCTCTTTTTCCCCTTCCCCTCCTCTTCTTCCCAAGTCCCTCCTACCCTCTACTTCCCTTGATTTCATTGTTCCCCCTTCTAAGTAGGACTGAAACATCCACTCTTTGGTCTTCCTTCCTCTTGAGCTTCATGTGGTCCGTGAGTTGTATCATGGTTATGCCATGCTCTATGCCTAATATCCACTTATCAGTGACTACAAACTATGTGTGTTCTTTTGTGACTGAGTTACCTCATTCAGAATATTTTCTAGATCCATTCATTTGCCTGTGAATTTCATGAAGTTATTGTATTTAATAGCTGAGTAGTATTCCATTGTGTAAATGTACCACATTTTCTGTATTCATTCCTCTGTTAAGGGACATCTGGGTTGTTTCCAGCTTCTAGCTATTATAAATATGGCTGCTGTGAACATAGTGGAGCATGTGTCCTTGTTACAAGTTGGAGCACCTTCTGGGTATTATGCCCAGGAGTGGTATAGCTGGGTACTCAGGTGGTACTATGTCCAATTTTCTGAGGAACCACCAGACTGATTTCCAGAGTGGTTGTACTAGCTTGCAAAACCAACAATGGAGGAGTGTTCCTCTTTCTCCACATCCTCCCCACTCTAGGATCAGCTATCAAGAGGCAGATCAACTTTACTTAGAGTGATTCACTGCTTATATAGTTTTGGGGAACTGAGGATCAGAACATCCAGAATGGGCAAAGGTCTTGGGGTTTAGGGTACCTGAAATGCCTCATTAGAATGGGGAAGCATCTCAGGTACTGCTGGCTGAACAGGTTCTTATTAAGAGAAAGGAAATTGATCCTGTAATCTTAATTGAGGCTAGGTGACATTCCTCAGGTAGAAGCATATGTGGGGGCTTAAAATTCCCCAGACAAGGTCAGAGAAGAAGTCCTGCTAATGAAAGAAGTCTCCCATATTGTGTTGAGTTCAGAGGCTATCCAGTCATGGTAGACTTCAACCTTAATTAGTAAGGTTTTCCCACAGGGACTAGGACATGCAATAAACTGTATATGGAGATCAGACAGAGGACAACTTTGTGGAGTCTGTTCTCTGCTTCTACTTTCGCTTGGCTGCTACGGACCAAACTCAGGTCATCAGGCTTGTATGGCAAGCATCTTTACCTGACAAGCCATCTCATTGGCCCCAGGGTAATTTTTAGAACAACATAAATCTGGCCTTACCATTCACTTGTTTAAAACTCTCCAACAGTTTCCCATTGATCTAGAATAAAATCCCACCTGGATGGAGTTCCTCAGGATGTTCTCAAGCCTTAAACTATACCATTTCCCCTTTGTCCACTCCAGCCACATACTCCTTTTTATTCCATAAAATGGTCAAGATAATTGTGCTTTTTAAGTTTTTGTCTAGAATGATCTCCAAAATCTTTGCCTCACTCATCCTTCAGGACAAACATATCTTGTACTGACAAACTAACTACTCAAGGTCATTTCAATATGTTCTATACATTATCCAAAAACATTTACAAAAATGATCAACTATCTAAAATCATTTTTGTATATGTACGATCTTACTCTTTCCACTAAAATCCATATACCAACCAATAGGGCAGAGACTTTGTGTGTGCATGTGCACATGCACACACCCACACACTCACACACACACCTTTTTTTAAAAAATCATTTCTAAGCCTAAGCACCTAAAGTAATGATAGGACCTTGTAGTTATTAAATCAATATTTGTTAACTAAATTCCCAAAGAAGTTGCTAAAGTTAAAAAGAAAATTTGAATAAATTAATTCTCAACAAAGAAAAGCCCTAATAGAAATGCTGTCATCCCATCCTTTATAACAGCAAAAATTTAAACACCACCTAAAAGTATAGGGATTATTTTCATATTATGAAAAGCTTGTTATAATATTAAGCAAAAACATATTCTATACGTTACATATATCAACTACTCAAGACTGCATGTACCAAAAAAGTTCACAAGTAAATAATCTAGAAATGTAATAATAATACAATAATCTACAATATGGTGATATTTCTAGATTGCAAGATTGTGGGTAAATATTTTTCTGTGGCCTTCAGCTTTCTATGATAAGTATTACTAATTTAAAATAGCAATAAAACTCTAAGAGAAAACCTAGAATACTTTCACAATCCCTGTTATGTTGATTTCAAACTATCATGCCCAATCATGTAGTGAAATGAGTATGAAACACAACCTTCCACACTAGGGGTAGTATCTAGTATTGCTGATCCTGATAAAGTATTTGCAAAGGACGAAAAGAAATAGATTCAATCTAATGGGAAGAAGAAGGAACGAATGCCTTCTGGAGCTGGAAGTGAGGATGGTACACAATTTCCAGGTAGCTTTTCCCTTTCCCTTCTCTCCTTGCCTGTTCTCCCTCTTGCTCATTCTCCCCTTCCTCCTCCTGGTCTTCTTCCTCTCCCACTCTACCTGCTTCCTAGCTGTCCTAAAGTGAGCAGCTTTCTCCGCCACTCACACTGCACCATGATATTCTCCCTTGCCTCAGCACCCCCCCCCCAAGACCATCCAACCTTCAACTGAAATCTCTGAAAACCATAAGCAAAAATACAAATTTCCTTCTTTTAAATTCCGTTCTCAGGTATTGTGTCACAACTGTGGCAAGCTGACTCATTGTGTAAGACATAAGAATCTTTATTCCAGTGAGTTCCAGGATGGTCTCAAAAAGAAGGAAGGAAGGAAAAGAATCTATATTCCTCATAAGTTTTCAGGCAATGTTTCTATTGCTAATCTGAAGACCATACTGAGAGTAGTAAGAATCTAAGGCTGCCAGCCACATGCCATTGTTTGGGTCTTTGTTTTAAATAAATCTTAAAGGGTGCTAGTTGTTTTTTGTATTAATAACAGCCCATTTTGACTTTTTCCCAGATATCCTTCCCCTTATCATTTGAACATAATGGTCTCCCAGGCGGATCTTATAATTGTAATGTAATAACCACAAGACAGCTAACACCTTGACTAGTAGGAAGCAGGCTTAGTCATATCTGATGTGCCCACAACTTCACTTTCCCTTCTGCGCCTCTGGCTACATTTCTGTTACTTCATTCTTCATCGCTCCTGCATTTGAATATTGCAAAGCAACAGAAATCCATTTTCAGATCCATTCTCTGATTATACATGCTACCCTGGTGACTTCATTGAGATTCATGTCTTTACTACTTACATGCTGGTAAGACCCATACTAGCCATACCAGACTGCTTCCTTGAGTTACAGACACACAAGTCCAGCTGTCTAATTTATAACCCTATTTACTTGTCTATGAGGTTTCTCCATTGAACTCCTCTAACACAGGGCTTCGGATTTCTCACTTCCTCCCCAAACAGAAAATGTTTCCCACAACCTTTCCCAAGTCAATAGCTGTTAACTCTAATTCTCCAAATGTTATGGTCAAAATTTCTATGATCATTATTGTCTTCACTTTATCTTATAATTTGCATATGATTCATCAGTCAACCATGCTGCTCCCATCTTTAAAATAAACCCAGAATTTTGCCTTTCTCACTGCTTTCCCTGTTGCTCCTCCCAATATCTTATGACTGGTCCAAGACAGCAACATCCTAGAATGAAATACAACAGTCCCCTAAGTGCTTTCCCTGCTTCCCCACTGCCTCTCTTCTCCAGGAGACTCTGAAAACGGAAGCCCCTGTAAATTTGTTATTCTCTAAGCCAATAACTTCATTAAATAGTTGTCTTAGTCAGTGTCCTATTGCTGTGGAGAGACACCATAACCATGGTAACTCATCAAAGAAAGCATTTAATTGGAGTTTGTTTACAGTTTCAGATGGTTTAGTCCATTTTCATCATGGGAGGAAGCATGGCAGCACACAGGTAGACATGGGCTGGAGAAGCAGCTAAGAGTTCTACAGCTACATCCAAAGGCAGCAGGAAGAAATAGACACTGGGCTTGACTTGAGTTCCTTTTTTTTTTTTTTTTTTTTTTTGGTTTTTCGAGACAGGGTTTCTCTGTGTAGCCCTGGCTGTCCTGGAACTCACTCTATAGACCAGGCTGGCCTCCAACTCAGAGATCCCCCTGCCTCTGCCTCCCAAGTGCTGGGATTAAAGCCGTGCACCACCACCGCCTGGCTTTAGCTTGAGTTCTGAAACCTCAAAGCCCACCCCCAGTGATACCTTCCTTCAGTAAGGCCACACCTACTCCTACAAGACCACGCCTACTATTTGTTCACAAGCAGTACCACTCCCAGATGACGAAGCATTCAAATTAATGAACCTATGGGAGCTGTGCTTATTCAAACAACCACAACTATTAAACCAACTTCCAGTCTTAGAGAGCAGGTGAAAACTATCAGCAAGGTCCTACATAATCTGCTCATCTCATCTTTATCTCACTGAACCCATGTTCAGAATACTGCGGCCATAACAATTCTCTTACTGTTCCTCTAATCCATTAGGACTTCCACCTCAGAGCTTCCGTAGAGAAGAGTCCCTCTGCATAGTCTATCCTTTACTCAGACTCCTACACAATGTAGTTTCTGACCTCTCAGTTTCTATAGTATCATCATAACAGTGAGTCCTCCTTTCTACCCTATCAGAGCACCACCAAAAATGTTATAGTCAGGTTTCTTTCTCCTTAGACACACACACACACACACACACACACACACACACTACTATTAGCCATAAAGAAGATGCGGTAGTTTGTAGTAGTCATCTGGCCCCTGCAGGTTCATAAGGGTTGGTACTACTACTAGGAAGTGTGGCCTTGTTGGAGGAAGTGTGTCACTAGGTAATGGGCTTTAAAGTCTCAGAAGCTCAAACTAGGCCTAGTGCCTGCAGACCCAGTTGTAGAACTCTCAGCTCCCTCTCCAGCCCCATGTCTGCCTACTTGATGCCATGTTTTTTGCCATAACAATAATGGACTAAACCTTCGAACTATAAGCCAGCCCCAATTAAATGTCTTTTTTTAGAAGAGGTGGCAAGGTCATGGTGTCTCTTCACAGCAATAAAACCCTAAGACAGAAAACAAAAGCCTATCATTTTGATAGCATGGATGGAACTTGAGATCAACTGTTAAGTGAAATAAAACCACACATTGTACTTATTATATAGAGTTGACTTTTTTTTTCATACAATTTTGTAAACAGACTGGTTGTTACAAAAGACTGGGAAAAACATGGCATAAGGGAGGGCTGGGAAAAGGATCATCAGTGAGTCCTAAGTTATGGTTAGGACTAAGAAATCAGGGATTCTGCTGCACAGTAGGGTGGCTACAGTTAATGAAAATGAACCCTCTATTTCATAAAACTATAAGTTTTTTTTTTAATGTTTTCACAAAAAAGAAATGATAAAAGTTTAAGGCCAGAAACATTTTTACACAGACTTAAACATTAATCAATATATACACATATCAAAATTTGTACAATTTCTTGTTTTATCTATCAACTTTTAAATTTTTGGAGAAGTATTTAAAAAGGTGGGCATGAACAAATGCGACAAGTGGTGACAAAAAAAATCAAAAAGATGTGAGCTGACACCTAGCCACCGGATTTGGCAATGTGTAAGTCACTGGTGACCCTGAGAAAAATGGCTACAGCAAAACAGAACCAAAGGTCAATAAATGTGAGAGGGGGGCGATAAAATAACCTTCAAATACTCTGTTATAACACAAGAGCACGACATATGAGAGTATTGTTTCCCAGAATACTGGGAATACTGGGAATACTTGAAACTGCGTCTTCAAAGAAAAGAAGGAGAAATAAGTCTTTTGAAGGAATAGAGGGAATTAATTTTAAAACATTTCACGTTCTAGATCTATAAAATGTGCTGAGTCAACTAGCAGCTTATACAAAAACACACCAAATTAATTATATCCCATCCATGATCCTTCCTGGTACACAGGATTTAAAAGCTTTTGATAATATCCACTACTTTGCAAAATAAACATTAGTGGGCAATAAATAACAAGAAAAACATAATTTAGACACTACCAGATCCTTTGGGGAAAGCAGTTAGCAAAAGTTTCAAAATACAAACCAGGCCATTGATAAGCACCTGACCATAAATATAGAACTTGCAACAATATAGTATAACAGTCTAAAAACTGTTGCAAATACCTAATAGAGAAACTGAAACACACACACAGGTGAGAGCACACAAGGAAATAAACATCATGTATTATTTTGGTATTGAAGTTCACGTCTAAATATAAACAAGTTATTGGAATAATTAGCAGTAAAAGAATAATGACTAGAGAAGTGTAGTACACATAGATAAGGGCAAAAGAAGGCAGACAAATATAATAATGTAATAAAATGTGATATCATCTGGAACCGCCTTGAGCCAACCTATAGATGAGAGTAAGATTATAGAAGCATCAAATAACCATCTATTCTAACTTTAAAACCAACAGAGCATTTACAGTTTTAAAACCAAATGATAATTACCAGTTTAGAACAGTCTTAGCCTAAAGTTTATTTCACCAAAAAAAAAAAAAAAATCACAAGTAAATTTTAAGTAGATATAGAAATAAAACTGATGGAAATATTTTCATTAAGGTTAGTATATCATACCATCTGTTACATGTATGAATGCTGTATCTTCTGCTATGAAATAACTGAGAAATTACTGGAATGGTTTCTATGTTTACAGGTTAAGCACTGAATTGAAAAAAAACAGGTTTTAATCTTTGACTATTTTATTTCACAAGAATATTGTCATTATTATCTGAAATACAATTTCCAAAGTACTTTGATTTCTCAATTATATTCTTAGTAGTGTATTAAATCTGTGCCACAATCTTTAATACACTATATGGTTTAGATTTTACTGCCCCCCGACAACTTTTCAGATCTTTTTAAATTGCCATAAATTATATAATAATGTAATTTAATTTGCATCAAGTTTACAGACATGTAGAGCATGCTTGCAATTTGAAGTGTTTTGAGATGCTTGTATGGGTTGCACAACTTTTGTAGAAAAGTACAACCTTCCTTACAGTTTACTCAAAGAAAATATAAAAATCACAGTCAGTGTAGTTCAGTCAGTGATCCAGAGCTTAACTATTTGTGAGACCCATCACTTTAAGCTGCAGTACTACCAAATAAATAAATAAATAAATAATCAAGCAGTGTGACATATAACACAGCCTCAAACTACTGCTAGAAGAATGAAGACATAACTTCATCTCCCCTCAAATAAACCCATCAAGTTTTGGAAAACTTCCACACAAACAGGCTTTTGCACACGCACCCCCCATCAGAACCCCCATATCCTCACACCCTCACCACTCAATTTAACCTGGTAGTAGCTGGTGGGAGGCTGCTTAAAGCTATTCATGTAGTTTTGTAAAGCTAGAGACCCAATCTATAGAGTAGGACAAGTATAGACGTGGCAAGACAGAGGGGAAAAAAAAAAAGAAAGAAAGAAAGAAAGAAAATGAGGTAACTCTCTTCTTGGGGTGAATAATAAGATTGGCAACTACTATAACTTCTGTTCGAATTAGTGATTTTGGACTTTCACTAGGTCTCAAGCCCTACCACCATAACAGAAAATTCCTAAATTGAGAAAAATAAAATTGCTTGTCAGATTCCTTTCCAAAAACTGGAAATCTGCAAAGCCTTCACTGCAGTGCCTTAATAAACAAGTGAATGATAATAAGAGCCCCCGCCCCGCCTTCCCTTCTCTGCAATCCGAAAGTCTGTTAACTTTCCCTCAGCTCCTCCTTTCCTATCTGACCTTCTTCCGCTTGCCTGAGGCCCCCTCCCCCTTTATATATATATACACAGGGAGCTAAAATAACACCACCGCATGGAGTTTCAGCGCCAGAGCATCCTGCTTACGCTGCATCAAACCAAAATACTGATTTTAAAGTGCCTAATTTGAAACGTCCATGAAGGCGTAAATAAGCCTGTTCACAGAACCTGTGTCAAGAACTCAGAAGCAACAACACAAACACACTCTCAGATTTTTCTGTAATACATTCTCTTTGATAGAAGACAGAAATGTGCTTGGGGCAATAATCAATTCAAACGCTCCTAACTTTAACATGAAAAGTTCTGCAGAAATGTTGAAAATCACCCGTTATACGTACAGCTTTCCAAACACCGCGGCCAACGTTAAGAGCCAGGGCAAGATGCACACACCCTGTGACTGAAATTACTAACCGGAGAAAATAAACTTAAGATTACTTTGATGAAAATAAACAGCATTGGAAATCAGTGTGGGGTTATTTCTCACGAAAGGCATCCCCTCAAAGTACCTTCCAGCGTGCAAATTTTAACCTCCAGTGAATCGCCTTGAGAGGAACACTTGAGTTTCTTTGCTATCTACTGATAATCGCTGATAGTGAAATCTGAACTAATAACTACCGCCGAGCTTGGTTAGTCTTCTGTTAAGTATTTCCTTTCCCTAGCTAAATAAGATTTCCTTTTAACATGAAACCAATCACGGAGTCTAAAACCCTGATGTTAGTGGAACGGAAAAGGTCACAAATCCTTGACAGCGAACGGCCTGCGGGGCGTCCTTAGGATCCCAAGGAGGCTCCCCTAGAACAGGGAGATGCGGAGAAGCAGAGTGGTAAGTGGGTGGGCTCCGAACTGGATAGATGCACACTGCGTTCCTGGGTGATGCTCCTTTGCGGGAACGGTCACGACTTCCAGAAGGACAGGCAGCTGCAAACTCCGAGAGCGCTCGGCAGGGGTGACAGCGGTGTCCCCAACCCCCCCCCACTCCCCCACCCCCGCCTCCCCGAGCCCGTACCTGATGATGTCGTCGCTGTGGCCGCGGTAGAACTTCTGCCGATGCTCCCGCGGGCTATACACCACGCCGACCCCCGCCACGAAGTACACGATCTCCTTGGCCGCGGTGTAGTAGAGGTTGTTGCGGCACTGGTGGCCCCGGTAGCCGTACACCCACTCGAGCCGCAGGTGGCAGCTCGGGGCGCTCCGAGCCGCCATGTCGGTGCGCCCACCCGTCGCTGCGGCTCGGGCCCGCGGTCGCCGCCGCCGGGGCTGGGTGACGAAAGCTCTCCCGCTGGCGGCCCGGACGCTCCTCTAAGCCGAGCCCGGCAGGTGCATCTCGCTTGCGTGGCCGTCGCCGCCGCCGCCTCAGCCCACGGGCGGGAGGAAAAGCCTCGCCTCACCGAACATGATGAGGGCCGCGAGCGCCGCCGGCCGGCCGGGAGCCTCGCGCGTCTGGGTGCTCGCCGCGTTCCCTCAGCCCAGTGCCGAGGCTGGGAGACAACCAAGCTAAGAAGGGGGGACCGGGGCGCGCCTCCAGCCCGCTTCTTCTCAGCCGGCCTCGCGCACCGGACTCCCTGCCCGGGTCACCTGCGGCGCTCCTATGAAGCCGCTACCTCGCCTCCACAGCCCGGCGGAGCCGCGCCGCGCGCTCCCGAGTCCAGCTGAGCGGAGGGAGGGCGGAGACGCGCGGCCCCGCCTCCGAACACACGAGTCCCGTCCCTCCCCGTGCGCTAGCTCCGCCTCTCAGGTGGCCCCGCCCCTCCCGGAGTGGTGCAGAATCTGCGAGCTCCCACCGCCGGGCTGTGGCTAACCCGCAGGCCTCCCTTCCAAGATCTAAGCGCGCGTTCCTACCCTCGCGAGACCTGGATTACCCCCACCAAAGCCCCTTAGATTTGGATTCCTGTTGTTAGGATTTCTTGCTCAGGAATCACTGGGGAATCCCGCATGCCCTTTTACAGTGACCTCAGCTATTTCTTATGCCTGTGAATTAACACCCAGAATGTTAACTTCATTCTTCAATCGCCTCCTCCATACCTTATGTGTGTGTGTGGGTGTTTGCTTATCATGGTGCTCTCTGGTCCAGAAATTTGGCAAGAATAAAACCTAACCTCGCAAATGTACTTTTGACACATTAGCTACAGTGTCCTAATAAATAGTCCTGGATTTGTTAACTACTGTTGCTGACCAGGCCTCAAACTCAAGATCCTCCTGGTTTTGCCTCTTGAATGCTGAGATTACAAATGGGCATCACTGCCCCCACCAAAACCCCCAACACCGCCCTACCCCTGGCTGGCTGATCTTTCAGTTCCTGTTTTGAATAGCAGTAATTATCTCTTAATTAAAATGAAGAAGGGCATGTTGTAGGGTACTTGTGAAATCAGATGGTCTGAATAATTGTGATCAGGTAGACAGTGCCTGAAAGAGGTGTTGACTATGTAAATCCAAGCAATGCGCTTAGAAAAAAATTAAATATTTGTTGCGGTGCATCATGAAATATTAATCACGAGCTACATATAATTTTTATGAGGCAGGGTTTCTATACAGAGTTTTTTTCAACACAATGTTTTACAGATCCCATGATACATATTTAAGAACTTCAGATTAATAATAGATTTAAATAATTTATTTTCCCATTATCATATTTTCCATTGCGATTTTTAATGACCCAAGGGTAGAGTTTGAAGCAAAAACATTCTTAATTAAGCCATCCTCAAATGACAGCTTAAGACCAAAAGAGATGACGGAGGCACGGCGGTGGCTAGAAAATGAACCACTCATGAATACTCAGAAGAGGAAAGCCAATCTGATCACTGCTCTAGGCGATCTGTTATTACTGTCACGGCAGAGAGGTCAGTCAGGCCTTTACCCTGGATGAGGTGTTATCATTTTCTGAAAGTCATGCAGATATAATGTGGCAACCAGACCCCGGATGTGGATCAACAAGTAAACATCTGGTGGACCGTTTAAATGAAAGAACAATAATCCTTTGGTAATCTGTCTTTTGAGTCCTAGTCCAGTCTGAAGCTATATAGTTCAGATATGTGAAGTGTATTCTTTTTTTGTTTGTTTGTTTGTTTGTTTGTTTTCTGGATTTGGTTTTTTCAAGACAGGGTTTCTCTGTATAGCCCTGGCTGTCCTGGAACTCACTCTGTAGACCAGGCTGGCCTCGAACTCAGAAATCCGCCTGCCTCTGCCTCCCAGTGTGAAATGTATTCTAAAAATCAAGCAAATGGAGTTATTTGTGGTTTCTGTTCAAGTGTCGGCACCGTGATGTGTATCCTCTGGCCTATAAAAGAAAGATGAGGTCAGCCACGGGCTGATGGCTTAGAAGGTAAGGTGCTTTGTTGCACATGTGTAAGAACTGAGCTCAGGATCTCCAGGCCCCACATAAAAAGCTGAATGCTAGGGAGGCAGAGATAGGCGTATCATGGGGGTTCACAGACCATAAAGCCCAGCTGAAATGACTGACGGCCAGGTTCAGTGAAAGACTGGGCCAGCTAGCACAATGGCTCAGTAGATAAAGGAGCTTGTCACCATGTCTGACAACCATAGTTTAATCCCTGAGAACCGTGTATAGTATGAAGAAGCAACCCACGCAAGCTGTCCTCTGATTCCCACTTACACATCTGCCCCTGATAGTCACAAAAAATAAACGCGATTTTAAAATATTAATAAGAAACATAGAGCAAGACACTCAACATTGACTTCAGACTCTAAAGAAGAGGTAACTGGAATTTGAACTGAACTGTATCATACATGCAAAGGCATGTCTACATCATGTGTACATACATAAACACATCTTCACATATGAAGTAAAGCAAGTGAAACATGCATTGCTGAAATTTGTGATATTATAGCTATTGACTTCAGGCAGTTATAAATTATAGTAATGTTTCAATTTCTACCCCTATGCCTTTGGTCACTCTTACTTGTGTATAGAGCCTAACACAGATGTTCCCTATTTCTATCTCAATCATTAAATATAAAACAAAATATTATGTAGGTACAATAGGACACCTCTTGTTTTTATCTGAAAATAATCATTTTCTGATACCTGTACTATATTAGTCAGAATTTATTTGGTTGTATGTGGTTAAAATCCATCCCAACTGCCTTAAGATTAAAGAGAATTATATCAAAAGACTGAAAAGTATCATCAATATACTTGAAAGCTAATATGCCAACGTTAGAATCAAAACCAGGTCATTAGACTTAACCCAGATTTACCTGGTGTTGGGTCAGTTGCCAGACAAGCAAAATAATTGCCAACAGCTCCATCTGTAGACCAACCCCCCTTAGCTTGGAATCCCTGTGGAAATCGCTTTAATTTCTTTTGGCTGTCCCCTGGAAAATAGTAGACTTCAACTTCATGGTCTCTAATTAGCTGACTTGAGTTGTGGATCTCCCTTAGAAGCCTCAGAGTAGTGCCAGGTGGGTCAAAGCCCCCGGAAGGGAGACTGCGAAAGGCCCAGCCTTCCAGTGGTATGTGCGTTTAGGAAGGGATGGACGCCACTAGCGATCCTTGGGGCTGACTTGGGTGCTCTATCACCCGTTGTCTTCATCTACCAAACCAAAGACACCTGCAAGTTAATTAAAAACAGGTGTAAATAAATGCAGCTCTGGGACAAGGCTCCTTCTAAACCAGACTGGCACCAGAAATTCCTCCTGTGAAGGAGAGCCAGATGTCAGACTGGCAAAAAACAACAGATGTCCCCTGCCTGAGAACAACAATTCCACAAGCCTATTAGATTCCACCCAAAGCTTTTAAAAATTGGCATTCAATCCAAATAAAATAAGTCCCATGCCAAGTTATCTTTTCCTGCACATCTGCACACCTTAACCATCACCTCTTTCTGTAGTAAATTAAAACAAAACAAAACAAAACAAAACAAAACAAAACATTACCTTAGTTATGCAGATTGGCAGGGTGAGTTTCCTTTTGATCCTCCCAAACATGGCTACCAAGTCCTCAATGACTCCCGTTCCTGTCTCTATACCAACACTCATGCTATAGCTCAAATTCCAATTACCTCTTCTTTAGAGTCTTTGAATTCTTTAGTGCTTGAATTATCTGTAGAAAGGAAATTCTGTGTCTGGAAACTTATGACGCCCTTCTTCAGCTCATCAATTCCCCAAGGAGAATCCATCCCAATATAATAGCAGAAAGTGGAGAAGTCTGGTGTGGTGGTGAACACTGGTAGCCCAGCTCTTAGGCGGCAGAGGCAGGCAGATCTCTGTGAGTTCAAGGCTAGCCTGGTTTGCAAAGTGAGTGCAGGACAGCCGGGACTGTTACACAGAGAATCCCTGTCTCGACAAACAAATAAAAATAAAAATAAATATTTATTATAGTACTTGCTTAGCACTTACTAAGCTCAGCATTCCACATCCCAAAAAGAATAAAAGTATTTACTAATAACACATATTAGAAAATAACTATGCACAACCCCAAATGCCTAACCAGAAGGAGAATTTTAAGCAAATTCATCTAGCCAATATGGCAAAAATATTATTTAAAAAATCACTGGAAAAATTCTAATACATTATGGCAGTATTGACAACTTTCTATAATAGAATGCATAAAAATTTTAGGCAGAAATATGCATATATGTGTATATGTATAAAATGAGCCCAGTTATATAATATAATGGCAACTGGAACAAAAGATACCGATGTGTTAAGATGTGTGATATGGGTAATTTTAAAACCTATTCTGGGTACTTTTTGTGAGAGCCTTTAAAAATATATGTAACAAGAGAACCTTATTTTTCAGAAGTTTTCATGAGAAGAGAATTCTGTTTGTTTGGGGAAAGAAAGACCTGAATGGGTGCTTGGCCCAGAAAAGGAAATGCTAAAGGAGCCGGATGTGGGCAGAAAAACTCTGTGTGAAGGATGAGGGTGAATTGGTACCTCCAGGAAGATGAGGGTGGACGAAGGCAGAGAGATGACAAATTCACTACTCACCCATCAACTGCTGGCTAGATTTCTTTCTTCCCTTTTCTTTAACGGAGGAAAGGCAGCTTCTCCTCTGAGCTGTTGTGTGGGAGGCAATGTCACATGAAAAGATCCTTAACTTGTCAGAAAGGGACCAGAGGAAACCAAGGACTCTATTCAGAAAATAAACTTGGAGTTCAAGCCAAGTTAAACTTGCTAATTCATAGGGAATTGCCACGTAACATCTTATTTTATTTTAAAAAAGATTCTGAGCAGTCTAGGTCTTTTTGCACAGTAAGAGCTGAATTCGGGGGGACCAGACTCCAGCAGCTCAACAGCTCAGGTGCCTTTGTGGTCACTGTCCACACACCGTACTTCCCTGAGCGGAGTGGGCTGGCACTACGGCTGAACTTCGGTGCCTCTCTCTTTGGCTTCCTTTCTTCTGATGGTTTTTCCTTCACTGATTTTAGGTGCCTGTCATAGCTCTCGGGGGGGTTAATAGACTCAATCTGCACATTATTTCTCTTGGCAGGTTCTCTTGCCCTGAACTGGCTTGTTTACGACGCTGCCCACCACGTGCCCCAGGATGCTGTAGGCACCTTCTGTTTTGCTTGTTTCCGTTTTGAACAGTGCTAACTCCTTGGCTGTCTACCAAATCGCCCTTTTTGTGGATCTGCATGTATGTGGACAAAGGAACAGCTCGTGTTTCCTAAAGGGCCTGGAGAACATATTGTGGATGTTTCTGCATTCGCCTCTTGTGTTTATCCTTTTGGTGAATGTCTGAAAGATGACCACAAAGGCCAAAAGCTTATTTTTAAAAAAAAAAAAAACTTTTAGATATTTTATTTAGTTGTATTTTTATGTGTATGTGTGTGTTTCCCAGCATGTATGTCTGTGTTCCACATGCATGCATCGTGTGGATTAGCCAGACATGGGTATAGGATCCCATGGAACCTCGTGGTTAGTAGTTGACATTTGGGTACCCGGAATTGAATCCTGGTCCTCTGGAAGGACAGCCATGTCTCTTCCATCTCTCCATCTCCAATTCAACATGACAGTTACAGCTTATATGAGTTTGTACATATGTGGCGGGTGTTCATATCTATGTGATGCCCAGGAATATGCACCTGCAGCTGCAGATGTCAGAAGGCAACTTTGGGACTCATTCCTCAGGCCTCATCTGCCTTTTTCTGAGATAGGCTCACTCTTTGAAGTTCACCCCTGAGTAGGTCTGGGTGGCTGCTTAGAAAGTCCCAGGGATCCGCCTGTCTCTGCCTCCACAGTACTGGTATTACCAGCACCCAACTGTTACACTCAGCATTGTTGTTGCTATTGTTGTTGGTTTGCTTTGGTTTCAACATGGATCCTAGGGATTGAACTCTGAACTTAGGTCCTAATGCCTACAAGACAAACATTTTACTGATTGAATCAACTCCTCGGATATCCAATCACAATGTTGCGACTCTAATTAGGAAACAATAACAAATGTTATATAAAACAAACTAGGCAGATCTGAGTTGTTTACAAAATAAAGGATCAACGGTGTGCTACTCCAGACTTGCAGCCTGTTTTAGCAGACTCAGCCCCAGCTACTCCCTCCTTGTTTTGAGCTAACCCTGATGTCCAGTCATCCTACATTAATGATCATTCCTAAAATTACCAGGCTTTTCCAGGGCTTCAGACACACTCCTGGTACAGTTGTATGCTGGTTTATAATCTCAACTATCTACCACCAACCTGGTAAACCCCTATTGGATTTGAAACCTACTCCTGATGTGATCTGTATGCCATCCTGTTGGTGTGTGTGTGTGTGGGGGGGGTGTAAAACAGTGTTTCCCAGGACCCAGTAATCACAAGTTGAACTGCTAAACCCTTAGTTCTCTAGAATCTGACCTTAATTGGGAAAGATTTTATTGTAGATATAAAGGTTCACCCCAGAATAGGATGAGTCTAACACAACTGGCGTCCCTATAGAAAGGGAAATTGGAACGTAGAGACTCACAGATGGAGAATGTAAAGATGAAGGCAGAGATGGGCTAAAGAATGCCAAGGGATTCCTACACCATCAGAAGCTGGCGGAAAGGCATGGAAGGAATCAACCCATTTCTTTCATCACATTCCGCAGAAGGAACTGGTTGTTCTGGCAGCTTGATCTCTGATCTCCTATCTCCCAGACAGAAGTGTTAGCACACATACTAAACAGTGTACCTTGACATCAATCTAATAACACAGGAGAACTCTTTGCTCAGTGAATTAACAGTACCTTTTCAGATCCATAAACAGTTACACTCAAACAACTATGCCGTAGGGTTGGAAGATGCAGTCTCTGTGAATACTGGAATAGACTCAGAAAGTTTTCACATCTTGCTGAAGTGGTTTTCTGTCATCCTTGCTGAATTATTTCCAGTTGCTTTACATTTCTAATCTCTTCAAGAACATCCCCAAAAGTTCTATCCTCAAAAAGCAGTTTACAGAAAGAAGAAGGCTAAGAACTTCCACCATAATCATCACTAAACAGCAATTGAGTGCTCATGTGAGAATCATGAGGTCTGGGGCTGTGGGGGAGTGATACACACCGTGTTTTAAATGATTTATGTTCAGAAAAATAAAGTACATGCACGCGCACACACACACACAGCTCTTTAGACGAACAAAACAAAGAATATAAACAAGCAATATACCATAAATAAGATTATGGATTGAGTTTGCATTATTTCTTATTTCTGAGACTGAGTCTCAGGTAGCTCAGGCTGGCCTCCAGCTCACTGGGTAAATGAGGTTGGCCCTGAACTTTTTTTTTTTTTTTAAGATTTGTTTATTTATGTATGTGAGTACACTCACTGTCTCTGTCTTCAGACACACCAGAAGAGGGCATCAGATCCCATTACAGATGGTCATGAGCCACCGTGTGGTTGCTAGGAATTGAACTCAGGACCTCTGGAAGAGCAGTCAGTGTTCTTAACCGCTGAGCCATCTCTCCAGCCCCGCCTTGAACTCTTGATCCCTCTACTTCTGTCTCCTAAGTGTTAGGATTACAGAAACTGGCGTCCACACCCAGCTTTGAACTTGCTTTTATTAAAAAGAGATTTTTTTCTGCTCTGTATTCATTAAACCTTTTTTTTGTTTTGTTTTGTTTTTTTGTTTTTTGTTTTTTGTTTTTTCGAGACAGGGTTTCTCTGTGTAGCCCTGGCTGTCTTGGAACTCACTCTGTAGACCAGGCTGGCCTCAAACTCAGAAATCCACCTGCCTCTGCCTCCCAAGTGCTGGAATTATAGGCGTGTGCCACCACTGCCCGGCAAGCCATTATTTTTTATCAAGCCTTATTATTATTTACTACATTAAAGAAATGGATACATAAAGGATATAAAAATAGATTTCCCATAAGCTGTACCAAGTGAATGGACACCTTAAGCTAATTTTTAAGCTAATTTTGATACAGGAAGATATTTTCTGCAAAGGCAACTACAGATGCTCTAGATACTACCCATCTAGAAAGAAGAGATCGTGTTTATTCTAATGACAGAGCCATTGTGGGGAGAACCCCCCACCCAAAAGCCTTAAAGGTTGAACCAAAAGAACCCAGCACCTCCTCCCATCCCCACCACAACCTTGAAATAAGCAGCAATCACCAAGCCCACTGCTGAGGGTCAGGAGGTATCTAGAGAAGACCCCCTGCCCCAGTACGATAAAGTCTCTGTAGAGAATAACTATAGTGAGAATTTTGCTTTCTTTAAAAAAAACCCCAGCTATGTTATGTGAATATGTTTCTGTTTTGCTCCTAGGTGTGGGATATGGGGCTGCTTCAGATTGTCCTCGGCCACTAACTGTGATTGTCTTGTGCTCTAGGAGGGACATGATTTTTTTGCCAGCTATGGATAATCTATGATTGGACTTCTAGGGACTCTTGAGAGGGTATAAACATAAGAGCCTCTAGAGTGTTTGTGGGGGCTGCTGCCTCCCACTCCCCATGGTGCCTGGCACTGCTGCAGGTCCCTGCGGCTGTGTTCACAGTTGCTGGATCGCTGGAGGATTGTTGGTTGGAGATGTCCTAATGTGAAGATTGGACCTGCTCCAATCAGCAAGAAGTAGTCTAAAGAGGTCTACACCTCCTTTCCCCTCTAAATGTCTTTCTCTCCTACCAAGTGTTGGGGTTTGAAAGGGATTGGAGTGGAATGAGTTGAAATATATGGAACCCAAATAAATTAGCCCAAAAAAGTATGCCTACAAATTAAAAAAAAAAAAAAAGGTAGCATTCAGCAGAAACATGAGGATTATTCTAGAAATAAGCAGGCGAGGCACAATTCTATGCACAAAGTAACCTTGGCTCATCTTTGGGAGAACGTATTCATGGCACACTGACAGTGACAACACCAGCAATCATGCTCAAAGTCACATTCCTGACTACTAAAGTCACTGAAGCCCTGGGGGAAAAGCAGCCCCAGGGAGGGTGCCTGTTTTCCGCAGTGAAAGTTATATTCCTCATTCTCTACTATTCCTCGGCCTTCTTTTTCTGCTACAGGCTAAATATTATAAGGCACACAAAGCAAAGGAGGAAAATGTCGTCAATAACTAAAGCAACGAAGAAAATCAGAATGCTGGCACTAACGGTTAACTTAATGTTTCAGTTTAGCCGGATAAGAGTTGCTCATATGACTGATGGAATTTATCTTAATGTATCTGGGAAGATGTTTTTGGAAGAGATAAGTGCATGAATTGGTAAACTGGGGTAAAGATCACCCTTTCTGATACAAATGGGAATTGTCAATCTTCTCGAGGCTTCAAATTAAGACCCAAAGTGAGGGGTGGGCAAGCTGGAGCTTGACGTCAGCTAATGTGTTCTTGTTCTGGATTAGGTATTTGTGCTCCCAGGAGATGGCCTGATAATTGCACATTGGTTCCTATGTTCTCAGTATGTTGGGTTAAGGCTGGAATCATGCCACTAGGCCTCCTTGAAGACAACAGACTAGGACATTCATCTTCATAAGGGCACACAATAAACCACTACAATTCTCTTTCTATATATACACTGGCGGTTCTCTTTCTCCAGGGGAAACCTATTGAGGACCTTAAAATAACTATGACTAATGTGTAAAAGAATCTGGCAGAAAACTTGGAGAACATGCACAAGTAATAAGAGATTTCTGTGGAAGTACAAGCTATAAAAAATACTTTTAGAAATAAAAGATGCAACATCAGAGATGAATACTTCCTTTAATGTTTTACATTTTTACTATGTGTGTATGTCTGTCTGTCACAAGAAGACTCACTATGTGGCTTCTTGAAATGGAACTCAGGTCATCATGCTTGATGTCACGTTCTGCATGTCACTAGGCTTTTTCTGCTGCATTAGCACCCTAGCCCAGGAATTTCTTTAGCATATCACATCAGCAGACAGACACCACTGTGGAAATGATCAGCGACTTTAAACTACAGAAATGAAATGGTCCAAACGTAAAAGACAATGTAAAAGGGAGTGGAAGAGAAAGACAGAGCATTTAAAAGCTGTGTGAGAACTCTAACATACTACTAGATGTGTAGTGAAGTCTCAGGGGGGGAAGAGAAAACAGAGACAAAGACATATTTAAAAAAATTTAAGGGCTGATCATTTTATAAAGCTAACCACAGATCCAAGAAATTCAGAAAATCTCAAGAAGGATATGAGATAGATAGATAGATAGATAGATAGATAGATAGATAGATAGATAGATGAATGGATGGATAGATAGATAGATGGATAGATAGATAGATAGATAGATAGATAGATAGATAGATAGATAGATATACAGATAGAGATGAATGGGTGGATAGAGAGAATGGATATCATGGCCATTCCATTGAAAAAGTTTTGAAGGATAACAGTTACATTTATAAGAACAAAGATCATAAAATTTCACAAAAGCCAGAAAAGGGCATTGGATTACTCAGAACTGGAGTTACAGATGTTAGTGAACAGCCATGTGTGTTGGGAACCAAACCTGGGTTGTCTGTAAGAGCAACAAGTGCTTTTAGCCACTGAACCATCTTTCCAGCTCCCCTTTTTACTTTTAAGACATCAGATTGGCAAATATGATACAAAAATGACCATATTTTTAATTTTTTACCCATATCTCTTGGTTCCTCAATATTGACATTATCACATTTCCTTGTTATCCTCCATTCTCTCTCTCTCTCTCTCTCTCTCTCTCTCTCTCTCTCACACACACACACACACACACACACACACACACATGTATGTGTGTATATGTATGTGAGAGACTATCCATGAATGTGTGCATGTGCATGTATTCCTATATTTGGCCATTTTTGAATTCATCTTTCTTTAATACTCATATCTATATTCCAAAATTACCAAAGTGATAAATTCAACATTATCACAGTAGCAATATTTAGTCTAGGAATCTCACGTATTTTTTTTCAATTAATGCTTCTTATAGGAGAAAACTTAAATTTTGATCTAGCTCTTAACACCTTGCGCTTGGTTTTTATGTCCCTTTTGATCTGTAACTGTTTCTGTCTTTATCTTCCATCACCTTGATGATTTGAAGACACCAGACCATCTTTTTGTACCTTGTTCCTCATTTCATCTTTCTCATTACTAGACTCAGGACAAATATTTCTGACAGTAATACAAGATGCATTGTGTGTCCTCAGTGAAGTATATCAAGAGAATCATAAATATTTGTTCTAATATTGGTCTTATTGGCTTTGTTCACTTGGTTAAAAGTGTCTGCCAGGTTTCTCCACTGTAAAACTATATAATTAATTAGTAACATGTGGAAGAATTAATCAGATTTTAATATTTAGATAAGTATTCATTGATAATAATTACAGTCTGTAATCTTTCCACAGATGATAGCCATAAAGAGAGTACTTAAAATGTAATACAAAGATTACAATCTACTGATTTATAACATCATTATTTTGTTTTCTGATTGAATTATAAAATGCATGTGTCAATACTTTTTATCTACTCATGTGTTTTAGTTATGGTCTATATTGTTACAATGAAACATCATAACCACAAAGCAAGTTGAAGAAGAATGGATTTATCTGGCTTATACTTTCAATATCAGTCCCATCACTAAAAGAAGTCGGGATAGGAACTAAAGCAGGGCTGGAACCTGGAGACAGGAACTGATGGAGAAGCCATGGATGGGTGCTGCTTACTGGCTTGTTCCACATGGCTTGCTCAGCCTGCTTTCTTGTAGAACACAGGCTCACTATCCTAGGGGTGGACACATCCATATTGGGTTGGACCATCCCCCCTTAATCACTAATTAATAAAATACCCACAGGCCTACCTATAGTCTTATCTTATTGAGGCATTTTCTCAATTGAGACTCCCTTCTCTCCAGTGACTCCATCTTGTGTTTTGTCGTAACAGCAGCTAGCATGCTATAACTCTGTCTAAATTCAATTGGAAGCCTTGGACTAATGATATAACTCATTTAGCAGAAAACCTACCTTGCATACATGAGCCCTAGATTCAGTCTTCAAAGCTTCAAAGAAAAACTCCCTAATTTCTTAAGGATGCTTAGAATAACATTCTCCACTAGGCGTGGTGGCACACGCCTGTAATCCCAGCACTTGGGAGGCAGAGGCAGGTGGATTTCTGAGTTCAAGGCCAGCTTGGTCTACAGAGTGAGTTCCAGGACAGCCAGGACTACACAGAGAAACCCTGTCTCGAAAAAACTAAAAAAAAAAAAAAAAAAAAAAAAAAAAAAAAAAAAAAAGAAAGAAAGAATAACATTCTCAGAGTTAATGAATTCAATAAATATGCACTGGGTGATAAAGACAGGGAACACAATAGTGACCAAACAGACAAAAATCCTTATTTTGTGAAAGTTATGTTCCAGGGTATAAAACAGATAATAGATATGTAGACATACATGTCTGTGAAGAAAAACAGAGAAGGAGCTGAGTAGTGTAGAAATATTAGAATTTGCATGGTGGGTGAGAAATGAGCATGAAGCCACATATCTCAATAGCTAATAACATCTATTTCTTTCTTCTGCACACTGCAGTTGGCAACTGTACTATGGCTTGGCTTAGTGCTAGTGGCTTGCTCCACGTCTCGTTCCATCAGTGGGGCTAAAGAGCACATTTGTCCTGTTCTTAAGTCACTGACAACAGCAAGTCTTATGTCCACATCCGATGTCAATGCAATCAGGAAAGAATAACAGTACGCTCTGGGGTGGACAATGCATATACAGGTTGTACTGCACGTAGGTAAGGATTTTTGATCTTCATGTAGGGCAGAAACACACATATAGTTGAAGACAACAGTGCAATTCACTGAGATCCTGAAGGAAAAGGAATCATATGCAATATGTTAGCCTGGGAAGATATGCAGAGACATTTACTTACCCCAGATAGGACACAAGCACACCTTTAAAAAAATTCCAATGAAGTCCAGATGTCTTAGTCACTCTCACTCTTCTATTGCTGTGGTGAGACCCCATGACCAAGGCAACTTTTATAAAGGAAAACATTGAATTGGGGGCTTGCTTCCAGTTTCAGAGGTTTAGTTCATTTGCATCTTGGTAGGCAGCAGTGCTACAGAAGGGGGGTGGAGAGAGAGAGAGAGAGAGAGAGAGAGAGAGAGAGAGAGACTAGATCTGGCTGGCATGGACTTTTGAACCCTCAAAGCTTACCCCCCCTTCCCCCCCCCCCCCCCGACGCTCCTCCAACCAGGCCACACCTCCTAATCCTTCTAATCCTATCAAAGAGTTCCACACCCTGGTGACTAAGCATTCAAATACATGGGCCTCTGCGGGCTATTCTACTCACATCATCACTTAGTGAACCAATGAGCTTGCAGCCATGGCTTCCAGAACCATGAAAGGTTACTTAGAGCAGCACTGACGACTCAGAAGCAGCCACTTCATGTCACAGAAGGTTCCCACCCTGGCATGAGTGAGGACTCAGGGGGACTCACTCACTGAGGCTCTGCCTTCATTCAACGTTCAACCTCCTATAAGCTCGATCACTCTAGCAACCCACCCCTCCCCCAGGCCACCAGTAGTGAGAGAGCAGCAGGAAGGAAAGCCAGCATCCCACTGGAGTGTTTCAATGATTGTATTGTTATTTCTCGGGGTAGGGAACTTTGCACGTCTCAAAGGTAATCTGTGTCGCAGCGTGGCAATGATCACTGCAATTATTAATCATGATTTCCAATGGGACAGGGTTTGGGGTCACTTAAACATCTAAGTATGTTTGTGAATTTATTTTGAGAGAGGTTTACCTGAATATGGGTGGTACCAAAACCACGGACTGTAATCTGGGAGTACATAAAAAAAAAAAAAGAGAGAGAGAGAGAGAGAGAGAGAGAGAGAACAAGTTGAAGACATACGTTCACCTAAACCACAGATGCAATGTGATCAGCTACTATGCCTTCCATATCTTGCTGGACTGTATCCTCTCAAACCATAAGCCCAAATAAACACTGCCTTTGTTAAATAGCTTTTGTCAGACTAATGAGAAAAGTAACTAATGTGGAGGTAAATATTGGCTTAGGATGCCATAAGCATTGATGGGCCATTCTTGTAAGAATTTAGGAGAACAGAATTCTGAGAGAAGTGAGGACAGTGGTGGGCTTGGGTCACAGGGTTTCAAAGGGTAACACAAAACCCATTGGGAATTAGACTAGGACCATTCATGTTACAGCTTGGCCGAGGATCTGGCTTTTGTCCATGCAAAGAAGAGTAATGCACAGTTCAAAAGCAACAGACTGATTGGGTGGAAGAAATTTCAAGGCAGCATAGCACGGAGGCTATGGTATAGTCACCACTATTAGCCAGGTTCACAGTGAAAGAGAATAGCAACTTGTGCTGGAAAAGGAGTGTGTGTGTGTGTGTGTGTGTGTGTGTGTGTGTGTTGTATAGGTACAAGTGTGTGCTTGTATTACACATACTTACACATCTGCACAGGCCAGAGGATACTTTCAAACGTTATTCCTCAGGAATCATCCTATTTGTTTTGTTAAGACAGGTTTTCCCACTGGGACCTGGGGCTCATTAGGCTAGGCTGTCTGGCAGCAAGTCCCCAGGGATGTGCCTGTCTTCATCTTTCCAGAGCTGACATTATAAGTGACCCATAACTGGTATGAAGTTGATTACCGGACAGAAAAACCATTTATTCAACAAGAAGTTATTGAGTACCTACTGCATGTCAAACACTAGGTACTGGAGATGCAACAAAGTGTCTATTCTTGTGTTTACATTCTGAGGAAGAGAAGACAATGACTTAGGAATAGATGGAAATATGTTCAAAAATCCATATATAATATAGAGGATACCATGAAAGCAAACCTGAAGCTGATAAGTTTCCATTTGAATACTACTGTAGTAAGGGACAAAGGACCTATGTCAACTTCAAATATAGAAGGAAAAAAAAAACATGGAGATTCAGTATCAAGGAAAGAGTTCAGATTATGGGGATTGGGAAGGTGATTCCTAGTTGTCAGCTGACTACATCTGGAATGAACTACAATCCAGAAATGGAGGGCACACCTGTGATCCAGGTCTTGAAGCTGGAAGACATAGGCTTCTGACCTGGACCTTGACATGAGATAACATGTCCAGATCTTGAGGCATAGTAGCCATGAAAAGCTTAGGCCCAGGAAACTTATATACCTTTGATTGCAGTAGATGAGGCAAGCAGATTTTTGAGTTCAGGGCCAGCCTGGGAAAGAGCAAACCCAGGTGTGGTGATACACACCTTTAATCTGGGCCATACCTTCTACTGGAGGCCTACATAAGGACACGGAAGAAGGAAGACTGTCTTCCTCCTCCTCACCTGCTTGCACTTGCCAGCACATCTGTTAGAACCTATCTTTTCAGGATTCCAGCTTATACTGAAGGTCAGTTGAAACAACTAGCCTCATGGGACTAAGCAACTACTAGATCCTTGGACTTCCCTCTCACAGCTGACCACTGTTGGGTTAGTTGGACTGCAGACTGTAAGTCATTCCAATAAACTCCAATATTGAAAGGGCAACATAAACTATTTGTCTCCGTTTAAGGACCAGGCCTGATTTCAAAAAAGGTCGTAAGGCACCAGCTTCAGGAATAGACCAATAGTCCCAGAAACTAGGTCATCAGACACCAGCTCTAGGAAGAGACCACAAAATCCAGAACAAGATCATAGATCCCCCTCCCAAAGAACAGCCTGGGGCTAACCACAAAAATGGGAAAATATCTTATCTCAGAATGGGCCATCTCCAGTGGGTTACCCTATCTCATCACATCATTGACGTTCATGACATAGGAATGCAGACCATTGGCAACTTGGGACCACCTAGCACCCACCGATGAAATTTTAGATTATATAATCCTTCTAAGATAGGCCTGAATGCCTTTGTCTGGGGCCGCCATTTCAAAGAATGGTTGAGCCCCACATGCTGGTTGTTTTTGTAGAATAAACTTGATTTATTTTTGCATGCTATCTGAGATTGGGGTCTTCCTTCAGTGATCTTTTTAGATATACAATCTATACAGACATTCAATATAGAGAGACATTCTATAAGTTCGGTGACTCTAGAGAACCCTGACTAATACAGAAGTAGAGGGCTGTTGTCCTAGTTTGACTTGAAGAGGAAAGGGTTAATCTGGCTTCTAGGTTCCAGGTCTATTGAGGGAAGCTACAACAGGAACTCAGGGCTGTAGTACAACCAATTTGAGCTTATCTCTGACTAGTTTACAAATAAACGAGGCGCAGACTATGGTTTTTGTTTGTTTGTTTGTTTTTTTTTTTTTTTTGGCTTTGACAATTCCCAGAAGTAAGCCCTAATCTACTCTCCTAACTGCTGGCCTGGCTACCTCCCCAGCGGTGTACCTCAGATACTTGCTGTGTTCCTGGCCATGTGCTCACAGTCCATCTCCAAGGCATCTTCCTCTTCTCCTTCTTTCTCCTTCTCCCCTTGGTCTCTCCTCCTCCCAACCAGGTCACTCCTAACCCACCTGCCTCTCATCCCTCTGATAATTGGCTATAGCCAATTTTATTTAATAGTTTTAAGTCAAGGAACAAGGCTTGCACAAAAGCAACAACAAAAAGCTTGTAAACAGGAGAAGTCTGGTCAGTCTACTTCCTGTATAGAATTTAGCATTATAATACATAGCAATAGACCAAACCTTAACTCAAAGCAGGAACTGAACCCAGACCACTGAACCCAGACCATGGAAAAGTGCTGCCTACTGCTTATTCCTTAAGGTTTGTTTGCTCAGCCTGCTTTCTTGCAGCATCCTGCTTAAATTGTGGGTGATTGTACCCCCAGTGAGCTGGGCCTTCTTACATCAAGCATTAATCCAGAAAGTGTCCCCACTGATTTGTCTATGGGCAGTGTGATGCAGGCACCTTCTCAATTAAGGATCCTTTTCCCCAAATGACTCTAGTTTGTGTCAAGAGGATGAGGATTTACCACCACCACGAATAGAAAACTCTCTGAGGTGACATTGGAGCTAGGAGGAATTCTTGCTAAATTCATTTAACAGGACTCTTGATGAAGGTGAGGCGGGATGATCAGACTACCTGGAAGATGGTGGAAAATGAAGAATCGATAAGATATAGAGGGTAGTCAAATCTAATGATGGGGAATCCCTATAAACCAAGTTAGCAGTGTAATTGCACTCTGTAGGGATGAGCACAGAAACCCAAGGTAAGGACCAAGTAGTGAGAAGACTTAGAGATACCTACCTAGTTAAAGTTTGATAAAAAGAAAGGTAGGCCCAGTTTCACTCCCTGTAATCCTGGCACTTGGGAAACAGAGGCAGGCACCTCAGGAGCTTCAAGACCAGTGTTGACGCCATACCTCAAGACCAGCTGGAGATAGCTAGGGCCCTGTTTTAAAAAAAAATGGTAACGTAAAGATTCTTTAATGAAAAATTAGGAGCTCGAGTTAAAATGTGGCATGGAAATGAAGTGCGGCTGGTTCGAAAAGGGACCTGGTCAGTGAAGTGGCATTTTAGTGTGAGAGCTTTTTAAAGCAAGGCAGGAGGAGGTCTGGACAGAAGTAGGGCAAGAACAACTGTCCAGTGCTCTTGCTAAGTCCCGTAACGTGCAGCAAGGAGACTGTGAGTATGGGGTTCCATACACTCAGAGAAATAGTCCTAGCTAGACCCTGGTAGTCCAGATAGGAGGTTTGGATTGTGGTGTTAAAGTATTTTGGGACTTGTATTTCAGGGCAGCGGTGGTGGCACATGCCTTTAATCCCAGCACTTAGGAGGCAGAGGCAGAGGCAGGCAGATTTCTGAGTTCAAGGCCAGCCTGGTCTACAGAGTGAGTTCCAGGTCAGCCAGGGCTATACAGAGAAACCCTGTCTCAAAAAACCAAAAAGAAGAGTTCAAGTTCCTAACTTGAAAAAGACCAGTGTTAGCATTCCTTCTAGGCTCTACTCCACAGTTACCTGGCAACAGCCAGGTTTACCTGACTCAGGGATAAAAAGGACTGTTTGCCCCCACCCCCACTCTTATTCTCTTACTCTCTGCCCCTCTGCCCCTTCTCTCCCTGCCTCTTCACCCTCTCTCCCCATCCCCCTTTCCCTCTCTCTCCAAGTGTTCCTGGCCAGCCTCTTCCTCTTCTCTTCTCTTCTCTTCTCTTCTCTTCTCTTCTCTTCTCTTCTCTTCTCTTCTCTTCTCTTCTCTTCTCTTCTCTTCCCTTCCCTTCCCTTCCCTTCCCTTCCCTTCCCTTCCCTTCCCTTCTCTTCTCTTCTTTCCTCTCCTCTCCTCCTCTCCTTTCCTCTCCTGTTCTCTCTCTCTCTCTCTCTCTCTCTCTCTCTCTCTCTCTCTCCTCCCCCTCCCCCTCTCCCTCTCCCTCTCCCTCTCCCTCTTTCTCTCCTCTCCCAACTCCCCTTATCATGCCCTAAATAAATTATTCTACACTATATGGTGCCTCAGGGAGAAGGGATGCCTCAGCATGGGCCCTCAAAGGCGCCCCCTTCCTTCTCACCATACTGACTTTCTACCAAACATATCCTGGCTATTCTTTATTTAAAAAAAACAAAACACCGGGCGGTGGTGGCGCACGCCTTTAATCCCAGCACTTGGGAGGCGGAGGCAGGCGGATTTCTGAGTTCGAGGCCAGCCTGGTATACCGAGTGAGTTCCAGGACAGCCAGAGCTACACAGATAAACCCTGTCTCGAAAAAACCAAAAAAAAAAAAAAAAAAAAAAAAAAAAAAAAAACAAAACAAAACACAACAACCACTACTCTAGCTGAATCAAAGAT
The DNA here is from genome assembly GCA_964023405.1 of Apodemus agrarius. Classification (NCBI taxonomy): domain Eukaryota; kingdom Metazoa; phylum Chordata; class Mammalia; order Rodentia; family Muridae; genus Apodemus; species Apodemus agrarius. The sequence continues at coordinate 24,844,454 of OZ030011.1, read as the reverse complement.
ACTTTCTTTCTTATTCATCTTCGTCCCCTGACACACACCATGAGTCTTTGTGGGAGATCAAAGGTAGATGTGTTAGAATTACATCACTGCACTTTTAAAGAGTATTTATATTTTGCATTTCAAATATTTATACCGGGATTGCCTATGCACATAACATGTAAGGAGATATTGCTGTTTTATTAAAAGAACACTACATCTCTTATTGTTGTTGTTGTTATTACTGGAAACATGTTGAGGGACTCTGAATAGAAAAGGATACTCTTTCACCTCATATTCACTTCTATTAGGATAAGATGGGGCCAGAAACTGCTTGTTGTATAAATAGAATTTATACCAACAGCGTTCTAATCTTACTTCCATTGTTGAAAATTAATTCATTTTCAGACTGTAGAGTATGATTTCCCGAGTACAAGAAGCCTGATAGAAAAAGCAATCGGATAAATCAGCTCTCTTTATGTACTTGATTTAGAGTTGTTCAGGCTATCGTCTGTGGTCTGAATCAGAAGGACTCGATAAATAGCCCTAAGAACACCTAGTCAGATCAACTCAGTGGATGTGTAATTGCCCGTGAAATTCAGAACTAAGAAAGCAAATTTACAATCAAGGGGGATGGTTATTAATTGTATTTTCAGTTTTTCAAAAGCCTTTCCAAAATAACAGGTGTTGGTTTCATCGGAGGGAAATAGATCTTGGCAGATGGTCATCTAATGTGATACAGCTCCTGTGTAGAAATTGAGATTTTCAGTTCCGGGGAAGCGATTAGTTTTGTAGGACTTTGACATTTGGAGTTTGCTACAATTGGAGAAGCGCTTTAAGAGAATGTATGTTACAAAAAAAAATTACTCAGTTTTTGGAATTCCAGTAATAGTGGAAGGAAATTACTGAAATCCAAATAAATAAGGCATTTGGTTAATAATGTGTCAGTGTTAGCTCCCTGGGTGTGACAAGCATACTGTGGCAAAGTAAGATATTGACCATGCGGAAAGCTGGGTAAGGAATACACTGAACTCAGTACTATCTGTGCATTGTTTTAAAATGGAAACCTCATATTATTCCCCACTTTAAAAAAAAATGTGTATAGGGCTGGAGTAAAGACACAGAGCTTAGGAGTGCTTACTGTTTTTATAGAGGCCATAGGTTGTATTTCCAACACCCACATAGCAGCACTTGATTACTTGGGTTCCAGGAACCAGATGCTTTCTTCTGGTTTCCTCAGATACTCGTCACAAACATGGTGGACAGACAGACAGACAGACATGCAAGCAAATTACTTATATACATAAAATAAAAATAACCTTAAAAAATTTAAATGTATATGTACTATGGAGGTCTATATTTTTAACCACACCAGTCTATAGGCCAGGGCAGAACTGGTCCTTTTACAGCCAGTTTGGGGTATAAGGGTTGAGAAATCATTTACACAGGAATCTTCTATCAAAAAATAAAATAAAAGGCCCCCATGAACTACTGAAGCTGTCCATGGCCAACACATGCCTTCCTGAAACCATGACCTTCACACAGACTACCTCACTGAACCTTTTCATAAATCCCATCTCTGGAGTCACTTCTAGGGAAACACAGATGGACCAGTATTAATCATCTCTGTAAAACTTAAAATCTTTTTCATTAGTCACTTCCAAGATGCAAAAATTTTAGAAGGATTGGTTAAAAAAGAAGAAAAGAAATATTCACAATCCATTGCTTACTTCTGAAGTGTACACTTTGGTTTGACATCTGCAAAAGCTACCTGGATAAAATATAATGTCTGCATCATAATTCTCTAGTGGTTTGAGAAAACTGCAAAAAAAAAAACCCAACAAACAAACAAACAAAAAACAACCCAACTCTACTTTTATTGATTGTTATCTGTGAATGAAAATGTATACACTATCAGAAAACTCTTTACTGTTCAGATTTTTCTTCTGTCTTCTGTCATGGTAGGAAGGAGGCAGGGGGATGATCTAAACAGCTACCCCCAGACCCACCCTAGCCACATTTCTGTATTGCTGGCTCTTGCTGTTAGACGTTTGCTATCTCTGTAAATGTGTAGAGGAAAGTCAGGCAGCGCCTGAAAACCCACTCTGGGCTGGGGATTAGATTCAGTCTTCAGCAGGAAAAGAATAAAAGCAAACAAAACCAAAACCCACTGTGCATATGAAAACATTTGACAGAAGACACGTGCCCGTGAACGGTGTTTCAAAAGTTTATTTGTTGCATCTGGTGTCAAACGCCTGTAAGCATGGGCACTCAGGGAGGCTGCACTGCAGATTAGCCTAGGATACATAGCAACATCCTGATACCAAAAAGAAAACAACCCAAACCAAAGGAAAACCAAAGCAATACAACAACAAATCCCCCTTTCCATACATTGTCGACTTTGGAAGAAATGACATCAATCCGTACATTTAGAATTAAAAATCGACAGCCTTCTGTAACAGATTATAGTCTCACCTCCCTAACGCCAAGCAACTCGAGGCAAATAAACTTTCTTTTTCGAGCCTATCTCAGCTTCTCATCTGTAAAAAGAATGTATTGGGCCAAGCAATCTCTCAAATCCCCTGCAATTTGGACAGTGACGTGAGACGGAAAAATACTGTTGGGTTTTTGGATTTAGGTCACAGGAGAAGCTGTTTCCGCATTTATGTTTCTAGAGTCAGAAATATGAGAGCAGTAGGAATGCGCGAAAGGGGGGAGTGAGACAGGAGACACAGCCCGGGTCAATTTAGGTGGTTTATTTTATTTTATTATTATTATTATTATTATTATTTGCACTTAACTGGATAAGCAACCAGATGGTTGCTAGGCAACTGCATCTTTTGTAAGCACGAAGGACCCTATCCGAGGTGTCTAGATCACTACCTGTTTATTTTAAAGGCATAGTAGCTTTTCAAAATTAATGTAATCTTTTGTCTTTAAAAGCACACTTTTTTTTGCTACCAATTCTTTGCAAACTCTCTGGCTGGGATCCGCTCACGGTGACTTTCGCGATCCCTGTTTTCAGGCGCGCTGCGGACACCTACCTAGACAGGCCCCGCTGCTGCGCGTTGCTCGGCAGAGCCCGACGCCTCCCGCTCTCCGCTCCCGAACCCCGCCCTCCCCGGGCCGGGCTCTGGTGCACAGGACCTCTGGGTTCCTTGAGCGCTGTCCCGGACCACCATGGGTTCAGAGATGGAGCCACTGCTCCGGGCCTGGAGCTATTTTAGACGCAGGAAATTCCAGCTCTGCGCCGATCTGTGCACGCAGATGCTGGAGAAGTCCCCTTATGACCAGGTACCTGCCAGCCCCTGGCAGTCTGTGGATCCTCTTGCTGAGGCCGTGGGCTCCGGGGCATTCCTCTGCCCACTGGGGGAGGCTCGGGAGGAGGCCGAGGTTGCCTGTGTGGTCCGCAAAGGCACCTGGAGCGAGTCCTTTGGAGTCCTGGACGGCGGGTCCCTGCTCTTTGCATTCCCTGGGGATCCTAAGTTCTGTGGCTTGATAGCTCCTGCTATAAACTTCAACACACCTTTTCCAGAATTAGTTACGTTTAAAGGGGCTCTGTTAAGGTTCTGAGGGGCTTTGATAACTCATTGGTCATTCACTGGTCACACTTTTCACTTCGTCGATTTCTAAAAAGGAAAAATATATGTGAACAAAGATTTGAGATGCAGCCTCCTTGAAACACAGCTGTCTTTTGGTTCAGATGGTGAAGCTTGCGATCTTCCACTGTATCTTTAGACCACTGAAGGAGCTTTTGTTTCTGAGTCATGGATTCAACTGGAGGCAAGATAGAGGAATGAGAATGTAGCGTAGGGAAGGATATTTTTATTTTTAAAGAAACTACCTGGGTAAGAGAAACTTTTCTTGTAGGAGGGAAAGATAAGAGAGATAAGACAGAAGAGGAAGTGATAGCCTTGATTAGAAGGAAACTTAACAGTTCAAGCGTTAAGGCGTACTCCTGTAAAGAGGCTCAGTAGTTCAAAGCCATGCCCAGCTAGTAGAGAGCTCAAGGCCAGCATGGTTAGCCAAAGGAGAACGAGAGAGAGAGAGAGAGAGAGAGAGAGAGAGAGAGAGAGAGAGAGAGAGAGAGAGAGAGACTTAATAAATACAGTAATATTGTGTATAATGAATGCAGAGGGCAGTAATGAATGGGAGAGGTACCAGGCCATGGAGCAAATACCTTCTGGAAGAGACAAGAAGAAAAAACCGGGAGATTTAAGAGTAGAGTTGTGCAAAACAGAAACTATCGAGGGTTCTCCTGCATCCTTGCTATTGTCATAAATAATTCCTCCCCACTGTGTACGCCTGCCACCCGAGTGGCCCATTGGCCATCCTTCATGAGCCCATTGCTATTCTCATGGCCTTGTATAGCCCATGTGTTTGCAAGATGACACACAGCCACCACTAGGGTATCATATAGAGCAGTTTCTTTACCATAACAAACCCCTCGTTCTTCTCATTCAGATCCTCGCCTTCCATTGGGCTACCATTAATCTTTTCACAATCTCCATAGTCTTATCTTTTTGAGAATTTCCAGAATACCATATGCTTGGGATCCTACGGTTCACAGCCTCGTCAAATTGGCTTCTTTTACTTGTTATCCACACTCAAGCTTTATTTGTAATGCGTCATCCTTGCTGTCAGCTTGACAAGATTTGGTGTCCCCTAGGAGACTTACCTCTGGGTGTATCTGCGAGGGCTTCAGGAGGAGTTGAACTGAGGTGGGAAGGCTTGTAACATCTTAATGTGGTCGGTACCAGCTTCTCCTAGGTGGGAGTCCCGGAAAGAATGAGCGAGGAGAAGAGGAGAAGGCTTGATGAGCCCCAGCCTTCATCCATTTCTGCCTCCAGACTGAGGATGCAGTGTGACCAGCTGCCTCATGTTCTCACCACCATGCTTTCCCCAAGAACATGGAGATGATGGACTGTATGCCCTCCCTCCCTTCAACTTAATGTGCCACTTATTTGTCACCGCAATCAGAAAAGTAATGAGCTTTATAGAAGTAGAGTAAATAGCAACATTCAAAAAGAAAAAAAAAAGTAGAGTTGTGGCCATTTGGCAGTGTTTCAAGCACACACAGAATGCACCTATATAGACCCTGGTTTTCCAGCTTTGCCTCTAGTGGTGTTGCCTTGGAGTTGTTAGGAAAAAAAAGGGAGAGTTAGAAAAGCAGATGCCTGAGTGTGGAGGTTGTTCCTGGGCTCTGCTGCTCTCTGAGCAAATGGATGGAGGATACACAAGTGGTCATACGTATTCTGCAGAACAGCCCACAGTAGTGGCGATGCTAAGCTAGCTTCTGTTCCTATCATTCATGTTCATTTAAGGACCGACTGTGTGTCCAAAGACGAGTATTTTTTCCCCAAGAGTGTTGCTTGGTTTTTTTTTTTTTTTTTTTCCCCTACAAATGCTGCTAAAGACATTTCCAGCACAATCCAGCATGTTTTGGAGCAACCAAGCAGTATAAAATCTCTTTACCATTGTTACAAGGGAAGCTTGTTACGACCTATTGGTGTAGCAGACGTTGTTCTAGGCTCACTGGTTCTCAAGAACATTATGTGATGTTTTCATTGGGCTGGGCTGGTTTCCACAGAACAGGATTCTCAAGAGTTACTCTCTGGAAGTTTCCTCGTTAAATGCCAGCAGGAAATGTATGCTCCCTTCTTAGAGATCCAAAATGTGCCCCCAAAGGCCCTGAAGCATTCAAAAGAAAATAAAACTTCTCTACTAGTTTAGAAACTTACTGATATTTTTTTTTCTCCTAGGCCAAAGGCCAATTATATTTCTTATTATCCCGAGGAGATACTGTTAGTAAAAAAGTTCTTACTACTGGGCAAGCCCCTATGGTCTCGAGGCCAATGGTGACATTAGTACTGCACTTGTGAGTTGAAATTTTATTTGTGCTAGGTTTGTGTTCATTTCAATCACCTTTTGTAGATGACGTATGACTTCCCAAACATAAGTCGTAGGAAGTAAATATTTTCCTAGTGCTTAGAATAGCCTTGTAAAGTAGGTAACAAAAATAACAGACTTGGTTCAGAGCATTTTACTGTGTTATCTTGTTTATCCTCAAGTAGTATAGGGGTTGGTGATGTTTCCCACATCTTATAGATCCAGGACTCTGACATGTGTCCAAAAGATACAATGCTGGCAAGCCCGTTAGGCTGCCAGGGAACTTTTCAAAAACTATTTCTGAATTTTTCCCAGTATATTCTCTTGTGGGTCTTGTCTCTACCCAAAAGATTTTTTTCAAAGATTTATTTATTATACATAAGTACATTGTCGCTGTCTTCAGACACCCCAGAACAGGGCATCAGGTCTCATTACAGATGGTTGTGAGCCACCACATGGGTGCTGGGATTTGAACTCAGGACATGAGCAGTCAGTGCTCTTAACCCCTGAGCCATTTCTCCAGCCCTACCCAAAAGATTTTTACTGGTGTAGGATTTACACATTTGTGTGGTTGGGTTCAAAAGTTCAACAACTTCTTCTTCTTCTTCTTCTTCTTCTTCTTCTTCTTCTTCTTCTTCTTCTTCTTCTTCTCCTCCTCCTCCTCCTCCTCCTCCTCCTCCTCCTCCTCCTTCTCCTCCTTCTCCTCCTCCTCCTCTTCATCCTCTTCCTCCTCCTCCTTTTTCTTCCTCTTCTTCCTCCTCCTCCTTCCTTCCTTTCTAATTCCTTCTTTTTCTTCTTCTTCTTCTTCTTCTTCTTCTTCTTCTTCTTCTTCTTCTTCTTCTTCTTCTTCTTCTTCTTCTTCTGTTTGCTTTTTTTGAGACAGGTTTCTTTGTGTAGTCCTGGCTGTCCTGGAACTCACTCTGTAGACCAGGCTGGCCTTGAACTCAGAAATCCACTTGCTTCTGCCTCCCAAGTGCTGAGATTAAAGGCGTGCGCCACCACTGCCAGGCCTCAAATTCTTATTTAGCCAACTAATAAAACTTGTTTGACCTGGAAGGGAAACAGGAGGAAAAATTCCCTCCATTATTTGGTGAAGATTCCATTTTGAAAAACTACTGGGAAAAGAAGCAATGCTTTTATTACTGTTAAGAAGGAGTGGTAGATTTCCCACCCCCAACCCCAGGAAAATCAAGAAAACAATTTAAGTGTTTTGTTTGTAGCTATATATTTTCAGCTTAATAAGATAGATAGGCCTTTATTGATTCTCATTATTATGCCTTACCTCTGGTCCTCTTGGAAGACTTGGACATTTTTTTTCTAGGAGTGTGTGTGTGTGTGTATGTGTGTGTGTGTGTGTGTGTGTGTGTGTGTGTTTGACTGTGTGGTTTGGATAATAAGGATACATAAAGCAGTCAGGGATCCCACTGGGGACTACTGCTATTGGCACTGCAGAGGGACTAGTGTGCTTAAGGGCATCATGGAAAGAGAGATCTTACTGGGTCTAGCTGGTTTCATCACTCTGTTTCTTGTGAGTTTGTGATAAGATTCATAATGTGGTATGTGCTTTTTCATACCAGGAAGGGTTGTCCTTATTATTTCTTTATTGATAAGACAGGAGTTATATTCAGTTTGAGTAGTTAGGATATTTATGGCTATGATAAAAAAAAAAAACTGTGACAAAACAAAAACAAAAAAGCCTACTGCTGTTGGCACTGCAGAGGGACTAGTAAACCCCTGGAATGGGTTTACTTGGCTCACATTTAGTCCATCATGGAAAGAAGCCAAGGCAGGAACTGAGGCAGGAACTGAGGCAGAGGCTGTGGAGAAGTGCCACCCACCGGCTTGCTCCTCCTTGCAGCGGCTTTCTTAGCCTGCTTTCTTATAACACCCCAGAACCACTGCCCGAAGTTAGCAATGCCCACAGTGACCTTCACCTCCCACACCAATCATTAATAATAATAATAATAATAATAATAATAATAAATAATAATAATAATAAAAGAGCCACAGGCTTGCCCACAAGCCACACTCTAAGTTAGGGTTCCCTCTTCTTAAATGACTCTAGCTTGTGTTAAGTTGACAGAACCCTAGTATTTCTTGAACTTCCCCATTTCAGAATCCTTTCCATGAATGAGTTTCTTTGGAGCAGTGCCGGACTGATGCATAGTGGGACAACAAAGACATACAAATGTTTCTTCTGTGTGGCACATAGGCTCATTCTGGCTCCTGCCTGACTCTCTCCTCAGACACAAGCCAGAAGTTTTGTTTTTTAAAGTAATTTTTTTTTTTTTTTTTTTTACTTTTTTCCCTCCTGATAAATAAGGGCACTTTGGTAAAGTGATTTAATATTTGTCCCCCCACCCCCAAGATAAGGTTTCTCTGTATCACTTAGTCGTCCTAGAACTCACTAGGCTGGTCTCGAACTCACAGAATCTTCTGCCTCTGCTTCCCAAATGCTAGGATTAAAGGCTTGCACCACTACCTCCTAGGACTTGAGAGTTGTTTTCCCAGACTCTGTGTGATTAACAGAGACAGAGACAGAAGGCAGAGTCCCTAAGCTCGGAGGATATTGAGGTTGAATCTATTAAGAGTAAAGGCAGAGAAACAACAGAATCATTTATTATACTTTCCTTCCTTAAAAAAAAAAATACAGAGGGAAACATTGTCCTCCTTTTTTTTTTTTTTAAATTTTAATTGTGACTAAAAGGTGACAAGAAACAATTTGAGGTAAAGAGAGGAGACACAAAGCCACCCTCCACAGAGGCCTGTGACCTAGAGGGAGGGCTGGCTTCCCTGGCTCATGCTGATTATCCTGATTAGTTGCTCAATCTGATTACTATTCTTTGTGGTCCATATGTCAGATTAATGGCTTTCAAAACAGAGCTGAATGTGTAGCTCACATTTCATACAACACGGGGCTTTTAAAGAAGACACCGTGTCTGTCTTCATGGGCAGCCTAGGGTTCTGAGGGTGGTTGCTTTTCGGTGTGTTAGGAGGGAAGAGGGTTTTCTACTTCACCGTCTCCTCTCCTGCCCTGATGTTACAGAGGGAAGGTGATTGGTTTGAAGGTGGAGATCAGGCTGGAAGCCACAGGCTTAGATGAAAGATATCCAGCAAGTTGTCCTTATTGGAGTGTGAGCGGTTGCTTCAGGCAAGGATTTGATGATACACACCCCACCCCCAAATATGTCTTTCTGTCCAATTACCTAATTTGTTTCCTCTTTGGGGCCACGGAGACTTAGCAAGGCTTCATCCTTTGGTTCTGTTTGTACACTGTCAGGCACTTTGTTGCGTGGATTTATGCCCCACCAAATTATACAGATTGCATTGCTGTGTGGCTGCTTGGTCTCTTGACTTCCTAACCTTTTGAAACCCACCCACCTTGGTCCTCCCACAGGCTTCTCCTTGCTGCGATTACTAAATTCCAAATACCAATGCTGCAGTTTTAGATCTAGGGAGACTCATTAGCTAGAGTTAAGTGTTGGTGATAATTAGGAAGTTGTGTTCCAAAGTATCTGGAGAATCAGTTCCCTGAAGTAATAGCACCAGCTTGAGAGAACCTTATCCCCCCGGGGAGGAAGGAAAGAGGCTGTGTTAGATACTCTTCTTGTTGCTATGACTAAAATGCCTGATAAGCAACTTTAAAGGAGGAAGTGTTTATCTTGGCTTACAGTTGCGGGGAACACAGTTGGTGGAGGTCAGAAGAGCATGGCAGCTGGAGAAGGAGGCTAACCAATCACATTGCTTCTATTTTTTCTTTTTAAGATTTATTTTATTTATATGAGTACACTGTTGCTGTCTTCAGACACACCAGAAAAGGGCATCAGATCCCATTACAGATGGTTGTGAGCCACCATGTGGTTGCCAGGAATTGAACTCAGAGCCTCTGGAAGAAGAGGCAGTGCTCTTAACCGCTGAGCCATCCATCTCTCCAGCCCTCACATTGTTTCTTAAGTGAGAAAGCAGGAAGTAGTACTGCCCACTCATTGTCAGACAGCCTTCTTCTTTGTGTGCAGTCTGGGCCCCCAGCCCTTGGAGCCAACCATATGTAAGATGGGACTTCCCCACCTCAATTTACCTAATTCTGAAAATTGCTCACAGACATGTCCAGAGAATATGTCTCCAAGGTGATCCTGTCAAGTTGACCACCAATTTAGACTACCACAGCAGCCAACTGCTGGCGTTGGAGTTGACTCTGAAGAGTACTACTGGGCCTCCCCATGTCTGAGTCCTCTTATGTGCTTTGAAGGGAGGCACAGAAGAGAGTGTGCGTTTGATCCTTTAGAGCCTGGAGCCAGTACCGAATCCTAAAAGGGACCTGGAGGTCAGTTGGCGCTTGTGTGCTAAGCTTATCCTTTGGTGACCTTATATCTCACAGAGCTCCAGAGAGGGCAAGATCTTATGATTAGCCCCAAAACTGCCCCTGAAAGGAGTGTTATCACTTTACTCTGAGACGGTAGGAAAGGCTGCATGACCTGTTTGTTCAGGATTTCGTGCACAAACCATTCCTGTAGGAGTAAGTCCAGGGCTTCTGACTCTAGAGCAAGGTCTGGTATTTTCTATCCATCTGTGTGGCTGCCCAGAGAAATAATTCAGTAGACTAAGTGAGTCTAACGGGTAGTTCCCTACCTAGAGGAATTAACTTAAGCACACAAAAATGTAACTTAGAGAGACACCAAGTCAAAGCTTGCCATGGTTTGTTTTTTGTTTTTTGTTTTTCTTTTTAGAGTATTGCCCTAACTTTAAATTAAAATATTTAATTAAAATTAAAACTTCTTTTCCTTCATGGCTATGCTCTTGACGGGCCTCCAGATGAACCACACCTGTCTCTCTGCATCCTCTGATTTCCTCCCTTGCTACAGCCTCACGTACTCGGCATAGTGCACACTCTTGGCTCAGGGTGTCCGGGTTGAGATGCTGCCTCCACAGAATTAGTGAATATGGTATTTATTTAGTGAAAATGGTAATATACCTATATGCCCATATACCTATAAATGGCTATACATATATAACCACTGATATGTGGTTAATAAACTAAAATATTAGCCCTTGTTTCTGTATAGCTAAAATCAAACCAAATACACAGACAGATGTCTTCAGAGAAATAAAGTATTTATTTGGGAATAAGTGAGGGGAATTACAGTGGGAACACATGTGACATTGAGACCGTGGGATGGGGCAAAAAGGCAAAATGAGAAATATTATGTAAGTTATTTTGAAACAGTAATCCTTGGCCACAGGATTAATAACAAGGGTATTCAAGGATCTGTAACAAACGTTTTATCAATCCAAGGTTGAATGGAGAATTTCAGGGATAGACATCAAGGCAGAAGCTTTCTGTGTGGGATTTCAGTGGCCATTGGCTGCGGGTGTACTTCCGGCAGTCTTTTCGACGGTTCTTCTTATGAGGAGTACGCCCATGAGATCCCCCACCCTGCCTGATTTCCATCGCACCTAGACACAAGCAGCTTCATCTTGATTCTGACTGCTTTTGTCCCAGAGATATTTGCATGTGAGATCCTGTTACCGAGTATTTTCCTGAAAGGATTGTGGATAATCTAGAAAGCATTTGTGAGGACTGTGTCCAGGGTAATGAGTGGTGGGATGGCGCTGAAAACAGTTCATGAATCAGTGCCGTTCACATGCGCCAGAAAAACCTCCCTTTTCTCAGACTCCCTTCTTTTTTCTTTCTTTCTTCCTTCCTTCCTTCCTTCCTTCCTTCCTTCCTTCCTTCCTTCCTTCCTTTCCTTTCTTTCTTTCTTTTTGGTTTTTCGAGACAGGGTTTCTCTGTAGCCTTGGATGTCCTGGAACTCACTCTGTAGACCAGGCTGGCCTCGAACTCAGAAATCCACCTGCCTCTGCCTCCCAAGTGCTGGGATTACAGGCATGCGTCACCACGGCCTGGCTTCAGACCCCCTTCTTATACCCATGCCTCCTGCTTGACCCTCTCCCCTCCACCTAAGTCCATGAGTACAGCATGCAACACATTATGTCGTGATTTATTTAATTTTGTAGATTCCCCTATGTAATGTTTGCGGCATCTTCTTGGGTGCCAGGATTGCCAGGAACAGACTGTGGAATGAACGTGTCCTCTGTGTCACACCATTTTAGGCCTCACCTCCGTTTTCAAGCCACATTTCCCACCCACGTAACCAGCTCCCGCTCTGCCACCCTTCTCTCTAGGCCTCTCATTTTCTTCTCTGACCTTCTCACTGTTTTCCTATCTGCTGGCCACCTGCACAGTCGTCACATGTACATTCCCAGGGGTTGGAGGACTAAGACAGAGAGATCACAAAGTGCTTCATCGGTGAGCAGAACCCCGTGAGGCTTGCATCGGTGGCTTCTCTTTGGGCCACTGGAGGAATCTAACTGCTGTTGGGAGAATAACAACCCTCCAGCCTCCGCTTTGTGTTCCGGCTTCTGTTTCCTTTAGCTGCTTGCTCCTCCTGTCAAACGCCGCCTGCCACTGCCGTGGTTCGGCGTTCCCACTCAGTGCTTTATTGATCTTGCCCTAGAGCTGTTCTTTTACTTTACTTCTGGAATCCAGGTGCTGGTGCACAGTTAGCCTACACTGTACCACTGAGATGAGCTCGTAGCCCCTCATCTGAACGATACTCTTCAGCCTGTCTTGTTATTTCTAGCATTTAGGAAAATTTAAATTCCCAATAAGCTGATAAGAAAGTGCTCTTGGGTCACTGAAACATTTGTACAACTGCGTTGGTCACTTCTTTCATTGCTGGTACCAAGAACTCACCAGAAGCAACTAAATGGGGCAACAGTTTATTTTGGCTCATGGTTCAGAGGAAGGCAGTCCACCATGGCCGAGAAGATATGCTGGCAGGAGTTATCCGGTCTGTGGCACTAAAGAGTCAGAGAAAGGACAATGGTCATGTGCAGCTGGCTTTCTCCTTCTCCTCTTGTGTTTAGTCTTGGACCCCATCCCAAATGGCTTGTTGGCAAATGCCTTCACACACTGAGCCATCTCATGGGCTTTGCATTGACTTCTTTAAATAAGTAATTGAGAGACCCTTTCTTTGTACTCTGAATAAGATTAATTAGAATTTTCTGACAACAGAAAATAGCATTTTTCTGTGTATATTACATTTCATGAACCTTTGAGGGCACTTCTGGAAGAAGACACTAGTTACTCTCTGCAGGTCTGGGGACGTGGGTAGAGTAGTTCGTGTGCAAGCATGAAGACCTGCATTTGGATCCCCATGCAGGTAGTTTGCGTAACCCCAGCACTAGGATTGGGGTGCAGGCACAGGAGGATGTCAGGGCTCAGTGACCAGCCACTCTAGCTGACTTGCAAGAGAGACCTTGTCTTGGAAAGTAAATGAAGAGAGATTAAGGAAGATGCTCAAAATCGACCTTTCTCCTCCTGCCCTATGCACAGGCACGTGAACCTGCCTTGTGCACACGCATACATTCGCTACACATGTGCACACATACATTTAATATTTGGATTTTTATTGAATAATACACGCTAAGACCTTTGACTTCAGAAATTGCATGTCTTAAAAATGTCTACAACCTTCTTAACGCTTTCCAGGAACCAGCTCCCGATTTGCCAGTGTCTCAGGTAAAAAGTTAGCTGCAAACTGTGGCTTAGAGAGTAGCTTAGTTGCTGTTGCTTATTTGCTACTGAAGATTAGAAAATGTGCTGTATGTCCGCTCATAGTATTAGAAACTTAGCTGCATTTACCAGCTATTCTGTTCTTTATTGTATGAATAAACTTTCATATTCCTAAAGTTTTTTATTTACATGACTAGCCTTGTAGAACTACTGTGAACTGCTTACTGAGGCTTGAGGCTTCAGTAACAATTGCCAAGATTGGCTAGGATGACAAGAAGAAGAAACAGGGAGCCGGGCTGTCAGCAGAGCCGCAAGTCTCTGCAGAACTGTGCTGCTTGCTTTCTAACTGGGAGAGACAAACAGGGAAGGCAAAACTGTCCCAGGGAAGGAAGGAAGGGAGGAAGGGAGGGAGGGAGGGAGGGAGGGAGGGAGGGAGGGAGGGAGAGAGGGACAGTGGCCAGATTGCTATGACTAATTGGTTAGAAATGACACAAAGAGCAGCCAACTAGGTAAAAAACAAGAGACTGAGTCAGACAGAAGCCCTGGAACGGAGGCGCTTTGGTTAGGACCTAGCTGTAGAGAATAATAACTATCCAGACAAGATTTTAGTCCAGAAGGTTCCTATTGAGTCCAGGGAAAGATGACGTTCAGATAGTAGCAAATCAGAGCTTAGATAGTGCTTCGCACACTCGCCCCGCTAAACAAGATGCAGTGCTAGCAGCAGTGTGTAAATGAGTGGTTTGGTCTTCACTCAAGGTACCAATGAGCTAGATCCGTCCCCCCCCCACCTCTTAATAGTCCAGCCATGAAGCTATTGCGGAGTAATCTATTGATGAGATTAGTACCCTTGTGATGGGGCCACTATCCACTGGGGATAAGATTTCTATACAAGAACATTTGGAGATATCTCATAACTAAACTCTAAAAAGGCCTCACAATAACAACATAATATATTGAGCCTAAAATGTCATTTTACAGGCAGACTGTCAAGTAACACTACCAGTGTTTATGATAACCCAAACTATATCAGAAAGATTATTCTCTCAGTTGACTTACTGTATTAATCAAAAACTATTTCTCACATGCCTTGATCTGTTGGCCTTGCATTACCTATTCTTATTACATTAAGAACAGAATAGTAAAAACACATTTTTTTTCTCAGCTAGCTGAGTTTTTATTTCATAAGTGAAGTTGGATTCACCTTATAAAAGGTAGACCACATACATCAGTACTTTCTTGATGTCCTTGATGTCAGGTCTGTGCCTGAGTGACAGTGCTTTTGAGACTCATCTCAGTAGAGGAGTAAAATAAATGGCCCCTGGTAGGCTGGCTGTGCTCCACTGGAGGGAATGAATGAGGAAGAGTGATGAGAATAGAACACAAGGTCAGGAGGGGGCGGGTCTGAGAGAAAGTGCCTGTGGTCAGCATGCACTGTATGAAGTTACCCAAGAATCGCAGAGAAGATGTGCAGGGAGATAAGCCAGCATGGCGACCACTCGTCAGAGGGGGAGAAACTGTTCATAGAACTTGTAATACAAATTAGTCACTTGTATAAGCAACTTTTTAAAAGCTGGATATAGTATATAAAACAAATTTGTAGTTTTATTCATATTTAAGGGAAAATTAGAGATTACTGTGTGTGCTTGATCATGCTTCCTTTTTTTTTTTTAATATACAGAGGATTTTAGGACTATAAAACATATTCGGCTTATTTCCAAAAAAAAAAAATTATTTTTAAGCCAAAGCTCCATCTGCTGTTTTTATTAAAATCTCAAGAACTGTTCACATTGCTAGGAGTGGTGTTTGGAACATACTCTGCTGTTTAATCAAGCAGTGATATGTGATTTTCAAGGTCATCTTTTGGTTAGGACATAAAAAAACCAGGAAGATTAATTTTTCTGAAATTTTAAATCCAATAATGGTTTGAGGATGTATTCTAGTTTAGTATCAGATGCTGTGATAAACACCATAACCAAAAGCAACTTGGGGAGGGAAGGGCTTATTTCATCTTATACTTCCCGGTCACAGTTCATCATTGATGGAAGCCAAAGCAGGAACTCAGGATGGGAACCTGCAGGAGGATCTGAAGCAGAAGCCGCGGAGGGATGCTACTCACTGGCTTGCTCTCCATGGTTTGCTCAATTGTTTTCTTATATAACCCAGGGCCACCTGCCTAAGGAAGGCACTGCCTATAGGGTACTAGGGTGGCCATATTAATTATTAATCAAGAAAATGACTCCACAGACACGCCCATGCCCATAGGCCAGTAATCATCAGTTGACCCTTTATCAGCTTGAATCACAAACATATCAATGTCCAACCATAACCTTTCTTTTTTGTTTATACCAAGATCTCAGGATAATATCACAATATAAAATGTAGTTTAACTTTAAAAAGACCACAGTATTTCAAAACTTTCGACACTTTCAAAGTCTGCAGTCTACTGACTATAACATATGCTTCCTTATTCTAAGAGGGAGGAAGGAACCAGGTCACGGTAACAACCAGATTAAAGTAAAGCAAGCTCCAACAGTGTGAATCACTCAGCACACATAATCCAGAACGCACTCAGGATCTTCGGGCTGCAGAGCTCTCCAGCGACCCCCACCTCGGTAGCTTTGCCACCTCTAACTAGCACACATGGCTTTTCTCATAGGCCCAGGTTGGCTCTGCTCCAAGGGCCCGAGGTCTCCAATATGCTGGGGCCTCCCCTGCAGACTGAGGCTGCGTCTTCACAAAGCCTCTCCTCAGGGAGACCTGAGTCCTGCCATACAGTGCCGACCTCATATCCTCTCCACGACCCCTTCATGCCTTTAAAACCAGGACAATGAGGACGACTCCACATTACCAAGTTTAACTTGAGATGCAACCTTTGCCTTCCATGGACTACAGCTTCTGGGTCTGACCCTGAAAAAATGTTTTGCAGAAGATTTTATCTCCATGATGCTGTTCTCATATTAACCACAACTGATTTTTCAGCCTCAGACAACCAGCATATATTGTCCCACTAAAATGAGGTTTTCCTCAGATTCTGAATCCAAATGTATCACACAAACAGCCTTGATAAGAGTATTTGAACTGACTTAAACTTCGCTTTAAATTTCAGGAGGCAGGCCTTTGTTATCTGCATTTCATCCAGCTTTCCTCAGAACAGCCTGTTAGCCTCTGAGAACTCAGTGGTTTTTCTGGCTCAAACTTCCAAAAACCTTCACAGTCCTACCTGAAAAACAATCTGAGGTTTAAAATCAACATGGTCAGATCTTTTATAAAGACTGAATTAATAGAGAATAAAAAAGTAGATGTTCCTACCTGACTTCTGATGTACTTACCTATTGGGGCCAGGGGAGAATGATGGATTCTCTTCCCTAGGTTTGATTAGCTCAGCATAGAAAATTTACCTCCTCTTAACACTTACGAGGTTAGTAGGGGACTAGGTATCTAGCATAACAGATTGGACTATAAAATAGTAGCAACTAAAAACTAGTTAAAATATGTTCATATGTTGTTTAATGGCTAAGTCTGCAAATGATGTCTATTATAAAAACTTAGCTTTTAAAAGATTTGATTTAAAAAAAAAAGGTTTGATTTTAATATGAATACGGTGTACATACCTATAATTCCAGCACTCAGAAGGCTAAATCAGGGAGTCTAGAGTTCAAGGCCATCCTGGGCTACATATGCTGGAGTGGGTGAGGAAAGGGAGGGAGGCAGGTTGACTGAGAAAGATTTGAGTTATTCTGAATCCTGGTCCCTAAGCTTCATTGGTTCCTCGGTATCAGAATCAAAATTCCCAAATCTCACTGGGCACACGTGCCCTTGGACGGACTGGTCTCTTTGTCTAGACAAATTCTCCAACTTTTTAACAACTACTGCGAGCTTCCAGACACGCTGTGAGCCAGCTTTCCATGGCCACAGAGCCAAAGCCTCTATTATCACTGCTATTATAACCATTGTTTTGAGACAGCGTTTCATATTATAGGCTTGAACTTGCTGTGTAGCCGGGGGAACTCACAAGTGCTGGGACTGTAGACACACACCACTGTCCTGGCCTTTCTTTCTGTTTCCCTCCCTCCTTCCTTCCCTCCCTCTTCATTTCTTTTCCCTTCTGTCAACAGTATCCTATAAAACCTGTTTTCTCTGTCACACACCACTGTGCTCCTGATTTAATCCCTTAGCTGATGGTGTGTTCGGGGATGTTAGGATCCACGCTGTGATCTTGTTTCCAGCTCATAGCTAGCCTGAAGTCTTCAACAAAAAGACCAACTGGATAAAGCTCTGTAGGCATCAGGACGTTGCAGACTCTCTTTCGCTCTCGCCTTTTTTCTGCTTTGACTCCCTTGGCTTCATTCAGCCTCCATTATACCCGGATACCTGGTGTACGGAGCCTCTGCCCCGCCCCCGGGCTTCCCTGCCCCTAGTCCTTGTGGGCTGTAGTTAGGCCTATGCTGCCACTTCCGGGCCTACATGATTCTCAGACTGTGCAAGGGACACTGAGCCTCATCACTCTCGGCTTCTGTTCTGGAAAAAAGCAGAGAGGTCAAGTTTTTCGGTAAAGCAATCTCATGTGTTTGACAAGAAAGTTAAAAATGTACACCTTCACAATGCCCTTCTCGGGCTCTAGCAAAGCTGGCGATGCTTTTGGATTAGATCCTTTAATTACCTTACCTGTCTCCGTTCTCTTCAGCAGGTTCTCTCCTGACTGCATCACAAAATTACAGAGCTTGAGTAGGGACTCGAACTCCAGAGAAATCTTACCTAATGGATCTTAGCTTAAGTCAACCAACATTTCCCGAACACCTAATTATGTATAAAAAAACTAAAGGTCTAGAAATTTCAGGAGCGCACAAGGTTGAAGTGCTTGTATTCTGGGGAACAGGGGCTAACACAAGCCAAAATGATCACAGTATTTGTTGAATACGGTGAGTGTAGAAGATCAGAAGCATGCAGGGAAGACGGGGAGGAAGGTGAGAGGCTGCCCGGTGGGGTGGGGTGGGGTTGGAGACCTGGGAGGACGTCTGGAGGTCAGGGTCCTGGGGCAGAGTGCAGAGCATGTCACGAGCATGCCTGGCTTCGGTTCGCCGTGTAGTGTAAGATGCTAATGTTGTTTGACCGAGTGTCTGCCTTTTCCGTGCTCTCTAGGCGGCTTGGATCTTGAAAGCACGAGCGCTGACAGAGATGGTGTACATAGATGAAATTGACGTGGATCAGGAAGGAATTGCCGAGATGATTCTGGATGAAAATGCTATTGCCCAGGTTCCACGTAAGTCAGTTAAAGGAGGAATATACCGTGGGAGAGGAGTATGTGTGCACGTGTCTTTTTATATTCTTTATAAGCACATATGAGATTGCCATAGAGTCCAGGTCAGGGTCATGATATGAATGGTATTAGAGAATGGCCATCATATATAGTGGTTTGCTGGTAATGTATTAGTTGTTAAGATCTTCTTTTCCTTGTTGGCTTGCTAAAATATAAAAGTCTAGACATAACCTTTTACTTGGAGACATTTGTATGAAAGCTAATTAACTCTTGGGTCTAGAACCATTGATTTAAGCTTTAAGGCATGCTAGTTTTGAATATTAATGCATGCTCTGCTAGTAGGATGACCTGTTAACTTAATTCCTTGAGCCTCTGATAAATGGCTTGTACTATACTAAAGGTGCCTTATAGACTCCTTGTGATATCAAGTAGTCAAATATGGTTAAGTGTAGAAGATCAGAAGCATACAGGGAAGACTGTAAGGAAGGAGAGGATGCCTGGGGGTTGAAGACCTGGGAGGACTTCCTGGAAGCCAGGGTCCTGAAGCAGATGTGCTCACATAATGCGTGCTCACTTGCTGGATCACAGTCGAGAATAGAGTCGTGTTAGAATTCCAAGTGCTTGTGAGAAAACACCAAGAAAACAAGACCAGAGTCTTGTGACCTCAATTTCTTCAAACACAGAATTGTTGTTTGAATGTGTTTTCATGTTCCTCCCAGGGGTAGGGGACGGGAGTGAGTCTACTTCAGCTGTTGTTCATATGCCTCTAAGGAGAAACACACGTGGCTTGCCCTGGTGATTGAACATCTTACTCATGTGATTCTTCTTACCCTCAGAGTATAAACTGTCTGACGCTCTGAATAAAGTTGCCTAGTGCATGAGACTTTAGTCTACCCACACTCCCAGGTTCCTGCCACCAGTAGAGCAGTAAAACCTCACTGCAAACAGGTCTCAGACACATTTCCTCAATGCATTTCCTATTAGTGATGTCGTCTTTCCCAGGCCAGTACAAGTCTGAAAATTAGATCACTAAGCATTTCTAAAGATTCATAAGTAATACATAAGTTGATTATCGTCTCATCTTGTAGGCCCTGGCACATCTTTGAAGCTCCCTGGCACTAACCAGACAGGAGGACCAACTCAAGCTGTCAGGTCTGTAGTTTAGTGTCATTCTTGTTTTCAAATCCTGACCAGACCGTATCCTTAAGTGATCTTGGTTGTGTTATAACAACTGTTGATCTCCACAGGCCAATCACTCAAGCTGGAAGACCCATAACAGGTTTCCTTAGGCCCAGCACACAGAGTGGAAGGCCAGGTACAATGGAACAGGCCATCAGAACACCCAGAACTGCCTACACAGCACGACCTATCACTAGCTCATCTGGGAGATTCGTCAGACTGGGGACTGTAAGTCCTGTCAATTTTCCCAGAACCTTGTATTATCCAAGTAACATTATGCTTCATTAGTATTGTGGTGGACAATTAGCTGGAAATTTTGAAGTAATTCTTGTTGCTTTATAATTTCTGTAATCCATTATAATCTTTATGATATGTAACTCTATGTTTCAAGAGAAGGTTTTCAATTTCTTGTTCTTTCTTTTCTCTTACAGGCTTCCATGCTTACAAGTCCTGATGGACCATTTATAAATTTATCTAGACTGAATTTAACAAAATATTCCCAGAAACCTAAGTTGGCAAAGGTATGTGCTTCAAAAGATTCTAAGTTATGAAGTAATGATAGAAGTAATGGATGATGTCAAAACAATGTGTTGATTTTAGTTAGTGTAACATGTAAAGAGAAATTTTAGTTAGTGTGACATATAAAAAAGAGATTTTAGTTAGTGTGACATGTAAATAGATTTTAGTTAGTGTGACATATAAAAAGAGATTTTAGTTAGTGTGCCATGTAAATAGAGATTTTAGTGTGATGTGTAGAGATTTTAATTAGTGTGACATGTAAATAGAGATTTTAGTTAGTGTAACATGTAAAAATTCTCTTTGTCTTGAATTAAGTACAATTGATCAGAAGTAAGTACATAAGTAATTATTATAGGAAAATCTTTCCCCATGGATAACAATAGTAATTATACAAGAAAGAAAACAGAGAGGCAGTATCATCTTTGTAGAATGAAGCTTGACATTGTCTGTATGTGTGTATGTTTGTTTTTTGGCTTGGACTATTTCTAGAAAAATAATTCTCAACTCTTATATGATTTAAGGACTGTCAAAAAGATGGAAAATATATGTCTGCTTAGCTAGTAATTAAGTAGGCTCTCAATATTGCTCAATCAGACAGCAGCCAACATAGCAACTGCCTTAATAATCTTATCACTCAGTGTATGCCTTTAAATTGAAGAGAAGATTAGGGACAGAGACAGCAGGTGGATAAGAAGCAGAACAAAGGAGAGTGGGAAGAAGAAAAGGAAACTAGAGAAATTGAAAAAGCTGTAACGGAAGACATTCAGGTCTTTTCCAGTGTGAAGAACTAGGGCGTGAGAGGCCTTAGGAGACACTGCCCAGGTGGCAGAGCGCTTGCCTCACAAGGAGGACGGTCTGAGTTTGCTCCCAGGGATAAGGCCAGATGGCTCAGTGGGAACAGCTGCATGCCAGCAACACTGATGACCCGGACTCAATTCCCTGGACACACATGGTTGAAGGAGAGGACTTCTCAAGGTTATCCTCTGACCTTTTCATGTGTGCTATGACATGCATGTGTATGTATGTATTCATGCATGCGTTCATGCACACATAAGTAAGTAAATAAATAATGTTTTTTTAAAAAACTGGGTATGGTGGTATGATGGTTAGTTTTAATTATCAGCTAGGTACAATTTAGAATGTCGTAGAAGAGAGTCTTTGTTTGTTTGTTTTTGGTTTTGGTTTTTCGAGACAGGGTTTCTCTGTATAGTCCTGGCTGTCCTGGAAATCGCTCTGTAGACCAGGCTGGCCTCGAACTCAGAAATCCGCCTGCCTCTGCCTCCCAAGTGCTGGGATTAAAGGCGTGTGCCTTCACTGCCCGGCTGTAGAAGAGAGTCTTAATGAGGAATTATTTAGATCAGGTTGACTTGAGGCCATATCTTTCTGGGATTGTTTGGCTTGTTCATTCATACAGGAAGACCCAACCAGCCCATTGTGGGCAGCACCATTCCTTAGGCTTAGGGTCCACAACAATCTTAAGAGAGGAGATAGCTCACTGAGAGTAAGCAAGGAGATAGCTCACTGAGAGTAAGCAAGGATCCATGTGTTTTATTTTTTTTCTCCACTCTTGATTATGATTCCAATGTTTTTAGTTCGTGTTCCCACTTTCCTGCAATAATGCACTTAACCTGAAAATGTAAGTCAAATAAATGCCTTTCTTTCCTAACTTGCTTTTCAGGGTATATTTATGACGTCAACAGAAATGAAACTAGGCTATGTGGCTTGCTGGCCAGTCAGCCAAACCCAATGAGTCAGTGAGCCCCAGGCCAGTGAGAGACTCTGTCCTAAAAAAACAAGGTGGGCTGAGAGATGGCACAGTGGCTAAGACCACTTGCTGCAAGCCATGACGACTGGAGTTTGGATCCAGCACCTGCATAATAAGCTAGGTGTGACTATGTAGCTGCTGTTCTGAGGTGCATGGGAACAGGAGGAAGGCTAGGGCTTGTTGGCTTCCATCTTAGTCAAGAAAAGCATGAGCCCCAAATTCAAGGGGAGGAGGCTCTGCTCAGAGGAACAGACAGGTGACAGCTCCCAATGAGTGCTCCATGTGCAAACAGGGATTCCCTGCCCATCCCACCCCCATCCCACCCCCATCCCACCCCCATCCCACCCCCATCCCACCCCCATCCCACCCCCATCCCACCCATGCCATGCACAAACACACATACAAATAGATCTTTGAAAAAGAAACGAAGGTGGGTATGCTTGATTAGAAACAGCAGCTGATGTTGTCCTCTGACTGGCTTCCACGTGTTTATACACAAGCCCCTAAAAGAAAAATGAAATAAAACAAAACCCCCAAACCCTTGGGGGAATAGCTTGAAGGAAGGAGGAGATGGGGGCTGTGATCAGGATGTAAAAAGAATAAAAACAAACAGAAACCTGAGGGGATGGCTTTAAAAATTAATCTGTAATCTGGGCAGTGGTGGCTCATGCCAGCACTGGGGAGGCAGAGGCAGGCAGATTTCTGGGTTCAAGGCTGGCCTGGTCTACAGAGTGAGTTCTAGGACAGCCAGGGTCACACAGAGAAACCTTGTCTTGAAAAAAACCAAAGCCAACCAAACAAACAAACAAAAAAATTAAGCAGAAAATTCTACTTAACATTTATATTATATCTCATTTCAAAAGGAATACCCAATTTCTCATGTCAAAATTAAGTAGTAATCTTTATAATATAGAATATGCAAATTTGGTGAAACATTGGTGATATATATATATATGTATATATATATTCAGGAAATAAAGTAATTTATTCTGTCTTGTTCTAATAAAATTATATATATATATATGTATATATATATATATATATATAATGAAAAAAAATGTTCATCTCTTTGAACTTCCTAGTTTATTATCTGTAAAAACGAGAGTCCATTATAAGTTGGAAAATTTTACAATGGGTTATTATGACAAATGGCCCTCACATTTATTACTTACCAGTTTCTTCCACTTTATAATATCCTGGGTTTTTTAGTCAACTAAGTTTTGAGTTTTCTTATAACCATAACTGTTCAGATAAAACTGATTGCACTTTGACATTTTCCCTTCCCAGGCTTTATTTGAATATATTTTCCACCATGAAAATGATGTTAAGACGGTAAGTGATGAATTCACGTTATTTTCTCTCATTGTTATTCTCTAGACTTCAGGGCTTCAGATTTTGGAATGTTCTAGTTCTTTCTTTAAAAACAAATGGAATTATTAAAAATTGGAGGACCTGAAAGTTTCAGTTTCATTGAAGACATTTGTATAAATATAGAAATGATAAGAGTTAATATGCCTGGTTTATAGATTATGCAGCTCTTGTTAGAGGGTAAGATAACTGAGAATACCAAACGCCTGTTAAAATGCATTCTTTATGCTAATAATGTTACTGGTCCATCCTTCTTCAGACCGTAGCTTTCCAGCATGCATTTCTGCCTTCTTTTGCTCCCCTTGCCCACAAAGGTTTTAAATACACAGAAGTAGAAAGAATAATATAAAGAGCCCACAATACTCACCACCTAGCTTTACCAATAGTCAGTTTTCATGGTAACTTCTCAGTAATGAATTTTAAGGTTATATGCATATGGCTTTCCAAATTTGTTTCAGTTTATATAAGCTGCTATGTAAATGAGAAGAGATCTTACAACATTGTTTAAGTCCAATGAAGTCAATCCTCCTCCTCCTCCTCCTCCTCCTCCTCCTCCTCCTCCTCCTCCTCCTCCTCCTCCTCCTCCTCTTCTTCTTCTTCTTCTTCTTCTTCTTCTTCCTTCTTCTTCTTCCTTCTCAAGACAGAATTTTTCTGCATAGCCCTAGCTGTCCTGGACTTGGTCTGTAGACCAGGCTGGCTTCAAACTCAGAGATCTCCCTGGTTCTGCCTCCAGAGTGCTGGGATGAAAGGTGTGCCCCACCATGCTCAGCCACCCTCCTACTCTCCCACCCCCATTTTCTTAATAGTCCATGAAGAACACATGCTGGGTATTCAGGAAAACACTTTCCTCAGTTTTTTTTCTGTGTGTCAGGCACAATTCAGTGTACAGGGAGAGCTAATGAAAGCGTGATACTGCACCGGCTTCCGGAAGCTGTCCATTCGAACTGGGGAAATAAAACGGATGGGAACCAGTCCTGGGTGTGGAGGCGGACATCCGTGATCCACTGCAGCACTCAGAGGCAGGAGAATCATGAGCTTGACACTAGTCCTAGTTACAGAGCAAGGTCACACGTGAAAGACACAAGGTCACACGTGAAAGACAAAAGCAAGAGTTGGTGGCCAAACCGAAGGTAGCCAAGGGAATGAGTGCTTAGAGGGCGGTCCTTGCCGGCAGAGGGCGGTCCTTGCCGGCAGGTTTCCACCAAGTGAGTGCGCAGGGCTTCATGGGAGCGAGGCAGACGAAATGGAGAGACCCTGGACAGAGGATGGGATGAGTGCTGAATAAGACTTAACTTTAAAAATGAGAGCACCAAAGGGATAGTGTAAAGAAGTGACTGAACTCGATGATAGGCTTGATGTTGTGGGCGACATCAAGGAAGGAGACAGATGTCAAAGCCCCATCCAAGCATGCCGCGAGGACCAGAGCTTTGCTCGCAGGCACAGGATGTGAGGGCAGCTCATCGCTTTATAAAGCTGCATCATTGACTCAAAGAGGTTTGTGTTCTAAGTGTCAGAAGGCTCTCTATGTGGAGACGTCAGTGCCTGCTCTGAGGGGTAGGGTGTGTGTATGCATCCAAGAGCCTGGGCTGGGTATGGAGAATGCGGGGCTCACCTGTGATGGAGAAGTCCGGTGTGTGGTCACACAGGGGCCAGAGAGCCTAAAGTCAGCCTGCCAAGAAACCATGTGTGTTTCTATAACAGAACCCAGAGGTCTCACGTACTTTACGGCTCATAGAGGCTTTCCATGGGATGATATGTAATACTGCTTGAATCCTACTCCATTTTACAGATGAGCAAATCTCTAATTACTAAATTGTCACAAAGCTGTTTTTAAAAGGTTTTCTTTGTTTTTGTTTTATGAAACAGGATCTCACTATATAGTCCGGGTTGGCCTTAGACCCTCACCCCTGCTGCCCCTCCTGCCAAGCACATCCGTGCAAGCCATCACATCTGCTTTATACTCCAGTGCTTATGGTTTTTGTTTTTTGTTTTTAACTGAGCATGCCAACCACTGTTCCAGTCCTGAGGTCAAGGGCAGAGGAAGGCAGGCCAACCCAAGTCTTTGCTCCTTATATTTATATCAGCAGATTACATTCACATCGGCCTAGAAATAGAAATTCAAAAGGGCCTCTCTTTCCTAATTACCTGTGTTATTTAATAGCAATGGATGTGTGGGTCTGTGCTACGCTTCCAAAATCAGACTCTCCAGGGGAGGCCGTGACTCTGCTGCTATTAAGAACTCCACAGGCAATGCGGTGTGCAGTGGGGATTGGGAACTACTGCTATGGAATATATTCTGAAATTGTAGAAACACTAGAAAATGCTCATTCAAGTGTAGGAAATAGAGTTGGAGGACTCTCGGCAACATTTGAAAGCTTGAGTTCCATGTAACAACCTCACCAGGGAAGGTGGTTCATTAGAAGAACTCAGTGATTTAAGAGAAAAAAAAATAACAAAATGACCTTTAAATACATCTCAGGAACAGAAAATGGTGCAAAATCTTACTGGGAACCAGAGTTTCTATTTATAAATTTTATAAGATTATGTTCAAGAGTAATGTCTCACTATATTCCAAACAAGGAATGCTCAACAGGTAGGAAGATTTCTCAGTAGATCTTTTTGATTCACTAAATGATAACTGCGGAAGCTTGTTTAGAGCTTGTTTGTTCTTTTAGACACTAGGTTGCCTAGTTATTAAAGTTTAAATTAGAGCTAGGGAGATGGCTCAGTAAAGGGCTTGTCTGACAAGCATGAGAACCTGGGTTTAAACCTCAGAACTTACATGCAGTTGTTGGTCATGGTGGCATGCTCTTATAATCCCTGTGTTTTGGAAGTAGAGATGAGCAGATTACTGGGGGCTTGATGTCCAGTCTAACCTAACATGGATACATGTATGTGCGCCCACATACATATGAATGTGCATATACATACCACATATATGCCAGAAAAAAGCTTTCTAAAAATTCAGGTAGTCTTTTTAAAATATGACAAACAATATTTAGAATCACCCCATAAGTATATTTTCCCCTTCTACTCACTATATAGGAATTGTATATAAGAACCGGGCAATTTCTTACTTTTGTGCACATTCATATGTATATGGGCAGACATGCATGTATCTATGTGCACGCATACACATGGAGGCCTGCCGTTGCTGTCAAGTGTCTTCCCCAATCACAGTGTACCTTAGATGAGGCAGACTCTCGCTGAACCAGGAGCTTACCAGTCCAGTTAGTCTAGGGCACTAAGAGGGTTCCCCACTGTGCTCCCCTGCCCTGTACTCTGGGCTTATAGGCAACTCACCACACACACACACACACACACACACACACACACACACACACACTGTGGATTCTGAGATGCTTGGTCAGAAGAGTCTTACTTATCCACAGTTATCTCTCCAGCCCTTAGGGGGTGTCTTAGGGTTTCTATTTCTGCACAAACATCATGACCAGAAGCAAGTTGGGGAGAAAAGGATTTATTGAGCTTACACTTTCCACATTGCTGTTGATCACTAAAGGAAGTCAGGACTGGAACTCAAGCAGGTCAGGAAGCAGGAGCTGATGCAGAGGCCATGGAGGGATGTTCCTTACTGGCTTTCTTGCCCTGGCTTGTTCAGCCTGCTCTCTTATAGAACCCAAGAATACCAGACCAGAAATGGTGCCACCAACAAGGGGCCCTCCTCTCTTGATCACTAATTGAGAAAATGCTTTATAGCTGGATCTCATGGAGGCACTTCCCCAACTGAAGCTCCTTTCTCTGTGATAACTCCAGCCTGTGTCAAGTTGACACACAAAACCAGCCAGTACAGAGGGCTTCTTATGAACATAGAAATGACCTGGTGACAGGCAATTTGGGGGAAATAGCAGGAAGCAGGTGCAGTCGATATGTATTTTCTTGCCAACAAGAAATGTAAAAGACTAGAATGTTTAGGGAGAGTGTCATATATTATTACAAATCATAGATAACATTACAAAGGGTGCAATTTAGAAAATGGTATGATAACAGGAAGCAGATAGCCACAAACACATTAGCTTGATTTGTTCTTTGCTTTCAACTGGCAAAAAAAGTCAGGAAATGTAGCTGTGTTTGACATGATTATTACAGTATTAGACATAGTAGCAAAAATAATTGAAAAACAATATAAATGCTCAGTGCTAGAGAACAAATTTGATAAGTTATAACAAACGGCAGGATGGATTTTTCATGTATCCATTAAAATAATAATTTTCAGTCATAAAAGTTGCCAATGTTTGTTTTTATATAATCTAAGTCAAAAAGTCTCCATTCATAATGGCAAATAGAATTGTAGGTAAATACATGCGCACATGTACTTAAGACATACTTGGATGTTTTTGTTTTTGTTTTTGTTTTTTTGGTTTTTCGAGTATAGTTCTGGCTTTCCTGGAACTCACTCTGTAGACCAGACTGGCCTCGAACTCAGAAATCCACCTGCCTCTGCCTCCCAAGTGCTGGGATTACAGGCGTGCCCCACAACTGCCCGGCTTCTTGGATGTATTTCTTGAGATAGCTTTAAGATTCCTTCGTCCCATGCGTACTGTTGAGCGCTCACGATCATCAGCCGCTTGGGTCGCGGCAGTGTAGAGAGCAGCTTGGCCTCACCGCACTGGCGGAGAGTAGGTCTCATTTCCTGTTGTTCTCCCAAGCTTTTCATAGGTCTCCTGGTTTAATAGCAACTTTTGGTTTATATTAGCTATGAATTAAGTATCTCGGTAAAATTAAATGCTTGTAATTGGGCCCTCATTATATTCACTGCTAGTCACTCTAGAACACTCGAGGAGGTAGCTTGTTTTGTTTTTCACTCACTGAAAAAATAAGAACTTTCATTTCCTGTTTACACTCATGAGATGACAGGCTTATTCCTTAAACAAATAATTACCGAAGCTCTTACATCCATCCTGTGATTGACTGGAGAAATGCCGAGGAGGGGAGATGCTGTGCCTGCTCTCTGCTCGCCAGCTCTCATGCGCTCTCTCTCTCTCTCTCTCTCTCTCTCTCTCTCTCTCTCTCTCTCTCTCTCACACACACACACACACACACACACACACACACACGGTGCTCTATGGATCAGACGCTAACATTAAAATGTCATTTTAGATCTTATCCACAAATGTTATTTTCCAAAAGGATTAAGATAATGAGCACAAACTGGGCATTAAAAAAACCTTTTATATAGTTTGCAATTTTAACTTTAAAGTGAATAAGCGGGGGGGGGGGGGGGGGCTGTGTTTTAGTTTTTTACCATACTAATGATATCAGAGCTGCTTTTATATGCACTACTTTGGATGACCTTCAAATTTTTCAAAAGAAAGTATTTTGCATAAATTCAGGGGATATTATAGGTAAATATCAAGAACTGTGAAGTGGCTTTTAAACGTTAAGAAACTGAAATGGATCTTTGATGTGACAACTATGTTTCTGTCTCTGTGCTCCTACTTGGGGAGCATTACTGACAAACATGAAGTGACATGCGGGTCAGAAAATTTTTCTTTCTTTAATAGGGAGAATGCTAGAGTAATTAAGAATACTATGAAGCTGCGTTTTCAATGTTAAGAATAAGTAACATCAGTCATGTGAGGTGGCTCGGTAGGTAAAGTCACCTGCTACCCAGCCCAGGATCCAGGATTCAGTCCCTAAGCCCTGCATGGCAGAGGTGGAGACCTGAGGCCTGCGAGCTGCTCCTGACCTCCACCTGTGCACTGTGGCATGTTCACATGCACAGGACAAGCACCGGGGCACGGAAGCTGATCTGAAGAGAACTGTATTTATTCTTTTATTGTTGTTACCTATATGTATAGATTTGAGTTTTTAGTGGCATTCTCTCTCTGTGTGGATGGTATTTGGCAGTAATATATATATGGGTTGATGGTCTGAAATCTTTATTTCCATATGCTCTTTAATTTCAGCATCTTGAGATTGTCATAACTGTAACCAGAGTTTCAAAAGTTTTTAGTGTTTGGACATGTCCACAGACTACACTGTTCAGCTTTGCCGAAGTTCATTCTACAGTTGGACTTCATCAAACCAGTGGCTTTAAAAAGTGACACTTGAGGGTTTTATATTAAATACATATTATGAATAATAAATAGTATTTAATATAGCTATTAATTGTAATATTATTTTAATATAATTATTAATTTCTATTGCTGTGAAGAGACACCGTGACCATGGCAACTCTCATAAAAGGCAGCATTTAGCTGACGCTGCCTTACAGTTTCAGAGGTTCGGTCCATTATCATCATGGCAGGAAGTGTGGCAGCCTACAGGCAGACACTGTGCTGGAGAAGGAGCTAAGAGTTTTTCATCTGGATCAGCCAGCAGCAAGAAGAGAGAGACAATAGGCCTGGCTTGGACCCTTGAAACCCCAAACCCTACCCCCATGACACATTTCCTTCAGCAAGGCCACACCTCCTAACCCTCCTTAAGTAGTTCCACTCCCTGATGAGCAAACATTCAAATCTATGAGCACAGATGCTATGGGGGCATCTGTGTTCAAACCACCACACTCACTTGTTCTCATATGTGCACAGTGTAGTCTGATTATTCCCCCTTCTCTCCCTCTCATCCGTCAGCCTTCTCTCATCTCTACCAGTCCCTTTCCTAGATTGATGACCTTTTTTTGGGTGATATTTTTCTTTTACCCAAGACCCTCTTTGTAATCACTGGGGTCAGACTCCCCATTGGAATCTGATGGGGGTTACCAGTGGGAATACAGCTGAGACCATGACTCTCCCTCCATCTATAAATAGTCCAGCAATGAGGAGTAGGGTCCCCTGACATATGTTCATCCATACCTGGCTGTCGATGTTTGCATTCTTGTGCAGACAGAGCACAGGCGTCTGCAGCTCCTGTGAGTCTGTGATTGCAAGAACCCAGGACGTGGCATTTGCAGCCCTTTTCCCTGTCTTAGAGTTTTTTCCCCTATCCTTTCCACAGTGTTCTCTGAGCCTTAGAAAGGATAAGTTTTTTGTTTTGTTAAGGGCTGTCACTTATACATCACATTTCTCAGTACTATTTATAGCTATCAGATACTATATTTACCACTCTTCCTGGAAAAAGAGGCTTCCCTGACTAAGGCTGAGAGTAGCATTTATCTTGGGTAGATGAAGAGTGTCCTGAAACATGGCTGTGGGCTGCCCAGAGAGGGTCCCACGGAGTGGGGCTAGAGGGTAGCAGTCCTTCGTCTGGGGCCTGCAGCATGTGGTGTGTGCTCAGAGGCATGGTTGGGGCAGGTTCCAGGGAGTGGCTGCCTTGGAGCTGCAAAGATTCTTAAATGTAAATATACACGTTCAAGAATTTGAGATAGCTCAGTCCATAAAGTGCTGGCCGTGCAAGTGTGAGTATCTGAGTGCAGCCCCCATAACCCATATACAAAAAGCCAGGCATGGAGGCCCATGCTAGTGCTGGGGAGTCCCTGGAGTTCTTGATGGCCCCAGTCCAGTCTACTTGGAAAGTTTCAATGAGCTACTATGTCTCAAGAAAATGAGGTAGATGGCACCTTAGGAACGACAACCAAGGCTGTCCTCTGGCTTCCACATGTACTTATGCACAGATGTAGACACACACACACACACACACACACACACACACACACAGAGAGAGAGAGAGAGAGAGAGAGAGAGAGAGAGAGAGAGAGATAGAAAGAGAGACACACACAGAGAAATTAGAATTCTAAAGAAATACAGATTTCATGCCACTACATAAAATACTTTAAATGTGAGTAGCACTGGACTATGAATAGGAATTATTTGGTCCTTAAACTATTTCCACTCATCAGAAGCAAGGGCTCTAGTTAATTATCTGAGCAAGTCATCCTTGAGTGCCTCTGGTGAGCACAGTGACATTCCAGAACAGTGGAGATGGAAAGACAGTGTATTAGTTACTTTTCTGTTGCTGTGACAAAACACCATGGCAACCCAGAGAAGAGACAGTTTGTTTTGACCCGTGGTTCCAGAGGGGTGGAGCTCATAATGGCTGATTGGCAGTAGGAGGCAGCCATGGCAGCCAGAAGGGGATGCTGAGAACTCTCATCCTGAACTCCCGGCACAGAGCAGAGAGAACAGCTGGAAATAGCATGAATCTTTACACTCTCAAAGCTCACCTCCTCCAACAAGGCCACATCCTCTAAACCTCTTCAAACGGTGCCACCAACTGGGGACCTAGTGTTGAAGAACAGGGACCTTTGGGAGCAGCCTCACCCAGGCAACCACAGGTCTGATGGCAGGGGCCTTCAGCAGTCATGGAAAGTGTTCCTGTCTACTTCGCTCCAAGCCTCATGTGATGAGAATTGCTAAGATGTGGCTTTTTCCTCCCATTGTTATTGCCGCGCAGTGCATGTGTTCCTGAATGGGGTTAACAGTAACATCTGGTTCCTCTGTGCTAGACTGGATTCAGGACTGGATCTGAAGGCAAACTCAACTGTTTACCTATCGCAAGCACTGAATCCAACCTTAGGAAGTCAGGGTACATAAGCAACAGTCAAGATCCAGGCTGAGGTGGCACATGCCATTAATCCTAAGTACTTGGGAGGCAGAGGCAGGCGGATTTCTGAGTTCAAGGCCAGCCTGGTCTACAGAGTGAGTTCCAGGACAGCCAGGGCTGCACAGAGAAACCCTGCCTTGAAAAACAAAACAAAACAAAACAAAAAAGTCAAAGAAAAGCTTCTTCTAAAAAAAAATGTAAAAGGTCTGTTTATATTAAACACGGTGGTGAATGTGATCTATTTGCTCGGAAAGGTCTTAATAAAGATTGAGTAAAAGTTAACATGCATAGATGTTTACAGTGCAAGCCTGAATGGAGCCCTCTGAAAACACAGGTCCCATGTTTCCAGAGACAATGCCACTGGAAGTCATACTTCTCTCATATTTTTTTGTCTTTTATTCTGGCTAGAAGGGGGAAAGAGAAATAAGCACATGACAGTGTAACCGGTGGTGGCTCATTTTTCATGTCCATAGCATTCAAGTAGAGATGTTGATTTTTTTTATTAGGTCCATTAGAGGTTCAGCATGGTGGCACCATTCCTAGATAAGGAGTTTGTGTATTTAGAGGTCTCCCCTGGAGCAGGAGAGATGGAGAACACAGCAAAAGTAATTAAGTTTGCGAGAGAGGTTGAGGGGACTTTTCTGGCATTCATTTCAGAAAAGAGCCAACGATGATAAGGAGGACAGGATAGCTATGCATTCTTGAGACAGTAGGACGGGATAGCGATGCATTCTTGAGACAGTAGGACGGGATAGGGATGCATTCTTGAGACAGTAGGACGGGATAGCGATGCATTCTTGAGACAGTAGGACGGGATAGCGATGCATTCTTGAGACAGTAGGACGGGATAGTGATGCATTCTTGAGACAGTAGGATGGGATAGCGATGCATTCTTGAGACAGTAGGACAGGATAGGGATGCATTCTTGAGACAGTAGGGCAGGATAGCGATGCATTCTTGAGACAGTAGGACCCCGACATCCAAGTGTTCCATTAATGGAGCTAGAGGCTGGCGTGGTTACATCATCACTGACTCCAGAATAAAGGAGTTCCAACAGCAAGAAGACAAGAGTCAAAAATCAGAATTCTCGTTTAACTAATGACTAACTAATAATTCTGTTCTCTGAGTCTTTATAGAACTTTTGGATTTCTGTGAACTTCAAATTGTTCTCTTTCTCCTTTGTCAAAAGGTTTTACACTTCCTCTCTGTAAGAATTCCAATTCTTGACTGGTCTTCTCTTCTGTGACCATGTGAAAACACTGGAAGGAAAAAGATAAAAACATATGGGCTTGCGGTGGAGAGATGGTGCAGTGGTTAAAGGCATGCTGTCCTTGCTGATGGCCTGAGTTTAGTGTCTGTCCCAGCACCCACACCTGGAAGTGTCCAACCACCTGTAACTCCAAGGCCGGGAATCTGATGTCCCTGACCCCTGCGGCTGGCTCTCTCTCTCTCTCTCTCTCTCTCTCTCTCTCTCTCTCTCTCTCTCTCTCTCTCTCTCTCCCTCCCTCCCTCCCTCCCTCCCTCCCTCCCTCCCTCCCTCTCTCTCTCTCTCTCTCTCTCTCTCTCTCTCTCACACACACACACACACACACACACACACACACACACACACAGGAATCCTTAAAAGAAGATGTGAAATAAACAGTTAAAATATGAATTGCTAGGAGGTAACGCAATGTCAGAGCCATTGGGCTGTGCTCCTTGAAGACAGCAGTTACCCAAACACCCGAATCTTCTTTGCCTCTTCTCTGTCAGCCCGTTTGTCAGAGCTCCTTTTTTTTTTCTTTCTTGTTCTGAATTCACATCTGGGCTCCTTAGCATGGAAGTTACAGGTACATGGTGCCACACCCAGCTTTCCACAGGGGCTGGAGATCTGAATTCATGCCTTCATGCCAGCATTCAAGCACTTTACCCACTGAAGGCCTTAAAGCAAGCCGGTGGCATCTAGTCCTCCTCCAGTGTGACTAGAAACTGAACCTAGGGTTGGTCATGCATGTGAGGCAATTACTCCACCCTGAGCAATGGCTCCTGCCCTTCCAAACCCCCTTTCTGCCTCTGTGCCTGCTCCCTCCCTTTCTCTACATCTTTGGTTTTAAGTGGGGACCTTGAGTGGATCCATCTTCATACAGAAAGCTTGACACCACTGAATTTTGAGGCATTATCAATCTTTAGGGAGTAGATACAAAGGAAGAGAGTAAAATCCTAGCGTTTTAAAATTTCAGCTTTGTGCCTTGTATATTAAAAATTGTATTGATATGTTGTGCGTCTGCTTCCCTTGGATCAATGTCTCCGATCTGTGTGCCGTCAGCCCCCTGGCCTGGAGCTGATTATTTAGGGGAAATTGCTGGGGCCATCTGGAACCTTGGGTAGTCTGGGTTTCTATCTAATTTCTAATATATGTTTTGATGGATGCTAATTATCTGGTTTATTTCATTATTTCTCCTCCTGCCTGTTTGCTGTTAGAGAAGCAAATCATAATTGAAAATGAATTGTTTTCAAAGGCTTTGGATTTGGCGTCCCTTTCCACGGAATATTCTCAGTACAAGGACTGGTGGTGGAAGGTACAGATTGGAAAATGCTACTACAGGTAACATCTTCATTATCTGTCAAAGTTTTAAAAGGGGGAAGTATTGTTGTCATCAAATGTGAGAATGAAAAACAAAAACAAAAATAAAAACAAAAAACCCTGTAGCCCAGGCTGGCCTTGCTCTCATGATCCTCCTGCCTCAGTCTTTGGAGTACCAGGATTACCAGCAGTCTCCCACAGTCAGCTCCTGTTTCCATAATCCTTATTGTTTTTCTAAGACCTGAATATTTTTAAATGTGCTTAATGTTTAAATACATCAGAAAGAAAACAGATCAGCAAAGTTGTAACTAATTTTATGACTGTTTAGCAACAAGCGCAATCTGAAACTTGCTGCTGATATTCGGATAATTTCGAACCTTTGGAAAAATGGAAAGGATGAGCATTCATATTTTATAATGGCAAATTGGTTTTATTATTAAGAATCAAGCTTGGCTTCGGTTGTCACGAGCAACCATCAACATTTCTAGACCAGCTCTGTGAGGAAAAGGAAGCAAATGGACTAAAAGCGTGCTTCTTGCTGCCGTGGAAATTAGGATGACTTTCCATTTAGACAGCTCACATAGAACTCTGAATTATTTTTTTTTCTTGCTGACAAATTGAAAAGTGTTTTGTACTAGAAGACAGCATGAGATCATTATAACATTAAAATCTTATGAGTTTAATTCTTAAAGACGGTTTTAGCATCTTGAGCTTCCATAAAAAAACTTTCAGACATGGTTAATAATTAAGGGAAGCATAACTCAGACTCTTTCTACTGCCCATATAGGATGCCATTTATGTGATTGTGCCTTCCTTCAAATGAGTGCATTTTATCGCGTTAAAGTTATGTTCTGCAGTCCGGGACGCCTTCACTATGAATCCTGTCCTCTCTTCTGTACATCCGTCCACTTAGCCAATATTTGGTGGGCAGCTACTCTCAAATGGGATTACAAAGACTGATTAGATTGTCCAAACTTTCCAAGGCTGAGCCAAACAACACATAAGTATTATGGTGACGACTGCCGTTATCATGAAAGCAAGAGCCTGGCCGCACACCGAGGATCCAGAGGGCGACCTGTGACCTGGAGAGAGCAAAGATACCTCCTTAGGGATGCAGCCGACTGAAGTTCGCTTTCTCCTCTTCCAGTTCCTCACCTAAGTTCTACTGACCCTACCTCTGCACCCTCCCCCTTCCAGTACCCTAATTCTGGGCATTTTATTGTCATTTACTGCAGTGGTTCTCAACCTTCCTCATGCTGAGACCCTTTATTCCAGTCCATCACGTTGTGGTGACCCCCGGGCCATAAAATGACTTCTGTTGCTACTTCATAACTGTAACTTTGCTACTGTTATGAGTCGTAATGTATATATGATATGTAGGATAACTGATCTATGACCCCTGTTAAAGGGTCATTTTGCCCACAAAGGGATCAGGACCCACAGGTTGAGAACCACTGATTCACTTCTGGGCATTTTAGTATCTGTTGCTGAGTTTTCACAGTGACTTCTTCCCTGGGTTTTCTGTCTCTGGTCTCTGGTCTCATCAACCCTTCCTGAGTATAGCGAGGGGAAATGTCGCAGACAGCCGCTGTTAGATCCTTGATGGGTCTCCGTGTGGATTGTTAGGATTGGTGTAGTCTCATGCTGTTGTCCAGGTCTACCTGCTTTCCCACATCTTACTATTCTCATTGCTAGGTCCTTTTTAGTTAAACTAGATGACTTAGCCTGTCCCTCACATGCTATCCACCTACATGCCCATGTGCCGATGATGTCATAACTCCTAGAGTCCTGGAAATGAATCACAGCACACGCCTTATCTGCCTGCCAAATTCCCATCCGTGACTTTCTTGATTCACTCACCTTTCTCTAGGTAATTCTTCTCTCAGTGAACACATCTAGGCTTCACGCATCCTTACCTTAAGGATGCTTATTATCCTCTTCACTTTCATAGCTCTTTAACATCGTCAAGTGTGTGCACAGTGATGCTGCACTGTTCCGTTGAGTTCAGTTGCAGAGAAAAGGTGGGAAGCACCTCTTCCTCATCACATGCCCGCCAGCTTTACCGTAATGTGTTGAAGCCACCTTTGTTCCCTTTAAGCCCGCTTTCCAGCAGCTGCTAGTCTATCAGCTACACCAGTGCTTGAAGTCTACATCTTGAAAAGTAATCAAAGCTATTCTTTCCAGACTTTACGTGAAATCAGAACAATGAAGCATGCTGTAAATATTTCTCAGTCTATTTTGCAAAGTATAATATCTAAGTAGCCCTTAGATTGCTGAGAAAAAAGCATAACAGGTCTACTGAGGACCAGCTGGGTGAAGCCGTGTTGCTTCAGTGACCATCCTAGTGGTGACAAAGCCCTCTGGACCAGAGGCGGACACTGACATCAGGGTTGTCACTTAGGAAAGGAGCAAATTTCAGATTCACAGAGAAGGCAATCCACTAAGGGCAAAGGAAAACAAGATTTGTAGAAGAATGATGATATAGCTGTAGTATGCAAGTAGCCGTTGTTTTCATCAACACAGTGTAGGGATAACTAAAGGGGTGTCTGAGGGAAGGAGATGTTTTCAAGGAGATGCCTTCTTTCGGTTCCTTCCATGAAGTGGCGGCTCCATGTTTATTCAGGTCACTTGCCATATGTGCAGCTGGTCGTAAGCTCTCACGATGGCGAGCTGATGTGACCTCGCTTACAGACAGCTCTCGGTCCTACTGCAACGAGGCTGCAGTCTTTACACACCATTTGAAGCGTAGATAGCTCATGACACTGGGAGACAGATGGCTTTTGCTAGCTTTTGTTAACATACATGTTACTATCACCTGCTTTGGTCTCTGCTTGCTCTAGGATGAGACGTGTCTGTTCATGACCTCAGGGTGTCAAACAAATGATGGAATGTTGATTTTTTTCAGTCAAATGGCTAATTTTTTAAATGGCTATTTCTAGGTTAGGAATGTACCGTGAAGCAGAGAAACAATTTAAATCAGCCCTGAAGCAGCAGGAAATGGTAGATACATTTCTCTATCTGGCAAAAGTAAGTAAATATTCTTAATTTGAGTGAAAACTGTCTTAAGGTGCTGGCCATTGCATGGGGGAACGTTGCCAGTTCCTTCTAGAATATTTTGGCAAGTTAATATGTTCAGAGTTATTTTTTTATAACAAGTGAAAAATAACATATGGAGAGAACCCACGGAACAAGGAGTTGATGTCAGTGGAAACGGAGAAAATCCCTTTGACAGATTGCTTAGCAGGACAAAAGAAAGCAACACAGACTCACTGCCCTATAGGCACCAGAGAGGCATTTTCTACAATCTATTTTGTCCCATACCTGAGCAGGTGGTAGAGAACAGGACCCCTTTGTCTTCAAAACAGGATCTCTCTCTATAATCCAGACATCAGCTCAGCATCCTCCTGCCTCAGACTCCAGTAGCTGAGATTCCAGGCCTTTGCTGTCAAACCCTGTTCTAAGAACGGGGCAATCTAGGACATTAGTTACTCAGTCCTGCTGTAGTAATTAATGCATGTCTTATTTCTTTTTTTATTGAGTAGGATTCAGTTTAGGACGTTGTAGCAGGTTTGTTGGTAAAGACAGATTAATTTAATCTACGCAGTAATTCTACAGGATACATTTTATACTTTCTTTTGTGCTGCTAGGGGAGACGAGACTGCAAGGGGTCATGTTTTCATCACCACTGGGCTGCTAAGAGTCCGAGTCCATTGTGCTGCACGGTGTCGCCTGTAGCTCCAGTGCAAGGACCACCTAGAGTTTTTCGATACAGATTGCACATTCCTAAGCTGAATATCTGAAATCTGAAATGTTCCCGAATCTGAACTTATTGAACGCCAATGTAATGTTATACATTTGTTGTTACACATCTGATAAATTCCATACCTGATACTATCCAGTGCGTCACAGTTAAAACACAAGTGCACTAAAGTTATATTATGTAAAACTGCCTTATAGGTAGATGGAAAATTTGCAAGCCGTCTGGAGAGATGGCTCAGCAGTTAAAGCACATGTCTCTCTTCCTGAGGTCCAGGCCCGAGGCCCAACACCCACATGGTGGCTCTCAACCATCTGAACTCCAGTTCTAAGAAATCTGACACCCTCTTCTCATCTCCAAGGTTACCAGGCACACACATGATGCAGACATACACATAAAATAAAAATAGAAACAGACAAAAAAAAAAAAAACCAATGAATTTAATGTTTAGACTTGGGTTCCATCCCCAAGGTATATGGTTATTCATACACCAAAATCAGAAATTAAGAGCACTTCTGGGGTAAACATTTTGGAGAAGTCCTACCTTATTCTACCTTATTGGAATAAAGACACTTCCTGAGTCTCCTCAAGGACACTTGGAAAGGCTTGATGAAGTGGCAGTTATCTTGGCTTATCTGCGAACGATTTCCAAGTTAAAACATGTGCTTTGCAATTTGATGTGTGAGCTGTGGGGTGGGGAAGGAGGAGTGGGGGGGTGACACCCCAACTGGGGCTTCCCCTTCTAAGGGGAAAGGGGTTGGACTTGTGTGAGGGGGTACTGGGAGGAGAAGAAGGGCTGATACTGGGTTGTAAAGTGAATAAATAAATTGAATAAAGCAACAACAACAAAGAAGAGATTTGCTTTGAGCAGGAGTGTGAGGGCTGGAAGGGAGGGGCGGGATCTGAGCTGTTGCCCTCTGGGTGTACCATGGCCATGCAGTCAGGGTCTCACAGCAGTCAGGGTTACCTGCATAAGACTAAGCTGAAGAGGGGACCTCCATCCTGCTGAACTTTGGCTACTGGTGTGTTCTAGGGGAGAGACAGTCTTGGTCTTCAGTTGCATATCCACTGGTGAGCCCAGCAGGCTCCAGTGGGTTGCTCGAAACCCTTAGCAAGTCCATTACCCCAGATGAACACAGTGGGCCAAGATACAAAACAAAAAGAAATGAATATCAGAAAAGGATTTACAGGAAGTGAAGGGTCGGTGTGGACAGGGGTGAGACACTCCCCTGACCCTTTTTTCTTATCACCCAGTCTGTGTGACAATAATAACCCCACAGTAAACATTTCTTGGGATGATAAATTTTCTGTACAACATTCACAGATAAACTGTAAAGTCATTATTAGAATCTAATTATATCCATGGAAAATTCTTACTGTAATTTCTGGGAGATAATTTGTTTCTAATCAATAATTAAATTTTGTCATGCAAATGCTATTATTTTAAGAACCCATAATCTTGTTGAAATACATCTTGATTTTAGGTTTATATCATATTGGATCAACCTGTGACTGCTTTAAATCTATTCAAACAAGGCTTAGATAAGTTTCCAGGAGAGGTGACCCTGCTTTGTGGAATTGCCAGGATCTATGAGGTAAGGTTCATATTCTTTTAAAAGTTGGTATAAAATTGAGGTTATATGCTGCTTTAAAAAGCTCATAGGCCCTTGGGGGGCTAGTAGGGAGCACAGTTTATAATATTAAGATCGTTGGCCATGATTCAGCAGTACAAAGAGAGGTTTTGCTGTATGTGTTTAATTCAGCTAGGTTTTTATAATGAAGTATTTTAGAGACCCAGAGGTCAACCATACAGGACAGGAGTTTAACATATTTCTCCTGTGTGGGTGGCCTGTTATCTCAGCATACTTAGCAATCCTTTCCCCAGAGCTGTAACGTCAAACATCAGTTTTTCCCATTTCATGTGGTTTGAGCTTTCATTAGCTTGTTGTCCAGCCTCCTACCAACCTCATACTGGCTACATCTCTATAGTTTTCTAATGGTGCCTGGTAGGTGTGTCTTATCAGGATTGCCTTCAGAGTTTGAACTCTTACTTATTCTTATACAGTTTTAGATTCATGTTCTCAGATACCATAGAAAGTTTCCATTGTGTTCTCCTCCCTAATTCCTGTAGCATCACATTGATCCCGAGACAAGGTTAGCCAGTCCTCCCCCTGGCTTTTCCTTTTACAGCTGAAAAATTTTCTCCCTGCTCTTCCATATTGATTTTAAGACTGATGCCTCAAGGACTGTTTTCTTTTTATAATCCCCGCTGGCATAATGACTAGGTTTTTAATTACTATTTGATTGATGGGGTGGGCAGGTAGGCTGCCTTTCTTTCCATTCTCAAGTATGATACAACTCTTCAGGTTTTTTTTTTTCACTCCTCTTTGTCCTCTAGTGAATATTTTGTGATTATTTCCAGAAAGGGATGGTGTTGGTAGTCACCAAGCCATGCTAAAATTCAGTGCTTTAGTAGTAAGACTCTCAAAACACAGCATGCAGTGGGCTCACAAGGAGCCTTTGTCAGTGCAAAACAGATTCAAAACAAAGTCAGCAAAGGGAAAAGTCTCATGGACAAAGTTCAGAAGAAGCAAGGGATGAGCTTCCAAAAGACCTCCTCGGTGACGTGTTATGTGTCCCTGTTGGC
This sequence comes from Apodemus agrarius, assembly GCA_964023405.1. Taxonomy (NCBI): domain Eukaryota; kingdom Metazoa; phylum Chordata; class Mammalia; order Rodentia; family Muridae; genus Apodemus; species Apodemus agrarius. Next base: position 24,803,453 of record OZ030011.1, on the reverse strand, counting down.
AGAGATGGGAATAAATACCTATTTATTTTACCTAGGGCATCAATGACAGACAAAAGGATGGATAACACCAATGTCCATATTGGGGAACTAATGAGTTTTATTGGAGTTACCTACAGAAGTATAGATGAAGGGTTACTTACAGGGACAGGAATGACCCAAAGATGGCTGCATGACCAGGGTCCACAGCAGCATGGTGTCATCTCACAAAGGAAAATGAGAGCATAGTGCCAACTTCAGCCGGGCAGCTCCAGTGGTCGGGCCCTTCCAAGAGAGCTCAGCTGATGTCTGCTCCTCAAGGTGGCTTGGCCGACTCATTGCCTGAGCCTCTCCTAGACGGCTCAGCCTGTCTAAGAGTGCTACTCAGCAGCCTTGACAGTGTATGTATGCTCCAGGAAGGAGGAACCTAATGCATCTGGTCAGTTTCAGGGACTTCCTGAAGCCTTTGAATTGTTTCCTTCTTGAGCTTAATAAGCTCCCCTGCAGGATGGAAAGTTTCACCTCTGTTGAGAACCTCATGTGTCTTAATGAGCTTCCCCTCAGGGTAGAGTCACAACACAAGGAGCACACTTAATTCTCCCAGCAACAAGTTGTGACAGCTCCTGCAGACTGTTGTCTACAAGGAATCTCATTAGAGACTGTGTGTGGACACCACATGCCTATCATGTACCAGGTTTTCCAGACTCTTGTACAGTTACCAGGTATCAGTACAAACCACATGGTACAAACAGTGTCACATTAGCAAGCTACTCTTGTCATCTGGGGAAAGTTTATATGAGAGCAGAAATCAGCTGAGTTCCCCAGTGCATACCTTTCTAAGAATAGCAGTCTCAGGTCTTCTGTTAACTCTTTCCTGCATACGTGTATTCCTAGTATATCTAAGGATGGATGAATTACTATGAGTGGCTGTACTACTATGAATGAAACATAATTTCTGTTTGATAGCAGTGAATAGGAATGTATTACTTTTTAAAAGCTAGTTTTTTAAAGCCACTCTTTAAGTTTTAAGACCTTGTCCATAGATTCTCTTAAATATCTTTTTATAAATAAAATGATCATCTATTTATATAGTTTTGATGTTTTATTTTACAGGTTTCTTAGGACTTTTAATATGATATTGAACTAACACATTCCTATTTTCTTTAAATTCATTGGAAGACACTAACTTGTAGTATTGGTTAAAAAAAAGTGGAAGAGATTGAGGGTTGCTATATCTAGGCAATAGCATGTGAATTTTTGTTTTCTTATATTTTCTATATTTTCCAAATTTTGTATGAGGAACATGAATTCTGTGTTTTGTTTGTTTGATTTTATTTCTTGAAACAGGTTCTTATAATGTCGAACAGGTTGCCTTTGAACATGAGGTGACTCTAGTTCTGGGGTACAGGGACAGGCTACCATACCCTACCAAGGAATTACAGTTTGAATGGAAATAAATCCTTTTCAGATTGTCTAGAAAAAAGTTTTCTTTTTGAAACATAACTTTAATATGTACATACAAAGAAGACAATGACCCATCTAAAAAAAACACTGGCAATATTTTTATCTTTTCTTGTTGTGACTTTAAATAAATGGAATGTGAACAGACCTTTTACCAAGATGCTTAGAAAGAAAATAAAATAGAGTCAGCTTCTGAAGCCCAGGGAATTCTTGCTGCTGCCAATGGTGGTGACCTTTGGGTGGTGATTAGATGGCTGGACCTGCTTTTTGCATCTCTCAGACCCTCAACCTTCTCTTTTTGGCAGAAGGTGCTGGCAGAAAGCTAGGAAACTGCTAACATCTTCAATGTATGGTGCTGTTCAGAAGAATTCCATCTGTGCCTGTCTGTTGCAGACACCGTTGCTAAGGCTGGGATGGCCCATAGCTCTTGGCAGATTGGTTTTTCCCCCCATGTGTCAGGTTCCCTGACTGGCCTTCAATTCTCCACCCTCCTGCCTCCATCTCTCGAGTGCTGGGATTGCCATTGTGTACCACCACACCCAGTGGTCCTAAAGATTAGAGTCTTTCAGCGGCTACATTCTGCCCTTCATCCCTCAGAGTGGAGTCTGCAGCAGTGGGAGAAAGAGAGAGAGGGAGGAAAGCAGCCTGCCACAGGCAACAGCATAGCGTAGAAATGGTAACACATGGTATCTCCCCGTTGACGTTACAATTAATTCTGCCAAAGCTTACCACACCAAAGCCAGATTTCTAGAGGATTCCTTTTCTCTGTGTAACAGTGATTTGAGAGACAATTAGCCAAGTCCTTAGTTTGCAGCTACACTATGTTTGCCTCTGAGGACTTTGCTTTTCTCTGGGGGTCTCTTCCATTTCTCATGTTTGTTTCCTGTGGCTACAGTCATTCTGTCGTGGGCCTGGGCACTCCGTTTTGCATTGACTTGTTGAACTGCCTCGGTTTTCTTGTGTTTCTTACAGACACTTGCTTAAATCATGTATTTTTGTTGAACTTTTGGATGCTTTTGACTTTTTATTTTCTTGAGGCATTTTAATTGAAAGGCTCTTATTTCAACTGTTCTTTGCTGGAAATGTTATTCTTGTGCCCTTTCAACTTTATTGTGTGTGAAAAATCGCCTCGGGCATATATATAAGAGGTGTAGGACAGGCCTTTTTCTTGCTGTAGTTTAAAGTCCTGGAAAGCAGGACACAGGCTTTTGTATTTGAACACACACTTGCTGTTTGGAGCAGAACCACTCCAGTGTTCATGTTCTTAAGCAATTTGCAATTTTACTTCAAATAATCCAACTGTAAGTGTAGTTCATGTTTCATGAATTGGCTCAGAAATAACCACTTTAAACGTCATTAATAATAAGCTTATTACACTCTTAGGGTGATATTTATATACATGGAAGTGTTATTTTCAGTCTCTGTTATTAAAATCTTCTCTAGAACTATTATGATTTAACCAATTCTGATACAGGAAAAAAACTTAAGGACCAAAAGAGAGTCCATATGAAAATTTAGGACGTGACAAAGCCTGGCTGTTAAGTCAGTTGGGTTATTAGATTATTAATTAAATAGTTTCAAAATAGAGTGAATGAGCAAATATTTCTTGTAGTGAAAGAATTATTTCAGCCAGATTTAAATTGTGTATCCATTTGTATATATGTATATACACATGTGGGTGAAGCCAGTGGTCACTATCAATCCTTAGGAACTATAAACTTGTTTTTGAAGACTCAACCTCTTGAATTAGTCTAGACTCAGCCTCTTGAATTAGTCTAGCTTGGCTAATTGCTAGCCTGACTGGCTAACAAGCCCCAGAAATCCATACACCCCTCCTCCCCCCCGCCCCCCCGCAGCTCTTGGATTACACACATTTGCCACCATGTCTGGCTTTTCCGTGTGATTTCTGGGGATTGAATTTGAGATCTCAGTGTTCTGCAACAAGAATTTTACTGAGCGAGCCATCTCTCTAGTCTCAGATTTGAACCTTTTAAAAAGTTAGAACCTCAAAACATGAAACTATTCTAGTTTCATTCTCGTTGCTGTGATAAAATATCCTGACAAAAACAACTTAGGGAAGAAGTTTATTCAGTTTACAGTCCCAGGTTCCAACTCGTCTCCGAGGGGAAGTCAAGGCAGGAAGTCAAGCATAGGCAGAAGCAGCGGGAATAAGTGCGTCTTCGCTTGCTCTGATCCAACTTTCTCCTTTTATACTGCTTAGGACTGCGTTCCTAGGGAATGGTGCCTCCCACAGTGGACTGGATTATCCCTGTAGCAATAGTCAGCACAGTTCCCCCACAGACGATAACCTGATCTAGATAGTTCTTTATTAAGAATTCTCTTCTCAGGTGATTTCCCTGGTTCTCTCAAATTGATAGTTAAAACCATCCAGCAAAGGAACTGTGAAAATTTCAGAAAAAAAAAACAAAAAACAAACAAACAAACAAACAAAAACAAAAAAAAAAAACAAAAAAAACCAGACACATTTTTTTAAAAAAATTACTTAGTTATTTTTATGTGTATGGGTGTTTTTACCTGCATATAAGGCCATGCATCACAGTTCATGATCGATGCCAGTGGACAGAAAAGGATTTCAGATCCTCTTGTGAGCCATCATCTGGGTACTGGGAATGGAGCTCATGTCCTCTGGAAAAGCATCAGTGCTCTTTCTTACATGAGGAGAATCTTTTTAAAATAATACCAATTCATAAAGCCACAACAGCAAAGACTGATATAGCAAAGCCAAGCACAGTGGCTCACGCCTTTAATCCCTTTAATCCCAGTGCTGGGAAGCCAGAGGCAGGCGGAACTCTGTGATCCTGAAAGAAAAATCCTATATAACAAAAATTAAAATTTAAGTAAAATCAAAGGTTAAAGGTTAAAATATAAAGGTTAAAAGTGAAATGCCTGTCACGCCTGGGACAGATGACAGATGACATGTGACTGTCAGGTAGGTATGGTGGTCCTCACAAGATATCACCTCTTAATCGTGAGCTCTGCGGCTTCCCCAAAAGAGCTGAATACTTTTCTGTTCATTATAAGCCACCCTGCATGTGTTGTTCTATTATAGCAGCACACAATGCCAATAACAAAAGGGCAAAAGGCAGCTAGCTCAGAAAATAGGCAAAGGTTACAAGTTGGCAGCTCACAGAGGGGCATGTGTGATGTCTCATGCATTAAATGCCCGGTCTCTGTCAGAATTAAGCACTAACCCAGCCATATGCCACTTCCCACTTGAGTGGACTGGCAGAGGTGACAAAGTTCCACAGAACCTAGGCTGTCAAGGATGTGAGGAAACAGATTCAATGTCTGCACACTGTTGGTGAGAGTGTGTCTTTCTGTTGCCCCCCTGGAAGCTGTTTGCAGTTACCAAGGAGACTGCACACCTGGTTGCAAACCTGGTTCTTCTCTGGCCAGTTTTACTTCTGGGAATATCCCACCATGGTGTGCAGATTTTATACCCTGTTCTTTTGGCTGTGGTGGTGCACGCCTATAATCCCAGCACTCTGGGAGGCAGAGGCAGGCGGATTTCTGAGTTCGAGGCCAGCCTGGTCTACAGAATGAGTTCCAGGACAGCCAGGGCTATACAGAGAAACCCTGTCTCGAAAAAACCAAATCCAAAAATAAAGTAAAATAAAAATAAAAAAATAAAATTAAAAATAAAAAAAAAAAACAAAAAATGTAAAGAAACTAACATTCATCAAAAGGACCTGGGTAATTTGTGATCTATGTGACAATGAAACATGACTGTGTAGAAATAACAGCAACAATGCAAATGCCTGTTTTGGTGGCGAAACATGGTGTACACATACAGTCCAAGCACCAGGGAGGTAGTGACAGGAAGATTTCCGGAACTTGGTAGCCGGCCCATCTAGCCAAACCAGTGAGCTCCAGCTTCCCAGAGACCTTTTCTTAGCATAAAAACCAGGTGAAGAGCAATAGAGGAAGTCAGCCAGCATTGACATCTGGACCCCACGTGTGCACACATGCGCAGACAGATGTGTATACAAATACGCCACACACAAGAAAGAAAATGTGCTCTGGTTGGCAGTGACCACTTCACTGAGGAAGAACAGTGCGTCGGTGGCCTTGGTTTTTAAGTACCCGCAGCACGGCTTAACCAGGACTCCCAGGCCAACGGGCTGCTCTGTCTCAAAAACCAAAGTGGCTGGAGCTTGAAGTGACAGCTGAAGTTGACTTGCAGCCCCCAAGTGCATGCCCATAAATGTGCACACGAGTGCCTCTCTACACATAATACACATACAATAATACACAGGCACACACATACACATGGAGACACAGAAAACCCATTTTCACACTTGAACATCTCTGACATTGGAGTGCATCCTGCATTATGCAGCATGTTTCCTTTCTTTACCATATAGTCACTGCACAGAGTGATGGGCTTCATCATGACACGCTCATGCATTTGTGTCATGAACTTTGATCTTATTTGCCACCCCGACGTTCACGTATGTCTTCCCTCCTCCTTCCTGCTAATTGAATGAAAAACAAAACAAAACAAAACAAAAAACAAAAATGTGCCTGTGTTTCTGGGCCTGGCTTCTTTTCCTTAACATGGAGGTCTCCACTTCTGCCTATTTTCCTGCAAATGGAATAATTTTGTCTTCTTAACAGCTGAATACTACTCCATTGCATTTATATATACCACAGTTTCTTTTGATTCCTGTAGCCAAATAACAACTGTTGTGTAGTTTTTCTCATCTAAGCTCTTGGGAGAACTTGACAATTATTCCAATTAGCCAACATGGTGAACATGGTAATTGTCTCTGACTGTTGTCTGAAAGCTTTTGTTGACACCTGCTGGTTAGAGCCAGAAAGCACAGGCATCTGCCTTGCAAAAACTGTCAGGAGCTTGGGGAGCACTTTTTAAGGAGCACTGCAGAAGATCTTCAACTGTCTTCATCACTAAGAGATGAGAAGTCGATAAGGCCTGAGATGCTCATTCTACACTCTGTGCCTGTCAAAGCCACACACAGTGTCCCACAAACATAGAATCATTAATAAAATTTGAAAAGCAAAGCACCAAGTGCACAGACAGCGCTATTTTGAAAAATCTGGACAGGGATGACCAAGTGAAAAGAAGACTTGGAAGAACTTAACTCTCCATGTGAAAGAACTTACTTTACATATTGTATGTATAAAGTATGCAAATATAGTCTAGGGGTACCATCCCGGTCTATGTCAATCTTGTATCTAAAACAAGTCCTGTGTTTAAAGAAGTTTATGTTTATGTGGTGGTTCAAACCTAACATAAATAAGAGTCCTCCCGTGAAAAGAACAAGTGTGTGGGTGACAGTGAATGCCATGTGACTTGAGAGGCAGAAGAGAGAGATCTGTGTGAAGTTAGACCTAAGCAAAGTTCCATGGAGGATGGACTGGACCGTGAGACAGACTTAAGCAGTGGTAACCTTTATTAATAGTATCTGTTGAGCCAGATGTGCTGACATTTGGCTGTAGTCTACCTACTTAGGAAACTTGGGGGGGGGGTGGCTAGCTCAAGCCCTGGGTCAAGCCCAGAGTGGGAAGCACAGTGAGATTATACCTCAGAGTTTAATAAAATTAGTGTTGGATCACAGGCCAGCTGGGTGTCCCGCCCTGGAACTCAGGCCACACCCCTCTCGGCTCTGGGACAGAGGTGACAAAGTGACTTGTGCAGCACTGACAGTGACTTCAGTCCCCTCCCTTCCACTTGCTGCTGTGAGCAAGCCCAGCAGCCCCAGGTCCTAGGACAGCCTTGAATCATGTACTTTTTAGCTCGTGCTTTCCCTTCTTGCGTCTCCTGGAAAGCAGGCCAGGCCAGCTGAGGTCTCAAGCAGTGGGGCTTACCCACCCCATCCCACGCCAAGAACCTGCAAGAGTCAGGAACCACCTTTGTCCTTGGAAACTAAAGGACCCTCTGCATGCTGCTCGTGTTGGGCATTTCTCCTAATGGAGCCCCCTGGGGGGAAACGAAGACTTCCCTTTAGTACTGCATGACATTGCCTCTGGATAATGCCGTCTCTCCCGATGCTCTCCCAGTAGTGGCTTTTCCTCAACTGTCCCTCATCACCATGACTTCCCCCCTAATAAAGGTCATCTAAAGAATCATTCACATTGGCTCCTTTCTGCAAACCTGATTTCGTAAGTCAGAGCAATTAGAGACCTTCATCTGTGATCACTACCATTTTTAGAAACGTATACAGTAACTACAGAGGCTCCTTTGGTTTTTACCTAGTATGTATTTCTAAACTTGGGCTGGGTTGATTTTGTTTCTTTCCTAGACCAGGTTCTTCTTATGTCTTGTCTTCCATATCTGGAATGCCCTACAGTCAGCCACCAGGGGCTTTCTTAAACACGATGCAGTATGATTGTGCTGTGCCTCTGGGCGCTGGCCCTTTTCTCAGGTTATAGGGCCCCGGCTGCCTCTCTGGTCCCCTAGGCACTGCCTCCTTTTCCGGGCTCACTTGGGAATGCTTCTTGTGAGTGTTTTCACTTTAGGCTTGTGTGGTTTGGTCTCTCTTGTGTGGTGAGCCTGCCCCCACAGATGCTGGCGCCAACACCTCCTTTCATTTGCATCTCTGTCAGACCTCTTGCCTCTTCCAAGGTGACCACTAACAAGCAGCCCTGCCTCCCCTGCTCTCCCTCACCCCACCCTCTTTCTTTACGTTGCACATCCTTCCCTGACATTGCGTCCCATACTGACTCATTTGTTTGTCTTCTCCACCAGCCGTCACCTCCTTGGGGACGGTGACTTCATGCTTTCATTTGTACTTTGTCCCTGCCATCTAGAACAGAGTCCGACATATGGCAGACTGGAAATAAATATTTGTTGAATGAATGAACTTAAATTGGTCAGAAAAAAAAAAAAAAAAAAGAGCGGGTCCTTGTCTGGTGTTACTAAAGTGTCGCTCTTCTCTCTGCACGGGGATCAGGAGATGAACAATAGCTCGTCTGCAGCAGAATACTACAAAGAGGTCCTGAAACAAGACAATACTCACGTGGAAGCCATCGCCTGCATTGGAAGCAACCACTTTTATTCCGACCAGCCGGAGGTTGCCCTCAGGTTTTACAGGTGGGCCTTACACTGCATCCGCAGGAACAGTTGGTGAAACAGCGGGGGTTGGGGGGAGTGGAACAAAAATGCAGACAAATTATGCATTCTCCACAGGCCACAAGTATATATGAATCTAGGAACTGCATCTCTCAGCTGCTCTCTGAGGATTCAGGTGGTATTCGGTACTCTGGGGTGGGGGTGGGGGGGTGCCCTGGAGAAACATGCCTGCAGGGCCAAGCTCACATTTTAGTTGAGGGTGGGTGCCTACCAGAAGTCAAGAAACAGCAGAAGCTAAATAGATACTTAAACTATTTCTCGTCCCTGCCACTGAATACCACAAACCCTAAAGACATCGAGGCTGAAGCAGGAAGGGATTTGCAGTTTCTCTGTGTTCAGAACCTCGAGGAGGACTTAAAACAGGGTCACCTCCTTGTGAGGTATTTCAGCTTTTCCCAAGTCTAAGAAAATTGTGGTCGCTGGTTCCGTTTAAGCACATACTTATTTTATCCTGCACGTGGCTTCTAAAATGCATTTTCCAACATCCACTAATTATTTGTGTGAAGGCCTGGATAAGGTGAATGCCCCACGCCATACTGTGAAGGTTGAAAGATGTGAGTCCCAGGGACCCAACACAGGCCCTGAGGCTTGGGGACAGACAGCTTTACCTACTAAGCCACCCCTCTGGCCCCTGGAGTTCTTTTACCCAGTGGTCTCAGCCCTTGTAACACACAGGAGTAGACTAGCAGCTGACAAGCCCTTCCCAAACACATGCGGGGAATATAAAATACAGAGATGCCATCCAGCGCTCATACGGCCGGCAGTGCTCTCCGTCCCCAAAGTGGGTCACTGGCTTCCCACAGCCACTGGGCTGCCTTCTCCTCTGTGTGTGTGAACTCTGGGATTAATGATGTGTAGAGCAATGTGGGGCTCTTGAGCTGCTGTGGGAAAGCTAGTGGGGAGCACTGAGAGCCACCTGCAGAGACATCTCCCGTGGCAGAGGCTCCTCTGTTCCAGGCAGCCCAGACAGCAGACTCCAGGGTGCAACTGCAGGCCTAGTGGTAAACGGGGAACACGCTCCTCAGGCTGGGTCAGGCCTCAGGGAATTCTCTGCAGACACTGAGGCCTCTGAAGTAACACGTGTGACCATTGCTCCCGGCTTTCTAAAAAAGCTTTGGGAGTACAAACAATCAAACAAATATTTTTCCGATCTTGTCCCTGGACATACACCCTATGACCAGTCATGAGCATTGCTTTGAACGTTCCTGATATGTTTGTGTTAATGTTCTTCAGAGGTCCTAAAGTTCTTAGATGAATCACTTCTAACTTTGAAAAACATGTTTCCATTTATAGTTAGTCTGAGAGCAAATTTTGTGTTTCTCCCTGAAAAGGCGCCTCTTACAGATGGGGGTTTATAACTGCCAGCTTTTCAACAACCTGGGGCTGTGCTGCTTCTACGCCCAGCAGTATGATATGACTCTGACCTCCTTTGAACGTGCCCTGTCCCTGGCTGAAAACGAAGAGGAGGCAGCTGACGTCTGGTACAACCTGGGGCACATTGCTGTGGTATGTTGTGTGTATGCTTCCTGTTACCGATAAAATCATCATAAGCTCCTGTGAAGGGATTCTCAGATCTCATAAATCCAGCTGACAATTTAGACGTTTGTGGGAGTCATTTTATATCCTCAAGTTAAATCCATGCACGGACCCCACACTTGGCTGCCGTGATTGGTGCTTGTTCTCTCCATGTAGCTAAGAAATGTCACATGCAAAATGAGGGAGGCAGTGGCAGTGGGAAGGGCGTGGCTTCGTGTGTATGAACACGTGCTTTCCTTTGCAGGGGATAGGAGATACGAACTTGGCCCATCAGTGCTTCAGGCTGGCCCTGGTCCACAACAACCACCACGCCGAGGCCTACAACAACCTAGCTGTGCTGGAGATGCGCAAGGGTCACATTGAACAGGTCGGGACTGCCACCGTCACAGAGGACAGTTGGCTTCCTTCAAAGGAAAGCTTAGCTGCTATTTTATGTGTTATGCTACTAGCTCTAGAGTCTTACAGGCCTGGGCCTGAATTCCAGCTCTATCAAGTATTAGCTGTGTGGCCTCGGCCAAATCACTTCACCTCTCTGAGGCCAGAATTGGGCGTAGGACTTAATGGGAATAATGTACACCCCGTGGCTTCACTGCCTGTAACGTACTGTCTCCCACCTCCAATTTAGCTGTTCCTGTCAGCACCCGAGTGACTATCTTTCCAACCAGTCTTTTCTTCTTTCCCCTCTGCCACCCCTGCACCATAGTATTCAGAAGCCCTGTCAGCCCTAACTCAACATGGTCCCTCTTCTCTACCATGTTCATCTCTTTCCTGCACTCTCCCAGGTGCCTCAGAGCTGGTCTACCTTCTACACGCACATCCCTGTGGGGAGCACTTTACCAACTGAGCTATGGCCCCCGCCCCACCCCTCCAGGACCAGGGAGATACTGAATGACTTGATGAGTGAATGAGTGAATGAGTGAATGAATGAATGAATGAATGAATGAATGAAGCAGAAGCATGTAGAGGAATTGTAATCCAGCATCACGGATGCACTGATCACATCCAAAGACCTTCTAGGTCTGTGTGATCTGACTAGAATGCAGACACACTAGTACACACCCTAGTAATCCCTCTAGCTGGAATCCCTTAGTTCAAACCTATCAGAGAAAGATTTGACAGAATGAGTCAGAGGTGGGATATGCCTGACTCTCAGGAGAAGAGCTATTTAAGCAGCGAAGGGGGAGAGTGAGTTCAGTGGGTTTGGTCAGTCAGTTGGGGTCAGCACAGTGACTGCAGCGAGCAGAGGTGAGCTTGTCCCTGAGTTCATGCAGTTCAGGGCAGGTCAGCAGAGGCAACTGAAGCCAGAGACTGAGAAGGAGCCAGAACAAATTGCCAGAGTTAGGTTGAGGCCAAGCAGAGCACTTGAGTGAGAGAAGCCCAATTGAATTGGTCAGCGTAGAAAGGAGTTTGAGAACGTCTGAGTTGAACCAGCCAGCCAGAGTTCAGAAAGAACTAGGAAAGGGTGAGCTCATTCAGCAGTAAGTCTCCGAGATGACAATTACCTAGCAAGTAAAAGTTATTTTTACAGTAGCACATCCTCCTCTGAATAGCCTAATGGATTTTGTTATAAAACAGTATTATTTTATTACTGCTTTGCTAAAAATCCTCCAATTCTGTCTGTTTACATCGGGACTAAAGCCCAGGCTTCTTGCTGAGGCCTGTGTGCCCCCTGCATTCTGGTCTCTTATCTTTGAGACCACATCCCTGTGCCCTTTCTGCACTGACTTCAGGTACATCCGCTATCCTGCCGCCCCACAAACACACAGTGGTTTGTCTCCCTGCAGGCTTGTGTAGTGTCTCCTGGGTCTTCCAAGGACAAGTTCGTTTTCATCTCTTGGGTCTTAAGTGCCATCTCCTTAGAAAAACCATCCAAATATCAGTCTAAGCAAAATCCCCTGTGGCACAAAAGCTCTCATGGTCCAGTACACTGCTTTCTGTGTTCTTCTCATTTTACCAGATATTGGTGGGAAACGCAGACTGTCAGCTGCTTGAAAGCAGAGACCTCATTTGTTATGTAACTTCTGCATTCTCTGCACCAGAAACAGTACTGTTGCGTGGGAAGTCTAAGACGGTGTTCCCCGGGGGAGGGGGGGCAAGGGGGGACGGGGGGGGGGTTGGGGGGCTGGAGAGATGGCTCCGTCAGTAAAGTGTTTGCATTTAAGCCTGAGAAACCAGGTCGAGATCCCCAGCACACCGCTGCTGCATGCATCTGTAATAATACTGTGAGGCTGTGTGTGTGTGTGTGTGTGTGTGTGTGTGTGTGTGTGTGTGTGTGAGAGAGAGAGAGAGAGAGAGAGATACAATATGCTCAAGAATGTACACATTCACGGCACACACGTAGAGGTCAGAGGACACACAGGAGCCAGTTCCCCCTTCCTCCCCTTCTACCCTCTGGGTTCTGGGGATCAGGCTCAGCTTACCAGGTAGCAAGTATCCTTCTCTGTTGAGCCATCTGATAAGTCCGCTGATTTCAGGTGTGTTTAAAAGTTTAATATTCACCCTGCAAAATCTAGTTTCTCCTGTATTATATGAATTGGTGTTCTCCTCTCTTTTTTCCATTAAAAAAAAAAAAGAATGAATGAATTTGTCCTGAAGGTCATGGATACAAGCTTACAGTTTGGGGAGGGTTGTCCAGTGACTTCATATGAATTGGGGTGCACCCATGAGCATCTCCTCTTACTCCACAGTCTCTGCAAAACATGATCCTGTCAAATGTACTCTTAATTGTTATACCTTGAGTACTTGAGCTGGCTAGTTTTATGTCAGCCTGACAAAAGCTGAAATCAAATGAAAGGAGGAGCCTCAACTAGGAAAAGCCTCCATAAGATCCGCTGTGGGTCATCCTCTTGACTAACAATTGGGAGGGAGGCCCAGCCCATTGTGTGTGGTGCTGTCCCTGGGCTGGTGGTCCTGGGTTCTATAAGAAAGCAGGCAGAGCAAGCCATGGGGAGCAGGCCAGTAAGCAGAATCCCCCCTGGCTTCTACATCAGCTCCTGCCTCCAGGTTTCTGCCCTGCTTGAGTTCCTGTCCTGACTTCCTTCAGTGATGGACTAGCGTGCGGAACTGTGAGCCAACTAAACCCTTTCCTCCCAGTTTGCTTTTGGTCATAGCGTTTATCCCAGCAATAGCAACCCTACCTAGGACGGTACTTTAAAGAAAGCTTGTCACTCTCTGTTGATATTTCGCTTAGCAAACTGATCAGAAGTATAATAAGTGCTTTCTTGCCCTCACCCCGTACAGAACTTTGCACTTGGACATGTATTGGTTTTAAGTCGTTATTAGGGAGTCAATAATCAGAGCCTCCTGAGTTGATCACTACCAACACAATTTGAAATATAATCTTCTCGATGCTTAAAATAAGTCTTCTTGACTAAAGCAAGTCAAGAATAGCCAAGAAGACTTATTTTAAGCATCGAGAAGATTATATTTCAAATTGTGTATCATACTGAAATGCAAACTTTATGAGGCACTGGTTCTCAAATAACTTATATCTACTCTAAACTATCACTTCCCTTATTCTCTCTTGATGTGTACATTGCACTTTAATTTTGCTGGTCTGGTTTGCTGGTGTTTGCTGTGTTCATCACGTCATTGTATTTCCCGAGAATGCCATTTATACTTCCACGGGATCATTTCAAGGTCCTGTACCAGGTTTTCTGTTTTAACGTCAAGACATCGCAGACACTGTGCTGCTGGGCACTCACACGTCGCCTTGTCTCCCCCCCACAGGCACGGGCTCTCCTGCAAACCGCGTCGTCTTTAGCACCCCACATGTACGAGCCACATTTTAATTTCGCAACAGTCTCTGATAAGGTATTTTCTTCCTTTATTAATTTATCAGCTGACACATTCTTGATCTTTCTTGGTTTAAAAAATACAGACTGAATACAACATTTTAAACCTTATCTTTCTGAACAGAAGGTTGATTATTTTTTTACATCTGAAAGAAATGACTTTTTAAAAATCTTTATCGCAAATATCTTCACTTCAGGAGATTATGTAATAAACTTTATCACTGAGTATTGACTAAAACACCAGTATAAATTGCAGAAGAAATCTCTATGTTTTAAAATACCACATTTAATCACTAAAGAACACTTGTTAGATAATTCCTGGTTCAGGAAGGATTTATAATTGACTTTTATAGCAAGGGAATCCTGTTTCTTATCTGCAGATCGTATTTCCACCACACTTTCCTCATGATGGTTATGAATTAACAATCATGAATACTGTTTAGTTATGAATAGTATGGGGGAAAGGTAACTGTTAATATTCTTTTTCTAATCATTTAATGTCCAGGAGCCAACAGGAAGGCTGAGCTGTTTTTGGTTTTGTTTTTCTCAAGACTAACCTTAGCTATTCTAGAACTCATTCTGTAGACCAGGCTGGTGGTCTCACACTCTCAGAGATCCTCCTGCCTCTGCCTCCTGAGTGCGGGGATTAAAGGCAGTGCCATGTTTGGGGAGTGAACTGTTTTTAATAAGAGGTGAACAAACGAGCCAGGGCATGTCTCCACTTTACCACGAAAGCAAGTCTGTCTTGAGGATTAATAAGCAGTGCAGATGTTTGTGATGTAAATACAGGCTCTTATTGACGAAAGACATAAGCACGGTATTCTAATAGCCTGAATACACAACTATCCACACATGTCTGGTTTGAAAATAGAAGCTCTCACTCGTTACAATTTTAGGGAAAGTTGCTAAGTACCAGCTCCTATTGGAGGTGCTACACCTGTCTTCTGGAATTCTCTCCAAAACCCCAGTGGTGGTTTTCACTTCAGCCTCTCTGTACTAGGCCCTATGGTCCGCATAGAAGACGTAGCAATGAATGAAACAGACAAAAACTTGTACCTCATGATGCTCACATTCTTATGGAACCAGAGACTCACAGAGGCTACAAGGCCTCTATAGAAGCTGGGAATGCAGATACAAGTCTGTAAAACCCTCGACACTGGAGACTAAGTCAGGGACACTAGTTCAAAGCTAGACCAGTAAGGACCCACCCATCTCAACCAAACCCAAACAGCAGGGGCTCAGTGGTTAAGAGCACTTGCTGCTCTTCCAAAGTTCCAGGAATTTGGTTCCCAGCATCCACGTCAGGCTCCCAATGGCCTGTAACTCCAGCTCCGGGAGGTTCTGTATCTCTGACTTTGACAGCACCTGCAGTCACATACACTCACTCATACCTACACATAATGAAAAGTAATAAAAATTCAGTCTGAAAAACAAAACAAAACAAAGACACACGCTAGAGCCACATGGCACCCTGAGCTCTCAGGGCACCTTCCGTCTCCCGCTGTGGCATGTGGTTAAACTGCACAGGCACCTCTTCCAGGAAGGCCAGTGACCTTAATGACTCTCACCTCAAAGGATTCTTATAAGGTAGGTCACCAAGCTACTGTAAAATAATGACGTTGAAATGTTATGATGTTAAAAGGAAACCATTTCAATCTGAAATACATAAATGTTATGAAAAATCCATCAGAGTTGAATCATCTAGATTTTTTTTTTTGGTACACTAATAATTTTCTTTCTTTTCAGAAGTATATACATGAATGAAGGTAGATATTTTTCTTTGGGACTAGACTTAAATAGAGTTAATTGAACATTAGAGATATCCTTTTATAAACTTCAAAATCAATTATCTTCCTGACATTATTGTGTTTACTATCATCTGGAACCTCTCAGAGCATATCTTATATCTTAAGTTAATCTATCTGTTGGATGTTGCATTTTATTCTGGTTAATCAAGTTGGGTCTTTAGGCGTGCAAATTCTCTTTTATAACTTAGAGTACTATCAGTGACAGGGCTTCTGATTCATAACTAAACAACTATAACAGAGCATACATTATATAATTTTATTTTCCTCATTTTTTTCATGATGGATTTCTAATTTAAATGAGGTGGTTCTAAACTGCAGTTTATTTTTAAGAACCCTTCACAGTTTTCCAACACAGAAATCTTATTCGGGTTCGTGACCTGGTATTTCTTCCAGATTGGAGATCTTCAGAGAAGCTACGTTGCGGCTCAGAAGTCTGAAGCCGCATTTCCTGAGCACGTGGACACGCAGCACTTGATTAAGCAGCTAAAGCAGCACTTCGCTATGCTCTGATCAGTCCTCGGACCAGAAATGTCTCCGTGAAGGGCCAGCGCACAGGGGAGAGACCATACCGAGTGCAAGTGTATCCATAGTGTGCTGTGGACCTTATAAGGCAGGCATCCTCCAAGACTAAACCAGACCCTGTTGTAGGAACTCTGTTGTTTTATAAGGTAATTCTATAAAAATAGGATGTAAGCATTTCCTAGTTTTTCTTTATCAATTAAAAAATTTATCAGATACAGACATTTTCAAAGAAGTATGTCATATATGTTGGGCACTCTTCTTCTCCCTCCCCCTTCGTCCCCTTTGATGCCTAGCCACGTTCAAGTCACCTGTATGGACGTGATTTTAGGAATCTGAGTAAGATCGAGAAGCCACAGGTTAGAGAGGAAACACGATATTTGATTTTCTGAGTCTAACTCAGTTAGCTGCACATGTGTATTATAGTCGTTACTATAGGCTGGTCATGAACTAAAATCCCCTGTCTCAGCCTTCTGAGAGCTGTGGTTACAGACAGGCACCATCATGCCCAGGTGGCTTCAGCATTCCTAAGGAGATGATATCTCCCACAATGCATGGTAGATATTTGTGTATAGTTGTTAAACATTTTCATGAACCTCAAATTTTTTTATAAATGTGTATTGTAAAACTCTTTAAGCAAAAAAAAAAAAGTCTTTAAGCATTAGCTATTATTAAAAATTAAGAGGCCATAATTCTGCTTTAAAATTTTATTTTTATGGCTAATAATGTGTGCTTTTATCATAAGTGCTTTAATTAGAATGTTAAAAATTGTATTTTAAACTATTTTTATCAGAAACTTTGTATTATATATTGTACTTAAATAAATCGGTATCTAAAACACTTTTCCACTTCTCACAAGTTTTTATTTCCTTTGTCTTTGATGATGTACATTGGTTTTAAAAGCCCATTAACCTTATAACTCAAACCACTATTTTAAGTTTCCTTGAAATTATGTACTACTGGTTTTTAACCAATGCATGCCCCAAATGCCAGCTGGTTCATATTTTGACAAAAATGAACTCAAAATGAGTGATGGACAAACTTACAACACACACACACACACACACACACACACACACACACACACACAGAGAGAGAGAGAGAGAGAGAGAGAGAGAGAGAGAGAGAGAGAGACAGAAAGACAGACACAGGGGGTGGGGAGAGACAAACAGAGACTAAAAAATGTAAAACAATTAAACCAAGTGGAAGACTTCAAAGTTGGATATAAATTTTAAATCAAGTTTTCTAAGAAGAGTGGGAAAATTAATCTATATGTCATATAATAAAATAAAAATTTAACCACAGTGCATATGTTACTGATCAGATAATTCATACCACATTTCTGCTTTGTTACACCCTTTTCTCTCTCCCATCTGGTTAAAAAATCATAAGAACTCTGGATAGTCACAGCTTATGCGAGGAACATTGCCTCTCACAGATGGTGCCTCATTAATTGTGGCTTGCAACAAATAGTTTTCCCAACAAGATTGTTGTCTGTCTACACATGCAGGACAGCTAGTTGTGCAGTGTTTTTATATTTCACTGGGAATCGTAGAGGAAGAAAATACTAATATTTACCCCAAGCTGCCCCTTTCTCTCCTACAGTGTTTATTATAATATTTAAAATAATATGTAGGGCTGTAGACATTCTGACAGGTGTTGAAGTTGAGAACCACTTTGCTAAATGTTTCTAAAAGCACTTTCACTTCCAAATCCCTTAAAAATCACCATTGAAGCTCCTTCAGGAAGAAATAGAGATAACCTAAGTGTCCCTGCAACTGTTGAAAAGATAGTATATCAATACAACCACAGTGTTTCCTGTACAGTCCAATACATGCCTTGGATTTATTTAAAAGAGGGCTTTAAAGACTCCAATCCATCTTTTGGCACCTTTGTAAGATATTTGCAGAAAGAGCGCATCATGATAGTGAGTGATTAACAGGTACCATGCACCTGATGCATATAAGTTCATGAAGCTATTCGTTATCTCTATGGTTCCCAAGTTGAAGCTGTGCTTATTAAACTAGCCAGGAAAGAGATCTTGGAATCAGTCTTATCCAGTAATACTGGCCATGCCTTAGGCACATTACATGGAGTAGGAGAATGAGCCTTAAGCATATGTGTCAGTTTGCAAAGGGAATGGCTGATGCTGCTGGTCTGCCGTAGACATGGATGGTCTATGTTCTCAGTTCCACATTCTGACTCACCTCCTCTTAGAGTGGGGTCATTCTGGTCCTGAGAGTCCCTGACAGAATTCCAAACGGGCCAAGAGACACCCTCAAGGTCTTTGAGTGCAAAGACCTCATATTCTTAGCACTGTTTTCTGATCATCGTGACAGGCCTTTCTAGTGTTACATCCTGGAAGCTCATTAAAAAGCATCTCTCTCAGGTTGCTAGCAATCTTTGTTAGCAGGAGCAGGTGAGGACAACTGAAAAAACTATGAGGCATCCAGGTCACCATTCAAAGACTGCACTATATGCATGAAATTTGAAGCTAGAGCCTTCTGCTTTTTCTACTTAAAATAACTGTGTGAATCTTGCAATTAACCCCAAAGGAAAAAAATCTGTATTTGTTTTAACATAAAACATGAGTTTCTCACATCGTCATATATAGCAGCTGTTCTGGGACAGGGGCCAATATTTTAGCTTGTGTTTTTCTCCATGGTGTCCCCATGTTTCAGCTGTAAGCAGAAGAAACAAGTTCTGATCTCCCTCTGCCCTATTGGCTTGCCAACCCATCTTTCCCCTCGCACAGGTGTGAGGCTTCAACTTGACCTGACTGCAGCCATCTTGTCATAAGAACCATGACCACACCCAGTGACTCTGGCAAACTTTCTCCTCATAGCTCCCCAGCATCTATAAATAGTGTGGTCCATGGAGTTTTATGACCAAGATTCTAGACCCATCAGCACCGGGAATGTGTCCAGTGTCCTTGGTATTAACTAGCTGGAGATGAATCAGCTCCCTTTGGCTTGGATGAAGTCCTGTGCTGGCCATTCTATCTCCTCCTGCTGATCCAGTTCATGAGCACTCCCCTGACTTGCTATTCAAGACACACTCCTTTACCTATGTGCCCAATAGAGTATGCATCCCTGGGTTTGTCTGCCTCTTTCTTTGGCCTTGCTGCACTCATGATGGTTCCCTCACATGGGATCAGCTTTTGATTGAACACCAGGACCCAGCTTCCTACCCAAGTACCACTCAGCAGCAGCTTCTGTTCCCTTAGTGAAATTTGCCTGGTCTGTTTCTTTCCCCAATGACCATACCAACCTATCATGATACTTTTGTTTCTTCCTTTCAAGTAAAAGATTTTTGTGTTTTCACATAAGACCCAACGTGTAGTGACAGTTTTCTGGGAGAGAGACTTACAAGAAGGAGATCTGGGAACAGGATATGTGTCATGCCACCCCTAAATGCACACCATGCCTTGTCAAGACACATCTAGAGCCTCCACAGCAAAGTTGTCATTGCAGAAAGTTATGGAACTGGTCTTGGTGGTTTTGTTTTTGTTTTGTTTTAGTCAACTCGATACAAGGTATAGATATTTGGGAAAAGAGACCTCAGTTGAGAAAATGCCTCCCTCAGATTGTCTGAAAGTGAGTTGGTAGCCACTCTCTTCATTAATGATTGATGTGGGAAGGCCCCGCCCACTATGTGCGGGCAAATTGGCAGAAGCTGTATAAGAAAGCAGGTTGTGCAGGCCCGGAGGAACAAGGCAGTAAGCAACAGTCCCCCATGGTCACTGCTTCAGTTCCTGTCTCCAGGTCTCTTCTTTGAGCTCTTGCCCTGACTTCCTTTCATGATGGACCGTAAACTGAAATAATCTCTCCCCCGCCCACCCCCATTTGCTTTTGGTCATGGTGTCTTTATCATAGCAATAGAAGCCAAACAAAAACAGAACCTAACTGTTCAAATAGATTTTCCAAACTTTCACTATGGGGCTGTTTAATGCTGTCTGAAGTAGGAATTAACGTTTAAGTCTTGGAGTGGGACAGGCTGGGGATGACTTCAAAGGAAGGTTGGCTAGGCCTGTGTTTGTTTCCAGGCTCCTGGGGGTCCAAAAGAGCGTGGCTGCACTTGGAATACCGTTTGGGCAGGGCCATGGCTCACTGGGATTTGAGCCCGTTTCTAGCATGTCCTGCTAAAACTCTTCAAGGACTACTCTCCCCTAAGTAAAAGTGTTAATTACATTTTCAAGCTGTAAACTCAACAGTGTGTTTTTGGAAGGCAGTGGGAGGATGGGTAAGTGTTTGGAGACACTTTCTACGCTGGCATGGCTCCCACATCCATTGCTGCCCACATGGTGCCAGGCAGATGACACCTTTGAGGCTGTGTGGAGGGTGTGTGTGTGTGTGTGTGTGTGTGTGCGCGCGCGCGCGCACCTTGAGTAGGTGTATGGATGACCAAGAGATCATTTTCCTCCTTCTTTTGAAATTAGGCATTTATCTAGAGATAGTGAAGGTTGCTATGTAAATACCACTGGGAAAATTAAAATCTTTTCTCTGCTTTAATACAGGGCAATTGATATTCATGTGTTTGAACATGTGCATCATTCTGCCTCCTGGAACAGACATGCATGTGGAAGTAACGTAGGCCATAAATCCAATTCATTCTTTCTCAACATATCCCTGTTCCTACCTTCTGGCCACGGTTCATGGGACCAGGACAACTAAGTCACTGGCTGCACAGACCTATTTTTGTTCTGTCACAGGATGATGTATGCTAGGATTGCAAGACAGAGTTAAGTAGCTGCGACTCTGGAGAAGAATCAGAGAACATTTCTATCAGGGTCTTCCCTGCCTGGAAGTCATATAAGCTCTTTCAGTGTTCTATTAGTACCTTTGCTTACTATGTAAGAGGTATTCTCAATAGAAGGCTATATTTAATACTGATAAATAATATCAAATACCCTATATTATTTGAGACCCTTCGACCTTGCACTTACCATGTGTGCCCACCATGATACAATCTGCCATGATGTTAGACAGCCGCATTGTTCTCACCAGAGGCCCAACAAATGGGACCTCCAAAATCATGAGATAAATGAGCCATTTTTCTTTATAAAGTACCTAGTTTTAGATATTTGGTTATAGGAATAGAAAATAAACACTAATATGGGGTACATCTTAGTATGATATAATATCATCTTAACTAATTTCATCTGCAGGGACCCTATGTCCAAATAACATTACATGCTAAAGTTTCAGGGAAAGAGGAATATTGGAGGACCCTAGACACTCAATCCAGGGGATGATGTGCCCTAACAGGGAAGTCGTGCCCTGTCTATCTGAAGGAAGCCTGCCTCGCCCATCTCTTTTATTGCGGTCAGTAATTCCCGGAAGTGAACTTTCAAGTACTGTTGAGAGAAAAGCTTCTTTGCATAGGGCATAGGAAAAATACTGCTCTTCCCAGAGCAGGCCTTGACGGGCAAAGAATCATTTAGAGACTCAACATGATGGTTGTGTAGAGAGAATAGCTTGTGTAGTGTATGCACTCATCATCTGTCAATTAAAAAAAATAAACTGTGGCCTATAGGAGAAAGATGGAATAGAAGGCGGGACATCCGGGAGGCAGAAAGACTTCTGGGATAGAGTCCAGGAAGATGTGACGAGACAGACCCATGGTACCTGAACACAGGTACACAGCCACGTGGTAGAATGTAGATCAAAATAAATGGGCTATATTGTACAATCTAGTATATCTACAATATCTATATATCTACAATCTAGTCAGAGAAGTGCTTAGCTGTATGGCCAAGGTCTTTGTAAATATATTTTGAGTCTGAGTCTTATTTCTGGGGGCATGAGGCTGGGAGGAAGAACCAGGCTCAACATCTACATGACTATGAGCCCTGAAGGGTTTAGGAAAAAAAAAAAAAAAAGAACTCCTTAAAGCAGTGGTCCTCAACTTCTGAGTCGAGACTCCTCTTGGGGGAGGGGGCGAGGTCACATGTCAGATATTTACATTATGATTCATAACAGTAGCAAAGTTACAGTTATGAAGTAGCACCAAAAATAATTTTACAATTGAGGGTCACCACAGTGTGAGGAACTGTTAGGAAGGCTGAGAGCCACTGACCTAGAGGAAGTATGTCCTGCACTCCGGAAACCAACTTTCTCTTCAATCTGTGTGGAAGTAACAAAACCTGCTGGCAGGAATAGGGGCTGTCATATGTGTGTGGGAATTAGTGTAGAACTGGGGTCCAGGGTTTCAGGCAATTATGGCGTAGGCTCAAGGTTTGGGGGCAGCAATAGCTATGAAGTGAAAGCACATTAGCAGAGGGAGATGCCTGCAAAAGACCAGCTCGGTAATGACTCGCATCAAAGGCAGACTCTTTGGTCAAAGTCAGGGAGGTCCACAGAGCCCCAAGGTTTTCTTTATTTTCCACAGAGCACCTGATAGAATCCATACCTTTGTCCATATTTAAAGGAGTGGACACAGCTGATGGTGGAGTCCGTGTTTAGAACTGGAAGAGCCTGAACCAAGAATTTTGTCCTGCCCTCTTTTTATTTCCATACAAGGAAATCATCCCAGCCGCGTTTACTCAACTGGGGAGACAGGCTTCTGAGCCATTCCAGATGCCCTTGTGCACAGCCACCTTACACCTCAGTGCACCGATCACGGGCATATCCTGGCTCTGGACACCTGGACTGTACCTCTTTGGAGCCTTGGCAAGGCAAGGCCCTTTGCCTCCTGGTTTGGGGCTGTGCAGGAGCATAATAATAAATCAGGAAGCAGCCGGAACAATGGAAAGAGTGAAGAGTTCGGTAGGGAGAGTTGTCCGAGGAATTACAAGGCAGCGACAGAGGGGTGCTACACTTACACTAACCTCATGTCAGATGTAGTGCTACGAACCAAAATGGAAACTCCGCAGCTCACTTCTATTGTGCCTATGTGCACGCCCCTCCCTCCCCTCGCATGCACACGTTTGTGAGCCTGGCACACAAATGGGAGACAAGAACAATCATAGGTGACAGTCATTACGGCGACCCTGAGTTCGATGACACAATAATAACCACCTGTGATTATTTCTTTCAAAGACACCTTTCTGGGGACGGCATGTCTTGCCATGATTGAAAACCACGCCCATCATCTAACTCACCTCCCCAAACACGATAAAACAGAAAGCCAAACCGAGGTACTTGGAAGTCAAGCCCAACTACTAAAAGCCACGAGTGGAGTCCAGAGGAGATGATTGGCAGCCGACCCCAGTGAGCACACTCGGTGTGGTAGCAAGATGGAACCCACGGAAGGCCGCAGCCTGGCGGTGTTGAGAGCCGTACAGAAGCCATGAGCGTGGCAGTAGGAACGGGGCCTCTGCGATGCGGCTTCCAGCCTCAAATTTCATGACTTAATATCTGTGTCTTTTAGAAACAGTAATTTTGTCTATAAGACATAACTGGCCCACGAGCACGCTCTTTTTCAGGGAATAATTGGAAATAGATTTAATTCAAGTCAAAGAGTTAATTCAATCCCATCTACTTTCCCACAGCCCAATATAACCATATATTTAATGATTTGAAGTCTTCCACCCAGAAATGTGTATGCATATTCCCTTCAGGCAAACTCCTCATAAAACCTATACTGCCTCTCAGAGAAAACTAGAAATTGTAAAAAATCGTTTCTTATACAATTTCAGGGCTAAGTTAGGAGGAGACCGTACTTAACTTTCATGGGGTAATGGAAGTCTTCTCCCTAAAAATTGTTATCCCAATTTTTCTTAAAATGAAAGAGTCTGGAATTAACCTTTTCCCTGCCCGTGAGTCTGTTTGATAATCAAGGTTTGCTAGTTTTACATCAGTTACCTACGGGCTTCCTAGCTGTCTCTTACATATGGAAAGCTAGGAAAACAAGATTATAGAAGTAGCCTGGGGGTGGGGGTGGGGGTGACAGATCCTGCGTTAAGTAGAAGACCCCACTGCTGCCCAGTTCTCCTTCTCAGAGTAAGCTGTTACTCACAGACATTTCAGCAAACCTGTCACATTTCACTAAAGCTTATGACATTTCATTTACTTATGGGGAAGTCCTTGGTGCATGCAATGTGGCATAGAGAGTTTTGGAGGACCTTTCCTTGGAGGGCTAGTTGTCTAAAATACAACTGCTACCCAGGCATAGTGGTGCTTGGCTACAATCTCAGTACTTGGGGGGACAAGGCAAGATTTGGGGCTCAAGGCTAGTCTGAGCTATGTAATTAGACCCAGTTTTAAAACAGAAACAAACCAAATAAGAGAGAGAGAGAGAGAGAGAGAGAGAGAGAGAGAGAGAGAGAGAGAGAGAGGTGTCTCAGGAATAAAAATGTTCTTTCTGCACACATGGTTGGTCTTTTATGTTTATTCATGTGTTGGAACGGTTTACAGAAGAGCCATTGACTAATAGCTGAGTAATCACCATAGCAACCAGAGAACCCATCATCTGAACCATATCTCAGGTCAGTTCATGTTTACTGCTTTCTATATCAAATGATGGATTTGAGGGAAAACAACCCTCTATAAAGATGAGGTCAGAAACTCACCACTTATTCATTTACACATCCCCAAGTCCAGAAACAGTCTGACATGACAGCTCTTTTAATCTTGGCTATAGTTGATCCGAGACAGAGAACTGACAAGGTCATGGGTCCCCTTTAACTGAGCAGAGACGTGTTTGTCTCAAAGTGGCCTCATCAAGGGCACGTAGTCCTTCTGCCAGCCTTGCCAATGTAAGGCATGTGGGCTGACCCCCCAAGGGAACCGCTGTGTGCTGATTTTATCCCAGTCCCTCACCTCATCAAGCACCGGATCCATGAGTCAGACAGCAACTCCGAAAGGAAAAAAAAACATATTTAGAATAATTTTAGAAAGAGGAGACATGAGTGAGACACTTTTAGAACCCAGATATCAAAGCATGAGAGGGGAGGAACGAGAGAGAGAGAGAGAGAGAGAGAGAGAGAGAGAATATGAATTTTTCTCCATCTTCCATTTTCTGAGACCATCTGCAGTTCACTCTTGATAATCAGTTTGGAAGAAAGCTCAGGTGATGGGCCTTTGGTTGCCATGGCAATTATTCTGCTGTGTGCAGCCACTTAATGCATCTCTAATTTCCCCACAGAAGCAGATGCAAGGTCAGCAGAGGACACGGAATGCTTATCCCAGACTCCAGGGGCAAAGCTGGACTCTCAGCCAGGCGCATGACCAGCATGTCTTCAAAATTAATTTCATCCCAGAAAATATTAGTGGTTATCTTTAATATGGAATAAAATGAGGCAAGTCTGGGGTCTGGCAGAGGAGAGGTGTAATTATATGTTTACCTAATTCAAGCTAATTTGATCTTTCTCCAACAGCTCCGTGGAGAAAAGTCACAAGTTTTCAGAGGGAGACAACCTGCTCACACAGATTACCCCGAGACCTCTTCTCTTCTGTCAGGCAGCCATCTTTCTTTTTTTCCTTAACATGGAATATGTTGATGACGTTAGTTTTCTGGAATTTGTATATATGTATATAATGCGTTCTGGTTACTCACCCCCTACCACTACCATCTCTTATCCCCCTCTTAATCTTACCAATGTCCACCCACCTACATCTCTTTTCCCATATTCATGACTTTTGGTTTTGTCTTATGATCCATCTAGTTTAACTAGAGCCATCCATGTGACTGTTAGAGTGGAACTTTCAATGGTGTCTAGGCCCCCTGCAGAAAGAATATAAGAGCCAAAAGACATATTAGACGGGTTAAAAATGTCTTCTACCGCATGAGACGAAGCCACTGTCATCACAAACTCAACAAGCGTAGAAGCGCGCACCAGGTCTGCACAAGAATGACCCACGGTCAGTCAGGTGCGGGGGTGGATGAGGGCTTCAGGGGCACCCGTGTTGGATCCTGTGTCTCTCTCTGGGGCTCTGCTTCTTCTTGGGCTACACACTTGATAAAGACCTTGATTTTGGTCCTCTGTGCATAGATTGTAGCATCATGCATGCCCTGCCGGGGTCTCGAGGCTCTGACAATGAGCATGAACCCTGCTCCTTAGAACTCACCAGACTCTCTGCTATCTTCACATTCTTTTATTCTCTCAGCCAACATTTTTCTAGTATGGAGGCAGTGGGAGTGGCGGGGGTGGGGGGGGAATGAATGATCTCCCTTTCATGTTTCTCCCATTTTGCCCATACTTAGCCTTTCTGTTGCCTGGAGGCTTAGAGTTACAGCATGTTTTCCAGCACCTTTTCTAGTTTGCTTTTTTGTTGCTATGATAAAACACGGACCAAAAACAACTTGGGGAGGACAGGGCTTATTTCAGCTTCCAGCTTCCCTGTTCAGTTCATCACTGAGGGAATCCAGAGTAGGAACTCAGGCAGGAACCTGGAGGCAGGAACTGAAGCTGAGCCCACGAAAGAATGCTGCTTACTGGCTTGCTCTCTGTGGCTTGTTCAGTCTGCTTTCTTATACAGGCCCACCTGCCTAAGGATGGCATTGCCCACAGTGGCCTGAGCCCTTCTGTATAAATTAGCAAGTAAGAAAATGTTCCACAGATGTGCCAATCTGATGGAGGCTGAAATTCCCTCTAATTAGAGTACTCTGTGTTTATCAGGTTCGCAGCTGGTACCAACCAGGTCAACATTTCATTTATCAGTGCTCACTTCTAGTTTAAGTTAGGAAGATACGGTAAAATAGTGGTTCTCAGCCTTCCAAATACCGTGTGACCCTTTAATACGGTTCCTCACATTGTGGTGACCCCCCCCAACTATAAATAAAAAGTATTTTGCTGCTACTTCATCACTGTAATTTTGCTTCTGTTACCAATCCTAGTATAAATATATGATATGCAGGATAGAATTGTATGATTCATATGATATGATATGCAAGATATCTGATACGTGAACCCTAAAGGGGTTGCAAGCCACAGATTGAAAACCACAGTGTTGCAGATAAAACATATGAAAATCCTCGGGATTATGTGGCTTACATTGTGGCAGATGAGAAGGACAAGCACTAGATCTTGTGCTAATTAGGAAGGACCCAGGATGTAAAAGTAGGCACACACTTTCATACTAAAGGAAAATGAGGAGCAAAGAATTGGAATTTTAGGTAATATAGGACAAACCTGATGGGGAAAGTAACTTTTGGAACTAGACTTAAAACACTGGGGTACATGCATAAAACATGCATGAACATGCATGTGTGCGTGCATTATGGGACTAGAACTAAGATGGCAAGAGTAAAATCAGATCAGATGAAATCATTTCTAACTACCATGCAATACAATGGGTGGATCGCAATCTGGAAGACTTCACACCAGGTTGGAAGTTTTTCTTAAGCAGCAACAGCATGTGCTGTAAAGTCTAAGAGAGGAACCATGCCAACCTATTTCACGGCCCTCTCTGATGTGTTATTATTTTTAGCACAAGCAGGTGTTTGTGCCAACTTGCCTATAGCTAATTGGTATAATTTCTACACACCATGCCAACAAGAAAGTAAAGTCACTGTTTTGTGTTTGTGATTTGAGCGTTTGGAGGGACATCAGCATGACCCAAGTTTGAGTCATCTTGGCTAAGGGTGGCTGGCCTTAGGGTGTGTCCAAACAGTGGCCTCTGGCTTGGGTTTTCTCAACAGAGACAGGTTAGACAATCATGGTCAGAGTCCAGGGTAGAGGTTGCCGCCTCCTCTGCCTGCTTGGCTAACATGTTTGCTGTCCCTTTTTTTCCACCGCTGCGGGCAGCCATCACTAACCTGGGTTTTATAACATGTGACAGGTCCTCCGCGAGCTTCCCTTCATGACAAGCAGAACACCCCTCGGGGATAATGCAGATAACCATTTGTGCTATAGCACTCCCTAGGAACATGAGTCATTTTCAAAGATGTTATGTAGTAACTTGATTTTGCAAATGGCCTTACAATTAGATTCAGATGATCTAAACTTTATTAAATTCTGGAAGACATCTCCCATCATACAACGTACCAGTTAAGCCCCTACCTGCTGCCTCAGTAATTTTACCATCTAAGTTCTACAGTCATTTGTCTTATAACTGCTATGGATCAGGCTAGCTTTTAGCCCTGGGGACCTTCTCTGACTTGATGAAAGCTCAGGTATGGCCTGTATACCTGCCAGTGTCCATCGGGCCAGTGACGGGTTATTACGCTCTGGCTTAGCGCTATGTCACACTGCAGGCACAGGGCTTCTTCCTAAGTGGCAGATGTGCTTGCCCCAGAGTGGCCTCATCAGGGGCACCCCGTCACTCTGCCAGCCCTGCCAGTGTCCTATATGGTCACACACTCGATCCAGTTCTCGTCATAGCACCTATTACAGATCTGTCACAAGCGTAATCCAGTGAACATTTAGTATGTGTCTGCTTGGAACCACTTCGAGCATTTATACCTGACACACATGCTGCCACACTGAGGTATGGGAGCCTTTCCCAGTGCGAGCTGTTTCCTCTCCTCCTCCAGTCCCTCAAGGCAAATGTCTCCCAAGTGAGCGTTCCTGTATTGTATGTCTCTCGCCCACGGAGGAGGGCTGATGTGTCTAGCAGGGCTATGGTATCATGCCCACTTTAATCCTCCACACCTCTACACTATTTTTGTAACTTGTTCTTCATTTCCAATGTGATCTAGTACTAGGCAGGATCTAGAGTCATCTCTTGGGTCACAGGGGTAAAAAAAAAAAAAAAAATTAGCATCAACTCTGAGCTAAACCCAGACACAGAATTAGATTTAAGTCTTTCCTAACCTTATATAATAGGCCTCTGTGCCTCTTTGGAGGGAGCTCCATTTTTCTGAGGTTTCACTTATCTTTGGTCAACTGAAACCTGAAAATGCTAATTGGAAAAATTGCAAAGATTAAAAGAAAACCCCATACATCTCAAACTGTATATTGTTGAAAGTAGTGTGAGGAAATCTGATACTCCATTCCTACTAGAATGAGAGGCACCATTTTTATTATTATTATTATTATTATTATTATTATTATTGAATCCAGACGGTGCATAGTATCTGCACAGTGCTCATGATCAAGAAAGCCCTCTTTTATTTAACAATGGCACCACCTTGCAAGAGGAGTGCTGCTGGCAAATCAGACGCCAGAGAGCCAGAGAGAAGCCATCTGTGTGCTGAGTCACCTCACCAGGCCCTGTGGCTCCTGCTGGATAGCTGGGGAAACTAAAGCTTAGGAGATTGATGTTGCTTGCTGGAGTAATTAGACCATGGAACCAGTGTGGTAGATCTCCAAGAGCAACTTAAAATTAAGTACAACATATATATATAAAATTAAAAAAAAAAAACTACAGTGCTATATTTCTTAATTTTCTTGAAATTCATCTTTGGTGTTTTATGGATATACAGATGTACGTGCTTAGGAAATTATATAGAATATATTTCTTATTGTAGACTACAGTGAAAAAAAAAGAAAAACTATTTGAAAACTGGTAATTTGGGTTCACTCTTTTCACATGGCAGATGATGAGCTAAAACATGGAAACATTCCCGCTGTTTCGTAGAAAATGCAAGACCAGCTCCGAGGCTCCTTCTAGTCTGGGTTCTGTTCCCATATAAAAAATGGCCTTAATGGTCTCTGCCTTGTCAGCCCTACAGAATTGTTATAAAACTTAAATGAGACAATTCAAAAGCGTTTTAAGAACCGTGAAGCAGCCCACAAGTGGAAGCTCCGAGTTTGCCTCAGTCAGGGTTGTGAGTCTGGAGGCAGCGACTGCTGGAGGTACTCAGGCGGGGGGGGGGGACGGGGGGGGGAAGCGGGGCGGGGGGCGGAGGGGGTGAGTGTAGGAACTGGGTCACCAAGGAATTTTAAGGGCTGGGGGAGCACAAGCAGAACGAAAGGAGGAGTGACGTTATCCAGAGCACAGAAAATGCAGAACAGTCTTTGCATTCTCTGGTGATTAACCACCGAGGAGGCAGAAAAATAGCTTCCATGTTCTTCCCACCCTCCAGCCTTAGCTGAGTGCTTCTTGCCCATGAAAGGCGGTGCAGTTTCAGACTTCCTGCCTCGCCATGCCAGGGTCCCGATCACAGCAGGGTGGGCTGTGGCTGTGGACCACAATGTGGCCCTGTAGCTGGCATTTTGGCTACTTCGGGTTCGTTCCTTCTTCCACCTTCTCCATCTCTCTTCTTTCCTTTCACCCTCCTAACTCCAGGTGAGAAAGATGAAGGGATAGGAGGAAAGGGGCGTCGAGATCAGTAGACTACTTCCTGCTGATTAGGGGCATCGACTTCCTTAGGGCAAGTTTGGTCTTCGCTATCAGTATATCTAATTTCTTTTTACCGGCTCTTCACATCCAACTACTTGACAAACCGCAGCCAACCGCAGTTAACCGCAACCAACCACTAACCAGCTAACCAGCCCCTTCTATTGGGGCTCTAGCATTTATATACTCTCTGAAGAGTCCCCAGAACTCCAAATGTTACCCACTCACAGAAACTATCTGTAGCGGTCAAAACCACACCCCTGCTAGAGCACGGAGGCGAATCACAGCTACTGTGGACTTTCTGAAGCAGCCCCAGATTCCCACACCTGGGATTAAAACAAACACATCCTTACATTTCTGTTTTCAAAGAAACCAAAATTCTGACAGCAAGGCTCAGCAGTGTTTGACCCCAGTTTTCTCAGTCTGCATGGGAGTCCCATTGACAGAACAGTTATCTCTTTGTTTCTTTCTCCTCTATAGGTACAGAGTCTCCAGATTTCTGACCCCATGGGTTCCAGGAATATCCATGACAGGTGGTTAAAAACCAACAACACTATTCTTTGGCACCACAAGTCTGCTATTGGGGTTTTCTCTGAGGGCTGTGTCTGGTGGTCTCTTCTGCCAGTGGACTTGGTGGGGGTTGTCTAAAAATCCTAGAGGGAAATTTTCACAAATTAAAGACTGTGGACAAATTAAAGAATGTTAAATAGTGCGGTGAAAATATTGCACTGACAGGGTCCCCAATGGAGGAGCTGGAGAAAGGACCCAAGGAGCTGAAGGGGTTCGCAGCCCCATAGGAGGAACAACAGTATGAGCCAACCAGTATACCCAGAGCTCCCAGGGACTAAACCACCAACCAAAGAGTACACATGGAGGGATTCATGGCTCCAGCTGCATATGTAGCAGAGGATGGCCTTGTCAGACATCAATGGGAGGAAAGGCCCTTGGTCCTGTGAAGACTCAATGCCCCAGTGTAGGGGAATGCCAGGACAGGGAAGGGGGAGTGGGAGGGTTGGTGAGGGGGGAGAGCTGGGGAGGGGAAATAAAGAAAGGAGATAAAATAGCATTTGAAATGTAAATAAAGAATATATCTAATGAAAAAAAAGGAGAAATAAAATATTGCACTGTTTTTTGCTTTATCCAGAACAGGGCAAGAATGACTCTTGTTTGATGTCCACATGGTATAGGCCTCCTACACAGAGTTTATGCTCAAATACCCCTTGTTTTATTTAGTAATGACACCAGTATGAAGGAGGGGTGGCTTTTGGCTATTTGGGGATTTCAAAAAGAAACCATAAAAGGGTTTCCTTTAAGTGGAAAGGGTGAAATTTCATCCTCATAAGCAAAGGGAGGGGTGGGGGGAACACTGCTTGTAAACGGAGGTTGCTCAAACCTTCTCCCTGGTGTCTTTCCCATCAACCCTGCTGACAATGAGCCAGGCACTCCCTAAAAGCTCAGGACACTGTTATAACACAGCTGTACCTGACATCCAGATGCTCGCACGACCATCCAAAGGAGCCATGGGTCTCACTGTTATGTGGCAGCCAAAGATGCCTGCAGCAGCTACTGGGGCCGTTGAAGCTGTGGTTCTGACCCCGTAAGACATCACTGCTGTGATCAGTAACTCTATCAGCCGTCATGATGGTAAGTCACCTCCAAGACAGCATGCTGTCAGGGGCGCTATCCATGACCATGTTATGTTACTGAGTTGGAACTGTGTCCATATGACACTGTGTTCTTTAGAACACAGCAGTCTCTCTATTTGTTGTATGATACTACATCTGATAAGATAGGAATAAACCTCTATTCATCCCAAGTGGGAAACTGACAACAGACCAAAGAAAGGACACCCATCAAATTCCATCTTGTAGAATCAATGTGTTTTATTGGTGTTGTGTCTTAGTTATGGTGTCCATGGCCTTGAAGAGACCCCCAAGACCATGGCATCTCTTATAAAGGAAAACATTCAACTGGGGCTGGCTTATAGTTCAGTGGTTTAGTGTACTATCATCATCATCATGGAAAGAATGGCTGCACAGGGCAGGAAGCTCAAAGTTCTACATCTAGAGCTACACACAGAAGGAAGAGAGAGAGATACGGGGCCCGGTGGACACCTCAAAGCCCGCCCCCAGAGGCACACTTCCTCCAACAAAGCCACACCTCCTGATAGTCCCTGAAAGCTATGGACCTATGGGATCATTTCACTCAAACAACAACAGGTTGCAGACAGGGGACCAGCAAAGGGCTTACTTACAGGAGCAGAAATGACTCAAAGACAGCTGCATCACCAAAGCCCACCCAGGTGTGGGTGGCGGCTCACTAAAGTTAGAAACCTGCAGTGTACAGCAGTCAGCAAGCAGCTCAACAGTTGGCCTTGTCTTTTCTAGGTAATTTGGCTGATCTCTATGGTTCCCCCACCCCTGGCCTCTTCGCCTTCCATGTAGCAGTCTGAGGGAGTCTCTCAACACTTCTTTCTATTTATATTTATATAGGGCAAAGAAGAGCCTGGTATATCTGGTGAGTTTCAGGAACTTCCTGAAACTATTCAGTTGTTCACTTCCCGATTTTTCATAAGCTTCCCTGCAGGGTGGATCCTTTCTCTCTCCAGAAACTGCTTCAAAAGAAATGTTTGCATGTCTTTGCCTGAAACTGATCGCTTTTGGTGACCTTCTTGGAGTTTGCTTTTTTTTTTTTTTTTAGTACAATGCTTACCCTTCCACAGAGATGGGTCCCTGGAAGTCTGGTCCCAGAACAGTGAGCGCATCTATAAATCTACCCCTTTCTTGGTGAGCTAGTCCCTTTTAGCCTTTAAAGATAAAATAGTAAACAATCTTCCAGCCCTGGTGTGACTTTTTGTTACATAACTGGTAATGAAGAAAGATCACAAACAAACAAGGGGGGGAATAAATGGTAACATTAGAACAGATACAGAGTGCCTTTATCTCTGCCTCTGCCTCTCCCTCCTCTCTTTGTCTCTCTCTGTCTGTGTTTCTCTCTCCTCCCTCCCTCCCCCTCTCCTTTTTCTCTTCTTCTGCCTTCCCCCACCACCCCATATTTGAGAAATCTTTTTGCGCACTGTGTAAAAGTTGTCTTTGTATTATTCAAATGTTGATTTCTGTTCCATAGAGAGCTGAGTACTGGATGGACTTTGATATTTTCTTTGATTGTTTGGGTTTCGTTTTGTTTTTACTTATTCACTTTACATCCCATTCACTCTCCTCCTCCCATCCTTTCTCCCATCCTCCCCCCTCCTCCCCCCACCGCCAAGCCCCCCCCCCGGGGGGGTATTTTCCCACCCACTCTGGTACATCAGGTCTGCAAGGCTAAGCGCATCCTCTCCCACTGAGGCCAGGCGAGACAGCCCAAGCTAGAAGAACATATTCCACGTACAGGCAACAGGTTTTGGGATAGCCCCTGCTCCAGTTGTTCAGGACCCACATGAAGACCAAGCTGCACATCTGCTACATATGTGTGGGGAGGCCTAGGTCCAGCCCATGTATGTTCTTTGGTTGGTGGTTCAGGCTCTGAGAGTCCCAGGGGTCTAGGCTAGTTGATTCTGTTGGTCTTCCTGTGGAGTTCCTGTCCCCTTCAGGCTGCAATCCTTCCTCCTATTCTTCCATTAAGAGTCCCCAAACTCCATCCACTGTTTGGCTGTGGTTGCCTGCATCTGTCTGAGTCAGCTGCTGGGTAGAGCCTCTCAGAGGACAGTTACACTGGATTCCTGTTTCCAAGAATAACAGAATATCATTAAGTGTCAGGGATTGATGTTGGCCCATGGGATGGGCCTCAGGTTGGACCAGTTATTGGTTGGCCACTCCCTCAGTCTCTGTTCTATCCCCGTCTCTACATTTTTTTGTAGACAGGAGGGCATCTCCTGGAAGAAACAGAGATCTGTGATAAGGGAGGCACACAAGAATCAATAGGGGTAACCTTAGCTGTGATTCACATTATTGGGCATATGGAACCTGAAGAGGCCACCTCCTATAGCCAGGAAGGAACCTCAGTGGAGCAATAGAGACACCAGCCCACCCACAAAACTTTCAACTCCAAATTTATCTTATCTACAGGAAATGGTATTGTCACTTTTATGGATCATCACCTACTTTGGTATTTTGTAAACCCATACTTCCCTCCCCTTCTGGTTGGTTTAATAATGATCTGACATCCAATAGCTGAGACAGGAAAAGAGAGGCAGGATCTCTGGGCAGAGGTAGAATCCTATGGGAAGAATTCAGAGGCTTGAGATTCACCATCGAGACACAGCGGTGGAGGGAACAGGTGCTGGAGGTAATGGGCCACATGGCAGACATGGAATAGAATGGTTGGGTTAATTAAAGTCAGATGGGCTAGCCGGGAGGTGGTCAGCTAAGGCCTAAGCTATAATAAATAATAATAAGTTTTTGTGTCATTATAGTGTGGTAAGGACAACCTCCCTAATCAGGTGACATTTTGAGCTCTGCTTTCTATTCATCAGCTCCTACCATCTTGTTCACATCTAATTACCTCACTGACTCTCCAGCTGCCAATGCTCAGGGGTGGTGCAGGCCACATTTCTTTGATTAAGTGAGATATTAGGCAGATACAGCAACCATATTCTCAGCCTTGACCTGAGTCTTAGTGCCAGATTCTGTGCTTTGTGTGTGTGGTGTGTTTTAATCTTTGCACTGACTCTCCATAAGGGAAGTGCCATTATTACTTCCATTTTACAGCAAGAACATGCAAGCATAGACTCATAGAACTACTTGTCCTAGGTCATAGCCAATTGGTATATTCCAGATAGTGTGACTCCAGAGGCTATGGTTTACAGCTTACCCTACATAGTCTGAAGGTCAGGGAAGAATGAGCTGTTAAAGTATCTAGGGTAAGGAGGTCAAGATAAAGAAGGCAGAAAGTCAAGACCTTAGGAGGCAAAGTTAGGGATGCTCGAGGGACCACGTTGGAGCCGGCGTGGTTGAGGTGGAGTATGCTGGCAAAGCATGTTCCCTTTAAATTCATATATGGATGATTCACCTTAATTAGGGCGCATCATAGAACACAAACATTTTCATGAATATAGATGTGTAAGAATAGAATGAGATTTATGGGCTCCCTTTCTGGGGTGGGTAGACAAGGGTGCCAGGAGCCAAACTGACCTTACTTTATGTTTAGATTCCATTTTAGGGATAGGCTTAGGTTTTGACTTCTCCTCAGCTACAGACCTTGGAGAGATCGGGTGGCCGACGGTCACTGTGCCCTCCCAGAAGAAGAAAACATCTTAGAGCTGCCAGAGATTCGCCGTGGCTGAGTGCCCGGGCTACGTGAAAAATCCCACTTGCTCACTTCTTCCCCTGCCTGTAGAAGGTCCCTGAGAAAAGACAGTTTGGGGGCCTTGAACAAAGTTGGTCTTGGCCTCCTTCCTCGAATCTCCTGTCCCTGTTTCTCTGCCCTTCTCTCCTAGGGTCCCCTGTCGAAACCCCCGCTGGCTGGGGCACAAGGGCATATTTCATCTCCCCAGGAAAGGTCTCTCCCACAACATGTCCTCGGCATCTTCTCTAGCTGTCTTAGAGCTACAATAGAAAAAGGGAAGGAATTGGATTGTTCATCTGGACATACATGGGAGACAAAACCAGTGCAGTTGGGAAGATGGGAAGCACCCTAGCATTGGCTTTGGCTATAGACAGACATATGGACAGCTCTGTATATAGTTTTCTTCTGGAGAACATAGTACAGTGGCCTGCTTCCTGCTCCCTGGGAGGATATAGTGGGGATCAGGTGACTTTCTTTTCCAACTGCTTCAGTCATGTCAGTGAGAAGGAAGCGGTACTCACCAGAAGAGAGGGGGAACCCCTGCTCCTCATTATTAAACCCTGAAATTTCAGATATTAAAGTATATCTGATTGGAAATTCTTAATGGATACATGGTAGCAAGATTTTGTGTAAGCATGCTACATTGTAAAGGTTGTTTTCCCCTTCAAGGAGGCCCTAAATGCCTCCTTGAAACAAAGCAATTTTTCTGAGTTGGATGTCTTACCTAAGCAAGCTATTAAAAACCAAACCGCAGTGCAAAAAAAAAAAAAAAAAAAAAAAAAAAAAAAGGTGCAGGCTCAATTTGTGTGCCAACTCATTGCAAAATTGGCCTTTAGAAACTACAATTAGGAAAGAAGGTGCCCACAGTGGAGCCAAATGGAGGGAAAGCCCAGGAGAGTGAGAGGGTGCCAAGGGGACAGGGAGGCTCCATCCATGGATGCGACCCTCTTGCAAGTGCCTCTTTTCCTCCTTTCCCTATCATCTCAGCCAGGGGCAACTTCTGCCTCTCGGGAACTGCCTCTATTCTTGGTCTCTACACGGACCCTTAGGATGCACATACAGGTCGTTACGACAAAATTCAGCATCCGATGTTAGTACCAGTGGGGTGTTTTAAGGTCAGCTGAAACAGGCTAAATCATGGCGAAGCCTTCCTCATCCGCCGAGAGAGGGTTTATTGAATGTCTAGTTAGTCTGTAGAAGGAATAGAAAAAGCAAACGCAATGAGACAGTTTCTCCCTGTGCTAGCTGTCAAACTAGTTTCAACCACATTCAACCACAGTTCTTGTCACCGCAAAGGAAGAACAGCGGTGGAAATGAAGATTACCTTGGACCACCTTTCTCAGGGTTTCTTTCAAATCCACCAAGTGATTTCATATTGTGGTACTCAGCGTGATCGGTAGAAAAGACCACAACTAATTCCATGTGTTTCCACCTCATGAATAATCCTGTGGTATAACTAAGGGTAGTTGTGAGGAATTCCATTCCCACTTCACTTCTGCATATCTTTGATCTTCAATTTAAAAGTTACAGAGGAAAATGGACTCAATTACTTTGGTCACAAAGGATGGAGGCACTCTACTAGGAAGAGGTGTTGTGTTCTAGTAATAGGGGAGGGTGTAGAGAGTGGGCGTGGTTCATCCAATAGGGGTGGGTGTGGAGAGTGGGCGTGGTTCATTCTCATTTTTAACCTGGTGTCTCTCCTGGCACTGAGACCCACTCTGTGGTTGGCCATGGGTTGGCTTTGAATGCTCAGTTGCTTCTGTCTTGTCCGTGAGAATTTCTTCAGGGAGGTGGGGCAAGTTCCCCAGGTCAGGCTTCACAGTAAAAAATAAAGAAGGGACGTTAGGATTGAAAATAAAAATAGAGTCCGCCAAACAAGCTCTGTATTCCCCAGGACATTGAGGAATATCTCTATCCTACCTCTTTATCACCCAAAGTGTTCTGGTAATTAACAGTTCTCTCTAGTGGCAGGGCCTGGGCATGGAGGGATCTGACTTGCAGCAGACTGCAGTTTCAGTTTCTTGATGCCAATCCCCACACTGTGATAGACTTCAAGCATTCCATTGTGAGGTTGCTGAATGAAACTGGGAAAGGGGATGCGTGCAGTTTGTTCCTGAGAACTGGAGAGGGCGGGAACCAGCTTCCCACCAACGGTTCATCGTTAGCCATGTGCAGACAGGCAGATTTCCTCGATTACTGCCCTTATAGGACTCAAGTAAAAAGTAAAGACACAAGGCAAGCTTTGGGAGCTGGAAAGAGCTGGAGTGCTCTGGACCCAACTGAGAGACAGGGGGAAGATCTCTGCTTCGAGGGACCAGAGATTTAGGAAAAAAGTATCTCATGCTGTGCTTTAGAACATGTGTCCAGAAAGAGGGGGTGCAGTTCTAGTTGCCATTTATTATATTGTAACTGAAAAATAATATTCAAAATTACTTTGTGCTTTTTGATACAAATGTCCCTTTCACATTCTTTAAGAATCCCCTGGGACATTGTTCATTTGGTTTTGTAGCACTGGTGATCGATTGATCGATCGAGCCTATTGGCTTGAAGCATGCAAGGCACATCCTTAGCCTCCTTAAAAAATATCTTGAGGGTATTTCTTCCTAGGAGTCCCTCTCACTTTCAGGAATTCTTTCTTACTTTTCCCTAATGTACCTGCATTCACTTTGAGATCATTATTTGAGAAGGAGAGACTCCAAGATCCATCCATGCCCTACAGAAACAAAATCCAGGGCTGGAGAGATGACTCAGTGTTTAAGAACACCGACTGCTCTTCCAAAGGACTTCAGTTCAAATTCCAGCAACCACACAGTGGCTCACAACCATCTATAATGGGATCTGATGCTCTCTTCTGGTGTGTCTGAAGACAGCTACAGTGTACTTACATGTAATAGAATATTTTTTAATATGTTTATATACTCATCAAAGCCTTGTAGCTCTTATGATCAAAATATATTGTATTATTAAAAAGTCTAAGAAGGTTTTCTGCAATTTTAGCACTTTCATCTTCCCTTTTGCATTTGATCTTCACTAAAAAAATACACACCCTGGTGTCACTCTTCCCACTTTATAGATGACATAATTGAAGCACTGGAGGATTGTGTCAAATACTTCAAACACAAATGGCAAGGAGAAATGGGCCTTTGAGCCAGGATTTCTTCTGGTAAGTTCTCACTCTGCACTGTCCGACAGGCTGGACCCAGGCAATTTCCACATCACCATTTCTTTTGGCACTGCTGTACTTGGATGAAGAGCCTGCCACGTTCCGGCTGGAAACATGGGCTGCTGATGTAACTGATAGCAGAGATGGGTTGTCTGATGGGATAGGATTGTAGAGGCAGATAGAAGCTTGGTTACTAGCTTGGAGGCTTCTTCTCATAGCTGAGAGTAGGACTTAAGACATGGCCCAGATCTGGTCCTGGAAAGGCTTGATGCAGCAATGTAGGGGATTACCAGGACAGAGAAGTGGGAGGGGGTTGATTGGGGTATGGGAGAGGGAAGAGGGCTTATGGGACTTATGGTGAGGGGGGGAACTGGGAAAGGGGAAATCATTTGGAATGTAAACAAAGAATATAGAAAATAAAAAATAAAAAATAAAAAAGACATGGCCCAGAGATAATGGCAACATTCTTTTTAACTAGAGTGTATGGTCTCTTTTTTGCTTTGCGTATATATTTTTCCTTAAACCTGTGATTTTTGTCATTTGAAAGGATTGCAGCAGATTTTTCTTTTCTGTTTTCTTTTCTTTTTTCTTTCTTTTTTTCTTTTTCTTTTTCTTTCTTTTTTCTTTTTCTTTTTCTTTCTTTCTTTCTTTTCTTTTTTTTTTTTTTTAGCAAATTGTGGATTTTATTTGTTTAGTTTATTCCCTTTGACACTTAGCTGTCCCTGAATTTTACAGAAGCAATGGATCTGTGAGGAGTAAGAATAAAGATGGTGTTGAAGATGGAGAGTGAGAAAGGCAAATGCGGACTCCCAGGTACAGCCATAATGATCTGAGCTGTAACAGGAGAATAGAAATCCTATTACAAAGGTTATATGAAAAGACTGGAGAGAAATGAGCAGAGGCTTCAAACATGAGTTCCAACCAAAGAAAGGTCACAAGGACTGAGACTCGGGAATCCCAACGCTTGCTCTGCTATCCATTCAGCTTACAAGAACTCATCGCTCAGATTCATAGAAATTTGATTAATAAATGAATTTAGTGATGGTAAATTATTGACCAAAGCAAGGTTGGGAAATCAGTAATAAATGTGTGCTGACCGGTCACTGTGGGCACCTTCCACAGATACCTTCTTCCTGACTAACTTACACTACTGAGTTATCCTTACACTTGCAGAAATGAAGTTCTCAAATGAAGGATTTTCTGTAACACATGGACCAACCATCCATCCAATCAAACAATCAAACAACAAACAAAAAACCCCAAGGAATGAAACAGTAAATCCAGATGTATGTAGTCCTAATTTATAAACCAGATTATAGTTGAATCTGGTTAACTACAGCATTTCAATGATTCCTTGACACTACAAAGGATTTATAGTTCATATCTTTATCATTTTGTCTGGAATTATACATATATCTCCAGACTATGCTGCTTCTGACACTATATTTGTTGGTTTTTGAACTAGGGACTCACTATGTAGCCCTGGCCACCCTAGAGCTCACAGAAACCTGCCTGCCTCTGCCACCCAAGTGCTGGCATTAGGGGTGTGCTCTACCATACCTGGCCCTCAATACCACTTTTTAAATTTCACTCTTCATCAATCATTATTTCTGCAAAAATAGGAAGCTAAGTACCAAAGAAACATGAATATTTTTCTGCCATCTGGAATTTTTGTGTTTGAATTGTTTTTTATAAAATAGTATTATAGTTCGAAACATCATTTCCTTTATTCACTGTACCTCCTTTCTCACTCCCCTTTCTGCTCCCTCAGACAGAGTCACCATTTTGGATTACAGGCAATGGTAGATCGTATTTGATTTTGGTGTATGTGGTGATTCGTACAACATATCCATGTACATGTATGTTTGCGTGTATGTATGTATGTATGTATGTATGTATGTGAAGGTCAGAGGTTGATTTTGAGTGGTTTCCTATATTGCTCTCCACTGTTTTTTTTTTTTAAATAGACCATATCTCTCACTGAATCAGGTCTCATCAATTTGTCAAGACTAGCTGGCCAGCAAGTTCTGGGATCCTCCTGTCTCTGCTGCCCAGGAACATGCTATCACATTTGGCTTTTGCTTCAGTGCTGGGGATGTAAATTTAAGTCTTACTGCCTGAGCAGAAAGTACTTTACTAACCAAATCATCTTCTCAACACATGTACACATGTGCTGTTTTTTTAACATAAGGAAAAATATGGTTGTATTATGTTTTACACAAAAGGAAAAAGAACAGTTATAAATCAGACCTGGTTTATGTTTGCAATGGGATAGCTGAAGAGATGTTCTGATTTTTTTTTAAAGTTTGATATAAGCTAATCTCTATGTTTGGAAGTATTTTAAACGCTACAAAATACATATAGAAATTTTATTTAAAGGTATACATGGAAAAGGAAAATATATTTATAATTCAATATATGTAATATAAAGAATATCATTTGTTCTTTAAAGACATGGTTTGGGTGCATGGCCGGCCAGGAGAGAGTGATCTCCCAGAAGCGCTTTCACTTCTGAGCATGGAGATGAGATCTCTACCTTCTCTCTGGAGGGGAACAGCTAGGAGCACATGGGGCATAGATCAGTGGAGCAGCTGGGACAGAAGTCTTCCTGCCACCATTGCCATTTGCACCGGGGAGCCAGGCGGCTCCACAGTCTTCTGTGCACAGACCCTGCCAGAAGAGAGTTGGTCTCCCAGGAGTACAGATACAGGACCATAGCAAGTCCCGGATACTCCAACACACTGGAAAAGCAAGAGTCGGATTTAAAATCATATCTCAGGGGGAGGGGGTGATTAGGAAATGGGCGGAGGGAAGAGGACTTATGGAACATATGGTGAGGGGGGAACTGGGAAAGGGGAAAGCCTTTGGAATGTAAACAAAGAATATAAAAAATAAAAAATAAAAAAATCATATCTTATGGTGCTGATAGAGGACTTCAAGAAGGACATAAATAACTCCCTTAAAGAAATACAGGAGAACATCAGTCAACAGGTAAAAGCCCTTAAAAGAGGAAACACAAAAATCCCTTAAAGAATTATAGGAAAACACAAACAATCAAGTGAAGGAACTGAATAAAACCATTCAGGATCTAAAAGTGGAAGTAGAAACAATAAAGAAATCACAAGTGAGATATCTCTGGAGATAGAAAACCTTGGAAAGAATTCAGGAGTCATAGATGCAAGCATCAACAACAGAATACAAGAGATAGAAGAAAGAACCTCAGGTGCTGAAGATACCATAGAAAACATTGACTCAACAGTCAAAGAAAATGCAAAATGCATAAAGCTGGTAACCAAAAACATCCAGGAACTCCAGGACACAATGAGAAGACCAAACCTAAGGACTATAGGTATAGAAAACAGCAAAGATTTCCAACTTAAAGGGAAATCTTCCACAAAAATTATAGAAGAAAACTTCCCTAACCTAAAGAAAGAGATGCCCAAGAACATGCAAGAAGCCTACAGAACTCAAACCAGACTGGACCAGACCAGAAAGTCCTCCCGGCATATAATAATCAAAACACCAAATGCACTAAACAAAGAAAGAATATTAAAAGCAGTAAGGGCCAGGCAATGGTGGCACACGCCTTTAATCCCAGCACTTGGGAGGCAGAGGCAGGCGGATTTCTGAGTTCGAGGCCAGCCTGGTCTACAGAGTGAGTTCTAGGACAGCCAGGGCTATACAGAGAAACCCTGTCTCGGAAAAACAAAAACAAAAACCAAAACCAAAAAAAAAAAAAAAGCAGTAAGGGAAAAGGGGCAAGTAACTTATAAAAATTACTATCAGAATTATACCAGACTCTCACCAGAGATCATGAAAGCTAGAAAAACCCTAGTCGGGTCTCATACAGACCCTAAGAGAACACAAATGCCAGCCCAGACTACTATACCCAGCAAACCTCAATCACTATAGATGGAGAAACCAAGATATTCCATGATAAAACCAAATTTACCCATTATCTTCCCACAAATCCAGCCTACAAAGGATAATAGATGGAAAACGCCAACACAAGGAGGGAAACTACACACTAGAAAAAGCAAGAAAGTAATCTTCCAACAAACCCAAAAGAAGATAACCACACAAACATAAAACATCAATATCAACAATAACAGGAAGCAACAATCACTATTCCTTAATATCTCTTAACATCAATGGACTCAATTCCCCAATAAAAAGACATAGACTAACAGAAATATTTTTCTTGTAAAGCTTCAATTTTATCAAAATATTTTTGTAATCCTCTTTCAATTAATTTAGTATTTTTTATGTCTACCATTTTATCTGCATTATTTTTCATGATAATCTTCAATTTTAACATTTTTCTATATATTTCTTCTATTTTATCAAAAATGTTTTCCATATAAATCTCTGATTTTATCACAAAATGTTTTTAATTCCACCTTCAATTAATTTAGAAAGATTTTTTATGTCTACTATTTTATCTGTATAATTTTCCATGAAATAGTCAATTCTAACGTGTTTTTCTATATATTTCTTGAATTTTATCAGAAATATTTTCCATGTAAATCTTCAGTTTTACCTGAAAATGTTTATAATTCCACTTTCAATCAACTTAGAATTATTTTTATGCCTACCATTTTATCTGTATAATTTTCCATGAAATAGTCAATTTTAACATGTTCTTATATATTTCTTCAATTTTATCAGAAATATTTTACATGTAAATCTTGAACTTTATCAGAAAATGTTTATAATTCCACTTTCAATCAACTTAGGAATACTTTTATGCCTACTCTTATTATATCTATATAAAAATTTTCATGATAAAAAAAGAAGTGGTTTGCATATAACTGGTAAGAACTTGGCATACGGGAATGTAGGACATTGCCAATAACTAATAAATATGAATTCCAATGATACATCAGCCACAATTTCTGAAAGGCTACATAAAAGTGCCAACCAGAAAAATCATAAATATGTTTCGTTCATTGACTATTCCAACTCTTTTGTAAAGGAAAGGAAAAATAAGTTATTACATTATTTAAAAGATACTACCCCATAGATTCCAACATAACTGTTTTCATAAAACATATAGAACAAGACCACTGTAATGCATTTGATTTATTTTTCTTGTTACTGTATTAGTCAGGGTTTGAGATAGTGACTTTCTGATCTCCAGTGCCTGAGATGGAGCAATCCTCTAATGATGGCTTCCCACAAAGCAGCAACTGTAAGTCAC
Source organism: Apodemus agrarius (assembly GCA_964023405.1). Taxonomy (NCBI): domain Eukaryota; kingdom Metazoa; phylum Chordata; class Mammalia; order Rodentia; family Muridae; genus Apodemus; species Apodemus agrarius. Next base: position 24,759,431 of record OZ030011.1, on the reverse strand, counting down.
TACCAACAACATCGAATGTAAAGATTATCTTAAAGAGAAAAGTTAAAAATACCTGCACATTGTTATTTAAGAATGGGCCCTTCTATCCGGGCAGTGGTGGTACACGCCTTTAATCCCAGCACTTGGGAGGCAGAGGCAGGCGGATTTCTGAGTTCGAGGCCAGCCTGGTCTACAGAGTGAGTTCCAGGATAGCCAGGGCTACACAGAGAAACCCTGTCTCGAAAAAAACCAAACCAACCAACCAAACAAACAAAAACAAACAAACAAACAAACAAACAAAAACAGAATGGGGCCCTTCATAAACAAAACAGTTGAAACTTTTAAAACTTTTAATACATTTCATTAGGAGTCTGTATTTGCTGTATATACTCCAAAGGTCAATTTTCATTAAGTCTTCCAAATTTTTACCTTCATTTAAATACATGAGACATTTTTACAGGGCTTTGACACCATTTGTTATGACACACGAGTTTGTTTCCTCTTGTGTGTGTGTTTAGCATAAGTTCTCACTCTGTAGCCCAGGCTAGCTTAAATTCATAAGTCACCTACCTCCCAAGTCCTGGGGCTATCCTTGTGTGCCATCACACATGGACACAAGGAAACTTTTCCATGCAGTGTGCATGTGCACTCGTGGGAAAACAGTCATGTTTGCACACCACTTAGAGTTACCATTTTCCCATACTTTTCCACATCTGTGACTGGAAGGACGTTGACTCTAAGTAGTTCTACATTTTGCATTGATTAACTTTATCCAGGTTTTTAGTTGGTAAATGGAACTAGGCTGGTGAAGGCTTTCCCGCATGTCTCCCTTATGTAAGGTTTTCCTCCAGCGTGGATTCATTGCTACATTTTAAGGTAACCAGCTAGAGTGAAGGCATTGCCACTGCCTCCATATATAAGCTCTCTCTGCAGACTTTATCTCTTTATGAATCTGAAGGTAGCTGGAACCAATGAAGGCTTTCCTACATTGCTTATCCATGTAGTGTCTTTCTCCTCTGTGACTCTTCCTGTATAGACAAAGAACCTACGATAAGTGGAACAAACCGTCCGATACTGGTTGCACTTGTAAGATTTCTTTTCAGAGTGTGTCCTGTCGCGTCTGTGAGAGCAATCCGAAGAAATGAATGCTCTCCCACCTTGCTTACCTATGTGTTTTCTCTCAGTGGGGATCCTCTCGTGTTTTTGAAGGTACTTGGAGTGGATGCGGGTGAGGTGGTTAATTTTGCCGATTGACTTTTACGTATTTATTTCAGTAAGAATCGCTTCCTCTCGGAACATCATTGAGAGTATTTCCAAAGAGGTCTGACGGAGGAGGGAGGACACATGCGCAGTGTCACTGGCACTAATCCCATGGCTCTGGAGCTGGACGGATGGAAAAGGAAGCTATCAGAGGGACGCCAGCATCCCTGGTTTTCAGCTTCATGGTTCACCAATCTGTGAGGTATATTAGCGTTGTCTTCTCACTCCCCAGCCCCATAATGTAATCCCTGTAATGGGATTGCTTCCGTTACAGCCCTACAACACAGAGGGGCGTCTCCTCCCGTCCCAGTAACAAAATGAGTAGTCATGTGATGCTGAACATCTCTAAAACCTACCCTAGTTCTTCCATAAGATCCTGAGAGAATTGATCATGGCCATCCCTAAACTATAGCCTTCATGCAATGCAAATAAAAACAAGTACCTGTTATCGTAGCTCACTAAGCATACTGAGTTATCTGCCACCCAGGGGAAAAAGGCTTATAAAATGAACACAAATGTGTCTATTTTAAACACAAATGTGTTTACTTTATATACACTTATATACAACAAATGTAACTATAAGCAATGCTCAGTTTGTGTTTCAGTGTTTATACAAATGGTGTATGTATCTGTTCTACATATTGTCTTTCATAATCAAGATTTGGATAGCTTTCCATACAGATAGGTCTAGATCTAGTCCATTCCCGTTCACAACAACCATCAGAAAAATCATGCCAGATCATAACTGTGGTGATACCACACGGCTAACCGGAAGTGCTGACAGATAAGGGCAGTCAGCAGAAGTACTTCTGGCAGTGTCACAGCGCTTCCTGAAAGGGGACCTAGCTGGAGCATCAGTGTCCACCATAGCCTGCTTTTGTGTCTATAGATCCAGATTCAAATACATCCTGGAAGCATATTCTGCTACCTCTTTGCTGGGATGAAGACAAAGTGTGGCGGGGGGGGGGAGAGGGAGAGGGAGAAAAGGGAGAAGGAAAGGGAGGAGAGGGAGGAGAGGGAAAGGGAGGAGAGGGAGATGGAGAAGTTTTAGGAACATACGGTGGAAAGTACACAAAATCCCATCATTCAAATGGTTAGTGCAATGTGTGCGTGCATGCATTCGTGTGTGTGTGTGTGTGTGTGTGTGTGTGTGTGTGTGTGTGTGTTCTTAGATGTGGAACTCAGGGCCTCATGAAATCTAGGTAAGTGCTCTCTCTACTAGTGAGATGCATCCCCAGCACCCACTAATTTTTGAATTTATTCATTTTATTTACAGTATCTTTCCTTATATATAGTCGATTGTCTTAAAGTAAAAACTCCATGTAAACATATGAAATTGTTTTGAAGCATGCCAGTTTATTGTAAATGTTCAAGCTCTGTAAATCAGGGGACCCAACGAAGCACAAACAACTAATTATACTTCTCTAGATAGTATTCCTCAAAGCCATTTTACTATTAAGAACTATTGACTTTAGAGTTTAGAAATAAACAAGCTGACTTATCTTTCGATGACAAGGGAATGCACGTTATAATTCAGGGCACATGTAACAGCAATGGCTGCTAAAATCTAAACTATAAGATATTTACTCATGTAACTCAATAGCCACATCATGGATTTTACGTGTATTTTTACTGTTACTACTGATGATGAAAGTTACTACTGATGAAGGATCAGAGAGAGTCATAACCTGGAGCTGAGGTGCATGTATAGATTTCCCGACTTCAAATTCCACATGTCAAAAACCATCAGTAATTAAGGCAGGTTTGCTGAGAGTTGGAATAGAAGGATTTCAGAGACAGTTATCAGTGCCTGAATAGCATCCTGCATCTCCATCTACAAGACCACCCAGAAAGTGCCAAATGACCCACCAAAAGGAGGACTGTCCACCCTTTTACTGGGTGCTGTGAAGGGATACTGCTTACTGGCTTGCTCCTAGTGGCTTGCTCAGTATACTTTCTTATACACCCAGGCAGGACTACCCGCCTGGAGGTATAGCCACACACAGTGGGCCAGGCCCTCGCACACCAATCATTCATGGAGGGAAATGCTCCCGTGCCAATCCGATGGGAGCAATTCCTCAAGTAGTTTCCTTTGTCCGGGGACTCTGTCCAGTTTGTGCCAAGTTAGCAAAAATTAACAGCACAGGATCCTGGACCACACATTCTAGAAGATTCCTTTTCTTTGAAGCATCAAACTAGAGCTTTTTTTGTGCCCTTAAAAGTAAGATAATGCTTAGGGGCGGACACACCAGCCACGGGGAGGGATCACGTAGAGCCTCCGGAGGCTTGTGTTTTTAAAAGTCTGGGTACTGGACATTCCCAATTCTTTTAGCTAACTTGATGGAGGATCTATCAGATTGCTAATAAGAAGTAGGAGAAAAAAAGTAAACAAGAGTGGCCGTGGTAATAGAAATAATCCAAACCATCACTACGAAGAGATTTCATTCCACTCGGGCTTCCGTGTGTAGGGAGGAAGTGGTACATTTATTTGGCCTTTTTATTCCTATTGTTGCCTTCCTCCCAACGTGCCCCAGTGATCACAGAAGTGCCATGCTGTGAGATAATTTAAGCTCGCTCCAACCTACTTTGGGAAGTTCAGAGCAATGGGCCGCAGGGCACAGTTCTAAGCAGCTTTGAAGTCTGGTTGCATTATTTCTATGTAATGCAAATTGACAAGGTCTCTAAATTAGGCAACTAACTAGAAAATGAGGTCTGAAAGCCAGGTTTAGTAGCAGCCGGGATTCTGCCCCAAGGACATTATCTGTGGCCTGGGCTTGGGTCTGGAGTCGTTTTTTTTTCCCCCCCACACAAGGAATCTGGGATTTTAACTAGGAGGGAGAAGATCAAGTAGAGGGGTTAAAATATATCTAGGGGATTGAAATGTGTGAGGAGTTACTAAACAAATATTTGTATGGCTATTTTCATATGTCAAAATGGAGAATGTCTCCTATATCATTCTTCACCTTATCTTGGTCTCTTACTGAACCCAAGGCTCACTGACTCAGCGAGACTGGTGGGCCAGCCGGTTCTGATGCTCCATGGGTCTTCCTGTCTCCAAGTCTCCAGCGCTAAGACGCTAAGATTATGCTAAGATTACGGGCCCTGCTCACCAGGCCCAGCTCTTTATGTAGGTGCTGGGATCTGAACCCAGGTGTTCTTGCTTCCATTGCAAAGACCTTGCTGACCAGGCCATCTCCACAGCCCCCCATGGGAGGGGTGGGGGCACATTTGTTCATTCATTTATCCCTGATGTTTAAGTACCTGACAATGGTAAGGCCTCACTCTAGACACACATAGACACATGACACATAGAGCATCTTATGTGCTGTCTGTTTTGACTCAAATCTCACATGGTCCTCCAGGGTGCTTCTGGGCGGCTGTTCCTGTGTTAATTTACTTAAGAGAAACCCCAAACACATGCCCAACACACACACACACACACACACACACACACACACTTAAGATGATAAGAGGAACATAACAAAAAGTAATGATTTTTGCCTAACCTTGTCTATTATGGAAAAACTTTAAAGGTTTCCTTTAAATATAGCAGGGCCCAAATACAGCTGTTTGTAAGTTGATACTGTCTGTTCCTGCCCTGGCCTCTTGGCTTGACATGGAAAAGCAAGCCTTTCTGTCAATATTTACTTAGCAGAGAAGCCTGGCTAGGGTAGGGCTGGGGAGGGAGGGATGGGAATGGGGAAAGGGAACATTCTGCCCTGAGCTAGAGATGTCTTTGCCATTTCACCAACATCTCAGTGCTTGGATACATGGGTGTGGCTTCATCTGGACACGTAGAGGGCAGTTGCCTTATTTCATCTTTGGCAGATACATTCTTTGGTCTTGACTCATGGCAAGACCCATTTTCATACCATGCCACCAAGGCAGATGGTCTCAAAAAGGACGCCATCTCTAGACTGTCCCTTTCGGTTCAGCAGCCCAGAGCAATCACTTTCAAATGGCTGTACGGATAATGGCTCAGCTTTTGATGTACAAAGGCTGCAAAATTTAGGCCAATGCTGAACATTGCAAATGCCTCAGAAGCAGACCATCCTCTACAGGCAAAAGGAAGCCCAGGACAATGCAAGAATCCAAGGGAAGGGACGCTATGGAGTTAGGGATCAAAGGCGTGAGTGAAGTCTGAGCCTCGTCGCAGCAGCCTCGGCCCTCCGCCCATGGTTTCAGCTTTTCACAGTTCTTTTTTGTCATGGAAATGCAGTTCCTTGAAAGCAGCAGATGAATTAATGAGCTGAAGATACCGCGTTCCGTGGCATCTGTTCTTTTAGCACTGGGACCATCACCCCCTCTATGAGATCGCTGGGGCTGCTCCACAGCCCTCCGTTCCCAGCTTTCATTAGACTTCTAATTTAACACTCAGAGACGGACAGCGGGGGAGTCCGTAATGGGCGCCGTGTGTGGCTCTCCTCCAGCAAAACAAAAGTAACGCCAGGTCAGGCGGGAGAGGCGCGGCTGCTACCGAGAGAGATTTAAATAAAAAGTAAGGGCTTGGGGGTGGGGGCAGGGGGTGGGAGATACTTTGAGAAAGGGCACTTTATTTTTAGAAAAGAAAAGGAATTAGGAGATAATGGTTGCCACAGCAACAGAGCACTGCCTATATTCCATAGGCCCGGCTTTAACAGAATGGATTCCCCGGTGACTTTCGGAGAAAATACAGATGGAAATAAAAAAGGCTGTCCAGGAACAATGTTTCACATTAGTCCAGCGGCCATTTCGCTGCCATTTTCCAGGCTCTTTCCTCCAAGGCCTCGCGTTCACTTAAAAACCCATCTCCACGTTTGGCCGGGGCGTGGGGTGGGGCGGAATCCATGCTAAATGAGAATTTCATTTTGTCTTCCTTCGTCATTCCTAATTGTGCTTTAAGAGAGAAGCAGATCCGGGTGCCTGGCTAGAGTACCTGGAATTCTCTGTTGGAGAAGGGAGAGATGCTGAAGGTGACAGTGACAGGCTTCTGAACTGATCTAGAGGGACCCATGAGCAGGTGTCATTGAACGGCTGGAGAATAGACTAGTCACATTTCTGTGCTCTCTTGGAAGTTTAGCCCTAACGGCATTTTTTTTCTTCTTCTTCTCCTCTTTCTCGTGTGCATGCACATGTGCATTTGTGTGTGCCATGAGTGTGTGCATGCTGGTCTATGTGGGCATGGGTAGAGACGTGGGGTGGGCATGAGGCTGTCTTCTTCAAGCACATCTCCATGTTTGTTTGTTTACTTGAAGCAGCATCTTTCACTGAACCCAGAGCTCAGCTCTTTGGCTAGACTAGCTGGCCTGCAAAAACCTTCACATGTGCCGACCTGACCTCTGTCCCCCAGTACTGTCCTTGCAAAGGTCTGCCTCCTTGCCTGGCTTTCCCATGGGTGCTTGGGATCCAAACTCCGGTCCTCATGCTGGCAAGTATCGACTTAACACACTGGCCTTCTCACCAGCCCCATAAACTTTTATGAGGACTCAGATATTTTATTATAGTAATCGGAAGCATCTTAACGGCTTCTACAGAGAGAGGGGGCAGGGTATTTTAAGAAATTATGTTGTGAGAACCCTGTCAGAAACAGCAGGCCAGCTCCCCACGACCCAGATTGGGGTCTCCAAGCTGGACAGAAACTTTGCATTCTTCCCAGGACTGCCAGGGGAAGATAGATAAGGAAATGGCCTAAACCAAACCAATCACCATGCCTAGGGTGAGACCAGCGAGGGAAGTGACCCGTCAAAAAAGATGATGCCAGGAAATACCACAAATACCTCAAGGTGGGCAGGACGGAGCCAAATGGTAGAGACAGCCTCCCCTTTTGAGTTGACCGATAATTTTAAATGTTGTTTAGGGTAACCAATCACAGTCATCCAACTCAGGTGACCCCTGAACTCCCCGCCAAAATGATCATAAAAGGGGTTTGCTTTGTGAGCTCAGGGTCTCCTCTTGTCTGCGTGCTGAGGGACCCCAGTGTACATTGGAACAATAAACCTCTTGCAGATTGCAGTGATTCCGGTCGCTGGGGCCTTATTGAGTGTGGGGTCTTCCGACGGACTCTTATAATGTCATGATATTGTGGAGGTCCATGTTCAAAATCTGCTGGAGTGCCTGCAGAGAGCAAATTTGCTAGGAAGTTCCACAGATGTGACAGTACTTGATTGCAATTTGATGATTTCCCCTTTACTCCTCTATCCTGTTGTGTTAAGATTCTACCTGTAGTATCATAATCTGCGGGTGGTGATCTACCCCTAAGGCAGCTTCCTCTTCACTTATTTAATTTTTATTTAACTTTATATGTATTGGTATGGGGGTGTCAGATCCCCTGGAACTGGAGTTAGAAACAGCTGTGAGCTGACATGTGGGTGCTGGGAATTGAACCCAGATCCTCTGGAAGAGCAGCCAGTGCTCTTAACTGCTGAGCCATCTTTCCAGCCCCCACAGCCTCCTCTTCATCAGATGGTCCCCCTTCATTAGCTCTATTGGTGGTGTTCTTTTCCTCCAGCCCCACAGCTTTACTGAAGCTGCGGTCAGCTGTTACTTGAAGGAGGCAAAGGGAAAAACATCTTCCTCTACAATAAAATGGAAGATCAGGGGAACACCAAGGGACCAAGGGACTTCTCTTATATATAACACTCTGAGAGCTGTCTGCAGGCCAATGAAGAAGACATGGGATGACATTCCATGGTTCCTTAGCCTGCCAACAGCAGAAGCTGCCATTTGGAGGCAAAGAGAATCACTTGTACATTCATGGAGGTACCCAAAATACTTGAGTGTAACGCCAAGGCAGCCGGAGGTACCACATCATGAGTTATAGGTAAAAACAAAAATCTGAAAGGCAGGATTCCTTTCCGCTCACAAGGTCCCATTATTGATGTTGGGTAGGTATAGTCTGAGGAAATGTTAAGTTTGGTCAAGTGTGGTTTTACCTGTTCTCTCTCCTCTCCTCTCCTCTCCTCTCCTCTCCTCTCCTCTCCTCTCCTCTCCTCTCCTCTCCTCTCCTCTCCTCTCCTCTCCTCTCCTCTCCTCTCCTCTCCTCTCCTCTCCTCTCCTCTCTCTCTCTCTCTCTCTCTCTCTCTCTCTCTCTCTCTCTCTCCTCCCTCTGCCCCTCCATCTCTCCCTCCCTTCTTCCAAAGCCATGTCCTAAAACAAACCTGTTGGCTCAAGTTATTAATCCTACTTATTCTGGTGGCAGAGGCAGAAATAATAACAAATCCAAGGCCAACCCAGGCAACGGAGTTAATTTAAGGCCAACCTATGCAATTTAATGAACTCTTATCTTAATTGTTTTTAGGGGCTAGAAATACTGCTTAGTGGTGAAGCGCTTGCCTCATGAGTGTAAGATCTTAGATTCAATCCCCAGAACTACGACAATGAAGGGAGAGAAAAAGGAGGGGGGGTGGAGAGAGAGAGAGAGAGAGAGAGAGAGAGAGAGAGAGAGAGAGAGATGGAGACACAGAGAATATGTAAACTGTGCCTTCCAGACTCAATCCACTTAGCTTGAGGAAGCTAGGAGGAGAAAATAAACCCTGAGATCCAGAGCTTTGCAGGTCATTGGAAGTTCAGCCCTCTGAATTGTTATGGGGAAGCATGTTGTATCAGTTGCTGCCACTGCATAGCTGCTTGGTGATGAGGTAACCTCAAGGTAGCCCTGGGCTTGCAACTGGCATTGGGTACCAGACTCCTTGGTAGTATGTCCTCTCCTCCTGTCCCTTTATTCCCCTCCCATTTCTTCTCTAGACACTGCCTTCATAGGTGTGTGTGTGTGTGTGTGTGTGTGTGTGTGTGTGTGTGTGTTGGGGACATGATAAGTACTGCCCATGCATCGATGGGATTCTGAGGGTCGCCACCCTGAGTGACAACACTGATGGCTGTCCCTGGACCAGCTCTCATGATAGAAGCGCCCACAGCTCTCTTGGGAGAGCAGAGGATGCTAAAATGGGTTTACCTGATGGTCCCAGAAGTCACAGACATGGGGACGTTAGGGAGCGGCCTAGGGCAGACTGACATCCAGCCTCCTGTCAGCCCTCAGGTTTGAACAGGGACTTAAGAAGGAGGGAAAGGAGACGATCTGTGGAGGAGCCCTGGATCAGTTGGGGGGTCATTCTCAGAAGAGAAGAGAGACTCAAGGCAGGGGAGCCAGGAATCCCTAGGTGCTGTCTTCTTGATTCAACCTTGAAGACATTTCCCCTGCACAGTAGGACATTTCCACTTGAAAGTGCTGAGCCTAGGAAAAGCTTGAGGCCCTAGGGTGTTGCTGAGACAAAGTCAGATGATACAGTTTGCTGACACAGCCTTTGAGTTCTGCCTTCACCTGTCATGTTTCCTGTGGCATAATGAATGGGGTGCATGGGAAAAAAACTTCTCTGAATAAAGTCCCAGGGGACACAGAGGAACCAGGCAAGTTTCACTTTGCGTTGCAGGAGATGAGACCTTGGCTGTCCACACCTTGAAAGTCCTAACCCTCAGTGCTTCAGAATGTGACCTCATCTCGGAAAGGGTTGCAGTAGTTGTAATTAATGAAGACGAGTTCCAGTGGGGGAGGGTGGGCCTTTAATTCCATGGGCCTGGCATCTTGATTGTCTCAGTCTATTCTCTGTTTCTATAACACTTTACTGAAGATTTGGTGATTTGTGGAAAAAAAATGTTTTGGCTTATGGTTCTGGCATCTGGAACATCTAAGAGTGTGGGGGCTGCGCGTGATCAGCATCTGGTGAGAACCTTCTTGCTGCAGTCTGCCATGGCAGAAGGTATCACGTGACCAGACAGAGCAAAAAGGCCTGTCTTCTTATGCACCTGCCAATACTTCACTTCTAGATCTCATCCAGTTCTGATTACCTCTGAGGATCTCTACCTCCAAATGCCACTACCTTAAGACTTAGGGCATTTAGTTTTTAAATTTAAAACTTTAAAATTTTTAGAGATCTTCTGTCTTGGGTCTCTAGGTATAGATATGTATCTAATCTAAGCAAAAATGTAGTCATTGTGATATTCTCGTTCTACATATTTATGATACATACGACATTGTGTATGCATATTCTCTTATTATAGATAAGACAAGAAAATATGAAAGACAAAAAGAAAATACACTTTACTCATACTCCCACTGAGTAGATGTTTTTTTAAAGGTTTCTAGTGCTTTTTATTTCATTGATTTTAAATTTATATGAGTGTTTATCCTTTATCTGTATGTGTACTGCATGTGTGCCGTGCCTGTGGAGACCAGATGAGGGCTGTTGGATGCCCTGGAATTAGGGTCGCACAGATGGTTGTGAGTCATCTGTCATGGCTACTGGGAACTAAACTTAGGTCCTCTGCAGGCGCTGTCTTAACTGCTGAGCCATCTCTTCAGCCCCTAAAACTGTCGTTTTTATTCTGGCATAAGTATTTTTGACATGAATGAAATGACACTGTGCGTATTTTAAACGGGATCTTTATTGCAGTGATACATTGTGAAGGGCTTTCCATGCAATCCTGTTCTCCACTTTCCTTTCTGAGCAGCTGATGGGCATCCCTTTCCATGGGTGGAGATTATTCTCCCCGGCAGCCTGCCTCACAAGTCTGCATCATTAGTACAAAGTCAGTGAGATGGCGACACTCTAGGATAGTCTACACACAGAACCTGTTGGATTTTAGTTCAAAACACACACACACACACACACACACACACACTTGTAAAATCAGCAGTCTTTTTACAGAGAATAAAACCTCTCTCTCTCTCTCTCTCTCTCTCTCTCTCTCTCTCTCTCTCTCTCTCTCTGTGTGTGTGTGTGTGTGTGTGTGTGTGTGTGACTGTAGGCTAGAGGTAAAAATACATTGAATGTCTTCCTCTATCATTGAAACAGGATCTCTCACTAAACCTAGTACTCACTTCTTGCCTACACTGGCTGACCAGGAGGGTCCCAGAGTCCTCCAGTCTCTACCTCCCCGGCACTGGGATTATAGGCATGTACCACCGTGCTTGGATTTTTACAGGAGTGCTGGAAATCCAAACTCAGTCTTCGTGCTTGCCCATCAAATGTTTTGCCTACACCGGGCCAGCCCCTTGGTCTTTTCATTTTTTTTCAAAGAATGTACTGTAAGATTGTGTGCTGAATACACCTGTCTATTGGTGACTGCAGGAGCACCCAGTACATCCCATGCTCATAGGAAGAACCCATCAGCCCGCCTGTGGCACCACTCTGTCATCTAGACATATGGAGGAAAAGGAGTTCGATTCAGATAGGCCGGTGAAAGGAGCTCTTAGCCTTCCTGTGGCTGATTTGGCATTGCGATTGAAGAATTTGGTCGTTTCCTACTTGATTTTATATTGAGAACAGGAAACCTTCAAAGTGTTTGTTACTAAGTCCTAAAACTAAGGATAATGGGCCACTCTACCCAGAGACTGGTTTAGGGTGTATGTGCAATAAGGCCAACTGTGTCCTTAAAATGGATGTTAAGGGGAAACTCCTATTATCATTTGCCTGTGCGTAACTGAGTGTGCATATGAGTAAAACCAGATGCATCATGGGAAATTATATGCCTTAGTGAACAAAGGCTTACATAACTGAAGCTTACCAATCAAAACAGAAAGCCAACCGCATTCTGCTGCAGAACCAAGTCCTCCTCCTCCTAGACCCACAGAAGGAGTGATGAACAGAGGTTCTTGTTAATAAGCCATCCGCAAGTAAGCAGCACGCACAGATTTTAATTCAAGATCATCTTTAACTGCTGCTCCCACCTGTTGGAAATATGGTGCATAAGATTTACGGAGGGACAACTGTGATGAATCTGGGCAGATCCCACAAAAGCGTCCCTGGTACTTTGGGCCTGGAGACTCTCTCCACAACATCAGGGGAAGAAACCTGCCTCCTTCTCCCAGAGGTCTCCCAGGAAGCTGATAGCTGGGTTCCTTGTTTAAGAACCTTCTAGAATCGATGCCATGTCATTCCTCTGCCTTCCCTTCCCACTGCCTCATTCTTGATCCACCTTTAGGCAAACCTCTTTTAAAATTTGACCGGATCTTTATTAACAGCCTTCTTGATAAGATTTCAGGATGTTGAGGGGCCAACTCTAGCCCTACTAGGAACATTTAGAGAGTTGAATGAAAAGGACAATGTAAGAAAATATCAAGAAGAAGGTTATTAAGATAAAATTCCTCCGCCCTACATTCCGTGGCTCACAGCATGCTGTGGGTGTGCCTCCCCCCCTGGAGAACATTTGCCCTTTTCATGGGAGGTCACAGTGCTAACTATATTATCACTTGAAACCTATTCTATTCCATGCCTAAAATAAATTTAGAACAGTTATCAACGTGATCTTACATTTGGATAATTATTGCCTAGCAAATTATATTATCTACCAGCTTTACTGATTTGAATTTGTGATAAAATTTAACACAAGTTCTTAGTGGTTAAAATGTCTCATAAGGAAGCTGAGTAAAAACCTATTTGATTCAACAAAATTCAGCTGGCCAGGGCTGGAGCCAGTAGTTAAGTGCACTGGTTGCTCTTACAAAGGACCTGGATAAAATTCCCAGCAGCCACGGAGTGGATCACAACTATCTGTAACTCCAGCTCTAGGGGATCCAACACCCTCTTCTGGCTTCTGCAGTCACTGCACGCATATGGTGCATAGACATACATGCAGACAAAGTACCCATACACATAAAATTAAAAAAATATTTTACAAATATTCTACTGCCACCAACTCTATACAGGAATTTGGGCCAGAACTGCTGGGAGCCACCAAGAGGATGATACTGATACTATCTATATCTTAAACAGCATAAAGCTCATTTTACTAGGGAGATTGAGAAAAGTCAATTAAAACCATTAAGTGAGCTTGGCGGTGGTGGCACAAGCCTTTAATCCCAGCACTCGGGAGCCAGAGGCAGGCAGATCTCTGAGTTCGACGCCAGCCTGATCTACAGAGTGAATTCCAGAACAGCTAGAGCTACACAGAGAAAGCCTGTCTCTAAAAGGGGGTGGGAGGTGGGGAGTGGAACAACACACACACACACACACACACACACACACACACACAAAAAAAAACCCTATTAAATGATAACACATGAAGTTTGAGGAGAAAGTAATGAAATACTTTTGAAAGAAAATACAGAAGGCATGACCATTTGTCTATTTCTGCAGTCAGGGCAACAGCCACCTAACTTCTAGAATAGCTCCTGGGAGGGCATCTCTGAAGGTTTTCTCCCATTTTTGTCTTCCTTCTGTAGCAGCCAGATGAGAGAGGTGATATATCAGAAGGGAAGACTCATGAAAGTTGCATCCAGCCCCCTCCCCCACTCCCAAGCATTCTAAGTTTGGACTAGGACAAGGCTAGACCATCTAGGGTGAACTCTTCTGCCTCCTTAGTTTTGCTCTTGCCCCAAATGTCTTGACGGAATGGCAAGAACATTGGGCGTGGCTCTTGGAGTCAGGCTAACCTGGTCTCTCACACCATCAGCTGCACAGTCTTAGACAAAGAGCTGAACACCTCTTTGTGAGAACACCGCAAGCCCTGCCTCTGTCAGAATGAACTCTCCCCTCCGCTGGCTGCCATTTGTGTTACCCAAGTGTTTGTGTCTTACCACGCATGGTCGGCACCAGCCTGTCTTTCTTCTCTAGCGGCAGAGAGCATGACTGCGTTGTACCCGTGTGTCCAAGACAGAGCAGAGCCTGGTGCTTGGTGGCTGTGTTAGAAGACACAGATGGCATGCTGCAGCAGCTGTCACACTAGCCAGATGACACTGTCCCTGGGTCCCCAGGAAATGACATGGCTGCTCATGGTATAAGACCACACTGTAGACAGAGGCTGAAGTGATAGGGAGATATGGAAGCAGAGCTAGCTTCTAATCTTAGTCCCATCATCCACAGAGATGCTTTGTGTCTGCTGACCTTTAACTCACCTAGGATAAGAGTCTCAGGGCTAGCTTCTGTCTGGTCCCTTCAGTGTCAATCTACCTGAATACATGGGGTTATAGTAAACAAAAGATTCACTGTTTATCGCCCTCCTCTATCAGTGGGATGGCTCTCAATGTATATTAGCAGAGGTACACGGCAGCTGAGTTTGTGTTGAACTCTGTCCTACTTTAGAGTTCATGAGCTTGTTCTGTGAATGGTAGAAGCTATCCTCCGTATCCCCATCCATGCCCATACAGTATCCCCCTCACATTGTGACATCTAATCTCTCTGTAGTGGATTGAAAGATGGGTCCATATTCCGACCTAGAACCTGTAAACGAGGCCTTATTTGGAAAAATGGGTATAGTTAAAGTCCTTGAGATGAGATGATCCTAGATTATCCGAGTATTCCCTAGATCCAATGACAGGAGCCTTCATAGCGGAAAAGAAGGGGAGGACAGACAGGAGAGGGTGGCATGGACCCAGGGACAGAAATTGGAATGGTGCAGCTGCACACAAAAGCACAAGAGAGAAAATGGTCTCCAGAGCCGGCGGAGGTAGCATAGTCCTGCCAGTGCCTTGCCTGCACTTCTGGCCTCCAGGGTGGGAGAATACAGTGCTGTAATAATGTAATAATAATAATAATAATAATAATAATAATAATAATAATAATTTATTGTCATCATTGTTGTTGTTACTAATTTATTCTCTCATATATTACATCCTGATCTCAATTTCTCTAGCTCCTCTCCTCTTCTCTCCCCTCCTCCGTCCACACCTCTTCCATTTATTTCCCTTCAGCACAGAGCAGGCCTCCCAGGGATATCAGCCAAACATGGCATATCAAGTTGCAATAAGACGAGGCACCTCCCCTCATAAGAGAGCTTGATAAGGCATCCCGGCAGGAGGACGAGGGTTCCAAAAGCAGAGACAGCCCCTGGTCTCTAAGTTAGGGGCCCACAAAAACAAAAACAAAAACAAAAACAAAAACAACCAAAAAAACCCCCACCAAGCTAGGTTAGACCCATGCAGGCTTCCTGATCATCGGTTCAGTCTCAGTGAGCCCCTATGAGTTCAAATTTGTGGATTCTGTGGGGTTTCTGTGGTGTCCTTGACCCTTTCAGCCCCCACAATCCTTCCTGTCCTTCTTTCGCAGGATTCACTGATTTACGTTTGGCTGTGGGTCTCTCCGTCTGTTTCCACCAGTTGCTGGATGAAGCCTTTCCGATGGTGGCCACACCAGGCTCCTGTCTGCGAGAACAGCAGAATATCAATCATTTCTTTAGCCCCCTCCAAGGGGGCATATTTGGTTCTATCATAGGACTCTGGGCCATCCAGCCTCTGTTTTCTGGTCCTCTAGGCGGTGTTAGAGGTGGCCTCTTTCTCATGGCATGGGTCTCAAACTAGACCCGTGATTGGTTGGCTGCTCACAAAACTTCTGTGCCACTTTTAGCCCGGCACATCATGCTGGCCAGACAAATTGTAGATTGAAGATTTTGTGGCTGAATTGGGGTCCTAATTCCTTCACGGGAAGTCTTGTCTTCCAGTTTTAAGAGATGGCCAGTTCAGGCTCCTGATACCCCATTACCAGGAGTCTTACTTAGGGTTACCCTAATAGATTCCTGGGAGTTTCCAGTGCATTAGGTTTCTACTTTATCCAGAATTTCCCGCCCCCTAATTCCCTATCCTTTACAGTTAATGTCCACTTATATGTGAGCACATGACATTTTTGTGTTTCTGGGTCTGGGTCACCTCACTTAGGGCATCTTTTTTTCTATTTTCATTCACTTGCCTAAAAATATCATGGCTTCCTTGGCTTTAATCCATTGTGTAAATGTACATTTTCTTTATGTATTCTTCAACTGAGGAACATCTAGGTTGTTTCCAGTTTCTCACTATTAAGAATAAAGCTGCTATCAATATAGTTGAGCAAGTGTCTTTGTGGTAGATTGGAACATCTTTTAGGTAAACACCCTGGAGTGGTATAGCTGAGTCTTGAGGTAGATCAATCTCCAATTTTCTGAGAAACAGCCATATTGATTTCCAAAGTGGTTGTACAAGTTTTTTACTCCCACCAGCCATGGAGGAGTGTTCTGGATAAAGCCTTTCCGATGGTGGCCACACCAGGTTCCTGTCTACAAGAACAGCAGAATATCACCAAGAATCATTTCTTTAGCTCCCTCCAAGGGGGCATATTTGGTTCTATCATAGGTCTCTGGGCCATCCAACCTCTGTTTTCTGGTCCTCTAGGCAGTGTTAGAGGTGGCCTCTTTCTCATGGCGTGGGTCTCAAGCTAGATTCACTTTACATGGTCATCAGCATAAACTGTCAATAGTGTTTGTCATTGTAGGTATTCTGATAGGTGTAAGGTGGAATCTCAGGTTCATTTTGATTTGGATTTCCCTGATGGCTAAGGATATTGAACATGTCTTTAAGTGCTTCTTGGTCATTTGAGATTCCTCTGTTGAGAATTCTCAGTTTAGATCTGTACCTTTTTATTTTTAAATTAGATTATTTGGTTTGTTGACATCTAGTTTCTTGAATTCTTTATGTATTTTGGAAATTAGCCCCCTATCAGATGTGGAACTGGTGAAAATCTTTTCCCATTCCGTAGGCAGCTTTTTTGTCCCATTGACAGCCTTTGGCCTTACAGAAGCTTTTCAGTTTCAGTTTTAGTTTCCCATTTATTGATTGTTGATCTTAGTGCCTTAGGAAGCTGTCTCCTGTGCCGATGTGTTCAAACTCCGCCACTTTCTCTTCAATCGGAGTTAGCACATCGGTTTTATGCTGAGGCCTGTGATCCACTTGGACTTGAGCAGGGTGACAAATATGGATGTTTGCATTCGTCCACATGTCGACATCCAGTTAAACCATCACCTTTTCTTGAAGATGCTTTCTCTTTCCTGTTGCTTGATTCTGCCTTCTTTATTAAAAATGAGGTGTCCATAGGTGTATGACAGTTCTGTTGCCTTAAACGACCAAGTTTGCAGCTATTTAGCTATGGCAAATTCAGGAAATGAATACCCTTTGCAGGGCTCAGTTTTCTTATCTTTGAAACATGAATAGCAATTTCCCAACATGTGTTACACGGATTTAATTATAAACTATGGGAAAATTGCCCATATCAGCTCCCAGTAAATGGTAAGTACCAGAGTCTTACCCTGTGCTCTTGCTGTGTATAGATGGTCATTTGAAGACCTGCAATTGGAAATGTCTGTGTGGTGTCTCCATGGCAACCTAGATTGTCCTCTTAGAATTAAGAGGGGAGAGAAGCACTTGAAGGAGGACCACAGAGTGAAAGGTCTTAGTCAGGGTTCCTTTTCCTGCCCAAACATCATGACCAAGAAGCAAGTTGGGAAGGAAAGGGTTTATTCAGCTTACACTTCCAAATTGCTGTTCAACACCAAAGGAAGTCAGGACTGGAACTCAAGCAGGTCAGGAAGCAGGAGCTGATGCAGAGGCCATGGAGGGATGTTTCTTACTGGCTTGCTTCCCCTGGCTTGCTCATCTTGCTTTCTTTTTTCTTTTCTTTTTTGTTTTGTTTTGTTTTTCAAGACAGGGTTTCTCTGTGTAGTTCCAGCTGTCCTGGAATTCACTCTGTAGACCAGGCTGGCCTCGAACTCAGAAATCTGCCTGCCTCTGCCTCCCAAGTGCTGGGATTAAAGGCGTGTGCCACCACCGCCCGGCTCATCTTGCTTTCTTATAGAACCCAAGACTACCAGCCCAGGGATGGCACCACCCACGGGGGGCCCTCCCTCCTTGATCACTAATTGAGAAAATGTCTTACAGCTGGATCTCATGGAGGCATTTCCTCAACTGAAGCTCTTTTCTCTGTGATAACTTCAGCCTGTGTCAAGTTGACATACAAAACCAGCCAGTACAGTCACCTCAGAGACAATAGCTTTCTTAGACAAGTGGCACACACTATGATGATTGATTGTGGTAACATTCTTAAAGAAGGCCATGACACAGTGGGCATGAGAGGATGTTTGATGGACAGTGAGCACGTGAGTCTCATCAGTCACATAAAGCTGGGGCTTGGATGCATGAATCTGTAACCACAGTGCTGGGGGATGGGACAGAAAGAGGCTGGTCCTGGCACTTTGGTGGCCAGCCAGAATAGTTGAAATGGCAGGCTTCAGGCTTGGCGAGAGACTCTGCCTCAAAGGATGAGATGGAGAGAGAAGTAGAGGAAGGCGTCCACTTGTACATGTACGTGGGTAAGCACAAGTGCGTGCATGCATGCACACACAGAGACATATGTATAGATATTCATATAACACACACACAGATGGAGGGAAGGGAGAGACGGAGACAGAGAGGGATAATACGGAACAGGTCTAGGCAGCCAAAAGAATATAGAAAAAGAAAATTGAATGGGAAGATGTTGCCCACATCCATTATACATCCAAAGAGAAAAATCTCAGCCTAATTATCGTCTGGCTTCCTATCTCTAGTTTAACTATCCTACCATTTGGAAATAGGTTAACTTGATGTCATTGATATGCCAGGTCACATTGCCTTAATCAGACTTTTTTTTGTGACAAAATATCTGAGAGACTAAACAAAGGAGGAGGGGTTTGTTTTAGTTCATGGTTTCTGAGCTTTTAGTCAGTGGTCGGGTGGCTCTGTGCCTTGACCCATCAACATCACGGCAGTAGTATGTGTTGAGTTCATCTCGTGGTAAGCAGGAGGCAGAGAGCGTGGAAGAGGCTGGTGACAAGGTACCTTCCAAGACACAGCCGCAGTGGTCTACTTCCTCCTACTCATCACACCTCTGAAATTTCCACGTGCCATCAGATCTGGATCGAGTCTCCACCCCATGAGCTTATAGGGGCATTTCATAGTCAAGTCTGCTTCCTCTGTTTCCTTGTTTTGGGAGGATACTTCAGAGTTTCCTGTATAGGAAAATAAACTCACTATGAGGGGTTTGACCCTGTCTTTGACAATTTTACGATTAATACAAAGTATGGCATCTATTTAAGTTTTGTCTTTCCCAGTTCAACCTGGGAGAGATTAATGGAGCCAGTGAAAGTGCCCTAGATCTTCCTAATGGCCACTGTGCCACTGATGCATGTCTTATCGTGTGTCCCTCAGGACTTAGTCAGGCATGGCATTAACAAGGTCTGCAAGCCTCTTACACAAAGGCAACATGGATGACACCACTGAGACATATCTGACTCATCCCCTCTCCCGGATTCCCACAAATCTACCTTTTATCATCCCTGAAAAACAAGCTTTATCAAGAACATTTAATTATACTTTTTTTTTGTCTTCAATACCCTTGGTGATTCTGTATTCTGAGATGGAAATTGGACATGCATGGGTGAGTACGTCAGAACAAGGGCACAGAATAGTCAATGGTGAAAGTAATTTTTGAAATTCAGAATGCATGACCATCATGTAGTACTTGAGTGAAAAACATCAGAGACTTTCATTGTGGGGTGAGCTGTTCCCCAGCTGAGGAACTGATGGATTTGAGTCTTTTGTGACAGTAATTCTTACTTTCCTGCCCTGGCTATCAAGAAGCTCATTGTCATTCTATTATTCAACCATAGTAACTGTATATTCTCTTTTATTTCTTTGGTTCCTAATTGCCCATGTGTTCACTGGATATTATACTCCAGGTTCAGTGGCTGTCTACGCATCACAGGTGCTGGTTGGTTCTGTCTCCTATGATTTTCTTCTTTTCCCTTAATAGCAGAAAGACTGTGGAGGAACAGTGTGACTTTGTGAGTTTGGGCCAAGGACGTGTAAATTTTTGTCCAGGATTTCTGAGAGTTGCTTAATTGAGCTGCTGACCCATGTACTGGAGGGTGACCCTGCTCTTCCCTCTCTTCCTCCTACCTATTGGCTAGAGGATGGCACGGGTGGCATTCTGGCACGTGGCAGTTACCTCAAACCGTGAAGTTTCCAAAATATAGAAGAAAAAGATGAGATCTCTGGAAAGAGCTCCTAATCAGCTGTGAGCTGCATAGCTGGAGGTTTCTCTTAGGTTAGTCAGAAATAAATGTTTATATTTTTTGAAGTTGCTGTTATTTTTGGATTTCTAGTAAATTTGCTACACTATCTTTTTGCAGTTCTGTTCCAGGCTCTTCGAAATGAATTTCTCATGTATTGCATATTTTTAGACAGACTCTCCTCAAAATAACTTCTGGATTTAGCCAAAATCTGTTTCAACATTCTGTGTGATTTGGTAATCAGAAAAACACTCAGCTTGACCTATGAGAACAATTCCTTTGCCTTAGGATGGCTTGGGTTCTTTCTGGAAGTGGTTAGAGAACAAATAGACAAACAACAATAACAGAAAGCAAACTAGAACTGTACTATTGGGGGGGGAGACTCCATCATGTTAATGAAACTATTAAAAATGTGAAATTAGCACAGCACTTGTGTGTAAAAGAAACTGACTAATAATGAATATTCATTATACCACCTTGTAAGATTTTTTTTCATATCATTCACCTGCAGAGAAAAATCACTTTTTCATAGATTAAACCAAGATAAATACCATCCCACTCTCTGTCACAGTGTCATAAATCCAGTATCAGGGAACTAATGGGGTTTAATGAAGTCCAAATTGAGTGTCACAGTACTTTGGAAGGAGTCGATCTTCCCTCTCCACCCTGGGTCTTTCTACTTGTCTTCAAAGGAAACATTAACGAGAAGCAATAAATCTCAGTGTGGTCTTGATTAAATTTCATGAATTAAACAGAGGTACTTTTGAAAAATGGTAAATTCAATCAGCAGAATAGATATTTTTCTTTCTTTGCCAAATTAAGGGACAAATGTCTCACCCAGTCTCAGCATAGATAATAACATTCTGAGTCTTTATGGAAGTTGAGTACACAGCGCTTAAATACCTTTGAACGTGAGTTGTGTAACTCCTGCCTTTGAAAACGAGATCCAGTCCTTCCTTCCCAATATCCAGCCATATGAACTCATGGTGACTTGAGCATCACTGATGGATAATTGTGACCCAGAGTATAAAATGGCAGAATGTAACTGTTCAAAATCCAGATTCTCTGTTTTAAACGAGAAGCACCAGCCTGGAAACATTTTCTCCTTGTCATGGTAGGTTTTTCCAGTGTCTTGGCAATAAGGAGTGGCATTTTAAATGACCTACATTTGTGTGGAGAGCCGTGTGGCCCAGCCCAGTGGGATTAGTGAGGGGGAAGATATTCCAGGATGCTGACTGCCCATCAGGACAAGCAGGTTCCTGTTCCAACTTGGCCTCTCTGGCCCACCATCTGCACAAATGCCGATTCATCAGGCAGGTGTCCTTCCTTCTGCTGGAAAGGACATTTGTTCCCCGTAATTTGCCACTTTTCCAAGTGGTTAAGGGAAATTAGACTTGTTGCAGCCTGCCAGAAGCGAGCAAGATTGGGAACGAGGTCTGTGAGTCAACGCCAATCCTTACCCATGCCCACGCCTTTCACAGGGTTACGTCTCAAACGATGAACGTTTCCCAGATGACTCGGAGTGGCATGCCATGGAATTCTGGGCACAAACTTAACTGGAACAGCACATCCTGTCATTCCCCCAAATTTCAGGCTGTGCATTTTGAATTTTGGTTCAGAGACCATTGTCACTGTACTCAAGACTGAAAAAGTGTAGTGCTCAGGGAATGTATCTTAGAAGTATGTCCAAGCACTGTAACTTAGACACTGGGAAGCTGTAGGGTAAAGTGCCCACATATTTCCAAGGATGGCTGATGTCTCAGGGTACCTTATCTTCCCCAGGTCCCTTTTGCTCCTCTTATTGGCCTACTCATGGACCATTGGTCCTTTCTTCAGTTGTAGTCTTTCCGGTTGTTTACTGGTGCTGTGATTTCTCCTAGCCCAGACCAAAGCCCAACTCATGAACCAGAGTGTAAGCTGGCATAGAGCGTTTGCTGATTGCATCAAGAAGCATTCATTTGTTCATGAAGTATTCATAAGTCTTAGAGCAAGGCCCTGTTCTTGGTGCTAGTGAAGAAGTAACGAAGAAGAAAAGTGCAATAACTCAGGATCAGGCGCTTCCACAAGAAGGGTAGGTGGGAAGTATAAGATAACAAACAAGCAAGAACGCAATATGATTTCTGAAAGCATTAAGTGTTGTTGTATTAGGTACTTTCCTCATTGATGTGGGAAAACATCTCACAAAAGTAAGAAAGATGAAAGAAATTAGTTTGGCTTCCAGTTTTAGGGGTTACAGTCCTCCTTAGTGGGGAAACCACAATAATGAAAGCATCCAGTGTCTGGAAACATTGTGTCTTCAGTAAAAACACAGAGAGATGGATGCCCAGAGCTTCTCTTTCCCCATTTATATCTAAGACCTCATCCCATAGGCCCTTTTTTCCCTTTATTCCATCTAGGCCCACCCTATAATACAGTGCAACCCTGTGGTACAGTGTCATCCTAGGAAACACTATCGCCCTATGCTACAGTACCACCCTGTGATACAATGTCACCCTATGCTACAGTATCATCCTATTATACAGTACAACCCTGTGATACAGTGCCACTATGTGATACAGTGTCACCCACTATGGTACAGTGCCATCCTATGATAAGGTCATATTATTGAAACCTAAACATGCAAAGTGAATCTTCATGTATTGGTTAATTCTCTTGGAAACATTCACACAGACACCCAGAGATGGCTTTCCTAATCTCCTAGATGCATCTCAGTCCAAACTAGTTGATAACAGAGATTAGAGATTGAGAACATGATCCCTGATTTGTAGTTCCTTCCTTTTTATCTAGATGGAAGAAACCATATTACAAATAGATAAATCATAGCCATTCTCCTACTGAAAGAATTGTATTAACTAATTGAGACACTGACTTAACACAACCAACCTGTAGTTGTCACAATAGACAAGTCGCTAGGAATTAGTCCCTAGGTGGCAGGTAGATAATTACTGGGATGTAGCATCAGGATCCGTGGCGATATGGATTCTATGCACACTTGTTTGTGTGTGGCTTACTTCTGTTTACTGTGTGTTAAGAATCACTATGCCAGCAAGGCTAGAAGCTCAAGGCCATAGATAATCTGGAAGGCTTGCAGGTGTGTGGCTTCTGAGGTTGTTTTTCTAGATCAAGTAGACTGATATTTTAGTGTGCACTGAAATCCTTTGGTAGCTCCGTAGCATTGTTGAAGCCTCCCCCCTCCCCCCAGGAAAGCTAATGCTGTTACTGTGAGCCCTGAACACTCTCTCCTCAGCCCTCTTTCATTTCTCTCTCCATTATAATTCAATTTTGATAAAGCAAGTTTCCCTGGGAACCCAATTATCTCTTTGCAGCATGCGAGCCTGTATAAATATACAATTCAGGAGCTGCTGCACCAGAGGAACGCAGAACACCGGATGGTGACCCAGAATGTTTTTGTGTGGGTGGATAGTCGAGTGTCAGACAGGCTATGGGGGGGAAAGGGGCTGATGTGTGAGCAGATTACAAATATGCACCTCTTCCCTCAGGTGGTTGGGATGGGAAAAGCTACCCCAGCAAAGACATTGGCTTGAATGTAGAAGATTGGGGGAGGGGGTGGCGTAAATGTGAATTATATGGGATACAGAGTGACTGGCATGACTGGATGGCATTTTCTGGAGAAATGACTCAAATGTGTGGCAGATGCTGTGCTGGGCACTGGCTGTGAAGAACAGGGGTAACTTGGGAAGGAAGGCCGCAGCCAGAACAGGGCCTGGAAGGTTTGTGTATCCTTGTGTTTGAGTGTCTAAAGATGGTACAGCGTTCACTGTGGTCCTGATGGTTCATTAGACGGGGCTGTGGAGATGCAAACAGAACTGTAAGTTAAAGAAGGGAACTCCTAGAAGGACCTTCAGTTGTGCTGCATGGAGTAGCTGGACGTGGAAGACAGTTGGGAAAAGCGACAGTGCCGTGTGCTTTAAAGGAACCCCACTGACGTATCTGGCCCCGTTACTTGGCACAGGATCTTTCCCCCCAGGTTCCCAACTCTTCATGTCATCACCTGCTCTAATTTGCAGGAAATTAAAAAAAAAAAAAACCTAAAAAAAAAAAAAAAAACCCTAGATTAGAGTCCCTTGGAGTTGAAATTACCTTAGCGAAGATAATAGCTTCTTTTAGTTTTCAGGGTGTCATCTTTTCTTCCAAAAGTTAAAAATAGAAAATAGATTAAAATTGTATCCTAAAAAGGATTTCCATTCCCTCCCTGTGGAGTGATAAATTTAAAGAGCCCTGGGATCTAGAAACTGCCTAAGCAATGCTCGGGCTTCGGCTGCGCGCGTTCTTTATTTAGTGACGCCAACAGGCGCGCACGCAGCCCCACAGCCGTGCGCTCTGCCGATGACACCACGTGCAGCGTGGATCATCGCTGCTCAGCAGGTCTGTTCGGTTCTGCGGAGAAGAGGTGTTTTTAATCACTTCTATTATTATTTCAGCATATCCGGGGAAAGGGAGAAAAGGAGACGTCTGGGTTAGCCATTGCTTTTAAGTTAGCAAGTGGATCCCACCCTGGCAGCTTTACTCCCTTTGGGGCATGCTCGGATGGCAGTGTCTTCTTCTTCCGTTCCCCGGGATGCTTGTAGCCTCCTTTGTATTGCTGTCCCCACCTTGCTGGGCCCACCCCATTGGATTTCACTTGCAGAGGATCCCCTAGTCTTGCTACCCCAAGAGCCCCTGGTCGGAGGCTCTGAGTGAGCCATTAGGCTTATATGGCTTGGGGACTAATCCTGCCTGGATATAATGAAACTTGGCTCCTGTGACTCATGTAAAAATCTCCCCTAAGCCTTCTTAGCTCTGGGCCCACAGATATTAACTGGGCTGGGTAGTCTCAGTAGTTATGTAAATTAGAAGGGGAGCCAGCGCTGCTCCCCGAGGCTGGCAGAAGGAGTCATGGGCTGGGGGTAGGGGTTGGGGGTGGAGGATTACTCTGTTTCTTTGGTGCCCACGAGAAACACTATCTTGGCTATAAATCTCCTATCAGCTTGCTTGAAAGTTCTTTTCTTCTTTTCGGAAACTGCTGATGAAATCACAAGTTGTCTGTTGTCTCAAGAAGATGTGTATTCTGTAAATAGATAGACATCGACTTTACTTTCTGAAACCCCGTTTGAGGTATCTATTATTATTTTAAGTCTAGACACAGCTTTCCCCCTTAGGATAAAAACCTCATTTAGATCCAGAAATTGTCTATTTTGGATTTCGATAACAAACTGCTATTTTCTGCGACGTGGCATCCTTTCTTATCTCTTGTAAGTTGCATTGGGAACCTTCATCCCTCTGGAAAGTCATATCACTCCACAGGCTCCTATGATCAGTTCCCCCAAGTCTCAATTCTGTTTGGGGAACGACAGACAAGATACTAGCTTTCCCAGGCTACTTCCAGCTGGAGGTGAGCATGCACCTCCATTCCACTCCTTCAGATCTAAAAGAATGTTGGCTGCGGACTTCTGGGAGACATATGGATGTACATGATGAAGGAAACACTGGAGCTGGTGCACCTGGTGGTACACGCCTGTAATCCTAATACTTGGAGACAGGAAGATCAGGAGTTCACAGTCAGCCTAGGATAAAGAATGAGTTCAAGGTCAACCTGGGATGCATGAGACCCTGACCAGAAAAACAAAACAAAAACAGCAAAGGCAGAGGGGCACATACTGGGGCTGGTACTTCCTCCTTGCTACACCCTTGATGCAGATGTGATGGCTGGAATTGCAGCCAACAGATCCACAAGTTCAGTTCAGACACTTGATTTCCTTGAGTCGCCAATTTTAAGCAGATGACTGTGTCTCCAGATACATAATGTCTTAGAAAAAAAAAAAAAACAACAACTCATGCTTTCTTAAGCCATTATTAGCCTGGTAATATTAATTACAGATGAGTGCTTTTCTGATATCCACAGAGTATCACTAACAGGAATTGATCTCCTGAGGAACTATGTTCCCAGAGGGCAATCCGCCCAGGCAACCCACCTGCCTACCCTTTCTCCATCAATGAAGGGCAGCAAGAAGAAAGTCCAAGAAATCTGAGTTAACTGGATCAAGGCTTTGTCCTCCTCCCTGGCCTACCTGCCAGCACACAGTGGACAAGTGGACTCTTCCTCAATACTTCTGCTTTTCTGTTTTCTCAAATAAGTGTGTTAATATCAAATGTCTTGAGTATTGGTGAATGGTTAAGTGTAATCTACTCAAAGACGCCATGATGGACTATGATTGACCGTGTGTCGTTGGGGAATACACATCCAAATAGAGCCTTGCAGGATGCAGTAAGGAGACAAGACTTTGGGTTCTTGCTCTCTTGTTCTCTCTAGAGTGAGGTGACTGCATTTAGTGCTGCGTGTGGGGTAGTTACATCACGTTAGCATGGCATTTCTGCATTTGAGTTTATGGGAAGCCATTTGTATCGAAGACAAGCATCCATTGGGTTGACTATAGTGGATGTGCCACTGTCCATAGCCCAGTCCTCTGATGTAATATTAAAGACCTTTCAAAGGAGAACTATTCTTCCCTCTCAACCAACATATTAGGGAGGTGCTGACCAGATTTCCAGAACCACAGGGGATGAGCCAAGAAAGAGTGATTAGAAGTCCAGTCTTTGGGGAGGAGGGGACTGAGGACAGGAGGAAGTAGTGAGATACAGTTTAACAGTCCAAGGGACAAAGCTGACACTTTCCTGTCACCCATTGTATCTATTCCCATATTTAAATGGTTGCATCTTTAGGCCAGTGCATTTGTAGGTTGTGTTTCACAGGAGTAGATAATGATCGCAGAACCTCACCAGACAGCAAAGGCTCTGCTGGAGGGGAGACAGAGAGGAAACCTTTGAGGCGTGTCTTTATTTGAGAGGAGAGATGTCAACCTCCTCCTTGAAATAGTCTCAGAACCAAAGGCCCATACGAAAGGTGTAATTAGAGCCTGCTCCTCCCCCCACCCTCACATGCAGCCACACAGAGGCACAGGGAAGAAAGGGGCCTGGCTGCAGGTGTTCTTGACTTGAACAGCGTGGGCAGCATGAACTCCTTGCCTCAGTTGAAAAGGCCTTCTCCCTCCGTGCAGCAGGAACAGCTGGAGGGGACACGCATCCATCCTGGCATCTCAGTTCCGTGGCTAGAGCTGGAGCAGGGGCCCCACTGTTCCACATGATGAATGGGATCCATTTCTTCTCGGCCCCCACCACCCGCAGAAGGCATTCAGAGAAGCTTTGGGTGGGGATGCACTAACCAGGGTAGAAGAGTCCTCTGCCCTCAGAGGATGTGAGTTCTAGTATGAAAAGTGCTTTGGGATCTCGAGTGAAGAGGGGAAGGGCCGGCTAAATGCGTGTACTGATTATTTCCACAAATGTATCCGTCCTGGGACTCCTTAGATGTCAGAATAATGTTTTTAAGAAGCCCTGGGGATAGATAGAATACTGTCTATGGGTAAAGTAGCCACACAAGGCTGACAATCCAAGTTTGGTCCCTCATACCCATGTAAAAAGCTGGATGTAGTGGTATGTATGCATAATGCCAGCACTCCTGTGCTGAGCTAGGAAGAAGAGACAGAATTGCTTGGGAGTTTGTGGGACAGCTAGGCTGGCATTCTCAGTGCTGTAGGAGAAACAGACTCTGCCTCCAAAAGGTAGAAAGGGAAGACTGACTTTTGGTTGCTTCTGACCTCCACATGTGAAACTGGTCACATGCACAAACATGCAAATAGTCAAGTAAAAGTTTTATAGGTCTATAAGTCAATAGAATGAATCTAAAATAAATTTGGATAAAACTATGGACTATTTTAGACTTGCTTCAAAGTAATGCTGGGATGAGGAGCTGTACATGTGGCAAACGAGTTCATTAATATGAATCAGATATCATAGCTAGGAGATGGGTAGATACATGAAGACTCTACTTACATCTTTGTTTCACTTTGTTATTAGAGTATATGTTTGTGTGTATGCACAGGCATGGACTCTCACTCCTCTGTGTTTGATTATAAGTACAGGTATACACATGCTACAGGGCACGTATGAAGATCAGAGACAACCTCGTAGATATGGTTCTCTCCTTCCACCTTTCCACGGGCATCAGGATTTGAACTCAGGTCTTCAGACTTGTTGGGTAAGTGCGTTTAGCTGCTGACCTATCTTGTTAGCTTTCTACTTTTACATGGTCTGTCAAGTTGTGAATGATTCATAGGTAATATAAGATGGACCAGGAGACTTGAAATCATTACAAAATTGGCTTTGCTCATCCCTCTAGGGGGCTTGTAGTGACCACCCTTGATTCCTTGTGTCCAAGCGATACATCTGATTATACCGTCCTTTCTCTTAGTGCCAAGGCCATGGAAGCCTTTTGTTCTTTCCAGCCCAATCTCACCACTCTGCGCTTCCACATCCCTTCCCTGCCCGGGGCCACACCACACCAGCCTTCTCTAAAGTTCTCCAGCCCGTCCTTCTCCTCCGTCTCAGGACCCTTGTTCCTGCTCTCTTCCCTTCCAGAACATTCTCCTGTTATTCCTTGCTTAATTAACTCCCTTTGCTTCCATTTATATGCCAGAGCCACACCCTCAGTGCACTGTGGTAGGTAGAAGGATGGCCCTGATGACGTCCACATCTGTGTCTTATATGACAAACGCAGCGCTCCACTGTGATTTAAGATAGGATTCTGAGATGAGGAGATAACCTGAGCTACCTGGTGGACCCAGTGTTATCACAAAGATCCTTACAAAGTGACAGAGAGTCAGGATCAGAGAGAATGTGACGGTGGAAGCAGGGGGACTGCAAGCCTTGGAGATGCAGAGTCAAGGAATATCAGTGGTCTTGAGGAGCTGGGAAAAATAAGGAACTGAGCCTCCCCAGCAGTCTCCAGAGATGGCACATCCCTGCCCCAACATTGGTTTCATCCCATCGAGACTAGTGCTAAACTCCTCACCTCCAGAACTATAATAGGGAAAACCTGTGTGGTTTTAGGTGGGGGTTCGTTACAACAGCTACTAATAATTAGAGGAAGAATTCCTGACCTCACTTCCATATACAGATAAGATTCCCCTACACCCACTCATAACCCTTACAACAGTGTGTAGTATCCTGAGGGTAATGGTTCGGATGGCACTTATTTATGTAGAGATAGGGCCTTACTCCATAGTTCAGGCAGCCTAGGACTCTATGTATAGTTTGAAGTGGTCTCAATATCAGTCTTCCTGCCTCAGTCTCCTGATTCTAGGATTATTGGTGTGTGCCACCATGCCTGTCTTCATGGCATCCTTTCCCACAACTAGACCTAGCCTGAGCTTTAGAAGAACGAGCCTTTTGGTAATGGGGTCACCACTAAGTGCTAGGGGTGAGAGAGCATGAGAACGGCTCATAGCTCATTTATAAATGAACAGGCTGAGCCCATGGGCTTTAACAAACATTGACTGATGTGAAAGACTAAGTTTTCAATCAGGTGAGACAGATTAGTTGCTTTTCATCATCGTGACAAGGAACCCTAGAAAACAACTTCAAGAGGAAGGGTTTATTTTGTCTCATGGTTTCAGACGGTTCAACACATAGTCGGTCAGCTGGACATATAGTCAACCGGACACACAGTCGGATAGACACACAGTAAGATGGACACACAGTCAGCTGGACACACAGTAAGATGGACACACAGTCAGCTGGACACACATTAAGATGGACACACAGTCAGTTGGACACACATTAAGATGGACACAAAGTCAGCTGGACACACAGTTAGCTAGACACACAGTCAGCTGGACACACAGTAAGATGGACACACAGTCAGCTGGACACACAATAAGATGGACACACAGTCAGCTGGACACACAGTAAGATGGACACACAGTCAGCTGGACACACAGTTAGCTAGACATACAGTCAGCTGGTTCCATTGTCACGAGTCTGTTCATCGACAGAGCATCATGGTGGGAAAAGCATTGGCAGGCATATCAGAATAGAGAGAGCTGTTACTCATGATACCTAGAAAACAGAGGAGAATGAGAACAGGGAAAAGATGACTAGTTCAAATGCACACGGTTCCAATGACATAATTCCTCTGGCAAGCCCCCATATTCAGTATGAACTCACCAATGGATTTACCCATTAATGAAGTTAGTACATTTATGATGTAATGTCTTCTCAATAGCTTTATCATCTGGGGCCAAACCTTCACAGCAGGCTCTTTGGGGAGGGCATTTCCTATCTAAGGCACAGAGGACACTGTGGAACTTACTTACACATTAGGAGGATTAATCAGTATGGAGACCTGATTGGAGGTGGCTTGGGTCCAAAGGTAGAGAGAGGCCCTGAGAAGTAGAACAATGCTATCCACTGAAACGGAGGCACAGCGTGAGGCCCTAGGGGTGGAGGAGAGAGACGAAAAGGACCGAATTTAAAGTGCATACAGAGTAGCACTTGACAGCTGGTCTGAACTGACGCTCCTAATCAATGGACTAATAAAAGAATAGAGAGAGGTACCCTTAGCAGAGATGGGGAATGAAGTTTGTCACCTGCTTCCCTCAGTTCCCTGAGTGAAGTGACAACATTGCTCTACTTCTCAGGGCCTCTCTCTACCTTTGGACCCAAGCCACCTCCAATCTGGTCTCCATACTGATTAATCCTCCTAATGTGTAAGTTCAGCAGGAGGGCCCGCGGCTAGAGGAGAGCAAGGTATTTTTTTTTTTTTTTTTTTTAGGAAGAGAGGAAGGCAGGTCTTCATGTGTTATTCGAGCGGAACAACCGAGCAAAGATGACGTCACTGGAGTAAGATACAGACTCCAGCAGGACCAGGCGCGGCTGCCACTGCCCTCCCTTCCCTGTCTTCCTCGATGAGCTCATTGTAGCCACACGGCCGCCTCCTGCTGCTGTCCTTTAAAGTCCAGACTCACTCCTCCCTTGGAGCCTATGAGTCAACAGTTCCCTCTGCTAGGAACACCTTGTCCTCACATCTGACGCATCTGACGCAGCCCGCTCCCTCACTGCAGACAGTCCCTCTGAGAAGCCATTTTTACCTCCTCAGAAACAAACCGTGGCCCCTTGTGGCTCCATCCCTTGGCAGTACCCTTTTCCCTCAAGGCATTGGGTTCACCCTGTGATGGTCAATAGTGATCGTCAACTTGACAGGAACTAGAATCCCGAGAAAGAGGCAAGCCTGTCTAGATTAGGTTCATTACGGTGGGAAAACGTTATAAATATGAGTCCTAAGGTGGATGAAATGGAGACAGAAGGATGTCAGCGTTACGTCTCTCTGCTTCCTGACAGCTGACGCACCTCAGCTGTATCCCCTGGAAACATAAGCCAAATAAACTTCTATCCTGGCCTGGTTAACCAAGACTAAGGATGTAATGAAGCTTTAGGAAAGCCCATCATTGGGACTGGAGAGACGGCTCAGTGGTTAAGAGCACTGACTGCTCTTCCAGAGGTCCTGAGTTCAAATCCCAGCAACCACACGGTGCCTCACAACCATCCATAATGAGACCTTGATGCCCTCTTCTGGTGTGTCTGAAGACAGCAGTACTCAAAATAAGTAAATCTTTAAAAAAAGAGAGAGAGAGAGAGACCATTATTTAAGTATTTAAATATAATTTAAAAATAAAGAGCAAAAAGGACTTTGAACAGAGGTACCTTTGCATGGGTTGGAATTACTGGCCCCAGAAAACAAGGGTTAATAACTGGAAGTCACCGTGCCAGGAGCAGGTTCCTTCCCCGTGAGCTTTGGTCAGAGAGATTTCAGTTTAAGTGTCACAGCTCTGAGAGGAAAGGTGTCCTGGAAGTCGAGACGAAGTCACACATAGCACACAGCAGATCTCACACACAAGGTTATGGGGAGGGGAGAAACTCAGAGGGCACGAAGCAGCCCGGGACTGAGCAGAGGTGCAGTTTTCCAGGGTGGCCTGGGATTAGAGGGGTCCTGTGGCCTGATCTTGAAACTCGGATCGATGGGAGTTCTTAGTTTGGCCCTGGTTTTTGGAGTCAAGTCGGGGTTTCTTTCCCTTGCCCCCTTCTCCCTAGACCCAGAGCACCCAAAGTGACGAAGCTACTGCCTTGTTCTTGTAGCCCTCCATAAGTATATGGAGGACATAAGTAAGACCCTACTGCTGGAAATACCACAAACTTTGGTTGAGGACACAGAGAAATGGAATTTATTCTCTCTCTCTCTCTCTCTCTCTCTCTCTCTCTCTCTCTCTCTCTCTCTCTCTCTCTCTCTCTTTCAGATATGTCCTCTTTTTTGGTCTCCCCCTATAACACCATAACCCATCTCCCCAACCCCTGCTCACCAACCCACCCACTCCTGTCCTGGCATTCCCCTACACTGGGGCATCAAGCCTTCTCAGGACCAAGGGCCTCTCTTCTCTTTAATGTCCAACAAGGCCATCCTCTGCTACATATGCAGCTGGGGCCATGGGTCCCTCCATGTATACTCTTTGGGGGATACTGGGTTGGGGAGAGAGAGAGAGAGAGAGAGAGAGAGAGAGAGAGAGAGAGAGAGAGAGGAAATTTAAACTGGCTAGGGTGCTCTCTTCTTGCTCACTAGCTTTCATGGTTTGGAAGGTGCTGTATTGAATGTGCTTACCATCGAAAATCGAGCCAGTTAAATTTCCAGCACATGTCGGGGAGAGGCATGAAACTCCCGCAGCTGGCAGAGGAGTCACTGGCAGCCGTGGGCTGCTCTGGGAATGGATCCCAGAGTCACTTCACGTCTCCCTGGAGGTGTGGACTCTGATGGGTTACCCAGGTCCCAGTGGGGGACTCCATAGCCATGCACATAATGGAGAACACTAATCAAACTCTTTGTTATTTAAGACATGAAGTCGGCAGGGGAGATGTGTTGGGGGTGCAGAGGGATTTGGGGGAGGAGAGTGGGAAATGGATATGATAAGATACATTGTATACAGGTATGAAATTTTCAAACACTAGATGGGAAATACTATAAAAACCTCTGGACTGAATAGACCATTCCATGGTTAAGAGCATGTGTTGCTCTTGCAAAGTAGTCAGGTTCAGTTCCCAGCGCCCACGTGGTGGCTCACAACCATCTGTGGCATCAGTTCCAGGGGATCTAATGCCATCTTCTGACTTCTGCAGTTATCAGGGATACACATGGTACACAGACATGTATGCAGGCAAAGCAGTCAACACAAATTTTTTTTTCATGATTTTTTGAAACAGGGTTTCTCTGTGTAGCCCTGGCTGCCCTACACTCACTCTGTAGACCAGGCTGACCTTGAACTTAGAGATCTGCCTGTCTCTGCCCCCCAAGTACTGGGATTAAAGGATGTGCTACCACTCCCTGGCCATAAAATAAAATTTAAAAACCAACTATAATCTTCCTTTCTTAAGTTGATTTTGTCAAGTATCTTTGTTGCGGTAAGACAAGTAGCTACTACACTCTCCAAATTTTATTATACTGTGTTGTGGGAAATATTAAAAAGGATTCCACCATCTCTCCCGCCCTGCCAGGCTGCCACACCATGTCCTGGAGGGGCCCTGCTAGGTGTGTTTTCGCCACCACCAATTCTCTCCCAGCTACTCACAGCATCCCAACTGGGTTCCCTCTCCACCGTTGGCGGAACCACATTCCAGTAACCAAGTAAATCAAAACTCTTAAAGCTTAATTAATTAATCAGTGTTTTGTATAAATAATATCACAATTTACAAGATGCCAATACAGTAACTTAAGAGCCAATTGATAATGATAAAAGCTTTATCCCAATATCTCCAACCTTATAAAAACATAGCTATTTGTGGCTAGTAAATGCCACACAGGTCCATGTCCGAAGCCATCTCAGTTCTCCTCCCTTCTCCTCCCGCGACCTCTGTCCCCTCAACTCCTAGCTCTGCCTCCCTTTTCCTGTCCAATCACAGGCCTTCCACTGCCCTAATATGATTAGACATGGAAAACCTGAAACAATACTCATTGGCAGGAATCTGTTCTGACAAATGTACTTCTATCCAAGCCTAGATGGGTAAGTTTCTGGGTGGGGCTTCCTGAGGAATGGGTAAGGCTGTTGATGATGTAACACAATGGACTTTTATAGGAAAATATTGTTGTTGTTGTTGTTGTTTTTTAATAAATAAGAGTGTGTTTTAGGGTCTGGGGAGATGGCTCTGCAGGTAAAGCTTGTGTGAAAGTCTGAGAACTGGCATTCAGTCCCCATCACACTGATAGATGCAGGGCGGGCATATCAGCCAGCTTGTAATCCCAGCACTTGGGAGGTGAAGGTAAAGGCTACCCTGGAGCCAGCTGGTGGGCTAGACTAGTCAAATCAGCTCTAGACCTTGCTTCAAAATGTAAGATGGATAGGAACTGGGGAAGACACAGGGCATCAACCTTTGGCCTCAACATGCATACACACACACATTTACACACACACACACACACACACACACACACATACATGCAGACATGCACCATACATACAACCTATACACAAAATAAAAAACATTTTAAAATGATAGTTTAAAAGGTAATAATGGGCCTGAAGAGATAACTCAGCCTTAAAATCATGTAGTGTTCCAGTAGAGGACCTGCGTTTGGTTCTCAACAGCCACACAATGTCCATAAGTTCACAACAACTTATAAGGCCAGACCCGAGGAACCCAAAGCCCAGATCTGGTCTCTGAGGGCATTGTGCACATATGCATGCACCCCACCACAGACAC
This sequence comes from Apodemus agrarius, assembly GCA_964023405.1. Taxonomy (NCBI): domain Eukaryota; kingdom Metazoa; phylum Chordata; class Mammalia; order Rodentia; family Muridae; genus Apodemus; species Apodemus agrarius. The sequence goes on along the minus strand of OZ030011.1, from coordinate 24,724,736 downwards.
ACATAGCTAAAAGTAATTTAATTTTTTTTTTAATAAAAAGGACAATATAGTACGAATGAAACCAGGAACAGGGAATTGTATCACTGTACTCGGATGCAACCGGAAGCAGTAACAGGTGGTCTACATCACCAAAAACATGTGAACAAGGCAGAAGTCTAGTTTGATGTCACTCGGTGATAGGAAATGTTCAACCCCGTTCAAGTGTTACCGAGCCATCATTATCTATACAGTCCACTGCTGTCAGACACATCCTGAAGTGTGCATGAATGTGTATCTTGCTCATTGTATGGTCTGTCTCTCCTCCCACTGCTAAGGCCCATGCAGGGGTCGCTTACTGTGATTTCTGTTGTACCTCCAGGACTGGGGTACAGAGGAGCGCAGTGAGATTATTGACTGAAGGAATGAGTAGGCAAATTGATCGGAGATTCCTTTCTTCCTTTCCCACTCCCCACAGTGCTGTTGACCCAGAGGCCTTGAAATATTTGTCAGGTTAACTGAAGGCTAAATTCTCCAGACTAAAACTCTGAAATGGAGCCTGTAAGCTTGCATTAGCCCCCTGCATAGGGGTTGCCGGTTTCTCTTTCTTCCCAAATAGCCCCTTTCTTCTGCACTCTGCATGAAGTCCCTTCAGAATTTGTCACAGAGCCTGGCTGAACAGCCAAACATTTCCTGCTGGTTGCAGCCAGGCCTGGGAGCTCCTGTCTGAAGGCTGAGGAGGGGAGGGGCTTGCTTGGGCTCAGCCATGGCACCAGCAACCGGTTCAGGCTGTAAGTGTTTAGACCCTAGGGTTTGCCCTAGCTCTCACCATCTTCTCAGACTCTCATTACCATTTCCATGACGTCCACGCTTTCCCCAAGCCCTTGACCTTTGCTGGCTTGTCTGGTCTATAAATCTACCCTGCATATTTTAGACTGGGTTATCACTCCAGCTGAGTCTCAGCTGTGTCAGGCTGTGTCAGGAACTTGGCAGATCTCCTATGTGTAATTTCTTGATGCAACGGATCATTTGGGATGAAAGACAGTGAGTGATCATAAAGAAATGTTGGGATCAATCAGAGCTAAGTGGGAACCTGACTCTGTGTGTGTGTGGTTGCGCTAAATGAAGTATCCTCCTTTTATTTTTGATGCAAAAGCAAGAGGAATTTTATTTAATCCAGGATGCTGGGGTCGCCATGCACACGGGGAGAGAACGACCATGCTCAGCCTGTCCAGCAGGCTTTTATACAGTCCTCAGGGCAGCCACCATTAGGCACAATGTGATTGGCAGAACAGTGTAACTTTAAACTGATTGGTCTCTAGGGAATGAGGTAGGTGGCCAACAGTCTGTCCTGTGGAATGTGTCCCCACCTGCAGGTCGGTTCCACCCATCTTGGTCTGAGGAATGTTATTTAGCCTCTCCCTTCTAGAAGGGCAAGTGTTCCACGACCTTTCCAAAGTTCCTGAGCTGACCTCCCTTCATCAGCCCCTTTTCTTTGTGCATGCTTCAGTCCTAAAGCTTTTGCTGGTATTCTGATAGCTCATACTCCTGGTCTTCTGTATCTAGTTCTTTGTATCTCTGCTTTAAGATCACTAGCTGTACTGTACCTATGTGTTTCTTAACAATAGTGACCAAGCAGTTCAAAATGTAGGGGCCAAATGTCAACAATAGCAGGACAACTAAGGGTCCTAAGAGGGTGGATATGTGGTGGTTAACGAAGGGGAGGAGTTAAACCGAGACTCGAACCAGCCCTGACTCTGTTCTCTCTTTTCTGCTTGGCTAGCCCTTTCCTCACCTTGGCCATTGACTCTTTAACAACCCCAGTTTCCTCCTTTTGTGTGGAACTAGACTGATAGTTTACCGAGGTATCGCTACTCACTGATTCCTTCTTGAATCTTAACAGCATCATGAACATGTGGGTGAACCATTCATGTCTTTAGAAACACAGACCTCTTTCTCCTTTTGATCTAGCCCTGGGGTGTGGATACTTCCTACCATTGCTGTCTGTCTTAGTTAGGATTACTATTACTGTGATCAAACATTGTGACAAAGGCGAATTGAGGAGGAAAGGGTTAATATGGCTTATACTTCCATATCACTGTTCATCACTGAGGGAAGTTGAGACAAGAACTCAAACATGGCAGGAACCCGGAGGCAGGAGCTGATGCAGAGGACGTGGAGGAATGTTACTTACTAGCTTGCTCTCGTGGCTTGCTCAGCCTGCTTTCTTATCGAACCCAGGACCATCAACCAAGAGATGGCACCTCCCACAGTGGGCTCTCCCATCAATCACTTCCTGTTTCATAAACTCATGTGATATTCTCCACTAAAATAACAGCTGTGGTATTTGTTTTCCTGGCTTGACCCTCATAATTACAACTGGAAAAGCTATGTATCACCTTTATTTATTAAAAAAAAATATTACTAGGGTCTAACTTCTTAAGTTCTTTGTATATATTGGATATTATCCCTCTGTCAGATGTAGGGTTGGTGAAGATCTTTTCCCAATTTGTTGGTTGCTGATTTGTCCTTTTGACGGTGTCCTTTGCCTTACAGAAACTTTGTAATTTTATGAGGTCCCATTTGTCAATTCTTGATCGTAGAGCCTTAGCTATTGGTATTCAGTTGGAGTACTATTCAGCCATTAGAAACAATGAATTCATGAAATTCTTAGACAAATGGATGGAGCTGGAGAACATCATCCTAAGTGAGGTAACCCAGTCTCAAAAGAACACTCATGGTAGGCACTCACTGATAAGTGGATATTAGCCTAGAAACTTGGAATACCAAAGACACAATCCACATATCAAATGATGTCCAAGAAGAAGGAAGGAGTGGCCCCTGGTTCTGGAAAGGCTCAGTGCAGCAGTGTAGGGGAATACCAGAACAGGGAAGTGGGAAGTGGATGGGGGAACAGGGGGAGGGAAGAGGGCTTATGGGACTTTCAGGGAGTGGGGAGCCAGGAAAGGGGAAATCATTTGAAATGTAAATAAAGAATATGTAGAATAAAAAAAGAAAAAACTCAACACTTTAGTCATTAAAGAAAAACATATGGCAAAAATATTACTTATAGGTAAAAATATTAAAAATTATTTTTAATAAATAGGTATGTGTGTATATGTATGTGTATATGTGTACCCACATGTGTACAAGTACTCTTATGGGCCAGAAAAAGGGATCAGAGCCCTTGGAGCTGGAGTTACAGGCAGTTGTGGGCTGCCTAACTGGGTGCTTGAAACCAAATTGCAGTTTGAAGCAAGATCAGCAAGCGCTCGTAACAGTGAGCCGCCTCTTCAGCCCATTCCTTGTTTTTTCAATTGTTAGGAAGTTCCTTGTTGAAAACATGATGTGGTTCCTAAAAGTTACGCTAATTGGTATATCCAAACCATTACCCTTACTACTTCTGGGGTGTTCTGTCAAATTTTTCCCTAGTAGCAAGACTCTCCTTTGGCGCTTTGCCAAGAGTTTTAACGGGAAACTACTCCTACAAGCTCTTTGTTGCTCTTTGTTCTCACTTTAAAATGAAGGCTGTAAAGTCAGAAATACTGAATGATCCCTCCCCAAGACCTCGCTAGCAAATGGTGGGTCTGAGAGTCCAGCCTGAGCTGTGGAATCCGGTCTCCTTTACGCACTGTGATGCACCAGTCTTGGGGCCTATTTGTGTTGTGATTGTATTGGAAGTTGGGGAAGCTTCATCCAGATGAAAAGGAAAACACTGAGTAGTTGAGGGCACTGAAAAGAATCACCCAGGTAAAGACCACACAATGTCCCCTTTGTGCAGCTGCTTGTTCAGGACCATGGACAAGAACCACGCCCTAAGCAGGCCATGACCATCTCTGCTGATTCAGACAAGGCAAAACACCTTTCCTACCACGAATCAGCTCAGTGCCCCTCAGTAGGCTGTGACCTATAGAAGTAGGCGTGCGTAGGCTGTGACTGCCAAGCTGGGGAATCTAATGCAGGACAGCAGCAACCTGTGTCCTGTAGGCCATGGTCAAAAGTTTCAAGATGACGCTAGAAGTCTAACAGCTGCAGATTAGATACAACAGGAATCAGCAGCTAGAAATCTGCTTCCTTCACAGAGCTACTGTGAGGATCTAGTGAAATGATGAAGGGACTCAGCTTTATATGTAAAGTGTTCCTACCAGCCATCATGACATAAGCTGATCCACTCCTGGTTTTAGTTATCAGAGTTGGGCATGTGGTAGAATCCACATGATGAGGATTTTGGGAAAAAAAAAAAGAAGTAGGTTTTAAAGGCTGCTAATAAAGTGCTATATAATCCCAGAACTCTACGCCAAAAAAAAAAAAAAAAAATCAGGATTCATGAATATTTCTTTTTTTCTTTAATATTTCCATGAAGTCCTTAAAATAATTAAGGGGTAAACAAATTCCATTTTAGAAGCTTAAGCTTAACTTAGTGATTGCAACTTGTATGCTTTTAGAAGGAAGGCTTTGTCCTCCTGACTTACATGTACATTCATGTGTGCGCATCTATGTGTGCGTGTGTGTGGACACCAGAGCTTGTGCAACAAACACTTTATCCAAGGAGCCCATCGCCCCAGCTCCTGAATTTCCGATTTGTTTGAAAAGTATCGTTGGAGCAGCTTTAAAATCAAACACTCAAACACCTCCCCCATCAAACCCCACTAGGAGAAACCCCTTGCTCTCTGAACCCAGGCAGAGAGAGTCACAGGGTGCAGAAGCCATTTCAGAGCTGCGTGGCAGTGATGAGGCTAGAATGACTGGTGAGGAAGGAGAAGGGAGAAAGACGGGGGAAGGAATGGGAGAGAGACACTGGGAAACTTAGAAGCTTTTGCTCCCTGTGGGACAAGTGCTGTTTAAGACTAAAATACCCACGCTGGGGTTTTAAATAGACGGGCACAAAGTGATGTGAGCACCCACTGCTGTCGGTCTGGAAGACACTGATACTTTAGGATGACGCTCCGACGCGCTCCCCAAAGATGTAAATGCTACTTGTCTCTAACGAGGGAAGGAGCAGCAGCCGTCTGAGTCACGTTTCCCCAGCCATTCTTTTTATGGCACAAATTAATGATGTTGCAGTTTGCACAGGCAGATATTCGGAAGGTGTTTAATCAGCTGTCTCTCATAAAATAAGGCATCTTCGGGGCTGTCACATTTACAAATAAAGAAGAAACACGGCCTGCGATTCCTCATAAAGTGGAGCCACTGTTCTGCTCCATTTGATGAGATAATGCTCCCAAGTACTTCCTCGTGAATGCATAAACAGGGCACAGCTTGGGAAGTCCGGGCACACGCAGGGCACGGGACACATTATCCAGACCCCACGAGGAAGGGAATCTCAACCTTGCACCAGAGAAAAGGAGGAGGAGAGGGCAAGGCAGGCAAGGTGAATGGTCACCTGCTGGCTTCTGGTGAGTCTGCACTATGCAGCAAGAAAGTGCTGAGCACAGCAGAAGAGGCAGGGTGGGGCAGTGGAGGGAACGGGGCAGATGCTCTCAGGCACAGACAAGCACGCAGGCCCGCAAGACGCAGGTAACGGTTATCTATCCAGATGTTTCTTCCTTGGATGGAGTTGGGTAAAAATGTTACTGTTTATAATGTCCTCAATATTATTGTCTATATTATGTAGTCCACATGTCTACAGAATGCTTATTGAACAGTCAGTTCGCCAGAAGTAGCTCCAGGAACTGGAAAGCCAAAAACCACGAAGATGTTTCTGCCACTGAGGAGTTCACGTTCTCAGTGAGGACAAATGTAGTTTGAATTCTTGGTGGCAGCTGGACCCACTTCAGGTTAAGTTCATCAAAAACACTGGCAGGGGAATGTAATAAACCCAGATTATGGAATCTTATTTATCAATTAAGAAGAACAGAAGAAAAAAAAAAAAAAGAACAGACCTTAATACCTAAAATGACATCTCTGAACCCAAAAAAAAACATCAGTGAGACATTAAAAGAAACTTCAGGCAGACAAGGCCACCTTATACTTGAGGACATTTGGAATAAGGAAACAGTAGTTATTCAGAAGTACGGATGAAGATCAACAACCAGTAGCAAGAGTGAACGCCTTTGAATGGCTGGATGGTGGAGATGACCCCATGCCTGCATGTGTTTACTAGGAGCTATTGAACTGTATGTTCACAATAGCTAAACTTTATACTATGCAAATTATATGTTATTACAGACACATTGCAATAAGATGAGGCAATATACATATGTGTGTGTGTGTATGTATACATATATATGTGTGTGTGTGTGTGTGTGTGTGTGTGTGTATGTATGTATGCACTTAGTACGTATTGCTTTTGAAAACATGTGAGCCTGGGTTATAGAATGAGGGACAGAGTCTGAGTGGGCTGAGAAATGACCATGGCTGATCCATTCAGTATCAGCTGCCACAGTTTATACCACCACAGTCACTAATGTAGCTCTCCACTTTGGGGACACCAGAAGAGATGCCATGCTCTAGTCACCCTCTTCAAAGTGAAGCCTCCAGTGTCCCTTCCTTTCTGGGCCACACACTTCTCAGTCAAACTTGACTCAGGAGACGGACCAGGCACAGAACGTCAGCAGCTCTCTCTCACTGGAAGGAGGCTGGAGGAGTGGGTAGCTGACGCTTTCATTTGCCTGGCAGGAAGCAGGCAGTGCTTGGAAGGCGTCCCACGTACAGGATGGGAATCCGAATGCTAGCTGTCTCCAGAAGAAGAAGAAAAACCGAATAGCTACTATAAATCAGTTCATAACCCTATTTCAGAGATGTACCCCACAGAGATGCGTGGGGAGTTTTGGGGACACTCTGTAGAAAGGGAGGGGATTTAGGCAGATTGGAGCTGAAGCAACAGTGTCTCGGAGAGAATGGGGTGCTGACTAATGAGGTGCCCAGAGGGGCAGGGCACCATAGACAGCAGTGTGCAGCCTCTCCGGGCTCCGGGGTATGGAAGATGGGGCGGGAACTGATGAGCTTGCTTCAGCGGAAGATGCTGTTTGTGTTTCTGGCACCAGATATCACTGGAGTGCTTTAAGCTGGGGGCTGGGTTGGGGAGATGCACACGTTTGAAGGCCAAGTTCAACAATGATGTAAGCAAAGAGATGGATGAGGCTGGACCCACACGCAGGGCGACTGCAGTGTAGGCTGGAGTGGAGAGGAGGGATTGAAGGTGGGAAGCGGTCATAAAATCAGGGGAGCAAGAAATCAACTTCTGAGGAGTTGTGGGAGGCAAACTAAGATCTGGGGGTGCCCTGAAGTCCAGTCCGGGTAACAGGAAATGAAGCAGCACAGACCACTGGGAAAAACCTTTCTGGAAATACCAGCAGCCGTCAGAAACTGAACTTTTTTGCCAAACCTTGTAACTTAATTAATAAGCCTTGAGAGCATTTAAAACTATGTGTGCTTCTCGACCATTCAAGTTTCCTCAGTTGAGAATTCTTTGTTCAGCTCTGTACCCCATTTTTAATAGGGTTATTTGATTGTCTGGAGTCTAATTTCCTGAGTTCTTTGTATATATTGGATATTAATCCTCTATCATATGTAGGGTTGGTAAAGATCTTTTCCCAATAGTTAGTTGGTTGCTGTTTTGTCCTGTTGACAGTGTCCTTTGCCTTACAGAAACTTTGTAATTTTATGAGGTCCCGTTTGTCAATTCTTGATGTTAGACCATAAGCCATTGGTGTTCTATTGAAGAAATTTTCCCCTGTGCCCATGTGCTCGGGGCTCTTCTCCACTTTCTCTTCTATTAGTTTCAGTGTATCTGGTTTTATGTGGAGGACCTTGATCCACTTGGACTTGAGCTTTGTACAAGGCAATAAGAATGGATAGATTTGCATTCTTTTGCACATTGACCTACAGTTGAAGTCACGGCATTTGTTGAAAATGCTGTCTTTTTTCCACTGGATGGTTTTAGCTCCTTTGTCAAAAATCAAGTGACCATAGAAGTGTGGGTTCATTTCTGGGTCTTCAGTTCTATTCCATTGATTTACCTGCTTGTCTCTGTACCAATACCATACAGTTTTTATCAGGATTGCTCTGTAATACAGCATGAGATCAGGGATGGTGATTCTGTCAGAAGTTCTTTTGTTGTTGAGGTCCCATTTGTCCATTCTTGATGATTTCACTATCTTTTTTTTTTATTCCAAATGAATTTTCAAATTGCTCTTTCTAGCTCTATGAAGAATTGATTTGAAATTTTGATGAGGATTTCATCGAATCTGTATATTGCTTTCGGTAAGATGGCCATTTATACTATATTAATCCTGCCAATCTATGAGCATGGGAGATCCTTCCATCTTCTGAGATCTTCGATTTCTTTCTTCAGAGGCTTGACGTTCTTGTTGTACAGATCTTTCACTTGTTTGGTTAGAGTCACACCAAGGTATTTTATATAATTTGTGACTATTGTGAAGGGTGTTGTTTTCCCTAATTTCTTTCTCAACCTGTTTGTCCTTTGAGTATAGGAGGGCTACTGATTTGTTTGAGTTAGTTTTATATCTGGCCACTTTGCTGCACTCCTTCATTGTTGGTGGGATTGCAAACTGGTACAATCAATCTGGTAATCAGTCTGGTGGTTCCTTAGAAAATTGGGCATAGGTATTACCTGAGGGCCCAGCTATACCACTCCTGGGAATAGACCCAAAAGATGCTCCAACATATAACAAGGTCACATGCTCCATTATGTTCATAGCAACCTTATTTAGCAGCTAGAAGCTGGAAAGAACCCAGATGTCCTTCAACAGTAGAATGGATATAGAAAATGTGGTATATTTACACAATGGAGTACTACTCAGATATTAAAAACAATGAATTCCTGAAATTCTTAGGCACATAGATGGAACTAGAAAATATCATCCTGAATGAGGTAACCCAAACAAAAAGAATACACATGGTATGCACTAGCTGATAAGTGGATATTAGCCCAAAAGCTCGGAATACCCAAGATACAATTCACAGACCACATGAAACTCAAGAAGAAGGAGACCAAAGTGTGGGTACTTTGGTCCTTCTTAGAATGGGGAACAAAATACTCATGGGAGCAAATACAGAGACAAAGTGTGGATCAGAGACTGAAGAAAGGCTATCCAGAGACTGCCCCGCCCGGGGATACATATACATATACATATACATATACATATACATATACATATACATATACAACCCATATATTGTGGATGCCAAGAAGAGCATGCTGACAGGAGCCTGATATGGCTGTCTCCTGAGAGAGTCTCTGCCAGAGCCTGACATATATAGAGGTGGATGCTTGCAGCCAACCATTGGACTGAGTGCTGGGTCCCCAATAAAGGAGTTAGAGAAAGGACTAAAGGAACTGAATGGGTTTGGAACCCCATAGGAAGAACAGTAATACCAACCAACCAGAGCTCCCAGGGTCTAAACCACCAACCAAGGAGTACACATGGAGGGACCCATGGCTCCAGCCGTATATGTAACAAGGATGGCCTTGTTTGGCATCAATGGGAGAAGAGGCCTTTGGTCCCATGAAGGCTTGATTCCCCAGTGTAGGGGAATGCCAGGGCAGGGAAGCAGGAGTGGGTGGGTGGGTGTGGGAACACCCTGACAGAAACAGGAGAGGGGATGGGATAAAGGGTTTCTGGAGGAAATTGGAAGAGAATAACATTTGCAATGTAAATAAATAAAATATTCAATAAAAATAATTTTAAAAAACCCATGTATGCAATCTAATGTCCTACAGTGTGCTCATCCATTTTAGTGTAATTTATCTTCAAGAAAAGACTGTGCCTTACACTTACCATGTAATTGACTTTTATAACCCAAACTAACTACATAGCTTTATTTTCTTTTCTTATTTTTATGTGCCTGCATGTGTATGTATGTGCACTTTGTGTGTGCCTATTGCCTACAGAGGTCAGAAGAGGATATCAGATACTGTGGGACTGGAAGCACAGTAGTTGTGAGTCACCACGTAGGTGCTTGGGATGGATCTGGCTCCTTTGTAAGAACAACAAGACGAGCCAACTCTCCAGCTCTAAATGCATAGCTTCTATAATAAATGTGTACTTTCCCATGTTCCTGACACAAGTGTGTGTGTTGGTTTGTGTGTGGGGGGTATGGTAATGGTTTACTGAAAGCTGTCAACAGGTTAAGAGCAACCTTAAACGAAACAACTATCCACTATAAATGTTGATAGCAACATGGGGATATAGGTCAATAACATCTGTGTGTGGCTTCAAGCACTATTCTGGGTCAGTTGTGGAAAATTACTTTCCCTGTAAAACTTGCTAAAATTTCTATTAAAAAAGAAAGAATTCCTCATTCCTTTCTCATGATGGTTGCTGTGTTATCCCATAAATACAGAGCAAAGCTCTTTGTTCATGATCGACAATGGAGACAGACTTCATACACATCAAACGACTGACAGGTAGAAGACACAAAGGGAGAAGTAGAGAATTCTAATTTGGGCTTTCTCCTAGATTACACTACTCCAAGGGGAAGGTTTTTTTTTTTTTTTTTTTTTTTTGGTTTTTCGAGACAGGGTTTCTCTGTGTAGTCCTGGCTGTCCTGGAACTCACTCTGTAGACCAGGCTGGCCTCGAACTTAGAAATCCGCCTGCCTCTGCCTCCCAAGTGCTGGGATTACAGGCGTGCGCCACCACGCCCGGCTTGGGGAAGGTTTTTATAGTTTTGACTTGGTACCAACATACTAATTGGTTCAGGTTTGAACAGATTTAGTGGCAGATGCCCATTGGATGCCCAAGACGCATGTTGGATGTGTGAGTCAGTTATGGCAAGATTGGATGATATACTTTGATATGTCATTCCACATTTCAGACTACAAAAGGATAACTAGTTCATCCAAGTGGGGCCTATGAATGGAGACAGATAAGAGCAGAATCTTTGATATCAAACACTAATGTTTAAGAAGCAGGCAGCAGAAAGGTTGCAAAGGGAGGGACTGGATGATGTGTGGCCCACCACATTATCAAAGATGAGGGGACAAAGAAGGGTTGGGCTGAAAAAAAAATCCCCTTTGGTCTTAAATCAATGAACACACCCAGGATCTCTAGCAAAAGCAACCACAGAAGGTTTGGCTGCCTTAAGCCTTCTAATAGTTCCCTAAGAGTTTGCCTCAAGCCCAGCCTTAAGTTGGCTCTGTTTTGAGATTCCCAGGAGAATCTTTTAAAGGCAGCCTCTGGACAGAAGTTAGGAATCTTACTTAGGCTTGTTCTGTCCTAACCAGGGCCTGGGATGGAGAGGTCTTGATGGCTCTCTGTCTCCCAAAGTCTAGCACTCTGGACTTCCACGAGTTGGGTAAGGAGGTCTTTCATGGCATCCTTTGGGGAGTCTGTGTGGGTAATACATACCCAGATTCAGCTGTCAGTTCTATTATGTCTATTATCATATTGCTGTTGTGTGTGCTGCTTCCCCCAAAATTTAAGGCATGGCTTCTAACTAAGGGACGTGTTTTCACAACTGGAGTCTTTAGTGCTTCCTAATTCTACCAAGGAGGCAGCTCCATGAATCCATGCAGCTGTGGCCTTAGTAGACACAGGGTGTGTTCAGGCCACGTCAGTATTTGTCAAAGTCACCAGCAGCCTGCTTCCTGAATTTGGATCTCATCTTTCATCTCTGTGAAGTTTACCTTTGTGCAAACAGCTAGAATTTGGAGCTTCAGGGGAAACTCTGAGCCATCATCACAACCTAGAGATTCTGAGGAATAGAGGCAAGTTTCCCCCACCAGGACCTCATGCTACCAGATCTGTGGATTCCAGTTTCACCCATCAACACTAGTCCATCCATTCCCATGCACTGGAAAATCCTAATGTGCCCTGCCTCGTTTTGCAAAGCTTGATCTATAAATACTTAGATCTATAAATACTTACCACCCAGAGGGGCTCGGAGTTCACCTCTATACATCCTCATTGTCCAGCACCTCATCATGTTTTGTCAGTCTACCAGACATCAACGACAACACGCCTGCGTCAGTCAGGAAAGCACTGTGGGTGATGGGCAACGTCTGCCTGGCTGTCAGGACAGAGAGTGAGACAGTGCGACAAGCCAGCTTTGGGGGCAAGCAGCGTGTCGGGGGCTTGCTGTGGCATCCGATCTGGGAGCTCCCCTGAGATGTTCTCCCCTTTATCTCTCCTGATGTGTATCATCCTGCTGTAAGAAGACAGTGTCCTATTGTCTCGGGGACATCTGTAACTCCATTACACAGATATAATCCTATACCTCTGCCTGCCTCCTCTTAGCACAGCAAGGCAAGGCAAGAATATTTAGCAGCTTCAATTTTAAAACAAACAGGGAAATAGCAGTTGGCTCGTTTTACATCTGTTCTACCTGACTACCTGTTCTGTTGCACAGAAGAGCAGGTCCTCTCCAGACTTGGTCTGCTTGCATGGCGCTACTGCTGGAGTACCAGTTTGCGCTTTCCTCTGAAGAATGGTCTCCATGTTTACTCAGAGAAAGGAAACTTCACCACCACCCCCAAGCCTCAGAGCATTTCCTAATGAGCTCCGGAACTGTTATTCTGCCTCAGGCAACAGAGAGGCCGAAGCAGTCTCCCTGTAGCTAAGTCCTCCCTCTGCTGAAGCCTGTGACTCATCCTTCCATTATCAGAATCCTTGACTCTTGACATCTTTTGGTGACCAAAGTGACCAAAACAGATACTATTTAAGGGGATAACTATGTTAGTGGGGGAATAAATTAGAATTCAATTTGCAGTTGGCTGTGCTTGGGTTACCTCTGGGTCAGCCCTACAGATTCGCTGGGCTATGGATATCTGGAGATCAGGAAAGAAGCCAACTATTGGATTAGACACTACAATGTTCATATTTACCAATTTCCCTGTTGTAACTATGGTCTCTGTAGTGGCCATTCCTGGTTGTCAACTTGACTATATCTGGAATAAACTACAATCCAGAATTGGAAGTCTCACCTGTGATCCTAATCTGGAGGCTGTGAGATACAAATTTCTGACCTGGATCTTGCCTTAGAGATCTTGAGGCATGGTATCTATGAATCCATGAAGATTAAGACAGATATCTCTGAATTCAAGGTCATCTGGGACAAAGCAAGTCCCAGATCCAGGCATGATGGCACACACCTTTAATCTGGACCACACCTTCTGCTGGAGACCTACATACATAAGGACACTGGAAGAAGGAAGATTCGCTTTCTCTTCTTTGTCTGCTTGCCTTGTGGGACTGAGCAACTGTTAGATCCTTGGACTTCCATTCACAACTGCTGCTAACCATTGTTGAGATTTAGACTATAGACTGTAAGTCACCAGCAAATTCCCCTACTATATAGAGACTACCCATAAGTTCTGTGACTCTAGAGAACCCTGATTAATACAGCCTCCATGGCTGATTTTAGCTCCTCAATGGATTAAAAACAGCTTTTCAACTTCCTAAATCTTTGAAAGCCCTGTGATGCTTTCCTGGGTATACACAAGCCAGATGCAGCACAACACTAGAGGCTGAGAAGAGGAATATGCATTTCAAGTCAGCAACACCAGATAAAAGCCAGAAAGGTCTTAAAACAGAATAGCCATGACACGAAGGGAGAAATGGGCCAAAGTCCTGTCTGCTGGGCATCCTGGGTCCTCAGTATCCTCTATCTTCCTCCTCCTCCCTCCTGGGACACACAAAATCCCCCTCAGAGGGCAAGAATTCAAAAGGTCCTTAACTCAGTGTCTAGCTCTCTAAAACCAAAGCCCATAGACTAGCACTCAAAGTCAGGAAACAAAGAGGTGACTCCATGAGAGTATGATTCTAAAAACCTAACCCCGGGCAGTGACAAAAATCAATCTATGAAAACTCCCCCACCTCAAGGCAGTCTACAGTACTACCAAGGAGGTCTGCAAGGGAGTTAGTCGGACCTCTTGCTAGAGAGAGGGTTGCTGATTAGGCTGAAGGAAGGATGCAACACAGAAAGGAAGCGGTGCATAGGGCTCCCAAAAAGGACAATGAGGCTGTCATGTCTGCCTAGCATTGGTTGCTTGGCAGTCACATGGTTACCCCATGGAGCCAGTAACTTTGAGCTGACAGTTGTCCCATTCACCGTCTTCTCTCCCCTTAGAGACTGACTAGTTTCCCAGGCATGGATTGGTGCTGCCACTGATCTGTCATGCAGATGACATGCAGCATCCCCTGCTGTGGACAGGATGCTATGGGCCTGACACTGTATGATGCTATAATGGTCAGATGTCTCTTTTACTGTTGGCACTCTAGCTGGTGAGTTGCATCTTCTAAGCTAGGTGGAGTAAGCTTCTCCTGACTCTAGGAACTGGATCGACTTTATCAGCCATTGTGACTTCCACTCCAGCCAAACATCTGTGTACTGCAAGTACTATTGAACTCTGGGTCAAGCAAGCAGTGGGTATCTAATTTAAATCTTAACTTATCCCAACTATCAGCCTAACTTATTATCAAAATCTTACCAGTTAGCCTCTTTAACCCCACTTACATTGGGGAGCTGAGGCTCAAAAAGATTAAGTAAATTCTAAAAATGCAATTCTGAGGCTCAGACCCCTCCACCAGGGAGGGGACTTCATCAGGGCCAACTTGAAGACCTACAGAGCGGCCAGCGTATCTGAAGCTCCTGGATCTTCAAGCATCTTTCAAAGAGAAGTGATGGAGCAAAGGATCTGCACAAGGCTCTGTGTGAGCAGGGCCATCTGGCTTTCTGTCTTCGTCCTGGGCAGCATGGGTGGTTTGCTTCACAAGAATGTTTCTCAAATGATCGGAGACATGTTCTTGCCTTGGGGGGTCACATGCTCATTACGGCTGACCAGAGTACATCTTGCTTTCTTCAAGGTCAAGATGTACTGGCATCCTTGCGACGTACATTAGAACTGTCTAGGAAGTCCAAGACATCACGCCAGGAGATGGGCCCAGCCCTAGGGAAAATTGAGTACATTAGTAATAGTAGAAATGGCTGTAAGGGAAAAGATAGACAAAGAGACAAATGATTAGTAGAACACACATGAAAATCCTGTTCCTGACCTTCATGGCCCCTCACTGACCTGATAGTCGTCCAGTAAATCATGGGCCCCAGGACATCCCAAAGAGACAGGATAAATATTGAAGATAGTGTTTCTTTTCTTTACTAGTCATGATCTCCCTCACCGATTATCATGGGAATTTTCCTCTCCTGCTGGCAAAATGCCAGGGAAAGAGTCAAGGACCAGCAGGAGGAATGCTATGGGTCACCCAGAGGGCATAGTAGCAGATGAGTCAGAATGGAGTCGGGTGGCTGGGCCCCAGATCACCGCCCTAATTGCATTAGCACCTTGGCCCGGTTCATGCCTAGCCTGCATGGTGGACAGAGAGCAGAAAGGCCTGATTTAATTTTAGCTCAAGATGGTGCCCCCACTGCCTCGTGACAAGAGCAGCAGACTCTGGAGGAGTGGCAAACTCTCCTTCCTCCCCTACAGAAAGTCACTCACTGCTCTCAAGGACAAACCGGAAATGACCCACGTTTCGTTTTTTCCTACCAAGCTTCTGTACTTGGTTTCCAATCTTGTGGAACTTCTTGACCAGTGGCCTGCATGGCGTCTGAAGTGAGTCCGTCCCACTTATATGACGACTTCCCGTGTCCTTTTCCGTGTGCAGCCTTATCCTCCACACTGCTAAACAACCTATTAAGTCAGCTCTCTGGGCAATTTTGCAGTGAGAAAGGCCTATCTATGCAGGGAGGTTCTTGACTCTTCCTTACAGAACCACAGAGCTTGCTTCATGGAGACTTGAGATCGGCATCTCTTAGGCAAGTCAGTCTTCTTCTGGGGTGCTTGAGGGAAGGAGTTTTTCCCTGCTCACTGTCAAGTTGGGCCAAGCACGTTTTTAGAAGGTAGCTTGCCTTTACTCTAGTTTGTGGTTCCAGTTAGTGGTCTGTGCTCAATATCTGTAAAGAAACCCAGGAACCTTCCTCCAACATAAGCATAGATGGAAACCCAAGGCCTCCTGACTGTGTTGGATGATCCCACTGGATTCGGCGACTAGAAGCAAGCAGATAGCGAATATCTCAATGTTAGAACAAAGACCATCAGATCGTCCTCTGCTGTGGGAAACATAAATACAGCAGACGCGGGACTTTAACAGTTTGTTTTTTTATTCCTTTCTTTCTGTTTTCCTCCAAACACAGCAGACGAGCAGCCAGTTATTCCGTCTTCTCTCTTCTTTTGTGTCTAGAAGTCTTACCTTCAGAGCTTCAAAGGAGACTATAATCACATCAAGATAAAAACAGAAGCGAAAAAGGCCCTTGTGAGATCACAGCCACTTTGCAGGGGAGAAAGGAATGTTTCCTGCCATCTCTTAAGTCTGAAAATGCGGAGAGAACAGAAGGAGGTGTAGGCTGTGCAAGTCATTTCACCGAAGCATAAAAAAAAAAAAAAAAGACATGACAAGGTTTTGATCTGGAGGCTGGAGAGCCTGTCAACACAGGGGGAATATGTCATGTTTGGTGGGACCCTGCGTCCCTGAGAAATGAAACTTCCTGCAAAGGGGACAAACAAGGAGATCCTTCTTCCTCGGCCCAGGACGACCGAGGGTCACGCTTGCTCTCCAGTGTCATCACATTTAGGTTTTTTTTTTCTCCCAGTGTCATAGTGTATGACCATGTGGGAGGCATCTGACTTCAGGGCAAACTTGTTTGCATCTGATACGCAATGGTAAGAGCAGACCTGTAAATGACATCCGGAAAATGGCCAAGAAGTCACATCCTTACCCACACTGGTATAAGAACAAGAATGGCCCATCAATAATCAGGCACGGAGGGAGGAGAGGTTCGGGGGACCATACCTCTACCGAGGCTCTCTTTGTCCCTGTCGATGCAAGCAGAAGCGGGGAGAACCATTATGCCCCCATTGGTGACCTGATCTAAAGGTCACACAGATGGCCCTGGTTAAGCGGAATGCTCATAAAACAAAACCCATGTCATGATGTGTGGAAAGGAACTGGTAGGGACAAGGGGCGGGGGGGGGGGTTGATAGGGACAGGAGGGAGGTAGGAGACAGTGATGGGAGGGAGAAACCACAGAGCATTATACACTTGTATGAAACTGTCTACAAAATTAATCAGTAATGAAGTGTCCAGTTTGATCCCTAAGACAGAAGCCACCAAATGGTGGCTATCACGAGACTCACAGGACTCCCTCAGCTTCACACTATCTGCTTCCATTCATGTCCTTCCAGTGCATGCAGGGCCACTGAGTGTACTGAGAAACTCCATGAGACACCATTACTGCATATACCAAGACGGGAGTGGTGCCTGCCCTAGAATTCCATGCTGTCCACCAACTGCACCAGACAGCCTATCTGCGCTTCCGCACGGCAGCCCCAAGACCCAGTTTTCACGTTTCTCTTTTGAGGTAGCATATTTCTGTGTTGCCTGGGCAGGCCCTGAACTGGGGATGCTCCTGCCTCAGCTTTCTGAGTGCTATGATTATAGGCACATGTACCATACCCAGCTCTCAATACATTCCATATTAAGTCTTAAAATGGGCGCTCTATACTCGTCATTGCCTGAATAAATCCATCCAGTGCCTCCCCTTGACCCCAGAATTAAACTCAAACCTGTTAGTTTTGTTTAAGGGGCAGTTAGATGATCTCTGACCCCACCTTGCAACAACCCTGTCTCCTCCTCTTACCTTCCCTCACCAAGGAGTCTGCCGTGGTTAGTCACTGGGGCCAACCTGACTGGACAAGGGGGTACCCAGTTCGTTGCTAAGGCATGGTTCTGATTATGTCTAAGAAGATGTTTCGGGATGTGATTACAGTTTAGATTCATGAACTCTTAGATGTGTGATACATCTTATCCAGTCCATCAAAGGCTGGAATGAAACAAGAGGGTGGCCTTCTTTGCTGTGAGAGAACTCACCTGCCTGACAGCCTACAAGCTCGGACATGAGCCCTGCTGATCTTGGATTTACCAGCCTCTTGAATGACATTTCCACCTAGCAAACCTCTCCCCCAGTATAAACCCTATGCTGGTTCTGCTTCTCTAAAGAGGCCTGACTCATATGGACTTTGGCACCAGGGAGGAGAGATGTCCACAGGCTGCCATAATAGGAGCTTTCCCTCACAGGTCGGCAGGCTGGACATGCAAATCCAAGTGTGAGCGAGGCTGGCTCCTCCTGCCTTATAGCCACCCTCTTTATCCTGGCACCCTCGCATGGCCTTGCCTTGCCTTGGCTTTTACTGGAATAGGTCTCCTCCCTGGTATCTCATTTAACCTTAGTCATGTCCTTAAAGGCTTGTCTCCAAATAGAGCTGAAAATCGGAATGTCAATGCGTGGATTCGGAGAGAACACAATTCAGTCCATGGCACAACCACGGTGCTGAGCTGGTTCCCCGATAAATCTTCCAAGTACCGTGTGGTCCTTCCCATATCACGAAACATTTTCTTCCCTCCACGCTTCTCAGTTCTTCTTTGCTAAGTTCACTGCCTAGCCTTCTCGGGGTCCACGAGTCCTTTCTCCAGGAAGCCTTTCTTGAGTACCTACCTCCCCCAAGCCTAGGTTGAAGGTTTATTCTAGGGGGTCTTTATAATCTCTGCCTTATACTTATACTTACCTTCATGTATCCTAGCTCTTTGCTCTCTCTGGTTGTTCAACATTTCCTGTCTCAATTTCCACTGAATTTTTAAAAATGATTTATTGTATTTTATTTTTTAAATTGTGTGTGTATATGTGTGTGTGTGTGTGTGTGTGTGTGTGTGTATACATGAATGTAGGTCCCTGGGGTGGTTAGATCCCCTGAAAAGGAGTTACAGGTGCCTGTGAGCCACCTGACATGGGTAAGGGCGCTAAACTCAAGACCTGTGGAGGGGCAGTATACGCTCTTAGTCTTCTACTGAGTTCTTAGTGATTAACACTGACTCCAGCATTGTAATGCATATCCACTAAAGAGTTCTTAAATCCACATAAAAAAAAATAAAGTCGAAGATGTGCTATGGAATAAGGCCTTAAGACACTTAGAAAGTGTCATGAAGAAATGATAGCAAAATAACAATAGTGCTTGCGTTGGTTAGTCATGGTTTTTTTCTTCTTCTGTTCTTTATTTCCCGTGTTTCCGCAGCGTAAATGCACGCCGTTTCCATTTTAGACCTTTAAGAAGTATGATGTGTAAGAGCTGGAGGCTGGGGAGGAGAGTCGTGAGGCATTCTTACTGTCTGAATATAAAATGGCCAATGGGATCACAAGCACAGCAACTGTGGTGAGCTGAGCAAGCTCCATGTAGACCGGGCCCTTCAGCATCCCATCATGGACAAAGAAAGGGTTCGTACGCACCACCCTACCCCCAGTCCTCAAGAGGCTATTGGCAGTTAGTGGTAACCAGAAGAGGAAGGTCTCTGTCTTCATGGATAGCCACTCAAAGTTGTGTATACTTCAGTAAGTAACCCCCTCCCTATGCTTATACAAGCAACCGTGTCTAACCCAGTGGGCACCGAAAAACACGTTTATGTGGGAGGAAAGCTAGTTAGGATGAGCAAAGGGGTCAGCGGGAGTGAGGGAGGGGTGGAGAAGATTATAATAAAGATGGATACGACCAGAATGCATTGCATACATCAATGAGACGGTCAAAGAAATTCTAAAATACTAGCAACCATTTTTTTTTTAAAGTAGAAGTTGCCTACCATTTCGATTCCAAGCTCTAAGATAACTTATTTTAATCTATATTGAAAAGGAATTGCTCTAGGAACAGTGATTCTGAAGGGTGCCCCAAAGTTGCCCCGATTCGATTTGACCTACATGGTGTCAGTTGCAGGGAGGGTATGACCTCACAGGAGAATAGTTCATTACCTCTCTGTCAGGCTTCAGTAATGAGCACACCAGTCACCTTGGCAGGAAGGCATTCTCCAGATGGCCTGCCTGCCCTGAAGATGTGGGTTACGACGGTGTCCCTTAGCTTCATTGCTAAAGATGAGACGGGTCTAGATACGCTTCATCAAGGTGAAGCTACCTGACATTCTCCATGGTTCTTGGCTTCCCTTAAGGGGATAGAGGAAAGCCAGATTCCCAAGGCCAATTTCTTTGGGTCTAAAGTGCCGACCCCTAGTGTTCTTGGTGGCTAGCTAAAGAGCTGGACCACCCCTGGGGTCTTAGGAGAGGTGCTGGTTCTGGAATCTATCTTGGCATTGTGGAGGGCGAGGAAGGATGTGGAGGGTTTGTGGTGGTGGAATGAGGAGAGGGTGATCAGGGAAACGTACATGAGTGGAGCTCTGGATGGCACAAGTGCCACCCAGCATGCTTTACCTGCCTACCCCTCTGCCAGGGCTTCAGAGCCACCTCCCACTCTAAAGGCCACAGGCACCAGAAGCTTTCTTCCCTAGACCCCTCTGAGCTAGAACATGCATGTGACGCCACCACCCCAATTCTTGGTCAAAGTGCAGCCACTTCATAATGCAAAACGCATTTAGTTCATCAGCAGATGTCCACTAAGTCTTCGTAGTTCTAACATTGTTCAAAGGGCCAAGGTGCAAAGAATGCCTTGAGACTCAAAGTAACCTCTCAGCCATAAGCCCTATAAAGCAAAAACTGCATACATCCTTCCTGTATACAATGGCGTGGAGTAAAGGAGTGAGAAGACATCATGGAAACATCAGACCAACAAACAATCCCAAAGGCCAGCAGGGGAAACACAAAACCCTGCAGCTTTAAGTGGTTGAGATGGCAGCAAAGCTCAGAAGAAAGGGGCGCGTGGTTCTGGGTTTGCAGCAACACAAAGTGCAAAATTATGAGGTCATAGGAGACTGTGCTAAGGTTCCAGAAAACTGCTGAGGCAGGGAAATGTACGGCATGGATAGATTACCTGCAATGAGGCCTTTAGCGCAGCAATTCTCAACCTGTGGGTCTCGACCCCTTTGGGAGTTGAAAGACCTGTTCATAAGGGTCGCCTAAAACCATCTGCATGTCAGATACTTACATCACAGATTCATAGCAGTAGCAAAATTGCAGTTATTAAGTGGCAATGAAAATAATTTGATAGGTGGGGGCTACCACAACATGAAGAAGTTGTGAAAGTTTCAGTGGTAACTGTGATGCCAGGGAGTAGCATTATTAAGAGGTGTGGCCTGTTAGGGTGGGTGTGGTCTTATTGGGGGAAGTGTGTCACTATGGGGGTTGGGCTTTAAGGCTCCTATGCTCTGGCTCTTCCCAGTGCAGAATGAGACCCTCCTCCTGGCTACCTTCAGATCAAAGCACTCTCAACTCCTCCAGCACCAAATCAGCTGAATGCTGCCATACTTCCTGCTAGGATGATAAAGGCTGACCCTCTGGAACTGTAAGCCAGCCCCAATGATGTTTTCTTTATAAGACTTGCCTTGGTCATGGTGTCTCTCCACAGCAATAGAAACCGATAACTAAGACACAGCCTAAGAGGTTAGAAATGCTGGGACCACGTAACAAGTGCTACGAAAACCTGTGGGTGTTGTAACTCTGGAGACCCTCCAGGGTCTCAGCTCAGGTGCGCAACCCCACAGACCACAGCTTGATGAAAGGACGCCGCAAGAGCATGAGGTTTATTGATTGAAGATATGTCCACGCACGTGGGGTTGTACCTCTCAGGAAAGGCAGCAACAACCCGGAACAAAGAAAGTACACACTTTTTATACTTTAACAGAGGGTAGTCCAGCAACAGGCTGGGCAGTTGGGTACTCTCATTGGTGGGATACAAGACAAAGGATCCCTGTGGGTATTGGTCAGTCGGCTCAAGGGGGCGTTCTTGGCCAAGTCGATCAACTCCTTCGTCCTTCTCTGCACCTAGTCTTGGGAACTCCTTGAAGGAGAGCCAGACTGATAAGGGGGAAGAACTGGGTGGCTGGGAAAATTATGCTGACATATTTCCTCCTCAGAACTTATCAAGAGGAGGAGCAGGGATTTTTTTTCTCAAGGATGGTTAGTCTCAACTAGGCCTATTTACTGTCATCACCCAGCCTCATGTCTATTTTCCCAAACTCTAATTTATAGCTATCTATAAAACTTATTCTATTTCCTTCATGGGCACAGAGTGGAACCTGCCTACGAGAGAGTCTATATGTGTAGCAGATGACAGAACTGACGAGTGGGGCTATCTCAGCCCAATGGAGTCCGGATGATATCACCACAAACCCTCTTCTACTCCACAAGGTTATGGATGGCTCTTTGGACTAGTGATGCAAGAAATCACTCAAAACAAACATGATTTACCCCGTGATTCGTAAGCACCCCTGACTGCCTGGTCTCTGCTTGTCAAGACCTTATAGACACTGAGCCTCATTAATCCTCATTATAGCCTCAGAGAGGTTTTATTCCTAACTCCTGTTGGCTAAAAAAGGAGTTGTTAGCCCACAGGTATTTTGCTGCATGGATAGATGAATCCATTTTGCTGCATGGCTATGTGAACTGGGGTTCAGATCTACCAAATGGCCGCTGTCTTAGGACCACCGTCCACCCCACAGGAAGCTGGAAAAATGGAAGGATTCCAATGTTGTGGGGAATAATTACAAAGGCTAGACCTAGAAGTAACTTGTAAGTCAATTGTGACCACACTGGGCTTTTGTTTCCTTGTCTCTGTGCATGACACCAAACTCTAGGCCAGTAGCTGTTGCAGGGAATTCAGATGTGTTTACCAAGACCCTACTCCCAGGAGGTGAGAGTGACGCCCAGAGCCAGGAGGGGTGCAAAGTTGAGTCTGCCTGGATGTCCACCCCTGCCTCTGCTAAAACCTGAGCTTCACATAGGATTTTTGAGGAAGACTCTAATCCACATGCAGCCCTAAACATGAGGCTATTGGCACAAAGCAAGAAGTAAGTCTGAAGAACGTGAGATTTGCACCGGGTATCTCTATCCATTCGATAAGAATTGACTTGGTTTCACTGTAGAATGAAATGTCCAAGGACTCTGTCAAACCTTTCTATAGAGATGTGTGGTCTGAAGAAATGGAAGAGTTCAGGGGTGTCACTGATTCCACGGTCCACCCAAGAGTGGGTGATTTCAACGGATCCTTGGAATGAATGTTGGACACTCAAGAACTGGTCAGAGTTAAGGGGATGAGTCATGAAGCTAACTCCAATATCAACTGCTCTACAGACAAAATATCCCAATATATGATGCTGTCTGTCTTTCTCTCTTGCTCCAACGTAATCCAAGCCTCCACCGTGCCTCAGCTGGGGGACTCCATCAGTCTCCTTCACAGATCAGCCCCTCTCGGTTTTGCTGGGTTTCCTATTCCTTCCTTTCACCATCAGCACCGAGACCTTGAAAACAGTTCAGTTGAGCTGCTGCTTCTCCCTGCTCGAAGTCGCTAAGCTCCCCACTTCCCTGTAATTCAACCCCAAGCCTCTTTTCCTGGCCTCTGAGCTGGCTCCTGGTCATCTGTCACCTCCTCCTCTTATTCCCTACCCTCCCGTCATATTGCCCGTGTTTCCAGCCATCGGAACCCACTGAGTTCCCGTTGCCCAGAAATGTCTACATCTCTCCCTCGGGCTGGCACCTTCTTACCAGGCAAGCTTCAGCACGAACACCCACTGGCTGTCCACTGTCAGTGCCTCCTGCTATAGAGATTGCTGTACTTACTCCCTTGTGTCATTATTGTGCTACATGGGCCGTGAGAGGAAAGTCCTTACTCGCTCGAGTTCATCCTTGTGGTCTAATATAGTAATGTTGCTTCAGCATGGGTATTGGATGAAGTGATTGGATTCTTTGAGGATTCATCTGTATCATAGGTTTAAATGTTCTCCAAATTCACATGGCAAAACACTTACAGACCTATAACATTGATGATGATGATGGTTTCAGTGGTTAAAAAAATACATGACAGAGATGAAGCACTCCCTAAATGGTTCTTTCTGCTGTTAATGTTTTAGAGACAACTTGATACTCAGTCTACTAGTTCTGCCCAGGGAGATAGGTTATAAGTCATGTTTGTCTCTCTTAGGTGGTAGCAAAGAGACACCTCGGTGGGTATCTCTTGTCTCTGTGAATGTTCCATTTGGCTTTCTTATGAAGTGCTAGCCTTCAGAGCAGCTATGGCAAGCACAGTCCTAGACCGCCCCTCCCCCATTGCCCTATGGGAAAGACATAGCTTGACTGAGAAACTTAGCTCATTGAGTAAAGCCAGCAGAACTTGGGGCTTACATGTCACTGTGTCATAACCCAGCCTGTCCTTCCTATTGCAACAGTGCCTGTATTTTTGAATCCTCATTGTATTCCAAGACTCTTGCTTACAAGATCTCCTTTATTCTTTTTAGTATCCTATAACGTCAATTTGATAATTATTTTATTTTACAGAGAGGGAGCGAAGAGATTTCAAAAAAGGATGAGCAACTTGTCCAAAATCTGCTAGAAAAATTGGAGATTTTAAAATAGGAGTCCAGGAAGTCCGACCACAGAGCACAGGCTTCTGATCACTGAGCCACTGAATCACTGAGCCTGTAAGCAGCACACCACTCCACTTCCTGCCTTCAGTTGTTTCAATAGTAAAGATAAAGTATAAAATCCACTGATGTGAAGAAGTCTCTCCCTGTGCTTATCGTAAGAACATCTTTGAGATAAACCCACTTAAGGAGCCGCTGCCCTGACTGGCTCCTGTTTGTCTTTGAAGCACTAATTGAATGATCCTGGAAGCGGTTCTCCTCCGTGGAGCCTCTCTGCCACTCTGTCCGCTCATTTTAAAATGTATGGATCTCTCTGCTTTAGACCCAAGGCCATATTGATTCTGGAATACACGCCACTAATTGCTGAGTGCCTGCCTCTAAGAAGCAAGAACTGGGGGGTGGAGGGGGGAGCTTGCATGTCAATATTTGTTACTAACCTTGACAGATAATCATTTTAAGTGATGGTGACTTTTTCTTCCTCTAAAGCTTTAATTACTAGCGTGCACACACTGCAATCATTTTGTTCTTGTGTGTGTCTAATAGTCTGTAATCCATTTTAATTACATTCTTTGCTTATCAAGATTAGACTTCCAAGCAAGGATAGAACAGATTCTAGCTTCTGCCTTTTCTCCATTTCCCTCTCCTAGTCAGTGCCTCGAAAATACTCATGGATTTGAAACCAGTTCCAAAACAAATTTTACTCTTTGCACTTAAAGCAAACAAGCAGACCCATTACAGAGAAGTCTCTCGGTGTCTTTTCCAATCTGTTGGTCCACTGACACAGAGGCTTCCCCCATTAAAACTCGGAATGAAAAACTTGTGGAGAACTTTGAAAGGATATAAGTCAGAGAGTGAACTCACCCCCCTCCCCTTTGGTGATGGTGGTGAGTGAAAAGGGAGTTTGATAAAATTCATTGACTTTGTAAATTTTATATTTTGTGTCCATTCATGAGTTACAATCCCATAAACGCATTGTATAAAGCACCAAACAGGACTGGGTCCTCAGGGTTGCCCCACGCTTTTGTTACGGGCGATCATTTAAGAGTGGCCAAGCATATCTCCCTAACTGCTAACATTCTAACTTACTAGATGTGGCTTCACTAGAAAAGGAAAAAGAGAGGTCTAGACCTGCCACACAGAAAGATCCTGTGACCCACCTAACAGTCCCCACGTTCAACTCCCTGAAGCATATTTGACAACTCCCCGGCAAGCTCAAAGAGAGGTGCAAAGCACACATTGTCCACCTAAGGATGCTGCCCTCAACAGGAACAGACAGAGCCAAGCTGGGCATAATAGGTCCCTGGCTCCCGGATCCCTGCAGGACTATGATGCAGAACCCCAAGCTGGAGCCATGGTAATTGCAGGCTTTTCCCTTTAAACCAGTTTGAGTTGCTTTCAACCGACTTTGTTCTAACTAAAGTCCAACTATGAGGCTTGAAAGATACCCAATTTGGAATCCCCCACGCCATTTTATTTGCCAAAGCCCCTGGAGTAAACCATCAAATCAGTCCCAGATGGTTCATTAACATCAGCCAAATGCTTTCAAAATAAAAAGCAGTGTTTTTTTTTTGTTTTAATTAGATCCACACAGTAAGGTTCTTCCTTCCTATAATACCATCAAACTCTAGCACGAACACGTGAAAACACACACACACACACACACACACACACACACGTGCGCGCAGGGATGGGAAGAGAGAGAGAGAGAGAGAGAGAGAGAGAGAGAGAGAGAGAATTTGGAAACTTCTACACTTTAACTGAGGCCCTCCTTGGAGAAAATATAATGACAGAATATTTTTGTCTATTTCCCAAATGAACACTGGCTGCTGAGGGGGGCGTCTCAGAGCACACATGTTCCCAGGTCCCAGCAGAGAGCCAGGCAGGAAGGGGCATTTTCTCCAGCTTGGACGTGACAGAACCTAGCTGCTATCTTCAGCCTGAGGAAGAAAGGCAGATGCCTTCCCATGCACTGTGTTACTCATCAGGTTCCTGCAGAGAGGTCGATTAGGGTCTCCCCGGAAGTGAGTCAGCCGAGTCAGCCGTAAGACGGGGCATGGGACGCATCCGGAAGTGAGTCAGCAGTAAGAGAGCGCAATCCCGCAATCCCACGACGCGACGCGTCACACACCAGTTTCCCCCACCATGTGTCCCTCTCTTTCTTTACCTGCCCCCACCGTTTCTCAACCAACTTAACTCTCATCTGTGGTTTCTTTTTTTTCCTTTCTTTCTTTCTCTTCTCCAAGTCCCCTGATCTTACCTGCTGCACACATGGGAGGTTCTCCTGGGCCTTTTATGCCTTTTTAATGGTCCCTGAAGCTGTCCTGACCCACAATTCAAGACCTGTGACAGGGCAATGCTGTACTTACAATGCTGTGTAAGAGAGAGTGGACAAGGGACAGTAGAGTTGGCTCAGCAGTTAAGGACTCTGACTGTTCTTTCAGAGGTCTTGAGTTAATTCACAGCCATCTGTAACAGGATCTGATGCCCTCTTCTGGTGTGTCTGAAGACAGCAATAGTGTACTCACATACATAAAATAAAGAGAGAGAGAAAGAGAGACAGACAGACAGAGACAGACAACAAGCAAAGACATTTAAGCCATGGAAACTCAAGTCTAAAATGTGACCTATATGCAAGAGTGATGGGTTATTCTTTATTCTGTTTCGTGTGTGTGTGTGTGTGTGTGTGTGTGTGTGTGTGTGAGTTCATGTGTTCGGGTACATATATGTATGTAGGTGAACATGCACATATGTAAATATTGAAACTAGAGAACCAGCTAAGTGTTGCTTATCTCTTTCTTTCTTTCTTTCTTTCTTCCTTCCTTCCTTCCTTCCTTCCTTCCTTCCTTCCTTCCTTTTTTCCTTCCTTCCTTCCTTCCTTCCTTTCTTTCTTTCTTTTTTCCTTCCTTCCTTCCTTCTTTCCTTCCCTCCCTTTTTCCTCCCTCCCTTCCCTCCTTCCTTCCTTGCTTCCTTCCTTCTTTTCTTATTTATTTTGAGACAAAGTCTCTATATGTAGCTCCTGGATGTCCTAGAATTCTCTATGTAGACCAGGATAGCCTCATATTCACAGAACTCTGCCTACTTCTACCGCCTGTGTGCTGGAAATGCACCACCATAGGAGAATCTCTTTTGAGACACAATCTCTCAGTAGCCTGGAACTTAACAAATAGTGAGGTTGACTGGCCAGAGAAATTCAGAGATACACCTGTCTCTGCCTCTGCCTCCCTAAGGTTGCGATTACAAGCAGGCAGCACCACACCACAGCTAGTTTTATTTTGTTCTGTTCTGTTTTAACAGGGTTTCTGGGAACCAAAGTTGAGTCAAGTGCTTGCAAGTTGAGCACTTCACTGACTGAGCTGTTTTCTAGGTTTCCAGTTTTTGCCAAAGCTCAAAGGTATATATATATATATATATATATATATATATATATATATATATAAAATAATTTTACCATTTCTCATTGTGGTGGTCTAGGGTAGATTGGGAAGGGGGTCAGGAATTTGGGAAGAAGACAGTGAAACAGCTTGTTTTATCCATGATGTCTAAGGCCTCATCTGGAAAACATTAAAGATGGTAGCTGGGATCATCTGCAGGTATGTTTTCTTGAGTAGCTAGGGTTGACTTGGGCTGTTGGCAGAAACCTTAATGGGATAATTGACTGGAATGCCTACATATGGCTTCTCTAAGGTCTGGGCTTCCTTACCCCTTGGTGATTGGGTTGTGAGGGTAAAAAGGAGAGGGAAGGGGAAAGGGGGCGAGAGAGAGAGAGAGAGAGAGAGAGAGAGAGAGAGAGAGAGAGAGAGAGACTACTTTTTATAAAGGTATCATTAGTTTGGTAAATTCTTTGGTTCTTTGTCATCAATATCAGAGCAGACTTTCAAGTTCCCATTCTTCGGACCTGGGATGTTACATGGATGACCAAGGTATTCATCTTTCCTCTTAAATTAGATATCCTTTCTAGATTCTCCTTCCTAGTTAGTGGTGCTTCGTATGGGCCTCGGTCAGTAGAGAATCCTTATTCGCTGTGATCTACTTGATCACTTATCTTGATCTTTCAATGGAATTGTTCCACATGGAGACTACCTTGCCATTCTGATTCGGGCTTGGACCATGACACTGGGACTCCCCTATGCTTCTAATCTCCGAGGATGCCTTCCTCTGTGTGTTGCTAGAGAGGGCTTTACACGCTCCCATTGCTTAGAGACTGCATTGTCTCTCCGCTCTGCTCATCTTTCTTCCCAGGTCTCCACCTTCTCACCTTGATTTAGTTCGTCTGCTTTCTCTAACCATCTCTCTATTAAACCCCCCTGTTGTCTCAACTGGAATCACTCTTCCAATCTCGTGGATTCTAAAGCAGTGCTGTCTCTGTGCTTTCTATAGCATTTATGCATAGTATAAATATACAGCAAGGGAAATTTGTCACCTATATTTTCAAGTAACTCATTTCACTGCAAGCCACCTAGCCATGGGTTACAAATGAAGAAACTAGACTTGGTGAGGGACTCAGTTCAACCAAGGCCTGCCAATAAGAACCAGCTGTGACATTTTCCAGGCAGTTCCCATGAGGGTACAAGTCACTTAGAACTGTGAGTTTGGGCTGTGCTCCGAGTGTACCTCTTTTTGTCTCTATGTTTGATTGGAATGAAGCACAGGCCATCATCAGAGTAGACAGGGAGAAGAGCCATCAGACATGGAGGGGGAAGCAGGCAGCTCCTGCTCACTGTGCTCAGAGTCTGAAGCAGCTTGAACTGAGTCAATATCGGAGGACTCAGTGGAGCGGCTCAGACAGAGCCTTCCAATGGCTCTCTTTGGACTTTGAAACTCACTGTCACTGCAGTACTTTATTATTGGAAAGTGAGTGGAAAGCCAGGGACCATGCAAAGTATATGAAAGTTATCGCTACTGGAGAAAGTTGAAAGGGATCTAGGAGACCTAAAATAATGATAGGTTCCTGGGCATGTTAATGCTGAGAAGAGAAGGCCTACTGAAGCATGTACTTACTTAACCACTGAACAAAATCAAAGTGGTTTCTTTATTACAAGCTACCTCCTTGGATTTATTAATACAGTGATATATGTGGTGGACCTACAAGGGGATCACGTCTGAGACAGCAGCTCCCAGTCACTCAGATCCATGTGCTCTTAGCGTGTGTACACAGAGGCTCCAGTGCTATTCCATTTCATCCTTAGCACACAGATGAAGGATGTCTTAGTTGTTCTTTTTGTTCTGAAGAGTTGAGACGGGTCTAGGACACCTTAAAAAGTAGAGGAAGAGTTGTTAAAGGGCTAAACATGGAGCTAAAGAACATAGGGTCATGTCCCATAAGGCCTGGGATAAAATCTGGGCATTGGAAAGTCATTTAAATGACAATATAACTCTTCAGTGGTGATTTATCAGATATGACACCAAATGCACAGGCAATAAGGGCAAAAGACAGATGAATTGGTGGAGATCAAATAGGCATTCAGGGACAAGATCAGTGGAGTGAAAAGGTAACACACAAAATGAGAGAAAATATTTACAAATCACATATCCAGGAAAGGACTTTGTATACGGGATACAGAAAAGGCTCTTACACCTCAGACTTAAAAGATGAATGACACAGTTTGGACACTTGGCCAAGGATCCAGATGGATGCTTCCCACAAGGCTGAATGATAAATGGCCAACAATGAGAGAGGATCAGTATCATTTGTCAACAGGTAGATGAGGTGTGATTCCACATCCATTGCCAAACAAAGGATTAATAATGATACGCAGGGCCAGGGCGCAGCAAAATGGAAAGTCCTCTGGTACCGCTGGTGGTGACAAAAGATGGCAGAGGCACTTCAGAAGAGCCTGACAACTCATCAAAAGGTAGGTGTCCAATTGTAATGTGACTCAGAAATCCAACTCCCAGGAGAAATCAAAGCATGTGTTCACTTCAAATTTGTTTACAAGTGCCCACTGCTGCATTATTAGTTATTGCCATAAGCTAAAAAAAATATCTGGAGTATTGACTTAAAAAACGATAAGGAGATGAAGAACTTATGGGTGCATCCTATAGCCACCATGAATTTTGGTGAGATCGTGCTGTGAAAGAAGCCAGTCACAATGGACCATATTTTATTTGCTATTATGTATCTTGTAATGTGCTGAGTAAGCAAACCTACAGCCAGCGTGTAGGAAGGGGGCTGCTCACCGCTGGAGACTCTGTGGGGAAGGAAAGAGAGAAGGCTAGGGGTGACAGAATGGCTGCAGGGTGCTTGTCATATTGGTGGAGAGCTAATGAAGAAGTGTCATTAACTCTGTCAAGTTATAAATGCACAACTGTGGATTCATCAGAACCATGAAATCCATATATATCGAGTGGTCGAATTGCACAGTGTGCGAATTATCTCAATTAAACCTTTCTTAAAATGGCTAGCAGCTAATAATATCCATTCTCTGTGTCTGTAACAATACAACCCTGATTTGATTTCAGGCGCTCCACTACGGGACTACCAAGTATAGCCACTGGAATTATTTTTGGTCACCAAAATGTGAGCAAGTGTTTTGTCTGAAACTTCCTAGAAGCGATTGAAAGAGAATGGGCTGTTAGAACGATTGCCTTTTGGTCTTATTTTAGCTTCTGTAACTGGCCTCAAACTCCTATTAAACGACAAATGACTAGCAACCATTTTGGGACTTGAACTAAGTTCGAGGCTGCAACCCTCATGCTGAGAAAGAGAAGGGAAGTTAGGAGCCTGGGTCTTAGTGACCCTGTGGTGCCATGTCATGGTATTCCTTGACTGCTTGCCCCACCCCCACCCCCAGTTTCTGTGTGTGTGTGCATATGTGTGCATATGTGCTCAGAGGTTAAAGGTTGATGCTGGGTATTGGATGTCTTCTTTGATCAATTATTTATTTATTTATTTATTTATTTATTTATTGTCTCTCAGTGAACCCAGGGCTCACAGT
The DNA here is from genome assembly GCA_964023405.1 of Apodemus agrarius. Lineage (NCBI taxonomy): Eukaryota > Metazoa > Chordata > Mammalia > Rodentia > Muridae > Apodemus > Apodemus agrarius. The sequence goes on along the minus strand of OZ030011.1, from coordinate 24,693,518 downwards.
TTCAGCTAGGCTGGCTGACCAGTAAGCTCCTAGGATCTACTTGTGTCTTGTCCCTGTTGGGAACAACCAAAAGAAACTTATTCTGAGTGCTACCCTTCCATTTTCAGACTCCATTTAATCATAGGGAGAAACCAAATTCAAGGTCCCAGGCCCTAGGGGGATTGGGGACTTCCCTAGAGCTGAACAGCTTCTGTTGCCTGTGTCTAGATATCTCAGGGACAACTTGTAAGGAGACAGTTGTCTGAGTCTAGCTATCTCAAGGACAACTTCTCCGTCTTGCTGGCAGGGATAAACAAATCTTCCCAAGCCTAGAAACAAACACCTATCCCACTTCCCAAACATTTTCTTAATTGTCTGTTAACTAGTAAGGGATATAGAAATTACTGTAATCTAAACCAAGGTGTAAAAATGTATAACCAATTGCTTGTGATACATTAATTAACTATATGTAACTGACCCGCTCATTTGTCCCCCTATCACTCTGAGCTCTGGACCTAATGACTAGGAGAATAAATTAAGGACCTTGAAGCCAGGTGCCCTGAATACAGCCCAGTCTCCACCAGGCAGGTACTCCATTGTTCAACCCGCAGTGTCAAAATGCAGTTGGATAACACTGCGGCCCAGCTCCCCTCTCCCTTTGTGTACCCGTGCTTTAAAAATGTACAATCTCCCCTGGGGTGGTTTAGATCCTGAACTGGCCACCTCCCTGAGCTCTCAGAAAACAAAGCTTTTGTTTTAAAGCTTCTATCTCTGAAGTGAGTTTTCTCAGCTTCCTTCCTGAACTCAACAGTCCCCGCTAGGGGGCTACAGGTGTATGCTAGTCCCCAGCTGGGGCTACAGGTGCACCCTAGTCTCCAGCTGGGGCTACAGGTGTACACTAGTCCCCAGCTGGAGTTACAGGTACACACTAGTCCCCAGCTGGGGCTATAGGTGCATGGTAGTCCCCAGCTGGGGCTACAGGTGCACCCTAGTCCCCAGCTGGAGTTACAGGGTGCATGCTAGTCCCCAGCTGGGGCTACAGGTGTATGCTAGTCCCCAGCTGGGGCTACAGGTGTATGCTAGTCCCCAGCTGGGGCTACAGGTGCATGCTAGTCCCCAGCTGGAGTTACAGGTGCATGCTAGTCCCCAGCTGGGGCTACAGGTGCATGCTAGTCCCCAGCTGGAGTTACAGGTGCATGCTAGTCCCCAGCTGGGGCTACAGGTACATGCTAGTCCCCAGCTGGGGCTACAGGTGCATGCTAGTTCCCAGCTGGAGTTACATGTGCATGCTAGTCCCCAGCTGGGGCTACAGGTGCATGCTAGCATATTCAGCTTTAACATGGTCCTGGGGCTCTGAGCTCCAGTCCTTGTGCTTGCATGGCCATCCACTAGGCTGTCTCCTCAGCGCCCAATGCTTTATTGTTTATTGTTTTTCTGTAAACAGGACCTTGCTATGTAGCCAGGGCTGGCTCAGCCTTAGAGCAACTTGTCCACCTCTGCCTCCAGGGTATGGGCTTTGTAAATGTGCACCACTACTACATCTGGCCTTAGACCTCTTTTGGATAAATGATAAACTTCCATCTTGTCTAAGTTCCTGCTATTTTTAATTTTCTTTTTAAACTGACAGCCGAATCCTCTGTAGCTAAAATTGTCTTCTGCAAAGCCAATTCCCAAAGCCAATCCCCTTTCTCCCACAGTATGCTGGCATTCTATAGACTGAATGACTTTTGGGTCCAAAATGAGGAATTCATTTCATGAATTCAGAAGACAAGACTGTCTGAATTATGTGTGCAAAGTGCTGGCTTCCAGTCCCAGCACTCGATTTTTTTTTTTAATAAAATAAAAAATCCCTATGGGAAGAAGGGAAAGAGGATGGAGACATAAACCAAGAAAGGGTTATTTTGCTGCAGCAAGATACTTGACACAAAGTAACTTAAAGAAGGTTTATCTTGCCTCACAGCTGGAGGAAGTGGTCCACAGGGGTGAAGTCATGGCGCCAGGAGCCCTAGGCAGCTGCTCACGCTGTATCCATTGTATTGGCAAGGAAGCAGAGAGAGGTTAAACTGGCCAGCGCGGGCTTCTTTCTTTTTATGCAATCAGAGACTAAGCCTACGGACACCTGCATTCAGGGTGGGAATTCTCTGCTAACCCAAGATAACCCCTCCTAGGCACACGCAGAGACTTGTCTCCTAGTTGATTCTAGATCCCGTCAAGCTGTCAATCAATATAAACCGTCATGGAAGGGATTGTTAGATGCTGAAAAAGTAGAGGGCTTTTCACTTTGTTCCGCAGAGGTGGGGGTGGGGTGTTGTGGGTGGGACTAAGGAATCTCGGCAAAGGTGCATCTGTACAGATGCTATAGTGGGAGGGTAGATTATGGCAAGCTAATGTTCCTCCATGGGAGAAAAGCAAACAAATCCAATGAGCTGTTGCAGACACCCAGATTAATTCACACCCAGTACTCCTGGGGCAGAGCCTCTGAGAATCCTCAAAGAAGGTGAGAGGCTCTAAATGCATCTGCTCAGACAAATGTGGGAAGACGGGGGTTTCTGGCCAGCTAAAACGATCCTTTCTCTCAGCTTGTCACCCTCAGTGCCTTATGGGATGATGTCCTGTTACCACACAGGTTTCTGGTTCAGCTTGGGGAATTCCAGGAATCTGTGTTGCCCACAGAAACTGGAAAACATGGATGATTTATGTAGAAGCAAGATTGGGTATTTTTCGATTACTGATGTTTTCCTGTGAGCTTCAGAATCCTACATTTTCACCCCATTTGGTTCTTACAACGTTTTTTTTTCAAAGTGGGTGGGGTTGAAGGGTATCCCCCAGGTCTCAAAACTGCATCATTTACCTTGATTCGTTGGTTCAGTCTAGAATAAAATGTCCCCTGAGCTCTTACTTATGCTCTCTGCATCCCAGAGCCCTGGTCCTTCATGCCAGGACATTCAGCATCACCCTTAGAGCTAGGGGCCAGGTCCTCGGAGATGCAGTAAGACCTTCATCTCCTAACGCTCTCTGAGATGGCACTCCACACCTCCCTTCATCGTCCCTAAAATGCTGATCAATATCAGGACCATATGGACTGGCTAGGGTTATTCTGAATATTGAGTCTCCATGGCTCATTTCCGTTAGAGAAATTGTGGGTCAGCTAAGGTTGTAAGTATGAGCGCTGGTACCGCCCCTATCTGACCTCTGACCCCATGGCTCTATGTCACCCTTTCCTCACTTACAAAATGCGTGTGATGCTGCCACCGACATCTTAGGTTGTTCTGGTGAGTAAGTGAGACTGGAAATACAAAGCAATTAGCACGGAGCTAAAGAATCTTAACTGAGAGATGGAAAAGGGGGAAGAGAGGTGTCTCAAAGAAAGAGAGGTGTACACAAAGAAGAAGTGTCTCCTTTAAATCTATTTTGTTATTATTTTATGTGCCTTGGTATTTTGTCCATAGGTGTGTCTGTGTGATCTCCTGGGACTGGAGATACAGTCGTAAACAGTTGTGAGCTGCCCTAGAGGTGCTGGCAATTGCATCCTGTGGAAGAACAGCCAGCGCTCTTAACTGCTGGACGGTCTCTCTAGCCCACGAAAGCAGTCTTGTAGTATTAAATGACAAATCCTGTGTGCCGAAGCTAAGGATGGAGTTATGCTCCAACTAAAGGGCATTCCGACCTCGAGGCTGTCCCCTGGTGATGGAATCTGCTAAAGCAGGAGGGGGCAAGGGGCGCCACTTCTTCAGGCATTCAAGTGGGGTCTTCCAGCTTCAAGTGGGGGTGTGGATCAGTAATTTGCCAAGGTCTTTCTAGCCAATGTTTCTGCAAATAAGCTTAAAGGAAGCTTTAAGTGGCCAACAACCAAACGCTCTTCGAGGATTTTAGAGTTGTAGCCGCCCACCACTCAAGAACCCATTTTTAACTAAAATCTGAGCTTCCAAAGACTATTCATAATCCTCCAATTCAGAGTCCACTGAACACCCTCAGGGGAGCGGGTCATGTTTGGAAAGAGGAGAAAGTTCATATGAAGAAGTGTTCTCTTTGAAGCTCACAAAAGGTCAGCCCTCCCCTCCATTCACCAACTCTAGTCCAAAGAACTAGACAAGGCCCTCCCCAGCAGGATGCCCTACACCAAAGTAGCCTCACATTCAGAACTAGCTCACCGCCAGCTCAAAGCTCCCTGCCCTAGCTGGCCACACTGCCAGATCAAGAGAGGAGATTCCCGAGGGAAAAGGGTGGACACAGAATCTACCAGGGACTGCCTTTCCACAGAGTTTCAGTTCTAGTGTCTGTGAAGATGATTTCTTGTTCTGCTGCCCCAAATCCCCAGGTCATTGAGAGAAGTCATTGTCCCATCTCACCTGGTCTGTTGAGATTGCCAATCAGAGCAATCTTGGGCCCTTCTTATCCAGTGACTGGGGACTGGCCAACCACAGAACTGACCTTATAATCTTGCCTTCAGTGACTGTACCAAGAGAACACTCACTTTTAGCAGGACCAATAAGCCCCTTCTAAGTCTGCTGCGATCATTTGAACCTAGAGAGAAGCTTGTTTTCTTGCATGATGGGTAATTCTGGTTCTGTAAGGGTGGCACTGCCAGAGGCCATCTTTATCAACCCAGGAAGAGAAGAACTTCCCAGAGGGAAGGTAGAGGTTGAGTCAAAAATGACTGGCTGCCTCTGCTGTCGGTGCCCCTGTGGACAACTAGAATTTAAGTAGCTCAATTCTTAGACTTGAAAGTTATGTACTCTAGGGGGAAAATTAAATTTCTATCACTAGCAATGCAAACAGACCTGACTGATGAAGTCCAGACAAAGCAAGATGTCAGGTCACATCTGCCCAAGAGATTCAAGAGGTCTTTTCACAGTGTCATTCATGGCAAGGGGAGAGCTGGACGGCCTGGGGCTAGGGAACATTTGCCGAGAGATAAATATTAAACCCAGAAAAGAGACTTCACTTTTCTCACTGCCCTTCTTGCTAGTTATCTCGGATTAGAGTCACTCTAAAATTCACATCCTAGCCCATGGTGGGTGCAAACCAGGTTTCTAGGCATCACAGAACTCATCTAACTTTGAAGACATAGGCTTGCCTTGGTTCTTAAAATAAAAATCCCCCACACGCATGTCAATCCTGTAGCCAATTAAGAGGCCTTCGAATGACACGCCGCTGGATCGTCAAGGTGTGTTACAGACACAGAGGAAGTTTCTGATAGTTGGGATAATTAGTCTGTCATCTACAGCCTGACCAGTTCTGCTTGCCAGAAGGAATCGGAGGGAAGCCAGGACTATTTTAACAGGCGATTTAGGAAGCAGGCGCCTCTGAGTTCGCACCTGCTTGGCCCAGAGCATGGAGACCGGGGGCAAGGGGCGTGTGTGTGTGTGTGTGTGTGTGTGTGTGTGTATTTGTGTCTGTGTTTGTGTCTATATATGTGTGTGTGTCTGTGTATTTATATATGTACTTATATGTAACTGTGTGGGCTCGTATGTGTGTGTGTTTCTCTGTGTGTATGTATCTGTATGTGTCTGTATTTGAGTGAGTATCTGTGTATGTCTGTCTGTGTGTTTGCATGTGTCACAGACATATGTGACTGTGTGTGTGTTGGGGCATGTGTGGTTTCTGATATTTAAAGGTGGCCAAAGTGAGCTTCTATCATACAACTTCATGTGTTTGTAAACCTCAGACCCCTTCAACAACACGCCTGCCTTCAAGAGAATTAGAGGAGTGGTTCTCAACCTGTGGGTCCCGCTCCCTTTGGGCGTCACATATTAGATATCCTGCCTATTATTTATTTACATTACGATTCATAACAGTAGTGACATTACAGTTATGGAGTACCAACTAAATCATTTTATGATTGGAGGTCACCAAACATGAAGAACTGTATTAAAGCATCACAATGTTAGTAATGTTGAAAACCACTGATGAAGAAGAGTTTGCCCTCCAAACCTGAAACTTTGAGCGGATGAATTAAGCTTCAGATTTTATTCTTCCCTAAACCTCCTTTTCAGCCACCTACAGATAACCTCAATAAACACTGATTGCCTTCCTCACCCGGGATATTAAGAGACTACCAAGAGAAAGATGCTACTGCGCTCTCGGAGACTGAACAGAGAAGCTGTGCCTAATTCATAGAGAACTAGGTCCCTCCCACCCACATCCTCCCTGGGGAAGACGGCCCGCAGTGCTCCACTGTGAGAGCTGCAAAATAACGCTATAAAAATGTTTATACACACACGAGGTCCCCAAGGTAATCTATACGACACAATAAGCACTCTAGAAGCACTCGGAGATAAAGAAAACACTTTGCTGGCGCCTTATTGGAGAGGTCTGTGGGTGGTTAGAGGAAATACTTTAGCTTCCAGCTTGCAAGCTGTGATCGAATCAGCCACCTTCCCAAGGACGTGAAGCAGTGAGCAGTAAGGTTTTTACACCGCAGTGGGGGGTGGGGCAGGGGAGGTACATGCCTGGGCTGGAGGGACATGGCTTTACATGACAGGAGTTAGAGGCTAACAGGCAGTAGCTGCCCTCCCCCACAGCACGAAGCCTTCCCTCCTGCTCTGGCTATTACCACCATAAGGAATTATCACTGTCCTAGAGACTTACAGCCCATTTGTTTTCCCTTACGGTTCTAGAAGCCAGACTCTTAGAGAGCTAAACCCAACATGTGAATGTTGGCAGAACCATATCTCAAGGACAGTCAGTCCACTTGTATACCTTTCTCCAGTTCCTCGAGCTGTGTTCCTTGACTGGGGGTGTGGGGGGGGGGCGTGTTGGGGAGGGAGTGGGGGGGGTTACCTCCACCTTCCAAGCTGGCCCTGTAGCATCTTCCTTCTTTAAAAAAAATTTTAAAAATTTAAAAAATTAGTATTATTATTTATGTGTATGGGTGGTCTTGTCTGTGCACTACTGTGTACCTGGTACACACAAAGACCAGAAGAACATATGGGATGCCCTGGGATTGGAGTCACAGATGGTTGTGAGCTACCATGTGGGTGCTGGGAATCAAACTTAGGTCCTCTGAAAAGAGCAGCCAGGGCTCTTAACCGCTGAGCCACCTCCCCAGCACCCCCCCCCCGTGTCTTCCTTCTTGCAGGGCTCCCCTTTGGTCCTGCCAAAGGAGCCTCTCCTTTTCTAGCTGTGTCAGATTTCCGTCTGTCTCAAAAGGACACCAGTGCTGGGCCTACAGGGATAATCCACCCATTCCTTATTTGTGAACATTTGCAAAGATCTGTACTCACTATCATGGGATGTTAATAGGATAGCAAGACTAGGACCTGCTATCTTTAACAATCAGTAGCCTACAACATATCCTAACACAGACTGGAAGGTGATGTCATGTTTATGGACCAGTGTAAACAGGCATTCTGCCTGATAATAAGAGCTCCAAATAATTCAGGAACACTTTGCAATTACTATTGAAAATAAACTAATTAATTTTTTTTAACTCTTGGATTCAAGAATTCTCCTAGGGATTCATCACATTAGCTCAAATGATTCATCATGGGGTATTTTTAATTAATTTTTTCCATATAATATATCTGGAATACAGTTTTCCCTGTAGTCTTGACAATGGCATGCAAGGATTATTTGTTGGCCTTGTTTATAGAGGCTACATTTGCAGACAGCCTAAAGAACCTAGCTATGGGGGCCTAGTGAATATGTGAAAGGGCTTCCACATCATCTGATGTCATGTCAAGCACAACAAGACGGTCATGTGAAGGAAGTCTTCAAGGGAAGAGACAATGTTAGGGTGCGAGGGTGCACCGTGCAGATGTTGCAAAACACAGCTCACACCTCATAAGGATAAGACGGTCTATTCTGTACCACATGTGAGTGACCACAGCCCTGCCACACAGCTTGTGGTTGACCAAGAATAACCATGTTGTGGAAGCTGTTGCGTGAAACTCAGGGAGTGGAGTTACAGTAATGCTGGGGAAACTCTTCTGGGCTTCAGAAGACATTCAGAAGACACATGATCTGAAGACATTCTTAGCTACTGGATGGGTTAGCTAATGATCTGCCAGCTCAATGCATCCCAGAGCTTTTACCTGTTAGTTGAAAGAATGATAGAGTTAGAAATCAGGGTGGGCAATGAACGCTGGTATTGGGGATGAAGAGAGATCCCCAGAAATGGTCTCTCCATTTGCTGCATTCCAACTCTCCACATTCATAAAGTTCTAACCAGTCATCCTCAAAGAATGTTTTTATTAAAATGTGTGTGTGTGTGTGTGTGTGTGTGTGTGTGTGTGTACATGTGTACCTCATGCAATGTGGAGGTCAAGGGTTAACTTTGTAGTATTATATCGCTCCTTCCATGTTTATATGGGGTCGGGGGATCAAACACAGGCATCCAGGCTTACACAGTAAGTGTCTTTACCTGCTGAGCCATCGTGCCAGCCCCATCCTTACCAAGTCTTTAACATAGGTGTGGCTCTCCCCCAAGCCCCGGGAGCTTCTCACAGAGTGCGTTCCCACTGTAACGAGGAATGAAGAGAGAAGACAGGAGAGGAGAGAGCAGGAGAAGGCATGAGAGAACAAGAGAACCTAGAAATGTCCTTGAGGACACAGAAGGTGGTTTGTTCCCTCTAGTGGGTCATGGAGACCTGGAAGTGTGGAATAGAGGTGATGTTTACATTATTATCACAGGCACTTACTACATTATTAATTTAAAAAGTTTAATAACCAAATAGAAAGAACATTTATTTAAAAGAGCTGGCAGACACTACATTGATGGAATACTGGCTTGATTTGCACAAAAGCCCCAGGGTCGATCTCTGGGACCTCCTAAAACTGGAGTGGTGGTGCACACCTGTAAGCCCAGCACTCAGGAGGTGATGTACCAGGATCAGAAGTTTGAGGCCATCCTTGGCCACATCGCAAATTTGAAACAGCCTGTGCTACAAGAGATTCTGCCCCCAAACCAACACACCTAAATAAGCCGGCAAGTCGCCAGCCCATCCAAGTTGCTCATACATTTTGGTCTTGTCTTCCGAATTTCCACCCTCCCATCAACAAAGAAAGGAATTGCCTCTCTTCCTGTGGGTTGCCCGTCTCTCCCTAGGGCCCTGTGGGTGTTCTTTGAAGCCAGATTGATTTCTCTGGCACAGGTGTGGCTTCGAGGTGGAAGCCAAGGACAGGAGAAGAAGGACATCCATGACACTTTCACTGGTTCCAGACCAAGCATGGCGTCAACAGTCAGACCAGCTTTGGGAAAGTCCACGGACAGGCTCAGAGCTTCCTGTACCTCTAGAAACACAAACCTGGGTTGCCACAACCTCCTCACCATGATGAGTTGTCTCTGTCCTGGCAGAAGTGGAACAGCTTGTCTTCAAAGCCCCCCTGGGTCTGCCTGCCACATAAATCAACTTTTCAGAGCCTCACAAAGACACACCCCAAACCATTTCCTCAGGCTCAATTTGAAGAACTCACTTTGTCTGCCTCTGGTATTGTGGCAGTGCGCCCTCCCTGTGCATGAATCATTAAAGTCTCTCAGGCTTAACTTCCTCGCCTGAAAAATGGGTATAACGCCAGGCTTCCTGAGTTCCAAGACGGTCCTTTGCAGCATTTGTGAACTCAGCTGATTGGTTTGAGCATATATTCATCTTGTTGTTGCTGCTGCTTTTATACAGGAAGGCTGTGGAGAGATCACTGGTATTTTAATAACTGTTACTAATAGTCACAGCCTCAGTCATGTGATTTAAATGATTTGCCAATTTAGACACCACAGTCCAGTGGTTTTTAATACACTCCCAGAATTGTGCATCTGTCACTACAGTCACTTTCCAAACAGCTCCTCAGAGGAAGCTCCATGCCCATTGGCTGTCACTCTTTGTCTTCCTTAAACTTGCCTGTCCTGTGTATTGCATGCGAATGGAATATCATACGCCATGTCTGGGGCTTCCTCCTTTCCCTTAGCGTCATGTCAAGGCCCATCCATGTCAGAGCTGGCACCAGTGCCTCCAGCTCTTTCTTGGCCTGGTTGCTATGCAGCTGTCTGAATATGATCGTGGCATGGATTCATTCTTCATGCATTCATTCGCGGACGGTTGCCCTTACTTTTGCTGCCGCGTAGTTATTTCCTGTGAGTTGAGGCATTCCCTCCTCAAGACTTAGGAAGTAAATGAAATTTACAAGACTCAAGAAGTAAGCAAACGTACTGCCTCCAAGAGCTCCAGAAATTTAAAGGATTCACAAAGCCTCCCTCCCGAAGGTTATATAGGCAGAAACACATGCTGGAAGAGGACCAGGGGAGCCGCATACAAGCTGGGCAGGGAGTTCTCATGAGTCATTGCCCCCTGTGGTGTGGGTTTCCTGGTAATGCAGCTGCCTTTGGGTCATCCAGGCCTCCACTGGTGACCCATCACCTTTACTTCTGAAATCAACCCCAATGAACTCAAGCCACTCTCGGCTGTAATTTTTTTTTCTTCGATCTGTCACCCATACCCCAATCTGGAATGACTGCTCATTTGTCCGCACCTCAGGAAAAGTCACACGATCCTTTTATTTATTATGTTGATGAAGCTGCTGTGATCAGAGCCTGGGAGTTGGCATTCTCTTTGCTGTTGGCTCTGTAGCTAGAGGAGGAAGTACTGGCTCGTGTGTTCATTTGGAAGTTGCATGTATAGCACTTTTCAGAACCACAGGAGTATTTTATAGAGTAGCTGTCTATAGCCAGACCACCCTGAACACCTCCAGTCTCATCTGAAGCAAGCACTCCATCTTACAATGCTGTTGGTAGCATACACTGACTTTAATTTCTGCATATCCTTGCCAATGGCTTTTCTATTAGAGCCATCCTACCAAGAGTGTCTTTCTGTGCCATGGATATCACTCCCCAAATGTCAGCAATGGTGATCACCTTTGTCTATTGCTGATTGATTTATCTTACTCAGGGAGATGTCTTATTCAAATTTTAAGTTGGAGTATCGTTCTTTATTAAGGATAAGAGTTCATTGTATAGTCTAGGTTGAAGTGCCCTAATGACCTGGACCAGCAGGTCATTCTTCAACAGCAGGTTCCTGAGAGAGAGGACCCAGAGATTGGAAGATGAGGAGACAGGTTTGAGATCGGGAGGTCTTGCCTAAGCTGTGTCTCACAACAAGCAGGAATATTAGGAAGCACAGCATCTTGTATACAGTTTTTAGGGGAGGAGTGGGATTGTGTCAGCAGAAAGCTATCGTGCAAAAGGACAACGTTAGCAGGAAGCGAATCAAGTAATGTTGCATGGAGGGAACACAGAGTATTCCAAGTGCAGCAACACAGCACATAGCAGTCTTGGGAGCGATAACCACAGCCCCTTAAGGATGGGCCGAGTTAGATTCTCAGGAACCAAAATCCAAAACAGCGACTTCCCCAAGGCCCTGGCCCTGGGCCTTTACTGGCTCTGCCAAGTATATTCCTTGTATTAGAGAAGAAAACTGTGTTCTTTTTCTATACACCAGGGCCTCAGGGAAAAGCTCCCAGGGCCCTGGCCCCAGGCTATTACTGACTGCCAAACATGTTCCTTGTTTAGAGGAGCTATATTCTCCATAGACCGGAGCCTCAGGGAAAGCTTTGGATCAGCCCAGGCCTCAACATCTTATTGATAAACGATTTACAAATATTTTCTCTCATTAAATGGACTGTCTTTTCCTTTTCTTAATGGGATCCTATGAATCGCAAATTCTATCTCTGATGGAGTCCTACTTTCCTCCTTTTTCTGCTTATTGCTTTTCACTGTAATGTCATCATGAAGAAAGCATTTTTCTAATGCAGTATTGTGACAATTTTCCTCGTGTTCTAAGACTCTGAGAGTTTTCATTCTGATGTTTAGGTTGATGACCACCCCGAGTTAATATGTCTATACAGTGTGAGGTAGGAGCCCAACACCGTTGTTGGCAGTGGATATGTAGTTGTTGCAGGTGAGGTGTCTTGGAACTCTTCTTGACAAGCAGTTGACTACATGTGTGACTGTTTCTTTATGGACTCTCTGTTCTCTTCCCTCCCACAGGCTTCTCTTCATGTAGAAAGTGCCACAATTCAATTGCATCTAAAATCAGAAAAGTAGAAGTCTCCCAACTTTGGTTTTCTTCCTTGACATTATTTGACTTGCTTTTCCATTGGAATTTGGAGTCTGTTTCCCATTTGCAAAAGAGACTATGAGATTCAGTAGGGTGTACATTGAATCTAAACATCAACTTAAGGAGGATTGTCATCCTAACAAGGTTAAGTCCTTCAGTCCAGGGCACAGTTCCCATTTAGTCATATTTTTTTTCAGAAATTACTCAGAGATTGTATCCTTATAAAGTTTATACTTGTCAATTTGTTCCTATTTTATGCTGTTGTAAATAAGATTGTTTTCCTAATTTTGTCTTCAAAGTCCATTACTGGTCTACAAAAATACAGTTGCTTTTCATGCATGGTTTGTCCTCAAATTAAACCCCGCTGCCTTTGGGTATGGGTAGGGTTTGTTGTTGTTCTAATGTTCTCTTGTGGATTGTTTAGCATTTTCTCTCACACGATCATGCTGCATGCATTTTCTTCCTCAATCAAAATTATTAATCCTCCATCCACTGACCTACGTGCTTCATGAAAGGATGCTGTAAAGGACTTTGTCAAACCTTTACAGTAAACTTAATTACAGCATCTCTTAGAGCTCTCGTTGTTTCTCTTAGGGAGGAATGTGCCTGGACCACTTCCCTCACCGCTCATAGAGAATGATACTCCGCCTTTCTGTGCTGCAGAGAGCCATGCGTGGAGGCAGAGAGTGGCTCATTTGGGTTACCAGCACAAGAGAAGCACCTGATATGCTTTGGGCACCTGCGAGGAATCCTGATCAGAACCTGCCTTGCTGAAGGAATTCCTGAGCCTCACATACACCCATCGGTGCTAAGAGTAGAGCTTTTCACCTGAGTGTATGACAACACCCTTTGTGCAAAATGGCTCACAGCTGTCTGAGTTACTCCCCTAAGACAAAAACAGCAAGTTCCACCCACTTTATGACAGAAACTCAGCCAACAGATTGTCTGACTTGCGATCTTAGGTTCACAGGACACCACCGGGCAGTCCATTAACAATAGTAACAACAGAGGAAGACTAAATGTGTTTGGCGCAGAACTTGGGGCAGTCTACTCACCCCGTGGGTTCCAGGGATTGAACTCAGGTCACCAATGTGAACAAGAATTCCTGGAAAGGATCTGGGCAACAACTGATTGATTAGAACTCTAGTGACTTGGAGAAATTGGAGTGTTGTAGGTCCAGGGCCTAATTACTCTTTATCTTTCATTTAGATGCTAGCCTTTGTCCCCTAAATGGCCACTCCACACCGACCTCTGTCTGAACTAACAGCCTGTGGTTAAGAGATAAGTAATCATACAGCTCAATCTTCCATTCACAGAAAAGCCAAGAGCATCATCAGAGGGCAGAGGAGGCCAAAGAAAGACTCCCCCATCTTTCTGTACCAACCCCTCTCTGAGGTCAATGAATTGTTTAGATATCTTGACTTAGAACTCTCTTTGTTCTGTTACTACAAAACTCCACAATTAAAGCATTATACTCCATATTGGAACATTATACTGAGGGCCATCTAAATGGTTCCTGGATGGCCACACATGGTGTTGCCTGTAGAATAGACTATGTCTCCTATTCCTTTGAGAGAAGAGTTGTTTCTTTCGATGACATGGTGCTGAAGGGCAGTTGTCTTTATCCACAGAGCCATCTCACTTGCCTGAATGTGGCCTCTCTGAGGCAAGGGTCGACTATTTGGCCCTATTGGGGAGAGGTATATAACACTGTCATTGAATGATGTACCACAGTGCACTTTGTAATATCTCCTTTCAAGTTGCATCAGAGAGGAACATGCAATACTGTGTGGAGCGATCTCCATTGTGACATGAGACATCAACAAAGGTTCTGGGACCACAGCTGTTCTCAGGAAGTCCTGAAAGAGTGTTGGCATGGCAGTGTCCCTTCCCTTTCGACAACACATTTGATTAATTTAAGCCCTCCTGCCATATTGGATAGCTGAAACCTAGTATCCTAGTGACCTAACATAAGTGTCTCAGTTTCTTGTCTTACCTGAGTATTGGTATCATTCTGTCTTGCTGTTCAGTGTCCTCCAAACCCTTAGGGATGTGACAATGGACAGCCTAAGTCCCACAAGTGACAGTTTTGCTCAAAGGTAGGCATTATCTGTCAAGTGTATATGGCAAGCCTGTGCTATAGGGCCAGCATGTTATTTGGTTGTCTAAGTGGCTCAAGAGAAACTAAAAACTTCATCTTAAAGACTTAATCCACAACTGCATGGGTGGAATTATGAAAAGTCTCATAAAATCATTATTATAATTGTATGTTACCAAACTTATGAAAAAACCTCACAAAAACATTTGAGACTATTGCTTGTGTTCAGACTCAAATGTCTGAGAGTAGAAGGAAGAGAAAAACCAGGTGCAAGATGATAAATAAAAATTCATCTTCTAGCACCAATCCCCCAAAGGAGAAAGAAGGAATGTCCTTGGGTCATTGTGAAACTCAACTCTCAGGTTGCAAGGCCCTGACCAGCCACAGTAGCAGAAGTCACCTTGAGACTTTGAAGCCATTGGAGAATGATTCAGAGGGGTCCCAAGTCAGAGCTCTTCCAGAGTTAATAGTGTGAAAGAAAAGGATTATCCATTTCTTTTTGGATCTTCCAAAGTCAGTAGTATGTAGGAGTTACTTGCTTGAGGGTGGAGCTATGATCACTGAAGTGGTCAGGGACATTTCTCCCTAAGAGAAACAATGAGAGAGCTCCAGCAAATGGTGTCATTACGTTTACTGTAAAGCATTTGACAGAATCCAGCATCCTTTCATGAGGCATGTAGTCAGTGGATCAATGATCAATCATTTTGATTAAGGAAGAATATGCATGCAGCATGGTCCCAGGATATGGACGACTGGTCTCCTGGGAGCGCCAGCAGAAAAGCTTCCCCCTCGAGTGGCAGTCAAGTGGATCTAGAAGGACGTACAAGTCACTGGGTGAGGAGAGAACCACTCCAGGAGTCTGTTCCTTTGCCTGTAACATGAGAATAAAAAGAACAACTTTCTCACCACGAGCAGAATGGCCTAAAGGCTAAGGGTATAGTTCTAACATGGCTTGGTTCAGCCTTGCTGTGCAGTGGAAGTTTGGGGGGAGGATAATAGAAATCGCATTATTAAAATAATAGCAAATAACTTTCAAGCCAAAGTTGATTTTTAAACTGTCTTTGAATGTCAGTTACAGCAGAGCCCACTCGCAAGAGAAGTACTTTTAGTGATGTTTGACACGTTCCTTCTACTCAGCCCAAGACAGAGGATGTTCCTTTTGCCTGAAGAGTGTGGGAACAAAAAGAGACAAATCTAAATCTCTGGGATCCATCTTCCAGGGAGAGGCACTGGGGTAAGAACAGGGGGGAACTAAAAGAATTTTGGTTTCTTCCATCTTTGACAGAGTGTCTGGGATAAATAAACCTCATACCCTAGTGCATGCTGGGCTAGGGTTCTACTGAGCTGAGTCACAGCCAGAGCCCTGCTGATCGTTTCTTAAAGGGAGTCCAAGAATATGCTAAGATGGGATGGTGGGTAATGGGAAGAGAAAGACATTTGAATTGAGCGATCGGTCCTCCACTGCCAGAGGCCTTGCTTTTGATTATCAGTGTAGGTGTGGTCACACAGGAATTCCTAAAACCATAATAATAGCTGTGACCAGAGATTTCGGGTGCAGAGTTTTACATTTTAATAATAAAACATTTGAAACCAGGCATGGTGGCATATAACTTTAATCCTAGGATTTGGGAGGCAGAGGCAGGGGATCTCTGGTGAGTCTGAAACCAGCCTGGTCTACAGAGTGAGCTCTAGGACAGCCAGGGCTATGTAGGCTTTATAGAGAGACCTTGTCTCAAAAAAAAAGAAAAAAAAAAAAGAAAAAGAAAAAGAATAAAGCACCAGAAGAAGAAGTAGCAGATACAATGAGTATTTTTAAAAATTAAAAAACAATGTTCATGTATGCCCCACACTCGAATCTAACGGACATCAACACTGCAGGTTTTGCTTTGAACCTTGACTTTGGGGTGCTTTTTCCTTCCCTTCCTTTCTTCTTTCTCCTTTCTTCTTTTCCTTTCTTCTTTCTTTCTAATAGAATGTTCCCGATGGTGCTGAGGTCCAGACGCCCACCCCGCCCTCAGTGTCATCTCCCTGGAGATTGTATGCATTGGCTACATTCACAGTCTCATAAACAAAAAAAAAAAAAAAAAAAAAAAAAAACTGGGTTTCAGTGTGTAGGGTTCAAGAGGCAGATCTCCGGGGAATAAGTTTACTAGAAAATGTATTCCATAGACAGACAGACACAGAGACAGACAGGGTGGCATGGAGAGAGGAATCAGGGACACAGGCAGAAGCGGGCTCTCACTTTAATGGCTTCCTGAGGATGGAGGGGGTTTCACAGACAAGCATGCAGTTGGGCTTTCTAATAGGAGGCAGGGAAGGGAACAGGGAACAGGATGTGTGGTACGAATCCCCCCACTGATGTCAGCTCACTTCCCAAGTGTGAGATCCTGGCCCAGGATGCTGGTCAGCTAGGGACTCATAGACAACATCTCAGGAGGGTACCCAGGAGGTGGTACCCTCTGTCTGTGAGTGGAAGCCGCTGGAGATATTCCGTCCCAAGCAGAGGCAGGGTTCTCAAGGCTTTGGGCCCTTGAGGGACTGGTCATCCAGTGCAAACATCCCTCCTTGCCAATCACACGCCAGTCCTTCTTATCACTCCGTCCTTCAATGCGTGTCCTTAGAACTTTAGGAAGCTGGCATTGCGTTGTGTTGTTTCATGCCACACACGATTGGCTTAGTATATTTTCAAGGTGTATCTCCATGGCTGGAGGTTCACTCCCTTGAGACTGAGACTTAGGTCTAGTGATTCTGCCTCAAAGCTCTCCCTGGGGAAGTCTTTCTGTATGCGTAGAAGTGGATTTGCCAGAACTTCACTGAAGAACAGAGGATAACAATAAAATAAAAGTGTTCACAGTCACTACAGCCACCCAGACTTAGTGGCTTAAATCACTGGTAATAAATGACTCTGCTCCTGATTCTTCAATGTGGGCAGAGCCCAGCTCTGTCCCCAACAGCATTAGCTGAAGTAGCTCAAAAACTAGCCTCCCCCCCCAAGTATTCTGCAGTGACTTATGACCCTTTTCTACCTAAGATAATTTTACACAGCCTAGGTGTGTAGCTGGATAAGACAGGTGTATAAATCAAACATTTACTGACAATAAACCACAGAGAGGTTCATCTTAAAACAATTCTTTGAGAGATACGTATGTGCAGCTCTCTCACTTATTAAATAGGAAAGCAATTCTGCACACTACTGAGATGAATATGCTTGGTTATTTTTAATATAAAGAATGAAATCTTGATAGTGCAGGATATAGAGTTCTTCAAAGCTTTTCGGAGTTGACTGATATTTTGATTTTAGAATTATCAACGCTGCGACTGCTGCTACACATAAATATGTGGTGCATATGACCCAAGGATATGCAGGGCCATTTCAGAATAAAAACTGGGACTTGGAAGTCCTGTCCTAGCCCAAACCAAGATTCATTTAATGGTTCTTAATGGATGGAACTCGTCATCAATTCAAAAATCAAGTTTAAAATCAAGCACCAGAAAAAAAAATATCAAGCACCAGATGGGCAGTGGTGGAGCACACCTTTAATCCCAGCACCTGGGAGGCAGAGGCAGGCAGATCTCTGAGTTCGAGGACAGCCTGGTCTACTGAGGTAGTTCCAGGACAGCCAGAGCTATACAGAGAAACCCTGTTTCTAAAAAGAAATAAAAAAAAATAAAGAAAACACACACACACACACAAATCAAACACTCTAGCACAATGCACCCTAAAGATATAATAATTTAATACCTCTTGAAGAACAATTCAGCAATGCATTTTGTCTTTGTTTTCTGCAATGAAGCCAGTATGTTTCTATAAAAGAATGAAACTGTATGTGTACAGTTCCTATGGCACATCTGGACTCTGAGCCCTGCGCTCCAGCGGCATTCGCTGGCACTGCATGGTGTGAGAGCGTGCAAGGTAGAGTGAGCTCGTGCTCCCGCTGTGACTTCAGAACCAGGGCCGCAGTGAAATCCCACAAGGCAACGCGGGAGAGCAGTGTGCACAGCACTTTGTATTCATTGTGCATCCGAACTGATTTGGGGTCGATGTTTGTTTGGGAACCTTTTATTGTTACCAAAATCTTTTGTAACACCCCGGTTCAGTTATAGTTTAAGAAGCTGCAGGCTGGGGCATGTATACATGGTTTTTCTTTCTCCACTCCCCTTGTTCCCCCCCAACCCCCCCCCCATCCCCGTGCAACCAATGACTACCTCAAAACATGGCTGCAAATGTTCTGAGCCAGCAGAGAAGATGGACAGGGAGTTTTTGTGATCTGTCTCAGAAGTCATGCACACTCAGTGATGTCCCAATCTACCCACTGAAGCCGGCACAAACCGCCCTCCCAGGTTTGGGAGGGGCAGACATAGAGAAAGCATCCTAAGTTCACTTAGGAATGTGCAAAGAGAGGATCTCAGTTATATAACTGTGAGATGGGAAGCATTTGGGCCAGCTGCTTTAGAAATACAATCTGCCACTCCACTATCCAAAGTATAGGCTGCACAGAGTAAAGACACAGACAGACAGACAGACAGACAGACAGACACACCTCAAGACAAAACAAAACATAAAGCTGGGTAGCGATGGCACCTTCAGGAGGCAGAGTCAGGTAGATCTCTGAGTTCAAGGCCAGCCTGATCCACAGAGCAAATTCCAGGACAGCCAGGACTACTCTGAGGAACCCTGTCTCTAAAGACAAAAACCTGTTGTATCATCTGCTATTGTCACTTTTAAAAAGCTGTGAAGTGGCAAGTGTCCTTTCTCCAAACAGAAGTACAGCCCGGTAGAGAATGAGGAGGCTGTGGCTAAGGGGGTACCAGAGGGCACGCGTGGGGCTCTGTGTGGGATGTGATGAGATTTCTCCCAGATGCCGAGAACATCTTCCTCCCACACAGAACGATGAGAGACAAGCACAACAAGATCTTAACATCTTTCTGTCTCATAAAGAAAGAAAACCCTGGTTCTACCATCCCAGGACTTTAATTGCAAAACTCTGTTGTTGGGGGCACACGCTTGTTCTCTCCAGGCTCCGGACTCCTGGACTCCGGGCTCCTGGGCTCCTGGGTCCTGGGCTCCGAGCTCTTGGGCTCCAGGCTCCTGAGTCCTGGGCTCTTGGGCTCCGGGCTCCTGGGTTCCTGGGCTCCGAGCTCTTGGGCTCCAGGCTCTGGGCTCCTGCATTCCTGGCTCCAGGCTCCTGGCTCCAGGCTCCGGGCTCCGGCTCAACTTCTGAGCACACAGATGCTCTTCCTGTCTCCTCTTCATCAGCAGCATGGAGGCTGAAGGAGCGCCTGGACTTGAGACGGTTGGGTGCTCTCTCTGCATGACCTTTGTTGAAACACTTCACTGTGCTTCTGTTTCCTTCCGTGAACAATGACAAGGCTTGCAACATTTTGTAAACAGCAAAGGCGTTGGTTCATGGCGCTCCCTTACACTTGACATCGTTAGCTGTTGGTCATCACAAAGCAGAAACCAGGCTCAGATTTATTTGTGACTTCCCCCCCCCTCCCCGAAGACCTACCTACCAGGGGCGGATCCTTAAGACTGGGCTGTCTCTTCTTTCGTTGATACAGACAGATACTAGTAACGCTCTGGGTGTGCTCCTAGTCTGCAAACAAGACAGGGAAGAAGCTGGGAACGGTTTGAGTAAGGAGAAGTGGAAAGATCACGGTTCTCTGATTGGATATGAATTATCTTCCCAAATCCCCACCTTTCCCGGCTCTTTCTCCGACTAAAGCTCCTCACTCTGTGAAGATGTTTCCAAATGGAGAAGCAAGGAGGACTCAAGGCTTCATCTTCTCCTAATGGAGAATGGCTTGGGCTTCTACCTTTGCTAACTGGGCGACCTTGAGCAGTCCCTTCCCCGCCCCCCGCACCCCACCCCACCCCCGCACTGCCGCTATAAGTTAAAGGTCCCTATAGCTCTTTTACCACGGGAGTTTAGCATACGGCTACCTGCGGGCGGGAGGGGGGCGTTTCCATAGCAACAGAAGTGTGGTGTGTTAAGTCTCCCTTTCCAGAATCCAGAACCCAGCCTACATAGGGACCTCCTCATTCTGGGGAATATTTATGCTGAGGCAGAGCCCCTGGGGCAATTCCTGGGATCACCAAGCTTGGAATAGGGTGCGGCACTGGGTGGCCAAAGACCCCAAAGGCAGAGAGAGGGGTTCTTGCTGCTGACACGGTCCATATCTATCTGGGCACTCATTTCCTCTCCCGACTCCGGAAAAAATGGATGGTTTGGCCGTGAGTTCTCTGGGGTCTTTTGTTTGCTTTTTGTTTTCCTCGTTTTTTGAGACCAGAGCACTCAAACTACTGAGGTACATGTTAGCAGCTCTTCTGCGGCCTCTGATGATAACTGTCCCTCTCCATCAGCTCTCTGCACCTCGGAGTAGAAACAGCTCCACCAGGGGGCAGTGCAAAAAAAAAAATCGATATGGGGACCAGAGGAGATGTCCTCCCTGGCAAGGAGTTCCTAAGCCAAGCATCCTAGCTAGGCTCCTGGCTGAGCAGATAACCCCAGCGGGTGGAGTCGCAGCGCTTTGATGTCGCACGGCCACACGGTGGCGCTGCCGCACCGCCCTCCAGCAAACGGCACAGGGCTAGGCATGCCCCGGGCAGGGACAGGCCAGGATACAGATCAGGCTTCTCAACTCTCCCCTTGACGGCCAGTCTTGGGACGCAGTGTCCACCTTTATGCCTTGCGACACATTCGCCACCCTACACTTGAGCCTCTTGAAGGTCGGGAAGCTGAGACTGAATTCCCAGGATTGGGAATCCTGGGTTTAGCTTCAATTTCCTGAAAGGGAAAGAAGAGAGCTGTAAGAGAAAAAGAGCCATTAGGATTTATCCCCAGTGGCTCCTAGAAACTGCCTCAGCCTGCGAGGTCAAAGTTAAACCATTTCGTACGGAGCGTGAGAGAGAGTCGGTGTTGGCCCTCGCAGCAGTGAGCAGAGCTGACAGTCGATGCCGGCTGTCTGCAGCCAGGTTTGTGGGCCACAGAACATTACGCCCATGCCTTCAGTCACCGAAGAAGAAGGAAAAGAACCCCACCCCGCCCCCAAATTCCTTCTTTCCATCCTTAGAAGTAGGAAAGTGGAGACGCCTTTAACTTGGTTCTGATCTTGAAGACCAACAAGGGAAGTCAATGACTTTGGAAGTGGTGGCAGCAAAATGGAAGGAATCGGTTCTCAGGGCAGGCTCTCCCGCCTAAAGATGGCCGTCCGAGCAGGGTGGATGGTCTTTAAGCCACTGTGCTTGGAGATCCAGGGGTGTGACGGTATTCCCAGCACTGTAAATGAATACGGGAGATGGATCGATTTCTCTTTAAAAAAAAAAAAAAAAAAAAAGGATTTGTTTCGGCTCATGGTTTTCGAGGTTTGTCTGTAGTTGGTTGGTCCTGTGGTAAGACAAAATCATGGTCTGGAGCACACAGAATAGGAGGCCTGTTAACCTCATAGTGTCTGGGAGACAGGGCAGGAGGTATATTCCCAATGCCTTCTTCAAGGGCATGCCCCTAATAGCTTGACTTCTTCCACCAGGTCCCTCCCTCTCAGGAGTGCATTGCGTGGGAACCAAGCCTTTAACACATGGGCCACTGGCAGACACCAACAGTTCAACGGATAGCAAGGGAGATGGTCAGATATTTGGTATGCTACCCTACCATAACTGATTGCAGAATTAACTATCTACAGCAGTTGACCAGGTAATAAGATCCTTGGTTAAGTGGGTATGATAGGTAGTGTCGATTGTCAACATGACAGGCTGTAGGATCGCCGAGGAGACAGGCCTCCGAGCATACTTGCAAGGGATTCTCTTGATTAGGTTAGCCAAGAGGGAAGGCCTGCCCTAAAGGTGGGCAGTGCCACTCCTTGACTGTAGGGCCTGGGTTGCGTATAAAGGAGAAACTCGCTGAGAGGAATCACTCACACGCCTCTGCTCCCTGCCTGCTGAGGCACTGTGAGCAGCTTCCTCAAGCCCTCGCCCCACAGCTTCCCTGCCATGAAGGACCAGAGCCAAGACAAGCCCTTTCTCCAGTAAGTCACTTTTGCCAGGATATTTTATCACAGTAATAGGAGAGTGGCTACCACAGTAGGAGAAGGGAGGTTTCAGGTAGGAAAAGGACCCAAGTTCGAAACACAAGGCAAGGCATTAGACTCTGAGGCTGCTTTCTGCAAAGCATAGATGTGTGTGTGTGTGTGTGTGTGTGTGTGTGTGTGTGTACATACATACATATACATACACACAAACACATGTATATGCATGTGTGCATATATACATAGATATGTGCATATGTACATATATGTATACACATATATGTATGCATGTATGGGTGTGTGTATGAATGTATACATAGACATGTGCATATATACATATATGTGCACGCATGCAGTCTGCACACCATTAGCACTACCCTCTTTATCAAGAAAAATAAGCTTAAATAGTTCTTAGCAAACTGTCTGGGGAGGGCTTAGAAAGCAATTTTCAAAGCTCAGAATCTGTCACAAGTTTACTTCCTCTGGGTTGGACACCATTCAAAGCCAACACACACAGACACACACAGACACAGACACACACACACACACACACACACACACACACACCTCTTCTGTCTGTGTTGCAACATCCTCAGGTAACTATGGACAATATCTTACCACGTATCTCCTCAGAAAGTGCTAGAGTCTGCTTGACCATTTGCACCCCCTCTTCCTAAATCGTGTCTACTGTATCAAGGAGGTCAGGCGAAAACTTCATTCCTAGTCACATCTCTAATAATCCCCTGAGGGGACCTCTTGTGCCTCTGTCACCACAGGCCCTCGCTTCTCATTATTGGTGTCTTCAGTTCCACTCTGGAGCGGAGTTTACAGCCAAGGCCCTTCTGGGTGTGGTCTCACTCCATGGTGCTGCTGAGGGCTTAGACTTGTGCTGTGGAGAATCCCTGCTTCCAGAAGTCCTTCACCCCAGGACACTGCCCAAGGCCGCGTCTCTGTCTCGTCAGCCATCTCACCCTCTGGGTCTGCACAGCTTACGGTTCCCCTCCAGCTGCCCCACCCCCACCTCCTGTCTGGTCTTTACCTCACCACGTGGTCCCAAGCTGTTAACCAGTGTCTGCACCCCTCTGCTCTCCTCTTGTTCTGTGCTTTGCTCCAGGGCACTGGTTCTCAACCCGTGGGTCCCAACCCCCAACTGGGGGTGAGGAAAGGGGTCGAATGCCAGATATCCTGCGACATCAGATCATTTACGTTAAGATTGATTCATAACAGTAGCAAAATTACAGTTATGAGGTAGTAGTGAGAGAGTTTTATGGTCGGGGGTGGGGGTCACCACAGCATGAGTAACTGTATTAAAGGGTGGCAGCGTTAGGAAGGTTGAGAGCTGCTGCTCGAGAGCGTTATATGGTTTTTAACCTCCCTATTTCCCCCCCCCCCAGAGAAGTGTGACTAACAGAAACAAACACGGATATACAGGGAAGCGCACAGAAAGTCCCTCTCTGGACAACTCATTAAAAAAGAAAAAAGAAAAAGCTCCTTTCTCTTCTCCAACCAACCACACACAAGCCTGATCCGAGTATCCCTTTGCTGAAATCTCTGAGCATCTTTTTTTTACTGGCCTGTGCACATCTCTGTTGCCATGGTTACCAGGCTCTCGGGGACCTGCCTCTGCGCCCTCCATTTCATCCGAATCTACCAGTTACCCACAGCGCCACCCCGGTTGTCCATCCCCAGCCGCTCGGTGTTCCCCGAATGGGCCCAGCTCAGCCACCTCCTGTCTGGGTTGTTCTTTAACAGTTCCGTCCTCACGGCGACCTCCGGCCTCTCTCTTCACTCTGCCCAGCGGCTGCTGAGTCCCCGGGCTTGGAGCTATCTCTTGCTTCTTCCGGGGTCTGTCATGGCAAGGGGCTTCTATCACACTTGAGGGCACTCCTTTGGGGTGAGAATGCATGCAGCGTCGTCGTCGTCGTGTAAGCGGATGAGCGTGCAGGAGGCAGGCTCAAGGAATTCTGCGAAGTGGCCAGCCAGATGACTGTGTGAGATCCATCGCTCACCTAGCAAGTTAGATACTGAGGAGCGGTTCGGGGGCTGAGGGGGTACCAGTGGGGTCAGCTGTTCGCTTAGGAAGTATGAGCCCCCCCCCCACCATGTTCAATCCCACAGCAGCACCACGGGAAACAAATAAACAGAAAAACTAGCTCG
This sequence comes from Apodemus agrarius, assembly GCA_964023405.1. Taxonomy (NCBI): domain Eukaryota; kingdom Metazoa; phylum Chordata; class Mammalia; order Rodentia; family Muridae; genus Apodemus; species Apodemus agrarius. The sequence continues at coordinate 24,669,212 of OZ030011.1, read as the reverse complement.
GCTGGGTCAAAGGCGGGGAATGAAGGCCCGAGAAGCAGCCTCAAGCCGCAGAGCTGTAAGGAAGAGACTCTCGGAGCAGCAGGTGTATGTGCAGCCAAGGCACCCCTTGGCGTGTCTATTTGGCCAACAGCCAAGCAGGGTACTTGTGCTGAGGATAAAGACCATGTCGCTTCCAAGCGCTTTGACGACCCTCAGCTGTGTCCCCTGTGCCTGCCCTTGCCAGCCAGCTGAGTGGCTCTGATGGCTTCGGTGGCCCGAGTAGATGAGCAGCCAGTCCTTCACAGGAAGCTCACTTCACGGCCATTCACAGCAAACAGGCTGCACCTGGCCATACGGTCCCATCCACACACAAGGAGCCTGGGAAGTGGAACCTTGGCAGAAGGTGAGAACTCAGAATCCCTAGGCACGGCACTTAGGACGAATTAATTGGAGACCAAAAGGAAGCCTGGCACGAAGGGGGAAAGAGGGGCTTTCTGAGAATGAGGCAGCGCTGACTGCTCTTCACACACAATGGCTCTGACTTTTGGCTGGCCTTGAATAGAGCAACCCCCACCCCATCCCGCACACCCCCAAGCCCCTGGCTTTAGGCTTGTCTCATTGCTGTGACAGAATACCAGAGAAAAGTGGCTTAGAGAAAGAAGGATTTTAGGGGCTAGCAGTTCGAAGGTACAGCCTATCATGGTGAGGCAGCTTGGGGTGACACCACACCCACAGTCAGGAAGCAGAGAATACTCGTGTCTGGGTTGCTTTCTCCTGTTTGTATTGAAGAAGGGTGCATACGTGTGTGCAGTGCACACCCATGGGGGTCTGCATGGCTACATGAAACCTGGACGTCTGCACACGTGTAGGTGCTCAAGCACCCGCGTGTACACACTTGGACGTCAGGTCGGTGTTTCATCTCTTCCCTGATCACCGTCTCATTTGAACTTACATTTGGCCAGTCTAACCAGACAGCTCGCTCATCCTGCCGCACCTCCCCCCGCCCAAAACAAACAAACAAACAAACAACAACAAAAAAAAAACCTGGGAATCCGGGCAGCCACCGTGCCCGCCCAGCATCCTCGTGGGTGCTATGGGTCAGAACTCGATTCCCCACGTTTACACAGCAAGTGCTTTACCTGACGGGCCATCTTCCCAGCAGCCCTCCCCTTTTTATTCCCACCAGCGCTTAGGATGATCTTCCCCTTCTCGTCTCGATTAGCCTGACCTAGGTAATCCCTCACACACGCCCAGGGGCTTGTCTCCTAGGTGACTCTGGATTCTGTCCCTTGACAACCGATGTTAACCATCGCAGCCTCCCCCCTCCCCCGGGAGTCCACTGCTCCTCTCTAAGCACTTTGTCTCCGTGGCTTCCAAACCCCACCCAGCCTCAGTGCTCCATAAAGATCCACCCGTGGTCTGTCTGTACAGGCAGCGAGGGCATCTCTGGTCCCTTGTCCTTGGACATGGAGTCATGTTTTCCATATCACAAGCTTTCAGACGGCTCTCCATTATTTTGTGGTGATGTCACCTCTCCTTCCTGGCGCCAAATCCTTTGGGTTCACAGCCAACTTAAACCCTAATCCCAAGTTCCCATCCCGTGGGCTCAGCATTCACTCAGTGCTTACCAGATCTTCATATCCACACCTGGAAGATACACACACACACACACACACACACACACACACACACACACTGCATAAGGAGATAGAAGGATAAGAAAGATGCAATCCTGTTTTGAGTCTATCACGGCATCCAATAAATGCTTACATTGAATCAAATCATCCTGCAAGCTCCTTCCAAGGAAAAATCAATGTCTGAGAGATGAGTTCTGGGTTGTGTGTGTGTGTGTGTGTGTGTGTGTGTGTGTGTGTAAAGAAGGGTTTGTGAATGGCCAAAGAAAACAGGGGGGCTTCCCTCATATGTTGGCTTCTTGACTCTAGCGGGGCTGGGATTGTAGACACCGAGGAAGAATAAGGAAAGGCAGGGCTGATGAAAGAGGAGAACATTTGAGAGAGAGAGAGAGAGAGAGAGAGAGAGAGAGAGAGAGAGAGAGAGAGAGAGAGAGAGAGAGAGAACAGAGACACACAAGTCTAGGTCAGGTTAGCCCTGCATTATAGTTCTGTACAAGACATCTTCTCCCCAGTTACCAGCATGTGCACACACGGAGCAGAGCAGGCTCAAACCCAAAGACTTAGAGAGCAAAGGGATAAAACCAGTAGGAAGAGCAAGACGCCCAGCCTTTCCACCCCATTCCGGTTACATAGAAGACACGTTGCGGACCCAAGGGGGACTTGTTGCTTTCAGTAGGAGTGAGCCTCAAGTCCCTAAGAAGTGAGCCAGGCAAGCATCGTGGTCCTCGGCACTACCCCAGAGACAACGGCTACAGCGGAATTAGTGGGGGACTACTCATGTGCTGCCCGGCAGGGCGGTCTCCAATGCTGATGACTGTAAGTCACGGTTCTCAGCCTTCCTAAAAGCTGCAACCCTTAAATACAGTTCCGTGTTGTGCTGACCCCAAATCATAAAATCATTTCATTGCTACTTCGTACCTGTAATTTTGCTACTGCTGAGAATCGTAATGTAAATATCTGATATCTGGGATAGCTGATATGCGACTGCCAAAGAGCCTGAGACCCACAGGTTGAGAACCACTGCTTTGAGTGCTGGTAGGGCTGCAGTGTTGATTTAGGGGTCTCTCAGCACCGCACCTGTATTTGTTTGATGACCGTGTCTCCATCTCTGGTTAAGTCACAGCTCCGCAGACGTGACGCTGCCCGCCCTGTATCTGTCTCTTCGCCATGCACTATAGAAGCCTGCGGTAACCTGTGGGCACTGAGCATGTGAAACAGCTATCGAGACCAAACATCTCAGTTTTATTCTCTTTTAGACAGTGTCTTGCTATATAGCCCAGGCTGACCTGGAACTTGTGATCCTCCTGCCTCAGCCTCTCTCAGCTGGAGCTGTGGATATGCACACTTCATGGGCTGAAGAACTGGACCTGTAATTAAACTGAGGCATGCAATAAGTGCAAAACACGCATCAGATTTCCAAGACAGGAGAAAGAAAGAACAATGTAAAGTGTCTTGCCAACATCTATTGGCTAACATTCTATTGACTAGCAGCGATCGATGTCTCTAATATATTGCATCAAGCAACGTTCATTCTTTAAGATAATTCTACCAACTCTTTTGACTTTTAAAAAATGTAGTTACTAGAAAAATTTAAGCTAACCTATGGATTACAGCAGATTCCTACACACGACCCTAGAAGCCTAGGGTGGATTTGGGTAAGATTAGCGGCTCTCACATTTCACTGACAAAGCTGCAAATTATAGCATTTGACCAAATCCTACCCGGGGAAAATTTCTCACAGAGTTGGCATTTGAAGTCAGGCATGTTTAATTTTTGTTTCTCCATATTTGCTTTTTATGCTTTTCCTCCCAAACATGACTACAAACAAAATGAAAAGTGGCTATTAAAAAAAATGTTGTTTGTGTGCGCTGGGGGTTGAACTCAGAAGCCTCAAGCATGCTAACCACGTGTTCTGCCGCTGAGAAACACTCCCAGCCCCCAAAGCATCTTTATTCCATAAACTGATCTCCAAACCTAAATTACATCACACTTGCCGCTCTGTGTTTTACACACACACACACACACACACACACACCCCACTCCTCTACAGGGACCAGCATTTTCCCATGTGTAAAGAGACATGCCTGATTGCTAGATTAAGCAACAGAAATTAATTATTACAGTAATTACTCGGCCACTAAATGCTTGAATGCTAGACCCGACATAGCTGTCCTGGGAGCCACCTTCAGCTTCCGAATATATTAGCTTTGACAAGGCAGCTAGAGCGGTGTATTTTTAAGCTGCTTTCCCGGGGCTGCACTGTGCCAGTGAGAGCCAGGTGCATCTGCTGGGGTTGGGGGAGGGGGGACTACACACCTAAGACACAAGGAGAGAAATACACTGACGTCCAGCACCCAGCTCTCCAGGCCTGAAATCAGATGTCTGAAGGTAAAAACCTTCAGCCTTCGGCCACTTAGCGGAGGGTGGACAGGTGCCCAGCCGGGTGATGGTTGAAACTAGAAAATAGTTGGGACAAACAGCTCGAAGGCTGGTTTTGCAGCAAGGCAGCTGTCAATTGGAAATCCCAGACCTGGGGAGAGTCCTACTGAGGGAGCCAGCAGCTGTCCGGCCTGAGCGATGGAGCCAACACCTTTGGATTTCTCTCATCAGATCTTGGGTCTCTGAGCCCCCAGGGGCCAGATCTGATTTCGCCCTATTCATGGTGAAGACAGGCCTTTAGGGAACACTGTCATCTCAGGACTAAAGATTTCAAGAGGTGACTACACACACACACACACACACACACACACACACACGTGGGTGGGCCTTGTCTCTCTGGGAAGATTCTGCCTTCACTGAGACTGGTCCCGATGGGCGGAGGAGCAAGACCACCAAGTGCAAACCTTCACAGAGTCATTCACTGTGCGCCTTGGGGTGCAGTCTGAGCTCACCAATGGGGGTTTCTGCAGAATGTTTTCTATTTGTGTTTCATGAGTCCCTCTAGATAAATCAAATGACACTGTCTGGGGTCATCTGCTAATGCACCTGGTCACGGGTCTTCCAGTCTTGCTGTAGAGCCCATCAGTTCCTCCCAGGAAAAGACCAGAAACTATGAGCCCCGATGTCTGAAAGGAGGGCGTGTTCCCTCTGAAGCTTCCCCACTTTGGGTCAAGATAAAGAGTCCTTCCCTTCCTCCGGTCAGTGAGACCTCCACACAAGCCCAGAATTGTTTACCCCAATGAGTCCTCAGTGAGTTACATCCCCTTAAGTGCATCATTGTCTATTACTAAAGAGCAATTGTTAATAATGGAAGCTGCGTCTGGAACTCCGAGGTTCTAGGTTAAACATCTCATTTTATTCCATCCTTACCCAGTCATTTCAAGTCTATGTCTTGAGTGCCTATCAACTTGACAGATCCGCAGGGGACCTCCCATCCACAGCTGTGCAGATAGTATAGGAAATCACATGGGGCCTGGGTACCTCTCCTTACTGTGACTGCAGCTATGATAGAGAGAGAGAAAAAAAAAAACATCCCTCTCTCCTGTCTTCTGGCTGGGAGGGTTTTTTTCTACCATCAGGGGAGTTTGTCTTGAAGAATGAGGACAGAGCTGGGGAAGTTATTGGCCTTTCAGGCTTCACGCAGATAGTTCTGAGCTTTGGGCCATCCCACTCTTCCAAGACGCCCCATTGGGAAGTCTTGACAGCCTCTCTGATGGGGCGGGGTTGCTTTTGTTCTTTCTTTGTGAGAAATCTCACTGTTTCCCGCCTACTTCCTTGACCATGATGACCCAACCCATACCACCCTCCACCCCCCGCCTGCAGATCACATCTCCAGCTGATGTCAAACTTCATTGTGACCAATGATGTAAATGTCAGCAAGTAGCCTTGAAGCATGACTGCCCTGTGGGGCAGAGCCACGGCCCTTATCAGTTTGTTTGACACCAGAGCACCTAGTGGAGTAGGGACCTGTAGGGTGCTATGGCGTGGGCACCTCTCCCAGAGAGCTGTCTGTCCTCTGTGGTCACAGGGAATAGGCTGACCCGTGTCCAGATTACAGCCCTTGGCTACAGGAGATATTCGCTGATGTCTTGTGTTCTTCATTTCCGTCAGTCCACCTTTAGATGGGTCTCAGTGGCAGACTATGGAGTCAGAGAAGAAACCAACACAGATGTTTTTCTTCCAGAGTGACTTAAAGTTGGGCATTAGGGAAATCATGCCTGTAGCCCCTGCCCCTCTGTGTGTAAATACATGTGTGTAGGTGTGTTCATGTGTGTGGAGGCCAGAGGACAGCACCGGGCATCTTTCCTTTTGAGTGATCCACCTTGATTTTTGGGACAAGTTACCCTGGAGCTCGCAGAGTAGACCAGGTTGGCTAGCTAGGGAGCCCCGGGGATTTGCCAGTCCCCACCTCCCTGGGGCAGAGACTATTAATGCATGTCATCTTACCCCTTTGATCAAGGGAGCAAACTCAGATCTTCAAACTTCCAAAGCAAGCATGTTACCATTTGGGCCGATTCTCCAGCCCCATGACCGAGATCCTAAAGCCATTAGACTAACCCCACGGTCTTTGAAGGAAGACGCTGCAAGGCTTTCCAGGCTTTCCAACACTACTTCCTAACCACGCCTCCACCAAAGAAACCAGTAGCACAGGCCTAAGATCCCTAAACAGACATCAGGGAGCCCAAACCCAATGTTATTTCCCTTGTGTTGCAACCGAGTCATGAGGTAGCAATTTACATGACCAATCAGTGGGTGAAAGTCTTCATGGGAGTCTGCCTTATAAACAGAAGTGAGCTTTGGGAAACTGTTTGGCACATTTTTTTTTTTTTTTAAGATTTCAGACGCTCCCATGGCAAAGCAACATGCCATCTGGCAGTTAGCTTACTGTGGTTGGCAAGGATGGCTCAAAGTTGCCACAAAAGTACAGAAACGCGGCCTTTTTTTTTTTTTAAATATGGTTTTCCCAGCAACATGAATGGAGGCTTGAAGTTTAACTTCCTACCCTCTGACCTAGTCAGTTATTGGTTAGATTTTTCTTTCTTCTTCTTTTTAAATTACATTTTTGGAAGTAGAATCCTGGGCACGCATTTCTGGTTGTCTTGGAAATGCAAACCTGAGATCCCTAGGAAATAAAGCTGTGATCCCATGGTATCCTGCTGCCCCTGTGCTAGGGTCAGTCTGGCCTTCTCTCTCCTCTCCCCTGTTGGATAAGACCACACCCACCGGCTCTGTCAGTGGGGAGGGCAAGTAGTGAAAGCAATCCTTAACCTCCGAAAGTTTCTTCCACTCACCCATTCTTCCATCCCTCCCCCCTACTCTCCCCTCCCCCACTCACCCAACTTATTAATTTATCGAGTATCTGCTCTGTGCTAGGAGACACGGTGACAAATAACATTCCGGACCTGTCTCAAGCCTCCCAGGCTAGCAGAGAATAGCTGATGTGCAATTCGTTTTACAGATACTTAGTTCTGATGGTGATGGGTGCCTTGAGGAGAGCCTAAGGTGCTGTGCCAGCTCCCTAAGGAGGTGGCATCCAAGCAGAGGGAGGATGACAGCCAAATAGAAAGGGAGGGAGAGATTCGGGAGAGGAGGGGCCTGGAGCAGAAGTGTTTGCTCTGAAGAGCTAATATAGCTATATGCGGCATGGAGGATGGGAGTGGGGAGAGACTAGCCGGGGAGAGACGTCACGGGTGCTCTGTGGGGATTTGGAAGAAGAGCGAGGAGTCTATAGAGAGAGGAGCATGTGATGGTGGAGTCCTGTGTTCAAAAAGGTCACTCCGCGGACTGTGGCTTGGAGGGGAGACTCCAGAGCACAGGGTAGACTGGAGGGAGACGCCGAAGAGGAGATGGGGACACGGTTAAGAGGCTAGGACAGCAAACTGTGGGGCTCATGCCTAGAATCCCAGCGCTTGGGCAGGAGGACTGCCATGGGTTTGAAGTTTGCCTGCCTTACATCATGGATTCTAAGGCGGCCTGGCTACATAGTGAGACCCTGACCCAGCCTCTGACCACTGCAGAGGTCAGCGTACGCCTGGCTAACACTCGAATGGAAGCAACAGCACAGAAGAAAAGGAAAAAGGTTCTGGGTGCACCTTGTAGGGCAACACATTGAGAGCCAGGTACTTTGTGGCCAGCTGTGGGTGTCCTCTGGATGTGGTGCACAGTCCCAGAGACAAGCCAGCCCTTCAATACCCACCCTAGGACCTTCGGCTGTATGAAAGTCTACAGGATCAGAGGGGGGTGAGCAGTCTACCCTGGAGCCCCCTCTTCCTCTTCCATGTCGTGTGCTTATGATGTGCAGGCAATGACCTTGCTTTCTAGTGATACCTTCTGGGTTGAGTCACTCACAAGGGTGCAAACTTAGAAGCTTCTTGTTAATATAGCTCTGCATCTTAGGAGTGGAGAAACTCAGACATGTTCTCATGGCCAATCTGTCTTTTCTCCCACATCAGCCTTCCAGTTGGTTGGTCACATGAGGGGCTGCAGGGAAAGGAGGGGAATGATGGGAATAAGCTCTCTAGACTCCAGACGGACCACTGGTGTATACAAAGGACACTCGCTCTTACTTCCTTACCTAGTTACCATGCATACCCGCATTTATACGGGCTATGCTCACAGCAGACATTGCTAATCAATCACGATACTTCTTTTCACACCGAACCTTCAGGAACACTCTCAACTCTACACTTTAGGCTTCGTCCTTCACTGAGCTTGGTGCAGGATATGAAACGATTTGCCAACCCACGCTCGACTTCCATCAAGTGAGACAACCTGGGAAGAGCTGTCGAAGTAACTCTTTCCAGGCTTTCTGGTCGGCAGCCTTCCTTTTTACGGGGAGAAGGTGGTTTTCAGGTTTTTTTAGTGTCCATATGGCTCCTGGTATCCTCCTGAGGCCTCAGTGTCCCTGCCTTAGATGCTGACAACAGACTCCTTGGTGGTTTTCTGGGCTCTCTTCCATCTCCTTTTGGTGATAGAGGAAGGCAGGAAGAGACAGAAATACGGGATGATCAGTATCCAAGAAACTGCTGTTCAACTCAGAGTTTCTTATACCAGATTTTTCTGTTAGGGAATCATCACCCCAGGGTGTCTGGTACCCAAGAGAGAAAATGGCACAACTTAACAACTGTAGCAAAACAAAAGGACGGTGTCTGTTTACAGCCACTGGGTCTCTGCACTGTCTGCCACTAGCACAGACTCTTCTTGCCTTGCTTGGGGAGTTTCGACGACTTGATTTAGATTACAAGCGAAAGTGGTTATAGGGAAGGACTCAGGATGAGCACGCCTGGGTGAGGGAGGGTTGGAGGACAAGGCTTAGGTATGGTTTCTAGTCCCTGCCCTAGACCTCAAGACACAGGGCTGCTCCAATCTGTTGGAGGAGACAAGCTCTCGGTACTCGATTTGCCATGCTTTGATTTGCGTGTACACTAGGGGGCGCAAACAGGCTTATTTTCCGGGATGGCCCTAAGAAATCCTCAGCAACTCTGGAGAATGGGGTAGAGGAGGGTGTCAGGAGCCACACTGTCTGAAAAGTGCTGAGGTTAAACCGATGTTTGAGGATGGGGTCTAAAAAAGGAGGGTAACATCCTCATTAATTGCTCGAAGCTGTTTTCTGTACTTGTTTTCCCCGCTCAGCCTTGGAACTCTGAGCTGGGGCTAAAAGGGCAGAGTTACGTAAGGGCCTGGGCGGCTCCCGGACTGGGCTGGCTCCTGGACTGGGCTGGCCGGCTCTCAGCCTCGGGGTGAGTCAACACCTGGGAGCTGGTGGCCCCGAGCTGCTCTTTCAAGCCTACAGTAAGGCCAGTGTTTCTCCCATTCCTGAGCCAGGCAGCCAGGAGACTCAGGTCTATGGGAAAAGGCCCTACATACCTTTGCTCTGGAAAGAAGGGTCGTGCTTTTGGCCCCAAAATGCAAGAACTCTTTTACCAAGCGGACCTGTGTACCACTGACCTACTTTTTCCGTAGAGTAGACAGAAGCCAGCCCAGGAGCACACAGCCTTCTTTTCCACCCGTCTCCTCCAATGCCTTCAACAGTGACCTTATTGTCCCGGGCTGAGGAACTACGGGTGTGGACCGCACTTTCCTGGCCCACTGAAGGGAAATGAGGGGAGGAAATCCGCATAAGGTTTTTTTTTCCCCCTGCCAAATATTTCTTTCCCTAGGAAGACAGTACATTCAAACCACTGAGTGGAGACTGGAGTTAGGCCAGCCATAAAGTATCCTAATGAAGACTAATAGGGAACTACAATTACTGTTGACTTCAGAATGCAAACACGAACTTTAGACAGCGATCCCTATCAGCCGGTGCAGCGGGTCACAGATGCGGGTGCACTGTTTTTGCTGTTGCTTAGCAATGGAAAATGAACTGTTCCTGCCTCTTCTCGCTGGAGGTGGAGGTAGGACAATGAGCTTTATTGGACTGAATAGGTATAAAATTAGTTTATTCTTTCTCACTTGGAGAAGGCAGTTGGCAGTGAAGAGAATGACTTGGATGAGGGGCCCTGCAGAAGTCGGGGGAGGAGGGCGGCCTCCTTTCTGTCTCAGCTGATCCTAAACAGCTTTGTGTTTTCCTCCAGATAAAGTTTGAATTCTGCCTGGGAATGACCCTTCCAAATTATCTTTAGGGAAAATATATATAAGTTTAACTCACAGACCAGGTTGGAAATGAGACTGAGGAGGATGAAATCTTAGTAACAAGAAGGTTAAGGGTGGCCCCCATATCCACTGATTGGGATCAATACCTGAATGTAATGTTAAATATAGACATCTTAGAGTCTCTGTGTTTGGCACTGTATTAGATCACATGTGATGATTTGTAGGTGAGGGAAAGTATTGCAGAAAATCAAAACTGGTACCTCTAAAGTCCACAGTAAAAAAGATACAAAACTGTAAAGACGTCTCTCCTCTTTGGTCTCAATCTCCAAAGTGGGATGTGATTGTCCTCTCTGCAACAGAGTGTGGTGGTGTTCGCCTTGCCGGAAGGTCTTGTTGCTGCACGGAGGGATTTCCTCCTTCTGTAAGGAGGGTCTCTTTCTGCAGTCTCCTTGTGCCAAAACTACTATGAGGTAAGCGGCTTTGGTGAGAGAAACCCACTGATGCTTTCCGGACAACGACGTGGATCGTTCCACTAATGCAGGCAGTTGGCTAGAAATTGCCGGATACACTGTTCCTAGAACAACAGGTTGAGCCCAGGGCTGGCAGCTGATGGCAAAAGCACCCGGTCCCTGTGCCTTCTGAACAAGGACTCACTGTGTAGCTGGGGCAGACCTCCAACTCACAGTCATCCCGAACCAACCTTCTCAGTGCTGGATCATAGGTGTGGGCCTCCGCTCCCGAGTGTCCCCTTCTCAATGCTGGGATAATAGATGTGCACTCACGGCTTAACCTGTGGCTATTGACGTTTTGGATGAAGTCACATGGGCTCACCAACAGCAAACCTTTTTTTTTTTTTTTCTTAATTTAAAATCAACACATAGGGTTTGACTCGATGCACGCGGTGACCACTAGGGTAAATAACAAAGCCTAAAGAAGTCCACATTTTCATTCCTGGAACCCATCACCATGACTTAATGCCACAAAAAGGCTGGGCCGATGGGATTGGATTAAGGGTTTTGAGATATAAATCCTGGGTTCTTCAGGGGAGCCCAGCTGTTGACAAATGTCCTTATGGAGAAGAAAGGCCACGTTTCAACAGAAATGGAGAAAGATCTAAAGACACTGCTAGGCTTCCGGCTTTCAAAGGAGAGCAAGGGGCCAAGAGCCAAGGAGCGTAGCAGTTCCTAAAACCCGGAAGAGTTGGAAACACACTTGCTCCAGGAGCTCCACAGAAGCGAGTTCTCCTTCACGCCTTGACTTTAGCTAAGGCGACCTAGAACAGTGGAAGACCTCTGGCAGCACCAGAGACTCAAGTTATGACATTTTAAGGCACAGAATTTGTGCTAATTTGTTCCACCAGGAGCAGGAATCAGGACAAATGGACTAGTAGTATTTATATCTCCAGAGAAATATATAATCCCCCACTCCCCACCCCTGACTCCCTACCCCCACCCCCACCCCCACACCCCTGCCCCTCCACCCCAGCACCCCCACCTTCTAAAAGACTTAAGAGCTTAAGCCCTCTGTTCTGCATCCTCAGCTTCTGCTTGGTGAGTCTTTTTCCACTGACAGGTAGACATGTTCTCATGTGTGTAATACATTAACGAGTAAAAACAACTCCCTCAAAACATCCACTTATGAGTAAAAAAAAAAAATTGGTAAATTTTTCGGGATACAAAGACATTTCTTTAACCCAAGGTGAGCTATCTCCCAACAGTGCACAAGAAACACTATATTTAAAGGTTCGAACGCTTTTAAGAATCCTTGCTTGTATTCAGTACCACAGAGCAAGCATTGCCCATGCAAGAAAATGGGAAACCCAAAATAAAAGGTTGAGAGCTGCATGCGCTGCTGTTCCTCATGACAAAAGAATCTTAGGAAAGGGGATACCATTTGAAATGTTAATAAAGCAAATATCTAATAAAATTAACTAATAATAATAATAATAAAATAATAATAATAATAATAATAATAATAATAATAATAAAGAATCTCTACAAATGCAACCTAAAGGGGAGAGTTTTCCTGGGCTCACTTCAAGGGTGAATTCCTCTGTGGCAGAGATGTCTCGGTGGCAGGAGCTTGAGGTAACTAGTCACCCGGCATCTGCTGTCAGAAAGCGGAAGTTGAGTGCGAGTGCCCAGTGCTTTCCTCTTTCTGTTCCGCTTTCCCAAGCCTGAGAAGTGATACTGCCCTCGAAACTCGGGGTCTCCCATCTCAGTTAACCCATGCAAGCTTCTCTCTCATGGGCTAACCTAATCTAAATAAGCCCTCGAAGGTTCCCAGAGACTTGTCTCTTAGGTGAGGCAGCAGAGCCAGTCAGGTTGGTGAACAACTCTAGCCGTCATAAAATCAAAGAAGCAGAGTAGACAGGAACTGAAAGTGGCAGGAATGTTCTCAGAAAAACACTAATAGCTCTACAGATAGAGTAGAGTAAGCTTGAAGGGTAAAAGAATAATATTATAAAGTGAGTAATTTTCTACATGTTGATAAAAAATTATAAAATGTAGTTTAAAAACATTTTTCAACAGTAATTCTATCAAATGGTGGGAGGGAGATTGTGTTTGGGAAAAAAAGCTAAAAATAAATATAATTAATAAAAGAATTTTCATAGAAAACCTATGGCATTTATTAAAACCTAATAATAAGTGGTCTGTAGATTCAATGTGGTTCTGGTCAACATTCCAATAAGCTTATTTGTGGGATTTGCTGAGTGGTTATTCAAGAGACATTTTTAAAAAGCCAGTGGCCAGACACTGCTCAGCATGTGTCCGGGGCTTGTTCTCCTGTCTGTGAAGGTCGCCTTCGCCACAAACATGCTCTCCCAGAGCCTCCGGCAAGCCAAGATCCCAACGCGATTCCTTCCTCTCTTCACACTTATCGGAGCGGGAAGGGCCGCAGCCGTGCTGTGAGTGATACGCCTGGCATTGCTCAGTCCAGATGTCAGCTGGGACAGGAAGAATAACCCGGAGCTTGGAATGAGTTCCACTCAGTGAGTGTGGACTTACAGCAGACTAACGAGAGAGGGCCCCCGACTTCTAAACCACAAGCTTCACCATAGCGATGCTGTGACCAAGGTATTTCAGAAGCCATCTGCACCGTTCTCCACTTCGGCAGGAGGAAATGCTTCTCCTCTGAGTGCATGAAATCCCGTTGATTTGGGGGAAATTTGTTACACTGATCAATACATCGATGCAACTTGGAGGGAAAATGAAAGCTAAAGGAAGACTGGCCTGTTAGATGGTGCCTCGTCTCACAGTCATAGTAGTGAAGGAAATATGTAGTTCATACAGGTCAATAACCAGAGCCACGGAGTGTAAGATGGAGCCAAGGAATAGATGGACCCATTATATAGAAGTCCAGTTGGCTGAAATGCTGACAGTACGAGTCAAAGGAGGAGGTTCTAAAAATACACATCTGGCAATACAAAGGCGCAATGTGAAAAGCGCTTTCATGTGCCCCTACTGGAAATAGATACTGGTTTTGTTTGTTCATTTGTTTAGTTGTGTGTGTGTGTGTGTGTGTGTGTGTGTGTGTGTAGAGTGGTAGTGTTTTTAAATGATGAAAACAGGGATTTTCTTCAGAGCATGAAGATACACATGCTCTGAACTCAGTTGTGGTAACCTAGATAAATGTCATCGGAAAGAATCATTGCATATATGCATCAGGGGTCTTTGTCCACCTCATGCTTCCACCAGTGAAGAATGGAACATCTATGGCAGAGTCTCAAAGTATAATATTATACACCTGGAAAATATAGAGGAGCCTATGCCTACATCCACTTGCAGGTGTAATCTATAGAATTCAAATGCCGAAGAAAGTGTGTGATGTCCTTCTACTGGCATTTATGTGAAATTCAAACAATGATAAGTGGAAAGGACCTCCAGCTGGACATGTGAGCGCCATGAAATAATATACCAATGTAATGGCAAGGGAAAAAGTCTGGAGACACTGTGAACAATCCCCTGCATCTTAGCTCTACAGTAGGAGTAGAGGCCCGACACAGAGATTCACAGCAGGTCTGAGGATTTCCATAGGAACCCAGTGTTGGCCTTCACCAAGAAAAGTCCACAGCAAATTAAGAAATAAAGAAACGGGTTGAAGAAATAAAACAAAAGCCAGGCCTGGCCAGGGTATTGGTGCTATTGGAAATGGAATTTAAAATAAACATGATCAATAGCTTAAGATCAAGAATAGGTAAATGGACAATTAAAAACCAGTTGGATACATGAGCAGAATGGTGGGAATGCTAAGAGGAAAAAAGAACCATTCAGCTAGAGAGAACAGCCACTGTGGCATCAACTAACAGAGTGTCACAGACTGGACGCAGCTGAGGAAACTTTCTGAACTCCAGTCTGCTCAGTCACCCATATCAATGGGTTCTGTGTCCATAGACTCTACCAACTGCCAACTGAAACTACTGGAGAAAATGGCATCTGTACTGAAAATGCAAAGACTTTTCCCTCATCATTATTCTCTAAATGATATTCCACACAGTAATTTACATAGAGTTTACACTATTCTAGGTACCATAAGCCCACCAGAGAGGATTTAAAGCACATAGTTGAGTCAACTTGTTATATTTAATCTTTGGCATCTGTAGATGCTGATATCCATAAGAAGACCTGGAACCAAAATTACTACTTAACTTACAATTTCAAAATTAATTATATATGGCAATTGAGCAGGACGCAGCGGGAGAGCACCGGGTTCTAAGAAGAGAGGTAAAGGTAAGTCAAGGTACTTTCAATGTGATGAAAATGGAAAGGGACTTTACCAAAAATCGTGTGTAGCGAAAGCAGTGCCAGTGTGGAAATTTCTAACACTTAATAGATATATTAGAAGAGAAAAAAATATATAAAATCAATAACCTATTCTTCCATCTTCTGAAACTAAAAAAAGATAACAAATTAAATCTGAAGTAAGCAGAATAAAAGGAAAAAAAAGTAAGAAATTACAGCAGAAATCAAGAAATCAATAGAGAAAATAAATGACTCCAAATGCTAGTTCTCTGAAAAGATCTATAAAATGTATTAGCCCCTAGCCAATTTAACTTAGAGAGAGAGAGAGAGAGAGAGAGAGAGAGAGCATAATATGCTAATATCAGAAATGAAAAAGGACATCACTACAGATCCCATAGATATTGAAAGAACAACAGAATAATAATGTAAGCAATTCTGTACCAATAAACTTCATATTAGAGATTAAATGGGCTAATTCTTTAAATAATACAGTCTGTCAAAATCAAATAAGAAACATTTAACATGGCCTATTAATATGATGAATTAACCATGTTTCCAAACAGAATGAGTCAAGCCCAAATTATGCCATTTTTCACTATAGATTTCAGTAGAGAAGCAGAAAGACTACTTCATAACTCATTTTGTAATAATAGCATCACCTCAATACCAAAACAAGACTGAGACATTACCCCCCCAAAGGATATACCAATAGCGCTCATGAATACAGATTCAAAATCTTCAAGCAAATATTAACAAGTCCAATCTAACATCATATTCAAAGAATGACATGCCCCAACCAAGAGGAACTTAGGTCCTGTTTCTGCGAGGCTGGTTCAAAATGAAATGAATTACTGTAGCCCATCACAAAACACATCAAAGAAGATCCAGTCCATGTTATCCTCATGATAGCACTCTATCACACTGATAGAGTCAGGAAACACAAGGGCTGGAGAGATGGTTCAACACTGAAGAGCGTTTCCCCACTGGAGCAGAGCCTGTTTATCCACACTGGGCAGCTCATAACTGCCTGTAACTCCAGCTCCCCCGGATCCAACGCCTTCTAGCCTCTGCAGGCACTTACACACGTGTGTCTCTCTTGTACATACTTTTTAAGTAAGTATTTGGCAAAATCCAATAGTACTTACAGCGAAAACTCTCAGCGAATTGGAAACGGAGTGCTTTCTTTACTTGGTTGAAACAATCACGGAGGTGGGGGGATGGGGAGGGGTGCTGGGTGGGAAGGGGGTGGGGGAGGGGTGGGGGAGGGGGAGGGGGAGGGGGGAGGTATTAGCAACATCATACTCAATGGGGAGGAACCAGAAGTTTTTCCTCCAAGATCAAGGGTGCTCCTTCTCATCACTCCTTTTAAAAACATCATACTAAAAGTCCTGGCAGATAGATGCAGCAAGACTAGGAGAGAAAATGAAGGGATGGGAAAGGAAGACATAAACACATCTTTGATCATTGATGGCTTTATTGTCTATGTAGAAAATTCAAAGGGATTAGAAAACAAACAATAAGACTCTTCCTGGAACTAGTAAGTAATTATAGTAGGTTGAGGGACAGAAGGTTGATATACAAGAATCAACGGTTCTATATACCAGCAAAGACCAAGTACAGTTTGTACTTCAAAATGCAATGCCAGGTCAGCTGTCATCACACACATACAAAAGATATACCTGGGCACAAATCTAACAAAATATGTATAATGTCTTACAGGGAGATCTGGAAAAGTCCAATGAGTGAAAATGTAAAAACACGGGGAGAAATAGTGTTAATGGGCAGGAACGCTCGGTCTTACCACAATGTTACCTCCTCCCAACTCAAACCATGTACTCACTGGGATTCCAACCAAAGCCCAAGAAAGCCATTTCTAGCCATTAGCAAACATTATTCTAAACATTTCCTCATAGAGAGATAAGGACCCAGAATAGTCATTAACACAATACTGAAGTTTGAAAAGAGTGGTGTCCGGTGATTGACAGTACCTTGTTTTGAGACTTATTATAGAGCTGTAGTAGTTAGGGCCGTGACAGTGCTCAAATCAGGAAATAGAAAAGATCTTTGGGAGTTTTGATCTTAGCTCAAGGGACCATGCGTATTTCTGTTCTTAGAAATACTTCTCTTTCATGATAAACTATGATTTCCACTCCTAAAATATGAAGTAAATCCACAGATAGATAAATAAATAAATAAACAAACAAACAAATCAAGAGCACAGAATAGTACTCTCAGAAACTGATTCACTTCAATATAATTAGTCAGTCTTTGACAAAGGAGGAAGGACAACTCACCAGAGAGAGGACACTCTTTACAAAATGGCCCTTGAATTAGAAGGTAAACAGAGTCTAGACACAGACCTTCCTCTCTCTGAAATTAATTCAAAACGAGACACCAATTTAAACACAAAAAATGAAAAAATATAAACTTATATATAGCATGCTCACTAGTTTTATGTCAACTTGAAACAAGCTATAGATATCTGAGAGAAAAAAGAAAGCACAACAGAGAAAATGCCTCCAGAGATCTGGCTGTAAGCAGACAAACCTGTAGGACATTTTCTTAATTAGTGACTGATGGAGGATGACCCAGCCCATTGTGGGTGGGGACACTCCTGGGCTGGTGGCTCTGGATCCTATAAGAAAGCAGGCTGAGCCAGCCGTGAGGAACACTCCTTTGCAGCCTCTGCGTTAGTTCCTACCTCCAGGTCCCTGACTGGTTTGAGCCCTCCCTTGGTTTCTCTTAATGGACTGTGATTCAGGATATATAGGCCAAATAAGCTCCTACCTCCCCAGGTTGCTTTGGGCATGGCATTTCATGACAGTAATAGGAACCCTCAGAGACCTCAAAAAGAGAAAATGCACATGATCTCAGGTCTGCTGGTACGTTTTTTAGAAACAAATCAAAGATGTGCTCCATGAAAGGAAGGATTGGTACAGGGGATTTCATTAAAACTAAAACTTTTTTCTTTAAGAGTTACTGTCAGGGGAGTGATAACACAAGTCACAAACGAGAAGAAAACACTTGCAAAAGACACCTCTGAGCCGGGCGGTGGTGGCACACGCCTTTAATCCCAGCACTTGGGAGGCAGAGGCAGGCGGATTTCTGAGTTCGAGGCCAGCCTGGTCTAGAAAGTGAGTTCCAGGACAGCCAGGGCTACACAGAGACCCTGTCTCAAAAAAACCAAAAAAAAAAACAAAACAAAAAAAAAACAAAAAAAAAACAAGCAAGCAAACAAAAAACAACAAACAACAACAACAAAAAAGACACATCTGATAAAGGCCTGTCAAGCAACCTGCAAAGAGAATGTCTAATTCAAGTAGAAAGAATGCAAAGGATCCAATTAAAAGTGGTCCACACAACCAAAAGAGCTCATCACAGAAGATATTTAGATGGCAAACCAGCATACAAGATGCTCATTGTCAGATCTCATCGGGGAAACACACGCATAAGGGAGAGAAGCCGCTGTCCAGCGCAGAGCACTGACATCCCCAAATGCTGTCAGATGTGGACATATTGGAGTCTCGCAGGGCAATCAATGGTAGCATTACTTTGGTTCCAGAGGGATAAGAGTGCATCCTGGCAGCAAGTAGCAGGCATGGTGACAGAAACAAAAGCTGGGAACTCCCATCTCCAAATGCAAATACAAAGCAGAGAGAGAGAGAGAGAGAGAGAGAGAGAGAGAGAGAGAGAGAGAGAGAGAGACTCTAACTGAAATCAATGTTGGTCTTTACACTCTCAAAGCTCACCCCCAGTGAGATACTTTCTCCAGCAAGGCCACTGACTGGGGACCAGATTTTCAAATGGTAGATCCTACAGGAGACGTTTCTCATTCAAACCACCACACCTGTGACTTGTCGCTGGCTTCCATTTGTTGATCATAGATTCCTCAGTAGACATTTTGTGTCCTGGCACTCTTGACATCCTGACGCCCCCAGCCCCCCACCCCACCCCCCACCCCCGCCATTGTGGCTTTGGTTTCACCATCACAGCTCCGAGTATTGTCCTCATAGAGGCTCCCTACACACGTGGCCTCCCCTCAGGGGCGCCTCCTTCAGAATCTTGGTAGACGCCTCCATGACTTTGTAACTTTTGCACTCTGCGTGTCTGCGAATCCAGAGCCATCAGGTGGATGACAAGAGCTACTGCGAGGTTGAGCATTGTGGACCATGGTCGCAGCAGCCTTTGTCTGGGCAGTTGACTCTGGAGAAACAAGGCCTTACAATGGCTCTTCTAGGAGCCGGTTACCAGGGAATAACTCTCTTATTCAAAGGAAAAGAATTTAAACGAGCTTGACATTTTACACCTTGGAGTCTGTGCTGGAGGAGATATTGCCAAACTCTTAACATTCCCTTGAGGCGTCTTTCTATTCTGCTTCTGACTCCCAGTTTCCAAAGCAAGCCTGATTAAACAGAGGTAATGAGAAGCATCCCACAGACTCGATGTTAGGCTGTCTTGAATGCTCCCCTGCCAAAGCAGAGTCCATTTTACTTTCGATTTCCGCTTCACTCATCAGTTTAGGACATAGGTAAGCTTCAGTCAAACGCTACTACGGTAGAATATAAACGTGTCCAACGACCAATACATCCGAAACCCCGTGAGAGGTCTTTACTGTCTGCATTTCGTCTGGCGTATTGATGTCTGAGCTCCCACAAGAACTGCCCATGTAGCTCCGCTCACAGCATTTTGGAGCTTTCCAAATCTGCATCTCCAAACCCCCCAATTCCTCTCATAAATCAACTCCAAAGGCTTAAGACCCCATGGTCAGCATTCGTCATAGATGTGACCCTGGTTCTCAGGGCCAACTTTACATATAAATAATTTTGAATTACTTTGATCCAAAGCCTGGCAGATACAAAATAGGAAAGGGAAATTGTGTTTTGGCTCATGCTTTTAAGAGTTCAGCTCGTGACTTCTTAGCCTCACGCACTTGAGCGGAGCGTCACGGAGGGAGGAGCATGTGTCAGAGAAGAACTATTTACATCACAGCTGACAGGAAGCAGAGAGCAACAGAATGTAGCCAACAATAAGACACCCCTAAGGACCAGCTCCCAGAGACCTACTGCCTCCTTCTAGGTCCCTTCCCCAGATTTTCAGGCTCTCCCAAAATAGCACCATCAGTTGGAGCATCCAAACTTGGACCTGTAAGAGGCAATTGAGAGTCAAACCATGCTGGTCATGATGGTGCATGTCTTTAACCCCAGTACCCAGGAAGCAAAGACAACCTGGTCCATAGTGTGAATTCTGGGCCACCCAGGGCTACATAGTCAGACCCTGACTCAAACCAAACAAATGGGCAAAGATTCTAATCATGATATCGCTCCCTTGTGATAGCAGAAGCCCACAATAGCTGCCCACAGTGAAGGGGTACATCGTTGCTTGCTTTTCTCCTTCATGAATTAAATACTGCCATACTGTGGACCTGCATGCAACTAGTTCATTTGCCAAAAAGATCTATAGTAAATAAAAGTTAAAGTTGACCCACAAGGAACGATCAGAAAAGAGCCTCTCTGGGAATAAGTCTGAACTCACGATACATCTTGCTCCATTTTTACAGAGAAATAGAACTGTCCTAGACACCAATGGTTCAATAATCTGCATATTTAATAATTAAAGTAGCAGACGTTGGCTCGTTTGCATCTTTTCAGTCCTTAGAGAGGCTTCTCTTGCATCGGATAGAGAGAGCTGGCTGGGCTCTTGCCGTTGTCTCTTCCCTGTGCTAACTCTGGTTTGTAATTTACTCATCTAAATCCGGTTTCCTCACCAGCCGGTATTGCGCTCGCGGGCAAGGGTATGTGAGTTGGTTCAACCCACGTGCCCAACTAGTATAATTAACACCGAGCACATTATGCTACTTAATAAATATTTGTCCTTCATCCAGGCTCCCAAACGACAGAGGTGGAGCCCGCACCCTCTCTATTTGCAAACGAGTAACCCAGAGCTCAGGAAAGCTTGCCGGCTTCCCCAGAGTCAGCCATCTGGTGATCCACTCCAAGATGGAGGACAGACTGCTGAGCAGAACAGGGATTGCCAAAGGTTCTTGGCAGTAATGGCTTTCCATCTCCAGATCCCTCGGAGAAGCTATTTCCTAAAGGAGCCTGCAACAACATCTGTTGGCCAGGGGTCAAGGATAAACTCCCCAAGTTCCTTCACATTCCCTAGGATATTTCCATGATTATCAGAATCAAGGAGTATCTGTTGGGCTTCCCTTGTGAGCCTGGGGCAGGGTGGGGTAAGGTTCCCACATGAACCATCTCATCAGCTTCTCATAGTGACTTGATGAGCAATAGTATCAAGATGGTGTGTTGCAAAGGGGGGCTCCAGACCATCCTTGTTTACAACTGCTCACAATCACACCTATGAGCAGTGGCTCTCCATCAGTGGACAGGTGATTAACAGGAAATTGGGAAACATTTTCCAGAGCCTTAGAGTCTATCTTTCAAAGGTTGATAATAATTATCCATTTTATGTAATACATATTATATGGTAACATTATAATAATGATCATAATTTCTGTGATTAATAATGATTAATCATTGCTGTTATTATTTTAAATTGTATAAATGGGTGCATGTCTATGCATATGAGTGCAGACATACTCAGAGGCCAGAGGTATCAGATCCCCCTGATCCCCCTGAAGCTATAGGCTAAGTAGGAATTGAACTCAGATCCTCTGCAGTCCTGTCTTAGTCAAGGTTTCTATGCCTGACCAAGAAGCAAACTGGGGAGGAAAGGGTTTATTCAGCTTACAATTCCACATTGCTGTTGATCACCAAAGGAAGTCAGGACTAGAACTCAAGCAGGTCAAGAAGCAGGAGCTGATGCAGAGGTCATGGAGGGATGTTTCTTACTGGCTTACTTCCCCTGGCTTGCTTAGCCTGCTCTCTTATAGAACCCAAGACTACCAGCCCAGGGATGACACCACCCACAGTGGGCCCTCCCCCCTTGATCACTAATTGAGAAGATGCGTTACAGCTGGATCTCATGGAGGTATTTCCTCAAGGGAGGCTCCTTTCTCTGTGATAACTCCAGCTTGTGTCAAGTTGGCACACAAAACCAGCCAGTACAAACCCTCAGACACGTTTAACTGTTGGTGCTCTCTCTCCAGCCGCCATATAAGATATTAACAACAAGAACAAAATCCAACTGAGCATCTAACCACACTGTTTACTAGCTCCACTCACTGCTCCTTTACATCAGCCTAAGAGCCTGATATCCCAGAGTCTGTGATCCCAGGATACCTTTCAGCCCCAGGCAAACCGCATTGCTGCCCATCTTAATGTATGAGATATCACCATCATCTTAGTTTTCTGTTACTGTAACAAAACACCCAGAACTGGATGATTTATAAAAAGGAAATGGGTTATTAAACGCCCAGTGCTGGGGCTACAGGAGTGTGGTGCTGGTGTCTACCTAGCTACTGTGGATGGCCTCAGGAGGAACAGACATGGAGTGGGAAATGGGATGTGGAGATGTGAACAGGGATCTTACAGCAAGAGACACCGAGGCACTCGGCCAAGTTCACAAAAGCTGTTCTTACTACAACTAACTCACCATCTTTCATGGTGATGGAGTCCCCGTGAGTCACTTATCTTGTAAAAATGCCACCACTTTTTAGCTCTGTCACAATAAGGATCAAACCCTATCCTAAATTTCGGTGGGCCCATACCATATTACAAATCTCCTTTCTCAGGAGTCTTGGGGAAGACCAGAGAATTCTTTGTACACAAAGGATGGACTGGAACTTATTGTATATTAAACATACCTGTATCATAGTAACAACCAAAACCATAACACTAATAAGGCTAACATCTGTAGAGGCCACCCACTTAAGGTCCTTATCCGTGAGTCACCTTTCCAGAGAACCACATTTCTCCTAACCATCTTACTTAAAAATGGCGTATGGAGGCTACTGAGATAGTTCGTTAGTAAAATGCTTACCGTGCAAGCATAAGGATCGGAGGCCAATGCCCAGAACTTACCTATAAAATCCAGATGTGCTAACATGTACTTGTAATCCCGGCATTGGGAAGGAGGAGTCAGGTGGCTCTCTAGGACCCAGCCTAGCCAAACTGACAAGCCGGAGGCCAGCAATACAGTGTGTCTCTAAAAACAAGGTGCGGTGTACTTGACAGACGACCTCTGGCCTTCACACGTGTATGTTCACACACACACACACACACACACACACACACACACACCACAGCTTATAGTTCCTGTGGTCCTTCCCCACCTATTATTTACAGTTTTATTTCTCACAGTACTAATCACTGCCTGAGCCCATATTATATTAATATAAAATTATTATTATACAATAGATAATAATAATTATTATAATAATTAATAATAATCATTATTATTATTTAGTTTTTTAAGACAGGGTCTCTGTGTAGCCCTGACTGCCTTAAAACTCACTGAGACCAGGCTAGCTTCGAACTCAGAAATCCACCTGCCTCTGGTTCCAGAGTGCTTGCACCACCAGATTTCTTTCTTTCTTTCTTTCTTTCTTTCTTTCTTTCTTTCTTTCTTTCTCTTTCTTTCTTTCTTTCTTTCTCTTCCTTCCTTCCTTCCTTACTTCCTTTTTCCTTCCTTTCTTTCTTTCTTTCTTTCTTCCTTTTTTCCTTCCTTCCTTCCTTTCTTCCTTCCCTCCTTCCTTCCTTTCTTCCTTCCTTCCTTTCTTTCTTCCTTCTTCCTTCCTTCCTTCCTTTCTTTCTTTCTTTCTTTCTTTCTTTCTTTCTTCCTTTTTACCTTTCTTTCTTTCTTTCTTTCTTTCTTTCTTTCTTCCTTTTTTCCTTCCTTCCTTCCTTCCTTTCTTCCTTCCTTCCTTCCTTTTTTCCTTCTTCCTTCCTTCCTTCCTTCCTTCCTTCCTTCCTTCCTTTCCTGTTTAAGTTATTTTTATTATTTTATGTGTAAGGGTATTTTGTTTGCATGTCTGTTTGTGTACCACATGCATGCAGGACCCACTGAGAACAGAGGAAGGCATTGGATCCCCTGGAACTGGAGTTAGAGACCGTTGTGAGCTGCCAGGTGGGTGCTAGGAGTGGAACCTGGGACCTCTGGAAGAGTTGCAAGTGCTGATAACCGCCACGCCATCTCTCTGGCAAATAACTTTATTTTTAAACATCAGAGTCTTCAACTAGAATGTGAGCCCGCTGGCCCATGCAGCTGGACTCCGGGTCTGCAGTACTGTGCTTGTGTCTGTTGGGCGACCATGAGCTCGCTTAAGTGTCGAATGTGTTACCTCCTGTTCCAGTGAACCGCCATGACTCAGGGAACTAAGAAATAATGTTGCGTGGAGCTCGGACTCCCTTACAGGTGACCAAGCCACCAAGCTGGGTACCAGGCAGGCACATGCCCAGTTTCTACAGCACAGAGAGGAAGATGCTGTGTTGGCTTCTCAGGAGTGGCACAGCAGATTGCACACGTGTGTGACGGTTAGTTTTTTGCCACCTTGGTACGACCTATATTCATCTGGGAGGAGGGAGCCTCGACTGAGGACATGCACCTATCAGATAGTCGCGGAGGAAAGTCTGAAGGGGTATTTCCTTAATTTATGATTGATGTAGGAGGGCCCAGCCCTCTGTGGGCGGTGCCACCTCTGGGCGGGTGGTCCTGGGTTCTATAAAGGAATGGAACTGACTGAGCTGTGGAGAGCAAGCGGGCACGTATCATCCCTTCATGGTGTTACTCAGCTCTTTACTCCAGCCTTGAGTTACTGCCCTGATGTCCCTTCGCGGTACACTGTGATTAGGATATGGAAACTGAATTAACCCTTTCCGCCCCATGTGGCTTTTAGACATCACGGGGTTTTATCACATCAATAGAAAGCAAACTGGGCAACAGAGCAACCTAAAGCAGGCGTTCTCCCAGAGTCCCAGAGTCCTGGAAGCCAGGAATCCAAGATGAAGGTCATCAGGACCACAGTGAAGGTGTGAGGGAGACCCCTCCACGCCTTGCGCTAGCTTCTGTTCATCACCCCAAAGCTTGTGTATTGAACAAGGTCTGGTCCCCGGGCTGTGGTGCTGTTGGGAGGCACCCAGTTCGAGAGAGGGACTCAGTGGAAAAAATGTAGGTCACTGGATTGCCATCGGAAGGGACATTTGGGGTTGAACCTCTTTCCTTTTTCTTCTTTTGTTTGTTTGTTCTTGTTTTCATTTCCCAGATGCCATGAGGTGAGCAGCTGCCTCTGTGTGCTCACGCCATATTGCACTGGGCCAACATACCACGGAGGGAACACTCCAAGACCGGAGGCCAGCGTAAACTTTTCTCCTTATTGGGTTGATTTTCTCGAGCATTTTGTCACAGCAACAGAGAGCTGGCTAGTAAGCATGGCTCCTGCTGTTGTCCCTTTAATTCTTCCTCTTTGCCTGTGTCTCCATATCTAAATCTCTTCCTTTCTCCTAAGACACAAGCCATTAGATGGATATAGGGCTTACCTTAATCCAGCGTGGCCTCCTCTTAACTAAGTGCATCCAGAAAGCCCTCTTCCCAATAGGGTCACAGCCTGGGATTCTGGGTAGACATGAATTTGGGGCTACATTTCACCCCACTCCACCACTAAGGTGGGAAGAGCGGTTCTCTCAAGGCTGCAGAGTGTGGGGGGGGGGCGGCGGGGGGCGGAACTCAAGCTCAGACCTGTTCTGTTCCCAGCGTGGTCTATTACCTCTCTTCACTGCCTCACAGTTGTCTCCATTTGTACAATTGAATCAGAGTTTTATTACCTTCAAATTGCTGGGCGCAAGCAACCTAACAGCATTTCAGGGGCCAGGGCTCTGGAAATCTCATTTCTGCTGGCCCGGACCCTCCAGGGAACAACATTTTTCACACTCTTCTCCGGATCTCTGAGACTGGCTGTCTTAGCCAACCCATGGCTAAGTAGTAACCAACCCATGGCTCTCACACACCAAAAGGTGAGCAGTGTCCTATTATCAGCGTATGAATGTTTAACAGGCAACTTGGAAAGAGGTCAGAGGTTCTGTTAAAAAAATTAAAAATCAAAAACATCCAGCATATCCATCCATCTAACCCTAGCCTGCCTCTTGTATTAAATCCTGCATTGATTTCTGAATTGTGTTTGCCTGTTTTATTGCTGTGCGTACATACATGTATGTGCATGTGTTCGTGTGTATCTGTGTGTATCTTCTTTCCCCAAGAGCAATTCCCTGAGACTTAGGATAACACCCTCTCCTTGCTCTGAGGGGTGTGACCGATGTACACGCCCACTAGCCCACTTCTGCTCCTGGAGCAGCCTCCTCTGGTGGCTGCCAATGCCTCGACCAGCTAAGCCAAGCCAGTTTGCCATTTGCCGCTCTCCAGACAGCCACTTTCGCCCCACCAGGTTTTTATATCCCCTTTGCTTCTGCCTGAAACTCTCTTGCCCTGTAGATTTCGAACTGTTCGTTCTTTTTCCTCCTTCTGATCTCTGCTCATCTGAGCAGACCATCTCTGACCATTCCACCAATCGCATGCCCCAAGCTGACCACCAGCCTCATCCCCTTACACTCCCCTTCAATGCCGCCTGAACTGCCACGAACCGGTTCGGCTTCTTTCTGCCCCCTTTGCTAGAATACACGCTCCGAGAGAGGTGGAATTGGGGGTCCATTTTGCTCCCATTGAGTAGAAGCTGGTATATACCAAGCACCCAGCAACACTTGTCTTTAAAACCTGGCCCATAAGATTCCGTATTCAGGCCACTATCTCTGTCTGTGCTTCCAAGAGAGCAAAGGATCAGCTTTCTCTTCATGCCGTTCCGTCTCGCCTTCCCCAATGCTACCTTGAATTTTTATGCAGAGGAATCGCGTGGCCCAGGAAGAAACTTCAGTATTAACATTTGCAAGGATTCTACATTTTTGCAGTCCATGCCTCTCCACCCAACGTGGTTCAGAGTCTAAAATTTCCTTGGGAAAAATACACCTATTTAAAATCTTACATAAGCTTGAGGGCAGGGACAATGAGTGTGTTCCTTCCCTTGCTGGTTCCAATGCAGTTGCTTTAGAGTAAATGTTCGTCGAATGAATGAATAACATAACATAAGCCGTTATTTCTCAACCATATGACAAACAATTTTCTCAAGGCTGCTATGGCAAATTGCCACAGGCTTGGAGGCTTCATATATAGAGATCCATTCTTTGACAATTCTGCAGGCCAGATGTCCAAACCCATGCCTCTGGGCTGAAATCGCAGCGTCAGCAGAGACAAGTCCTCCCCGGCGGTGCTGGGAGAATATGCATGGCTTTTCCTTTAGCCCCCGGAGGTGCCTGCCCCTCCTGGCCACATCCCTCTCAGTGCTCCCTTGCCCTGCCAGGGTCACAGCCCACACTCCCATAACAAAACAGGTTTACAAGAGAAAAGTGGGCGGGAGGAGGGCTCAGCCAATACCACGCTTGCCAGTTAAGGGATCCAGGAGGCCCAGAACCAAAGCAAAATCCACCGGAGCTGTTGGCCTGCCTGCAATCCCAGCACTCAGGAGGCAGGGCCAAGAGAACCCTGGGTCAGGACGGCTTGCTAGCCTAGCGGGAGTCATGAGTTCTGCGCTCAGTGAGAGACCCTGCCTCAGGTCTCAGTAAAGTGGAGAGTGGTCAAGTAAGACCCACAACATCACAAAGTCAACCTCAGGCCTCTAGGCGTGCATACACACACAAGCACATGCATATAAACACATAGATACACACTTATATCACACATAAGCATACACACAAAAGATACATTAAAAAACTTTAAAGATTATTTAATAGTAGTTTTAGATGGTATGAAAGCTTTCAGGATGAAGAATTCAAGACAGGGTTCAGTGAGCAGGACAAGAAGGACCACTGTATAGAAACACTATTGGACAAGAAGGGTGTGCTGTAATGGTAAAAATTTGAAAGGGCAACCCAGAAGGCCCTGTCTATTCTGATTCTTTTGTCTTCCCTCTGACAGGGCTTCTTCCTCCTCGATGAGGCACAACCCCTCTGGAATGAGAGTTTCCCTCGGCCCCTGACTCATTTATATAACTCTTCCTAGTAGTCTCTGCTGTATGTTGAACATTTCCCCTGCTCCAGCCCAGGTTCTCCTGACCCTCCCTTTCTCACCCTTCCAGCCCCCTGTCTGTCTCCTTTGTTCCTGGACACAGTTTCACAATTCTCCTTTAACGTAAGCAAGCACGATTTTTTGTGATCACATAAATCTCCCCGGCCATCAGAGAAATCCGGGTAACTTCGCTGCGATTCTGTCATACTCCTTTTCTTTATTCTTTTAAAGTCATATGAAGACACCACATCCAGCTTCCAGGGACTAGTTTTTGATATCTTGCGAGAGATTCATCATCCTACCAAACCAACCAAACAGGGGCAGCGACGGAAATGCAAGCGTGCAGGTCCACCTCGACCACGCCCGGCACCCTCCCCCGTGGGGCTTCCGTTAGAAGGGGCAGACGAATTTCAGATGGCCAGAGAGCCAGACACGGATGAGAGGTAGCAGTGGGGGTGGGGGGTGCTGTTTAAATGACTGTGATCCCAGTAAGTAAACAGGAGGGTGACAGGAAGGGACAGGGGTGCTCAAGCCCATGAAGAGGTGGCAGACCTCCCCTGTACCCCATAACAACAGCAATAGGCATCTACCTGTAGTCCACACCGCTGCTACTGAAGAAGGAAAACAGGGTGTAAAGTCATTACTCCAAGGCAGCTCCTGGTTTGGCGGCAGCCTTCCTGCTAAGGGTGGCTGCAACTCCATTGTGTGCTCTCCCACACTCGGCATGTTAATTGAAGCAGCAAAGATAACATCATCAATCCAAGAGGGTCATGAGTCCTTTTGGCCCTCTTGGCAAGTTAATGTGGCCTAATATTTGTTTAAAGTCCACCTATTCTTTTAAATGAACACATTAAGACACTTTACCCAGCAGAGTTTTGATAAGTGCCCTGCATCCCTTGTTCCTTTAAGCAATAAAGTAGATTTTTTTTTCTTCCTTTTCTGTCCTAGGAGCAGCCAGCTTTTCTGAAGGAAGATTGGTTTGATAAATGAGAAACGGATTCTGCCCCATAAAAGATCTGAGATATGGGTATCGGGCCCAGACCTCTGTAGCGTGTGCTCTTGACTGCTAAGCCATCTCTCCAGCCTAGTTTAAAAAAAAATTTTTTTTGTCTAAATTTTATTTCTATTATTGCAAATAATGTAGTGGATCCAAACTGATCCTCCACCACACCCAGTCCAAAATCCCTCTGCAAATCTGGACAGAACAGAGGTGGTCAAAATGACTCCATTTCGGGACCTGTAGCTTCCAAAGAAAACCACGCATTTGAAGCGTTGAAGAGATTTGTAAAGATACAGACTCTGAACCCCAGCTCCAGTGATCCTGATTTAGCTGTTGTGAGGCAGATCCGGAGAGCAGTATTTTTTAAAAACACATCCCCAGACAATTCTAATGGGCAGCTGCAGTTGGAAAGCAGCAGACCATTGAAATAAATTGCCACCCAGCACATCATTCATAAATGTCTCTTAAAAACACAATGCCGCCGAGCCATCGGTACTTTAGAGCCACCGTGTCCCCATGCTGCCAGCCCAGTAGGCTCTCTCTAATTTTTATTGAAGTATCATAGCCAGAAAGAAACACGTGCACACTGTATTCTCTGCAGTACGGCTGCTCATAGCAAGAGAATTTACACTTTCAATATCTATCAACGGGAGGGATAGAGGCATTGAACATATTTCTGCAATGACCCGTTGTACGGCAGCTAAAATGAATGAACTAGATATTCAACAATCGAAGCAAGTGTCACCCGATTCACCGGTGAGTGAAAAGAATCCATTTCAGAAAGAAAATTCTAACGTGATACTATTTATGCTGGAAATGTTAAAAAGGGAAGCTGTGAATGGCTGAAGACAGACTCAGAGGTGAACAGAAATGAGAACACTGTGTGATAAACTCCACGGCATACAGTCAGAGCAGAATCCAGTCGAAACCTCGGATGTTCAGCAAATAACCTGGCGGGGTTGACAAGATGGCTCTGCTTAGGGTAAATCTAGCACTTCTCAGTCCTAGTCTGAGCTTGGCTGGCCTGAGTTGAACTCCAGAGAAGGCGAGAATTGAGTCCTGATAGTTGTTCTCTAACGTCCACAGGTGACACCAGGTTGTGTACTGCCCCACGTACTTAACTCATACACAAAAACAAATAAATGTAATTTAAAAATTGCAAACAAATTAGTAAGTCACTTAACTCCGGAACTCAGAAACGAGAGCGGAGAACATCGAAGAAAAGTTTAAGAATGTAATTAATAAAGATAAAATTAGACTCTAAAAATGGAAGTTTAAAAGAGTAAAATTGGTTGAGAATCTAGTTCTTTTGAAACATGCAGAAAAATAATACGGATCTGATGGTCTTCCTAGAAAATCCAATGCAGTCAACTGAAAACTCACAGATAATATCAGAAGTAAGCAGGATACAAGCATAACACATTTCCTTTAGGATCATAGCTCTCCCTTACCCTCGCACTCATCAATGAGATGCCTCTTAGCAACAATCACACTAACAATGGAAGGTACTTTTAAATACCTAACGGTAGCAAATGAATATGTGTACGGTTTCTCCAAGGAAAGTTATCACTTGATCAGGAGGAGTGAACAGCCAGAGGGGTGATCTCAGTTCTGCTTATGGATTCAAATTTGTCACAATATCTGGTTCTCTACTGCCAATCTATCAAACAATTAAAACCAATTGTTATGGAATTTTAAAAGCTGATCCTAAATTCCATCTGGCAAAATAAATGCACAAGACAATTCAGTTTTTTAAGAAGCTCTACCAGACACCTAAACATGGGAAACAATTCAAAAGGTGGAATATTGTTGCAGAAAAGATGGCTCTAGAGGGGGAGGCGGAGTCTAGAATTCAGGATATGCCAAGGACGGTGTTTAACATGGGTAGAGGAAGGCTGTGGTGAACGTACAGTAAACCACTGCTTTCCTAGGCTCCGGGGAGGGCTAATGTTAATTGCCAACCTGACAAACTCTGGAATCACCTGGGAGAATACAGGGGACAGTGCTGGTGCGGGGAGAGAGCCATCTTAGTCGTGGGTGGGACCGCCCCTGGGCAGCGGACTCTGAGCTGTGTAAAATGGAGACAGCGCGCATTCACTGGCTTCTTTCCCCCTCTTTCTT
The DNA here is from genome assembly GCA_964023405.1 of Apodemus agrarius. Taxonomy (NCBI): domain Eukaryota; kingdom Metazoa; phylum Chordata; class Mammalia; order Rodentia; family Muridae; genus Apodemus; species Apodemus agrarius. The sequence continues at coordinate 24,638,196 of OZ030011.1, read as the reverse complement.
CCTCAGCAGAGACAATGTAGCCAGTGGGCTCAAGCAGCTGCTGCCTCAGTTTCACAGACCGGATGGATTATGCCTTGAACTGTGAGCTAAAATAAACCCTCCCTCCCTCAAGTTGCTTTGATCAGAATACGATGTCACCATAGCAACAGGAAAAGAGGCTAAGATCAATCACATGTTTTTAAAACTTGGGAAGTTGATTATCTATTTGAAGGAAATATATATTACCCACATTCCAGGCAAAGATCTAAGACTTTTAAAGGTATCAAATAAAAATAGGAAATAATTACAGTAGAATAGTTGTTTGTTTGTTTAAGTGACAGGAGTGGCTTTCCTAAGCATAAAATTCAAGCACACTAAAGGTCAAAATTTTATCTACATAAAATATAAAATGTGTGTGCTACAGACAACGCAAAAGAAAAGGTAGAGACAGATAAAATTGCAAATTTTGCAGTAGTTTGGAAATATATAAATCGGCAACTTTACTAAAGTCTATATATAAGTCAGTAGAAAAAACACATCCTTCTGGGCAGAGGAGGTACACACGCCTTTAATCCCAACACTTGGGAGGCAGAGGCAGGTGGATTTCTGAGTTCAAGGCCAGCCTGATCTACAGAGTGAGTAGACAGCCAGGGCTACACAGAGAAACTCTGTCTCAAAAAAACAAAAAAGAAAGAAAGAAAGGAAGGAAGAAAGAAAGGAAGGAAGGAAGGAAGGAAGGAAGGAAGGAAGGAAGAAGAAAAGAAAAGAAAAGAAAAGAAAAGAAAAGAAAAAAAGAAAAAACATCCCATTGAACGGACAAGTCACAAAAGGAAAAACATACCAGTTCAGCCAAGAAACACCGGTCTTGTAAGTGCTCAAGAAAATATACATATGTGCACCACATACAGGAGGGAGAGGAACAGAGGGAGGAACAGAGGGAGGGGGTGAGAGGGAGGGAGGAGCAAAAGGACGGGGGGGGGGCGTGCTGAATGAATGCTCCGACTCCTGTAGAATAGAAAGCAAGGAGAGTCCATTTCCATCTCTGAGTTGGGGTGGGACTCGGTTTCTAAGGAGTTTCCGGGAAGATGCTGATTACGGTCACTTCAGTCCAGACCGAGCCCCCCTACCCACCAGCATCAGAGAGTACTAGTGCTCCTCCTGGGAAAGAAGTTAGGACTGCATAAACTGGGAGGAAAGGCCAGCCATCCTGAAACAGGTACGGCTCACAACAGAGACAGGCTGCAAGCACTGAGCCTTCAACCCGTGGCCCCGTGGCCCCGTGGTCCATGGAAAGCATGCCTGGCCATTAAAACGCCAGATTACACAAGGCTGGAATGTGTATAGACCAAGAGCCCCTGATGACTGTGGGGTTTGACATGGCTGTACAAATGCCAAACAAAACCCAGCAGGGGAGGGGGGGTTGATACCAGTGAGATCCGGAATAAGCCTCCAAGCCTCCCTTGTTCTTAGCGACTTTAGAAAATCAATTTTGGAGGACACACGGCCGAGCAGTACAATCTCAGCTTTCCGCCAGCTTCCTAAAACAAACACCTCCGATGTGTGAGCTCTGATAACGGGGTGTCTGGCTTCCTCTGCGAGAAGTTGAAGTCAGCTATTGGTACCAATCACGATTCACTCTGAGAGCCCGCAGCCATTGCCTGAACACTGACCGGAGGCAAAGGCGTGGCCTCTGTCTTTACACTACTGCGCCTTCCTTCACTCCCTCTGCCTTTGGATCACTCTGTCCATCTCTGTGAATAGACATGTTGGCCATTTACAATACTATGTTCAGGTGAAGGATAGCTCAACACACACACACACACACACACACACACACACACACACACAAAACAATAATAAAAAAGACAAATGTTTTAACCAAGACTATAATAACCATGTTCATGTCTAATGGCCAATTACCAAATACTAGCCCGCCCCAGCCATCAGTAAAAGCCTGTGGCTCCCTTTGCTAAGCCAGCTGGGATTCCAGGCCTGCACCACAACAGCCCGTCGTTGTGCTGGCATCTGGTATCGAATACAAGACTTTGTGCAGGCTGGGTAAACATTCTACCAGCAGAGCTAGGTCCTGACCCAGCGTTAGCTTTCCGTGCTCTTAAGCAATAAAGATTATTTATTTCTATTTTGTGTGTCTGAATGTTTTGCCTGTGTGTGGTTAAGTGAAGTGTGTGCGTTCCTGGTGACCATGGCGACCAGAAATGGGTTCATGATGCCCTGGAACTGGAGTTGTAGACGACTCATAGGGAGTGTAATTTACCCTATGATGCTAGAAACTGAGCCTGGGTCCTCCCCAAGAGCATCAAGTCCTCCCCAAGAGCATCAAGTCCTCCCCAAGAGCATCAAGTCTGCTCAAATGTCCAGCCATCTCTCTGGCCCTTACTGTTAATTCACAGACCAACAACAAGAACTGCCCAAGAGAAATAAACATATATTAACATTCATTTACTTTAAAATCATAGTCAAGAAGTGGGGAGAAGACTAAATGGCTGTTGCCCTTGAAGAGGACCCAGGTTCAAGTCCCGGCAACCACATAACTGCTCACAACCATCTGTAGTTCCGATCCCAGAGTGTCTACATCTGAACCCTCTTCCGGCCTCCACAGGTACCAGACATACATGTTGGTGCATAGATAGATATATGTGCAGGCGAACGCTCATATACATAAAATAAAAAAGCAGAAAACGGAAGACCTCTTACTAACAGTAAAATTGTTCTGAATCCAAACTGACTGGTAGCCATCTTTTTCAGCTGTACAGCGTAATTTTACATAGATAGAAACACCAGCAAAAGGGGCGTAAGCCAATTTTTCCCATTATATAAAAGTTTTAAAGGTAATCCCGTCCCCATCTCTTTCCCCCCAAAGCCCTTCTCTTCATTCTGGGGCAGGGGTGTGGGTAGGTGAGGGTTCTGACACCTGCAGGAATAAATCAGTTGTGTAGCACATCAGCTCATCACTGCATTGTTCCTGAGAGGAGAGAGTCTCCAGCCAGGCAAATCAACCGTCTCCTGAGAAAATGTAGTGAGGATTCTCCTGGGAAGTGGGAAGAGGTGAGAGAGATGTGCAGTGTGCTCTGAGAAGAAATTATCTCAGAGTTCCCACAACTATATTCATTGTTGGGAGGTGGGGTGTACAAAAGCTTGTCTGCGTTTCTCCGGTTGGCTCAGACACTACCCAGGGACCACTGGGAGGCCTCAGGAGGCAGGATGGCTCCCAAGGGAAAGCAGGGGGAGGGCTGAGGGCTGAGGGAGAGGATCCACACTGCCCTGCAGAGGTTACAGACCTGAGATCTTTAAGAAGTTGTAGGTTCAAGCCGGGTATGGTGGCACATACCTGTAATCCCAGCACTTGGGAGGCAGAGGCAGGTGGATTTCTGAGTTCGAGGCCAGCTTGGTCTACAGAGTGAGTTCCAGGACAGCCAGGACTACACAGAGAAACCCTGTCTCGAAAAAAAAACAAAAAAACAAAAAAACAAAAAAACAACAACAACAAAAAACAAACCAAAAAAAAAAAAAAAAAAAAAAAAAAAAAAACCAAAACAAAAAGAAGAAGAAGTTGTAGGTTCTCTTGAAGACAGAGTGACAGGGTGACTCTCTGGCTGCAGAATGGGAGACTAGAATGGGGCGCACCTGGAGACAGGACTTCAAACAAGACTTGTCAAGGGAGACCAGTATAGAGACGGTACATTCCGGCACCCCCACAACTCTACCTGCTGATGTGGTAGGTGATTAATGCTCTAGTCACGGAGTCAGAGGGCCCCAGGAAGGGCACATTGCTTAGGGAACCACCACATTTATACTCCCTCTTCCTCTCTAGCTTCACTGAAGTGATTGTGGTAGAGTATCCTGACAAAAAGGCACGTCAGGGAGAAGAGGTTTATTTACTGCGTACAGTTTCAGAATACAGTCCGCCCGTGAGAGCACGTCAAGGCAGGAACACGGGTACTAGCCACATTTCATCTACAGTTAAGAGCACAGAGAAACAGTCTTTGCTCACTGTGTTCTCAGATAGCCCTCTCTACCCTTGTGTAATCCAGGACCCCAAACTAGGGAATGGTACCGCCTACGGTGGGCTGGTTCTTTCTATACCGATTAATAGCCAAGATAACCCTCCAAAGACAGGCCCATAGGCCAATCGGATCCAGACAATTTCTCAAGCGAACCTTTCTTCCCAGGTGATTCTAGGCTGTGTCAAGTTGACATTCAAAACTAAACCAGAACAGCCACTTCCTTAGGCTTTTTAATCTGGAATGCCTCAAAATAAACTCCCACATGATCTTCTGCATTCAGAGCAGCTGATTATCTACAAGAAACCCTCAACAAAGTCTGCAATGTTGGTGTTCCCTTATAGGAAGAGTAGAGAAAGTGGTAGACCCTTGACTGAGACTCTAGCCACTCCCCCGTGCTCTCTCCTAGCTAAGAGGAACCCTGCCCCAGCTATGCATGTTCTCCAGAGATGGTAAGTTAACTGAAGCGTGGTGGATTCCATTTATGCAGCCCTGAGACTTTTTCATGATACTGCTCTCTGAGGACCAACCACAGTCCTGCAAGTAACCCTCACCTATGTGCCTGCAAGGAAGTCTGATAACTCCTTGTTTCACCAAGATAGAGTGGAGTGGAATCAATCCTCTGGTTTATCATCCACAACTCCCCCAGGAAAAGTTGATGTGACGGGGGGGGGGGTGTCAAGGTTCTTGACTGTGGCTTTGAAACCTCCTGGCTCAGCTCCACAAAGCCAGGCGTTAAGAAGGGGGGAGAACTCGGTCTGTCTCCTGGGGAAAGAGGCAGCTGCTGGGCCGTCTCTCATCCGTCTTGCTTATTCTGCATTTTTTTGGGTGAGCTGTTTTTGTTTAATGTAAGCAGAGCAAATCCATCCATAGCAAAATCAGAGAAAATAACTTGTTGATGTGTAAACCAGGATGTCACAAATAACCCTGTTTGTTTAATTATAGCAGGCTGAGTGCTGTGAGCGGCGACGGGGGTGGCGGCCACCGTGGCTCTGCTAGGGGAATTCAGGATACCACTGCAGGCGACTTGGAGGCCTGCGGAGGAGACCTGGAGGAAGAAAAAAAATGTGTGTGCCTAGAGCCACGCGGATAAACTGGGGCGCATATGGTGAATGAGTCAGGCTCAACTGAGTGGGTAGACAGCTTCCAGTGCTAATGGGAGCCTGCTGGAGAGCGCTAGACAGATAGATGAAAACACAGGTGAGAGAGCGGAGCGGACATGGGGACGCCGCAAAGTGACTTTCCGAGCAGTTGCGTCATGCAAACTTTGTTCTTCCCATGAAACGCACTGGCGTCACAGAGGTCAGAGGTCAGAGAACAGTGGGTGTCATACAGAGGTCTCCCATCTCAACTCTGTCAGAAGTTGCCATTCTTCCTGTCTTGTGCTCCCTCCCTCCTTCCTTCCTTCCTTCCTTCCTTCCTTCCTTCCTTCCTTCCTTCCTTCCTTCCAGTTTTCCTTTGTTGTGTGTATGTGGGGGGTGTATATGGTTCAAGACGAGTTTTCTGTGTGTAGCCCTGGCTACCCTGGAGCTCAAGCCTCTGCTAGGATTAAACGTGTGCACCACCACACCCAGTTCTCTTCCTCCTTTTCCTTCTCCTCCTTTTCCTTCTCCTCCTTCTCCTTCTCTTTCCTCTTCCTCCTCCTCTTCTTCATTGTCGTCATTGTCTTCCTCCTCCTCCTCTTCCTCCTCTTTAAAAGTAATTAACTATTTTGACCTGGGACTGATTATGTAGACCAGGCTGGCCTTGAACTCTAGAAGTCCCACCTGCCTCAGCCTCCAATGTGCTGGGATTAAAGGTGAGTGTCACCATGCCCAGACACTTAGCTTCTATAACAAAACAACCAAAGTTGGGCAAACCGGTAACACAAAGGCCTTAAGTTGGGCAAACCTGTAACACAAAGGCCTTTGTTTGGCTCCTGCTCCTGGTGGCTGGAGATTCCAGAAGC